>BNCR01000008.1:11078604-12376739 GCA_014656515.1 Oryzias celebensis | reverse complement strand
GAAAAAATAAAAACAACTCACTGTAGGATTTTTTTTTTTTCATAATAATTCTTCAAAAAATTTCCCTTCATCGAAAAAGAACCAAACGAGCAGATTTAAATGAACTTTGTGAACAGCTGTGATGTTCATCATAGATACACTGTGAGAGAAAGAATGTTAAAAAATAATACAGGAAATCCCATTGTGTGATTTTAAAGAAATTATTTGAGTAATGGTGCAGAAAATAAGTTTTTGTCTGCTCCAAACAAGAATCCTGTTCCTCACAGACCTGTTACAGTCAAACTATAATCTCTCCACAGTGAGCAACACCAAAGAGCTGTCTAAGGACACCAGAGACAAGAGCGAACACCTGAATAAGACTAGGATGAACCAATCTACAATAAACAAGCAGATTGATGAGGAGATCAACTGTTGGAGCAATTATTTTAAAATGTGAGAAATACAAGATCACTGACAATCTCTTCACACCTGGAGTTCCATGAAAGATCTCACCTGGTCGGGTACAAATGATTTTCAGTAGTGAGGAAACAGCTCAGAACTACACTGAAAGAACTGGTTACTGACCCAAAAAGATTGGGACCACAGCAATAAAGGCTGCTATAGGAATACTAAATCGACATGGATTTAGATTCTGCAGTTCTCCAAAGGTCCCCCTGTTAGAACCAGCACATGTCCAGACGTCTAAAGTTTGGTAGAGACCATCTGGATGACCCATAGGAAGACTGGGAGAATGTCATGTGATCAGATGAGACCAAAATGAACCAAAAATGTCACATGCCATCCTTAGAGGGGGAGGAATGCTGAGTTGCATCCCGAAAACATCATACCCACGGAACCATGAGGGTGGAAACATCAGGGTTTAGGGCTGTTTTTCTGCAAAGGGCACAGGACGACTAATCTGTATTAAGAAAAGGATGGAGTCATTTATAGTAAGATTTTGGTCAAACATCTCCTATCAGTGAAAGCATTGAGTATGAAACGTGGCCGGATCTTCTAGCATGACAGTGACCTCAAACACACAACAGAGTGGTTGCATAAAAAGCTTTTCGAGCTTCTGGAGTAGCCTAACTTGTCTCAATCTCAAACTAATGGAGAATCTGTGGAGGCAGTTAAAAATGGGCGTCGCCTGATGTAACATCACAGCACTTGAGAAGATCTGCATGAAAGAATGGACCGAA
Source organism: Oryzias celebensis (assembly GCA_014656515.1). Taxonomy (NCBI): domain Eukaryota; kingdom Metazoa; phylum Chordata; class Actinopteri; order Beloniformes; family Adrianichthyidae; genus Oryzias; species Oryzias celebensis. The sequence goes on along the minus strand of BNCR01000008.1, from coordinate 12,375,561 downwards.
ATATCTGATACAATGTGTGCAAACCTGGTGAAGACCAGGAAACACTTGACCTCTGACATTACCAACCAGGGTTATTTATGTAAAAAGCACTGAAGTGAACGTTTGTTGATTAACAAATACTTATTTTCTGCACCATTACACAAATCAATCTCTAAAAACCACACAATGTGATTTCCTGGATTCTTTTCTTCCATTCAGCCTCTCACAGTTGTAGTGTATGCACAGATTTGTCTCTTCTTTTCAAGTTGGACAACCTGCAGAACCGGGAACTGACAAATACTTCTTGTATGTCTGTGATTACCCTGAAACACTAGTAAAAAAAAAAAAGCTTCATTTTCATCTAACTACCTGACACCTGAGATCATTCTGAAATGACAGCAAAGCTTCCTCCTCTCTTGGTTGTAATTCTCATGAAACACAATTGTAGGTAGATCTGTATTGATGTAAGCATTTCAAGAAAATGTGCAGAGTTTTGCTAAAAGACTAACAGAAGCTGGCTGATAACAGGAAGGTTCAACTTTTCAAGTTCATAATGACATGCAGTTTGTAAGTGCAAACACAATGCATGAAAACTTTGTTTACAACACTTATGCTTTAAAGAGAGATCAGAACCATCAAAGTCATGTTTTCATAAGAAAGGAATGAGAAAATGTATTTTGAATAATTAAAGACAAGTAGAAAAATGAAAAGTTTAAGTGTTTTGCTTCTTATGTTGTTTGCCTTGTTATTAGGTGGCTCTTCAATCTTTTTTCCCCTCACTTCCTGTCCTCTCCTGCATAATCCGCTTCTCAGAAGAGGTGAGTTCACCCGGTGTGTGACGAGTCACTCATCCTGCCGTCTTTATAGGCTGCAGATGGACTTGCATTTTCTGCTGATGAGGCCGACAACAAGCCATCATCGACTTCGGCGGAAACTCAACACAGATGCTGAGGGGGTAAACTGAGAGAATGTGATGCTGCACCGCTGAAAGGTGGGAGTAACCTGTGAGGCTGAGCTTGAGGTCATTTGTGGCGCTCTCCTCGCCGTTTCTATCAATCAGTTCTGTTTCTCCTTAATATCTGTGTTCAACACATCATCACACAGGTTACAGGCATAAATTAGCTAAATTTGTAATTACACATCTTTTTACATTCCACATGATCAATGTGGAAGTTTTTGGATTTTGTCTAAAAAAACAGCATAATCACTGGGAACGCTTTTACAATTGATCAAAAGATGATCGGAGTGAGGCCTTAACTTTAAACTGTCACTTGAATGATTTATGTCCACATGAGATAATATGATGTGTAAGGTAAGATTGGTACCCGTATATCAAATTCAAGTGGCAGCAATTGGCTTTGAAAATACTTTGCTTGTACATAATTTCCTGTTTGAGTTGTTTTATTTTCCACCTGCAGCTTTTTAAACCGGATTTACCACATATAAGGCTTTATATCTTTGTAAATCACATTTGCTTTGAATTTGAACCTCTTTGTTCTTTTTTTTCAAAGATCTTTTTAAGACAGCATAAAGAAAAAGTGTCTTGCTTCTGCAGATCATTTTCAGCATTGACAGCATTCAGTTGTTCACCTTTTTACACACAGGGCTCGCTACAGCAAATCAGCTTTCACTGATGAGTTTTCTACAAAGTTACGTTCAAATGGTAAATACTTGTACACTGCTTTTCTACCTTCCTCAAAGGCCTAAGACTCTTTGGGAGGGCAAGCCAGGAATCAAACCTGCAATCTTCTGATCAGAGGTCAACCGCCCTTGCACTGCACCGTGGGCGGTGTTTGTAGAGGTTTCAGCAAACTTTACCTTGACCAAAATTCTTGACACTTTATAACAAAGGAAGATGGACGATGTTTGTCACTCCTTTTACTTTCAAGAGAGACTTGCTTCCTTTTGATGAAGGGCAATGACAGTTTGATTCCCCAGCAGGATGCTGAGTCTTCCCTAAAAGCATTTTAAGCCTGTTTGACAAAAAAAAACACAATTTCTTTGTAAATTAATCAGACAGACTGATGAAATGTGCTCTAAACAAACCCCTGCTTTTCCTGTTTTTGCGTCATAGTTGTGTATTACAATCATGTGCAAACTGATGTGAGACTCTAACTTCCTGTTGTTTCAAAACCTCAAAGCAATAGCTGACTTTGACACGGACAGCATCTCACTCAATGACTGAGTCACTTCCTTTCCCTACTTTTTTATGCATGGACAGATGCAAAAAAATCGAATCAATAAAGCCTTTAAGTGCAAGATATCAGTGTTAGGGGAAATCTATGTTAAATAATCAATTTATCATAATAATGTAATTGTCATTATCTAATAAAGTATGTACCAATTTTTGTTTTTTGGTGTTGTTTTACCCAACTAAGGCTAAAATTAAAATATCAGTGTGCTACACCCTCCATTATTACCAAAATAAAGATGAATCTAAAATTGAATAAATCAACTACCTTTGGCTTTTGTACAGTTTGTACAAATATGAGGTCAAAATGGTCAAATGCCTGACAGCTCAACAAAAGGTGTGGATGTTCTGTATGCAAGTGTCAGTCAAATGTGTCGAGCCTTGCAGCTACAGCACATGTCTGTACTTATTTATTCTGCAGACTGTGAATACAGCTCAAACTTGGAGCTCACTAGAAGTATTAAAAAAAAATCTACACACTTGTGCACTTTTTTGTGCACAACATAACCAGTCAAATTAATTCTGATGATCCAGTAAATGATCTGGTGGGTTTGTTGGCACAAAATACAATGCTCTCCTGCACAGTCTTGTCTGGGGCCACAAATTTACTCACAAAAATGCACCAACATGATCCACGTCTGTCTCCCCTTCAAAGGGATTTGTGATCTTCTTTGCCGTATTTGTTTTATGATACTCCTGTTGAGGATTTATGCATGATGGAGTAAAATTGGAAAACAATCGTTGAGGGGTGTTGCAAGCCATGAAATCCCTCAAAGCAAATCCTCCCCGTGTGTTCGCCACACCTGATTGATGCCAAAATGTGGGATTCATGGAGACGAATTGGGTGTTTTCTCCTCTGCAGCTTGACCACTTAAGTGCACTTCTACCCTAGGACCAATTCATCAACTGATTAGCAATTGGAGTGACTTGAGGAGACACGCATAAAGGAATGAAAGGAGGACAGAAAAAGGTCCTCCACCTCTTCAAATCTCCTGCTTGAGCACAAACACCGCGGCCTCCTTGAGCAAACACCAGAACTTCACGTGCATCCAGAGGAGACCAAGCGAGCATGAAAGACTCTAAGAGGGATGGACTCCTTTGCAGGTGGGTGCGTTTGAAAGGTTAAAACTCTCGACATTAGAATAACAGGTGAAGGTTATGTTTGGGTAAGGTTAGCAGGAATATCTGAGGCTTTAAAGGGTGTCAAAATGTCCTGTGGTCCGCCGGTCTGACTTCTTCTAGGAACACCCCTCCCTTCAGAATAAGGAAACACTTTCAATAAATTATGATTCATCTGTTACAGTTCATCTCACCCTGGTCATAGTTACAGAGCAATTGGAGAACTGTTTGTGCTGTTGACACAAACACAAGATGACTTGGTTTTATCGCTGTTGGCCCCATTCTTATGGCAGCACCGTACTGTATGTTGTGTGTCAGTGTAAGACGTTTCCCTGAATATGTTCAACATCTACATTCTAATTCAATTCCAAGGCCATGTTAGTAGGAGTTGTTCATTTACATAAACAGTATTAACGTTTTTACTGAATTGTGGGCTGCAACTGGCAACTTGTGATGAAGAAATGCAAAAATCAATTAAACAAATTGTTTTAACAAGTCACAACGACTGAGCAGCTCCAACAGCCTAAAGCAAGTCATTTTGGATAAATATTCAAACAAATATCCATTTTGCAATGACAAAATAAGCAAAAATACACGGCATGAAAAATCCTGATGCCTGCTGGGACGTGTCTCTCTAAACAGCGGATCTGTTTGATTATGGTTACACTCAACATGAAATAAGAAGACACAAAAATGTACTCCAACGATAGTTGTTTTGGACAGGCCACTCCACACTGGATTGAATGAACAGTCTGGCTTGTTTAACAAGCACCTAGTGGTTGCTTTGTGTACTGCGCCTGGTTATAGTTATTTGTTTTCAAATGTGCTTCAAATCAGGAGGTAAAAATGTCAGCTCTGTTGTTTTGACACCTCTAGAACACTTGATTCGGTCACTTTCTGTTTTTTCTACCATAGAATGAACTAGTTATTTATTTTACATTTTTGATGACAGAACAAATGAAAAGAACTGAGCCCCACTATTCAGCCTTTCCCTCTCATCCGTCTGTTCCGTCATGTTTTTATGGCCCTCATTACACATAGCAGGGGCATGCTGCAAACAGGCATTTCACAACTCCAGCAGTGAAAGAGCTGGGAGTGGATGACATGAAGGATGACAAGAAAGAGGGTGAGTGAACAAGCTGAAGAAAGGAGGACTGTAGCTGAATGGCGAAATAGCCATTTTTCAAGGCTGCTTTTACCACCCAGATAAGACCTTCTCCTGTTTGCAGCTTAGCCCGTTCTGAATTAAGAGCTCTGCTAAACACACCCTCCCACCCACGCACAGCAGCAGAGTCACATGGATGTGAGCGCACACATGCAGTGTAGCAAAGCCACCGACTGTGATCCTAAAATGAAACGCTTTTCTAGTGTAAAGAAAAACCGAGCGGCACATTTTTGCTCAGTGCTTTTATTAAAAACCAGCAGCCTTTTGACAACCGACATACAGGTCCACAATAGATCCCACATTGGTGCTTTAAGGGTTAGACAGGATGCTAGTGCAGTCCATAAAACGGCAGTGCAATGGCAGATAAGGATCAGCCCTCCTTCCTAGAAGCTGTTAAGGCGAAGGCGACAGGTTAGATAGTCCACAAGCTTTCTGAGTTTAAACTTCCCCCAGGAAACATGTGCTCACATCATATAGGTAAAGTGTCAGCTGAAAAACCTGTTGACTATATAGAAACATTAGGAAAAAATTAAGAAGATCATACTTTATTCTGGTTTTAACATCTTGTTTTTGCTGTAAAATTCATGCTGGCTTGGAGAAAAGTAGATCATCCTCAAAAACGGAATTCTTTTACTGAAGTACATGTGAGGGGTAAAGCGTTCTTAATGTTTTTTTTTCTCATAATCCTGATAATTCAGCTTCAAAACTGTCATTTATCACGAAAAACTGAACACATTCAAAAGGACATGCCGCTTGGAAACATCTCAAAGTTATTTCTAGAGAAAATTCTCATTTAAACGAGGAAAGGAACTGAAAAAAAGTTATTTTCATGGATCATCTGAAATCAACTTGCCATCCAGTGTTTGTTTTTGCAATGACAGGAAAAAAAAGTCACTAATACTTTGAGAATATGTCCTGTTTTGATCATTTTGACAGCTGCTAATCTCACACCAGCATAGCGTCTGCATTCGCATTGGCTAAACATGCATCTTGTCTTTATCATTCTAATACCATCTTAAGGATGTCAGTTCTTCTGCGAGCCTGCCATTATCTTTTTACAGGCTCTCTCCTGGCCTGCAGTGCAGTACAGACAGCGTGCTGTATCTGTCGACAGCCACTGAACCTGTGGCCGGCATCACACAGCTGCATTCTTGGCTGCAGATAACAAGCATGAAGTAGTACGGACACTTCAGAGCGGCTCCACTCGCCTGAGAAGGGTGGAGCACAGGAGGACAGACAGCATGCAGACGGTCGGTCTCCAGCAGTCAGGGGAACTCCAGGCTGCACGTGTTTTTGAGTTGCAGAGAGCAGGACACATCTGCAGTGATTAATAGACTCTTACATTTTAAATAATGACAAATGAAAGGAGCAAATCTCAGGTTTCCTCACTCTGTTTTGATTTGTCATCTGTCTGACGTCCTCTCACTTTGAAGAAGATTTTTTGTCGCCATACTATAGTTAGACTTTGCGATGCCACTTTTATTCACAGAATTTGTCTTTGAACATGGTGCAGGAAGGCAAAAGATTGTGCAAATACCCCTCAGGGCTGCACAGCAGTGCACTGGTTACCAGTTTGCCCATGCCTCTGTGTGCTTTTTGGATCCAGATTTGTGCAGTTTGGAGCCTTTGGTGATTCACCACTGGACTGTTTATCTGTTCAAGGTGGGTCTTGTCGGTTTATCTGTCCAATTGCTGCAGGCTACAGTGACTCTGAAAAGCCTGAGCATAGAAAATAAATGGATAGATGAAAAATGATAGTGCTGATTAGAATCAGGTTAAGTAGAAAATAAATACCAAGATGTGTTAGCTCATGTTTAAAGGCAAAAACACGGCACTTAATGCTCCATTAATACTGTGTTTTTTTTGTTTTTTTGGGGGAGAGGCAAGATGGAACAGATGTTGGCTGCAGTTTGTCTCTAAAATACAAACTCTAAAACTTTAACAAGCAGGTTGAACCAAACAAAAATGTTAATTTATCATAAAATCAGTCACCTCCACTTCTTGCCGGCATTCATTCATTCGGCCCCTCTGCACGCCCTCGGCTTCTGTTTTCACCTTTGTGTCTCGCACAAACATCTGCGGCTTAAAAACACCTTTACATCATAACAACCGCAGTACAGTACATTCATGTCCACATGTTCCAATAGCTTATTAGTCGATTATTCACAAGCTTCTAACTTGCAAATTGAAGGTTAGGCCATCTTCAGTATGCCCTGCTAGATGACAGGGGAAATATGTCTCCGCAGTTTTATAGCTCCACTTTCAAGTTACCATCTAACAATCGCTGGAGGCTGTGAATCAAAGCCTCGCTGACTCCCCAGAATAAACAAGCTAATGACCATAATGCAGCTCTGAGTGAGGCATTTGTCACAAAGGTACGAGCCGAGTGAGGCGTCTGAATGCGTCCTGAGTGCACATACCAGGAGATGTATGCAGAGGAAACACTAACTCTGTGTTGGAAAGGGCTGTTGTTCATGCGGGTTACTCATTGATCCAGACTACTTGAGGGAGTGGTGTGCAAGGCAGGGATCAGCTCCACGAACAGAGTTCAGCTCTGAAGAGCTGCATGAATGAACACAGATATTGCTTAGTGCCCCCTCCCAACAAAAAAAAAAAAAAGTAGTGCTTTCTTTTTTTTTTTTTTTTTTTTTTTGCTGAGGTCTAGATCACTTTTCACAAGAACAGAATGAGGTGTTTGTGTTTCTCAGCCAGGACTTAAGCACAAAAAAAAGACAAACGAAAGTCTGTTGTCCTCTGAGGAAGTCGCCCTCTCTACGTACCCCATGCTTGTTTCAACAACCCCTTCGCCTTTCACATCGACATGTCAGTGTGAACGCATGCTTTGTTATTAGACGGTTCCCCGAGTGGAAGCTCTGACAAAGAATGTGACAGCTCCACACACGTCGCACGTCAGAAAGAGATCACACACACACTCAGGAGGAGGATGAAGAGTAGGAGGAGGGGAAGCATGACCGAACATGTGCTTGGCTCCAATGGAAAACCGTCAGACGCTCCGTCGCACAAAGGCCCTGGAAAAGAGGAGCCTGGAAAGCCGGCATTCTGGGGACTGGGTTGGAGCTTGTGAAAGAGACAATAAGGGAGGAGGTCTTTAATATGTGGGTGACAGTAAGAGAAGAAAGCGAAAGTAACAACATGTTGGGCGAGTTTGCCACTAAAATAGCAAGTGGTATACACAAGCAGCCACACAGACCCATTTATTTGTGCATAATTTTCCCCCTTACAGTGGTGAATGCACTGGGACAGCATTTTGTGCGTGTATGCTCCAGAGGTCAGGAGATGACCTTCTCTCTGCTAATGACTGCCAGTCTTATCAAAACACTCATAAAACTCAAAAAAGGTTGGTGTGGAGGACTCAATCCAAAAGCTAGTTCCTTCCAGTGATCAAGCATTGAAGCTTTATGAGCGTTTTGGTTTGAGTTTTTAAAAAACGACCCACAAAAATGCTCAAAGGCACAACTATTGTGCAAAAACTCAATGGGGTTATTGACTGCTGTGGCCTTGTTGGGGTCAGTGACTGCGGTGGCGGTCAATCCAAGCTGCAACTGTTCCGTTTAAATCCTCAGACAAAATGACGAGCTGAATAAACTCTTTACTTCACCTTCACCAACAAAACAATGCGGGAGAAAAAAGGTGATGAAGAGTGCAACCGCGCAAATCTGACCAGTGACGAAGAGGAGGCTGTCAGATTGACAAAATAGAGTCTATGAGGGTTTTCAAAAGTCAAAAAACAGCTCTTGTCACATAACAGGAGACTCAACTTTTGAACTAGTTGACAACACCTTTTTAACAGACACTTAATCAGCTGATTCTGTCCTCTTTAAACTTTTCACTTGATTCCTTTTGATTTGAAGATATGCAAGATGTGTGTTTTTGTCTTTAAGATCACTTTTTTGACACCTTTTATTTAGATTTTTTTTAATGGGGGCAGACCTGTCATAAAGCTGTCACTAAATGTAAATTCCTTTTCCACAACATGTGCCAACGACTGTTTTCTTCATGCATCTTTGCTCGAGTTTTTTCACACAAACTTGGACGAAATAAGCTCAGCTGTCTGCGCAGACTGTCAAAATGTCACAGTGTGTGTGACAGCTCGTGAGCAGTCACAATGATCAAGAAACGCTTCAAAAACCACACCCACGGATCCGTGCGTGGGCCTTTGTGCAAATGGGAAATGGCAATAGTGACACCGCAGGAAGTTGTTTAAGTTATAGTACACATACATATATCTAAAAAAAAGAGATAAAAGGGTCTTGGTGAGCTGTTACGCACGCTCCCCTCTGCCCACGCAGTGAAGCTTACCTGGGTATGAAGACTTTCTCATGACTGCAGACTGTCTTAGTTGAGGTTAAGTTGAAAAATAAAGGGGATAATATTTGCAAACGCAGCCAATCTGCTCCGGTTTCTTCAACAGAGTCTTTGCATCCGTGACTTTTCTGGACAGTCCGTCTTTGCGCGTCTTCCTTTTTGGGGTAAATCAACCTTAAACCTCACCTGTTGCTGCTCAGCACACTGTCATTTCTTCCTAAATCTATTCTCGTCCTTATTTCCAAAGCGCTTTTCGGAGGGAGTCAGCCTGGGAAGTGGATACAGTCACACCTGTGCTCCTGACGCACGCCCAAATCCAGGAGCGGGAGGGGTTTACAGTAACTGTGAGGGGGCTCGCACCTATCACAGCTCAAAGGTGAAATAACAGCGAGGATTTCTGAACAATGTTTTTAAATGAGGGGGTTTGTCTGAAGGTAACTAATAAATCGTGATGCTAAAAGAGAGCTTTGTTTGAGTTTCTGTTGCGTAAAGACGCACATGGAACACTGTCATCTCCACTGTACTCCAATAAAAGAGTCACGCGGTAGCGTGGAAGACCTTATCACATGGTGCCATCACGCATATATAGACTCTAACTAGTACACAGTGATGACAGACAGATTCATGTGTGTTTGGTGCATGACTGTGGCACTGGTGGTGAGCATTTGTTTACACTGTGAGTTTCATTGTTGGGCATGTGCGTCGCCTCTCCTCTCTTTAGATGTTCAATTTGTTTTTGTACCAAAAACCTTCAGATCCCAAACGCATCCATCCACTTTCTAGACTTTTAGCCTGACAAGAGAGAAGAACTTGCCACTTGTGGACCTCTTGTGGTGCAAAACTTCCATATCTTCTCACTTTTAGTTTATTTATTTTTTTAATCCTTAAGTTTTTTTTTTTTCTGCAATGGATTGGTGACCCTCTCCAGGATGAACCCCACCTTCGTCCAATAGTACAAGGGATAGGCTCCAGCATTTCCATCACCCTGGAAGGGATTAGGCGAGTTCAGAAAATTGATGGATTTTTAATGTCTAAATTGAGTGATTATTTTTTTTCTTAAATCCTGCGGATTTTTGTAACAACCTCAACATGTTTCTCATCTTTTTCAGCGATTTTGATTTGTGGGTAGACATTAAAGATGCCAAATGACTAGGGTGCAGTTCTGGTGCTAGGGGGGGCAAGAGAGAACAGTTGCCGACCCTCAGCAAAAAGCTTTGCACCCCCACTTGCCCCCATAGTTGTGAGTTATTATTAATTTAATTTGTTTGTTGCTAGAACACCTTCCACCACCACCCAAGGAGGCTCAATACGCTGTAAACAGGTCAAAGCAATGAAACAAACAACAAAACATAAAAGCAATCAAACAAGAATGAAAAAAACATAAAAGGTCAGTTAGGTTAAACACTAAAGCTGTGGTCACACCAAACATTATTCAAGTTTCAATGTTAGGTAAATGGTACAGATCTGAGGTCCTGCGGTGCGATTTGAGCGGCACTGCCAGAGTTCAAATACTTTGGTGAGGTCACCGCGGCGCGTCAACCAATCAGGGACTCAACTTTGGGCATGTGACATTTTCAGTGACAGCAGACAGAATACTCATCCAATATGATGGATCGATTCAATAGTTCTCCTGAACTTCCATTCCTTCATCCATCTTCCCACTGTATCCCTTTCGGGGCACGGGGGTTTCCGGAGCCCGTCCCGACTCCTGTTGGGTGACACCCTAGATAGTCTGTCAGAGAGCCCGTGGAGCTGGAGCTGCTTGCTACGCAGGCCGCCGGGAGGCGAGCTGGCGGCCAGACAGAGAGCCGCTGCAGCATTGGGGAGGCCTGCCCGGCCCTCTTGAACTTTATGATGCTTTTCTTATATTTGTCGAGACAATAATAACAAAAAGATCCCCTAATTTCATTCTTGTTTGTATTTTTTTCCTCTCAGGTTTATGCGGGACAGCAAGCCTTTAAACTCGGTGAGAGAGAGAGCTGGAAACACAGCAGAAGCGGCCGTCATTCAGACGCAGCTATCGCTGCTAGAGTCAAGCTCATTGAACTGGGAGACTCTGAATGATCTCGAGTGATGACCTGAATCCTTAACATCGCCTGTGTTTTCCATTGTAGATGAGACAAACACCGACACCGCTACATGTAGTGATCAGGCTACAAACATTAGCTGGTAGTTTCTTTAAGCATTAGTAATAGCATCTCAACTAAAAGAACGGCTGTTTTACGGTGTATTCAGACTGGAAATGTCAGTTGATTCGGACCAAGTCCGCTTAACTTGGTCCAGATCGAGTCTTGAAGCTTACGCTTGGTCTATATTCAGACTGCCTTTCCACCAGACTGTTCAGTTTTGAACTAAAGCCTGTAAACAGAAGCATGTGACCAAAGATCTCTTCAGTCATTGGCCAGGAATTACAAAGACAGGGCATTTCTGTTAAAAAGATCCCCCTTTTTCCACAGTTTCACATGTTTTTTCCACAGTTTCACATGTTTTTTCCACAACGAAAAAACTGCCAAACATCACCAAATAGAAAAACTTCTCCTTGTTGCAGAAGCAAATCAGTATTTTGTTCTATTTTTGAAGATGCTCTAGGAGGCTGCAGGCTGAGGTTCATCTTCTTTATAACTTTGATGAACTTTGGTAGATTTTTTCCACCATGGTTTCATTGGTCATAAACCTCAGGCCAAATATTTGTACAGTATGTCTGCTGACATGTGGCTTTGTGCTCCGGATGTCTCAAACTTTAGGTGGAACGAAAAGGAAGTGGTGTGAGAAATAAAGTAGAACTTAGGCTCTTCCTGTCAAATATCTGCTGCTTTCCTACAACCAGCTGCTCTTCGTTCACCATCATCTCCAGCTTTTTCTCCATTCAGCCTGTTACGCTCATTTTACTTTACGTTTGTTTTTTCCATCATGTAAATTTTAAATTCAGCAGCCATAAGACTTCCTGCCACTTTCCTCCCCAAAACCATGAGACAACCAGCATCAAAGCAGACTGATATTATGATACAGCAAAACAAAACTCTGTGGCAAATTTTAGATAATTTCTTTATGAGATTTTCCACAAATGCTTCTACTTCTTACACAGCAGACTCACAATACTTATCACTATTTGTCAAAGCTTTGCAATAAATACGTGCAGTCACTTGGATGTAACATTTGTGGTTTTGCTTCAAAGTATTGCTTCAAAGAATCTTCCTCATAAAAAAATCTGTCTTGTAGTAAAAAAAAACAGAAGAGTGCTGAATTAGTGTAGTCCATTCACCCTTTACTATTTTATTTTATTTTATTTTATTTTATTTTATTTTATTTTATAAAATTTTATTTTATTTTATTTTATAAAATTTGATTCCACTATAGTCTATTTTTGTGCTGATTTACTGCATAAAGTGATTTTAAGCCCGAAAAAAGAAATATTTTATTCTTATTCCTTAAAACATATTAAATATGTAGATGTTTGGGAAATATACAAGTCACAATAAGTTGATTTGTCATTTAAAAAAAATACAGTCTAGTTCCACCAACATAAAATGCTTTTTTAAAAAAAAAGGTAAAAATTGCAACAAAAAAAATGTGGGCCACTTCAATTGACACAAGCATTCGGTCTTTTGGAACAAACAAAATCGACAAACCGAGCATTGCCTAAGACAAGGCTATAACCACATCCTGTTCTGAACTGAGACGGCTACGCTTGGACCAAAAACAGTACAGAAAACACATTTACGTACATTTTAAACATCGAATGACTTCAATGAAAAGAACAAGGACAGACTGAGCTCCGTTTTTTTTTTTTTTTTTAACTTGACTCTTTGGATTTGAACCAAACACCTGTCTGCACTTCTAAAAGCAGCTACTGATAGCCACAAGTTTCTGATAACATAAGTTTAAAAAAAAAACAGTGTTTGACATATTTTGTAAGTTTGGGGAAAGCATGAGGAGTGACTAATGAGACTGCACGTCAATTCAGCTTTTATACGTGACATTCTGAGCTGAATATTCTGTAGAGTGCAAAGGTCAGGGGGGTTCACTTGATTTGCTGCACTTTACTGCACTTTACTTAGTTTTTGACAAAACCATGTAGTTTTTGATTTCCTACCTGCAAAATCTAGAGTTTTGTTCACAACCTACTTAGCGACACAAACACGTGTTTAAGTGGAAAATCTGCACAAAAAAAACAAAGCAACACCTTCTGTGCATGCAGACGACCTCCTGGCTGTCAGTTTGCTGGAGTTCCTGGAAGAGAGGTCACTGGTTTCCATTTCACTGTGACGCTTGCTTCAGAAATGCGCCTCTCATGCTTGGCTAGACATTTCACAAGTCGCCTCACTGCACAAACTCAAAAACAAACATCGACCGGCCCGCTTGCATTGCTGTACCGTGACATTTCCTCCAAAACCCCAAAGACAGACATGCTTGGTGCATCTCGACGCTGTTTCTCATTACACAGGAGTCACAGCTTGTGACCACACACACTGTGTTGTGCTTGCATCCCTTTCCATGTGCATGCTGCACTGTTTTTTTGGTGAAAAAGCCTGTGTTGAGCCATTATGTCTTTCAGCACTCAGCCTCCATGATTTACAGCATTTGAAGATCCACATGTTTGCATGAGCCAGCACGTGCTGACTTGACCTGAACCTCTTACCAAAAGATTGTGTTGATTTTCCCACGACACCTGAAATCAACTTGTTTGAAAAGCTTTCAAATATTGGATGCAACCTAAAAACAGCTGACTTGATTGGTCAGTGCTTTGTTAAAGCCGGAGCGAAGGAAGTGAACTGTCATGAACGCGCTTTTGTAACTTCAGTTTTATAATGTGGAAATCAAAAACAACAGCTAGGTGTAGAAATTCACACCAACAAACCACATGTTCGAAAAGATTTTAGTCTTCTTGAACATTCATGATAGACAGATTGGAATACCTTTTTTTTTTTTTTTAAAGAAAAAGCCTATTTTTCATTTTGTGGGTTGTGTTTTTGTTAGAGCTAAAATAAAAAAAAGGTGGATCTCAAGCCAACCAAAACAAGATTTTTAAAGTTCCACTCTGGTGCTCTTTTGATGTATTTTAAAATCGTTCCCAGTGGTCTTGTAATTATGATGATGCAGTTGTAACCAAAATAAAGAAACCTGTGTTGTTTTCTGGGACATAGTTTCTGCAGAGCGGCAGGAGTTCATCAGAAATGTGCTTCTGAGTTGTGAGCGGGACTGTTTGGGAGGTGTTAGCCTGTTTAAACTCGACATCATCCTCCCTGTGTTTACACCCTCTACCGCTAGCTTACAGCCCCTCACAACCTCAGTCTGACATTGGCGATGCAACAATGAGCAATATTGGAGCTTTCCAGTCGTACTTTTTTGACGCAGATTCCAGCTCGGACGAAGAAGACGAAAAAAACATGGATCTAGTCGTCCACAAGTGGACGCATGAGAATGAAATGGAGCGGAGACCTCCTAACTGCTTCTGATTCACAACAATTTGAATAAAACAAAACTCATAAATGCGGAATTTTCTTTATAAAAGTCCTCCATTGTGAGAAGAAATGCCACAAGAACATGTTAAAAATACCAAAAAACCCATTTCCATCAGAATGGGCCTATAAAGATACCATTTTGGGGGGGGGGGGGGGGGGGGGGGGCGTTATAAAGAAGAGACATTTAAGTTGTAAATTGAATGAAAATTCCTTTATTTATTATTTGCATTTTTACAGAACTTCTACTGTTTGCCATTAGACTATAGATCTGTATGATTTTAGCACAGTTTTGAGCACCGTCTTTTTGTTTTAAAGAAACATCTGTGAAGAAATCACACCTCTCAAGACTACTCTTTAACAATTTGTTTTAATGTAAAAATAAACATATTCGTAAACAGGAACTGAATTTACTATTGAACAAAACACAACAGCAAAGCTTAACTGCTAAGCAAAAAAAAAAAAAAAAAAGCCAGTGTACATCAAAACATCTTGGTAGCTTTTCAACACGGCAGAGGTGCCATCATGATTTGGTGGTGCTGGAAAGAGTTTATTACCTTGAAAGTTCAAGACAAAATGACTAACATGAATGAAAGAAAAACGAGTGGCCTGGTGGTTTTATAGCAGAAGGCTACTGGGCTTTGTACAAATAATACATCTGTTATGAATTTACATATTTCGTTCATGTGCTGTGTGATCATTAAATGAGGCCACAGAAGTGAAGTGAGAAGTGTTTACCATTCCTCTTTTTTTTTGGTTTTGACACTGACTCAAAATTGCCCTCAAAGTCATCTCTGCCATGAGTCAGACACTGTTCAGCATCAACTCTTTATAATAAAACTCCAGTCCCAATCAAAGGCTACAACGTCTTCATCGCTCCTAATTGCAGTCGATAAAAGTCACGCACCACTTTCCAATAATTCGTCTTCATCTTTATCTGAAACTTTTTGTTCATTTTTCCACAGAAACATACGTCAGTTACAGTTTTTGCTAACAAAAAGAACAAAAAACGTCCTTGTAAAATGCACAAACTTTCTTAGAGTTGCTTCTTTGCTACGGACATGTCTTTGGAGTGGGTGACGTTGTATTTACACCCCTCCTTGCCGGCTGCCCACCTGCTGGCTCTCGTCCTCACCGTCTTATTGTTCCCCGCATGTCCTCATAAACATCATTGGTGGGGAGTCGCCGTGGCTTGTTTTTGAAGCACCGGATCTTGAAATGATTGCAAACGAACATCAGCATGTTAGATGTGAAATGTTTTGGTTTTTTTTATTTATTTTTTACCTGATGCTTGAGCTAAAACGAAAAACAGCAACTGTTCTTCCTGTGGTTTCTTTGGGAAAATGCCACTGAAACCCCAACAAGTAAACAGTGTTGGACTGTGTGTTTTTTTTGTTATTTTGCTAACAAATTAAGAGTTAGCTATTTACAGTTGTTTTAGCTGTATCAGTCTGTTTTTTCAAGTGATGCAAACAAGGCTGGGAGTAACAGGTATTGTAAGTACAGTAACATGTTTGATGCTCCTAACGTGTAGCGTGTTACAAACAGGTTCTAGAGTTACTAAAGACGCAGTTAAGGCCAACTGATCTATCTCTGACTCTTCTGTCTCACTTAATAGTTCTGTGCGGCTAATGACATCATGAAGCTAGGTTTTAAATTTCCGAGATAATTTGAATTTTGAGCTTGACTTACTAATCAAGTCCATGTTTACAGTTTGATTATTGATTATTGACATGAAACTGGTCAAACCCTCAGGCTCCCCTAAGATATATGTCAAAAACAACAGAAGCACACAAAAACACAAATATTAGAAAGAGTCTTAAATACCTTAAATACTTTTAAGAAGATGATCAACATGAGGCTGCTCATTGCAATGGCAGAAACCACAATGGCTATTAGATACATGGGCTCCTTTGGTGAGCAGTCAGCCTTATAGTCTTCTAAAAAAAAGAAAAAATACACGTTAGTGTTCACTCCATAACTGTGTAACCAAGTGAGGGCTGTTTTTTTGTTTTTTATTTGTCAGGTGATTCATTTGATTTTCCTGCTGCCTGAGCGGACTTTCCAACAGCATAGCTGGTTGAACTTTTCCTCGACTCAAGCGGTGCTGTGAAAATTCCCCTCAAATGACACCACTACAGACAAAAAAGAACTTTCTGCACACATGGAAAGATGTGAAATGCTAAATACAGTACTTAAGGTGGCTTTAAAATCTCTTTTTACATCACTTATCTACATCAACACTTCCGAATCTGAACGTCTGATGCAGGAAGTGTGCATCAGAAGTTGTTTTTTTCTGAAAAGACAAATTTAAACATCTAACAATGCTCACCTTTGATCACCAGAAGTATGGATCCGTTCTTTTTCTCACTGATTTCTTTGAAATACTTGTCATATCGTGTGTACACACACCAGTGAGGTCCAATATCTGTCGATGTCAAATTCTTAATTGTAAAAGTGATGTTGGGGAATTTTCCTTTTAGCTGAATTCTGTTTTCTGGTTGAATGCTCAACTTGGTGGAGTTTTGCTCTGCAAAAACAAGGACAGTTTCTTCATGGAGTCCCTTCTTCAAATACATGTGACGCTGCTGCCAGTGTGAAGTCCTGCATTTGATGTCAACATCCTCGCCAACACTTTTCCAAACTACGTTGTTCTTCTCTGCATGCAAAAAGACACAAACAACACAGTTGATTCTGCAGCTGGAAAACTGTTTTTAACAAAAGCTCTCCGATCTAGCTATTGTTGAAAGGAATTTCGAACGTTTTCATTTTCATCCATCTGGGCCTTACCTGCTACACTCAGCACACAAAGGACGGATGCAATCGTCAGCCAGACAGCAGACATGTCGACTGTGACTGTTGGTAAGTTTCACTTGGCGTAGAGAAGGAAACAACGCTTGTTTTCAACCAAAACGTCATGTGACCCGCTTTATGGTTTCTGATGTGGAAGCATGCTCAAATCAGCACTTTGCAAGTCTCTACGGCAACAAGACAGCAGACATGCTGACTGAGATGTTCACATGACCTTTGACATTTTCAGATGCAAATTTCAAAGGCCAAAAAAAAAAGAGAAGCTTTGAAAGCTAAAGTTTAGGTTCCTGACTTTAAGAAATCTACATGTTTTTGCAAGGTTTTTGGTAGCAAGCTTTTTTCCATTTTTCCTGACTCAATTTAGTTTTTTTGTGTTTCTTGTTATACTTCCACTCATTGTCTCATTATTCATCTTGTATTGTTGTCTCACAAATATTAATTATATTAAAACTCATTTCATTTGACCTAATCAGTATTATAGCAAACTATTAGACAAAATGCATGTTTAATTTATTTTTTAAAAAACACAAATTTAATTTAGTTCTCGATGATTTTGCTTTGTTTTACTCTAATTATTTCTCAAAACTCGATTCAAGTCCCAGAATGATCATCCTTTGTTCTATTGTAAAAGCATTCCCAATGTTCTTTTTATTATGATTATGCCGTTTTTAGCACCAAAAAAAGTGTCATTTGTAAGGACATATCTCTGCAGCAATAATTCAATAGAAATTTGCCCACAACCCAGAGGGAACATTTCTAATGAACAGCAGCAGTGGTTCATTAGAAATTCTCCTCTGAAACCTAACATTACCAGATCAGCAAAAATTGGGAAGAGTATTTGCGGTATCCAGCAGTTTTGAGTCAGATGCCAGCTCAGACAAGGAAAACAAAGAGGTACAAGATTCCATGCGTCTGCAATTGGAGCCATCGGAATGGAGCAGAGCAAAGCTTTTTCCAACAGCAATTTTTCATCTGCTCCTGATTCCCAACGATTTGAATAAAGAAATAGGGATAAACGCATTTTTAATCTTAATTTCCTTTATTATGTCTTCCATCATGAGAAAAATGCAACAAAGAACATGTTAAAAATGCCCCCCCACTCAAAAAAAAAAACATTTTTCAGTGGAGAGGGTCTTTAAAAAAACTTGCCCAAAAGTGACACTAAAACTTTATTTTACTGATCAGATATGATTTACAGGAAATTGTGAAATATAAACATACATAGTGACGTCAAAGGTTGTGTTGGTGCGTTACAGCTCCAGCTCCTGAAAGTAGGTCACAGGTTTGATGTCACCAGGTTATCAAGATTCGGTTTTGCAGTGTTTTACACTGCCCTCTAGCGGCACAATGGAGAATATCCAAATGGACAACGTAAATGCAAGGTTTTTTCCCTCATTTTTGAAACTGATCACTAAGAAATGAATGATGACAATCTGAAAAAATGCAGATGCTATCAATAGCTCCCTATGTATATTCAAACAATTATTTTTAAATATCTGATCAGTCTGTTAAACTGGAATCCATCATCTTCTTTCAATCAGAGACCTATTGCAGGAAGGAGTGCTTTTATGGCCCTTTCTTCCTGTCAGCTATTAGATTTTACAACAGATCCTAGACAATAATCATAGTTGTTTTTCATATTTTAGGTGTATTTTGTGTCTTGTTCCTTATCTATCTGCTGTTATTTTTAGAGATATGGCACTTCGTGGGAACAATACAGTTATTCTATTCTATTCTATTCTACTCTATTCTATTCTATTCTATTCTATTCTATTCTATTCTATTCTATTCTATTCTATTCTATTCTATTCTAATGTTCTATTTTACTCGAATGTTCTATTTTACTCTAATGTTCTATTTTACTCCAAGGACAAGCAGAATAAGGTTGACATATTGTGGGTTTTTTAATCACACTTGTATCCTTTTTTGGTCTATAATTTATTTTCAATAAAATATACTAAACATATTTAACTCAAACTGCTCTAGAGTAACAATTATGCAGTTTGTAGTGATATCAGTTTATGGTTCCACAACAATGGATGCAGTCTGAATCTCAAAAGAACACAATAAGCTCCATTAAGAGGTCACAACCCTGAGGGGAATAGCAAATAATCAGTCAATAAATCCACAGCCAAGGCCCTTCCAGAGATGAATCAGAGGTGGCACACCCACCACCTGATCTGCCCTCATTCCCCTGGGACAGAGCAAAGACTAAAGGGCTCACTCTCTTCCATCAGTCTTTTCCTCATCAGTTTCCCCTCTTCCAGCCTTAAGGAGGTACAATGTCAGTGAGAGATAACGCAGGGAGGGGTTGTTATGTTCTCCCTGTTGCTAAGGAAACAACCCTGTCCATTTGGCTGTTGGAGCTTCCTGTTTTGGGCAGGGCATTTGAGTCTACAATGTTATCCGGGTGATTTGTTTCTGCTCGTTCAGAAGACAGAAAGGAAGAAGGAAGTGGAAAAAATGAAAGCATAGTTTTCTTGATTCATCCATGATGAAAATGGGACCCAGCAGTTTTTCTGCGCACAGAGGCTGCATGGTTGCTGAGTCAAAGCCGATGACTAAATGGTCATTGATTGATTAACTGCTGCTGTCACTCAACGATGACTCACCTCGTTTCCTATTCGTACCTCCACTCTCACATCCTCTTCCTCTGCAGGGAGCTCCTGAGACCCAGATGGCCTCATCTGGACTCCACGCGCTTTAATGACCATGTCAATACTGAGGCTGCAAACGAGCAAAGATGCTCAAACATTCATCACTCTCAATGGCCCAGTAATATTACATATGGCTGTGGGGGGAGGAAATGGATAATCTAAAGTCTTTGTGTAAAGATTAGTGGGGGAATGAACAAAACTGATCTATAGTATGGTATTAATTTTTCACAAAATTGTTACAGAATTATTAAAGCAGAGTTGGCAATCGTTATTAGCTTTAAGTGTGTTTTCTGCCTATTTTTTAAATGAAATAACAGAGTAAGTGAATTGGCTTTGTTTAAAACTGATTTGTTTGTGCATGTGTGTTACATGACTGCTGTCTTTGTTGCATTTATTTGTGGTGGACTTTTTTTAAAAAACAGAATGTGATAAACTTTTATTTCCCTTTTATGGCATAAATTAGTGTGATTGTTTGTTTGTAGCCCTGTGATAAACTGTGCATCTGTCCAGGTTGTGCCTGTTCAAAAAGAAGGAAAATTCCGCCTAATATCACGCTCAAATAAAAAAACCTGGACTTTACAAAGCTGGTATTAATTTGTAATGAGCAAAACAAAATGAAGGGGTGAAACAAAGTGCATGTCTGTCGCTGCACACCCAGAATAACTCCCACCTTTTCCCCCTGACAGTTAGTATGAGATGTATTGTGATGGTATGCTGTTTGTTTTTAACCAAATCTGGGGCAGGGCATCAAACCCTGACATGTCTACTGAGATCTTATCTTTCCAACTGACGATGCTGGCATGCTCTTTTAGACAACGGACCTTTCTATTTGCTGCTAAAACAAGCCACGCTAATATAGATTCTAAATAATTGCACCCTAAAGAAATAAGCTATAAGAAGCAGAAACTAGCCGCTAGATGGGCTGTTGTGGGACTTACATTTTAGTTTTGGTCTGATTTTTACCCAGTAAAGCACACTACGTCAAAGAATTGACAAAATAATAAAAAAAAAATGTAAATTAAAATGTTTGAGGATTTTGTAATGTCATTTTTTATAAAATACTGTGATATGTTGGGTTATTTGGTAAGTGTTTGCTCACAACAATGTTAGTTGAAGATGCGCAAATACTGACATGAGTGTACAGGAAAAAGCAGCTCATTTACCCACTGTCTCAAATTTGATCCAGATATTTTTTACAGGCTGTAACAGTGCTATAAAGCATCAATTATCTGCAAATTTAGCATTCTTTTAATACAACAAATATTCGTTTCAAAAATGAATAACAAGAGATGAGTCATTCCCACCGTAAAGTTTAAAAAACTAGACAAACTTTTCCCGCCAAAAGTGTAATGGAGGCAGCCATTTTGAAATGAGTAGAAAAAGTACTTCTACTGCCCCATGTGGAATGATAGTCCATTACAGAGGAGAAGACATGGACCAAGTTTAATACACGGCTTTTTATGGGAATTTTGGATTATGCTAATGAGATGAGGGTGTTACAAATCTGATAGGAAAGGTAAAAGGTTAATAATGATAACTTGTGTTTTTTTCTGATCTGAATCAAATTAAGCTTCTGAAATCCAACATGAATTATTTACTGTTTTTTCATTAGTCACATGCAAGATAATGGGAGATTATAGCAAAAAAAGAGGGATTATAATCTGATAAATAGCAGTTATTCCCAGGTGGAAACGGGCTTTTCAGAACAAGCTTTTACTCAGAACTCTCTCATTTCCTGGCATTTCTCCAGGGCAGGAAGTTCTTTTCCTGGTCTTGAGTAACCCACACATGCCTCTTTGGCAGATGAAGTCAGAAACCCATCGTTGTGCCACAACATTAAGCAGCTCGTGGTTTTACATTAACAGGAGCTGAAGATTTAACTTTAACAAGAAGTGAGATGCTTTGACTGTGACTGCAGCTTTTTTATTTTTAGAGCTGGTGGAGATTTATGTAGTTCTTAGCGTTTTGTTTCTGAGTTTTCATTCATAAGCCTACAAGGAGGCATCTGTGTGGAGTCTGCATGTTTCCATGATGGCGCCAACGTCCTAAAAGCATGCGTGCTGGGTTGGACATACAATTAATTTTAGCAGGACTTTTTCATGTTGGGGGAGGATCTGTTCCTTCCAGAGGAGAACTTAAAGTATCCTTCCAGTCTTGTTTGCAAGAGAACGGAGCTGCATTCCTGTGGTCAGAAAGGAAAAGCAGATGAAAGGCAAAGCTGGCAATGAAGCTGACTAATCTGTGGTCCTGATCAAAGGAAGACTTTCAATTTGCTTCCTGCAGAAGCCTGGTATAGAAACTCCTCTAAAGCCGGGCAGCAGTGCCTCAGGCGGTTGGAGCAGGCCGATCAATGATCAAGGGGTTGGTGGTTCCATCCCCGCTCCCCCCAGCCAACTGTTGTTGTGTCCTTGGACAAGGCTAACCCCTCCCTGCCTCGAGTGTGGCTCCACCAGTGTGTCAATGCGTATAAACGGTTAGAGCGATGGAAGGCGTGTCCTGGCAGCCACGCCTCTGTCAGCCTGACCCAGGGCAGCTACATTAGTAGCTGACCATCACCAAGTATGAATGAGGATCTCGGCTCAGACTGGGGCCTCCAGGACCAAAGTTATGACAAAATGAAGAAAACAGTCAGTGATGGATGACCACCTGGGGTTAAGTGGGCCAGACGCTGACTTTAAAAGCCATTTTTAATCTCTTTTTTTCTGAAGTCTGTCCACTTAAAATAAGCCTTGTGACTAATCTAAAGAGGAGGATCAACTGTTTAAGCCCCTCATTGTACTCCGTAAGAAGCTTACAAAGAATTGATTTATGAAATCAACGTATTGGACCGGCGATAATAATATATATGTATGGACCAGTGAGGGTAGCCTGAGTCCTAATCAATGAAACTTTTTGCTTAATCCAGATCTACAAAATCAGCTGTTCCCCTTATAAAATTAAATTGAAATTTGAAAACCCAACCCCACTGTACTCACTCCAGCTATTTGAAGTGATACGTCATGTATTACAGTTGGATGGGATCCCTTCTGTATAATTTAATTCTTAATAAGTAGTGACAATTGTGCTTTAAGTTCCAACCATAACAATAATAATTAAAAAAAAAACATTTTTAGAAATTATTTAGTCTTTTTTAATGCTTTTAGCAAAAGCTCTCCAAGTGCTTTCTTGTCATTTTTCATATTTCCACCAACATTAAAGGTCGAGTTGAGGCTACCACCAAATAAGGAGTTTTTGAGAAAAACTGTTGCAGACCACGTTTCAGCACACACTAGAATCCTTCCAAACTCCTTTTCACTTTCCAATCCACATGGTTTACATAAAGATGACTTAAATACTTAACAGAATAAGAGACTGTGGATAAAGCCTTAATGTTTTCTTATAAGCTGTGTCAAAGTTTGAGCACTATTTTAGCTTTAGTGCACATAAACGAAATGCATCATTTTACTTTTATTTTTTCACATGAAAACTAAGAAGAAATACGACTCCAACTGCATTTGTTTACATTTTCCTACCGTCTCTAATCCGCAAACTTCAGTTATTCAAATTATCCCAACGGTTGCTGCACAAAAAAAACAACAAAAACAAGAATCAACCACAGCGAATTCATATGAATCTTTATTGTATTTAGAAATCCACGCATCAAATCTGTCATATTTTTCTTTTACCATTTACAACCGGTGAGAATGAGGAACAAGCTAATTGTTGTGCCTTTCCCAGCAGGCGCAATGCACTACAGGATGGGCTGAAATGGAGTGGAGGGGAGGGGAGGACGATACATAAAGTGCTTTTGCCAACAGTTTTCTTATTCTAATAGAAAAAGGGATTTAAAAAAAAGGTCAGGAGCGAAGAAAAGAACCGGACGGTGGTGGACCTGACAACATGAGCGCAGGAAACATTGGAGGGGGAGATTGTGAGATATTGTTGAGGGGGGTGTCGGGTAATGATCTTCAAAAAATACAAAATAAAAAATAGAAAATGGAAAAAACAAAGCAAAAAAAAAAGGCAAAGGTTTCAACCCAGGATGAGGCTGGATTTGCCACCAGGAGGGTTTCTTCGGGAACCTGTGGCGTTATTGGCACCTCGCGTCTCCCTCTGCTCGTCCTGCTCTGCCTCTTCATCCTCAGGACAGTCTACTCCTGTGAGACAAACAAACACAAAGCTTACAGATGAATTTAGCCGCATCCGTCAGGATTAAAGCAGTGCTCTTAACCCTTTAACTCCGGATATTCAGCTACAGTGTTGACATTCTGTCAACAACCGTAACTCATCAACCGTTTATGCAAATTAACGTAATTCCAGTGGATTCTGTAGCGGGTTAAAGCACCTTTGTGCCAATTTGCAACATTTATATGTTAATGGGGCATGTGAAGGATGTTTAAGAGCGCACTAAAATGCAGGGAGGGACATATTATTTTTCCTCTGTTTACTAGCGCATGTTTGCCACTTACAGGAAAGCTTGATGCAAAATGTTGTACCGGTACAAAGCTCACAAATCTTGCTCCGGGTTTTTTTCTTTCACAGCTTTATTCCGATGTGTGAAAGTTTGGTTTCAGAATTTTAGTTGGTCACAAACCATTATTATTAATTTCTCCTCCATGATCAATTTTCAAACAGTTGGCACTTCCTTGAATTAAAAGCGACGCCATCCATACATCGTTACAAAATCCAAGTCCCTGATTGGTCAAAGCTCAACCTGTTCAATGGCCGTGCATTTTGTACTTAGAGACCAAAAACGGTCGTAAAAAAGGACCGTAAAGTTTTAAATTCAGAATACTGAAATGCTAATATATGTTTACATTGACTTTTTTTTGTTTTGAAAGTGTTGGAGCATACGTTGCTGAGGGTGGTGTGAATGTAGCTCAATAGTTAAAGCAGGTCAAAGAGCGTATTAGCTGTCACTGGTGACATGAACTAAAGGGCTCTGGAGATTAGACTCAAAAGGCTTAAAAGCATTAAAACTTTGATATAAATATTGCCCACAAATGCTTAAAAAAGAACAGCAACTTCCTATTTTGAGATAAAAAAACTGATTATTTACATTCATTTGAACAAAAAACAAATTTATCTTTAAATTCAGAAACCAAAAAACACATTTTACTAGCAAGCTCCATCTGTTTATGGTGTATTTGGGTTAATTCAAATAAAACAGTTTTAATACAGGAGTTAATGGTGCTTATGAGACACGACTTACATGTGACTCACAACCATTTACAATCTAAGAACTGGACACATTATCCCCTATCCCTCCACATTCCAAATAGGAAGCACCCACTGGTCCCTGAAAGCCAAAATCCCATAGACTTTTTTGACAAAAAAACAGCTTTTAATCAGTCATATTTGTCAGAATATCAATTCTTGTTCTGGTGCCTCTTTTTAACATGCTTATGCTAAACTTCTTTTTTTTTTCATGATATATTTTCTGTATCTCAAGTTATTCAAGTTATAAACTGACCAATCAGATGCCTCATAAAAAGCATGTGGCGCCCGCTGGCCCCACCTCAAATGTTGGAAGGAGTGTGGCTTTCCAAAAAGCTCATTCCTTATTAGCAAAATTGGTTGCCATAGAAATGAGGACTTGGACGAATCACCGCTTACTAACAAACATGACGACGTCCGAATCTCTGAACCGGCTTTTGTTGGAAATGGAGGTAAGGCATTTTTACGGGTGACATCACAGGCGCTTTGTCCATCTCTTTATATGTCAATGCTCACTACTAACAAGGGTTGTGTCCGAATCCCTTTCCTACTCACTATATAGTGTGTTTGCCCCAGAAATTTCCCAAAATTCTCTGCAAAATATCAGTGTGCATCAATGCCTACTAGATTGGACCACAATGCATTGCATTTGAACAATTTCAGCCAAAAAAAGGTATTTTAATGTATTTTTTTTAGTAAACCATTGACTTTTTCATCATCAGAACACAGACTCAGTCTTCATAGAATGATAAATGCTTGTATTTATATTTGTGAAATCAGTGACATCACATTCACTGTTTGAAAAAAAAAAAAAAAAAAAGTAGTGAGAATGGTGTCCGAATTGCTTCTAAAATCCAGGGCACTAGATAGTCCTGCACTACATAATTTGTTTTGTATTTAGGGATTAGGGTGGAAGTTTGGACATAGCCAAGCTTTGTGTGACTTTTTCTTTACCATTTGTAAAATATACTCTTATAGAAAGGAGTCTGCTCTGGACTGGACAACATTAAAGTGCACACGGGTTTGTTGTGCCAAAAACTGTCATCTTTTATTTGAGTGTTTTCGTTGAGCAGCCTGGCGAACCTCCAATTATCCCATGAGCCAGCCACTCTGCTTCAAACACACACCTGGAGGTTCATACAGAGCTTCTGGTAAAGAGAGAGGTCTGCTATTAAAGAACAGCTGCTTTACTGCAGATTATCGTGCAATCAGAACAAGGGAAAAAACCACATCAGTGCCGTTCTTACCAGACACAGACAGAGCCTGTTTACTGCGTTAAAGCGACACGATTGGTTGCATCCCTACTAGCAAACAGTTAATCCGGTCAACACTTTCTGATGATGAAGAAAGTGGAACTACCTGATCTGCTACAGTGAACTTTTACTGAGTAATCAAAGTCACACACAAGATGCTTAGACACAGTCGCCGTGTGACAGGCATTTGACCAACTCCTTTTAAAGGGCAAACTCTTCTGGGTACATACCGTCTCTTGGCTGTTCTTGGCCATTTTCATTCTATAAAGAAAACAAAGAAGATCAAGTTACTTCTAAGATCTTTTGTTACACAGCCAGAAGGAAAAATGACCAGAACTGAAACCAAAACACCCATCAAGTTAATGCTTAACCCATTCCTATTTTCTGTCCCAGGAAGATTAATCATTTCCTTGGAAACAAAGCAAGAAATGTCTCCAAATGTAAAAAAAAAAGTTGTAAAATAATAAAAAACAGAAGCCTTAAAAAGTTGACAGCATTCAGATTCACAACATAGGCTTTGTGCAGAACTTGAATGAAAATATACATGAAAATATGAAATAGACACTAATCAAGTGTCTTAGTTCCTGTTCGTGAAATAGATTTCTTGCATGGTCTGTGGCCACAGATTAGTAATCCCTTTGCAATGAAAAGATTATGATTTATGACCTGAAGTGAACTCCAGACTTGGATCTTGCAGTACCCGTCTGAACTATTAGGCTTCTCTTAAACCGTGTTCTATTTTCCATGAACAATCTAAATATCTACCCTTTTACATACATTTATTGTTTTGGTTTTTTTTTTTACGTAATAAAAATCCCACTTCCTGTTTCAAGCGACGCCAAGTGTTTATAAAAGTAGATCAGTCATGAGATTTTTTTCTGTCTGACTGTGAGGACTCGCCAGACCTGCAAATGAATTACAGATGCTAGCGGATATTTATTGGAAAAAAAACCAAAAGTGGATAAGTTTAAAAAAATAAGGCTCAGATTACCACCCCCAAGACATTCCACATGAGCTATTTTATCGGTTTTCTTCAGGGACTGTCAGACTAAATGGCGGGTACCTCTTGTCTCTGGGTCCAGACCAAAGCGGCCCCCGAGTTGTGGATGGTGGTCAGCTCCGGCTCTGGGTTTTTGGGGAAGAGGAGAGGCTGCTGGCACCGCCTCAAAGGGGCCGAGGGTTCCCCACACAAAGTTCCTGCAGCTTCTCCGGCTGAGAGAAAAACAAAAAATGTCCTAAAATGTGTGGATAAGAGTGCATTTTACCATCTCGCTTGATCCTTTGGGGGAGAGGAAACAGTTAACAGTGATGTTAAACAGGAAGCACAAATCATGAGTAAGGGGCGTGGAAGCAGCAGACTCATGCCATATGGACGCTAATCCAATTAGCTATAAAGCCAACTCAGGCCTTCATGTTTTCAAATCAGCCATGAGATTCATCTTCTCAGATCTGACAAAACATCAGCTTTACGGGTGATTTTTGGAGGCTGAAACAACACATGTCAAAATCACTGGGCACTAACAGGAAACAACACTAAATCCGCTTGGCCGCCAGTAAAAAACAAAAAAAAAAAAAACACCAGAGAAGCTGTGGAGCCCGTCCAAGCAGACAACCCAAGTGCCAAAACTCACAAATCGCCCCATCGCCGGCGCTCTCCTTCAGCAGAATGCTTCAAACCCTGAATCGGCCCAGCGAGGAATCAGTCTGAACTATCCAAAGCCACATAAGGCAACAGTTGTCGCCCAGATGGCCTGAGGCGGGACAAACCGCCTTTGTGATGAGGGGGGTAACAATGGCTGCTGATGAAGCAGAGGAGTGCCTATTGTTGTTAATGGAGTGAAGTGAATCAGTTCTGTTGAGAAGAGTTTTTTTCTGTAATGGGTCTAGATTTATGATCTCCAGAGCAAAACAAACGGGAAACACGAGACGGTTCAACTAGATTAATGGACAAGACAGAGACACGTTATACGATCATCAATACAAAGCATTTCCTTCTTCCTAACCTTATTGCTCTAGAGGCAATCTGGCTTAAATGTATGAAAACACGGAGACAGAAAGAGTAATTGTGGCGGTCCAAGCCTCCTCTCTTGAAAAAGAAGAAGGTGCTCATCATGTGGTTAGGAGCTGAGGGCACTTCAGCAAAACAGCAACCTGCCCAAGAGTCAAGCTGATCAATAGGCTTCTACTTAGACCCAACCTAACTCCTGGAGTCATGCTTACAAAACACAAGCAGCAACATGGGATGGCTGTATTTCATTTCAACCAGCTGAGGAAATCATGCAAAAACCAGATTAATTTAAACGTCTGAGATAGGTCACAAGAAAGTAAAACACATTTCTTTAGAAGTTTGTGTATTGAGCACAAAAAATGTAATTGTTTTCCAATAAATCTGGAAACTGAGGCTGAAGCAAAATAATCCTGCAGCTCAAGATTCTGTTTAAGAAATTCTCCTGAACTTGACACCAAGGTGGACAAAACAGCCAGAATAATCCCTTTACCATTAGTTGTTGGCTGTAAAACCACAGCTCAGCTGAACACCAAGTTCTTCCTCACACTCAGATAATTTGAAGCATCACGTAAACATTTCAACAAAGAAGTCGGGGTGAAAGCATGTGATCTGAAGAATTTTAGAGCCTGAAGTCCCCTCCCTCCTTACAGAAATGCTTGGAGGCAACAAAAGACACACCACTTTATCATAAACATACAAAGGGAATTAATACAGAAAAAACAATGTAAAGTCTATGACTGCAAGTTTGGCATCTCCTTCCAGTGTCTATGTATCTGAAACGCTGTAACGGAAATATTCTTTCCATTGAGAACAACTTTTCAGCTTTTATTCAACAGTCTAGCTTCAAATTACAGGGCCTATAGTCCTAGCTTTTAGGCTGTGACACAATATGAAACTGAAATAGAAAACTGAATACAGTTTGTATTTTTTCCCTCATTCTCAGGTCAGAAGGTGCTTTCCACCACCTCAAAGTTTGAGTTTCTGAATGTGTCTGCCCCTGATGCAGAGCTCAAACCTCAGCTGTCTTGAAACCATAAACCCAGCAGCTCTGATCAGTCTCGTGAAAGATTAAGTCAGATTAGTTTAAGTGATGTTGAATTACTTGGTGGATTGTTCCTCCGATGAGCGTGTGGGTCATCGGGCTCTGCGAAAATGTTTGATGCCATCTTGTTTTTGCGCTGAGGGGTCGTGTTGTCATCTGTGCCGAAAGAGATGCTGGAGTCCCCGCCCGGTGGCCTTAGTACCCTAAAACACCAAAAAAACAACAAGAACGAAATGAATAAATAGGTTGTTTCATACAAACATGAGCATCCCTCAGCAGATCCACCCTAATCCTTTCATTTCCATGCCAAGCACACCAAAAAATAAAGCACAAAATACCAGCGAGCTCTCTGCTCTAAGCCGAGCCTGTCAGCCTGTAGACAGGCAGTCACAATTCCTGCCCTGCAGCTGACTCCAGTCGCACAGAATCAGAGTTAAACTGCGATTCACAACCTCTCCTCAACAGGATTCCTTTGGAGTGACATACGAAGAGTCCGTGCACATTTCTGGCAGAGCCATTTTCTGGAAGGACGCACATTTTTGAGCCTATTCTACACAAAAAACGTGATCATTTTTAGCATCAGGCTTAGGAGAAAACCCAAAAGCAACACCAAAAAAAGACATGCTATATGCTATGAAAGTCAGGGAGAGGGGGGAATGTCCCTGGACCTCCCTCGCTCTTTTCTGTCCAGTCAACTCTCCACAGAATGGAGGAAGCCCACCAGCTGACAGACAGAACAGCTGCCTGAGGGCCAGGCAAGGCAGATGGGAGTCCAAAAGGAGGGCCTCAACATACGAAGACACATCAGCATAAAGTACGGCAGAATGATTGATTTTTCCCTTCTTTTCCTGCACACGTGTCTGTGACAATAATGTCTAAAGCAGACCGTCTCATGAGCAGAGAGGATGAGCTCATGGCTTCCACGCGGACTGCGACAGCAGGGCAGCTGACCCCACCCTGTCATGAAACTGCAAGTCAAACCAATTAATCACTAAAGACTGGGGGCTGCACCGTTTATTATTATTATTATTATTATTATTATTATTATTATTATTAGTGGGAAGTGGAGCAACAGCTCCCCCATGAAAGATGGCACATCTGATGGGCACGAGACTAGGATTTTAGCCTCCACGGACCCCTGCGGTCAGACAGCAGCAGAAATGAGCAGCATTTGGTCGAAAAAGAGGGTCAAATGACGCCCCCACCTCCAAATGAATAAATAAATAAATGGCCCTGCATTATCTCAACAATCAGACGTTTTAACAAGCCACAGTCAAGCACCAAGACTCCATTCATTGTTGCTGTTTTTGCTGCAATAAAAGGAGGAGGAATGCATCCAGACGCATCACTCCCAGATAGGACTGCGTGCTTGCAGCGTGAGTCTTCAGGGGCTTTCAGTCCCGACAGAAAAGAACCCATTTCCGTCTGCACGTTGTCGCAACCATCTGAAATAAAATATCATTTTTCTTTTTGTCCATTGGCTAAAACGATATAAATATAATAGCACGTATGTTATCACTTTATCGTCTCTATTTTAGGTCAAATGTGAAGTCAAAATAGGATTACTTTGACATTTGTGGTATAAAACAGTTACTTTGAGGTCCACAATTGCAAAATAAAATTAAAAAAAGGCTAGTCCGTTTACAGAAAACGATACATTTATGTAAATTACCGGTTAGCCACTTTCTTTTAGTGCTAATTTTTTGCCCAACTCGCCCACTCAAGCTAACGCAAATAACTTCAGTGTTGCTAAAGGATATGGTGCCTCTGAGGCCCAAAGAGATTAACTTAATTAGCGAGACTATGTGACAGTGTGGCTCAAAGCTTCTCTACAACAAAAGAACATAAACCGCTATTTAAAACTAGAAGAAGAAAAAAAGAAGGCGTTTGCTAGCTAAAAACACTTCCCCGCATCCCGGTTCTTTTGTTCCTCCGCTAAGGGGTTTCCAGCTGCTGTTATACCTGGAGCTGCTCTTAGCACCGGGGTCCATTCCTTGAAAGGTGGTGGTGGTCGTCATCTTTGGGAGTTTCCGACGTCCTGGCTACACGGAGCAGTCAAACGGATGACAAAAGGAGAAATCCTCCTTGCCCGCAGAAATGCGACGAGACGCAGACTCCACCCGAAACTGGACAAGCGCTGGGAAGCCCAGATCTGCTGGTTCTGCGGTGCCAGCCCACAAGGCCCACCCACCAGTCTATCATCCACTCTGATTGGACAGGACGCCACAGAACTCTTTTCTGATTGGACAGATCCCAAAAGGTTGAACATCTTGCTAGTGACAGTCCCAATATTTATTAATGATTACAGATTTCATCCCTGGAGATGGTTAATTTAATACCAACAGTAAATAATAACAAATGTATGTACATTTTAACCGGTTATATAAGCAAACCTGAATCTTATAACAGAATTAAACACACAAAAAGCAAAAATATTGAAAAAAAGACAATAACTTTATTTAAACAGACAATTTTCATAGACAACATGGGAGTTTGGATAACTAAAACATCCTTTTGTGGTTTCCAAATTTGAAGCTTAACAAAGTACTTTTTGTTTTCTAAACATCCAATACCCTATAAAAAAGTATAAAATCAAATTGTATGTTGGTAAGTAAAAGTAAATAACCAAGCTTCATCCATAAACAAGGTATATGACTCACTAAGTGAAATCAACCCCGCACTTATATATCTTAAAAACTGATTTTTTTTCTTCTTTTTTCTGACAGTGAAAGAGCCCAACTCAAACTGAGTAACTCTTGCTCTATTACAAGCCCTATCAGACAGCATCTTTACAATAAACCTTTTAAACTGGGACAGGAGGTTATTATTTACCACATTACGGAATAAATGACCAGAACCAGAACTGGAGGAGATCTGGATGTAGTTTATGTACACGGGCAGAAAAGTAACAGGGGCAACAATGAAAATATTATACAGCAGTTATGTGTAGCAGAGAAATTAAACCTTCTGCGTGGAATTCTATCAGCACAACTGAGAGAGTCGCTGAGAGCCAGCTGCTGGGTGGCGTGGCATGCTGGCGAAGTCGAAGAGGAGGGTGGCAGCATGTGTGACTGATTAAATCCAGCCTCCTGTCTGCTGTTGAAACACATCAATTGTATCTTCATCTTCCATTTCCAACTGTTGATAAATAGAGGAGAAAGAGTCAAAAAATGTGGGGTATATGCATTCATATCATCTTTAAAATAAGAACAACAAAGGGGAAAAAGAGCAAATGTCCTCATGTTCCAGTCATGTGGTATGTGACCTTGGACTGACACTCTGCCCTATAAAAACTTTTTTTTTTTGCCCCCTGGGTATATCAAACCTCAAAGCTACAACAGAAATGACAGTGCATGATAATTTTATGGCTACAGCTTGCACACAGACTTGCCTTAAACAGCAAAAATACCACTTTAACCACAAACAATGGTGTGGTTACTGTAATACAGTGATCATGATTAATTCAGTGCATGTGCGTTGGCCTGTCGTAACAAATTCAATAAGTGGATAAAGGTTTCTGTCAGACGACTGAATGTAGATACATTCTTTTTGCCTGCGGCAGAACAAGCTCCCAATGGAAGCGCTGTTATCTGGCATCAAGACATCCAGCGGGACAAGCTGCTGCTTGAGGATATCAAATACCTACATGTCCAACAAGTTTATTCATCAACACTTCAATATTCTGGAGGTTTTCAGTTTGCTTTAAACTGCAATCAACTTTGAGCAAATAAATAAACTGCTAAGATAAAACAAAATTAAAAAGGTAAACCAAAATCAACCTTGAAGCATGTGAAGTTACTGTGAGTTGACAAGTGAAAAAATAAATGACTAAATCAATAAAAAACCTGCAGTCAGCCGGACTTGGGACCGGGACTTGAAAGCACTGGATTGTGCCATCTTGTGGTTGCAACAGCAAGAAAAATAAAATAAAAATAGGTCACACCATGGATATTAGGCAAAAAACAAACCTAAAATATATCAATCACAGCCTTGTGCTCTTTTCTACAGAGTTTCATGATTTTTTTGATCAACAAAAGCACAGCATGAGTGTTCTTTAGAACTATTGAACATTTTGATCACATGTGATCCATATCTCCATTAAAAATTCCTCCAAATTAATGATTACTTTCTTTTAAAACTGTTGTATTATGGATATGATGATGAGTATTCATCATTTGCTCATATTAATGTAACCCTTTTTTACGTTTTGGTTGTTTTTGAACTGTTATGGATTTCTTTCTTTTTCATTACTTGTCCAGAACTTGCACTTTGTAGACGGTCCCTAAGCAGCCGTTTATCTGCCTTCTCCGTTTGCAGTGCGGGGAGAGTCGTTCTCTTTAGAAACAAACACAAATCCGACCTTGTTTCTTTTGAAATATCTATGTAGGTCATTGTTTACATCAAGACAAAAAGCAAAAGAAACTTGCTGTCAGTTTTAAACGTTTATTAAAAGAATTATTGAGCCTGAAAGTTTGAACCTGTGAATTTCTTGCTAACTTCACCGAACTATTTTTGTACGCATCCTGCTCAAAGTAGTGATGTATTCTGTTGCTTTACGGCAATAAAATGTAGTAATGCGTATGCGTTCATGATATGCAGACTTCTACAAGGGAATTTACTTGATGTAACAAGCTTGACATCACAAATAATAGAATAAATACTCAATTCCTGGTCAGGATACAACATCCGATTCCAATTGAGTCTGAAACTACTTGATCAGATCGGGACATCCCTACTAACAACCTGAAAAGATTTCTAAAGAAAAATTGTTCAGCCAAATATCCATGTCTTCCTTAAGATAATCAATCAACCACTAATTGTTTTTGCACCAACCAAAGACCACTTTTTGAAAATGTTCTCAAACCACTGACAATGACAAAGTTCTATCCATCTATCTCGATCAGGGATAAGCAACTCCAGGCCTGGAGGGACGCAGTGTCTGCATGACTTTCAGATATCCATCCCTACTCATGACTATTTACCTGGTTCAGGAGTGTCCAGCAAATTACAACATGCCAGAGCATGGTATATTGGAAAACATGCAGGAATGCGGCCTTCAAGGCCTGGAGTTGCCTCTCCTTGATCTAAATGATTTTTGTTATAACACTTTTTAATTTAGATAAACTACAGTGGCAGCAAGTTTTGAATATCATCAGTCCTACCTGTGCAGGTGTGTCTGTCTCATTTATTGGCTGTCCGTCGAATCTGAACCTTATTTGCCTCATCGAAAGACCCTGCAAAGACAACACTTGTTAATTGAAGCAAAAAGCTTGCATTCAAAGAGAGAGATAAGAACACATTTCTGATTTAAAACACTAAAATTGAGTGGTTCCTTTAGTAAAACAATTTAAGTGTAATATTATATGTATTTATGAATAGTTAATATTGTAATTAAAATGTATGTATTAATAGCACAGACGGGAGACACGGAAGGCATTAAAAAGTCAGTTTTCCTACAAGACGTCAGAGTTGTAAAAGTACAAGAAGTCACTTAAACTGTCAAACTTACAGGTCTGCTAACCAGAGAAAATCAAGGTGAAGATTAAACAACAATGCAAACTTTCAATTACTAATACCTAATTTAACATAAAGGTTTCATATTCAGGGTAGAGACAGAATCCCAGATCCTAATAGGATAAGAACACAGCATCTTATTGATGAGATGTGAGAAGACTGAAACATTTAATGATAATAGAGTGAACCACAAAGTGTGAAAACTTGAAAAAGAACAGGGGCTTATAAACTGCGTTCAATAAAACAACTGCTGCTGCGTTCACATGCTATACATTAAAGTCAAAGCAAATACAAGACCTAAAAACAATTTCTACTTAAGCTCAATTATGTATTATAATAATAATAATAATATTTTATTGTTAATTTGTGTAATAAGTTAGACATGTATTTTATGTAACAAATTGTAGGAAGAGAAATTAAGGACAATTTTAGAAATGTTGAATTATCAAATTATTTTGATGAAAATAAACACCTACCCTGCTTTAACTTCATTTCTATATTTCTACAGCCTAAAACACGTTTGTATCTTTGAGGTCATAAGTGACATTTCACTACAGAATACTTTTGCTTATGTAAGAATAACAAAACATTGCATTCTTTTTCTTTATGAAAACAAACCATTTTCTTTGGAAAATCAAAGTTTCAAACAATAAATCACTATTGAAGAGATTTTACTTTGTTGTATACATGTTGTAATCAAAAGTGTTGTCCTGAATTCACCTTTTTGTGTTTTTTATAGTTCAATAGAGGATTATACTTACCTGTCTCTCACAATAAGCCTTCATAAGTTTGATGAGTGGTGTGTGTCTTTTGATCTTGAACTGCACGACAGATCCATCCTGACCTGCTACCTTTAGATTTATGTGTTCGTTATTTTCAGTCTTCACTCCTTCCTAAAAATAAAAAAGGAAATAATTTAACGTTTTAGTAAAACAACTAACAACACAAATCTTTAAGACAAAAACAGTGGTTCCTGCCCTACAGAACAAGCGATCCTCCCTGGATGCCTGCACAAAATTAATTTACATCACATAACTAAGCGTGTTTGCAGTGAAAAATTGATCTTGTGGGGTAAAAAGGCTGAATTCAGACAGTTGCTTCTGTGTTATTCAGTTAAAGACCGTTATCTTTCAGTGCAATGCTTGGAACTATGGTTAAAAGCTGCCAATCTGAAACATCTCCTGGTTAGGTAATTGATAACAAACCGGCAGGACACCTCTGTGATGACAAAACTGGACATGTTGGTTTTCCCTCCATTACAGATTACAGGACAGAGCCTCAGGTTGTGATAAATGGTATAAACCCTCCTCTGTGACCACTATGGCAACAGCAGCCAGTCGCACCAAAGCTACATAGCACGCGGAATCATAAACGCCCACACGCTTGTTGGCGGCAGGTTCCCATGGAAACCAAAAACACGTAAACAAAACCATAAAGGTGGTGCAGAGAGATCCGAGCCCTTAAGAAGATAAAGCACGTTTGCCTCCATTTTAATTGTTTTTTTGCTGGTGTTTTTCCTTTCTTAACATCATCTTTTTTAAACCAGTTTTTCAAATTCACTATGATGACGTGGATAGGATTACATGATTTTCCAAAAAAGACCATGGAAAATCAGGTAACCTTTTCAACATCAACACGAAAAAGAAAATAATTTAAGGAAAAATGAAAACAGGGCACCTTTAACAGTTATTATAACTAGCTTTATTTATTAGAGTCAGAGCCAGAACTTTCCATCTCCATCAAAAGGGCACAGACAGGTGAGATGGACTCTCCTTGGGTGGTAGAACTTGCTCACAAAACTGACATTTAGTGTCAACAGATCGACATTTCTTGATAGACCCTGGCTAGAAGAACTTAGCAAAGTATGCAACTCCCTCTTCTTGAGTAGGATCTCGAAGTGGACCATGACATTCTTGTTCAATAAATCCATCACTCTGGTGACTTGGTTTGGTCAGGGTGCCATTGAAGGGTATTCATCTTCAACATGTCCTTGATGGTGTTGGAAGGAACTGAACCTTTGTTGCTCTCCTCGTCTTCTAAAACAGATCTCTCTCCTCCTTTTGTTCTTCCTTTTTGGGCTTGTGTCCAGGAAGCATCTTCTCTTCCTTGGTGATGCAAGTCCTGTTGGGTATTTTCTTCCAGAAGAGTCCACTTTTGTCACAGCTGAAAAGCTAATGAGATTAAATTCTCCAGCAAACTTCCAAGCAATAGCTTTGTCGGCACTAGCCACATCTCCATGCAAGACCACTAAGTGGAATTCACTTCTTCTTAAAAAAAAAAAAGCTGCCTTGAATTCTCCTTCTTCTCTTTTAGATCTTGAGTTTGAACCTCTTGAGGTTCCTTCAGTGATGACCCTCACCTTCTCACAGATAAGTTTTCATTTCATTTGCCTCTCATTGATCCACACCAGGTGGAGCTTTTCAGCTTAATCTACGAGTGTTTTTATCACCCCATTGATCAATATTCTGGTTATAGCCTTAGCCAGGATAAAAAAGGTGACCATAATCACCTTGGACTTCAGGGCAATGCCTACCACTCTCACTCCTTTATTGTTTAAAGGATTATTGTCTTGTTTATTGCATGTTTAGGTCAACCGAGAGTTAGCATTAGCCGTCCTATAGGAAATTCCATTATTTGTTAGCATCAAGCTAACAGACTTTGGCTTTACTTATGTTAGGCGTCAAGGTAAAAGATTGATCTCTACTTTTATGGATTGATTATTGATCTATTAAGCTTGGATCGATTCGGATAGGTTAACTGATTTTATCAACCCAGCCCTAGTTATTTTAGCTGATGTGCTACTACTAATGCTTAAAGAATATTGTGCTAAGAAGACACATCAGAAACACACAAGACACAATAATGTAGCTGGTTGTAACTATTCTATTTTACGAAAATTGTCGTTTGTGTTTTTTTTTTTTTGTTTGTTTGTTTGTTTTTAGTTCTCAAACATAAAAATAGTTATGTGAAGCAAGTTGGTTGCAGTGTTATCATGGAGATTCGTTTTCTCTATGTGAGGCATCTGTTTATGTTTTCTGGGCATAAGGAAAATACTAAATATCTGTGTCTAATACATTTTTTAAGGATTGAAACCTAATTATAGGCTTTATAAAATACAGGTGCTCAAAAACTTGTATTTATAGTTAAATATTACTTAATAAAGCATTCAAGTGTTGAATTTTCTGGTGTTCTAGTTGTTATAATCCATTTTATCGTGCTCAAGCCAAAGTGTTCCAGACTGACCAGAAGAATTCTAGACTGAAAAATAATTTAAAACTGTTCCCTCATTTGCTTTATGTTGGTGCGTCGCCACAAAACTTAACTATCACGCACACACAACGCATGAAAACCGCATTCATAGAGAACGACACCAGCTGGTTAGCGCGATGTAATCAGGCTAAAGGCGACGTGCGCGCCAGTCCATGCGCGCTCACAAACCTTCCGGTCCATCAGAGTAGGTACAGTTGAATCTTATCACTTAACTTTTTCATTGAAAAAAATACGAACAGCACACGTGGATATGTAAATTCATCTTTAAGCTCGGAGACCCAAATAATTTGTGTTTGCATCGTATTTGGCAGTGGGGTCACTTACCTTTGGTTTTTCATCAGCCATCGTCACTCTTTTGGCGCTTCTCTATGCTGCCACACAAAGAATATGAGTGCGCGCACGTACTCGTTCGTGTTTAAATTATTCGGGGAAACGTGCGCGGGCATGTGTCGATGCGCGTTCACCGAACAGAGATTTAATTGGCCGCGTGAAGTCACGTGGACAAAAGCGCAGTCTGGTTATGGGCGGGAGACTACTGCCTGCGCGTTACAGAGATACTCGGTTTCACATGCACGCGCACGGCAGAATTTTCCCCTTTGTTTTGGTTTTAGATCTATTAAAAAGGAAGACACCAAGTTCACTGTCACACCAAAAACTAGTATTAGTGTGGCACATTTCATAAAGCACCCATATTATCGGTATTAGATTTACATCGTGATATATCAGTACTCTGCCTTTTTAACCCCTTGTATCCCAGTGGCCATCTTGTTTTTTCATTCTTTTTCTAGTTACAATAAAAACAGTCACCGACTAAACGATAACATTTACTGGCAGGACGATGCATTTTCTATTAACACTGACTTAGAAAATGCTTTAATATATATTAATAAACTGATACGATTATATCTGCTTGATTCTGATAATATTTTCGAAATAAATTACTTCGACCTTTCAATATATATATAAAGTATTCTAATTATAAATATCATGTTATTTGCTTCCCTCATGCCAGTTTTCCTGAGAAAAAAGAAAAAAAAATCAACCAAGAACAGTACTTGTTTAAAAAAAAAAACAGGCATGAAGAAGGACAGTCCCAAACTTGACGCATGCGCGACATAGTATTAGCAAAAGAGAGGCGCGCAAGTGTTGCTAAATCGCACGTGTTAAATGGCATGTTTACAGTGGAAAAGTTCATAATTTGACATTCAAAAGGGTCTGATATTGTTCACCTGATGGAGGAGGTCGACGTTGAACCGACTATAACCGTAAGTCATTCGCATCATGTAGGTTATTGCTATAACTGCCAACTAATGACAGCTAGCAAGTTAGCTAAGCCTTTTCTAAATCCTTAAATTCAAAATGAAGAAATACATCTTCATTAGTTTAACGATATAAATACAAAAGTTTATGGTGAAAAGTCACAGACTGATCATACATTACGAGTTTAGAGGTATCGTAACCAAATATTTTTTTTTTAAGTTATTGGTTTAGTGGTGAAATAAAAATAAAAAATTAAATGTAAAAATAAAAATTGAAATGTATCACTTAGCTGTTATGTCACAGTTGACATGCACTTTTAAACAGTAAAGAAATAAACATTGAGTACAATGGCAGGAATAGGTAAAGTTGTTTTTGTCTTCTTATATTTGGTAATGCGTTTTTCTCCTTTTGTCAAACAAATGAAGGCAAGTCTATCTTGACATGTTTTGAGTACAGTCTTTTTAAAGTTATATGTTAAGGGAACTATTCTGATGCCTCTGTGGAACGGTCAAAATAAAGACAAAAGAAAATAGTAAAACATTTTGTCTGCTGTATTTATGACATCTTTGCATTACGTCAATCTACTGGTGGAAAGCCTGTATTTTACCTTTTAAAGGAATTTTGTGTTTGTAAAAAACATACATTTGAAGTATTTTCAGCAAATTTGGATTGAAAAGCTCTGTTTTATGTAAAAAGAAACAAAACTTAATAAGATGGAATCCCAAAAAGCATTGCTGCAGCAAAGACATAGTCAAATAAGCACATTAGCTGTGCTTATTAGTGTTCTAGTTATTAGTGTCTTTCAGCGATTGTCATATAATTTTAAATTAGTGCTGTAATCTCTCAATACAGAATATTCCTGCACTCAGACGAGGAAAACATATGGGCTTTGCATGGGGTCCTGGTAATATCTTTGTCTACGAGACTGTCTTCAAAGCAACAGGTATGTGTTAATTTTAATTAAAACTCTTTCGTAAGTTTATTTGCTTTGTTGCACTTCTATTGTCTTGTGTTTCAGGTTCTCCAGGATCAGGTTCCCCCTTCATCCATGAAGTCCGGAAAGATGAGGACATCTATTCTCCTATTTTACGCAAACTCTTTAATGAGTCCCATCACATTTTTGTCGGCTTGCAAACAATAAGGGAGGATCTCCCCAGCAAGAACAAGAAACCTCAGTAAGTCTGTGGTTGGGAGACCTGTTGGTACACACAATTATTTAGTTTGTAAAGACACTTTTATTTTTTGATCAGTGGGATGACAAAGTAAAAAAAAAAAAAAAAAAAAAACAGGCAAAACATCAACATGCAACAATTTTATGTTATGCAGTGTTAAAGTAAAAAAAAAAAAAAAATCTATTCCTATTTTCCTCTCTAGGTTTGTCAGCATAAGTAAAAACTATAGATCGGTTATTCGAGCCTGTATGGAGGAGCTTCAGCAAGTTGCAGGTTAGCATCTTTAAATTCCACATTAATGTATATCTTTGAATGCAGCTGTACTTTTTTATAACTGCATGCACCTTTGTGTTTGCAGTTTCCACAAAAGATGCAGAGATGTCCACACAGTATGGAAACCAGGCACGTCCTTTTGCTTTGACCTTTCAATTTTAGAAAATTTTAATTGTATTTAAATTTTGTTTCTATGTTTTTAATCTTTCTACTGTTTTTAGTTTTATTTTTTTCTATTCCTCAGATGTGAATTATAGTGGTCTGTAATAGATAAAATTATGTGAATATTGTTCTATGTAATTAGAAAGTGGTTTTTTTTTTACGATTTATAAATCAACTAAGTAGATGTAAACTAGTTTTGAATATTTTTTTTAAAGCTGTATCTGTGAGAACTTTTCACAATAGCAATGCAGTCTGTAAGACTTTAAAGCAAACTGTCATTTAGGTCAGACCTTGTTTATGTTTGAAATTTACTTGTAAAATTAGAAAAACAAAAATGTCATTACTGATTTTGAAGCTGGCAGTCTGCATGTAAAAACCATAATCATAATATTTGTATGAAATATTATATTTTTGGGACATTTTAAATAGTCAGAGCCTACCTTTGTGTTTACCCATACCACAACATCAGCAGCATTTTTCTTTTAAAGTATTTTGTTCCTCATCCAGTCTGTTTTGTTGCAGGTGTCCATTCTTTTGGCCATAGAACTAATCTGGAATCTGTGTGAAGTCCTTTTCATCGATGCTGCTCCTGGTTAGAATTTGAATTTATATCTAATAGCTAAACAAAGACAAACCCCTATAAAAATACATCCATGCTTTATATGCGCTTTTGCATACTTTCAGCGGGCTCACTCTTGCTTCATCTCCTGGACTGGATAAGGCTGCACAAAGCTGACGTGGACGAGAAGGCTCGAGACGTGCTGCAGAGTGACAGCCCTGCTGAGCATCGAGACTACTGGGATGTGGTTAGTGTGGATCATGCACACACTCGCCCGGCCTCCACTGGAGATCTCTGAGAGTTTCTGTGTGCCGTACAGGTGGTGAGTTATGTGCTGCAGGGCAGGTTGGACGAAGCCAGACAGATGCTGGTGAAACAGGCCACCCTAATGCCTGCTGCAAAGAACATCTACAAGATGATGGATAACTTACTCAGCACGATGCCTTTTTACAATGTAAGTACAATGTGATTTATCCGTTTTTAGTTCGTGTTCTAAGAATGTTTTATGCTTATTTATTAAATAAGAGAGTAAAGGGGTCATAAACCGGCCATAAACATTAAATCTAAGCTGAGGTCCTCCCTGTACAGAGTTTACACAATGACTCCTGCATTAGTATAGTTCTTTGTCTCTGTTTCAGCTGAGGGATTTAGTGACCCTCCCTTACCAGATCTTATCTAACCCAAACTGCATTCTTCCCTTCAAAAAATATTTTCAAACACAAGATGAGCTCCTAACCAAGCAATTTTTCAAATATCCATTTTCATCCCCAATTGTATGTTCTCAGCCTGGTGGCACACAGACGCTGACAGAGTTTGATGTGAAGTGGAGGCATTGGCATGAAGAGGTAGACCGCTGCTTACAAGACAACTCTTTTGCCAGCAACAAACATCTGGAGGTCATCTGCAAGGTCAGTTAGCCATTGTAGCTTTTTATGGTGTAATATATTTTAAAAATGCTAACTTTGTTAGTACTAAAGAAGGCTTTTCCTAGAAATATAGCATTCTTAAATTTTTTCAATCACTTTAATTCCTGCTCAATCCCGAGCTGATAAGATGCATCCCCAAATCATGATGCTGTAACCACCATGCTTCACTGTACGCAATTTTTGTGGCATTAGATGTGGGTTTTAATTTCTTATCTGTGACCAAAAAGACATTTTGATCATTTAGCAACACCAGATTAATAAATTGCTGTAAATGTTTTAGTATTGGATAATGAATGGTTACAATAAATTGTCGTATTTATTTTTAGATCCTCCTGGGTGATGAAGACACCTTACTGGAGCACAAGGACCTATTAGGAACCTGGTATCATTTCCTTGTCACACGACTGCTTTTCTGTCACCCCACTGTAAAGCCCACTGAGTTGCACTACTATGCACAGGTAAACTCTTCTGCAAAAACTCTTTTAAGCTCGCACTTGTGGCTGCTGCTTCCACTTATTGTATGTACTTGTGTGTTCTGTAGTCATGTATGACCATGTTTCTGGACTCGAGAAGCGCACCAGAACCTCTGGATAGCATCTTGCTGGCTGCCTTTGAGTTTGACATCCATCAAGTTATTAAAGACTGCAGGTGAAACAACGGGACTGATGCATGCATGTACACTTATTTAAAATGTACTTTTACACATTCAGTTTCTACCTTTCTTATTAGCATCGCTCTCAACAACTGGTGGTTTGTGGCTCATCTTACGGATCTGCTGGATCACTGCAAACTCCTCCAGTCTCACAATCTACAGTAAGAGCGCTAAATATTATTTATTTATTTGTTTATTTTTAGTCTGGAGGCAAGAACTTCTTTTATCAAATATGTTTCTGTGTTTTTGCAGCTTTGGCTCTAATTTAAGAGAATTCCTGCTGTTGGAATATGCCTCTGGCCTCTTCACTCATCACAGGTTTGTTTGTTTTGAAGTCCTCCTTGAATTGTTTGAGTTTTTATGTCAGAGTTTTTCCTTAAAGGATGTTTGTGTTTTGTTTCTGGTGTTCAGTCTGTGGCAGTTGGCTGTGGATTACTTTGATCACTGCCTGGAGTTTGGTCGTGTCTACCTTGAGCTCCAGATTGAGCGCGTCCCTTTGGACACGGAGCGCAAAGCACTCAAGGTCCTCCGGATTTGTGAACAGAGACAGATGTCTGAGCAAGGTTCTATAAGGCTTTTTATTCTGTGTCGATCTTGGTCACTCAAATACCACTTGAGTTGAACTTTCTTTTTCCAAGTTTGGTATTTGAAATGTTTTTTTTTTTTGTTTTCGATCCAGTGCGGAGTATCTGTAAGATCATGGCCATGAGGGCCTTAAGAAACAACAGACTTGGTTCCGCTCTTTCCTGGAGCATCAGAGCCAAAGATGCCGCTTTTGCCACCCTCATCTCTGAAAGGTTAGCTTCCCTTTACAGTTTTCGTGTTTGAGTCATCGTTGTTCCGTACATTTAACTTTAAGCTTTGACAACTTTGTAAGCTGCAACATTAATTAACTGATCTTAGTTTTTAGACTAGGCAAGTTTATTTGTAAAGCACATTTTCATGTACAAAGACGAGTTAAAGTGCTTTACAATAAAACATTTATAGAAGCATTCAAAAGAAATATTAAGAGTGATCATTGAAATAAGATTACAAAAAAGTTTTAAAGAACTGAATTTGAATTAAGCATAGATTAACAGTGCAGATATAAACTTGAATATGAACTAAAGGCAGCTTCTCCATGTTTGGTTTTGACTCTAAGATGTTTTCTGCTGTTTTGGTCCTTGTGAGAACCCAAGCAGCAGAGTTCTGAATAAGCTGCCGTTTCCTGATTGTTTTTCTTTTTTTGGTAGTCCTGTAAAAACACTGTCAAGTCGAATAAAAATGAAAGCATTAATTATTTTTTCACCGTCCTGCTTAAACATCACATCTTTAATCCTTGAAATATTTTGAGATTATATTAGGCTGATTTTTTGACTGCCTTAATGTGTTTATCAAAATTTTGGTCTGTGTCCATCACTACTCCCAAGTTTCTAGCTTGGTTGGTGGTGTTAAGATTAATAGATTGAAGCTCCGTAGTGACGTCCAAACGTTTCTCCTTAGCCCCAAAGACAAAAACCCCAGTTTTGTTTTTGTTTAATTGAAGCAAGTTGTGATACATCCAGTTATTAATGTCCTCAGTGCGTTTACCAAGAGCCTGTACAGGGCCTCTATCTCCTGGTGTCAATGTACGGTAATATCTGTGTGTCATCTGCACAGCTTCGGTAACTAATGTTGTTCTTTGTAACCTGGGAGCATGAAGATGTTAAATAGAAGTTGTCTCAAGATGGAACCTTGGGGAACTCCACATGTAATTTCTATTTGCTCAGATTTGAGGTTACCAATTGACACTTAATATTTCAAGTTTTCCGAGTACGTTTTG
Source organism: Oryzias celebensis (assembly GCA_014656515.1). Classification (NCBI taxonomy): domain Eukaryota; kingdom Metazoa; phylum Chordata; class Actinopteri; order Beloniformes; family Adrianichthyidae; genus Oryzias; species Oryzias celebensis. The sequence goes on along the minus strand of BNCR01000008.1, from coordinate 12,330,766 downwards.
AACCAGTTTAGTACTGGTCCATTGAGATCCACACAGGTTTTAGATGTGAATCAGTTAAATCACAAATTAGTTTCCAAGTTCTATTAAAGGAGTTGCATTTTGGCCAATCCTTCTTATATATTTTAAATCTCAAAATAAATCTATGTTTTAGGAATAAACAGAATGACATCCTTTTGTTTTTGTTACAGATTTTTACAGGATTACTGCGCCAAAGGAACCTTCTCTGATCTGGATTTGATCGACAACTTGGGTCCAGCCATGCTGCTAAGCGACAGACTCACTTTTCTTGGTACGCACTAAAACTACACTTAAACTGTTGCTCCTCCTCCTTCATAACTCATAAATCCGTATACTCATTGGGAAACAGCATTTATTTATTTCTGGAAAATTGTGTAAACCCTTTGTGAAACTTGTGTGTTTGCTTAGGGAAGTACCGTGAGTTTCACAAGCTTTATGGGGAGAAGCGCTTCAAGGAGGCTGCGAAGCTGCTCCTCTCCCTCATGACAGCCAAGATTGCTCCCCGGAGTTTCTGGATGACCCTGCTGACTGATGCCCTGCCTCTGCTGGAGCAGAAAGAGGTCGGTCAACACCAGATTATTGAGAAGTTGCTTTAAACATAAAAAAAACACAAAGGTTTACATTTACAAATGAGACTTTGATTCCCTGTAAGGGAAATGTGGAGCACGAAAGTCAAGAAAAAGCCATTAAATGTTGCATGAGCAAATATGGAGCATTTAGGTGCTTTTAATGTTTTTTTGGTACAAACCTCTATCAAATGATCTTCTGCTAAAATTGTAGAGTTTACTTTCAAGAGTGTGGTCTAAAATAGAATGTATAGTGTTTATCTGAATTTTCCTGATCTAAAATGTTTTTAAAGTCCTAAATATATATAAAATATATACCATAAAAAACATATGCCACATGCTGCTTAAAGTTAATTTAATGAAGAAGTTATCTTTTTATAATGTATTTATCATTATAATAAAATAATCTTTTTACCCTGATCTACAGCAGCATTATTCTAAAAAAATGTTTTAAAAAATCAACTTGTATACTTGTGAGTTTCCACTCAGTGGGACATGTGACCATTTAAATCTAGACTTTTTTTCTATTAAATCATAAAGTATTGCAGATTACTGTCTTAAATATACACATTTAAATTATCCATTGTGATTTTAGTTTGTTTATTTATGCATTACAATATTTTCCTAATGATACTGTTGATATTTAACAGCCTTATGTACAAAGCTGTAGGTTAATGCATTTTAAAGAAAAAGCCGAAAGATAACGACAAAAAAAAAAAAAAAGGAAATGTTTTGTTGTATTTTTTTAGGTGATCTTCTCAGCAGACCAAACCTATGAGTTGATGTTCTGTTTAGAGGAGCTCACGTCCTCACTGAACACCCCATCTTCTGACACAGACAAATCCATGCAGGTATTATTTTCCTTCTTTCCAGGCATTAAAATTGAAACTTTCATTTAACCTTTCAAAATTAGAGCTTTTTCCTGTTTTGCTTTGAACAGCAACTTTTCTTCTCTTTAAAATGTGCATCTCTAAATGTTTGAGAGTGCTTTTGAAGAAATTTAAGGGATTTGTTTATAATATGAAATTAATTTAAAAGCTTTAAACATTGTTTTTCTTTTAGGAGGAAGATGTAGAGTTGACCAAAGTGGAGCTCCTGAGACTAGCGCTGTCAAGAAACCTGGCGATGGCCATAGTCAAAGAGGGAACAGTGGAAACATGAAGCACAGCTCCTTCATTCTTTTTCATGATGTACATAAAATCAAATAACTTTTGTGACTTTTGATAATAAAAAAAAAATCTCAACCTGAATCTGATCTTTTATTCACAGTTATATACTTCAAAAGAGGAATATCAGACAGTAAAAAAGTGTTTGGATTCTTTATTTTCAAGAAGCAAACAGATGGCACGTTACGTTTCCATACAGCAAACAGACGCATCTCACAATATTTACATGAAACACACTTATGTACATCCATTACAATCTTGACTCAGGACATTTTTGCTCTCAGATCATTGACATCCTATAATAAAATATAAATGAAAATATTCTGCACGTTACAAGACACATTCCCTCAAAAACAGCGAAACACAATTGTCATTTCAGTCTCAAAATAAAATTTTTATAATTGTGCAAGAAAAGAGAAAAAGGTACAAAGTAAATAATTTAAAAGCTCACTCCGATGAAAATAAAATAAAATGTTACTTTAAAATGTTCTTCTGGCATTTTTAACAAGACATATAAAGAAAACTAAGCTCAATTGCATTTCTGATTACTACTTTTTTTTTTAATCGGACGCAGATAAAAATGTTTGAAAAAGAGCTAATTTGTGATGTAGAAAATATGCTGGGAGGGCCACAGGCTCCTTGCTCTGAGCTCTTGGCAATGGGAAGGGGGGCGGGGTTGCTGTGCGCCAACAGTCCTACCTACAACTCTGGGAAAATTCAAATGAAACTACTGCCGCTCTGCTATGAAACTGTCCTACACAGTAAACATTTCAGCTAAAAACAGCATTATTAGAATTAAAAGACGACTGGGAAGATTAAATATCTCAGAAGATGATCGGAGTGGGACTTTAAGAAAGCGCATTTTTGTTTCCATTTATACCAAATCATGCTGAACATACACCAACAACAGGAGGAAAAACAATGCTTTTATTCCTGGCTAAGGCCCTAACATGAATGATATCTGGTGAAACACTTTCCCTTCATTATTCATAAATTAAAAATGTTATAAAAACATAAAACAACTGCGTTTAAATGGCTTGACTTAAAGCTGAGTTAATTGAGCAAGCAACTTTAGCTAGCTAAATGGTAAAGCTAAACTCCAGGGATGAGAAAGGATTCTGGTTGAATATTTTCCAAAAGAACAATATGATATTTTGTTTTTCTATACTTTTGAGGTCTTTTCACATGTCTGGAGGTGTGTAAACATTATTTTACAGAAATAAAAGTGCAAACATCGGTTATAAACCTTCAGTCTGACATCTGCTTTGAGATGCATTCAAGGCTCAGATTTATCTCAGGGAAAATCCTTCTGTACGTTTCTGAATGTAGTAATTTATTTAGTTTTATAAATGCAAAAAGGTTTCTGTTAACCCCACAGTGCCAATAGCAACACTTGAAAAAATGACCACAAATTTAGGAAATGTAAAGCTACAAAAAAAAGAGCATTCTCTTCCTTTTTCTGGAATGAACGAGAGCACACAAACGCCCCTTTATAGAGAGAGGATAATTGACTTCAGAGTACCACTCCGCTATAGGTGTCCCCATGTTTCTGAAGGGGGAAACTGGTTCACCTCTCCTACTTCGTTGCACAGATGCTCTCCAAGTGTGAAAGACAGCTTGTAGCGCAGGCGCACCTTTTCCTGTGCAGCAGAAAAGCACTTGTTTCAATAGAATGAAGGCTTTCCATCGAATGTGGCTTCCTCTTTGTGTTACCCACCTTTGCTGGGTTGGCCAACAGCATGATCTGAGTGATGGAAGAGGGAGGCAGGATGGGGTTGAAGGGGGCCAGTTCTGTTCCTGATGGAGGCTGCAGCTTTACCTTCATTGACTAGCAGAAGATGTAAAGGAAAAGCAGATTTTGTTTTAGTTGTATATTTTTTTGTTCAGCGTGACAGCTGCGGTTGAAGGTTTCTGAACCTCTAGTTGATTTTCTCCTCACCTTTGGCACAGCAGCTTGCAGAACCACATTGTAAACAGGTAAAGGTGCTGTGTTGAGCATGGACACAACCATTACCAACACGTCGGGTCTCCCAGGAGGGGAATCCGACGCAAAGTTGATGAGCACACGAACACCATCTTTATCGTAGGCAGTGACGGGTAAGACTTTACCTAAAAGCAGATAAAAATTGACGATTAGGTTGAAGAAATCTTGCACCCTCGTGCTTGGCTTCTTTGTTATTCTCACTGGGTTTGATGGCCTCCAAAGGAACGTGCACATTGCTGAGAGAGATATCCGAGCCTCTGTCTGGACTGCCCTGCAGGGGTGGATGGCAAGGAGACAGGGAGCGGAAGACTGGGCTGCCTGGAGCCATGGCCTGATTCTGGGTGCGTGACAAGGCGGGGGAGCTGGGCATGGTGCTGTGGAAAAGTGAGGCTGCAGGATGGGCGCTCTGTACATGCATAATGGTAGGCCCATGTGCTGCTGTTATTCCAAAAATGTTTCCTGCGGTTGTCATCTGGTTGGGCAATCTAGAAAAAAAATCACATTAATGAATTTCTGAGATCAGATTGACTAATATGCATAAAAAAGGCCTTAAAATTTGGCGCAATGTCTTAAAATTTTATTTGAGGGGAAAAATATTACACTTGTAGACAGAAAAAAATGTTAACTTATTTTAGTTATAAAATATTATACAACACATGTTGTGATTTAAGTAATCTTCCTCATTTAATTAAAAAAACATTACAACATGCAACTAAACAGCAACAATGCAGGAAATTTACGGCAAAAACACATAAAATGTAATAAATGCACTCAAAATAAAAGCAGAATGATCTGTCATTATATTGTATACATTTTCCATTCTAGAATTCTAGAAAAGGGTGTGAGAGGTTAAATTAAAAAAACCAAACAAAATATTTTTGATTCACTACAACATTTTATATGGAGAGGGGGAAAGACTTTGGAAGGGCGGCTAATGAGAACTGCAGTGTGAAAGGCCGTTACAAATAAAAGGATTAAAATACATATTTCTAACAGATTTATTATTATTTTGTTTTTATTTCATAAAACATATTGCTTTATTATTTTTGAAATGCATAAAGAAACTTGTAATAATAATTTCTTCATCTTTATCAATAATGATATTAATATTGACTCAAAAATCTGAGGGGCAAAGCTTTTTGATGGGGGTGCAGCTGCTACACCTTGTCCCCCTGCAGCCCTGTTCCTGCTTGGATTCCTTTTTTTTACATTATTATTTAGGCATTAACACTTTTCTGATCAAGACTCTCTGCACCTTTGCTGATCTGTAAAGCCCATCATAGCCAGATTCTGAAGGTTCTGTGGACTCTGCGTGGTGGCTGGTTTCACTGGAGGCATGGCTGGACCTGAGCATGCCGCACTGCCAAACATATCCAGACCTGTGGTGGGGGCCTGTAAAGACAAGACAAGTTATTCTCTGCTCTAAAATACAGAGTGGGGTTGTTAAATTTAACAACTTTAAAGATTATTTTAAGGGAACTTAGAACTTAGTTTAAGGCATATTTTTAATTTGAATGAGCAAAAGGTGCAATTTGAATATTTCACAAACATAGTTTAAAGGCCCACTCTGATTTTGGATATTTTAAACATGTTATTGTGGACTTTTTCTGATGATGGAGGACAAATATTAAGAAAATGCTTAAAATTGCTTTTCTGAGTATTTCTTGATTTAAATCATTGTAAATCAGAAGCAAACAAAAAAATGCCTTTTGAAAAAACGAATATTTATAACATAAAAAATATACTGGGTGAGTCACAAGCTCTCTGCTCTGCTCCATTCCGATACATCCCTTTAGACAAATAGACCCATGTATGTCTTCAATTTTCTCATCTGAGCTGGCATCTGCCTCAAAGTTATATAGCAAATAGTATGCGTGATAGAATGTTACGCTTGACGTTTGTATGTAAAAGGATGTGCGTTTGAGATGTAGTTGATTTGTGTATGTGTTGACATGTTTGTGTGTGAAGATCTTTGAAGCCAACAGGTAAGTTTAACATTTGAGTGCGTGTGTGGACCTTTTTGACAAACATCTAACAGTACTGATGACAAATCTCCAGTATCTTCCATATGGTACCACACAAAAAAGTACACAAAGATAATAACATAACTAATATAAATAAAGTTTAGCCTATAATTAAAAAAGGAGTTTATCTAAATATACACCTTGGGTGTCAGAAGACTCATAACCCCCTTTTGTAACAGTAAAATATGTCCATCACAAGAGGCTTTCAGCTCTTATCTGTTTGCTCAGCTGTTGGACAGGACAAAAAAAGAAAGAAAACCGCATATTCAAAGTTAAAAAACCGCTGGGAATACTTTTAAATTAGATCAAAAGATGATCTGAATGGGACTTTAGCACAATACAGCAAACAAGTAAATAATTATAATAATTTAGGACATATAGCATCTAATTTAACGCAGATTTAGGGCTTTTTTCATGTATTGAGTGTAGATTTGTGCTTGTAGATGCTCTTGCAGACTCATATTATTCTTAATATACAGTACTTCATGTACCTGTAAGGATGTCCACTGACTGAAGGTTTCACCCAAAGTTGGCTTTGTTTGGCTGCTTACACAAGTAGGAGGGTCATTTAGTCCTGAAAAAAGAAGAGCAAGTTAAATGTGCTTTAAAGCTGTCAGGATAACCAGCAAATCTTTATGCCAAATGAGCTTTTAAGGCCCTCTAGGGATGATTGTAGTATGCTTAAGTGTATGAGTGTCCCAGTGTGTGCATGAGCCAAAAACCACCCAAAAAAAAAAACTCTACCGAGAGACAGCAGCTCATTGTCAAGCAGAGAGAGTACAGTGGAGGTTTTGTCCGTGGATGGGTGACTCGGGCTGCTGCACTGACTGCTGAGGGAGCCGGTGCCCCGTTTGGGGGGAGGAGGCAGCACCGGGATCGCAGAAAGTGAGGAGTCGGGGATGTAAAGACATGTTTGCGAGGGGGGGGGTGTAGGGTGTGAAGAACTTTGAGCGTCGAGACCGCCGAGGTCAACCAGTGTATCTGTAGTCTCTGCTAAATGAGAGAAAAACGGATCAAACCCACCTGCACCAATGGAAAAAAGTAAAAAAAAAGCAAACTGATTGCGACGTCTCACTTGAAGGAGCTGAGGTTCGAGGCTCACCACTGTCACCGTTGATCACTTGCCCCTCAACAATCTTCTTGTAAGAGTTGATGACTCTGGAGAGGTCATCGCTCGCCTGGAGAATGTCACCTGACAAGGACGGTGGATACAGGCTATAACAAAGGAACACAAAGGAAAAAAGGCTTTCCACAGGGGAAGACGATCTGGCAAACCTAAACTGGTGTCATTGTCCTCAGCCTCTGTGGCCATCTTGAAAGCAGCGCGCCTCAGCTTGTCACATCGCTCGTAAAGCTCCTGAGGAGAAACAAAGGGCGCCGTGTTCAGAGAAAACGCCGCTCAGTGCTAATCCTGCCTCTGCAAAGTGTTTTCCAAAAAACATCAAGATATGGAAAAGAGGATGTAAATAAATTAAAAATGTAAATAATTGTTTAATGTGTTATATCTCCTTTTATGTTTGACTCAATAGGCAAAAACTTCAATTAAAAACAACCAGAAACAATGAAAACATGGAATACATATGGAATAATAATAATAATTTTGTTTTTTTTTTACTAAAATGATAAATACATTTTTTTGTTTACTTCCATTTTGTTCTAGACTCCGTCTCAGATGAATAAACATGTTTTTCTGGCCAAAATTGATTGTCAAATCCCTGTTTAAGGTTTTCCTGAACCAGGGTGAAAGGTAAGATATATCAGTGCTTTTTTAATGGTGCATCACAAACCTTTATGATCTCTTTGTCCGAGTCACTGGAGCTGTCTTTATCATAATGGGACAGCATCTCCGTCAGTAACTTGACGTTGATGTTCACCTCCTCCAAAGTGTGCATTCGCTTTGTGACCTTGTGAACCCGAGCCTCGTCCTGATGGTGACGACACAACCGTGACAAGAGAGCTTGGGACACATGCAGTGTCAGCACGCCAGTTTGGGAAAAGTCTCACCTCCTTCACCATGTTTTTGATTAACCTGTTGGCCTCCTGAAGATCTTCTGGGTTTTTACTTTGAAGGAGCTCAGCCAGAAGCTGCACATCAACAGAGACAATCTGCTAAATCAGTCGAAGTTGTTTTAGAGAAATACAAAAGTATATTAATAAACTTCATCCCTCACCTTGCCCATGTCCTCATTGTCAAACACTGGGTGTTTTGGTCGTGTTGGAGGGGAAGGAATCAGAGTCTTGTCCACTGGAAGCTCCGGCTCATGTGCCACCAGGCCTGATGAAGACAACACAGAGCAATCAGGTCTCTGTAAAGTAGGTGCTTTATGGTTTTGTTTGCAACAAGAGAACTTGACTTTAATGAACCACCTTGTTTCTTGAGTGCCGTGTAGGCGTCATTGATCTTGGTTTCGTTGGGAAAAGCAACTCTCCAGCTGCACAGCATTTCTATAATCCTCTTCTTCACCTTCTCTGGAGTACTGGCACCCACATACTACAAACATCAAATGAACACTTAAACATTCAACCGCTGTTCCTTTTATCAACACGTATGTGATCTGTTCACTTGATGGCAGCTCACCATAGGAGAAACCAGTTTTACCAGCTCATTTAAATATCGATACCTCCCAACTTCACGGTGAAACCTCGTCCCGCAGTTCTTCATACAGGCCTCCAGTACCTGCACAGAACATATTATTTGCTTCATCGGTTGGGTCAGTTTGGGGCAAAAATGAGCTTGATGACAGTTGCTTCCCACCATCAGAGCCTGAAGAGCCTCCCATTCTTGTGAGCAGATTTTGTGCAAAAGCAGAGGCACCGCAATCTGAGGGCTACAACAAAGAAGTCCAAATGAAATAAAGCATTTCCTCAGTTAATTCATTAAGTCGGTAAAGTGCAACTAATTTACCCTTCCAACTCTCTGTTAACCTGATCACAGAAGCCAATGATGTACTCCCAGTCCTCTTGCCGGTTAGTTGGATGGGTGGCTTTATCTGTAAGTGGAGTACATCTATGTTGTTACGTTTTTTAAATAAACATATTTTGAAACATTGTAAATAGCTAAAATGGAAAAAAAAGGAATTTAAAGTAGTAAAATTTGAGGTTTGACAAGGGGTAAAACATATGCTTTTGATATTCTTTTTTTTTTGTTGTCTTTTTTTTTTTTTTTAATAAAAGATAAATTATTAGATCAGCTAAAAAGAGACATTTTTGTTCAGATCCCCTCAAAGGTTGTTCTGGAAAAAAAAGTGTACTGCAATTTGTTGAAAAAACATTTAAATGGACGGTTGTTGCAACTAGTAATAGCAAATAAAGACATTTAAGAGAAAAGATTAACTAAACCTTTTTTATATAACGCGCTACATTTTTATCTAAGAAGCAGGAGTGTTAAACTGTTAGTTTCTTAATGATTTCATTAAAAAGATAAACTGGTTTCATGAAATAACTTGGAAAAAAACATATTTAGTAGATTGTAATTTCCCATGCTTAGTCGTATGTCTAATTAAAGAAAATGAAATAATTATACTTAGAATTTTAATTTAAAAAGTGTGTTTTCATTAACACACTAAACTGGCTTTGTAATGAAAGTATGAAAACTGAATTGATATTTCTTTTTATCTTTAGGCAAATAGTAACTTAGTGAATCAAACTCTAACTTTTTTTTTTTTTTCAACGATGGCCTGCCCTGCCCCAACGGAAAAAAAATTAAAACATTGATTTTATACACAAATACGTGTGTCTTTTAACATTAAAATTAATTTTAATAAACGAAACAAAGTGGAGAGCAAAGCACGTATTAACAATTATTAACAAAAGCAATAAAAAACGTTTTTCTCCTCCTCATTTTTTATCAGGTTTATTATGGTTGAAAAATTGCAATCAAACTGTGATGAAATAGTTACAACAACTTAACCATTACATCTCATTGTGAAGAATTGTCACCATGACTGCACTAGTTCTTATTATTTGGCATTTTCACAGTAATTCAAATGTGCCCGTCTGAAAGCTGCACTTAACACCATTTAAGGACAATAATCTGTTCAATCAGTGCACACTGAGCTGTCACTGCGGATTGGCTTCTCCACCCATCCTGATGGTGCAGACAGGCAGACAGTCGCGCAGACTGGATTTTTGCACTTTGTTCAACAAAGAAAAATGCTGACAGCTTCCGGGCTGACTCCCGTTTCCTTCCAGTTCCACAGAAGAAAATTGACCGCTAAATGTACTGACCAAATATTGCATATAATGAGATTAATCACTCACTGAGCCAGGATTCAAGCGACTCCCCTTCCTCGTACGCCATTGCACTAAAACATCGCGGGATGTAACCAATCTGCGTGCGAGACTGTCACACAAAAAGTCCACATTTCAGAATAATGTGTTCTGTTTTTGGTTTAAAAAATACACCTTGAATATATACTGCGGTTACTTGATAAAGTAAGCGATTCTAAAACAAAGAATTTTTGTTATAATTAAGGCATCTGCTCAGCTACCAAGTTGGGGTCCTCGCTGAAACACACTTTCAGCATGGCGGCCTCCATAGTAGGGTTGCTTAAACCTTGGACACCGAGGTAATTATAGCGTTTTCGTCACAAACTTCTCAGTTTAGCACACAACTGTGTACATTTTACGTTTCTTTTGTATATTTAGCACATGGAAGTTATGATCATTTCGTATATATAGTGTCAGTTATTAGGTTTAACAGAGTCGGTTAGTTTTTTCTTCACCAATGCAATGTTGTATTCAAAAACAATCTCAATATAATTACAATACAGCTTTATATTTAAAAAGTATTGTTTAATTTGAAATAAAGAAGACATCTAAAGTATTGGCTGCCCTTAGAGTAATTAACAATATCTCGAAAACTGAAGTTAAAAAACACGTTTCAAAATATGTATTTTATTTGAATGCAATATTAGCCAATTATATTCAATCATTCAAATGTTCTTTAAAAGGCTTTTCCATATTTAAGATAAATACATGCTTGTTTTTACATTTTAAATTTGTCATAAATTATGTGTAAAATCTCTAAAATGTATTTAAGGACTTTTTGAACTATTTTAAAAGCATAAATGTGTCTTCTCAATTTTTTTCTCAATGACTTGTCTAATAACTCCTTTATTGACATCCTGTTTGAAGATTTTCTTCACTAACTCTTTGTAATTCCTGGCCAGTGTGTTCCTGGTTAGATGGAGCAGATATAACCCTTACTACCTGGAGCCAGAGGTGAGGAGGGAAGAATACAGGCGTTCTGAAGCAGAGCTGAGTGCTGAGGAGCAGGAGGAGCGCAAGCTCAAAGAACTCCGACCAATAAAAGCAGCCACATGCAGCACCACAAGCTCAGTCTTTGACGACCCAGTCATTAGGTACAGAAAACAAAAAGTTTTTGAAACTGGACATTGTGGGCATTGCACTCAATTTTTGCTTCATCATTGCAGTAAATTTATCAAAATGATCATGATGGATGGGAACAAGGTTTTAGCCAGAGAGATTGTCACACAGGTAAACGTCAACAAACAGGGGGCTCAAGTCACTGCAAGCAAATGTCCAATTTTTCAAAGTTTGTTTCCTTCCTATCTTTTAGACATTGGAGCACATAAAAAGAAAACAGGTGGAGAAATATCACAAATCTCCAGCTGGGAAGAAGGAGGAGATTGAATGTAATCCCTACACCATCTTTCATACAGCGCTGGAGAACTGTAAGCCTGTTGTCGGGCTGGCGAGCATTCAGAAAGGTGGAAAGTTTTATCAGGTCAGTCACAAGAATAGCAAGATGATCTGTATTTTTCATAATAAATATTTTGGCAGCTTTAATGGGATTTACCCTCTTGTCTGAAATTGCTTAGGTGCCCATCCCACTAACAGACAACCGACGGCGGTTCCTCGCCATGAAATGGATGATCACAGAGTGCAGAGAAAACAAACACAGGCGCACCCACATGTACGAAAAACTCTCCCAAGAACTACTTGCCGCCTTTGAAAAGGAGGGCAACGTTATCAAGAAGAAGCATGAGCTGCACAAGATGGCCGAAGCCAACAGAGCCTACGCCCACTACCGCTGGTGGTAGCTGCTGGCTGCTCAAGATGGAACCTGCATTCCTATACACCAACAGGGAGTTATGGTTGCTCTGAAAGCTTTTGTAAATAGTGAAGGTTACTAAAAAGGTTACTTTTTTGGATTCAGGAAAGAAGAATAAACAAAGGTGATAAATGCAAAATAACTGCAAATTATGGTAAGAAAGAAAAATATTTATTTAAACAAAAACCTTGGAATTTGCTGTACAAACAAGCAATAAAAAATGTAAAAGTGTTGTAACGTAATACATCTGAGGTACATGAGCTGGAGTCTGTTGACATTTTTAAAGAACTCTACACTATAAATTAAAAGCAATAAGACATGTCTCAGTATTTATAATTTTAAACTAGCCTTAAATTAACATTTGAGTTTTTAGGAACCACACCAGTGGTTAGGAATCCAGCAGGACTGTGGAAAATCTGAAAAATTCCTGAACAGGTTATTTCCATCCTAATTCTATCTTGTTTTAAAAAAAAATTGGGTTTTATTATTCAAATATTTTGAACAACTACAATTTCTAGTAATTGAACTAGGTATGTAAAACCTCATTCTATAAAGAACCACTTCGATTATTTTCGCAGACTTGAGGTTAATAATGATAATCACTCATTTTTTGGCACTATTTATCTCATGTATAGAGCACATTAAATTATTCATTAGATTTATTAATTAGTGAAAAATGATGTAAAAAATTGCATTCTGTTTTATTTTTTGATATAGTAAAAAAGGAAAGACCCTGAATTGATTCCATTTATAAAAAAATTAGTCACACAAAACAGAAAATGGAATCCAATAGCAAAATCGAAAAAACCTAAAATGTAAATATTTAAAAACATTTTTAAACTGGAACAGAAAAGGTAATTTACTGAAAAAAATAAAGATCTTGGTTTGTATCAGACTGGAATGCCTCGTCTAACTTTAAATTTGGTTTACTAAAATAAAAACGGTCTTTAAACATAGCAAATTTTGAAAAAGCACTTTCAAATGTCAAAATACCTCATTTAGAAATGTGAAATTGAAAGTTTCATGAACTATTGCACAATCCACACTCACCACTTCTCAGCCATACTGCACTACGCAGCTAAAACAAAAGATTTTTTTATGAATGATTATCCCATCAGGCTGTTCTACCAGAAAGATGTTGCTCTCCACCGAGGAGCTGCTGATTTTTCAAATCTGATTAAAACGAAGCGAGGACGCTCATGTATTTTGAAGGTCTAATGCTCTGCACCCCTATCAATCAGATATTTCACTATAGTAGTACTTGTTGGCAGTGCTGCTGAGCATCCAGCCCCCAGCCCTGAACTCCAGGATCTCCAAGAGGAGCAGGCGTGCCATGGAAGATAGACCCTCCTGGAGGAGAAAGCCGTCCCGCAGCAGAAAGAACAGCTCGTCCATCCGTTGGCTGTTCGCCTTCTCCAGCTGCTCTCCAATACGGTGCAGCTGCAGCACCAGGCAGTCCACCTGAAAAAGACGGAGCAACACATCCTCCTTGGTGAAGCTTCAATGAATTTACCACACTTTTCTCAAACATATTAGCACAACCTCACCTCTTCTTCATTCTTTAGAGCATCTGGCTGTGCCAGTCTTATCATACAGTCATAAACTGGATGGACCAGGGCCACCATAGGCGTGTTGTTCACCTGAAAGAGATGCAGGCATCCAACACGAGGTCAGGCTTTAAAATTGTAGTAATCAATATCAAACTAATCAAGAATATCCATATTGATACATATTTATCAATAAACACACATGGACAAAATTGTTTGTACCCCTCAGTTAAAGAAGGAAAAACCCACAATTCTCACTGAAATCACTTGAAACTTACAAAAGTAACGATAAATAAAACTTTATTGAAAATTAAATAATCAAAATCAGCCATCACCTTTGAATTGCTGATTAACATAATTATTTAAAAAAACAAACTAATGAAACATGATGGTACCTCTATAAAAGATTGAAAACTATTTGACCAGACTGACATGATTAACTCAGGTGTGTCCTTTAATTGACATCACAGGTGTTACCAAACTCATAATCAGTCAGTCTGCCTATTTAAAGGGAGACAAGTAGTCACTCTGCTGTTTGGTGAAAAGGTGTGTACCACACTGAACATGGACAACAGAAAGCCAAGGAGAGAATTGTCCCAGGACATCCGAAAAAAAATGATAGATAAACATCTTAAAGGTAAAGGCTATAAGACCGTCTCTAAACAGCTTGAACTTCCTGTGACAACAGTGGCTCATATTATTCAGAAGTTCAAGACCCATGGGACAGTAGCCAACCTCTCTGGACGTGGCCGCAAGAGGAAAATTGATGACAAATTGAAGAGACGGATCGTTGGACTTGTATCCAAAGAGCCCAGAACAACCTCCAAAGAAATTAAAGGTGAACTCCAAGGCCAAGGTACATCAGTGTCACATCGCACCATTCGTCGTTGTTTGAGCCAAAGTGGACTTCATGGGAGACGACCAAGGAGGACACCACTGCTGAAAAACAATCCTAAAAAAGCCAGACTGGAATTTGCAAAAATGCATGTTGACAAGCCCCAAAGCTTCTGGGAGAATGTCCTTTGGACAGATGAGACCAAACTGGAGCTTTTTGGTAAGGCACATCAACTCTATGTTCATAGACTCAAAAACCAAGCATACGAAGAAAAGAACACTGTCCCTACGGTGAAACATGGAGGAGGCTCAGTCATGTTTTGGGGCTGCTTTGCTGCATCTGGCACAGGGTGTCTTGAATGTGTGCAAGGTACAATGAAATCTGTAGACTATCAAGGCATTCTGGAGAGAAATGTGCTGCCTTGTGTCAGAAAGCTTGGTCTCAGTCGCAGGTCATGGGTCTTCCAACAGGACAACGATCCAAAACACACAGCCAAAAACACCCAAGAATGGCTGAGAGAAAAGCGTTGGACTATTCTAAAGTGGCCTTCCATGAGCCCAGATCTGAATCCCATTGAACATCTGTGGAAGGAGCTGAAACATGCCATTTGGAGAAGACACCCATCAAACCTGAGACAACTGGAGCAGTTTGCTCATGAGGAGTGGGCCAAAATACCTGTTGACAGCTGCAGAACGCTCATTGACAAATACAGAAATCGCTTCATTGCAGTGATTGCCTCAAAAGTTATGGGTACCATCATTTTTGTCCAGGCCTGTTTCATTTTTTTTTTTTTTAATGGTTATGTTAATCAGCAATTCAAAAGTGATGGCTGATTTTGATTATTTAATTTTCAGTACATTTTTATTTATTACTTTTGTAAGTTTCAAGTGATTTCAGTGAGAATTGTGGGTTTTTCCTTCTTTAACTGAGGGGTACCAACAATGTTGTCCACGTGTGTATATCAAATCTCAAAGAGGAGTTTCCTTTGAAGTAGTTTTTGTTTCTTTTTCTAGGCAAAAATCTTTTATCATTTGGTTTTCAACGTAAGAATTTTGAATTTTAACAATAAGTTACTATATGAAATATGTCTTTTGTAAAAACAAACACGTCCCTTTTTAAAGAGACATAAAAAAAAAACTAAAGCAATTTTAAATTAAATTGAGGATTTGTGACTCAAACTTAATTGGATTCAGCATTTCGGCAGTGACACCTTTCCCTAAAGAACATGTAAAAATACATTCAATTTTTAACTGATTGGGGAAATGCTAAAGCTGGGACAAAATGTAGTAAAATACAATATCAAAACCTTATCTGACCTAAAATGTAATTTTTCACATTCAACACCTACAAGAATAGAGAAAAGGATTCCACTGCTTTCACAGAGCAGCTTCTTAGAGCAATTCATTAAGAAATGGTGGTAAGAGGCATTGTTGAATGTGTGTTGCACTGTTTCTTCTGTTTTAGTTTGAATCAGCACCAATAAAAAAAACATGTTTGTGGAAGTCTTCTAGACAGAAAACAGTAAAAAACCACCATTGATTTTTTTTTTTACCTTGAGGTAGTCAAAAATGTTGCAGATGAAGGTGACATAGCACACCCACTCATGTATTGAGCGAGCCCGCATGTCCTCGCGGTCCTTGAACTCCCGTTGCAGTCGGTTCAACAGGTTTCGCCTGAAAACATTTCCATCGCTTTGCTTGGCCTCAGCCTGAAGCGGTGATCAGGAGTCAATCAGGGCATGATGGTAAAAAAAATCCACAAGACAAATAGTGTCAGAGGGAAAATGATTTATAAAATTGTGAAAAACTGTCTATAGTTAAATCCTTATAATATCAGATGCTCTGAGTTAAATGTTGTAGTTTTTTTCCCATTATTACTGACCTGGACGATGGTGTAGCAAATACGTCCAGCCTCTTTGCTGAACACATGATCCTTTAGAGACTGATCCACAATAATGTTAGACACTTTCTCCAGATCCACCGAACTTGGATCTGAAAGTTTTGGCACAAATAGAAGTTGTCCAAAAAAAAATCTTACAGAACATTACAGGAAGAAGATGCTAACCTTTCAAGGCGGTTTTCAATAACATCTGTGTGTCTGGGTCAAATGACTGGATCCTGTATTCATCTGTGGAGTTTTCCATTACAGCTGGATGTGTTTCAGTTCATCTGGAGACAGGCACGTGTGGAAATCAAACTGTCTTCTAGTCTCGCAGCATTTTTTCTCAATTAAACAAGATTTTTGATTGCCAAAAAAAAAAAGCCAGGTTCTAGCAGAGAACACATCAACTGAACAGAGACGTGTGGCAAAAAATCCTGTAGTCATCAGACTACTCCCCACAGCCCATTCAACAGGGGTTGGAGGGGATTGAGCCAGCCTAGGGTCAACTAGAAGCCATCGACCTACAACAAAGCACCAATGTTAAAAACCAACAAGAAAACACAAATCATTTCATTTCAGCTTTGAGAATAATGTGAATTAATTAAAACAATGATGTAAAATATTAAACTAGAGCTACTTTATTAAAATCACATTTAATGTAAATTGATATTGTGTTTAAAAAACAGTTCAAACACTAATTCAACTATTTAATAAACCGGTTTGCTTTGCTAGCTTGAGTGCTTCGGCCGTAAACAGCTAAACGTCAGGCATCAGGTTTGTTAGCCGTCATATTTATCCGCTAAAACATACAAAAGGACGAAACGTTTGACAAAATGTAACTTAGCAAAATTTTTGTTTCATATACAGCGTGAAAGGGGGGAAATTGTTGCGAAAATGTACCTATTCGACTCAAATAGAATGGTCATAATGTTGAAGTCAGGGCAGCCAAGCTCTCGTCGAAACTATCCCCCGAAGATTAAGTGTCTACGTCAAGATACTTATCTGTCAATATTTCATCCTACCGAACCGACGAAACTCGGTCAAAAAGAGCTTATTGTACACACATTTTCTTAAAGTAATAAATTGATTTATTAAAATATATAAAATACGTTCAATTTCACCCAAAACAGTTTGTTCGCTCAACCGAATAGTCATTGACGTAAACAGAGAGACATCTTGTTCCAATTATTTTGTCTTTGATGGGAGTTTGCACATGCGCTCTCCAAGTCTGCGGAAGTAAACGGCGTACTGGATAGCCCGTGTCCGAAAAGTATTATATTTTTATGTAATGGGTCAGTTGGAGAGCTGCAATCATATATATTCATGATTTGTTCTACAAGGTAAATTATATATTTTGTATCTATATAATATTTTGTAACGGAAAAAAAGAAATAAGTGCTCTGTTTTTAGCTTAGTCGAGCTACACCCATGTCTGCCTTGACTGTCCTCTGCATGGGAATAACAAGTGGATTCACAAAATATATTTTGCAAAATGTTTTTTTTTTTTTTGGCTAAATAAAATATTCAATTGATTTTTAAAGTATCTTTTAAGTCTAATGTTATAATACAAAGTTAAATGAAAACTGCTTTTAGTTTGAAGTTGTGCAGACATGGTGGGTTTCGACCCCGGGGAAAAGCAGGCTACTATCTCCCCAAAAGAAGCCGTGTTCGCCGGTTCAGCTGCTGGGATGGTCACCAGAGCCCTCATCAGCCCCCTTGACGTGGTTAAAATCCGATTTCAGGTAATTGTGCACCAGTAATTCATCCAGGTGGTGTCCACATATGAAAAGCTAAGAAAAAAAAGTCTAATTTCTGAATCAATTTGGCATGTTTTTGTTTTTTTCCCTGTGCTGTAGCTACAGGTAGAGCGGGTGTCTCCACTCAAACCTGAAGGGAAATATGCGGGACAATTTCAGGCCTTTCGCTGCATTTACTCAGAGGAGGGAGTCTCTGCTTTCTGGAAAGGTCACGTCCCAGCTCAGCTCCTCTCCATCTGCTATGGTGCAGTCCAGGTAGACTTTATAACCTGGCAGTTTAAAAATTCAAGATTTTTTTTTTTTTCTTTGTGATGTGAGTGTATTTTTTTATTTTAATTTTTTTAAGTTTTCCAGTTTCGAAGTCCTAACAAAAATGGTCTACAAGTTGACACCTTATGACAGCCAGTCAGCAGGAGTTCACTTTTTCTGTGGCGGTCTGGCAGCGTGCTCCGCCACGGTGGTTTGCCAGCCTCTGGACACACTGCGGACGCGCTTTGCAGCTCAGGGAGAGCCAAAGGTGAGACACTTGACATTATTAAAAGAATTTAAGCTTAAAACTGCATTTCAGAGTTTTTTTATTCAAATTGCAGTGAGTCAGGGGCAGGTGAAAAAAAAATGCCATTTGAAAAAGCTCTCAGTTGTGATGTAGATGGGTGGGCCAAAGCCTCCATGCTGTAGTGGAACATTCCGATACATCCATTTGTAGACAAATAGATCCGTGCACATCTTTGTTTCCCTCGTCTGAGCTCGAATCTGGGTCAAAACTGTACGACAAAATAGCTCTTATATTGTGCACCATTTTTGTTGCACCGTAATGTCAGGTTGGGGCTGTAAGCTAGCAGGAGAGAATGTAAACAAAGGGATCATGGGAAATATAAGGATCAGAGGGGAGTTTCTGATGAACTCCTGCCACTTTGTAGAAACTATCTCCTAGAAAACAACACTAGTTTTTAAAGATTTTGTTTAAAAATGGCATTATCAAAATTAAAAGACCAAAGGGGACGCTTAAACAATTGATCAAAAGAAGATTTGAGTTAAACTTTAATTAAAAGGTAAGATATAAAGAAAATAATTTGGTAATAATTAGGTTTGGGGTTTAGTGGGTTATAATTTGGTTTAAACTGAACAGACGCAACAAGCAGCTATAAGAAAAAATGAGATCGTTTTAATATTTATAAGTGGTCACCAAGTTTGCAGAAAACTGTCCAACAAACTAGACTTAAGGGGTGGAACAGGACAGTAATCCTGATGAAAGTAAAAAGGACATTTTAACCTGTTCTTTCCAGGTGTACAGGAACCTGCGGCATGCTGTAAGCACCATGTGGCGTACAGAGGGACCGCTGACATTTTTCCGCGGATTATCTCCAACTCTGATGGCCGTGTATCCGTACGCAGGGCTGCAGTTCTTCTTCTACAATGTCTTTAAAAAGTGGCTGGGTCCTCCAGCCAAAGGGGGAGATTCAGGAGGTAGACAGTGATTTAAAAAAAAAAGTTTTTGTTAGTAGAAAGCAAAGTTAAAGATCTAAAAAGCATATTTTTGTGTCTCCAAGGAAGTCTAAGAAGCCTGGTGTGTGGCAGTGGAGCTGGTGTGATCAGCAAAACCATCACGTACCCCTTCGACTTATTCAAAAAAAGACTACAGGTGGGGGGCTTTGAGGCTGCCAGAGCTCGCTTTGGGCAGGTACGTTTCTCTGCAACATGTTTAGCATGAATGAAACAGATAAAGTTTTCGTGTCAACATTCGCTTCTGTCTGTCCTGTGCAGGTTCGGCGGTACAGTGGTCTGATGGACTGCATGGTTCAGATAGCCAAAGAGGAGGGCTTACGGGGCTTCTTTAAAGGTCTCTCTCCCAGCCTTGTAAAGGCTGCACTCTCAACAGGCTTTACATTCTTTTGGTATGAGTTCTTCATTAATTTCATTCATAATGTCAAGAAGAGGCAAACAACATCAGAGCCCTTCAAAGACTGAGAGGAAAGACCAGGGAAATGCAGAAGGATCAAATCAATCACGCACATTTGAAATGCACTTATGCCGCCTTTTGTGGTTGCACTGAGCAAATGCATCAATTTTCCCGGCAAAGGTTCCCTGTTTGTTTACGTGTACAGATGGGAAACAATCATATTAAAAATAAAACTGTCAGGTGACCTTTTTGATCAAATACAAACAGACCATTTTACATCCCAACTTTCTATGAATATCTTGCATTTTATTTATTCACAAAACTAAAAATTAGCAGTTTTCTTTTCCAAGTTTGCACTTTGAACTTTTGTTTGAAAGGCCACCCTTGTGGACTTACTGCATAGAAAAAGGAATAAATGGTATGTGCAGATGTAAAAAAAAATGCAAAAGTTATTTTCAGAACATATACTTAGACATCTAAGTATGTCTTATATTCTACATATGTTTGCTAGTCTATTGTTGTGCTGAGGCGTGTGTCTGTTATAGGGGTTTATCAGGTGTTTTATGTCAAACTGAAGTTTGTTAAAATAAAGGCTTCCTTTGTTCATCCATTTATAGACAGGTTCATAGGAAAAGTGGCAACAGGGTAACCATAAATAGAGCGATTCTCACACACTGTTCAAACTTGTAAAACTGAAGACTTATTGTGATGTTTTGGCACTTGCGTCTTCACACGGTAAATAGTTTCAAGGCTTCCAGATACCATCTCGATTAGGCAGTGACTGATGGGCCATTAGAACAAGACCTTCATGAACAAGAAAGTGTAAAGTAAATCGGAAAATGTTGGAAGTCTGCTAAACCAGAAACCCTAGTGAAAAGGGTTGTATAAAGACAATGTAGGGACTATGGTTACTTTAAAGCCAAAAATCTATTTAAATGGTTAATAAAACTTGTAGCTTATTGTGCCAGCATTGGCTCATGCTATGCGGAAACAACTGCTTCTCCCAACCAGAGGCTGAGGAGAAACAACACAAATGCTATGATAAAGTGGAGCCAAGACAGGTCAAACAGAAATTGTATCATCATCCCCAAACTCAGAAGTACGGTAATTTGCCCAAGCAGGTTTAAGTCAAAACCATCTTACTTTAGACTGAAGACTGAAGATCTCCCCCTTAGCTGACCACTGAGATTAGACAAGTACCTTCTGAAATACTACCAAAGGATGTGAATACAGCACTTCATTCAATCTCAACTGCAACCATCACTCATCCTTGAGGTGCCAGGTTATAGGGTAAACACCAAGCATAAGAAGCAGTATCCTCCACGGAAACGCAGGGTGGAGACACAGATCAAGCCGACACGCAGAGAAGTCAGGCAGTTATCGTCAACACTGGCGTGAAGAAGATCGGAATGCCAAATACAACCAACTGTCTGTACCTGAGGGAATCTGTCAAGACTTACAGTTGTAGCTGTCCTCTTGAAAAGGAATACTAAAGAGATGGAGGAGGATAAACCAGAGGTTCTTCACTGAACTATCAGAGATGTACCCTTATTAACTGTGTAACAACATGAGGACAGACCCACCAAAGCTGGACAGTGAACAATACCAGAGAAGCATGTAAGTGAACTTAAGACCAGAGCATAAGGACAAGATCCAGTAACCATCGCAGATGTCCAAGAAAAAAATACAATGAACTGGACAGTACCAGGTCCAGGCAAATCCACACATACTGGTTAAAGAAGCTAACTGCAACATGTGTTCCTGGCAGAGAAGTTGGCAGATTGGACAGTCGCTTGAGACTGCAAAACCAGACACGCCAACCTGTGTAAGGCATGGATTAAAGCCCATTAGATGATGCCTCTTACATAGATCCTGGAATTCTTGTAACTGTAGAACACCATCAGAACGTTAAAGGAGAAAACCTTTGAGGTAAACTCCAAACTAATTGCATAAGTTGAAATCAAGAGTGACATCTGCCCTGTCTCTGGTGCTGTTCTGCATAGGCCTTGTACTTCACCCTCTTCCCAATTTTAGAGTATTTCTTCAAACATTGCAGTTGTTTACCTGATAAAACTGGAGATGCTGCTCCTGGTCTTCAGTCTTGCAAGTTAGGAAGATGTGCAAAAATCCTCTTACAGGCTGAAGTCATTTGTGTGTGTGCCTCCAGGGGAAATTGTCTTGTTTTAAATGTATGAGCAGAGGAAAGTTTATAAGCATTTACTGCAACCAACTTATATCAGAAATACTTCTGTAAAAGCAAATAGGGTTGAGAAAGTTTGTTGGTTTTACCTTATGACAGCAGTGTCTAAATATATTCTTAAGCATATTTGTTTCACTTCTCTTTCTTTTCTTTAACTGCAAAAATACATTTGACAAATATATGTATGTTTGCTGCTCGTCTTGTATTTTTTTTTTTTTTTATTCCTGGTATTAGCAAATGAAGTTTCACTTAAATTTGTGTTCTGCCAAATGTTTATTTTTAAAATATATTTTAAATAAAGTTTTATTTAAAAAAACACAGCTCGCATGAGAAAACTTTCACAGCTCTAAATTAATCTGATCAACTGATTTTATTCGAGATCCATACAAAGATACAAAAAAAATACACAACAGCTGATCTGCAGTCAGTTCTGGATTGCACTTTGTTTTACACATACTCTGAACTGCAATTTGAGATTGTGAGTCTTTTTTTTAAATTTTGTTTTCTTTTCTGCATTTCATTTTAACAGAGTTACTGGCTTTAAAAAAACAAGGTCAACAAAGAATCCTCATACTTAATATTCAAATAAATACTGAAACTAAATTCTGTAAATAACGTGAATGAAAATGAACGCAGCTGAAATAAATGTAGCAGCAACACAACTCCACTTAACCAAACTGGAGACAGGTATAGACTTCCTTCGACGTCGTATTTACACTTTTAAAAAAAAAAATCATGCCAGCACCTGACGACACGATGGCTGCGAGAAGTCACTGTAGATCAACATGGAGGAAAGAGTCTCATCATTAATGCACATACACTTTACAGCAGCTCCATCACTGGACACAATGTTGTTTTGAATTACTGACCGCATATCATTTGAATGAGGTTCATACAGTTTTTACAAGAACTTTCACTGTACACCTGAATGTCAAAACTATAATACCCAACAGCATCTTTCCAGAACAAACAAAAACAACAATAAACTACACGCTTCAGGTTACGAAGCCTGCAGACTTGGGTGTTTAAGGTAAAGAATTGATTTCTATACAAGTTCTGTAGAGCAACCGAATGCCGTCAAGACACCCTGAGCTTATGAAAACAGCGCAAGACTCTGGGATGGAACTTTGTAGGAATGTGCTACGTTCAGATGAGCTAAATGGTCTCCATGCTGATTGGTGCACATTGAAGGCCGGATGTTGATCCAGAGGAGGGATGATTGAGGAATCTGCGGTCGACTTTATTCCGGCATCGACGGGCTGAACCTTTGACCCTCCCGGGACATGTTGCCGTGGAGAGGAAGCTGCCTGTCTGTTCCTGTGGGCACTGTGGGAAGGGTTTGTTCCTCGATGGGACGCCCCTGCTCTCATTCTGGCTGCGGACTGGAGTTCCAGGAGAAGAAGCTGGGCAGTTTGAAGAGGGAGTCTCGGCGGCCCGTATCCGGAAGCGTCAGAGTCTCAGGAGCAGATTTCTTCCTGGGTCTGTCCTTGGGAACGGACAGAAAGTCGGGGGCTTCAGTGGACAGGGGCGTTGATGGAGCACTGTTAGGTCCGTTTCGAGTGCTGGACGGAAGCTGTGTCTCTGAGATGGAGATGGCAGGTGGGAATGTTCCAATCTTGAGGTTGGTGGCCTGCTGTGTGGCACGCTCGTACTCTCTGACCTCCTCCATGGTCATATCTGATGGAGGTAAAGTTTTTTTTTTTTAACACTGTTAGACAACCTAATTAAGAGCAATTACTCTAATTTATGTCATAAACATTTGTTCAGAACCACAACTTGTTCACAGTTATTGATATGAAATGCCAAGTTACTCACATCTCAGTGCTTAATTAACACCACAATGACGCTACTCACAAAAAGTTAGGGATATTGTGAAAAACGCGGTGAATGTCGAACACCTTGCACAGAAATTATGGTCGTCAGTGTTGCTGGAGAAGGCGACGTGAGAAATAAAGTGGGGATCAAAAGTTTGGGCACCCCAGGTAAAATGTTCTATCATTGTGCATAAAGAACCCAAGAAAAGATAGAAAAATCTCCTAAAGGCATCAGTTTAGAGATGATACATCCTTTTAATATGTCAAAAAATAGGCTTTAGTTCCATCATTTACCCTTTCAAAATAAAAGAAAACAAAATAATGGTGTGTGTGCAAAAGTTTGTCAAGCTGTCATTGCAGCAAATGGCGGAAATACCCGCAGTAGATGTGGTCATTTTTTGCTCTTTGGGGCTGTTCTCATCATTGTCTTAATTTTGGGGGTAATACATTTCAAACAAATGAAAATTGTGTTTTTTCCTGTTAGTTATTAGTAATATCAAAGGAAATGTTTGAGTATTTATTCAAATTTAGACCAAATAGGAAAAGCATTCATGTAAACATCAATATTCCTAAATACAGTGAGTAGTGTACTTAAAACTCCCCGAATCATTAAAAATTCTCATAATTTATCAATACATCTTGATGACATGCGTGATGAACTTACCGATCCACTCATCGACCCAGGCAAAGGCCTGGCGGTGACCCAAGGTCAGGACATCTCGGATCACCTGAACAGAGTAAAGCAAGAAAAGGAAACAGTAAAATCACAAAAAAGAAATGCTGGGGAGGAGATTCAAGGTGAGATATGACTTGAGCTTAGTTCTAAAAGTGAAAATGATCAACAACACTTTGAAGTTTGTCCTGTTCCTGTTTTGCCCAAGACATGAGTCATAAAGTTACCTTCTGGGTCTGACCCAGGCTTTGTCCTGCATGTCTGTGTGTGACTGTGTGTTTGTGATGGGAGCCTCAGGCAAAAAAAAAGAGAGAAACAAAGGACACCACAACCTTGAGACAGATGATTGCACAGAGTTAGGAGAAATTGATTACTAAATCAGAGATATGAAGTTTGAAGGGTGTGAGAGGTGACCAGGACAGACTTTTTTTAGAGCGTGATAACAGAACACCGTGTTTCTCCAACAGAAAATTGCAGCCTCTGGCGCTGGAAGTAATTTACACAGGTCAGAAAGTTTGACCGCATGTAAACAAGGTTCATGCTGTTTTCCCTAATCCTGACCTTGTGTACGAACTGTTCCACGCGTGTTTGCAGGCCCCACACTTCAAACTTGACTGTGACCAGTTTGTACGAGCACATGATGGGATCCTGGGTGCTGATCCATCCTTCCTGCAGAAAACCTCTGTTGGTCTTCTTTGACTTGAAATAACGGAGATCCTACAAAGATATAAGACAGAAAAGCCACACGTTCCTCCTATAAAAGTGTGTTTTTTTCCTGAAAATCTTCAACTCAACCAAATTATAGGGTTGCCCTTTCTTGTCATTTACACGCCACACTATCACTGATGTCCCTCATCCTGCCTCCAGGTCTCTGGGACTGGAAGACCTGCAATCATAACAAGACTCATGCTGGTGTGACGGTCCGCCAAACCACACTTGCGTTAATCATCACTCTCCATGGACTAATTATAGGGTGGTGTCCATTCGTCTTTGGCTGTTGTCTCTGTGACAACAGTGTGTGGGGGCGAGAAAACAATCTCTGTCACAGCAACAAATGCAGAAATCAGAGATGGAAGAAGTCTGCTGCTTAGTCTGTATGAGATGCACCACTAACGTTACTGTCATTGGCTAACTTTAATATGTAGTCAGTCCACTTCACAGTGATACAAACAGTGTATACAATACAATGTGTTTGAAACGGGATCATCTTAGCTGCATCCATATGCCTAAATGGTAAAAAAGTATTGTAATTCTGATATTGAAATGTATAAAAAATATTTGTATTACTACTATCATTAATACAAAATTATTAAAGACCCACTCCAATAAAAAAAAAGTGTTTTTGGTGTTTTTAACTTGTTCTTGTGGCATTTTTCTGATGATGGAGGACATATTTTGAGAAAATGAAGCTTAAAACTGCATTTTGGAGAATTTTTGATACAAATAATTGAGAACCAGGAGCAGACTAAAAAATGCAAATTGAAAAAGCTTGTGACACAGTAACTACAATTATCAGACCACAAGCTCCCTTCTCTGTTCCATTCTGATGCATCCACTAGAAGACAAAATAGATCCATGCACGTCTTTGATTTCCTCGTCTAAGCTGTTATCTGGCTCATAACTGTACGGCTGGATTGCTCTAATATTGCTTGGCATTTTGGTTGCACACATAATGTTAGTTTTGGGTCGTGAGAGGTTGTAAGCTAGAAAGAGAACATGTAATGGGAAGTGGGGGCGGGGTTACTCCGCACTAACAATCCCTTCCACAACTCAGACGTGAATTTCTGATGAACTACTGCTGCTCTGCAGAAACTATTTCCTAAAAAACTACATCGTTTTTTAAAAAATGTTGTCTAAAGCCAACCATTATAATTAAAAGACAACTGGGAACACTTTGAAAATAGATCAAACAATGATCAGAGTTGGTCTTTAAAAGATACTTGTTTTACTGATTAAGGTCACAGTGCAATGAAATTAAACCAGAAGCTGCCAAAAAATATACAAAAACAGTCTGCATGTATAGAAAGTGCAAGGTAAAATTGTAAATAAAATAAAACATTTGTTCCTGCTCTTGCTTTGGATGAAGTAATGAATGAACGTTATTGTGGTTCAGTGAAGTCTGATCCATAATTTGGTGGCTGAGTAACTAAAAGCTTCCATGGTGACAATCCCTGAAAGAGGCAAAGAACAATCACATCCAAGACCTCTTCCAAACAAGAGGTTGCAAGGATGAGGTGGAGCAGACCATCAAGTGGGCAAAGATCTACACTCATATCTTCTGGGACTTCCACAAATCAAATGACAGATTGGTTATGATAAGCAAAGAAACTGATGACAAAATTCAACTGAAGACTGGTTAAAAGAAAAACAGGAAGCTTGCTGGTATTTATGGGTCTTTTACCTAAAAATGTTGCTCAAACTATGGCATTGGCTTCAGCTGTTTTCAGATAACTGCCTTGAAGGGTTGCACCTGCCAAGATACACAGTACCTTCAGAGCATTTGTCTATAAGTCAAGTGGCATTTGCATCAGCCATCTCATATCGCCGAGCTATTCTTATCTATACGAGAGTAGAGGATCGTAAAGCTGGCTGAGCAGTGCGTGTTTGTGTGTGCGCATGAGAATGAAGGTGTCAATAATAAAATACCGCTGCAGTGCTGTCGTGACTCCTCTAGATTATTTATAACTGAGCTCCTTATGACCATCACGCCTTGATAGATGGTCCAATACACACCCATGCACGTCTTGACTGTTGATATTCATCACCTCTGTCACACGTGTGCATGCACTTTACCTCCTTTCATCATTCAGAAGAGCCACATGACCAGATGGTGGTCAAAAACAAGATGCTGGTACTTTGGAGAACATGGAGAACAACTTTCCCACTTGTTTATCCTTGTGTTTTCTCTCACTGAGAGAGTTTTGGTTCTTGTACCTCTGATTCCTTGTAGTGGCGCTCAGGGATTTCATCATAGACGATGTCCACAAAGCAAACCTCTGTTTCTTCTTCTTTGGGCTCGCTGCCAAAGATCTGAGGGGCAGAGAAACAAGCAATTATGTAATGAATGGTGGCAAAAAGCAAAACAAAACCAACCCTGCAGGCATCATGCAGTGATGGAGCAGCGTTAATACTAAATGCAGGTAGGAAATAGTCAGAAATTGCATTAATACTGGTGTGAAAGTACAGAAGGAAACACAGTCCTCCGCTTCCATCCTGATCCAACAATGTTGGGAATGAGTTTGAGTCACTTTGTGATCACTGATTTCTTCCTGTATGACTCATGCAAGCACAACTATCTGCTCCTGTTGGAGCAGACTTTCTACTTTATGTCACTTCCTCTTGATTGAACCTACTCTAAACTCATAATAATAAACAAATAAATAAATACACATATATATATATTGAAAGGTTACAAAAAATCAAAAGAAACTGATAGCACGAGTGAACTGTTGTGGTGGTTAATAAGTGGTGGCTGTAAGTGCAAATACTAAAACCAACCACTGAGAGGAGCTGCAGATTGCTGCTTTCAGCTCAGTTATTGACGAGGCAACATTGCGTAACCCTCAGATTTGCTTGATTCTGCAAATCAAAGTGTTAACTGCCTCAGAAGAAGAGCTAGAAACTGCATTTCACTGGCATTGAAAGATGTGGAAAAACCCAAGGACATCTTCATTTGGTTTTGCAAGAGACAGTCAACGGATGAAGCATTTCGTATAGTAAATTTTTGTTTTATGTTGTTATAGTGTTATAGTTGTTATAGTTTGAAAAGTTTTTTTTCAACTAATTTTGTTTCACTTAAAATTAATTTTAAAGGTCAAAATTATGATTCATGCATGAAAAATGTTTTGGCCTTCATTAGGACTCTAACATCATTTTTTACCCATAATGCTTTGTGAAAAAACTGCAGATTGCAAATAAGTGCTTATTTTGGGCCAAAAACTTTAGCTTTTCAGTAAAAGGCATTAAACGTGACACTGGTTGAAGTACAAAAAGAAAGAAGAGTTGTACCTAACAAGAAAACAATTATATTTTATAGAAATGCATGAAAATGAGGGGAGAAAATTAACCTCTTTGTAAAAAAAAAAAAAAAAAAAAAAAAAAAAAAAAAAAACTCAGCTAAACTGAAACTCCTCATTTATAGGTTTAACTATAGAATTTGTCACAGACCAGATGAACTACTTACATTATCATTACTCCCTTTGTTGTCCTCATATTTGGTCTCTATGTGGATGGAAAACTTGGGCAGGAAAGAGCACTGGAGGAAAGAAAACAAAGACTAAACAATCAGAAATCAATACCCACCGCTGTGATTGTTCCAGTGCACTGCTTTATTGTGTTTGTTTTGTCAGACAAAAGACATTTGGGACCACTTGTGTTTCTGTGAGGGTCTTTTGTAATGTAAGTCAAACAGGATTATTCCCTTTTTTGTGAATAACAATCAATGATCTTTTGTTTTGTCATGTCACGACTCATGCTTACAGGTCACTACCTCATTCTGAATCCTGTGTGCTTGCAGTATTGATGCAAAAGTGTGGTACTGGTAACAGAATTAGTTACTTGACAAAAAAGTTGTGTATTTTTTGTGGGAACAAGGAAGCAGGGCAAGTGAACACAACAGATGTCTTAGTTTTACTTTCAACAATATTGGAAATCAACACAAATTACATGTAGAGCAAAGGCTGGAGAAGATGACTAACCCCGTGGTTAGGTAGCTTTGTGTGTTGGAAACATTGACTGTATATCAGTGTTGGAGTGAGTGACCCCTCTCCCCTGGTGTTCCAAACAGGAAGTATCTGATTCCAAGAAGCCAAAATACCATAGACTTCAGTTGAAAAATAAACAGCTATTACTCAGCTTTTATTCCATTTGTCCAAATAACCATTCTTGCTTTGATACCTTTTTTTATATTCTTCCTAATCCTAATTTTTAATACATTTTATGAATATTTTTTGACGTATTGCAAGGTATTCAAGATATAAACTAGCCAATCAGATGCCTTAATAAAAAGTAGGTGAAGAATCAAAACGTTTGGTTGACTGATTCTCTCTTGCCCGCTTTCCAGTGGTAGTAGTGTGGCCATCCAATAAGCTCCCTTCTGATAGGCGAGAGTGGTTGCCATAGAAACATTGATTCAGACTGGCTTGGAGCAGTCAGTGCTTTCTGACAATTCCTGACTCCAAAATGGCGACGACACTATTGCAAAAAAAAAAAAAAAAAAAATGGGGACTGAATTGACTTCATGTCGTTGAAAGTGGAAGTAAGTCCTTTTTGTTATAGGTGACGTCACACTCACTCAGTCCAGGTCTCAAATGCAGCCAGTCCTTGCATACTAAAGTTGTGATGTGAAAAAAGTGTCATGTGTTTTCAAAAGAATAAGGACTAAAACACATTATGACCTTTAGATTCAGTGGAAAAACTGTTTTTGGGATAAATCTCTACTGCGGATGCTGGAAAACTGCAGGCTATGGCTTCCCTTAGTTTCTTTGTAATCCCAGCACAAAAACAACATCCACTATTACCATCTTCATAAAGATATTGTTGTTTGACTTTATGCAAAAATTAAGTCTTACTTCTACTTGAGCATTATATTTTAAAGTAACATTACTCTCACTTCAATGTAATCCTTGCATTCTTAATTCACCTTTGATAAATATAAAAATACACCAAGAACTGCTGAGCTGATGAGTCTATCTAACAGCATGGACAATTAGGAAAATACAGTCTATTTGTTAGGCTCTAAAATGTTTGAAAAGTATAGTTAATCAAGCTGTTTACCATGACATATTAAAACTATTGTTACATTGGGAATATGAGGGTGAAGTGGGCCTCTGCTTTAATTTTCGACACTGTGGCATTTGCATTTTCCATTGATGGGTTGGCACCTCTGTTGCCACAGTAGCAAGCATCCATTGAAGTAGCAAGCCTATGAAGGCTTGTGAGAGCTCTCTAGGATGTACTGTGGCAAATAAGGCTCCTTATCTCTGCCAAAAATGCTCAACAGCTGGGCTTTGAAACCAGGAGAAAAAAACATAAGGAACTAGAAAAGAAAAATAACAGTATGTGCCTCCATTTTATAATGCACATGTTCCTGCGAGCAGGAACCTTTAATCTCTGGCAGAAGACTTCTTTCATGCCTGCTTTAAGATCAGGTGGAAGGAACATGTGAGAGGATGTAGGAAGTACTCACCGTGTACTCTGACCGAATCAGTCCAGGCCATGCGTGTAATGGATAAGGATGGAACATAAGAAAAAAAAAGAAAGATTGTAAAGGGACAGTGATCAGCAGCTGCTATTAGTCTGTTGTGCTTACTTTTGAAAATGTACCCAATGTGCACATTGCTGGTTTTCTTTACTTTCCTCATTTTGCCAAAAAGATTTTAAAAAGTGCACACATGCAACTAACACTGTGATTAAAACTTCTTTGATCTTGTAGATTGTTGACATGCTGTTTGTGTTCATATATAACATTACTCAACTCGACTGAATTGTTTGTTACTAATCTTAAACTATGTTCATGCCGCCCTCTGCAACGCGAGTTCAAGTCCCCACTTTTAATGAAAAGTTTATGTAAATGCTTGTAAGTGAGCTTTTTGGACTTTCAGGTTTAAAATTCTTAAGTTTACGCATAGCTACAACTGTTTTTAGGCTCTACGTACAAAACGTTAAGAGTTAAAGCAGATCAAACTTTGACCAGCCAGAGACTTGGATTGGAATTGATGTATGGATGGTGTCCCTTTCAATTTACGGAAATGCCACCTATTTGAAAATTGATCATTTAGAAAATATTAATAGCTGCGGTTTGTGCCCCGCCACAATGACATGACACCAAGTTCCTCATATATCAGAACACAGCTGTTAAAGAAAAAGCCCACAAAAAGATGCGGGATTTACACCTCTTTGACTTTTCGCACCAAGCATAATCCAACTGTAGATAGCGGACACATTGCTAGTTACGGGAGAAAAAGAAAAATAAGCCCCTCATATGCCTAATGCTGGTGTGTCCGTAGCTTGAGACAAATTCTAATTTTCCCAAAAGCCCTATCAAACATATTGTTTATTTTATTTAGGATAAGTCATTTTTTTTGCATTTAAGGAAGGAATTCCTTAAAAAAATATGTTGATAGTTTCCAAAAGGGAAAGAGGGGTCCAAAGCGGACCAAATCACTATCCATCATGCACCACTAGAGTATTAAAGACAGGAAAAAGTAAAATGTAGTGGATTCAGAAAACCTGAGCAGGGCATATGAGTTAAAATGCCACTTATTATGTTGTCTCAACACTACTATGAGCTGCAGTGTGTTCAGGAAAAGTGGACCTAGATTAAACCAAACAGAGAAGCGTCAGACCTAATACAGTACAGGTCTTCTGTATGTGCAGACGCAGTACTGTCTCGTTTCTTAAGCTCTGTGTCTTTTTAATGCTCTGAGTCAAAATGCTGCAATTTTTTTGAAACTATCTAATGGCACTGCCCTTTTGTCACATCATCAAGGCTGTACTTGCTTTTTAAAGTGGTGCAATTAAAAGTCTAATAATCCTAATGTGAGAAAAACCTATAATTTAATTACAGACTTTAAAAAATAAAAACGAACAATAATATATCACTTGGTAAGGAATTCAATTTTCTTAGAACAGTTTAGTGGAAAAACTAAACTTCTTTTTCTTGTAGATATTTAAGGTACTTTTTATCAAGCTTAAAATGAGACCAAAATATCTAATTTCTATGTATAATATTCAAATTATTTAAAAAGCCTGCTATGGTTCCAAGAACAAAACAAAAAAACAAGAAAAGTGAAAGAAAAAAGAAAATCTGAAGGCCAACTAAGCCGGAGCCTTCTTCAGTGAGGCATATTTTGCTCTATAAATTTGTTTTGACGCCTTTCACAGGTGGCACTATTACTTATGTGTGAAAAACTGCAGATTGAATTGGAATTCTTTTCATTTTGAGGCTGTGAAATGCAGAAAAAAGTAATTCATTTTGAGGCTTTAAAGCCAAAAGGCAGCACCCTGGGATCAAGGAACTTGTCTTCTTTAACATATTTATTCAAACGCTAAATATTTCTGAAGTAGTTTGAAATATTACCACATTTATTTTACCTTGATTCATCTATAGGAATTATAAAATGTATAAAACATACAAATACAAGTGAAGTTGCCTTATCTTACCTTTGGGAAGTTGTAATAACCTGATTCTGTTACTTTTATTTTTACTTTTCTTTCTGCTAAATTGTATGGATGCAGTTTGTATTATATAAAAAAGTAACATAAAATAAAGTGTTTTTTGTTCCAATTTTTTGTGTTTTTAATGTAATTTTTCTCACGAACTAAAAAAGCAAAGAACTACAAACAGGCTGGGTATACTTCATCTACTCATGAAAACTGTAGGATGACCTGAACAAAAGTTGAAAAACCACAATATGTTCTTGGCATAGATATGATCTGTGTCCAGTTTGTTTATGTGTCTGTCATGATATCTCCAGTAGCGATGTTCCGTTCTTCCTACTCACTTTACCAAGAAATATTACAGAGCAAAATGCCAGGGGAGGTTTAGCTATATTTACTAGTATGAACTGGTATTTTAATTTGGCATGTAGTGATGCAAAAAAAGAGTTTTTTGATAAATAGGAGCCTCCTGTTCTGAGCTTTGAGGTTTGCCTTGAAGTCGATGCATCGTCCTCTAGTTTTCATGAGGTGATGTGGTCAAGAGGTTAGTGCCGAGCCTGTTTGTAGTCCTTTGGTTTTGTAGTTATTAACAACATTAACACAATTACACAAAGAATTAGAACAATTAATACCTTTAATTTTTTTTTTTTGGAAAACAATGTGCTTCCATAAAAATGTGAGGTTTCACAAACAGGTATAATTTGATCTTGTAGGACTAAAAAAAGTTTGCAAAAAATCACTAAGTGCTCAAAGAAAAGCTGAAAAGCTGCTTCAGACCACTGTCCTTTCTTTGTTCATTTTGTAGCAAATTTGCTCATTAGGAGCAAATTATAATGGAATTTTGGGAATCTCGTTACTTTTACTGCATGTTTTAATTATCTTTAGTGCTCAGAACAAAGCCCATTATTTTTATGATACTGTAAACTATAGAAACCCTGATTTAAATGCTCTAAGGTCAAAGAATTGAAGCTGTTTTAACTCTATGCTCTCCTCCCTCCTACAGATCATATGCCAGCAGGTGAACAGGATCACCTTCATGGACTCTGGCAGGAAACAAATAAATGATAAAAGTTTGCTAACAGAGATGCACATTTTCATTATTTCAACTAGTTCTTTATGCTATAGTGGGTGTAACGATTCAGTTCAACAATGATGTGATTGATATTTGTGGTTGCCGATTAATTTTAATTAACATTTGGTTCATTTTGAACAATCCGATTCACTGACCTAAAATCCAGGACATCTTTAGACAAAGCTTCAACTGTGACTCAGATAAATACCTGGTACTAAACAGTGCAGGTGAAGTTTTCCAGATTTTTCTTGTATTTCTTGCAAGATAATCAAGTGTAACTAAACCTACCATATCTAAATCCAAATGCTTTTTTGCAAGATTGATTCGATTACAAATTTAGGTCAATTCAATTTGAATCTGCCTCAGACAGATCATTCTGGTTGGATCGCAGGAATAGAAATCGATTCATTGATTA
Source organism: Oryzias celebensis (assembly GCA_014656515.1). Lineage (NCBI taxonomy): Eukaryota > Metazoa > Chordata > Actinopteri > Beloniformes > Adrianichthyidae > Oryzias > Oryzias celebensis. The sequence continues at coordinate 12,296,678 of BNCR01000008.1, read as the reverse complement.
ATCATTACACCCCAACTAAAAAGTTTTAGAAATGGAGGTAATAGTGGGTGCCAGGCATTCTGCGTGACCAATGAACTTGTAAGATTACCTGTGATAGTGTACGGGTAATAGTTCCAAGCCTTCTCCGTGACATAGAAGATTTTAGGGACCACTGCTCGAGCCCAGCTGGGAAGCTTGCTGAAACACACAGAGAGAAGTGTGAAAAACGTCGCCAGAACAGACAGTTATAAAAAACCCACACACATCCTGCTGAGTGGAGCCATAATGGAAGCTGTACAGTGTAGCCATAATGGCCTGTAGGGAAGTTGATTACACTGATGACAGCCTGCACCCTGCAGTGTTCACTGTGATAGAGACAGAGAGGGGACATGAGGGGCAGATGATAAGGAAACTCCAAGGGACCAAACGTTCATAAGAAAAAAGGGGTTTCAAGATGGTTAGCAGGCGAAAACAGGTGCAAATTCAGCAAATACGTATATGCTCGGTGGTGTAGTGGTTAGCACAATCACCTCACAGCAGAAAGGCCCTGGTTGGAATCCCGGCTATCTTTGCAGGTTGCATATAATCTGGGCACTCTGGCTCACACCCACAGCCCCAAAACATGGTTCATAGGTTGATTGTGACTCTAGATATGGTACTTTAGGAGTGAAAAGTAGGATTGTGATTGTCTGGATGTGTGGGCTGTAAAGGAATGGCAGACTGTCAATCGTGTAACTTGGATTCTCCTGACAGATGAGAAACAGATGGTTGATGGAGGAAAATTCCTAGAATAAAGGGACAGATTAATTTAAAAACTTGAAGATTTTCTGTGACAAACAGATTCTTACAGGACATAAATGTGTGTGGAAAATAAGGTAGCAACAGTAATTACTGTTTCCCAACAAAATCAGTTTGGCACAAACTGTTAGCACGGCCTTTCCTCTCCATCATGAAATCCATCCCTCCATCCATCCATCCATCCATCCCTCCATCCATCCATCCATCCATCCATCCATCCATCCATCCATCCATCCATCCATCCATCCATCCAGGCTCATCCAGGACTGGTTCATGGGGGCAGTCTAGGCAGAGATGCCCTTGCATTGAGCAACCATATTTAATTTTTGTTCCTACGCTTTCATCTAGTCACTGAAAACGTCACATGCTCAAAGATGAGTCCCTGAACTGGTTGACGCGCCACTTCAAACTCTCTGCGCTCCGCCTGACACCCAAATCTACATTGACTTAACATGGAAACTTGATGCCCCTGCTGGCCGCATCCTACGTGAATGCACCTGAAATAAGTGCCCAGCCACCTTACGTAGGAAGCTCATTTTGGCCATTTGTATCTTAGGACCTCGTCATGACTCAGAGCTCATGACCATAGGTGAGTATTGGAACAAAGATCGATCGGTAAATTGAGAACTTTTTTTTTTTGGCCAAGCTCTCTCTCCACTATAGCGGACTGGTACAGCGACCGTATAACAGTGGACGCCGCACCAATCCACCTGTTGATGTCATGTTTTGATCTTTCCTCACTTGTGAACAAGACCTCAAACTACTTGAGCTCCTCCACCTGGGGCAGAAGAACTCCACGCACCCAGAGAGGGATTATTACCATTCTCCATGAACCATGACCTCAACCTTAAAGGTGCTGACCCCTCATTCTAGCATGCTGGAGGTCCTGGTGTTCATGCAGAACACCAGCTTCAAATTATCCGTCATTTCAATCAGTTGATGGAAGGTTTAGAATTTTGTATTTTCTTTCTTTTCTGTGAAAACTGAAGAGACGCTTTGTTTTCCAGAGAACAACTCAAACGTCGGACGATCACGAGCCCTCACACTGCTTCATTGACTAGAAACATGCACTGCAGATGCGCATGCGCACCGACTGGGGCCATAACACAGTAACAGGTGGCATGTGGGTGGAGAGAGGCAGGCTCGGCATCCAACGGCGACTGCTCAAATTATCCGGCACTGCCACTAACCTCATCTCTCTCTGCCCCCTCACACTGCGACAATCCCAACACACACTTACACATAGACATACAACAAGCACCGCCGTCTTCTTCTCTGGAGATAAAAATCACAGTTCACATTTCCCAGAGAGAGGCTAAGTCGTCAACTCTTACCAAAAAACATCGCCTCACCCATCTTGTAATGTTGTGGCTTTCTTCTTCTTTTTTTGAGTCATTTGTTAAGCTGAAGTATCTCATTAGTGAGAGCCGCATGGAGGATTTTAGTTTAGAGAACCACCACCAGGAGGGAAAATGGCCATGCCGACACACACAGTTAAAATCTAAGAAATTGATATCAGAAGTGTAGGTTTCTCACACACAAAGTAAGCCTGCCTCCACTTCCCATCACACATAAAAGAGCCCTCTTTTTTGAGCCAAATACCAGCTAAGATGAGAAAATAAAGGAGCAGGGAGCGTGTGACCTGTCCAGCATATTATCTATGAAACAAATACAATCTTTTTCAAACACCATTTTTTTGTTTGCTTCTGATTCACAACTATTTAAATAAAAAAAGAAATAACTTTAAACAATTTACCTAACTTTCTTTATATATATCCTCCATTATCAGAATAGTGTCTCAAGAACATGCTAAAAACATCAATTGCACAATTGTCATTGTAGTGGATCTCTAAAGACTGACTGACTGAGCCTTAAACCACATTAAATACCACAAGCCTGTAAAAAGAATATATTTCAATACCTCCAATATAAAAGCATCACCTCCCTCATCTCTGCATTCTCAAAGACCCACACATTCTTGATGTCTACAGCTCATCTCTTATAGCTTCACCTAAAGGAATCAGAGGGAGGTCGGAGTCTGCCTTCAGTTTCATCCCCACCATCTGTGTTCTCCATCCACTGTTCTCACAAAAATCTCTTTTTTGTGTAGCCTGTTTGAGGTCCCATACAGTAAAAAAAAAAAGCATATTATATTGAGGTTCAGGAGTATTTTAACAGATTTATGAGTAAGAGGAAAGACAAAGAAAGCCAAACTGCACTTTTATCTTGGTCACTGCTGAAGTGAAGTGGTAATTGAAAGTCTTAAATCATATCTTTAAAGCTATTAAAATTCCTTGAAAGTTCCTTGACGCTTAAGATTGGAAGTATAAGTTCCAACACTTGAGGCACGAACATTTGACCATGACATTTCTGTGACTGAAAGGACTTCTTTTTCTTTTAGGACCCAGTGAAAGTCACGTTAAAACCAAGCATAGAAACTCAGAAGAATTTTCTCAGCTTTTAAAGGATAAGGTTTGGAGCTAGTAAGAAAAAAAAAGTCTTTTTTAAAATTTCATGACTGTGGACTGACAGTCCTTTGTGCTAAACTGTGATTGGAGGAACTTTTTAAATTCAATTTTTTTCATAAAAGACAAGTTATTTTTTTCTCTTTAATAATGATTTTTTTTCTTATAAAACAAATGGATTCACAATAAAACAGCAGACACATTTGAGTTTTTTTCCCCATTGTACAATAAATGACTATAAAAAAAATCTGTTCATAAACTGGGCCCTTTGTTCAGAGGGGATTGGGCTCCACTGTCTGCACACAAGAATTGCCCATTAAAAACCGTCACTCACCACACTTTAATCCATACACATTCAGCATCAACTAACAACAAACACACACTGTCCAAGGAAAGCAGTCGCCACTGATCCTTCGTCAAACCATTTCAGCACAGGTTTTTTTCCTATTCATTTTGTTTAAACACCCTCTCTGACAAAAATGGTATTTTTGGCATTTTTAGCATGTTTTGGTGGGAATTTTCTCATGATGGCGAACATGTGTAAAGAAAATTAAAATTGCATCCCTGAGTATTTATTTATTCAAATTGTTCCGAAGCAAAATCAGACAAAAAATGTCGGAAAAATATTGCTATCAAAATCAATTTTGTTGGGACCAGAGGTAAGGCATTCTCTTTGGGTGACGTCACAGGGGCTGGGTCCATCTCTTTCTACAGTCAATGCTCTGCTCCAAAATTTCTAATGAAATCCTCCTGCTCTGCAGAAACTGTCCTAGAAAACAACCCAGGCTTTTAGATTTTGGCTAAAAGTTGCACAATCACAATTAAAAGACCACTGGGAACACTTTGAAAACAGATCAAAAGGTGATTGGAGTGGGAATCTGAGGTGACAGTTTGTGTAAAAAAGAGTAAAAAGTAAAAAGTTTTTGCTTTGACTGGGCTTGGAATGAAAAGAGATCCATACTCACTTGTTGAGGTAGATCCGTTTCTCTGTGAACTGGCCTGACCCGTGTTCGGGATCCTCGTATGGCTCATTCTGCACCACCTCTACTCCTTCCCCACGTTCACTCTGCTCATTACTGTGTTTGCTGATCATGTACAGCTGACCGATCCGATACTGCAAGACAGGCAGGAAACGAACACATTGGGAGGTTCTACCGTTATAACATATTTACAGATTTACAGCATTCGAGACATATTCATGATTGTAGGGAGGGAATAATGACACAACCGCCTTTCCCACTCACCCACTCGTATCTTAGATGGACTATGAATATTCCTAAGTCTAACATCATTAGATTTTTGTTAATTGATTTAAGGTTTTGCTGATTATTTTTAAGTAAAGTTGACCTTGTTTTATGGGTCCAGTCTTCTACTACCGGTAACTTTGTTAATTTTCTTTTCAAATTTTTGACATTTCTCTGGACGTTAAAGATATTTTTGTTAGCAACCTGTGCTCTTGAGTCCCTAACTGCTCGGCTCTTTGCACATATTAGGTGGGAGTGACCTTAAATGAAAAAAAATCTTCATTTGGCTCCAGCAACTGACTAAGCTGAATGAACGTGTAGCAACTATGGTAATAAAAGCAGCAGGGAAAATACCAGGATTACGTTCATGACACATAAGGACAGGTGCCACAGCGAAAGGAAGTTGGTGGATTAGAAGGCGTTTGCAGCATAGTGACAAAGACCTCACATCATGGCACGAACAAACAGCACAACAGCAGCAACAGAAGCAGCAGCCTCTTAGGTGACCTTCTCCCACGGCCCAGTGTGACATATCAGTCAACACCCTCAATCTTTCACTCGCGGATGACTGACCCACTTGGCCCAATCGCAATGTGACTTTGAGCCGCCTTGACAAACTGGACTTGTCCCACGTCAGTTGTTTTCCATACGTTTGTAAAATGACGGCTATTAAAGTGAGGGTTCTCCAGGACAGAGATTTCTAAATGTTTTGGCGCCTATTTCAGGGCTGGAGGGAAACTGATACTGCCCCTGACAGGGACTTATGGTTCTCCGCTGGAATGCCGAGAGGCCATGTAGGACCCGAATGACACACAGTCTACTCAACCAAGGATAGATACGTTAAGCTAATGGAAAGTAGGACGAGAATTGTCCGGGATGTCAACTTGTGACTCAACATCCAGCTACAAAAAAAATCAAGTGAAATGTGAGAGTTTGGTGGAAAAAATGCTGCCAGAGATGCTTTCCTCTTCTGGGATGACAGATATAGATATTTTTATTTACTGTTAATTTGGAAATACGTCTGATCATCTGATTTCCAGCTGGATCGATTTGTTTTTTTCTTTTCATGACCTTTACCTCAAACAATTTAGGACATTATCTATAAACATGTTGGTCATGGAGTGGTTCTTCGTACCTGCCATTGTCTACCTGGAAGCAGCCTCTCATGAATGAAAGCTGCTTTCATTGTTGTGTTTGGAAATCTCACTCTAATGATGAGATGGGAGAAGAGATCGTCATTCAGGGTAGAGTGGCCATGAATAATTGCTTATTATTTTGGTCTCTTTGCCTCTAAAAGAGATCGAGCTGCAAGGAGGATCGAGGGTTTACAAGGAGGAATAATTTGCTATCTGCTATGCTCAGGTGTAATTGCTCTTCCTCTCTTCACTCCCACCTGTCACAGCTTTTATTACAGCTTTTATTTGCTCTCTTTTTTATTTTTTGTCTGTTTTTTCCCTTCTTCTTCTTCCTCAAAACATTAAAGCATTCTTCTACTCAAAAAGTTGCTTTTAAACACCCACTCTGATGAAATCTGTGCTTTTAACATATTCCTGTGACATTTTCTGATGGTGGAGGACATGAAAAAAAAATCAACTCACAGTTACATTTCTGTGTATTTCTTTATTCAAATTGTTGTGAATGCTGTTTGAAAAAGCTTGCAGTTGGGAAGGAGAAAGCTACAATCGGCATGCCACATGCTTCCTGCTCCGCTCCATTCCGATGCACCCACTTATTGACAAACAGATCCATGTACGTCTTCCTTGGAGCTGGCATCAGACTCAAAACTGCACGGCTGGATAGCTTCAGAACTGCTCGCCATTTTAGTTGCATCAGTAATGTTAGGTTAGGGGTGTGAGGGGCTGTCAGCTAGAGGGAGAGAGCGTAAACAGATATGGGTGATGGGAGGTGGGATGAGGGGTTGCTCTGAGCCAATTGTCCCACCCACATCTTAAAGGGTGGGATGGTTGGGAATTTTCTAAATCCCCCCAAAAAAAACTGGTTTTTGGATTTTGGCTAAAAAAAATAGCAACATTGTAATCAAAAGACTAATGGGAACGCTTTTAAAATAGATCAAACAATGATCGGAGTGGGACTTTAACACATGATCACAAAGCGTCTGTTTTAGTCAATGAACGGGTGAAAAAAAGGTTTAAACCATCTCCCTTATAGAACTACTCTCAATGACAATACTGTTTTATTTTTAGCTTTTATTGAGGTAAAGTGAATGAACAGTTACAATAAGAAGTGAACCTGTAACATGCCATTAATTATAAGACACGCTTCCACCTCAGATTATTAAAAAAAATGTCACATTTAAAGGAACTAGTGTATCTCCAAAACAAGCAAAAATAAGTAAATAAATGAAAACCTTAAGGATTTTGCATGAAATTTATAGTATAAGGAAACTCTTCAAGGTTTGCGATCAAACTCTGTGGGTTTCTGCTGTTCTGACTCTCTGTTCTGACACAACAGCAGGTGGTGAGGATCTGTGGTAATTGTGCTGCAGCCAAGAAGTGTGTGACTGTGAGTGGAAGATAAGGATCCTGACAGAGAGGACACACATGCATGCTTACAGAAGCACAATGCTAAATTATAATTAAAATTCAACCACAGACAGAGTAATTAGCGCTCTGAGCCACAAGTATTCAGGGTTAAATGACTTTTTCTTTTGCTTTATATGCATGGCTTCACTTAACACAACTACTGTGTCAATATTTCAAAATACTCAGATTTTCAAAAGTAAATGTTATTTCTAAGAACACATTTTTAGCATATTAAGCATTGCTTTACACACTTGATAATATTTCATAATGCTTTCATATAATGATTATATTATCTTATTGTGTTTGACTAAAAGATGTCTGAAAAGCTATAAATGAGTTGCTTAGAACTGTTTTAATCAGCCATTCTCTCTTGCCAGATGCACACAAACCAAAACAGCCTAAAAGATAAATTCACACTGGCCGGTCCTGATCAATCTAATCCGAACATGAGTCAAAAATACCATCAAAAATTTGAACTAAGAAAACATTTTTATTAATGCAAACTAATTTTCATTGAGTATTAAATATTATTAGTTTTGTTGCAAAAAAACACACTTTTTCTTGGTATTAACGGTATTTTTTCAGTTTTAACACATCACGGCATCCCAGACATATTTTTAACACCATTAGTCTGTAGAGAAGTCTTAGACTAGTGGTGTATGGAAAAGTCTGTTGGTCCAGATCGAGTCCTGAACCTTGCGTTTGGTCTGTATTCAGGGAGTCGTCAGCCAGACATTTCTGCTCCTAACCAAACCTTATAAACAAAACCACATGACTAAAGATCTTTTCAGTCATTGGCCAGGAATTATTGGTCCTGGACCAGGGTCTGCTCGGATGTATTCAGACTAAAAAGCTGTTCCTGATTGTCGGGGGAAAAAAACTCTAGTTTTTCTATCTTTTCATGAGAAAAATGTAATGTAAGGAAAACAAATTAAACCATGCTAATCGTGTTGTTTGCACAAACTCCAAAAATAATATAGACATTGTCATTATGGGATTTTTACAAAAGTGTAAAAAATAAAAGCTTTTTAAATTGGCAAGAGTCTGTCATAACAGTCAATGTAGCAAAATATGAAACAGCTTGATATAACAAAAAGGTGAATCTGAAAATATCACTTTTTTACTTTTAACTAATTACTTAAGAATAATAAAATACTCAACGAATCTCAGAGGACCGGGATAACAAGTTAGATTTAATGCAGTCTTTTTCATATTATGGGTCCTGCTTTGAATAAAAAAAAAAAAAACAGAATTTAATATGCTCAAGATTTTTGTGTAAGGTCAGTTAAATTAAAATTAAATTCATTAAATGTAAGGTTTACTTTATTTTCAATCATGTGAGCTAAGCCTCTTTAACACATTAAAACACATATTCTTCATTATCTTTATTAACTCCCAAACTCTGAAGTATTTTTATTTTATCATTTTAGCAAATATTTTTCGACTCAATCTGGCAAACCTGACTTTTTGCTTTTATCACACTCACACAGACACACTCACACACCCATATGCACGCTGCACTCTGTTGTGTCAGCAGAAACATCGGACTGCTGCTCAGAATGAGCGAACAACTGACTGCATTTTCTCTACTGGTGCTGATTCAGCAAAAAGTCAAGGTGAGCCTTGGCTCCCTGCAAAGCTTTAGCAAACTCAATTGCAATGGGGGTGATATTGGCAGCTTTCTGGGCTGCAGAGGATGGCAGCTGGTGCAGAGCAGGGATGTGGAGAGGTAGTTAGGAGTTGCTATTGCATGGCCTCATTCAGTGCAGCGCAGTCGGATCCTTAAATGTTAATAAGAGGAACAGGCACGTGTGGAAGAAGCAGAAATATGGTGTCATGAACATGCATCAAATTCATAATAATGGACGTTTTTACAATCTTCTTCATGCTCAATTCCGCCGTAAAAGCAAAAACAAACCCGTCTCTAATGCGGCCTTTACTATGCCATTAGTATTAAAAGGCAAACTCCCTGCAAGACCTCCAGGAAAGCTGTTAGATATAACCTGCCAAGACAGCACAACAAATCATTAAGCTGCATAAATTGTGAGGCAGAGTTCCTGTTTATGCTGCAGCAGCTGCTTTGTAGACCTGAAATGTTGGGGCTTAGAAAGCCAAGTCAGCACCTTTACCCCTGCTTGCCATGTTTAAATTTCTGGGGAACCTTTCCTATTAAAACATGGATGTGATGCTGTCGCCATAGTTGATTATGCCAATTAAAATAATGTCTAGATCAGGGGTGTCCACAGTTTTTGCAAGGAAGGCCACATTTGGTGAGTTTACTGAGCCAGTTTTCTAGTGAGACAATGTTTACTACTATATTTAAAAACAAATTTTGAACCAGAGTATTATATAGTACTAAAATGTAGTTTAGCCAAAACTACATTGACTTTCATAATTATATTTCAAATTAAAGATCATAAAATTAATGAAAAAGTTGTCAGAGAATAAGAGAAACTTTCAAAATTAAACAGTTAAAGTTCATATTCATATGGCAAAATATGCTGAAATATGTTTTACATTCCAAACAATAAGGAGTGAAATAATACAGAAATACCACATTTTAGGGTCGTTTTACATTCACACACATGTCTGAATCTGTGTTGAACCAAATACTAAATTAAACTAAATGTTTGTTGCTGTTTTAGGGAACAGATTTTTTCAATGATCTTAAAAGTACGTCAATCAGTGCTAACTGAAAGGTGCAATTTTTGTTTCTCGGAAATGAAAACAAAATGTAGTACTTGTTCTAAATAAACCTTTAAATATACCTTTTTTTTTTTTTTTTTGCAAGAAGGGACAAATTTGCCAGGGTGAATATTTCTAAAAAGACATTCTATAACTCATTAAATACAAAAACAAACATTAGTTTTAAATTAAACTTTAAAATGTAGAATTGCTAAACTGGTTGTGGAAAGTGTTGCTTAAAAAATCTGGTCTTAATTATAAAAATTGTTGCTTCTTATCCTATGGTAAAGTCGTTTTCTGTATTCTTGCACATGCAGCCCAAATTCGCAGGAACAGGGGCTTTTGAGTGCGGCCGCAGCACTGCTGTCAACTTCTGGTGAAATAAAAAACAAACAACTTTTTTGAACGTGTATTCTTTGTTTCTGCCAAAAGTGCAGGCAAGTCTTTTTTTTCTTTTAAAAGGGGCTACAGGCCTGATTAGAATTGATCATGGACCAATTTTGCAAGCAAGCCACACTTTGGACATGCAGTTTCTGCACACTAGATCAGCAAAGTTTTCTCAATGTCACTTAGTACACTAACAATACAAATTTGAGGACAAGGTTTTTTTGTGCTTTTTGTTTATTAAACCCTGGTATTTACAGATATTTGCTAACTAACAATAATCAGATCTAATCTAATCTAATTAAAAATAATAAAAAAAAGTTAATGCCAAAACCAAACAAACAAAATAAAAATAAAAACTGAATTAAATCCAACCCACTCCTTTGACACTCCACCCCTCGTTTGACACATACGCCCCGTGAACTCGCACACAATGAAAACTGGCATTTTTAATACATTTTTTATTTTCGTAGCACCTATGCCGTTAGCGCTTCATAGCACTTCCTAGTGGAGAGGAAGAAGTCAGAATACTATTTGGCAAACAAAAATTAAACTCTGCTTGTTTTTAGGTCCTTTTTTCCACAAACTATTGATGACATCTTTTCTTTATAATTGATAATAAAGTTGTTAGAAGAGACTTTGAGGCAACAACAAGTATACAGACAAGTTCTTTATTTAAAGAGATAAACCATTAAACTATTTGACAACACACTCGTCCTCACTCAAAAGACCATTACAGACACAAATAAAGTTTAAGCTGTTGGTTCAGGCTGGTTTGGAAAGCTTTATTTAAAATCTGCAAATGGGAATTCTCTCCTCTGCAGCCTAATGCACTGACAAAAATGCATTGTTTGGCACACACACAAAAACTCTTGTTAAAGCTGAAATAGATGCTGCAATCGCTTTATTCAAAACTAACTGTTAGTTCTAGTCCCAGCTAGATGGATGATAGAAGAACCCCCCCAAAAAAACAGAGCACCACCTCACCTGTTCTGGCTTCCCATCTTCCCATCTTTATAAATGCCACGACCTGTTTCAAATGCTTCATGATAGGAACAGCCTTTTTGTTGACATGATTTCAAGGACAATATGATTAAGAAGATGCATCACTACCTTTTAATGGCAAGTGTTTTTGGAGAAAGAGACCAATAAGTATTGAAACCTTGATCTGACCACAGTCCAAAGTATTTATCATTCATCTTTCCTGTGGGGTTTTAAACCTTCCTTCCTTAGGTCACCTCTCTTATTTATTCTTTTCTTCAAATGTGCTTCCATGAACACTAAACAGATGCTGAAAGATGGTTGAATAAATTCCACAGTATCGCAAGTCCCCTTCTTGACATTTAACCAGCCATGCATGGAAGAGTGGAAAGTCTCTTTGCTTTGAATGGTTCACTAAAGCTGCAGAAATTTTAGTCAGAAATTGCCCAAACTGCAAATGTATTGTAAACAAAATAGATTTCTGAAGCGTATAACTGAACAAACACAAAGAAAGAGAAACAAACACTTGTTTGGAACACACGAGGAGATTGCATAAACTATTTCAAAGATGTATACTGAACTGTAAATTATTAAAGATGATCTCTACAAGTACAAACCACCTTCTTATTGACCTGCCTCCTTCTCTTCCCTTTTTTCCTTCTTGCCCTCCAAGCCTGCAGCTCTGCAGTGTCTGGGGTCACTGTACAACAAATTATACAACCCCAAGATCACTCTCTACAGATCACTCTAAAGTCTGCAACATCTTTATCTCCTGCCTGGCAGGGCAGCGAGTGCTGAATTGAACCAATGTGTTTCTACAGATGCTGCAAATGGAAAGGAAAAAGTGAGGCAGGAGGAAATGTGTGAGGTAAAGAAAGGGGTAAAGGAGAAGGTGCAGAAGAAAGATGTTTTTGGAAACTGACAGGCTGCTAAAGCATTACATAAGATGCCTTGATTGAGAACAGCTGTCTTTTGCCCTCTCCGCTAATCTATTCTTTTTCCATTTTATTCTGTCCTTGATGCATATCACTTTGTCCTTCAGCTTTTCTGGCATGCAACCATTAGTCTGACAGTACTTTTCATTTTCTACCACTATGCAGTTTTGCTGAAAAACATAAGACAGATAGATCTTTATTGAACAAGGGTAAGAAACCGGGGACAGACAAACTAATGTAAACATATCAGCAGAACCTTTAAAGGACCAGAACAGCCAGAGAACACGTGCACGTTTAGCAGTTTTTTACGGAAGCTGAAAACGACCTACCCAGCTGTTTTTTAAATTGCTTTCTCGTGATAACAGAATAATGAAGAATATTCTGTAGTGTCCCGCTCTCCCTTTCCCGCACTGAGACATCGAGACCTGGAAGGAGACTGGTACATGAAATGGAATTAAAGCGTTTGAGTAGCAGAGTTTCACCTAAAAATAAAAAAACAGACTAAATGAACAACTTTTGGTAACCGTTTGTTCTGCTGTTGTTGGTGTACACTGTAAGGTGTTGGTTATGGCCTGCATTAACCACAAAATAGAGACTTAAACATATTAAGCCTTGGTGTCTCAGTGCGTGAAAGGGAGAGTGGGACGCTACACTATATTCTTCATCATCTCGTTATCATGAGAAAACAATAAAAAAAAAAGTAGGGTTGGCCGTTTTCAGCTTCCGTAGTTTTTTTTTTTCATTTTGCTTTTTTTTTTTTGTTAATATCAGATATACTTCAACATCTGTTTTTACTTTCTTATTGACAATAATGGATTTGATTCTCTTAATATATACAATGTAATTTTTTTTATCTAATTACCATCTTCAACGCACTGTGTGCACACAATCTACATGTTTGTATTATGTTTATATTATTTTTGTATTGATTATGGTAATATATTTTAATTTCACTCTATGTGTGAACAGTGACAATAAATCAAATCAAACTTTATTTGTATAGAACTTTTCGGACTGACGTAACTCAAAGTGCTCAACATAAAGACATTTTCAATTTTAAAAACCAAAAGCAAGACTTTTCTATTCTATTTTATTCATGTTTGCTTATCTTTTAAAACATAATTATAACTCTAATTCCCTACTTCAGCACTACCAGTTTAAGTTAAACCTTAATCTAACAAAATTGCTGTTTACATAATAGTTGCAAACTTAACCAGAACTGCATTTCTCCATACTAGGACCTGATAAATGTCCCCATTAGAGTAAGTCTTTCCAAACTGGAAAGTACCAAAGATGTCACAAATACAAGTTTATAAACACACACGCATACATAAGGAAACACAAACCAGTAAATTAACCAAAATTAAATGAATGAATGAAACTTCATTTATATCTACTGTAAATAAATAAAGTTTCATTCATTTAATGAAAGAAGAAGGAAAATGAACTCTGGATAAATAATTTGAAGTTTAAATAAACAAAACAAAGCTAAATGCAAAGCGATGGTATGTTGGACAACAGCAAAAATCAACAGCAAATAGACAAAACAAATTAAATGGAGCTATAACAGTAATCAAAAACTGCTGTGAAGAAAAATAACATTTTGTGAAATAAGTTGATCGGCATTAAAACTCTGAGACTAAAGTGCAAGAGCAGAGAAGGACGAACAAACTGGAAAAACAGTACATGTAATAAATACGTATTTTTATGTAAACAGTTTCACATAATCAAGTTACATTTCTGGCCCTAAAAATTGAATGTATATTTATTTTAGCTGAACGGTGTGGAAGAAATTGGCCTAATAATTTAAATTTATGTTGTTGAGTCTGTACATCTGTTTTAAAAAAAAGGAGAGTGATGTTTGTAGGTTAGCTTGACGTTAAAAATATTTAATTTGTAATTGAAAAAAAATAGTACTAAATAAATATAAATATATAAATATATAATAAATAGTATTTAATTTAATTTCCTTAAACTAGTAATAAAATGTTGCTCAGGTACAGTGATGTTTGATGGACAGTGGATAAATGATTTGAGAGCCTAAAACAGACGTACATTTAGACACAAAGATTTAGATTTATTTAAAAAAAATACAACATGACCATATTATTGTTCCTTTTATAAACTGTCTATTGTTTTTTAATGCTTGTGCCACCTATTAATATCCTTTTAATCCTGGAGAACCCAACAACAATTTTCTTCAGGGCTTTTAAAATTAAACAAACTTGGATTTAGTTAAAAGCCAAGTAAAAACAGAAGGCCAAATTTGAGGGTTAAGGTTAGGATTTTTGGATTGAATGTTCACATTTATGTAAACTGTGTGAAAAGACACACAAATTCCTAAGAATTCTGCAGATGGCAGTTCTTTCAGATCAATCAGTGGTCTGCAGTATATTATTGCCTGCTGTTAGAAAAAGTACCAGAAGAAAAAACAATTGGGAAAATCAAGCTTCATTTTTTTTATCAGAAACCTACAAGCAAACATGTTTTTCTTGGCATTTCCATTGAAGTTAACAACCTACGAGGCTGATTCACGACTTGGTGCACTCATGCACAGAATATTGGACATGAGCCCATGGCATGCGACTACATTCTGTGTGAAGGGAGGAAAAGCAATCTTTTTTCTTTACTGATTCCCATAATTCTTTGAATCTCTTCATTTTAGATGGAGATGGAGAAAATGGAAAACTACCAAACAGAGCAGGACAAATACTTTTCTACTAAACAAAAGATACATTCCAATAATGCAGTACACAAACATCTGAACCTGCAGCCTCCATAAAATCAACTCAAAGTAGAGTAAAAATGGTTTATTTTTCTATGCAGACTATGCTTAACACGACTTCATTTAAAGCTGAAAGCTTTAGCTTACAGTCAATGGAAAAAAGGAACGTCAATGCATCCCCCCGTCGAGAGCAAAGTAGTAGAACCCACAGCTGCATGCTGAGGTGCGTTAAAAGCAACACCATTTTTCTGATTGCTCTAATTTAGTATTTCATGTGCCACTCTGTGCAGCTTGGGAATAATGTGCTTTTCTGATATTCCCAGTAAATTTAAATCCATCACAATGTTCACCTTGAACTAAGCCTTTCTATCATATCAACTATTTGCCTCCCACTGTTGTACTCAGAAGTGTTTTGGAATGTCAGATTGCTTCAGGGAAAACCGTCTCATTTATTATGTATAGGGGAAGCGTAGTGTACATCTCTCTCAGCCCAGCAAAAAGGAAGATATTAATATCCAGACAAACAAAAAAAACGTGAGAAAATGTGAACGGCACCAAATCCTGTCTGATATTGTGTACTTCATTATGTTCTGTCTGAACATCCGCACTCTAGTTGCTATAGTGAAGATGAAACAGAAACAAGGTGAAGGATGAAATGACAATGTGTAGCGTGAGAAGGCTTGTATAATGTGGAATAATTGGAAAGATCAGTTTTAATGCCTGGAAGTGATGTTTAAGGGAAAGAAGAAATTGAACTGTCACACAGACAATCAAGCCTTTTATAGCTAATTTAGTCTTTTCTTAGTGTGTCTGCGGTTTAAATCATTTTTTTCTCCTTTTGTTTTAGTCGTCAAAGACACTTGGAACTGTGACATCCATCAGGAACAACACATACACAACTGTTTCTGAGAGAAAAAGCCAATGCGGATCTGGTTTTAAGTTTGTATAAATCAGGTTTTGAAGAGATGAGATCCTCAACTGTTTAACCCTTTAACGTTGTAGCGTTAGATCCAGTCACTCTTTAACCGTTAACCCAATTTACCTGAGTCCAGCAGATTCGGAAGCAGAGAAAAGACACAAAAAACCCTTTACAGTATTGAAGTGTTTACGCTATCAGCAAAAATCAACTGATTTTGTAGTGCAGAAAAGCGGCTTTGTATCGTTACTAACGTAAAGTGTTGCATAATAGTGCAAAGCCCATATGAGAAACCTATTTTAGAATCATCTGATTCATAGTGATCGCATAAATGATCGAACAGTTTCAGTACGTCAAAGAGTGTCTAATTTAGTTGTTGCTGGTGACATCTCTGGTGTTAAAGGGTTAACCTGAATAAAAATGCACTCCAAGAATCAGGCATGAGAGTTTTAAGACCCACTCCAGTGAAAATACAGTTTTTGGCATTTCTAACATTTTCTTGTGGCATTTTTTGGATGATAAAGGACATATATATATATATATATATATATATATATATATATATATATATGTATATATATATATATATATATATATATTAAGGAAATTTAGCTTGAAATTGCATTTCTTTATTTAAAGTGTTGTGAATCAAGAGCAGAGGCAAAATGTCATTTGACAAAGATTATAATTGTTTCATAGAAAAGGGCAAGCCACAAGCTCCCTGCTCTGCTCCATTCTTATGGATCCACTTGGAGACAAATAGAAACATCTACGTCTTCATTTTCTTCATCCAAGCTTGCATCCGACTAAAAACTGGATAGCTCCAATACTGCACGCCATTTTTATTGTGCCAGTATTGCTAGGTTGGAGTTGTGAGGGGCTGTAAGCTAGCAGGAGCTAGCTGTCAACAGACAGCTCAGCTATTAGGGATGGGAAGGGGGGGTGGGGTTTCTCAGCATCAACAGCTTTTGGCATTTCTGATGAATTCCTGCCGCTCTGCAGAAACTACATCCCAGAAAATGACGCAGGTGTTTTGATTATGGCTAAAAACTGCAAAAGCAGAATTATAAGAACATTTAATAGATTGAAAATATGTTAAAAGATTATGTTTGTAGATGTTATTTCAATAACTTGATGTATTCATTAAAACTGTTTGTATATTTCCCCCATATCAGTACATTTAAGATTCAGTATTTCAGAGCATGAGCACAACCTTAAAAAAACAAAAAAAAACCTAATGCTGCTATAGCGCGTCGTTTCTCCAGACCTTGAACTCCTTCCACCTCAGTGAGCTGAATGATCGTGATGATGGAAACACAGTGTAACAGACAGACAGCCCTGTCTGATGGCGAGTGTGATATAACTTCAGGCTCCTCCTGATTTTGACAAGAAACACACCAAAGGAAACTGGTTGAAAATGATCAAATCTAAAGGAACAGAAATGGTTTAGGATCTCGTTGGGTGTAGCAAACTGTCTATCAATCAGTTCGCCAGAGGGTTCAACTCCCAAGCTTTGCTGTCAATGTCTCCCTGGGCAAAACACATTGTTATTGATTGCAGGAAAGTTGTAATTTCCTTTAAATGTCTACTAATGTAATGGTGAGACTTATTTTTTTCCTTTCTGCTTTTCCCTTCAGGGGTCGCCACAACAAACAATCTTCCTCCTTCAAACCTTATCTTCTGCATCCTCAACTCTTATACCAGCTACCTTCATGTCTTTGTTCGCTGCACCCATAAACCTCTAACTGATCTAATAGGGTGTTACTAATGATATGGTGGGAGCTTTTCATTAACAGAAATAATTAGAAAGAATGCAGATTTTACTCACATATTTTTTACTCACAGTTATTCAACTGCTCCTGCTGATAAAAATAAGATTTTAGATTTAAAATATGCCATAGTTAAACATAACACATAGACTGTGTTTCATTTTCAGCAAGTCTAATAACAACCTGGCACTCTAGATCTCCTACAATAGCTGATACACTCTGCTCACACAATTTTTTTTATAGTGAAGGCTTACAAAAAAATCTAAAAACAAATATTACCAGCATGCATTTGTTTAAGTTTGTTGTTATTAATAAAAATGATGTATTTTTCATTACCAGTGCTGAAGAGGTGGCTGGTTTCTGCCTCTGCAGCCAATCCATCAGGTCTCACCAAAGGATACGCTCTAGTAGATCAGAGTCCTTAAAAGTAGGAAGCAGCCACTTACCCCTACATTCTCATTCTGTACCTGATTCTGTTACGATGAATGCAGGAGCAGAATGTGGTGCAGGACCCCAACACAGTGGGAACAGGGGAGGAAACTGAGCACCGGGAGAAAATATGTCCTAATTATTGGAATGACATATGAAAGAAACTCTGCCATAGCACAGATTTATTAAAAAACAAACAAAATTAATTTAGCTTAAATATGAATTATGTCAAATACACAATTAGGAATGACTGAAACAGAATATTTATTGAGGGAGAAAAATGAAAGCAATTGAAGACAAAAAGCAGAAATCAAGAATGAGCGTATTAATGCGATAAAATTGGTAGTGTCTACATTACTGTGAATTTTTTTGTTCTTTTTTTTATCAGACGCAATATATTTAAACATACCTGACATGTTTCAATGGAAACATTCTATCTTCATTAGAAATGTCCATAACTAAGTATGAGCATAACTAGGAAGACATATGACAAAAAGAGCTAGAACTCAACTAAATGTAGAGCGATACACCCCACCACAAAAGTATGGTACGCAAAACTTCAAAATTCAAGAAATCTTTTTTTTTATCCAGAACAAAAATCCTAAGACAAGAAAACTTGTCAAAATCTTAATTTTTCATTGCAGGTCAAACCATGAACTCTCACTTTGTTTCCAGAAATCAGGAAAAATTGCAGTTGAACTTTACCAGAACACGCTTATAGGTCCCAATTATGTCAGCCCAGAGACTTCCTGCACCTTTTCAACCTCTGCTGAAGTAAAAAAAAAACATTCTCAGAGCTGTAAAAGATATTCTGCCTCATCCTATTACCCAAAGCTTCTCACTCATCACCCCTCAAAGACGACATGTTACCCTGACATCACACATCTTCATAGTCCTGCAAATCATGTTACCTCAAAAGCAAACACAGATGTTTTGTCACACCCTCAAACAAAAACCCACTAAACAAGACAATTTCTCACTTACATATTTTATGAATGCTGCGTTCTGGTCATTATATTTTTTGCAACTGTGCCTCTTTGGGACACAGTGAACTTCATTTCCATGCACACTTTTTTTTCCATCTTTTTGTCGAATATAATACACTTTCTCATTTCTGTCAGGTCTTTTGAACTTTAATAGAGGAAATTTACGAGCTCATGCACTTTTAGTTCACTAAATGCAAAAACGGATTAGATGCAGTTACAACAGAGACAGACAACTCCAGGCCTCGAGGGCCACAGCATCTGCAAGATCTCCAGATATCCAAGCCCTACTCAAGACTGATTACCGGATTCAGGTGTGTCCAGCCAATTAGAACATGCCAGAGCAGGGTATGTTTGAAAACGTACAGGGATGCAGCCCTCGAGGCCTGGAGTTGCCTATCCCTGAGTCATAATGTCAAGAATCGACCATAATCTTCTTTAATTTTCTTGAATTTTTTAATTCCCTTTAGATACATTTAATGTATATCTATGTATTTTTATTGCTGAAAGTTCATGAAATAAAACCAATCAATCAACCAAAATGTTTATATATATTCACTAAGGCTCATAGTTACATATTTTGTTTACTATATTATATATAATTAATATTTACATATGTATCAATATCATGTTATATATTACGTTGCACGTTATGTTTGTAATATTGCTTTCTCCTTTGCTGATGCAGTGAAAACTTTTACTTACTGGTCATGTTAAGAAAAACAATTCTAGTCAAAAAAGAAAATTGATAGTTTATTATGTCATTTTTTAAAGTACATCCTTGAAATGTATATTTGAAATACCGGCTTGTTAGTTTTATTGCATCAATTTTACTGAAACATTAGGCGGCGGACGCACAGAACTGTCAATAAAATGCAGCTATAGCAGCGTCATTTGCATCAGCACTGTCATTGCCATGATTTAGACAATGAGCTAATATAACCCCGTTTGCTCTGTCATCAGCGTCTCAATGCAAATTTTAAAAAAAATGAAATCATTTTTCTGCATTCCTATCATTTTGATACAGTCTCTAAATGACAAAGTAGACATAAATTCAAATTACAGAACTTACAGTCATGGCGCACACACACAAACACTAAATACACACTCAGACCATCTGGTGTTTTGGATGAGGTTCTACTTGCAATACTGAATTTTCCAGCTACATCGTCCCTGCGCCACTTGCAACAGATGTTTACCAAATTATCAGAACTTCCAAAGCATATTAAAGCTTGGCAAAAAAAAAAAAAACTTTATTTCACATTGATATTTTATGCTGCAAAAATATTTCTCTTTTTTTTTTACTGCTGCCACACACGAACCTTAACCAAATTGTGCTTGCTGTAAGCACACACAAAGCCACTTCAGCATCAAAAAGATTCCAAATCAAATGTGCACTGTTAATGTTTCTATGGCAACCTGTGGCGCTCATTTCTGTTATTCTGGTATGCACATTGTGAAGCTATGGATGTGTCTACCGATGTGTACATGTCTTTATGCTGTTGTGGGGACCCACACTTCACATCACACCATCGTAAGGGGCCCATCGGCACAACTGGGTTTTTATTTGTTGCAAAATTTTGTGTCATTTTGTGTTTGTATGTACAGTTTAGGTTTTACCATGTTTTACTAAATAGCTGGTCCTTTTACTTTGAAGCAGCACTTTGATGTGCTTCGGTTCAGCTGTGGTATCCATTGAGCCTCTTATGGTTGGATTGGTGGGACACACAGAGAGCTGTTACTTAAAAGATGTAATTGCATTATGATAATCACCAGGTTTTGGAGCTGATTGGGTTTACCTCCTGTGGGGGCGCAAAGCAAACGTTTCCAAGTTACACTTTGAAAGCCCTTCAAAGATCAAATGATAATTATGCCACTCATTGACTGAATCAGTCAAATCGCTTGCTTTGATTTTGAAAAGACAATTAATTAGTGGAATACAAATTGGTCATCCACCCCCAAAGCATAGTAGAGCTGCTGTAATCTGAGCCAACATCGGGCACAGTGAGAAACATGCAAGAAAAGCTTTTTCTGTAACATTGTCTGCAGCTCAATTTCAAAAGATTTTCTACCAAAAAAAATTTTTTAAATCACTTTTTAAAGCTGACATCCGATATTGCTGAAGAGATTGGTTATTTGTTGCTCCAGAAAATGTACGCATGCGGGATGGGATAGCTGTGGTGCAGAGGTAGAGCGGACAACCTCAGATCAGAGAATTTCAGGTTCAGTTCCAGCCCTATCATTCTCAGTTGGTACTACTAAGGAGCCAAAAATGTGTGAATAAGATATCCCCCACACCATTACACCACCAGCCTGAACCGTTGATACAAGGCAGGATGGATCCATGCTTTCATGTTGTTAATGCCAAATTCTGACCCTACCATTCGAATGTGGCTGCAAAAATGGAGACTCATCAGACCAGGCAATGTTTCTCCAATCTCCTGTTGTCCAATTTTGGTGAGCCTGTGTTAATTGTAGCCTCAGATTCCTGTTCTTGGTTAACAGGAGTGGCACTCGGTGTGGTCTTCTGCTGCTGTATGTAGCACATTGGGCCAAAGGTTGGACGTGTTGTTTTGTTCAAAGATGCTCTTTTGCATACTACAGTTGTAACCAGTGGTTATATGAGTTACTATTTCCTTTCCGTCAGCTAGAAACCAGTCTGACCATTCTCCTCCGACCTCTGGCATCAACAAGGAATTTCTGCCCACAGAACTGCTGCTCACTGGATATTTTCTCTTTTCTGACCATTCTCTGTAAACTCAAGAGTTGGTTGTGGGTGAAAATCCCAGTGGATCAGCAGTTTCTGAAATACTCAGACCAGGCCTTCAGGCGCCATTAACCATGCCATGTTCAAAGTCGAACCACCTTTCCGATGCTTAGTTAGAACTGCAGCAAATCATCTTGACTATGTCTACATGCCTAAATGCATTAAGTTGCTGCTATCTGACTGGATGACTAGACATTTTCCGTTTACGAACAGTTGGACAGATATGCCTAATAAAGCGGCAGATCAGTGTATATACTTTTCAATGGGCTTTACCTCCAAAAATAGAGATGTGGGACTGAAATAATTAACACTGACATAAAAAATAATTAAAACCACATCTTGGTGTGTGTGTGCATCATTGTGTTTTTAATCAACCAGCGACAAATGTATTTCACTGGATCATTCTCTAAATAGCTGTCCACAGACACAACTCATCAACGCAAAACACAAAGCGTCCTCATACAATGTGATCACATTATAATGTGACATGTCCAGCTGCTCTCTCCTCCACATGCAGCTTCTCCTCTTTCACCTGTCCCATAACTCTACTGACACATCCAGTGTGTCAGCGCAGGTTCTATTCTCAGCTGCCATCGCTTCTCTGCGTTTAGACAGGATGTTGACAGTAAGCAAAGTCTGAGGGGGCTGAGCAGAGATTAATTAAAGGCAATGTTAGAAAATATGAGCAGGCGTTTTCTTTACTAGTAAAAAGAAGAAAAGTACATTTTATGAGGAGTAGCTATCTATATCCACAGTTGGTGGAAAAACTCACTTGTGTTTTCCATATCATTTTCCATAAAACATAAAAGCAGCAATTTTAGTGAGTAAAAAATGCCTTCTTAGTAGCTAAGTGCGAAATGCAAAACACAGCAGCAGCCTAAACTTGTGAAGGTTCAAGGAAGCAGAGAAAAGATGTTTTTCAATCTCAACTTCTCACTTTATTGAACTCTCTTTCTTCTGGTGTCTCAGTCCACTACATACTTCAAAATGAATAATAAATGTGCTTGGCTTTTTTGCCTGCTTTCTTGTGAAGTGCAAGTACAGCAAGTAGGACTGCGTGTGTGTAATAGAATGGTCTAAAAAAAAACAGAATACCATTTTCTTAAGGCCTTAAAGACCTCTGTTTGAAGCTCTGTATCAAGATCTGAAGAGTTTCAAACACATAGCTGGTGGCAACAGCAATAAGGAGCAACTGTTACAAATGTAAAGCTTTGAAATCATGAGACATGGAGGCAGATTTACTGCAGTGATTTCAAATTGAGTATAATTTAAAAAAAAATAACTTGGTAAAACCAATCATTTGGTAAAGTCCTACATGGATGATTGCATATTCTTCCCAGTGGTCTCAGGCTGGTTTGAATAGGTTGACTGTTTTAAATGAATGAAGAATATAAAATCAAGGCCTAGATATAAAAAAGCCTTCAGAAAAAAAATGTCAGCAATAAAAAAAATGGCCTTTTCCCCCCTTATTTCTCATTCTTTTGTGTTTTCCTTTCCATTTCAGATGTTTCCTGAGTTCCAGTCTTTAGCAAAAATTTCTTTAGCCTTAAGTAACTAGCAGCACACCTTCAAATGGTTTCTGTGCACCATTCTATTCGTTTTATGTCTCACCTGTCTTATTAGTTGCGCCTGCAAGCACCTGACCAGCGACTGATCTTAATTTAGCCGTCCACCCTTGGCTATAAAAAGCAAATGTTAACCCCCCATGTTTACCAAATCATTAATGTTGCTACGGAGAGAGGCCACATCTGTGTTTGCATCCACGCTACTGCTTTCCATGTTAACTCAAGCATTTCCAGTTCCTCTAAGCAGTTCGTTTATGTCTGTCACAGTCATTTCCATTTTGACATTTTTATAGCAAGATTTGGTTGAATCTACCAGATTAGCCTGTAATGTTTGGAGAAATCTAATTTCATGGGATAATACAGTCAAAAAAATTCTATAAAGTGCTAAATAAAAAAGAATTTTGATTACATTTATATATAATTTTTATATCATTTAATAAATAAACTTTGAAGTTGTCTAAAAATCTTGATGTATTTGATATAAGGTATTGTGGTTATATACTAGTCAGTTTAAAAAATAAAATAAAGGACTTACTTAAACCTCAAGCAGAGATAACTACTAACTTTACAGTGTAATGTGGTATATACATATATACGTTTTTAAAGACAAAAGAACTGTTTTGCCCCTACAGAACACAGATATTCCCAGATGATTCCAAAAAAATCTAAATAATTAAGAAAGCATCCCACGCCCGAAGCACTGTGCACGACTTTATTATTACAATCACTTTTAGTCTAATGATAAAACATGTTGCCTTTATTCTCTGGAAATGTCAATTGTTGCCCAATAGATTAATCCAGCCAACCATAATTGAATGCACTTAATGGTGCAGTAATAACAGTGCTGTGGAACATCAAATTACTGCCTTAAAGAGGGCACAGCTACTGGCCACACTCACTAAGAAATGTTCTCAGTGAGGAAAAGAGAAAATTAACATTTGTTGTTATTTCCTTTTCAAAAAAATATAATGGGTTTGTTTTAAGTTTGAACAAAAATGCTGTTCTTAATTTACAAAATATGATATATTGCTATTTCTAGTGAATGAAAGTCAAAAAAGCTACACATTTAAATGATAATAATTTTTAAAAAGAGAGCATAGCAACATAACAGAGGGACATTCATGCAGGTCAGTATGTGTATTAAAATAAACCCATAGAGGGGACTTGTTTGAAGCTGACTGACAATAACTGTTGGAGCAGCTACTCTCCACACCTGCAGCTCTGTCTTGTTAACTCCTTTCTTCAGTTCATCATGGTTTCTGTGCTGCACTCACTTGCTGCTCTCTGTTCTCAGTTGCTGATTTTTGTCATGTTTAGCTTACTCCACAGCTCCAGTTCACAAAACAAATCTCTAAAAAGATAAGAATTTTCCTATTAACCTAGTAAAAAAAGTGGAAAAACACTTAAGCAGTGACACATGTGCGCCTGGATTAACCACAAAGATTATCTCTGCAAATTTTATGACAAAGATAACTATAAAGACTTGCTACTACTCTCTGCAATGAACAATAAAAAAAAATGATCATACTCTTAAAAACCCACTCCAATGAAAATTTTGTTTTTAACATGTTCTTGTGGCAGTTTTCTCTTTATGGAGGACATATATAAATTAAATTACAGTTATAATAACATTTCTGAGTATTTTTTAAAATTCAAATCATTGTGAATCTGGAGCAGATGCAAAAATGCAGATGAAAAACCCTGTAGGTGTGACATAGGTGCTACAGTCAATGAGCCACAACCTCCCTGCTGCGATGCTTCTACAAGCAGACAAATTTACGTCTTTGTTTTCCTCGTCCATGCTGGCATCTGGCTCGCTCTGTACAGCTGGATAGCTGTATTTTTGCTTTTTTACTGCACCGGTAATGTTAGGTAATGTTAGGTTAGGTGTATGAGAGACCAACCCATTCTCACTCCCAAGTTGTCACATATTGAGGCATGGGCAGAAGCCCTCCACATCAAAATTAGATTCTTCGGCTGAACCCAACTCGCTGTTTTTTGATGCGCTGGCTCATCCAAGGCTTCCCAACCTCCAGACCGCAAACCGGTACCGGTCTGATACCAGACTGCACTGGTGCCCTAATCCTAAATTTGACCAGGTACACCGACCCTAACCATAATCTGGTACTGGACACAGATAGGTACTGGTTCCAGACAGGGCTAAGGTACCGGGACTGGACGCGTCCTGAGGTTTGGTCTGAATCCGACAAAATGACTGAATCTTCCTGATTTAATTGGAAAAAAACCAACGAATTGGGCTCTTATCAATGCGTCAATATGTGACAACTTGGGAGTGAGAATGTGTTGGAGACACTGTAAGATAGCAAGAGAGGGTATAGTTATTGGTGATAAAGGGATGATGGGACATGAGGGCAGGCTTACTCCTTGCCAACAGTTCTCCCCACAACCCAGAGGTGAATTTTTAATGAACTACTGCCACTTTGCAGAAACTGTCCTAGAAAATACACGTTTTTTTGATTTGGGATTAAAAACGGCTCAATGATAATTAAAAGAGCACTGGGAACTCATTTAAAATAGATCAAGAGATGGTTGAACTGGGTTTTAAACAGAAGCTCGGACTCATCAACAATGAGCAGTTTTCTCTATAGACAGGTACAATCTGCTAATGCATTTTAACCCGTTTTTCATTAGGATCGCTCAAACTTTCCAAAATATTGAAATGTTTTAGGTTCAAACTTGTGAAATGAAACATCATCTGTGCTCATCAGTTATTACTGTGGTAAAAGAGGCAAAGTCGTAGTTTAACGATTATAAAGAAGTCAGAGACAAAATCTTTAAAAAGTAGACATAAAAAATCAAGTTGTCTTATTTAAACCTGTACTAAAATAAATAAAATTTTAGATTTTAATGGAGTTTATCAACTATTTATGATTCAAAGTCAGGGTATATTTGTGTCTTTTATGGGTTATGTTGTTTAATTTAGATTTCTGTCTCTGTGCTCCTCCTGTGCCATGTTCCAGGTCTAAGCTGCCAATCAACCAGCTATTTTTATTAACGTTATTGGCCTCAGTGTATTTAAGAACTTCTATTTTTTTTAGTTGCTCCCAAAATTCTCTTACTTTCCTTTCTTTTGTTCACAATTTTAATGTTTTTCTTTTGTAATGATTTAGGTCAAGTTTTGCTTTTTTTATTTGTAACGTTTATTACATTTCTGGCATTACTTGGGTCCCCAACACAACATTTGGTTGGTTTAGCCTTTATGATTCAACTAATCTTTCTCTTTTTGCAGAAATGGTGTTATTGAGTTGACTGTTATTTACATGAGAATGTAATAGTTCACTGTCTACAAATAAAATTAAGGAAAAATGTCAGACTTTTGACTACTTTGTTTTCTTCCTCCATTGTGTTCTAGTGTGGTTTAATATTCCTACTTCAGTTTCAGAAATTGATTTGAGACTTTCTGTTGAAATAAATATAAGATTGGCTAAAAGAAAACATTGCTATTAAAAAAATTGAAACAACTAAAATAATATGCTCTTCTGTAAGAATGCAATTATTCAAAAAAAACGCTTCTTTCATTACATTGCCAACATGTGGGTGTCTCCATACTGACAGGAGTAGTAGTGAAACATTCATAAAAAAGAGTTCAGAAGTAAATGATCCCTGCCTTACTTTGACTGTTTTTGCATTTGTACCTCCCAGACTCTTTAATTTTGATGATCCGTGCTCCCAGTAAGAATAACCGCTGGGTGAAAGCCTCTGACAGCTGCCAAAATGACACACACTCCCAGGCTTATCCTTTGGCATCTGGAGATTCACTTTCTCGATGGCTGACGAGCTCCTCAGGGCACAATGATGAAACGAGCATTTCATTAGTCATGGCATAAAGCATCCACTTTAGGGATGAAAACAAACTCTTTCTGTGCTGAGACGCCAAGTGGAACAGATTAGCTTAAAAAACCGCTCGAAGACCAACCCTATGTAAACTGACAGTTGTCCCCTTCATCAAAATCAGACAAATCTTTTGTGTCTGCAGGAACATTGCTGAATTCCTACTTCAATCAGCACAAACACAGACCAGTCTAGATCAAATTACAAGCTTCCAGACATTGCAGAGTGAAACACAGTTAAAGATGTAATTTGACTCCACTTTTTTAGGCATGGTGGCAAGAGTCAGATTGTTTGCCTTCAAGTGACTGAGTTGAGCAGAGCATTGCCATCTCCAAAGTTTATCCGTCATGTTGTCACGCAGCAAAAGGATTTCATGATCGAGATCATAAGAAAAGGACGTCGAAACGGCTCCAAACAAGTGTGGTGGCAGAACCGTAAAGATGCGGAAAAGGGAACGCCTGACCATCTGGACGGAGATACGTTTGGATGAGCTTTCATCACCTTCGATCCCTGCACAATGATGTCTGAGACTCTCAACTTTGATAGTACTTTTGAGTTACTTTAAATAAACAAGATTCTAAAAGCATGTTACAAATGTATGATTGAAGAAAAAATTTAATTATTTCTTCTTACAACCGAAGGTTTTTAAATATCAAATTTTTTTGCATATCATTTGACACTCCAGATATACAGCATATCCTTCATCCACACTTTTTGTACTTTAATTCTGCATCTTAGGGGTTTATTGTTCTAGTTTGATGAATTGATAAAGAAATGCAACCCCACATAAGAGGGGTTGGACCCACTTTTGCCTTCAGAACTGCCTTAATCCTTGGTGGCATAGATTCAACAAAGAACTGGAAACAGTCCTCAGAGAGTTTGGTTCATATTCTTCTAATTCTTCTTCTTCCACCCATTCTAATGCTCAGTTTGAACTGCAGCAGATCGTCTTTACCATGTCCACATGTCTAAATGCATTGAGTTGCTGCCATGTGATTGGCTGATTAGAAATTTGCGTTAATGAGCAGTTGGACAAGTGTGTCTAATAAAGTGGCCAGTGAGTGCAGATTATCTTTGGAAGATGAAGCGTTAGCGTTCATGATCCCAAAACAGCGCCTCTTTTATTTTTACACTGCTGGAAAATCCCATCAAACATTACAGTCTAATAATTGATTCTAATTGAATCATGATCAAATGCACTCTTTGTGACTTTGAGTGCAATCATTTACCAAACCTCTGACAGATTAATAGATTGGGTCAGGCTGGGTCATTGATATTTGGAGCAGATGTAATAGCTGTTTGGTTCATTTGTGTGTTTCATTACCAACTGCACAACAAAGCAGCAGGACCAGCTAGCCTGAGGACAAGACGTGATGAAGCAGCATGCTGGCAATTAGAATTGTGAGACTCGTATTAAATACTTTGAGGATTAACAGGATTCAGAGGTATTAAAAAAAAACAAGTGGATCTTTGTTCAGTCCAGCTGCAGAAGTCAGTGAAGACTCCTTTCTGTCACAGATTGACTTAAGAAACATTTGCTTTACTGTCTGTTCACATGAATCTTATGGCAGCTAAGAGAGACTTTTATTTTGTATACATTGATCTTAAAATGTGTGAGAATAATGAATCTGACTAACAAAAACAGGCAAAAAATGCGGAGCTCAACATTCTTTTCTGACAAAGAAGTCAGAAACAGTTCATAATAACAAATAGGAAACTGTTTTTTAAGGTTGTTGATCGAGGCTAAAATTATTTGAAACTCAAAGTTCATATTATGATCGTCTCCATTACCAGCATCCACTTCAGTGCGCACTGGAGACAACAGCAGCTCCACCCCGCGGTGGTTTCCAGGCCGCAGTAAGATCTTTGGTGCAAAATACTACAGAGATGCATCACTGACAACTTTACAACAAGCAGTTCTGCAGTTAAAATGTGGCCAACCGTCGAAAAGATCTGCAGACATCAAGCTGCTGCACATGGATTCGACTCCACATGTTAGGAATGTTCCCCCAAAAGACCCCAAAATCAGGGAAACTTCACCCACCTCTTCCACTGTGAGAGGCATGCAGATGCGGTATTCCTTCATCAACATTGTCCCCGTGCAAAAGGTGATGGCAGGTCTTGAATTGCGGTGTGGAACGCGGTTGCACAGAGGAATGAACAAAAATCACCAAATCCGCGCTCACTTGTGCATCAGCAACACCTTCAGCCACCGTTCCGCAATGCCCGGAGCGCTCTGTGCGCACAGACAGCTGGTCCCGAAGTACAAGAGATTCTCTGAGGGCGACAAACAACCCCACAGCAGCAGCAGTCACCTGTCTGTTCCACCTGTGCTGTCCCCGGAGGATTCAAACTCCGCGGGAACAAAAACTCCAAGCAAGTCAGTCGCTGAAGACGCGCAGCTTCAACCTCACAACCACTCAACAGATTCGGTTCTTAAACAAAGAAAAATTGTCTGCATCCATACAGCTTTCTGTGATATCCACCAGCCTCGCCTTTCCTTGTGGTTTCTTAGAGGCAGCTCTGAGCAGAGATGCGCCACGGTGCGCGGCGCCTGCGTCAGTGAGGGAGCTGCTGGAGCGCAGCGACGCTGCAGGAAACGAGGATCAGACCTGGAACAACCTACTTTACAAAAAGTACTGCATCAAAGCACCTTCACTGCCAGCCGATGATAGAAAAATACAGTTGCATCCAAAAACTTGAGGAAAAGTATGTTGATTTCTGTCAGAGAAAAGCAGAAGAAACAAATGAAGCTCAAACATCTCAGCTCAACCATGGCTGATATGAACACTGAATTTCAGATCTTCACAAACCCAACATTTATTTGTAATTAAGCGGATGCTATGCCTTGATGCTCTGATTTATTTATTTATTTATTTATTTATTTTTACAACAAAAGACTTGAATAACATAAGAAAATGTTTTGGTTTGGAACATGAACACAATTCTCGGATTTGGAACATGTTATTTTCTCTTCCACACAAAAAGGATCAAACAAAACTTATGACTGTTGATTTGATGGAAACGAAAGCAACTTTTCTCTTGTGATGCGTTTGAGTGATTTTTTTATGTGTGTTTCATAGATCAGATTACTGTACATTTGTTGTTTTTTTAATCAATTGTTTCACTTTTTCTCCTGATTCAGGGAGTCAAAGGTCACATGTTTCACTTAAGGAAACACAGTTATACATCCAAACAAAGCACCAACTGATATTTATAGACATTGTTTTTACCTGCATTGTTACCTGCAGTTCTCATTTCTACAGCTAGATGTCACTAAACATCTTCGAAGTGAACTCAAGTGATTCATTAAACTAAATCATGTGACAAACTGGAGCTATTGTGTTTTTAAAAAGTCACAAATGAGTCTAGGATATGATGAAAAGTCGCTTATCGAACAAAAAAAAAACAGTTTTCAAAATTACAAAGTGTTTTATGAACTAATGATGATGATGTCTGGATGTCGGTGTTTGAATCTGCTGATCTTGCACATTTTTGGGGGTTGTAAAGATTCTCTGAAGAAGAACACTAAGGCTTTGCATTTAAAGAACCTTCAGCTAAAAACTGACCATTCATTTGTTAATCATCAACCACCCCTATGTCAAAACCAAACATTTCTGCAGTTTGTCAGGAGTGTCTGGATAAAAAAAAAGTAACTGTCAGTGAACAGTATTTATTGATCAAATAAAATAAAAATAATTAAAAAAAACTAGTGGTCATGTTAATTTAATTATAAACTGGGCTAAAAATGACTGAAATGTCTAAATTGAAGCCTTGAACAATTATTTTCATTTCTTTGACTGCAACTTTTTTTTAAAGCTAAAGATCTGAGCAAATCCAAATGTAACTTTTGTCATTGAAAGCAAAGGCCTCTCGCTTTTGACCTGAAGAGGGTGCACTTGTGTGTGACGTTCATTTTAGAAGCCTCTCAAAACTCCCATCTGTGGATAGCTCAAAAAATGTTGTTTGCTGCACAAAATTAGGAAGAAACAAACAGATTGTGTTCTGCATATCACAACAGGGTTTTAAAAATGTGGTTCCTCTTTGGGCTTAGAATGATTAGACTGTTGTAATCCATTTTTACTGTCACTTTTGCTGGTCAAGAATAAAAAAAAGTGACTTCAAACTACAGCATCCTGTTTTCCAGTCCTCCCTGACCAGCTTGCTGCTGATTGGCTGACTCGAGTAATTCCACATCCTGATTGACTGAACACACCTGATTTAGATTGTCAGCATCAAGCAGTGCAGGGAGAGCTGGGAAACAGGCAGGGTTGAGGCTCTTGAGGGCCAGCCATGCTTTTGGGGCACTGAAGGGGAAAAAAGCATAATTGGGAAATTAAAAGAATAAGCAGCAATGACAGTTTACAGAATGGAGACAAACAAGAAGTGGTTTTGAGGATTTAAAATATGACATGACTGAATTAAGGGAACCCAGTGAACCACCAATTTATTTATCCGATTTTAATGATTTAAACGCATATTTTCAACAATATTTGCCTCAATTGAAGCATTATTGACCTCAACTTTGCAGCCTTGACGGTTCATTTATTATATCAAACTACAACAACCAGCACATTTGAAATTGTTTGGTGGTTACAGGTAAAACAGAGAAAGTTGTGTCTTTTAAAAATACATACGGTCTACAAAAAGACATCATAGAAACACTGCACACACAAGAGGCCACAAATGTCAATGCTTTTCTTCAAGACAGAAAGGGGGAAAAAAATCCCCTCAAAGATGTGAGCAAAATGCACGACACGGAGGCTTTACAGGTGAGAAATGGCCTCAGAGCTGACAAGGACAGATGTTGGATCTCTGAAGGACTTTGTGAGGTGACAAAGATGCAGTAAGTCTGCGGATGAACTGCGGTCCATCTCCATTCCCACAGTGAGGCTGTCAAAACAACACTTTCTGAAGTGACATCTGATGGAAATGGGTTTGTTATTGATGTTTTTAACATCCAGATACGCGTCAAATCAGAGGTTTCATAAACTTTTTCTTCATGAAATTCAATTTTTGTGCCAAAATTGATGGGTTTGATGTATATTAAAATGAAACAAACTAAAAAATATATTAATATATGATGTATATATCAAAATTCTATACCAATAAAAAAGGAGGATGAGTGTGTGACAATCTGAGGAAAGCACCAGACCGGAACTATGAGAATGCAGCCACCAGAACCTTTCATTACCTTCAGATCTTTGCAAGCTGAGAAAATCGAACTCTTTGCAGGCAAAAGAGTCACAACATCATCCATATCAGTCATTCCGACTGCAGCCTTTTAGAGATGCCGCTGATTGCTGAGACTGTTTCCATGGATACGCTGAAACACAATTCACATCTCAGATTTCTGAGCTTTTCAATAAAAAAAAAAGTACAGGGGCTTCTGGTTGACCATCATTAACATAAAGAAAATGAACAAAGAGGCATCCATGTGTCTTTTTTTTCCCAGGTAATTTCAGCTTTCCTATCTGGGAATCCAGGGGGGTCACAGAGGCATCTAGGAGTCGCGCACATTTCATTTTGAGAGGGAGATTGTCTGTTGCATTTTGTATAATGAAATCTGAACTTATTGCCATTGAGAGAAATTGCTGGATAAAATGTGGCATCTTTTTCTATCTATCTTGACTCTCAGCCTCCATTTCTCCTTGAAGATTAAACCACAAACACCCAATATAACAGCCATTAAGGTGTGATACGGGGGGTGGGGGTGGCTCTTCATGCGTGTCGGTTTGTTTGTTTGTTTCCTGCGCACACGC
This sequence comes from Oryzias celebensis, assembly GCA_014656515.1. NCBI lineage: Eukaryota > Metazoa > Chordata > Actinopteri > Beloniformes > Adrianichthyidae > Oryzias > Oryzias celebensis. The sequence goes on along the minus strand of BNCR01000008.1, from coordinate 12,263,896 downwards.
CTGTTCCCGTGAGCTTGTGGGTCTGCTTTGTGGGATCTTACAAACAAACTGATTTTCCTTTGTCACAGTGGCTGCAGCGTTTCGGGGGTCTGCTGATCATCTCCTGCTCACAGCTTAACTGCAGCTTCCACATCACTATGGAGACACCGGTTGCTATACATCAACCAATCAGTGACGAGTAAAAACGGTAAAGCGTCGCCAGGTGAAACACTCGCTCTGGGTTAATAACTTTACTTTAGGTGTGTGTCTTTTTTCTGCCTTAAGCTGAGATGTTTCTGGCGTGAGAAAAGAAGACATGAAATGGGGATTTTAGCAAAAGAACTCTTTGGCCCACTTAATTCAGTAAAACTTCATAGAAGTTTTTATCAATGCAGATTCTGTGAAGCAAGCTTTTTTTTTTTAATTTTTAATCTTTTTTTGTGTTGTGGTTTGCACTCTCACCACACAGCGAGAAGACCCTGGTTCGAATCCCAACTGAGTCCTTTCTATGTTAAGTTTGCACGTTCTCCTTGGGCATGCCGACTACCTCTTACAGTAAAAAACACATGTCATAGGTTCATCTATTATTCTAAATTGCCCTTAGGTGTGCATGTAAGTGTGTGGTAGTCTGTCCAGGGAGTACCCCACCTTCACCCACCAGAAACTGGGATAGGCTCCAGCAGCCCCGTGGTCCTGAAAGGCATTCAGAAGATTTGGAAATTGATGTTGTTGTGTATCAGAAGTATGGTTGAACTGCCAGCTGGACCCTTTTATGTGCAGAGTTTGCTTTCTCCTCATGAGCTTTTCTTACGAGTAATCTGAAAACATGTTTCGTAGCTTGATTGATCTCATTGTGTGTTTGTTTGGATACATCTCTGCCAAAAAGTGACCTGTCCAGAGTGTACCCAACCTACACCTTGGACCCAACACACTTAAGGACATATTGAAAATGAATGGAACCTCATTTGAACACAAAAGCAGCTTCCTTTGAATTAGTTGTGATGAATTTGTAAAACAAAATAAATCCCTTTTTAGAAAAGTTTTTTCCTCTTCTAACGAGTAAATGGCACTGACTAGTACAATACTCTTCTACATTGGTGAAGGTCTAAAGCGTTCACACCGCTCTTGGCAACGTGCGTTGAAGCAACCACTTTAAATGAAAAGTCTGTGTAAACGCGCTCGTTCAAAACTCTCACGTTTATGCATCGCTATGCAAGTTTCTATGACATTTTTCAGGTTCTACAAACAAAACATGGTCCATTGAATGCAAATTAAACCAGATTGAACTTTGACCGACAATGGACTTGGATCTGGTGATGACAGATGGTTGACGTCCCTTTTCATTCATTAAAGTGCCAACTTGAAAGCACAAGGCGGAAACGAACCTGCCATTCTCTGATCCAAAGTCATCCCCTTCTATCTCTGCACCACGATTGCACCAAATAGGTCAAATATTTGCAATAATTAACCACGTGAGGATTGTGTACATGGGTGGCAAAAATGTAAACCTTAAACAAAAAAAACTTACCTGTGTGACTACCTTAATATGCTCTCTGTGGTTAGTTTAACATCCATTACAATCATGCTAAGGACACATTGTTATGAATTTTCTCAAACGCCAAATATGAGAAAAGCCAATTTTAGAGACATTTGGGCAAAAAAGATGACATTGCAGAACAAAAAACTAACTTTAAATTGGTTAAGTACAAAAACGCAGGTTTCAGCTGTCATTAACAAAACCTAACGTTTGACCAACCAATAGACCAAAACAACTGAAAAACATTTTATAGTTTCAGTCCTGTTTATTTGAACAATTGTGGGTGCGTGGAGCAGACGTAATCATTCATGCTTTGAATAAAACCATCAAGTCAAAGAAAACAATGGATTTCTCGCCATCTTTTCTTTGCATGCCAACTGGAGGTCCTCTGATTGATCCGGGCTGCTTTGCAGTTGTCACAGATCAAAATGATGAGTGATGCCGTGTGAAAGAGCGTCCCAGGAGATGGCAAACAGCTCCTACAGGCCAAATTAATGGCAGTGATAACAGGCGATGACATGCGTATAATGGGCTGATGGCAGACAGCGGTCTCGGTTTGCGTTTGCTAACAACTTGTGTGATTAAGTGTTTTCCAAACTGGACACTTACTGTGCTGCGGCCGTGTTGTCAACAGATTTATAATAATGATGCCAATGCATGGATGAAACCGCACTAACAAGAACCCCAACAAGTTTGATTCTATAATAGCTGGAAGATTCTGGCTGCTTTTGTCTGGTGATGAGGAAAGAAGAAGACAAAACAGACGGGAAAGGGAAAGAGGAAGAAGAGGATGAAAATGGGGGAGGTCAAGCCGGCGAGGGTGTGAGAAAGGCAGAGATAGGAAGGTTAATGATCTTTCAGGTGGATACTAATGAGTTCATCTGAAAAGCTCGAAGGTGGTGCCCAGACTATGATGAAAGTGAGGAGACAGACACTCACATCTCGCCTCACCTCCCTTTTTACCAGTGAAGAGCAAACAAAGACACACTATGAATTGATGAGTCACTTTTTCATTTTTTTTAAAGATAAAAACCTTCCTTTTATTGCCTCATGTGAAAGGAGTAAGACGTGGACTCAATAAACTATTCTTCTGTTCCTTCTCTATCAGTGCTGGGTGCTTTGCATTCTGCCTGAATCTCACTAGTCTTATCTGGAGTTAATTTTCACAGTGTAATTGATTTACAACGAAACCCATGGAGAACAAAAAAACATTCTTTGAGCTTTGAAACGAGGAAAAAAAACCAGATGAGGAAATGTTGCGATATGCTCCACTGATCCTTCGTCTGCTTTGCAAATTGCTTCTGAAATAACATTTACCTGGGTGGATTGGAGGTGGCTGTCGACTGTCGCTGGTGGCTGAGCACAGCCTCACCTGTTCCCCGCTGTTAACGGTTGGCTCCGCAGACGAGCTCACTCACCTGCGTCGGGCTGAAATGCAGCTCATTAAGGATGCAGGCGCAGAAGTCCCTGGAGGAACCAGCGCTGATTTCACAGATATCAGTTTGTCATTCATCTGCACATGCCATTTACACGGAAACTGTAAACATGTGCTGCATAAAATAAGGAAATATTTTACAGTCAAGCTCACTTTGAGTCGGTTATTGTGACAAAACATTTAAAAGCAAATGTTTTTCCCCAAATCTTTTGATGACTCAACTTCCTTCCACGTGGTGAACATGACAGTGTGCCAAAGAAAAGGAATATGGTCGGTGTGGTAAATTTCTCTTGGTATTACCAAGATACACAACCTTTATTGAAAACAGGCATGAACAAGTCATTTCATCAGTTTTCAGAAAGGTCAACCGCTCCCCATAAAGCATGTTTTTGGACTTTCGGATGCGTCCGGGTAAAACGAACACATGCATAAGGAAAACAAGGAAACTCCACACAGAAAAGCCCCAGCTGGGATTTGAACCAGGGCTGTGAGGCAAGACCACTGCACCACCATATCTATCTAACAATCAAACCTTAGTCTGAAAAATGAAGAAAAAGAAGCCACATTTAGCAAATTCCCTTAAAAGAACTCCGATACGTTTATACAATCTTTATTGCTCTAGAAATAATTTGAGTTGATCTGTTTAAACAAGCTGTTGTCTTAAGCTGCAGCTTTGTGACTTTTTGTTTACTTGGCTTGAAAACTTTTCCCTGTTTAAGATTCTATTTAGTTTTCTTTCTCTTTTCCTGATTTAGCAACATCTGGCTTCAGTTCAATCCCCTTACCTGCAGCGTCTTTCCATAAAGCCTTTATTCTCCTCATCCTAATCCTTGTCCCATTGTTGCTATTGTTCGGCTTTCTTCCTTTTTTTTGTGTTTTCTTTTGTTTAAAAAAATATAATTCTGACTTTAAACTGCATCTTTTGTTTGTTGTATCGTCCTGCATTTTTTTCTCCAACTCTACATTTAAATGATTAATACTTCAACAGTTTTCAAAATAAGATACTGTCATGTAAAAGCCATTAATTTGGTTTACAAAACCTGGAATTTCTTCTTTTTTGCAAGACATGCCAAATTTAACATTTGAGCAAGTAAGTAATAAAAGAATATAAAACTTATTGTAAAAACATGAGTTATCTATCTTATTAAGCATGAGTGACATGAATTACTGTTGCAAACATAAATAAAATCCCCTTTTTTGTAAATATTAATTTGGGATACTATATCATAACATTTCCTCCCATTTAGTTAGAAACGATTGATGAACAGCATGTTTTTAGATCATTGGCTGTAGAGTAAAACAGTAATAATAAAGAAAAAAATGTAACTTAAATAAACTTCAATTAAAGTCCCACTCCGATCATCTTTTGATCTTTTATAAAAGTGTTCCCAGTTTTCTTTTCATCATGATTATGCCATAACAAAAACCTAGTTTCAGTAGAGCGGCAGTAGTCATTTTCTTAGAAATTCACCTCTGAGATGAGTGGAGAACTGTTGTTGCAGAGTAAGTCCACCTCTACTTCCCGCCATCCATCTGTTCAGTATTTGTGCATATTTGTATGAAAAAAATCAAAATCATGTGAATCTCTTTTAAACATGATGCACACAGAATAAAGTAACTGACTGTATTGAAAGGACACAGTTACTTCAAAGAATCCTGCAGAACTATTACAGTAAATGCTTAAAATCATTCACAGAGTTCTTTTTGTGGTGACTGTTGAAGTCGTATTGATCAGCGGTGGGTGGCTGCTCTAAAACGACTCTGTAATAAACTTTTTTAGTGTTGGAGTGCACAGAGAGCTGACGGATTTTGTCAAGCATGACTCAATCCGGCGTGTTACCGGGAAATGTTCCTTTGTCATGCTGGCCATGTCCTGGAAAAGTGCCCGACTGAATCAGTAACACAGACCACTTATCAGCTACAACAGTGATGCTGCTGTGCTGACTGACTTTTAAGAGAAATCCGTACTATGCGACCCCTGAGATAAACCTGAGTGTCTACGAGCGAACAAAGCAACGATGCCCAGCTGAGGGGTGACAAAAGCCCAGCAAAACGATCCTACTTAGATTTTAATATCTCTTATCTAGTCTTTCTCTGTCACTGTCACCATGGTGACCATAGGGCTCAACCAGAAGAGCTAGCATTTCCTGATGATGAAAAAAAAATCAAATTAAGGTTTAAATAAACTTTGTGTTTACATCATGTTTTCTCACAGTGCTCCGGAGTGACTGAGAAGACAAATTGACAAATTTGAAAGCTTTAACCAAGCAAGTGAGAAAAATTGTGATTCTTCATATTTCATATGCACAGTTGACTGCATGACAGTGGGTCACACTTGTATTTAGAGCCTCAAGTTTTACATTAGCTCTGAAAGCCGTCATTAGATAAGATGAAGCAGTAAAAGGGGAAAATAAGTGAAAACTAACTCTGGAAATAGTGAAAGGACAAGAATTCAATCAGTGAAAATCATTTCTCAGAAGCAAAAACTGAAATATCCTGAACTGGCTTCATGGAACAGTTTGGACACCGGAATTTTGATCTTTTTGAAAGAAATTAGAAACTTAAGCTTTAAACAAAAACATTACTTTCAGAAAATATAGAGATGGATTTACAACACGTTTAATTTGTTTTCAGTCCGTAAAATCTATATTTATACATGAGGTTATATGATGATGATCAAAAATATTTTCATGTTTGTCATTTTGATCATGACAAAAGTTTATTATATCAAGTTTTTGTGTTTAAAATATTTATTTTTAAGTTTTCATGTAACCCATGCAGACTTTAACCTGTAAAGTAACAAAAAGTCATGTTAGCATCTAAGAATGAGCAACAAAAAAGCTTGATTGATTTAAGTAATAAAAAAAAAACAATTGATTAGACTTACAAAGGGCAAAAAATCTTCTTAAAAGGAGCCATACCATGAAAAACTGTTTGATCTTTTAAGTGTATTATGTTGTTCATTCCTCACTATAAAAAACCTCAAAGCGCTAATTTGATCCGTTCCCACATTTCAGAGTAATCCTCTAAAAACCTGTGCTCTCTGCAGCAGCACCTCCCCTACCCACGAAAACAAGCAGGTTGTCACGTGCTGACGTCATAGATTGAGGACAGCTCCTTTCAGGAAAAGTCTGCGCCGCCAGCACCGCCCCCAGGCTAACACACACACTTTCTCTGCGGAGCTAGCGGTGATCTGTAAAGCGCTTTCATTTTATTTGCCCAATATGCACATCAATCTTTGCAAAAAGTTCGAATGTTGTTTGTTTGCACGCGCGGAGGCGCATTAAGGTCGGCTCTAGATGATGTTGCAATGACGTTAAGCGAAAGGCGGTGCTTCAGAGATCGAGTCGTTTTACTTCCAGGTATGAAAAAAGTTCACAAAAATGACTCGCATTTAATAAATAATTAGTTTTTTGTGTTCCAAAGGTAAAAAATGATCATATGTATGAATATGTTTACTCTCAAAGGTTTAAGAAAACCATGGGTTGGTCCCTTTAATGCCAATGACTTCCAGACTATAAAGCATTATTACTTCCAACAATCATTTCAATAAATTCTCCACTAATGTCCAACAGCATTTGAGCTTTTTTAAAGGAATTACTCATCAATTCCCTAATCAATTCATCTCATTATGTCGTAATTAGTTTCAAATTAAAGCTTAGAGGCTGCACTCGCGCTCACAAAAGGAATAAAGCCATATTTTGCTAAACAGTCAGACAATAATTTTTTTGGTGTCTGTTTAATCTTCTAAGAAGTGTTATTAAAGGATGTAAAATTTTGTTCAAATGGAGCAAATATATTAAAGGAAGTAATTAAATACTATTGGCAAATGAACGTTGTTTTAGTTTTTTTTTCCCTAAAGGTTTTAAGAATAAAAATGTGTTAAATAGGTGAAAATTCTGAGTGTTGAGCTCATTTCCAGTTTGCAGGTTGTGTATGTACGGATGAAGAGCTGGTACTGCTTTGCTCTCCTTGAGTTGGACTGAACTGCCTTATTACAGTTCTATCTCCTCTCAACAGTCACTGCCGTTCCGAGTCCTTAGACAGCAGCCTGCTTGAGAGCGCACTGGAGCAGAAAGATAGAGACAGGAATGGTGGGAGAGGGCAAGGAGGTCGGGGGAGCAGAGGAAGAAAAACCTGAGAAAATAAAGAGGGAACAAACCCATTGATTCATGAGAATCGAATCAAAATGAGAACTGAGAAAAAACAAGATGTCACGCTGAGAAAAGAAAATCTCTCTGAAAAGGAGGAAAACAGACGTGAGAAGGAAATGTGGGCAGAAGAGAAACACTGACAAAATGGCAAAGCGAGGAAGGATGGAAAATGGCAGGGAATCAGGGAGGGAGCGGCAGGATCGAAGGGAAATAGATCCAGTCTCACTTAACTGGAGTGCAGAAGAAAAATCTGAAGTACTTTGAAGGGACTTGAGTGTTGGTTTCACTGTCTGCCTGCACACGAACAACTTGTGGTTCAGCTGAGCAAAGGAGTTATCTCAGCAAACATAGAGCTTTCTTATCTTTAGGCTCAAGTGTGCATTCATCAAGCAGCAGGAACCTTCACTGAAAACAAGCAAACAGATGCTACACCTCTGTCCCCCCCCCCACCTTTGGAGGTTTTCTATGTATTCACTAAAGCTTGATTAAAAAAACACTCATCTAAATCACATGTTACATGAGGACTAGTAGACATTGGCTTTTTGAATCCAAAAGCTTTTGTCATTGGTGCGCTTTCTGCTTGTTTTACCTCTCAAGAAATAATTAAATATAAGAGAACAACTTTACTATACATAAAAACATAAAAGAATGAGAAAATAATGATCTATTGTCCCACATCGTTTAATTTTGATTATGTCATTTTCAGCCAAAATGATTTTTTTTAAAAAAGTTGTTTTTTAGGTTATAGTTTCTGCAGAGTGTCAGTAGTTCCTTAGAAACTCATGTATGAGTTGTTGGCGGGACTGTTGGCATACGAAAGCCCGTCCCCACTTCCCTTTATCCATCTGTTTCCATGCACTCCCTGCTAGCTTGCAGTCCCTTACACTCCCAACTTATCAGTACTGGTGCAACAAAAATATCAAGCAGTATCGGAGTTATCCTGCCAGTTTTGATCCAAATGCCAGCTCAGACGAGGAAAACAATGATAGACATGAATGTACAGTAGCCGTCCACACGTGGATGCATCAGAATGGAGCGGAGCAGGGAGCTTGTGCCGTATTAGCTTGTACGTCTCACATAGAAGCTTTTTCCAACGTTTTTTTTACATGATTCACAACGATTAGAATAAAGAAATACTGTAAAATGCAATTTTAAGCTTTTTTTTATATGTCCTTTATCATCCATCAAAAACACAATTTGTATTGCAGTGAGCCTTTAGGGCCACAATGGAGTAATAACCACGGACAAATACAAAATGTTTTAGTTTGACTTGTCCTGTAAGTCTTTTTTCTGCACTGGCAGCTCCTTCAGTCTGTATTTCAACTTATTATAAAATGCACAACTGCTTTATATATTTTGAAGCTTTACTGATTTTTGCAAATTGATAAAAATCAAGATAAAGTAAAATGAAACAGAAACTCAACAAAAGTAACAAACACTGTTCAAAAGAAATAAATGTGATTGCTAATTCCATCTTTTTTTTAATCATTAGTAGTCATCTAGGATTCATTCACTCTTTTCCATTCAGTTCTGCGTCCTCAGTCCTGTCCAATCTTCTCTCCTTTTTCTTAAAGGACTTCCTGGAAATCTAAGGCTGTGACTTTTAACCTCTGTGCCAGTTCATCTCTCCGTGGGACAAAGTAGAATGGAAATGCTTGTATGGTTTTGTAGTGCGAAGAAAATAGCGGCAACTTTGACAGCACTCAGTCAGAGGTCAAGGAAGGGAACGACAGCTTTACAGGCACAGGACCGACTGAAAGAACCGTCACAGACGGCAGCTTCATTTCTCTGGAGGAGGATACTTTTTCCTTCCATGCAGGGTGTGCAACTGTCCTTTTAATGCACACAATCTGAAAGTGAGCATGTGAAAGTGAACTCTCCATTTAAACTTTTTAGTGTTTTTTTTTTTCTTCAGATATTTTATTATTATTATAACTGCCAATGCATTCTGGTGGTTGAAGAAAAGCATGCGACCTCCTGGTCTGTGCTCCTCCAAAATCAATTAAAAATTGTTAACTAAAAGATTGTCCAAAAAAGTCGACAAACTTTTGTCTTCATTAAAATGAATTTTATTGTTTTGGAAAATAATATTATAGACACATTTGAGTTTTACAAATTATTCTCACACTTAAAGGGATAAAAACGACGTCATTCAAGAATTTACTTTGTTTTACATTTTTTTTAATTCTCAAATCCCATCATATGTACATAATCCCAATTTTGAGAAAAACTTTGAACCTGGCATTGACTCTATCCTTTTTGGATTTAAAAAAAAGCTTAAAATGTCATCCCCTTCAATGTGACAGTGTTTTTCCCCCAGCTGAGTAAATAATGGCTTCAGCCTTAACAAACAGGTGGTTTTGCGAACACTGCGAATCACATGAAACACATTTGTGAGTCATAAATGATTACATCAAACCACAGTTTCTTTGTTTTCTGCTGACAAACGGACGCATTTATGATATTTTTTTAATTTCCCAGCACCTGCGCCATCTGAATCATTACAGGGCTAAGGTGAGAAAAAAATTGCTTCATTTGATGTACAACAACAAGTTGGTGCATGAAAGGGATTGCTATCATGAATCTTTGCGTCTGACAAAGAAATCAATAAAAAGTAAAGAAATATTAGGACAATTTTCCACAGTGAAAACCACTGTTTAGATGTTAGAAAACCATGTCAGAGCTCAAAATGATCAAATAAAGTAATATGTTTCTTGGATTAATTAAAAAAAAAATTGCATTTTTAAATATGACCATAACCCATAAAGTCAAATAAATTAAACAGCTGTGCTTTATTCCTGCAAATACATAAAAATCCTAATAATAAAAAAGATTTTCACATTTATTGCTGCCTCATCTAGCTTAAAGTAACTTTTTGCAAAAGAAAAGCAGAAAGTTAAAACGATGCCTTTTATGTTTTACTTTTACACTATAGCAGTCATAAATGTATTTACATTTTATTTTTTTAACACAAACAGACAATTTTTACATATACTGCTGATTTTCAAGCCAAAACTATTAAGAAATAGTTTTGCTCAAATAGGTTTAACAAAAAACCTCAACCTAAGCTTACTTTAATGATTTATCTATTTTAGTAATAAAATCTGATGTTTTTCTTGGATATTTTAACTTACATTCAAGCTGCAACATAATATGCATAGTTTGTTTATAATCCAGCAATAGTTGTTTTAGGCGATGTATTAAAAATCTTGAAAGCAACATATAAAAGACAATTTTGATAAATACATATGAATAAATAGAACCTGTGATGGAAAAAAAAACTGTCCAGGATGAACCTCAGTCTTTGCCCTTCGGTAGCCAGGATAGGCCCCAGCATCCTGGTGGTCCTGCACAAGAATATAGCAGATATAGAATAGTATATAAATGGTAAAAGGCATATACTCATCAAGCACTTTACTTCCTTCTTACAAGGCCCAATGCGCTTTGCAGTCACAGTCCGATTCATTCACACACCCACATACAAAAACACTGGTGCCAACCCAAAACCATAATGAACAGTCCTGAAGAAAATGTCTCACTCTGATGGTTAAATGGTTGAATGATGATACAAAACCATTCAAATCTTTGACTCTTTTACCTGACATGCCTGTGGGAACACCTGTGGCTAATCCAAAGTGTCCGCCTCAGCGTCCATGCAGGTCTCCCAGGGGTTTCGAGGCATTTGTGGCATGGAGATAAGAAGCAGGGCGACCCCGCCGAGGATGAGCAGCATGAAGGAGGTGCAAGCACAAGTGAACGACCAAGAGTAGTAGTATTCAATCCAAATGGTCTCGTCGCTGTCAATCATCCTCTTGACAGACTGGCGCATCACCTCAACAGAGATGATGATGCAAAGGCCTGCATGGAAGCAGAAGGGTTGTTTGGTTTGTACTCAGTCCAAAAAAACAACACCGGGAAGTCAATTAGTGTTATCAATAGAAAACAGCCCGTTTTTTACTCTGACTGTGTCTGACCTGCAAAGGCAAAAAACATCCCAGCAGGCCGGAGCAGGTAATCCCGCGCCTTCCCAAAGGAGAAGATGACACATAGCGTACCCAGGATCATAAAGAACAGACTGAAGATGGCGATGGCTGCTGCTGAGATATTATACTCTGCACAGAAAGAAATAAAAATATAAAAACAAATAAAAAAGAGCAGGGGAATAAATAGTAGACATAAGGCAGGAACTGAGAGGAAATGAGGGTAATAGAAAAGAGATGGAAAAAGCTGACAGGAAAGTGGGTGAGATCAGACACATGAGGCATTGTTTGTGAACCGGAGAGTTAGACAAAAATAATGTTTGAAAGCCCTTGGAAAAGTTACATAACTGTAATTAGCATTTGAATTAGCCATACTTAACTTCCAGATCAATTCAAACCAAAAGGAGCATTATTTAGTGATCAGGTGAGAGGCTGCAGGTTTTTAACAAGGAGATTAGAACAAACTCAAATGATATTCGTCATGCCCTCTGTGCTTTTGGCTGTTTTTAGATGAAAAAATAAAAATCCTCTTTACCACACTGTGACACCTAGGATCAACAAACGATTTACATGAAAGCATGTTCTCTAAATCTATTCTTTCATTTTGTTTATAGCCTATCAAGTCTTTGTGTAATAATTGGCATGTTATCCCATAGATATAAGAAAAATAACATAATCAAATGGTAGTTTACTTTTCTTACTAGTTTTGGTTAGTTGACAAATATTTTTATAAATATAAATAAATGAATAAATAAAAAAGGTTCCTCTGATCCTTTGGTTTTCTACCTTTTTTTTCAGTCCAAACCATCAACAAAATACTTTTTTTCAACCTTACCTTTGAAATAACATTCACCTCTTGATTCCAACTTTGCCAAATTCCTGGCTCAACAGGATTCAACAAATGGCTTCTTTCTTGTTTCAGCACAAGCATTTGGTTTCCTCTTTCCTGTTCATACCTTCCCCCCACTTACTTCCAAGTCTCATCTCAATCTTTGAATCCTAAAGTCCGTGACCAATCCTGTCTAACCACATCTGTCAATCTGTCCATCACCTCTGCCAACAAGCAAGAGCTCAGATGTCAGTTCATCTCATCTTGAACTCATGTTTTTTAAACGGCATATCTCAGCCAGGTTTCCATCTACATTTCATTTGATTTCTGTTTTTTTTTCTAAGTTTACAGCTATTTGTGAAGATCTTGACATCTCTGTGCTTTTAAATCATCTATATTTTCTTCACTGCTGGCCCTCTGTTATCCTCTCCATTCACAAATTTCATTTCATTTGTCCTCCTCATTTTCTTCTTTCATCAATTCATCAAGACTCCTTCCGTCTTTTTCCTTTATTTTCAGCTCTTTTTTTATTCCTAACCTTTATCACCCTCATGTGCTGAACATGTTTTGTAACTCAATCTCTCAGTCTAACCAATCAATGCAGGTGTGTTTCTTCTTCCTCGGTTTCCAGGTGTGTGGATCTCTCAGTGTAAGCGTTTTCTTTTTAAACACCTCCCTTTTATTCCCTTAGTTCCTGCCTTCACGTCGTGCAACATTCTTTCTTCTTCTTGCACCATTCAATCCTCAGCTCATCCTTCACGGGCTTCTTTGTGAACTCCCAAAAATCTTAAAGACCGACTCAGATGAAAATGTCGTTTTTTTGTCTTTTTAACATGTTCTTGTGGCATTTTTTTTCATGGTGGAGGACACATACTGAGAGAATTCAACTGAAAACTGCATTTCTGGGTATTTCTTTACTCAAATTGATGTAAATGAGAAGCAGAGGAAAGAATCGCAGTTGGAAATAGACTGTAGCTGTGATTACGGCAAGCCACAAGCTCCCTACTCCGCTCCGTTCTGATGCATCCTATTCCAGAAAAATAGATCTACATACTATGTCTTTTTTCTGTTTCCTTGTCCGACATCTGGCTCTAAACTGTGCTCCATGCCAACAGTCTCACCCAGAACTCAGAGGTGAATTTCTGATGAACTACTGCTGCTTTGCAGAAGCTGTGATTTTTTTTTTCCCCTTCAAAACTGCATAAATTAAAAGACCATTGGGAACGGGTTTAATATCAAAAGATGATCAGACTGGGACTACAAAGATGCAGTCCACATGTGAACATCTGAAGTATTCCCATATGTCAATATTGATCATATTTTTTTCCTTTTTACAGTTCTTATTCCTACGTTTTTTTTTTTTAAAATCTGCTCAGTTATGTTTCTACTTTTAGATAAAAAAGAAAAAAAACTCCTGGTGGTTAAAAGATGTGGAGCTTTTTCTGAACAAACCTTGTGGCTCTCACGCCACAAATAAAAATCCTCCTTAGTGCCTGCCTACACGCATATCTACACGTGTGTCTTTTCCTGCCTCTCTCTTTTCATCTAAAGCTGGAGACATCAGCTCATCAAAAAGATGAACAAACACGTTCTGTGTTATCTAAGATATAATAATGTTAATGACAAAACCCAAGATTTTATTCTTATTTCAAATGGGAAATTATACATTTTTTGTTTTGTAAAAAAAAAAAAAAAAGGTACAGCATTTTGTTTTATGCATTTTTTTGTTTTCATTTAATTTGTTATTTTTATTTTTTGATGAATTTCTGGGCTCATAATCTACTGTGGGAACTTTGACTTCATACTGTGCCACTAATTTGCAACATACCATTTACTTCAGGATTCCACTTGAGTTAGCACCCCCTTAAGCGGAAAAAATAGAAACGTTTTTTATGTATTTGGCAATAAATTCAGGCATAAAGAAGATAAAAAGTAGCCCTGAGACCTGCCTTTTGACTGTAAATAAAAGCTTCTCAGTTGAAATTTTTATGCTTCATCCTTTTTTTCCCCTAATATTTAAAACGATTTAGTGTCATTTTCCAAACTGAAACTGCATACACATGTTTAAGTTACATTTAAGGTTTAATTTAAAAGCCAATGTGAGACACTCTCTTTTTTTGTACCATTAAACTGAGGTGAGTCTGTCACTTCGGTTAAGTTTCTGTGTGCTTGTAGTTTTGATCATTAGATTATTCATACTTGTTTTTGTTGTTGTTATTGTTGTACATTTAAAAAAAAATCTCCACAAAAAATCTTTCTGCTGTTTCTTATTCAAGATAGACCCTCGTCTTGGTGACCTTGCATCTTTGTAACACTGGAGACACACCTACCTTTCTGAGTCTTCACTTCAAAAACTTCTGCTTCCTCGCCCGACGTGAAGTGTTTGAAGTAGGAACAGTTTTTTGCTGCAGAGTAAAAGACAGAAAGGGCAACGGCAGGATGTGAAAGAGAAGGTGAGGAGAGAAAAGAGAGAAAGAGGAAGATTAAGCAGCAGGAGCTGCACAAAGGTTATACCTCTGTGCAAACAGCCACGGTGCTTTAATGAAAAATCTCAGCCAAATCCACTGGATTTTACACAGTGAAAGCTAAATGGCCTAATTATTTGTTTATTTACAGTTTACTGTGTTGTCATAATCCAATAAGTATGTGTTGTTTTCAAAATTTTAGCCACAATTTAAGCTTAATGCACCTTAAATTCTGTATCTTGCTGATTTCCAACTAGCCAAGAGGCAGAAATTCAGTCCAGAAGATTCTTTGACCAAACAAATACTGCAAATATGTTGACATCTAAGGAAGTTTTCCACAATACCACAATATGGTGTCTTTCAATCCACTATTTTGCATGTTTTCACTCTGTATCAGTGTCAGGAGGGTGGCAAGCTGTTACACACATCAAGTCAATGGACTCACCTATAACAAAGCACCAGAAGTACCATGACAAATATTCCTGTTATAACCAGCACTGCATGATGCAGACAACATCCCAGTACCACTATGTTATTATGGTTTTATCTTGAGCATCCAGAATAATTCTCTGTTCTCTGTTTTTATCCATCCATGCATTTTCTGAGCCTGCTGAGTCCCAGGGCTGCTGGAGCCTATCCCAGGCAGGTTGCCATTTTGTCACAGTGCCACAAAACCACACGCATTGACATTTAAGGGACAATTCAAACTCACCAAATAATTTATAAGGCATGTTTTAGGACTGTGGGATGAAACCAAAGTGGTTGAAAACCTTGCATGAGGGGAACATGCAAACTCTACAGAGAAAGAACTCTCAGTGAGAGTGCTTACCACTACTCCACCAGCCCTTCTAAATAAATAAAAAAAAAAAAGTCTGTACTTATTTGTGAATGATATTATGCATGTTTGCACTTTTCTTGCTCATCTTCCAATCACTGTCCTCCATAAAGCTCAGGAATTGCAAAGAAATGGATCTGGGAGCATTCCTTTCTCCCTCATCTTTCTCTCTATTTGTTGGCTCTTAAGGCAGTTGGGCTCACAGGGAGGGCTTGGGTGGGGGGCTTAAGGCCAAACGAGAGCTCCTTCTTTCCTTGGCTTGCTTTTTTTTTCTGAGATTAAACCCATAAAGCAGACAGTTGATGTTTCTACACAGAGACGGTCATTGTGTGTGTCTGTGCGTGCACATCAAGGAACAGAGGAAACGTTTGTTACTTTGGATGGAAAAGAATCACTGAAGACGTAACCTAGCAACAGGCTGCTGCAGGTTTTGGCCAGTTCTATTTAATTTATCCATGTAAAAACATGTATTATAAATGTTTTCATGTACGTTTTTGTAATGTCCTCTTTCAACTGATCTATGCTGGTGTTAGTCCATACGGGAGGCAGATTCACAGAGCAGCTGCGCTCTGCAAATATATTATTTTCATTAGCCTTTCTCTCGTTTGGTGTCTTTACCTCTGGGGCTAAACTAATCTAAGATAATAAGTGTTTGCATGGAGCTATTACATTTTTTTTCCCCCCAAGTCTCTAAAAACATTTGACAACAACACAAGGATCACAACGAAATCCTGTTTTCAGTGCCTGTTATGGAGTTTCATCAACATAAATTAAGAAGGATCATGCTAAAATGTGACAATTATCGTCTGTAAAGCTTCATTTCACTGTTTCTCATAAAAGTAAAGATTGCTCTCTTTTATTTAACGGAGGCTTTACTGTCAGGCAGGCTGCTTAACCTTTGATTGTAGCCTGAAATTTATCATGCAAAATAATAGTATGGCTAAAAATGTCAATTTTAACTGTTTTATGCTTGACAGTAACCCAATTTAGAATTTGACTAAGAGAAAGTCACCTATATTACCTATCAAAAGAACTACATAACTGGCAACTTTTTCAGTTGGGAAATATTTGATCTCACAGCCATGAATTTATCAAAAAACAATTACAAAATATTTAACCCTTTTAAGACTGAGGCCTGGAACCTAAATAAGATGAAATTTATGTTGTCAAAGTCTGGTGGACAGAAAGTCTGAGTCATGGAGGTAACTATCCGAGGAAGTGGGTTCTTACATTCTGACACTCTTATTCTTTGTGGGAACAATGAAAGTGAAACACACTGCTAATAAATACAAAGAAATGCAGCAGGAACACCCAACAGGGTGAGAGACAGAATCACAGACAGAGATGCTAAATTGAAATTTTTACCAACATAAACTGGTCTGTGGTAGTTAAACTTACCTTCTATTTCCCTCATCACTTGTCTAATCAGTCCACGTTAGATATCAAGAAAAGAGGCGACAATTTGTGTCACAGGAAAAAGTGGAAAAACCTTGTTTTTCCTCACAAATTCATTTTGCTTGTACAGCAGAAGGAAGGTGGGAGTTCTGGTTAAACAGATATGATTCATCCAATTTACCTAATCACTCAGCAATCTTTCACAAATGTCTGCAATAGTTTTCAACAAAATGAGGAAAAATGCATTTGCCACTTCTACTGCACTGAGGTACGTGTTCATGTTTGGTGGAGGTGAATGAATAATTGTTTTTCATCGTATTTGTGATCTGGAAAAGGTGAGACTCTCCATGATGATCCCCACTCTGAACTGAGAGCTAGGAGGAGAAGCTCTGGGTGCGTATCATCGACCTTGCAGTCTGGCTAATGGGGAGATTTAGTTCCAGGGGGAGGGTGATTAGAGCGGGGCATTGCCTGTCATTTTAGTTTCACCTCTGTCCATTAAACACTCGCCTTCTCTCTTTGATGTGAAGTTTCCAATTTGCGGTTCCCCTCCTCGCCGTTCTTGCTTCTCCATCAGTCTGTTTTTTACTCCTTGAATTCAACTTGTTCTTTGAGTATTCTTGTTGACCTATAAATAAAAGCTCTGCAGCAATTTTTTTATTTCAGAAAAGCTTTCAAAGAATGTTTTTTTCTATGATTTCTCTTACGTAGCCGAATAAAGAGAATAATAAATTTACAGTCTCTAGTGATGGAGAAAATAATGCAGCAGCTACAACTTTACTTCTTTAGCCCTTTTGTCAAGACGACTGTGGATCATGATGCACCTAGAACTGTTGCTACTTACAAAGGGCAACTCAGAATATGACCCAAAACCCAACAATTAATTAAATTTTCTGACAGATTTTTTTGCTGACTCACTTAATGCGCCTTATAGTTCGATGCTCCTTATGCCGTACATAAGTTTGAAATTAGACCATTCATTGACGATGCGCCTTATAAAACACAGCGCCCTTTAGCCTTTAGTATGGAAAATATGGTGCATAATATTAAGTCCTCAAGGTCTGCATCATACACAAAGTAAAAAAAAAAAGGATAGGATTTGAAAATAAGTAAGTGACTCGTGCAAAATTCCACAGTTTTAAAGGTTGAGACAAAAAAAGAAAGCTCCGTCTATTCTTAACTGAGTGCTGGTAGTATTTGTAAGGCAATTCCATGAGGACTTCCTGATAAAAGTGGGACACAACAGCACGAAAGGGCCACTGTGTCCTTTATAATGCATCATGCATACATTTGTGCGGCCTGACCTTACTTATGGAGATAAAAACAGGCTAATCTCACCTAGTGATGATAGCAATTATCCTGAACATCTGTTAAATGATTCTTTCAAACTCCAAATCTTTTCCTATATTCCATGTATTTATTTGTTTTTAGATTTTGCACCTTTAGATAAAGGTTTATCTTAGATGCCTCTTCATGCACATGTGCAGGAATACAGACATGCTCACACGAACTCCATTTACACTCTTTATTTCCCAGCAGAGCTGTATGATGTGATCCATAAAGGCTTTGCTGGGTGTTTTTATTTATTTATTTCTTAATATGAACTGCACTCAAGCTGTCATGCGTCATTTGTGGGAAGCTAATTGCAAAAGTCATTTGGGTTCTGTGCTTTGATGCTGTGTTACACAAGACTCTCACAAAAAGCTGCATGTTTGTTTGGGAAAAAGTGCATGTGCGCTCCTCCTGAAAACGAATTCCCCCTTTGTTCGGGATATGTTAATTCATGTTATTAAATTCGATCTCAGTAATTGACTTGGGCATGTGTTCATCAAAGCTGTAAGTGTAATATACTGCCAGGTTAACAGTTTTTTAATACTTTAAAAAATATGCTTTGGTTGCTTTTAAACATTGAACTTAAAGCAGACATACAAAATACATTTATTTGAACAATGAACATCCCAAAAAGTGCAGCATGCGAGGAACTGGTACCGGCCTAGTGCATATGGATTTCATCCAAAAATAAAAAATTAATTTTAATTTTAAGGAGTCAATATCAAGGCAATAGTAAAGAGAGCTTCCAGATATTAAACCTTTTTCATGAAACTTGTTTATTACACACGTTTTTGTGCAAAGTAAACAGATGAGTATGAAACTCAGCGAGATACTCGTCTGTACAATGACTGCTAATTAATTTTATTTTAACGTATTTTAGAAAAAATTTACTTTTACTTTTTGAATGCACTAGATGATATTTGTTCAAAAACAGTTTGTAAACATGTAAAAATATATAAACTACAGACCAGTTAGTTAGCATTCTAGCAGCGAACTTTTCCAATTGTCCTGATGTGGGGAAAAAAGTTCGTGAAAAAAGCTGAGGACTTTTACTGGGTTTAGGTCTAGATATTGGCAAGGTCACTCCAGAACTTTGATATGCTTTTACAGAGCCACTCCTGGGTTATCCTGGCTGTGTGATTTGGGTCATTGTCATGTAGGAAGACCCAGCCACGACCCATCTTCACTACTCTAACTGAGCGAAGGATGTTTTTCCACCAAATCTTGCAATACACGGCCCTGGTAATACAGTGCATAATACAGTGCATGCTTCACAGCTTCACAGTAGGGATGGTACTTATCATTCTTCTTTCTCCAAACATGATGAGTGGAATTAAGACCAATAAGTTCTATTTTGGTCTCATCTGACCACGACTTTCAGCCATGACTCCTCTGGATCATCCAAACCGTAATTAGCACACTTAAGATCTGGACATCTGCTGCTTTAAGCAGGGGAACTTTCCATGCCATGTGTGATTTCAAACCATGTCTTACCAACAGTAACCTTGGAAACAGTGGTCCCACCTCTCTTCAGGTCATTGACCAGCTCCTCCCGTGTAGTTGTGACCTAAGTAATCACCTTTTTAGAATTATTGAGACCCCACGAGGTGAAGTCTTGCATTTACCCCCCAGTCTGAGGGAAATTGATGGTCATGTTTAGCTTATAGGAAGATGTTGGAATACTTTTTTGCAGCAGTTGCAGACACATTCATTATTTTAAAAAATCATTTGATTTAAATTTTTTTTTAGATTATGTTTCTCACAGTGGACACGCTCCTAAGATAAAAATTTTAGACCCCTTCATGATTTCTAAGTGGGAGAACTTTCAAAATCACAGGGTGTTTAACATTAATTTAACTCACTGTATTTAAGAAAACAGCTGAAGCTTCCCAGAAACTTCCCTTCCTTTTATATTTGGGCATTAACAAAAATCTGAAACAGACATTGAAGGCTTTACAGCAGCTAAGCCAAGTCCTCATGTCTTCACAACACAGCATTATTTTTTAATTGAAAGAAGAAGGCACATTCTGTCTCAAAGAAAGCAGAATTTCCTGGATTAATGACAGATCCACATTAGTGATCCACTTTGCCTTGATTTGTGGGTTTGTCAGTTTCAGGTGGTTTGTTCGTGCCAAGGTGTAAAAGGTAAAAGTTATAGGATTTGAAATTTAAAGCCAATATGGCTTATTTTGTGTTCACACAACCACCAAAGCTCTTGTTTACCTGCTTCAGTGACTTCAGACCATCACACAACACCTCCTCCCTCCTTGAAAATGCCCCTTCTCAGAGGAGGCATTCCTGCCCACATGTTCCCACCGCTGTCTTCCCTTCAGTCCCTTTCATTGGTCTCCAGTCTCCCAGGTGGGCACTAACTCATGAGCTGGAGCAGGAAGCCACACTTCATTTAGGCTTGTGCTGCTCCTGAGGTGCTGGAGCCTGAGGCAAAGTCAATGATCGAGGCAGAGGAAAATCTCTCTGTTAGGCTGCAGAGCACGTGCACACAGCCAGAGGCCAGTAGACATGGCATCTTAAAGGCTGGTTTTGCTTAATGAAAGCTTGTAATTAAAGCTGCGCTGCATTTTTTAAAAATTTCTGCATAAGAAAGAAGGTAGTTGTGGATTTGACTTTAGATTTCTAACTACAATTGTATTCCAGCATGTGAAAGTGTTTCTAAAATAAGCACATTATGAACCTTTGTACCTGATGGATGCAGATGCTCCTGCTTAATTAGGAACATTTCAAACATTTTTCATGCAAAATGCTCAAACGCTATTTTCACATTGAAGCATCTTATTTCGACAAGGTTTATTTGCACCCTTCCCAGTCTTCTGTCTGTTTTGATCAAAGCTAACGTTGACAGTGTGCAATGAACAGCACTCAAGACATAAAAGTGAAACAGTATATTGTGACTCTGGACAGTCTGCTGACAAATGATCTGGCGCATTCTGTTGCTGTCTGACAGACGGGCGGTTTTGTGGTCTTGGTTCGCGGTGAAGGATGGAAGCAATGCTCCATTATGCACTTGACTTCAGCTGCTCGTATGAACTTAATTGGCAGTCTGTTCACTGACTTCCTCCATGCAAGATAATGGCTGCTCGCTGAGAGGCTGGCCATAGAGCTGTAATGCATTAGTTCAAACTCACTCCCCATAAAATGCGCTTGTGTGAATGTTTGCACATTTGCCGGCATATGTGCCACCATGTGCCATTTTTGTTCAAGGGGACAACACAGATGAATAGGGCTGATCAGTGATGAATCCCAATGCTGACAATAAGGCATCAAATGCCAACAATGTCACAGACACTCTCTATAACTATTTCAGATTTTAGAAATAATGTTATTTTCTGAGATTTATTGAAAAAAATGTATCTTTTTGCTAAATAAATGCAACATCTGCCATACTTGCTAATATATTTTGTTATGGTAGACTTATTCAGACTCATTTCATGCTATAATTTAATAAATATTGTCAATAAATTAAATTATTTTGAAACAATGTAATTATTTAGAAAATGTGACCCAAAATTATTGGTTTCACAAACATTTCTCCTAAATCTAATATAAATATCCCAAATGGAAAAGAAAAACAGTGACAGTGTGAGCAAAATGACTTAAAATCAACAGAATTAAATACAAAGACAATATTATTAAGGTTATTTGTACCTCCGGGTAGGCTGATGGGGCCGCATCCTTTGCCCTGAGGGTCCTCCTCCACGATGAAGATGGTCTTCTTGCACAGCCTCCAGAGGCCAAAATGGGCCGCCTCGCAGGTGGTGTTGAGTTTCTCCACCCGGGGGCTCAGAACTGCCCAGTGGTCCGTCACCACTGCAGCAAGCATCGCTGACATGCCAACCACAATCACCACAGATGTTATCTTGACCTTCGTCACCTGCTCCTCAAACATGTTTGGGTTATGTGTGTGCCGAGCAGAAAAGGCGTGTCTGGGTGTGCGAGAGACGGTGGTGTAGAAGTGCCTGAATGTCACGAATTAACATAAGTAAAGGTTGCTGCAGTGTTTTGGCTTGGATGTTTCCTTGTCTTCACCACGCTGCTGAAGTCCTCTCTGCTCTCCAAGGTTTGTTCTTTTTCCTTCTCTGCCTTGTGCCTGGTGGTTAGTAAAAAAAAGGGGGCCAGATAACAGTGCCCTAGTTTCCACCTCACTTCTCTCTTCCTCTCCCTCTCAACTCACCATTGGTAAGATAAGACCATTCAGCAACACAGTGGAGAAGCTTATGTTTATGTTTACATCTTCAGTCAAAATGAAGGCAAATTTGTTTTAATTTTAACTTCAGAAACAGTCTATCGATTGTCAGCGCTTCATTTCTGTAGCTCCAGCATCAAAGATGATCCAAAGCAAGCCTTCAACAAGTTTAACACCCCTGTTCAAAAATTCATTCCCTCCACCTCAATCAATCAGTTCATCAGGAATCTGGAACATTTCCTGTCACATTGCTTCCTCTTACTCAATCCAATCCATTTCCAGCTCAGTTGTCTCAGGCGCCAGGTGTCAGGGGACTCCTAAAGGGAGGATTTCCTTTATTAGTTGTCATCTGAATGAGCTGATCTACTTTAACAGCCAATCAGCTGTCAAGGTTTTAGACAAGGGGTCCCACCTGATGCCAACTTCTGATCCAGATTTAAAAAGATGGAAGGGCTTTGATATAAAACCTCCTGAGCTGATTTTTTTATTTTAGTTTTAACTCCTGAAATATGCATCAGTAATTCTGATGGCAATTTTTTTATTAAATAGGAGTAGATCTTTATAGATAATTTTTAAAAGCTATGTCTTTAACTTATGAAGTCCTATGTGACAAAAAAAAGTTCAATTTACAGAGTAAAAATGACACAAAGCAGCACATACTTTTAAAAGTTGCAGATTATGTTTTCCTTTTACAAAACTTTCATCTTAAATCAATCACAAACCGTCACTAAAGAGCCTTACAATAATGTTCATGTCTTCATGGAAATGACCAAACAGCTCAATAAAGAAAAAAAACAGATGAAATCGGCTTTTTCCCTGTAAAAAGTCTGCATATATGGACAAGCTTTTTATAAACCACAGCGCCCCACTTTAGACAAGGCTGGCCCATTTTCAGCCCTGATGATCCTCACTCTGCTGTGTGTTTCTAACACAATAAACTCAAAGGCGTTAAGATCTTTCAAGAGGTTGCATGAAAACACACGGCAATGAAGGTCTGTCTATTTCTAAGAAAAAAAAAGCAGTGTTGGTCTCAAAAAAAAAAAAAAGATTGTTTTTATCACCACGCTCCAGCCAGATATGTTTGTAGCCTTTTCTCCCAAGTGGGAAGAGTTCCTCTACAGGGCTTTGACAGCGACCGCTTGTCTGCAAATTTGTAATAATAGTATCTGTCGACGCTGCCTGTCTACCAGGGTGACCCTGTGACCCCAGTCATTTGTTCATGGTTCCTTAGTGACTGGAAAAACCAAACACTCCACAGATGCATGGTATCTAAGCAACACACGGCTGACAGACACCCACAATGCAGTGCGTCACACAGACAGAGTCCCCCGGTGTCGACCAGCTGCAAACAGACTCATATCTGACTCACCTGCACAGGTTGTGAAGCTGTTATGCAAGCAAGATTATTGCCACGTTCTCCGCACCGGAAATGAAAAGTTTCAACTTCCAGACATCGACTGGAAATCTGTATCAACACACGTGAGCCCAGTAATGATTCAAAAAGGTGAAACCTCCCAGACGAAAGAAGAAAAACAATCTTAATCGGGGGCTAATTTTACTTCTAGCAGATGAGGGTCCACATCCTTCAGAGAGACCCAACTAATGATAGGAAACATTACTCATGCTAAATTAGATTACCTGTGCCCAGAAGCCATTTCTATGAGGGTCATGGTAATATTCATGTCAGAAACAGCTTTCAGTGCAAGTTTGCAACAGCAATGCCATCCTAACTCCAGTCACCTGATCTGGTTAGGCTGCTAGAGGTGGGATGGGATGATGAGCTTTGTGTCATTGAGAGCAGATTGAAATTAAATGAAATTAGTGGGAAATTACAAGGGGGTGGAGGACACTGTTTTAGTGACACATCAGATGACAGCTTCAGCAAAAGTAACTGCTGAGATCAAAGACCGCCTCCTTCACTTGACTCAAATCTTGAATGTGTTTAACATTTGGATGTGAGAGGTCTGCCATTAGTGTGATGCCCACTGATTTATTTCTTTGACAAGCTGTGTGGAGAGCAGCGCTGTGGAGGTTCATTGCTCATTTGGAGATGACAGTGATTCAGTCCTACGCAACTGAGGTGGCACACAGGGGGGTTTGGGGGTAACCGCAGACATCTGATGGAAGGGCTTCCATCAAAGGATGTCATTGATAAATAAAATCTGCTGAAATCATGGCAATTGTGCAAACAAACATTTTATATTTCCTCCACTGCTGCAGCTGTAACACAAAATAGGTAAAGATTCAGGGGTCGGCCAGGTCTCATTCACTTTGCTTGTGCTGAATGTGGAAAAGGGGAAAACAAAATTAAGGCAAAAAACGTTTACAAAGCAGTGGCAAAAGAATACAACACCTAAAAAACATGTTTTAAAAAATCTGCATTTGAGATTTTCTACTTCGCTGAGCCTCCTCTGCACTCCAACTCCCATCAGCCTCCAAACTCCGTTCCCAGGTCTCACCAGCTGTTCCTCACACTTTGCCACAAACACCATCTAGGCAGACGTAGTCTTGTTTTGCTGTTGCATTCATTCTGAGCATTTCTACTGATATTTCTCTGAGTATCCTGACACTTGCCTTTCTTGACTCCATCCTGCCTCTCTCCATGTTCTTTGACTTCTGCCTCGTTTTTGACTTTGTCTTGGCTTGCCCATGTCTATCCGATCTCTTTATTAAATCAGTTGCACATGGACCCAAATGCCTCTGCCTCATCGTCACAGAAGACTTCGCCAGACTCAGATTCAGCAATAGGTGTGATGATACCATCATGGAACAGCTCCTAGCTAACCCGGTGGCTAATCCAGCACCCGCCATGTCGTTTTGGTCCACTCCACTTCCAACTATGTCAGTAGGGTTTGGGGATCCCACCACATCATCCAGTCCTGTGACCAGCCCACGTCTCTCCCTACCAGACAAATTCACTGGGAAACCCAAACACTGCAAAGGCTTCCTCATGCAGTGCCAGTTATTCCTCCATCAACAGGCCCATCTGTCTCCCACTGAGGAAGCTAATGTCTCCTTCTTATGCTCCTTACTGTCTGGAGAGGCTTTGGAGTGGTTAGCAGCAGTGGTCTGGTGGTTTACTGCCTTACCAGTCTAATGAGGCTTTCACTCGGTTGCTCCATGATGTGTTCCATCACACCATTGATCCTGGGAACCAACTCATGGACATTAAACAAGGTAAATAGACAGCCACCGCCTATTATTTGAGATTTTGGACTCAGGCAGCCAAAAACAGCTTGAACTCCATGTAGTTTAAAAACTGTTTTCCACCAGGGCTTTTCTTTGGAGCTCCAAAGGGAAATTGCCTGCCGGGACGAGAATCTGGATCAACTACTCACATTGACTATTAGGCTGGACAACATCCTGAGAACCCGTAAATCCAGTGTCAGGACCTCTCAACCTTCCTTTATGATGCCGATACCATTTCGCAATGAGCAAACCAGAAACTGAAGCCATGCAGGCTTACATCCAGGAGGAGCTGCAGAAGGGATTCAGTTGGCCGTACACGTCTCCAGCTTCTGCAGGGTTCTCCTTTGTCAAAAAGAAAGACGGCGGCCTTTGACCATGTATCGACTTCTGTGGTTTGAGCAAAATCACAGTGAAGTACCACTACCCACTTCCGTTGGTTCCTTCAGCCCTCGAACAACTGGCTAGATTCTGTACCTGTGCAGCGCCTACAACCTGATACACATCCGTGAAGGTGACAAGTGGAAAACTGCGTTCTCACTCACTACTGGACATTGCAAGTATATTGTCATGCCCTTTGGGCTTTGCTACGCCTCTTCCATGTTCCAAGCCTTTGTAAACGACGTTTTCAGAGACATGTTTCAATGTCACATCATAGTTTACATTGATGACATTCTAATTTATTCCACCACATTTGAGGAGCATGTCTCCTATGTCTTGCAGGTTCTCCAGTGCCTCATTGACTACAACTTGTACGCCAAGAGAGAGAAATGTGAATTCAACCAGACCTTATTTCCTTCCTGGGTTACATCATCAGTGCACAAGGAGTAGCTATGGACCACAGCAAGGTGAAGGTGGTACTGCAGTAGCCTCAACCAACCACAGTGAAGGAGCTACAGTGGTTCCTTGGCTTTGCAAATTTCTGCTTGCGCTTCATCCGGTGTTTCAGCTCAATGGTGGCTCCTCTCACCTCACTCCTGAAAGGAGGCCCCAAACAACTTCTTTGGACTCCAGAGGCCACCACAGCATTCTGGTCCCTCAAGCTACGCTTCTCCCAGGCACCCATCCTCCATCATCCAGATCCATCTGTGCAGTTTATTGTGGAGGTGAATGCCTCAAGCACTGGGGAGGGAGGCATTCTCTAAGTAGAGACACTGGGTGGAGAGGGCGGTTCAAACATTCCTGGTTCTGACAGACCACACAAACCTAGAGAACATCATGTCTCCCAAATGATTGAATCCCCACCAGGCACGATGGTCTCAGTTTTTTTTTTCTTGGTTCTGGTTTCAGATCACATATTAGCCAGGCTCCAAGAACAGGAAGGCTGATGCACTGTTCTAGAAGAACCATCCGTTTCATCCGCTCCATTGTGCCCACCTCACTTATCTTGGCCAGTGCACTGGGACATCATGACTGAGCTGGCAGACTGCAACGCTACTAAACCGCCTCCGCTGTCCTACTCGGCCAATCGAGTATCCCGCCTTCTCATCGGCAATGGGTTCTTCACCTGGTCCGTGACACGCCGGAAGCCAAACACCCAGGTATGGCTGACATTGGCGAGCATTTCTACTGATATTTCCACAGGTTTTTGATTTTAGCTAATTGTGTTATATAATTAAAAAGACCACTGGGAATGCTTTTACAATCAAGATGATTGAATATGGACTTTAAGTATCTTATTATAAAGACAACACTTCATTACCAAGAAATTACAACCACAACAAAGACATGCCCCTGATTTAGTTTATTTGTCCATGTACAGTATATTTGAAGAAAATTAAAAATATTTTTGAAACTTAACAATAAAAGCAGCAGATACAGCAGATAGTAAAAAGAGCAAAGGCACTGAAAATACCTTTAGAATAGTGATAAGTTTGGTTTTGATCGTACCATAACACATTGATACATTATACATGTTTAAATCCCTTTGTTACACACTCTCCTTTTAAACATCCACACTCAAGGGTTCAGCATGTTTCTTCATGAAAATAGAGAAGGTGCTTTAATATATAGTAAGCCATCGAACAGTAGAAGCACATACAGTAAAGTACAGTTACCGCCCATACAAGGAATAGAAAATAGAAAAATTTTCTCCTAAACATACCGATACATACGGTAATTCACTTATAAAGCATAATACTCAACGAATCTACTGACTTAAACAAGAAAACCAGTTTCACCTGAATTTAAAAAGTAATATTAAATCACACTGCCAAATCTATAAAGGCATTATTATTATTGTTACTTTGATATTTTAAATCTTTTTTTCTCACATTATTTGTATTCATAGTATATTTATTTACAGTCTTATATTGAAGGCTGATTTTCATTTTAAATATTTGAGTATAAAGTGAAAGACTCACACAAATGGCTTTTTTTTTGTACATCCAGAGAATCAATGTCTTATGGGCTGTTCTATCCACAAGTTCATCTGAACGCGCTCCACAAAATTCCCAAAGCAGGCGTTCCAAAAGCAGTCAAACATTCACAGCATTTAATATAAAATAGTGATCACATTTTGTTTTTGTTCCTTTCAAATTATTTTCACTCCATTGCTGATTTATTTCGTGCTTGAATCCATCAGGCGCAGAAGGGACCTCAAAAAGATGTTGTTTGCCACCACTGCACTGTATTTCCTGAGAGAAATGACAAAGCAGTGCAGTAATGGACCTGCAGGACTTGCATCTTTTAGTTGGAGTCTTAAGAGATCCAAATCCAAACTGTTCCTTCTGCTTCTGTCTGATCCCACTGCTGGATAAACAAAAGGGAAAGGAAAGCCTCCAGATGGACTCACAGTCTGGGAGACAGGCAGACAGGAATATCCCGCCCGGCTGTGATGTTTAACAGTTAAACCTTTGATGCCAAGGATTGTTCCAGAGCAGAAGGGAGTCCTGACCTGTGTGGTTTTTTACAGTTCTGGGCACCCCCTCTTTTTCTTCTTTTTTTTGACAGCTTCTCCTTCTCAAACACTCTACTTCTCGATTACATCCATCGTGAAGACGGATTGAGGAATGGCAGACTGTCATGGAAGAGAGAGATTTGCTCTACTAAAAAAATATAATTTTGTTGAATTTTTAACAATCCTTTTCGAGGATTCAGGAACAGATATGAATTTAAGATATTTGTTCTGTCTTAACAATCAAGATGTACAATCTGATGGAACGTTGATGAAGGCTCTCATTCATCCAGGTGACTTTGACTTCAAAATTACTTCAAGAAAATCTGATGCAATCTTGAAAATTGACATCACAATATATCAAATGCTTCAAGCCATGTGAAAACCTATAAATGAACACAAGAATAGACATAGGACATGAAATAAATGTGCTCTCTCTGCACTTTGAAAAATGTGTGATTAGTGACTTTAAAAATTAATAACTCTCTAGGCATGATCAGTTCTTAAAAGTTGCAGGCTATTTGCAATATTTAATGGCACTGTATTTGGGGGAAAAAAATCAGTAAAATATCAACACCAGTATGCTTATGTCAATTGTTAAGCATGGTGGTGAAGATATGATAATTAGAGATTGTAATACCAACTCCATTTGCAGCATCTTCCTAATGGAAACTCTTTTTGTAATCAGTAATAATAACAGTTTTGCTAATATGATGTTGTAATGATCTGATTTTAATATTTGGTTTTGTCGTGTCACCTAGCTTTAACATATCTTGCAACAGAGAGAGTGCTTCCTTACACACTAAAGGTTTTGTAGAAATGGCTTCACTCTAGTGTCACACACAAACACAACCTTTTTAAATGAAGTAGAAGTCAGCACTTTAGCACCTTGTTTGATTTACACATTTCACTCTCAATACTCAGAATGTAGGGATCATTGCACTGATAAGAGCTGGCTTTTTATATTTTAAATCACCAACTGGCTATATTACAAACACTGAAAACTCTGATTCTGATCGTTTCAAAATTCACAGATTTTACCCATACATGAGGGCCAGTGAAAATAACTAGATTAGTTCAAGTCACGAGTTCGATCAGTCAAAACATGCCTCTCACACCGGCGTGGTCCTGCGGTTCACCCCATCCTTTAAGTCATTGGGGAAACAGTTATGCACCTGCAGGAACTCTGCAGCACCCTCATGCTCGGGGCTGTACGTGTTCTCCGTCACACTATCCCTTGCCAAAGCATACATGGAGAGCTCGTCAAGCTGCCCGCTAGACGGCGCCCCCTTTAAACCAACCACCGGGGAGTTCTCCCTGGATGCCTCGGTGGAATGAGAGCTGGCCTGCGACGTCCGCCGACGGTAACGGAAGCTCGGTATCCTGGAATATGGAGAGGAGGAGGACAGTGAACGGATAAACTCCCGTCGTGCCTTCCAGCGAACCTCCTTGTTCTTCTCTATATAGATGTTAACGGCCAGGACCGCCACAGTTTCGGCTACAATGAAGGAGAGTGCACCAAAGTAGAAGGACCAGCCATAAGAGTATGTGTACTTTTTGTCATCATCGCGTTTGTCATTGGGATCTCCTGCGTTGCTGGATATGTAGACAATGATGCCAATGATGTTGCTCAGACCTATTAAACAGAAAACGTGTTACAATCAGAAGGGAATCCGAAGAGGCATAAAATTAAATTTTGCAGAGGTAGAAGTGAGTGTCGTGCATTCATTGCATCAGGATTAACAAGGATCAAACAAAGAGCACATGCTGTGTTGAGCAATTCATCAGCCAGCATCTACGTGGAGGCTGTGAATCATTTCTGTGGTTCTTTATGTCTTTACTCATTTCAAAGCAGCAGAAATGGAAACTCTGACCTTCTTCTAGAAGAAAAAGTTCATACTTATAATTGCACCACTGTACACTGGTGAAATACAATGCAGGACTACAGGTGCCATAAATGCCCCTAATGCTACGTTCATATCGGACTTAGAAACGCATGTTTGAGTGACAGCTTCCAATAAAAGTCACGTAAACGCACATTTTGGGCTTCTGCGTTCAACACTCCTGTGTTCACATCGCTATGCAAGGTTTTAAGTCAATTTTTGGGCTCTACGTGGGGCGACCATGGCGCAGATGTAGGGCGTTCAACCACTGATCGTGAAATTGCAGGTTCGATTCCTGCCTTGCACACCCATGTGTCAAAGTGTCCTTGGGCAAGACACTAAACCCCACCTTGCCTCTCCAGTGACGCTCCAGTGTTTGACAGCAGTGTGTGAATGTGTGTGTGCATAAGATTGTGACTGCAAAGCGCTTTGGGCGTTTCTCACGGAGGAGAAATTAAAAGCTGCAGTTTGTAATTATATGACAACAAGTTGTTCATATATTGTAATAGAGCTGAGAAAGAAAAAGGCTGAAGCAAGATTCACCAGATTTGCAATGCTTTGACATTTCGTACCAAACCTCTTCCAACTGTAGTACGTGCATTAATATCGGGTAGCAACAGACCAGTGTGAACGCCATGTGCTACAAGCGCCCACAAGAACCCACCCATTCTTGGACGTGTCACACATGGGTGTGTACATAGCTTCACAGGGACCAACCCTGACTTAAATTGTCTCACCTGCAGCTACAAAAAGAATGCCTGCGCTGAGGAGAACGTTGTTCGTCTTGCTGTAGATTCGTCCCACTCCTACACAAAGTCCCCCGAACATCAACAGGACAGTGCTGAGGATGGGGAACACGCTGGAGGCCCGAACTATCCCTGTGGAGAGGATGGTTTTAATCCAGTGGCCACTTTTTAGTAAAGCTCTTTCTTTAACTAAAGAGAAAGTGCTAACACATAGCATGTCGTGTTTGGTACTTTTTAAATGAAATAAAGGGGAAAACATTTTTAAATTAGTCTATAAAATGTTATTAACCTTTTGCGACCTTCTTTATTCACTCACCACTTTTCTACCTCTTCTGTTGTCCTTTTTTGTAGAAATCCATTATCATTTATTCTTTGGGGGCTTGTTGTGAAAAAAGCTTTGATAATCAGCTGTGGGTTGCAACAAGAGCTCTTGTAAACCATCACAACCCAAAAAATGCATCACTGCCACTTTGATTGTCCAAGGTTGGGTGAATTGAAGTGCTTTGGGTTTTTTTTCCCAAACTGTCCTTTGATTTATTCTGGTAAATGGACTGAGTTGGACTTTGTCCATTTTGTGAGAAGTCTTTTCTGCAAATTAGATAAAGAACCAGATGTTTTTTTGAAAGAGTGACCTTTGAAAACTGAATACTCAGAATGTAAAAACACCTTCTTTCACATCCATTTTAAGGAATCACTCAAAATCCATAGAAAGGCACTCAGACATGTCAATTTAAGGATTTATTTTCCATTTCAGGGTAAAATGTTGAAGGATCTTTCAAGTGGCAAAGATGAAGGACAGTTTTTGTTTTAGCATTATTTACTCATTAGTCCCTGAATGTGATTAAAAGAATCAACAACAAAAACAATTATAACAGAAGCACTGAGTTTCCATTTTTAAAGAATCCATAAAAACAGATCACTCCCATATGTGATGAACATTCAATATTTTACTGCATTTTTAGCTAAGATCACATCTTGTTATCAGTGAAAAAAAGCTCCTCGTGTTCTGTTTAATATCAAAGACTGACCTGCTCTGCAGAAATAAATGAAAGCCTGTAAAAGTGCGCTATAACACAGTACAGCAGCTTTTTGATTTATTAGATACATAGCAAACCCTGAATTTTCAAAAGATAAATAAAAATGATTACCCTTTTAGAAAATGGCCAATTTGGTTTCTTAGCTGAACGTGAACAGCTCAGTAGTAGATCACACGGTTTCAAATATAATATTGTGTCTCAGTAAATTAATTTCGAAGCTAATACAGTGGAAATAGGGCTGACTTTTTTTCTTATTACCTATAAGGTCATTTCTGTGTAATTACTCCCTTTTAACAATTGGTAAGTACCTTAAAATACATTATAACCTAATAACTACATATTTGTAATACATAAATACCTACCCTTTTACCATGGTGAGTACCATGAAATGCACATAAAGGTAACATGGCAGTAAAAACAAAGTTTATTGCCACTCCTTTTATGGTACTTCAAATGTAGTATACTGTTTTCTTAATATATTGTTACACATGGTAAATATGGGGAACCATTTGGAAGGATTTGGTTTAAACCTCTATTTTTGGGCCAAAGTTTTGTTTCGCTTCAACATAGTATTTGTGTATTACCAAAAAAAAAAAACAATAACAAAAATAAACAATCAGAAAAAAACATTTTTTTTAGTTTTCCAATAACCAAGTATCAAAGTTGAACAGTCTTTCAGTTGGTTCATACTAAGTCTGGTGCAATGTAATAAAATAATACATCCTTAATATAGCTCAACATGTTTGACGCTTTCAATGGAAATATACTGGTGTGCAGTAGGAATGCAATGATTCATTTTCCCTACAAGTCCATTTAATGGCGTTTGGTTTTCCGATCAAGCATTGTGGCATCCCTAGTAAAGACCATGTAACATACAATAAATTAACACGTAAATTCAAGGTACTTTATTTGTATCTATCCTGTTCTTACATGAGGTAGGTACCACAAGAAACTCAATAACTTAACACATAAATGTCCAGTAGGTACCATGTAAAACCCTGTAGATGCAACATAAATACCCAGTAGGTACTACAAAAGCCAAATAGTACCACATAAATACAAAGCAAGGACTCCATAGGTACAAAAAAAGTACCAAGGAGATATCACTTAAATATCTTGTAAGTACCATACTGTTGAATAAAGCTTTACTTTTTATTCTTGGAATAAATTTGGTTTTAATCTTAATATATACATGAATGCAAATGAAAGCTGCTGTAAAAAAGCAACGGTCAAAGCTAAAACAACAAATGAGCACATAAATGTGAGACATATTTCTCATGTTTCATTTGCATATATATATAACATGAATGCTAAAATGTCTTACATTTCTTTTTAAACATTTTTTCTGTTTTTCTTGAACTTCATCAAAGTATGCAGCCGGAACACACGTTGACAGCTAAATAAGAGCATCATTTCTATTCAGGCATTTCTGACCAGACATGGCAGCTTTGTGAAACAAACCCCGGTCCCCTGTGCCCTCAGGAAAACAGAGAAAGGTGGCAGATGTCAGTTTCCAATTACCAGACCATGTTTTAACCCTGTCTTTCTGCTCACAGCAGTTTCATCTGAGCAGCTCTGAGGACATTTCACTCCTCTCGGACTGGAGCAACAGCCAAGTGATGCACAGTTTCTGTTCATATGAAATGCAGAAAGACAGCCCTGCTCTACACAGAAATTGTCTCAGAACATGTGCTTTGCCCTCAGAGAACTGCCAGAGTTCACAAAGCCAGATGAAAAGGATGAGCGGGACACACTTACGGAGCAAATATTCAGAGCTGTCTGTGTCGTAGTCGTTGTCATCTGGGAAATGGTTGATTCTGTAACAGCTGCCTTGATTGATGCCTGCAGCACAGAGAAACCAGAGAGAGTCAGAGAGAGTCTCCACACAAATGTGACAAAGAAGACAGCTCTTGAATGAATGGGAATTTTGTGTGGAGGGTCATAGTTGTGGTAAATGTTCTTGCAAATTCTTTCCCTTATCTTTCATCATTAAAAGGAAGTTCTAATGTTTCAATGGCTAAAGTGAAGAGAATTGGCAACCCCAAAAGTTAAACATTCTCCAGCATCAACAAAAGTTAAGATTTTAATCTAATTGGAAATATGCTTAAAAATGTGGAAACACCAGAGTTTAATAGTTTAATGCTGGAAGATTAGAAAAACAAAACTAACAAACAATTACATAACTGGCTCCATTTATTGACTGTATATGAGAACTGGAGTGAGTGACCCCTCCCCCCTCACATTCCAAACAGGAAGTACCCGCTGGCTCCAAGAAGCCAAAATCCCATTGACTTCTATTGAGATATAAACAGCCGTTACTCAGTCAAGAAGGATGAATTGGCCTCTTTTGTCCATTTTTTTAATGCAGACACAGAAACGTGCATTCAGCATGAATCCAAACTTAATAGGAATATTCTGCTTTATTAATAGATGCTGAGGGCATTTAAAGGATTTTGGTGATTATTGAATCAAATACTCCACTAAAACTTAGTAGAGCCCTGCCATGAACTGCTCACTGTCCAGGGTGTACCCAAACCTTTTTCACTTGGTGGATGGGCTGGCTCCTGTAACCCCCCCTTCATGTGAACTGGTGTAATCAACGTGACCCATCCATCTTTTTTCTGAGCCTGCTGAATCCCTTTTGAGGCTGCTGGAGCCTATTCTAGCCACTATTGGGTGAAGACCGGGCATACCCCAGACACATTACTTTGTGTTCTTTTGATCAAAACAGATTTCTGAAATGTGAAATTTACAATCATTCTTGCATGTTGGCTTTAAATCGGTAGTTGTGTTGTTCCACGTACTACATTTCCGTGAAAATTGTACTATTACTATTTATTACTATTGCTTTCCATTCTTCTTTTACTTTAAAATGTAAAAGACAATCTGGTCAAATTTGTTGCAATTTTCACTTGCAAAGCTAAAAAGCCATCACAAATGGTGAGTGGGTCTGGTGGAAGCCATGTGGGGGACAAAAGTGTAAGTAGTAGCAGCAGCTACTACAGCCTGGTGTGTCACACATGTATCCATTATGTTACTACCCCAGCTTCAAGCTCCTTCTGTTTATAGCGTATGACTTACACCCACCTTTCTCCAGCTCTGGTTAATATCTTTAAACTGAAGGGCTTTTATTTGTTTTGAGGAAATTACTTAGTCTCATTTAGATTCATGCAAAATGTTAAAAATGGTGAGTAACAAAAACAACAACAAAAAAAAACTTGGGAGTAAACTTCATCCTTACATCCCATTTCAAAACCTGCTGAATCCCTTTTTGGTTCATGGGATGCATAGCCAATCCAGCTACTCAAATCACTAACATTCACACCCCGGGGCAATTTATAGTCACCAATTGACCTATAAAGCATGTATTTGAACTGAACTGAACTGCCAGAATCCCTGGAGAAACTGAATGCACCAGGAGAACATGCTAACAGATTTGTCATAGAGTTAATATGAGTAATTCATAGTTTTTGGATGTTTTAATCTGCCCATTTTGAAAAAATCTTAACAAGTAAATGCACATTTGATTCCTCTAGTAGCCATTTTTTTAAGTTAAGATTAGCATTTAGGTAGAGGGTAGAAGTTAGTGGGTCCAATTCTTACTGTTTTTTTGTATTTTGCCATCATGGATCTGAGCTTCCCAGTCTCTGGTTGGACACTCCTCACTAGGACACTTGTTGGGATGTTTGCAGATTTCTTTAGTAAGTATTGTAGTGAGGGGGATTTATATTACAAAAAAAATTAGTTCATCTTTTCTTTGTATAACTTTACATGTGTGTAGGCTTTTTGCTGATTTTTTTCATGGGTGAAAACAACCATTTACAGCAGCAGCTGCTTTGCATTCCATTCTGTTTTTCTTATTTTTAAAAAAAAAGACATTGGGTGGTGATTAGCGTACAGAACTTTGTAGGTTGATTCTGTATCTAAAAGTTGAACTTAAAGAGAAAAGGCTACTTTTCATGCATTAATTTAACATCTTTTTAACAAACATCTATCAGTTTAGTTCCTTCTCAGCTGCCAAAAAGTGAGCTGCATGACTACTGTTGTCTGCAGCACGACTTTTGAAGGCAGGCTTGCTTAACTAGGTCTGCTGCTTAATAAGGGAGATCCAATTAATTAGTGTCAAATCAGTTGTTGAAAAGGGAGCTCAAGTTTCTGTGTCTAGTCACTGTTGGGAAAAAAGGGTTATGCACTATTTAAAGCTGAGACTCTGTTTTGTGAAAAAAGCAACAGTTTGACATGGTTAGATAACAACACACAAACACCTTTGCAGTTCTGTTTAATTGCTGTGCAAACACCAACTTATGCTTCTCTAGAAGAAAACCTACTGTGCATATGTGTCATAATTACTTCTTTGCTTTGCAAAACCAGTTTCACACAGTCAAACCTTTCTCTAAAAATAGCCTCTTGTTTTAAATGTTGTCGCCAGACTGTGTCTCTGTGCATTAAGGCTGCTGCCGAACACACCAAGGTTTACTTTCAAATAAACTGAGGCTGTTGTTTTCAGGTAGATCAGGTTCTGCTGAATTTTGTGAAAGTGATTTTCATGGACATCCTAATTTGTGTTCTTAGTCACTGTAAAATGGGATAAGTAGAATAATTCTCTCTTTCTTTACTTTGCATCTTTATTCTGTCTGCATGCTACTGCTGCATTAGTCATCTGATTCTTTAGAGGTCTGATTTTTCATGTAAAATGCTTTTTCCCCACATGACAGCAGTTATTTGCTAAGGAAGCATTGGATTAAGACATGTAGATTTCTCCCTGAAAAGTAGATTCCTTCCAGCATTTTTCTGCTATATTTTGTAGTTTCAGGTCTGCTTGTGTGCGCACAAAACATAAGACCCCAGAGCAACATCATGTGTCCAAATGAACCACTGCTTATTCCCATGGAGTACAATCAAAGAGCAGCAGCAATGTGTTATAGACATTAGTAAACTCATATATCTCTTTTATCTTTTTCCATAATTACTAATATAAATGCCTCTCTGTTGTCTTTTCATAGATTATCAAAATTTGAGTGTTTTTGTTTCATGTTCTGTCACTGTTGATGTGGCCAACTCGTTTCATCTTCCCTCCCATAAGGCTACATTCACACCGCCATTGACATATGAATTCAAGCCACCAATTCCACTGAAAAGTCTATGTAAACATGCATGAATGCGTGTTTCGGGCTTCCGTGTTTAAAACTATTGACATCACGTATGGCTACACAAGTCTCTATGATTGCTTTCAGCCTTTCGGTTTGTGCCCGGCTGGAATTCCATGACACCAAGTCTTTCATATATCAGAATAGAGCTGCAAAAGAACAAGTCTCGAGCAAGATTTGCACCGCTTCCACTCTTTGCACCAAACGTCTTCCAACTGTAGGTGGCGGACATGC
Organism: Oryzias celebensis; assembly: GCA_014656515.1. Lineage (NCBI taxonomy): Eukaryota > Metazoa > Chordata > Actinopteri > Beloniformes > Adrianichthyidae > Oryzias > Oryzias celebensis. The sequence goes on along the minus strand of BNCR01000008.1, from coordinate 12,226,625 downwards.
GCTTGAAAACAGTAGCAAAAGAAAATCAAAAAGTCACTCCTTGCTTGTCCAATGTAAACATCGTGGGCTAAATGCATGTTCATGAACCCATGTTTAGCATGTTCTTGAACATGCCCAGTGTGAATGTGGCAACTGAGTTGCTCAAGTGATTTTAATCACGTCTGCTTTCGATTCTCTTAATGTTGCACCGATTCCCTGTAAAAACAAATTTTCTATTGTCAATCTGCTCCCTCCTTACTACAGCTACCATATTTCTTGTCTTCAAACGTGTTACAGAACTGCTATTTGTCCTTCTGCTCCCTCCCTGTTCTCTCATTGCTACAGATACTAACCCAGAAAAGATGTTCCAGTACTTTTCCATGTTTGTCTGGCTCTCAGACCCCAAATGGTCACAGCAGATGGTCACCCTTTCTGAGTCTGGTTCTGCGGGAGCCGGGAGGTTTCCTCTAAACCTTCTGTTCAGAAGGAGTTTTCTCGTTGCTCGTTCAGAACAGTTATTACACTGAAAACCCTTAAATGCAATCTGTCAGTCACTTATCCAGGCTATTACTGGAACGATCTGAGCAGAATTAGATGATAATCATAATTAACAAAGCTTGGTTTTTAACTTTTATGGCTTTTGAGACACGCTTGGGTGCAATTAAACAACACTGAAATGAACTGATTAGGCAAAAAATGTTCCAAAATGATTACAACGTCCCCATGACCACAAGGCCCGTGTGCAGCCTCTGATTACCAAGTGTAAACTTTCCTGCATGAAAAGAGGGAGAAAGCAATGAGATGATTTAACAAAGGAGAGAGGGGAAAGGAAATAAAACAACAAACACACACAGAGTGCAGGAATGGGAGCTGAAAACTAATGATCAAAGATCATATTAAAGGAAGAAGGGACACCAAGTCAACAAACTAGAACTTGGACAGTTGCAGAAAGAAAGTGGCAGCTCACAAATATACAATTATTCATCAAGCTTTTAAAGACCCACTAAAAACTTTTTTGTGTGCATTTTAACATGTTCTTATGAGATTTTTCTGATGATGGATGAAATATATTTAGAAAATTACACTCAAATTAGCATTTTTTAATGTTTCTTTGGTCAAAGTGTTGTGAATTGAAAGAATGCATTTTGAAAAAGATTGCATTTGTCATATAGAAAATTTGCGGGTGGTCCACAAGCTCCCTGTTCTGATGCATCGGCTTGCAGACAAACAGATCCATGCACATCTTCATTTTCCTGGTCTGAGCTGCCGTCTGGCTCAAAACTGTGTGGCTGGATAGCTCTGATATTGCTCGCCATTTTTGTTGCACAGGTAATGTTATGTTGGGGTCTGATAGTTAAGGGGAGAGCGTGTAAAGAGAGAAGCGGAAAGAGGAGTGAGGTTTTTCCACGCCCACAACTCAGAGATGAATTTCTATTTAACTACTTCCGCTCTACAGAAACTATGTCTGATAAAATGACAGTTTTTAATTAGCTAAAAATGCCATAATCCCAATTAAAAACCACTTGGAATGCCTTTAAAGTGTATCAAAAGATGGTGGGAAAGGGACTTTAAAGGAATGCAGTGAATTCCAATGGAGTGATAAACTGGGAATCAATCATGTAGGATCAACACATTGCAGCAGAAATAACGACGAAAGTTGCAAACCCCACTTGTGCTGAGCATCGCCTCTTCCTCTCCATGACAACCAGGGTTACTTTTTAATAAGCTTGTTTACATAAACTGTCTCCAAGGATGTTTTGGACATTTCCATCCACTTTTGACAACCATAACATCAGTTACCTGACACGCCCACCTACTCCACCACAGATTTGTTGCACTTGTTGCTGTAACGTTCGACTGTTGCTACAAGCAACAGGACAATGATTACTCCAAAATGAAATTTGTTTATTCAGGAACCAATAAGGAAGCCAGCTCGGAGGAATAGCATTATCACCGCGTCTTCGGTCTGCTGTGTCTCACACACAGTAACAGCGGCTCTATTCCTTCACCTCCTCATTCTCACCTTTTAATGCTTCTGACAGCAGATTGATGAATACACAAATCAGAGCAGACATTTTTATTGCTAGAAAAACCCAGCTTCCAGTAATAAATATGTACAGAAATGTTATAAATACCAAGAAGAGCTTTTACTTTGGTTCTTCTTTTATTCTAGAGACAGAACATGGACAAGGGAGGGAGCTTCGAGCTTTGCAGCAAGTTGCATGATTAGGTTTTATTAAGCCGTATAGCTGGGGCTTGGAAACAAATGTGGATGTGCACGCACAGCTCGATTTGTCTTACATTTATTGCTGTGAAAGCAGGGAAAGCCAAGGCCCCATATAAAAGCCTCTGAGTGATCAAACAAACTGCTCCCACGATTGTTTTGCTCCCCCCTTCCTCCTCCTCTTCTTTCAGTCCAAGTGAGGATGAGAGAAAAGCAATTTGGCGAAGACATCAGTGATTCAGTGTTGATATGACTGACAGTTGGTTAATTAAATTGTCACAAGGCTGCGATTTCTTCAAACACAGCTTGGTTTCGACTGCGAATGTGCATCCAAGTCGTTAGAAGAAAACTGAGATCTATCGCCGCGTCGCTTCTGATGAAACCTGTCACTTCAGAACACACATTAGATTCTACGCCTGATGTTTGGGAGACAGATATTTGTAAGAGTTTAGAGTGAAACACATATGTTGCATTTAAGTTTTCATTTTAAAGCATGACTGGACTTTTTTAACACTTTTTTTTCTTTTAACTACAGATCTCATTAAATGAACAATATTAATACATTGTTTCCTCAAATTAGCATTTTTTAATGCAGATATTGCTATTTTGTGGCCACAAATTAGCATTTATTTGCATTTTGTATCAGTTAGCATCTTGTGCACACAACGTAACATTTTGTGAACGAAAGTTACTGTCCTGTGAATACAAGTCAGAATTTTGTGCGCACAAGATAGTAGTAGGTTTTAAAGAAAAAATTATAACGACAAGGAAAAATCTTCTACATGCATCAGTTTACAGATGAAACATTCTTTTAATATGTCAAAAAAACTTAGGCTTTATTTCCATAATTTACCCTTTCAAAATAACAGAAAACAAAATATTGGTGTGTGAAAATGTTTGGGCACCCTGTAGATCGCCTGCAGAGTACTGATGTCTTTAGAAGATTTTTCAATCTTTTCTTGGGTTCTTTATGCACAATAATATAACATTTTACCTGGGGTGCTCAAACTTTCGATCTCCACTCTATTATGCTGCTTTTAGAACTTTCTTGTGTGCACAAATTAATATTTTGTGTGCAAAAATTTGCCTTTTGTGCAAAGTTATAATAGTTACAATATAATTGTGATGCTGCCAGAGATTTTTTATTTGGAGCATACAAAATCCTTACTTGTATGCACAATTTGTTTTTCTTTTTTTCAATTTCATATTTAGGACTCAATTTTTACCAGTTGTTTGTGTCTCTAGAGCTTCTATTTCTCAAACAAAGTTCCTAAATATTCCCATTTTGAAAAGCTTAAGAAACTGTAATTGTGTACAAAAATATCAAATATATATTAAAGGGTCTATATTGTGCTTTTCTTGATAATAAATGATAATATATAACCTTTGGCACACCATAGAACCTTTTTTTTTCATTAACTGCTTTACCTACCTGGAAGTAAGACGACTCAATCTCTGAGCCACCGCCTTTCACTCATTGTGAGTGCCGTTCATTTCATAATGTCATCTTAGGCCAGGCCTCGGTACCGTGTCTGCGTTTCACCAACGAAAACAACCAGCATCCAAACTTTTGCAAAGATGGATGTGCATGTTGTGCATGTAAATGAAAGCGTTTTGCCCATCACCGTCAGAGAAAGTGAGCGTGTGCATTAGCCTGGGGCAGTGCTGGCAGCGCAGACTCTTCCTGGAAGGGGCTGATCCTCACTTTGTGACATCACAATGTGACCCACTCGTTTTCATGGGTTGGGAGGATCTGGTGCTCAGAGTGCAGGGATTTAGAGGAATGCTCAGAGATGCGTAAATGGATCAGGATACCACTTTGAAGGTGTTTTTGTGAGGAAGTAACATTATAATACACTTCAAAGCTAAAAAAAATTGATTTTGCATGATGTGGGTTCTTTAATTTAGTAGTTAAAGCTTCTTAGTAGTAAATTACCCAAAACAGAGAGTTTGCATCTTACAACAGGTAGTTGAAAAAGGTTCCTTTCTTGATGCTCTGATTTTTTTTCATGACCTCTTAATTGAAACCAATAAATACGTTTCTTGTTTTGTTACATGATTATGAAACAAATTACTTAAAAATGGTATAGATAGGGACTTGAGTCAGGCAGATATAAATTTGAGACATCAACTTTGGGAATAGTGTTTGGTTTTTACCTTTGCAAAACAGTCAGATCTCATTAACTCGGGTTATTACTTACTTGTTGATGCGTTGTAATATACTGCAGACACTGTTAATCGTTTTGTTAATTTGGTTGATGTCTACTGTTGGAATGATTTAGGATAATGACACTAACTAATTTTACCAATAAAACCTGAAACTTGTCTTGAATTTATGACCAGAAATTTGAGACTCATAAACAAGACCGATCAGCATCATCGCTGCAGATTATTTTTCTTTTTTAATTTATTTTGCAATTCTTTTAGGTAAAGAGTGGAATAGGTTTTAAGTTTCACTTTTTTTTTAGATTTCTGTAGCAGATAATTATGTTTTTATAGAAAGCTCTTTAAAAAAGTCTTGCAGCCATGTCCAAAGTCTGGCTTGTGGGCCAAATGTGGCATGCATTCATAATTCTACCAGCCCCGGTTCTTGTCATAAAAGCAATAATATGCAGCCCTCAGCACTTTCTGAGAACTGTATTTCTGATTTCTTGATAAATTCTGTTCTAAGTCATTGTAACATGTGGCACCACTGTCATGGGAGACTTCTGTGACACTTCCTGGATTATTTCCAAAATGTTGATTGTAAACAAAATGAACAGATTAGTTTCTCTGATCAAAACTACACCGTTCTGTCCTTTGAATAAGAAAAACTATTTATTTTCCTGGTCACAAGATCTGCCCTTAGCAGTTTATTGAGCATTTGATAGCAAGAAATATGCCAAATTTAATTTGAGGTTTGTATTCAGAGTTGTTTTAATTTGATTTCTGATTTTTAAATACAAAATTCAGTCATTTTTGGTGAAAAATGTATTTAGAGAAATTTCTATTCTGTGTGAAGAAATGAAATGTAATGAAAACTATCTTATACGTGACAAATAGCTTACTAACAAGTAAAGGACTTTTTAATATTTATGACATCACTTTTCAAACTTGGATTTAAAAGGAAGTCATGGAGGGCTTTAGGTAAGTTTATTTTCAATTAAGTTGACAATATCCATTACTCAAGTGTTGTCTGGCACTGAAATATTTCATCAGTATTCCCCAAAGCCTTTTTTATTTTCATACTGATCATAAAAACCCTTTTTTTTACTTTATAATTTTATATTCTATTCAGAACATGATTAAAAAAATCATATTCAAACACATTAATGCACCTTAGGGAGACGGATATAAAACAATTAATTTGCTTTTCACTTCATCCATTTCTGTTGCTAAAGGGTCCCTTTTAGAAGTGGGAAAACCAAAGGGAGAGTCGTGACGCAAAAAACACTGACGAGTGGAGGAGCTGAAACTTCAAACGCAGAACAGCAGAGTTATGTGAGGATGGAGCAACTAAAGTTGTGACCTGCTGGCTGATGAATGGCCCTCTTGTGGCTTTCTTGGCTTTATGATATAATCACAGGTTTTTTATGAAGTGAGAGTAACAAAGTGACCCACCGACATTACCTGAAGGGAACTAACGCCTCCATGAAATCATTTCTGACCCCGGAGGAAAACAGCTGCTTCTAGATTAACACCAGCTGAGACTTTTACTGTAAATTAGATGATCAAAATATATTGTCATAATGGGAAAAGTGAGAAAAAAATCTAAATGTGAAACATATGTCAAAGCTTAATTTGATGTATTTGCGTTTCTTCTTAATTTCCCTGCTGGAGAAATAGAGATGCTTCACAAACTTTTGCCCAGAAACACTAAAGACATTCATTATTGGGGAAGAGGATGAAAACAGAGGGGAGCCAAGCAGCTGCTGCATGTCTAGAAGCAGTGAGTTGTCACCAAGAGACATGTAGACAGTGTAATGTCTTTATCAAGCCGTGGTGATGTTGTCCCCAGTAGCTGCATGTATCCTCCTCAATAATCCAGTGTGTTTGTTTTTATGGCCAGAGGTGTGTGTGTGTGTTGAAGACTTAAAGAGAATGTTCATGCTTTTCCTTTACACTTCTGAGTCTCCATGACAACAGAGCTACCTCACAGCAGCATATAGTTTTGGGCAAAGACAGCAGAGGTGAGACTATCTTATCATGACACACCAGGATGTTCTTCTCATCTGTTCACCTGCACCACGCGGCCAGACTCGCCACTCTTTCATGTCTGACTGTGCCTCCTTGTTCTCCTGCCTGTGGGCTCTGTTGAAATGATGTCGGGAAATTTTGAATGACAGGGTTAACCCATAAATGAAACATCCATAGGGAAAAGGCAGCGGTGGATTTCAAATTTGGAGTGAAAATATGACCACTTTTGGGTTAACTGAGAAACAACTGTTGCTTGCATATGGTTAAGTGTTATTCAGAAAGCTCAACAGATGGGTGTCAATGAAGATCCACCTCTGCCTCAGGCTTATGCTGTTTTCATGATGCATTATAATAAAGCCATCCTTAAATCTAACATTAAAATATTTTTTTCACATATGTACGCAAAAGTATATTTTTGAACTAAACAGGTGCCTTAAATGGTGAGAAAAACAACAACACATGAATTGATATGTCATTGACATGTGAATACAAATCTTTCAGCAAAGAGTCTCAGGCTGGTAGCAAGGAAAGCTGCTCAATGAGTGTCTGTCTGCCGCTGCCAGACGTCACAACCAGCGCACCTCCTATCCAAACAAGAAACCCTTTAGAATACTCCCAAAAACGTCTCACAGAGGGCTTTCTGGTGAGCAAAGACATTTCCCCCCGATGTTCCATCAGGAATACATAAATGTCTTCTTATAATTATTTTTGCTTGGACATGACGTGAACTCGGAGTCATCTATTTTTAAATCACTGGGCATGTTTCCATAGCAATTTCAAGGATGTTGCCAAGCAACAGCATCAGATACAATGAAGACATGAATGAAAGTAGACTAATAGTGCGCACATTTCCTGGCAGAGCCGCTTAAAAGTGAATGAGCGCAGACGCGCCGGCTGCCCATCTCGGTTTTCTGCCTGAGGACACTTCATGGTGTTGGCTCAAACGGTGGGATGTTGGCAGATATATGAAAGAGTATAGGTTCACTCCGCGTCTGAATCGCTAAAAAAACTACTTAAACTCGTACCAGTGAGTCTAAGCTTTTTTTATCCGTTTTTCCTTTGTTTTTCTTCACGTTTTAAGTGTCTTTCCTGCCGTGCGCTCATCTCCAAACGAGTTGTTTGGCACGCGTAAAGATCGCGCGCTCCAACATCTTTGCGCACAGATTTAAATAATGTAATCTTTAGAAAACACTGATAAAGTGTGTATAATTACCAAGACGGCAGCGCTATAAGACTTTCAGCGTAAAAGAAAGCGCGTCTTTGCGCATGAATCCATTTTTTTCAGACTTTTCTTACCTTCAATGCAACAGATTCTCCACAGTCCGGAGTGGGTGAGATCGCCCTTCTTAGTTTTGAGCTGAGTCTGGGTCTCATCTGTGGTGGTGTTGGTGCCATTACAGATATACGCACGCGAATACAGCCAATAGTCCGTTCCAATGGCGATGGTCATCAGGCTGAAGGCAGCGAAAGCCCCAGCTGTGGCCAGCAGCGTTTGAACCCCACGGTCACACCAAGCCATGGCGGTTCATGCTATAGTCCAAACTGTCCAAGGTTCAGTAGCAAAGCGCGTCAGAGCGCGGATCCTCTCAGCATATTCGTGTGACCACTTTCTCGTGCAGGTGGAAAATTTAAAAAAGAGGAAGGAAAGGGTTGGAACGCGCTCACCTGATGTTCCAAGGCAAATTCTGTTGAGAATGTGAAAGGTCACTAGTTTCGCCCAAAACTGACGAGGTTCTGAAGAAAAGCAGCACAAAACATTTCCAACCTCCTCACCACGTCCGTTTCTGCTCCTTTAACTTAGTCTCAAAGCACTTTTCTCTTTCACAGACTCTCTCTCTGTTAAAACCAATTGCGAGGACGACGTCAACGACTCCTGAGTGAGACCCCACCCTCACAAATCCAACCGTAACAGGAGGAGATGCGCTTCGGAACAATCATGTGAAGGCTCTGATCAGCAAATCTCCACAATTATTAACTGTTGCGCATGGGATCATGGTGAGGGTGGTGTGTGCGCGCCCGCGCGCGTGTGTGGTGTGTGAATCAAGGAGGTGGGGGTGGGGGGGTATATTTAACCACAATCTGACTCATCTGAGACACACGAGCCCTCCCAGAGGAATCCGGGACCTGTGACTATTGCCAAACTCAGTCCCAGCTGATCCAGGGAGGGGAACGGCAGTTTACGCACCAGGTTCAACCGGTTCATACAGACGGAAATGATAGATAGATAGATGGATAGATAGATAGATAGATAGATAGATAGATAGATAGATAGATAGATAGATAGATAGATAGATAGATAGATAGATAGATAGATAGATAGATAGATAGATAGATAGATAGATAGATAGATAGATAGATAGATAGATAGATAGATAGATAGATAGATAGATAGATAGATAGATAGATAGATAGATAGATAGATAGATGGATGGATATCAGCATCTTAAAGTGCTGTTCAGTTGATGAAAACATATTTCCATTTCCTCCATCTACAAACCAGATGGAAGAACTTGAGATCAGCAGGAAAACATTTCTTGTAACATGCTGTTTGAAAAGCTTGACTTAGCAAAGTGCCTCTGGCTTAAAAGTGGAAAAATGATTACGACCATGATGTTTTCAGATATAAAACTTCAAATTGGTTTTTAATCCAGACTGTTGTTGATTAAAAGATGAATTAAAGACACATTTCCAGTCAACAGTTTTTTTTCCTCCAAAAAGTCTGTTCATTGCTTTTTATTCATACAATTCCGTCAAGAGTAAGTTTGCCCTTATCCATATTAGATCCATTTAGAAAACAACGATTTGGGATCTTTTGGGCATGAACTCATTTTATGTTGAACGCACTTCCTGAAACCAACCACGGCATTTACCGGGCTTGGGACAGGCACAAGAAGGATACTAGTTTGTGCCCTGTTAAGGCTGCATTTATCTTTAATTTTCTTTTTATGTCTGTCTGTTTGTCTTATTTTTTCTTTCTTGTCTTTTATTTTATTTACATTTTGTTTATTTTTATTATTTGTTGGGGTTTTTGTCTTTTGTTCCATTTTGTTTATATCCAACCTTGTTTGGGATTACATTCCTCAAAGAAGTTGTGTTGTAAGCTTCAATGTGTGTTGTTTGCATTGATTTTCTATCTGTTCCAAACCACAATAAACGTTATTTTAGAATAATACATAGAATGTTAAAAAGTTAAACAAAGCGGCATTCAAATTAGCATGAAAAGATCAATCCTGTTCATCAACCCTTTTACACAAATATTTATAAAAGCATTGAGCGGTGTTAGAAATGTTGTGTTTTAATTAGGGAAAATTGAAAAACTTAATAGAGAGAGGTAATAAAGTTTTCAAAAGTTTGCCTTTCTCATACATTTTTCTGAAGATTTCAAAATTTACGGCTTTTATGTTTACTGTGTTTTAATTGTTATATAAACTTAATTAGTTTTTAAGTATACTTAAAAATAGAACTTGAAAAACAAATTTTAACTTATGACAGTTTATAAAGGTAAAATCTCAAATAGAGGTAGGATAGATGACTATTTTCATTAAAAGCATAACATAAGTTTTTAGTAAGTAGTGAAGTTAAACGTGTAAAAAGAATGCTGAAAAAACACTGGTTTGTTGATAAAACTTCATATAAAAAAATTAATACATCCATTAACAAATATTTGCATTAACTATTTTTAATAAAACATTTTTTGTGTCTTGTGGGGAAAATAAAGCAGCATCCAAAAAAATTTATTTTCAAAATAAATGTTAGCTAGTTTCAAAATAAACTACATTTCAGATAAACATTATTTCTTTTTAATCAAACAAACCCACATTACTCTTTAAACTTTACAAACGGTTTAAATATATATTTATGTGTTGATATTTGTATTTATTGTTAAAACAGACGGTGGCGCCAGCTCGTTTTTGTGTATAAACTGTACAGAGGTTCCGCCTGTGACGCCCATACACATACGACTGGAACGCGCATGCGCACTGCTCCGCAGTCCCATTCGTTTGTTGCCAGCTGCCAAAGTGCACGAGGAAGCAGACAGTGACGTCAGCGTCCTCTCTGAACAAAGGCCCTGCCCCCTTTTTTTCATGAGGATTTCTCCACCGCCATCGTTACTTTACGTGTAATCACGATTACTAAATCGGATTACGATACTTTTATTGCGTTTTAACGAGGCCGTACGAGCGTAGCGGGCGTCGGAAATGGATGTGGACCACCATGAAAGCAGCGGCGAGACCAAATCGGCCATTAATACTTGGCGTTATCGCCACCATTTCACCTACAAGGCAGATCAGGGAAAAAATATCATCGTACAGTGTAATCTGTGTTTGCCGAGGGTCAATCTGCTGTCCACGTCGAAAACCTCCACATCCAACCTAAAGAAGCATTTAGACGTAAGTCGCCGGACTCAACAGAACGTGTCATCTTTCTTCACCCTGAGTGTAAACGCCTGAAAGAGTCAATAAATGAGTAGCTACCCTTTGTAATGAACAACGTTACATTGTGGCTGCAGGCTGCCGCCATGGCGCTGCGGCGTTCAGTCTGACTGGGAAAAGAAAGCTATGGCTAAATCTGCACGACTTTTTACAGATGTTTTGTAAAGTTTTGTTGAAAAAAGTTTGAAGTTAGATCTGAAAGTGGCTTTTTTTTTCCTGTGTTTGACTTGCAGAGAACTCACTTGGGGTGTGAAGCCAGGCCTGATGCTAAGAGAGGAAGGAAGAAAGAGGAGTACAACGGAGAGGAAAGCAGACACTGTCAGCTCAAAAAGCTCAAAGCCGAGATCATTTCCAAATGTATAACCCAGTCTAAGATTGACGAGTTCATCTTCAACTTTATCGTGGAGGACTGTCATTCGTTTTATGTGCTGGAGCAGCCGGGCTTCAGGAAGCTGATTGCTGGTTTGACTGAGGGGTTAAAGGTCATGGACCGGGTGACTTTGTTCACAAAGGTGGATCAGAGTTTCTCCAGGATGCGGGAGGAGCTGATGTCCAAGCTCAGCACCATCCAGTACGTGTGCACCACGGCGGACATCTGGACGGCCAACAACAGGAGCTTCTTTGGCATGACCTGCCACTGGATCGACGCCGAGTCCCTGGAGAGGAAGTCCGCCGCCCTGGGGTTTGCGCGCCTGCAGGGCAGGATCACGCATGACACCATTGCCGGGCGGATACACGACATCCACGTGACGTACAATTTGGAGAGTAAAGTCCAGACTACAGTCACTGACAACGGGAGTCCATTCGTCAGTGTGTTCAGAGAGTTTGCCGTGGACACCACGGAAACCGACGATGACATTGGCTTCTATGAGAACGTGAATGCCGTGCTGGAGGGCGAGCCGGAGCAGGACATGCTTCTGTTCCTGCCCTCCGTTCAGCGCTGTGCGTCCCACACCCTTGAGCAGATCGTCAACGAGGACTTTTGGCAGGCCGTGTCCCAGGGGCCCATGTGCCAGCTGTTTTATAGCGCCATGGCCAAGGTGTTCACCATGTGGAACAAATGCCACCATCTCCAGGTGGGACTGGACGCCGCAGAGGAAATCGGAAAGATGGCTCTTGCCGTCCCAGCTGTCATACGCTGGAATGTGGAGTACTGCGCAGTGCAGAAGATAGTGTCTTTAAGCGAGCGTGAGCTGACGGAGCTCTGCGCCCGCCTGGAGGTTCCACGCCTTCAGGCGGAGGAGCTCTCTTTCCTTAAAGAGTACGTGACCGTGTTCCACCCACTAGCGTTTGCACTAGAACTCTTCCAGGCGGAGCAGAAGTGCTACCTGGGGCTCGTCATTCCCACTGTTCTCAGCTTGAAGAACAAGCTGAACGAGCAGAAAGACGCCGCCAACTATTTCAGCGACGTCATCAAGAGCATCGTGGTGGCCATCGAGGTGCGCTTCCAGGAGCTGTTCACCAGTACGGAGGCAAAAATCGCCACCGCCACCACCCCACAGTTTCGCTTGTGGTGGATGGCAGCCTCCGAGCGCGAGGAGATGTGCTCCCTGCTGGCCACCGAGGCATCCCAGATGGATCCTTGCAGCGCCGCCGAGGCCAACACCAGCCGCAGCCTATCCACCATCAAATCCGAGGACGACTTCTTCAGCTACGGTTCCGCCAAGACCACTGTTAAGATCCAGCAGCAGGGTGTGATGGAGGAGGTCCGCAAGTACGTGGAGGGAACGGGAAAGAGTCTGGAGTGCCTGCAGGACTTCCCAAGGGTGAAGCAGCTCTTCCTGAAGTACAATACCACCCTGCCATCCACCGCCCCCGTCCAGCGCCTCTTCAGCCAGAAAGGCAACCTGGTCACGTCACAAAGGAACTTTCTCACCGACGACTACTTTGAACGCATACAACTTTTAAGATACAACAGCAACATTTGTTCCTTAGCAGCAGAGTGAAGTTTGTTTTGTTTGATTAATCTATCAATCAAAACAAATCACACAAAAACCCAGATGATCTCGTAAATTCAGGAACTTTAGTCCAAATGTGTTTTCTAATCATCCTGTCGAGTTCAAACACCCCCCACTTCACAACTGACTGACAATCATTGACACCAACTGATAAAAGCATCTTTCGTACCTCCTGTTGTGACTGTTTTTTTCTGAGCTAGTTTGTATGTTTTCTACAGCTGTTCAACAAGAATGCATGCTTAGTTTGCATATTTTATATCACTCACACACACACACACACATATACATACATATACATATATACATATACATATATACATATATACATATATATATATATATATATATATATATATATACATATACATACATATACATATATACATATATATACATATATATATATATATACACATATATATATATATACATATATATACATATATATATACATATACATATACATACATATACATATACATATATATATATATATATATATATACATATATATATATATATATATATACATATATATATATATATATATATATATATATACATATACATATATATATATATATATATATATATATACATATATATATATATATATATACATATATATATATATATATATATACATATATATATATATATATATATATATATATATATATATATATATATATATATATATATATATATACATATATATATATATACATATATATATATATATAAATCATCAGCTGGATGCTGAGTCTGAATTAAAAATGCTACCTGCTAAACATCTGCGCAGAAAACTGCCAAGAACTCCCCCAAAAAGAAGGGAAAAAAACTGTAAGTTATTGTTTTTTTAATATTTCGTGTTTAAGAAAACAACTGGTACAAAGCATTGTGAAAACACTACATTAGCGGTCACCACAGATACACACACTTTCGGTTGTTTTAGGCACAAAGTGGGTGGAGGATGTGCGATGGAAGCCCTCTCTGTCACTGCAGTTCCTTTACTCCTCTGAGCCCTCTTCTGTCTGAACCTCCTCCTTCATTAAAGAGTTGCAGCATATCTGTTCTAAATGGATCTACGGGTAAGTGTCAGTTTTGACCATGAGACAAACTACACTGAGGAGGAGGAGCTAGAAGAAGGTCCAGACATAGCTGAGATATTTTCCTCCACTAATTCCCTTCTTTTGCCTGTAGTGTCTGGTCCCAGGACAGTCCCAGTCACTGCAGAAGTGTCTTGCTGTTGGCGAAGAACCCCATATTCTCACAGGACTTGATCCAGCGCCGCACGCTGGCAGGAGCGGAGGGTGCTGAGCCACTCTGCAGCATGCAGCAGTAGCACGCTATGTCGGCCAGCGAGAACTCCGGACCCGACAGCCAAGCGCTGCAGCCCAGAGCGGAGCCGAGGTCCCGCACGGCGGCGGCTCGCTCCTCTGAGCTGCCCTCTGCCAGCTGGAAGAAGGCTGCGTCCACCCAGCTGTCCACCAGCGTGGCGAGAGTGGGGTCACTGGGGGAGGGTGCCAGCAGCTTGAAGAGGAAGCGAGCCACGTTGGCTTCACCATCGATGGGACACATGTTTCGCACGCTGAACTTCATCTGCAGTTTGGGAACTGAAGGTAACATAAAGAAAACGTGAATCCAAATGCAGGGGAAAATGGTCAATGGTATTTAAATCTGATAATTGATTAGATCAGAGCTATTGCGAGCTCACCATCTTTCCAGATGAGGGTGAAGCCCAGCTGGAACATGTGGCGGGTGTGGCTGTCGGGGTGGCGTGGACCGAGACATGACAGAAGCTGCGGCGGCACGCTGGAGACTGAGGAGTGCACATGAACGGTGGAGAGCACTCTGTACCGCTGACACAGCAGGCGGTGAAGAACCAACAAAGTGAGGGGCGGCTGAGCCGGGTTGGCATTGATGACAATGTCACGAAGAGCGCCGAGATCCTTTGGAGACAAAGTTGATTATGTTAGAAAAAAAAAAAAGCGATTCTAACCTGACACAAAAAACCAAAAAAACAAAAGCTCTTTGTCAGAAGAGTGTCTGCATAATCTGGCTGTTCCTCACCTTTCCCAGTAGTGAGTCCAAATCGGTGGTACCTGTAAAAACCACCGTGGAGCTTGGTGAGGAGAGGCTGCTGCTGACTGTCAGATCTAAATCAGCATCTGGGGTTGCCACTGTCTTAGCGAGGCCCTCTACGGCCGCTTTCAGTTCATAGAGTTTCCTCAGGATCTCATCCTGTCGAGCCTCCAGGGCTTTGACGGCTGGATCCACCTCGCCATTCTGGAAAGATGATGGGTTAAACAATTTAGCTTTAATAAACAATCGTGTAATTCAACTACAGTTTTTAGGAGGATAACATTAAGATGAACCGAACATATTTTTATATGTTGGCGTGAACCTTAAATCACAAACGTATTCCAAGTTATTATCAATCAAAAAATCTGTTTAAAAAAAAAAACGTAATATTTAATGTTCTTTAAATAAACATGTTTTTATTTGCAACTGCTTAAAAATGAATAAATAAACAGAAAACGTACAACCTAATCAGACTCTGCAGAGATCAAATGCAGGAAGCTTGCAGTGTAAATCCACCACATATGGTTGAACACTAACTACCGATGACGATTTTAGGACCAAACACAGTTGGTTCTCTTTTCAACTTCCCAAAGTCATTAAAAAAATACATTAGTCTTAAAGATGAGAAAAATACTATTTCTGCTGCAATTTCCATTGCAGGAACTGAGTCAACCTGAGCTCAAAATGACCCTTTGTTGACCAGTCCAGTATTAAAATGCATTTTTTAAAATTGTCATACTTATTAGCACTAAGAAAAAAAACTCTTAAAGATTAGGCATTCAGGTTTTTAACATCCAGGACATATATTTATGACCTGGTTTTAAAAGTGCATGCAGAAATCCCAGATCTGAATAGTGCAGTTCTCAAATTACATGCTTTCTTTTTCTCTGATTACTTTTTATTTTTACATAGTGATAAAAAAAATTAAAAGAAGGAAAAAATATTTATAAAAGTTTCCTTTTATAATTGCCATATTGCTAAAAATATGAGCAACTCTTTTTATGAACCTAAAATATTCCGTTATAACTCGAAGATATAATGTAATAAACTGATTAAAACAATCATAAATGATTTAATTTCCTTAAATGTAAACAATGAAAACAATATCAGGTAAAGAAAGTGCTTGTTTACATGGCTGCAAATATTTGATCATGTGTAGACATGCTCTATTAAGTTTCTCTTTTAAATATACAGTTTATTCTTTTTTGAATTAGTCATACCCTACAGTAATACGTGTCCTACAATTAAGGAATCATGCTGCTCTTAATATTAATTTATGGAATTAAATCAATAAGATGTTGAGTGTTTGTTGTTGATGTTTGAAAAGGTTCAGTGAACCTCTACAACTGTGACTAAAGGCCTATTTTGTTTGGTGGATGCAGAAAACAAATATACAATAAATGCCTGCAGTTTTATATAGCATATAAAAGGAGCAACACTAGTGTCCTTAAGTGTGGCTGTGCAGCATCGGTTGCATCAGCCATGAATGGGGTGTTCTAATGACATGCTAAGTTAGCTAGGTTGGCTAAAGGCTGGGAAGATAAATGTGTAGCTTTGGTCTGAAATTAAAAATAAGACTGAAAATACTAACTAAAGAAGAAAAAAGAAAGAAATTCAAATTATTTGGGAAATTGTTTCGAAATGAAATTAGTTTCCAGTACCTGCAGCGCATGTTCGGAGCCGCAGCTGTTTCCTTGCTGCGCGTGGACATTTGGTAACTTGTACATGCAGGACGGCAAATCAACCATCATGTCAACCCCACAGATGGGCTTTACCTGGTACATGGGCATTGCGGTGGACACTTTCACGGACAAAGAGGTCAAAGCCAAAATCCCGCACTCGGTAAACCTTCTGAATGGTGTCTGATGTTGACAGGCAGCAGCAGACACCGGCTCAGCTTTCCGTCACACCGGAAAGAGGCCGTGATGACGTCACATCCGGAATAAAAATAAAAGAACACATAACAGCAAATTATGTCCTTTTCTTTTCTTCTCTTTTCTTTTCTTTTCTTTTCTTTTCTCTTCTTTTCAATCAGAACATTGAACACTAAAGAACATGGCCTAACATTCATTGAATTAACAAACAAAAAAATTTCTAATTCCAGCTAGAAAAAAATAAAGTCACAAGAACAGACAAAGGCAAAACAAAATAATCACAAAAAATTAGTAATGCAAGGCTTAAACTGTTCAAGAATTTAAAGGCAAATGGTTTAAATAAAACACAAGTGAACGAAAATAAAAACTAAACAAATAGGTCTATCATCATGATTTGCTTAAGGGTCAACAATTTCATGTAGGCCCCACAAAAAGCAAATTTGATTTCAACAAATAATCATTTTAGTTTCAATTTTTCTAGAGATTTTGTTTTAAAAAAGCGAAGATGCTAATTCTTTTTTAAAATCATTATTATCCAAAGAGAATACATGTCTGTTCTGAAACAATGTTTTCTTTTGAAATAAAACGTAATGCTTTGGAGGGCATTTGTGCTTTCTTTTTTTAACTAAAGGCGTTTACAAGATAGGATTTCAAACATTATATATTCTATTTTCATTTTGCTTATCAAGACCATTTAAAAACAGAGATCTTTATTATTAATGGGACATCCCAAACTCCTGACCATCAGGACTCGTGTCTGCTCTGTCTCAACAAACCAGTTTGTGTAATAGACACTAGAGGACAGCAGAGTATAACATTTCCATGAAGTGAAAAATACTTTTGAAAAATGAAACTGTTTCTGAGAAGTGTGAAATAAATAAATGTGTTATCGTAAGTAAAACGAAGTGACTGAAAGAATTTTTGTTTTTGTGCAATAATTTAGCTAAATAAAAAAAAAAAGTGTGTGAGGGATGTTCAGAAGTACTTTCCAACATCTTTTTTTTACTAATCCCAATCCCAATATCTTATTGAAACAATAACTCATGCCTTCTTTCTTTCCGAGGTGCTGTTTTCCTGTAAGAGCTGTATGTTACTGCTACAAATTGATGTGTGAAAACAAGCAAGCACCTCTGTATACCGATGTCAAGCTTTAATAGCCTAATTAATACAATCATGAATGGAAAAGTTAGCAGGTAAGTTTGCAATATCTGCAAAAATGATTTTTGTAATGTAAAAAAAAAATCGGAGATAATATATTATTTGGTCAAAAAGAAAAACAAAAACAACAGTTTTCCAATTCGATTGAACATTTTCATTTTAACAGTAAATGTATAATTGGAAGATTAATAAAAGCTCCTTTGCAGAAATTTCCCATGTTTTACATTGGTCCATCAAGTAGAGAAATCTGTTTCAGTTTGTCATGTCTGTTTTAGTTGCATTTCCATTAACAAATTTAGGATAAATGTTTAAATCACTGCAATTGTGCAACTAAAGAGGCAAATGTCCTGAGACATCCTCCTTTAACACCATGATGCAAGGGACTGTACTTGCTCCGTTTAACACTTGAGACATATCTGTTTCTCCTTCAGGCAGAAAGGGGATATTGAAAATGTGCAGTTGAGTTTAATTTTGCAGCAGCTTGTTTATCCTGAATTATTCACTTTTCGTGGAAGTGCTTTGCTGGATAGAAGGAGGAGTTCTGCTGAGGTAAGAGTTAGATCTCATGGCCACTGAGACATGAGCCAGAATTTGAGACTGCAGACCAGTTCATCCTCTTGGTAGTAGTCTGTTAGGATCCAGGAGACACATAGATGAACATTTAGAACGAAAAACGAAAGCTTGGATTTGCTTACAGTTGGAAAAACATACAAATCAAAAGTACACGTTTTAAATTTGAACATAAATATGTGTTTTAGTTCACAGACTTAATAAAAGAGTTTCTATAAAATGGGACAAAATAAAATTTGGTTAGATTGTATGTTCTTTTGGAAAAAATAATCAAAATGACTAAAGGTTACAGACATGATAACATATGTTACAGAGAACATAATATATAGAGCTAAAAAGAAACAACTTACACAGAACATACAAAAAGGGTTTAAGGAAATCTTTTACTAAGAAAATGACATCAAACAGCCTTGTGTAAAGATGACACTAAAAAAGAATGTGCATTTCTGTTTTTAGGGTGAGGTTATGGAATAATTTGGAAGGAAGTATCAAAATGAGTAAAAATGTTACACAATAATAAAAAAAAAAGACATTTCAGGAATGGATCCCATAGAAAAGCAGAATGGGGCAATATGTGGACAACCATGACTTGTGAAGTTATTTTCTTTTGCTTTTCTTTATTTTTGTGTTCATGTCAATAAAAACGATCTGTTTAATGTGCGAACATGTTTGGATGAAATATAGCAAATTAATAAGATTTTTTTCTTCCACCCTCTCCTTTTTTCAAACATTTCATCACTTTCTGTTTATCATGATTATTTAACTATTTTATTTTATAATGACAACAAAAGGAAATCAACCAATCATAGAATATATTTGTAACTGTTTTTCCCCAACATTTTAGTGCCTAAATGAGAGGGTTTCTGATCCATCCGATCTTTGCAGCTTCTTTTGGAAAAAGCAAAGTACCTGTAAACCTCCTGCCAGCAACCACAACGGAGCCGACGCATGAGTCAGCAGGAGTAACAGCTGTTCAAGGGTTTAAGGAGGGAGTGTCACGGTTAAGTTTAAATGACAAACTTGCACTAGTCCAGAAATTGGATGCACTGAAGTTGTCTTTTAACATTTCTCTTTTTAATTTCTACCCTGGATGTTTACAAAATCAAAATGATAAAACTGTCAGTGACTCATTTAATGTAAAACCTTTAATCTTTTGACTTCATTTGTAGTATTTTATTTTATTTTTTTTTAACCAAAATAAACCACAGAGAACAGAATAATTGGGAGTACCAAATGCAAACTCCGGTTTGAAATCTTTTCTCCAAGTGACTTCATCGTGACACACTATAGCTGTTTCAGATTTCCGGTGGAAAAAAACGCCTCCTCAGTGTAATTGAACATTTTAGGAAATCTCTTTCCACGAAGTCTGGCCTCTGTCAGATATAGCCACTGATATGTTGGGGAGCAATGCTTTATTAATGAAGGGATGTCACACACATTCATCATTAAGCTGAGGCTCAGGACTATTGCTTGCTGGAAAGCAAAGCAGAGCTGACCACTGCATTATGGATAGAGTTCTGCACAAAGACCACACTGTTATCCTCACATCCCAGCTGAATGTTCCCAGAAATTCCCACCTGTGCTCACTATCAGGCACCTTTAGGGTCAAACAGACAGTAAAAGAGTCTAATAATTATAAAGCATAAAGCATAAAAGAACAGGGGGGGGGCTCCCTTTGAGGTTTGGCTTCCCCGTTGAAGATGGGATGCACATTAAAGTTGCACAAAGTAAGGTGAGCCGGACAGTCATTTCTTGATATGAGTTTTGGTCACAATAGAGCGGCGCCATCAATTATTGAGCTGCTATGCAAACAAACAGGCATGCCCCCCCCCTTTTTCATTGTCCACCCAAAAGCACTAATCTAGACATGAAGCAAGGTACAGTGTTACATGATTTTGCGCTAACTTTGTCGAGTCAGCTGATAGTAAAGCTCCTTCCAGGTTTTTTGTTGAACGCAAGGAAAAAGTAATGAAAAAATATGTGTTTTTCAATTTAAATCTCCTGTTTTTATTTTAATAAAACAACAAAACACCTTTTACAAGTTCTTATTTTGGTTATGAAAGGGAGCAGAAACAAAAAAATTTTTGAAGAAAGCAAAATATATATTTAAAATTAAAAAAGGCACTGTAACTTAACACATTTCTGCAAAATATCATATCAAGTTTATGTCTTATTTGTAAATCTGGGTACCTGGAATTAAGAAACAAGGTTCATTGATTGTAACTTTTGCAGTAATACTTATTTGAAAGTGATTTGGTTTCTTTAGTTGATTCTCCTTATCTTGACTCTATAAATTGAAAGGGATGTTTCCTTTGATTATTCAGTAAGAAAAGTTGTTAAAGTTTGGAGAAAAGAATATATTTTAGGTCCCACTAAAACTAAGTATTCTTTTTAGGTGATGTCCGGTTCAGACAGAGAAACTATTCTACTCTTATTCCTCTTCTGGGAATTCACTTTCTCCTTTTCACCAAATGTCATTCCCAGTGGTAGTTTCCAAAGAAAGCGTCAATAAAGAGGAAGTGATGTAACAGCGTGCTCATGTTCCACTTTTTCTTAAAATATCATATGTCAAAACAATCTTACAACAAGCAGCATGTATTCATTTTGTACGGCTTACTAGAGATTGTTAAACTTCAATAAATTTAGTTTGCATGTTTTAAACCAAAAAATATTTCTATTAATTATTCTTAAAAAAAAAAAAACAGTTACTCTATCTGATCAGTCCATCGTCTTCCCACAGATAATCTTGTCACACTAACTTGTGCAGATGTCCCACACCAGCCCATCCAGCAGACAGTGCCGTCCCGCTGGCTCACATTTCCTGCTGCGGACCTGCAGGGGTCACGGCTCCATTGTGTGTCATCTAGCTTGTGTTACCTGCTGGCTTCCCCAACCTTGTCCCCGCTTCCCGCCGAATGATACACCACTTCTGCCTCCTCTGCAGTCTCATTTGTTCTGTTTTTCTCTGCAAATAACTACTATTTACATGCAAAGAGGAAGAAGCCACTCGAAACTTGAAAACTTCTTTTATTTTGTAGTATTTATGAATCGACAGTGGGAATATTAATCAAATGTGTCCTTTAAAAAAACAAACCTACTTGCACAAACCTCACACTAATGGCTATGTTCAACAAAACAGCAGAACTCAACTTTAGCCACCATGACTCCATCCTAATACCAGAGTGCGGGCCGTGTCATTATTTTGACCATCAGGCGTGCACTGTAATGGCCACGTTCTCCCTGTATTTATACAGATAATCAGAATGGCACTGATGTTCTGGAAAAAAAAGGTTTGTACTCTATAGTTTGGTGGCGTTCGTGGGAGGGGAAACGGTGAGGTGGTTGTTAATTTTAATCCAGTGAATCCTCTAAATGCAGAGAAGAAAACCATGAAGTGATATTTATAGTTTTGGGGGTGATGGAGACGGTTGAAGAGCTGGAGAATGTGACTGAGCTTGATCAAATTGAGGCTCTCGTAGATCCAGAGTACGCCATCACCCCACTGCTTTCTTTCTAAACTCTTTTTGCATATTTAGGATGATTCACGCCGGCTTTTTCATCAGTCTGCACGCATATTTGATTCATGCAAACGCTGTGGATTTTGCTCACGTTTGCATTTTTGCCCAGAGAGTTCAGCCGGGGATCATGTACAAAGCTGAGGTCAGGTGTCACTCGAGCCAACCATGGTGACACTCAGGTGGTCAGCAAGGTCATGTCTGCTGCAGTTCTGCAGCACCACAACTCCACAGGGAAGGAATTTGCAGGTGTGAGTGTCTATGACTCGTCTATACCTGTCCGACATTACATTTCACTGACGGTGTGCTTAACGATAAGGGGATATTTAAGGCTGCTACAAATGTGTGTTTTCTACTGACCAAATGGAATGTTTCTGTGAATACTTGCTAAAAAAAACCCACCACATTACAAACAGAAAAGCACAAAAAAACAAAAATAAATCAAGGAGTTCTGAGGTCTTTGCTTATTTATTATCTCATTCATGTGATTAAGTGTACATTTTTTTGGGTGACACAGCTTTACAGTGAGATTAGAACATGTGCAAAGAAAAGCTGCAAGTTTAAGAGTTAAGAATTTACATGATGATGGTTCTGGATGCAAAATGGGAACAGCAAGAAATGGTGTCTAACATGATGGTACATGATGGTAAAGGCTGTGGAGGGGTCATCTTAGGATAAGGGGGGCAAAACTTCTGCATCTCCTTAAGACAAGACCAAAGTTTGAAACTCTGTGGAGAAAAGAAGGAAGAGCAAATTATTAAAAACCTGCAGGTCATATTCATTTTCTGCTCTAATTTTCATGCATATTTATAAAAAAGTATATTTGTTTTTACCTGCAGCTCCAATCCGTCCATCGCTGTCACCATCAGCCGCCACCAGGAAGGCTTTGGTCTCCTTGTCGGTCAGCACTCGAGCCCCAGGAATGAACCTCTGCAGAAAAAACCTGATGGAGGCAAAAAGGTTTCACACCAGAAAAAAGCCTTTAAATGCCAATTGAACAAAAGCTTCACCTTTTTCTCAAGTTTAAATCATCGCTAAGCATGCAAAGCATGCAAACCTAACATTTTCTGCAGATATCTAAAAAAAAAAAAACATGCAAATATTGACAGAACATAAGTTTGACCTTTAAGATGGCTTCTACATCTGTTAATGTGAGTTGACAAAAAAACCCAAATTCTTTTTCTAAGTTTATGATCCTTTATAGTTCTAAATTAAATCATAATCCTAACGACATTCCGCATACTGATTATCTGTTGCTTGATTCAACCCTGAGTAGAACAAAAACAAATGAAAAAAGAAACTTTAGGAATTAGCTTACTTGAGTTCTTCCTCCTCAATGTATCCGCTGGCGTCATTATCCAGGATTCCAAATACCTTCTTTATATCCTGAGGACTCTTTTTGGAGAGACCACAAATCTGGAAAAACTTCTTTGGGCAGAAGGACTCTGGAGCTGGAACGGACCAAAAATGAATCATTGAAAGATTTAATTGATCCATCTTTACTACTTTGCTTGAGTTAAAATACTTATTTTTCATTCACTCCAAAAGCGTTGTTACATCTCCAAATGATCACATAACTAAAGCAATGGAATTATTAGAACAGGTAATATATTGTGCCTGGTCTTTTTGCCAAAAAAGTGTTCTTTTTGAATAAATAAATGCATTCAAAAGCATTTATTGGATCATTTCAAAGGTATTAATTTTAAAGTAAAATCAGTGTTTAAAATACAATGTGAGCCCTTTCAAAATGATGGGGAAAAAAAGCAGTTCAGAGTCAAATCATTTGTCGGTTTACTGCAGTGGCGCCACAAACAAAGACAGAGATAAAGTTATTGGAGAAAAACGATACCTTGGCAGTCCTTGATAGCACTGTCAATGGCATCTGCAGACAGGATAGATGAGAGTGACATTTTCTTCCTGTAGAAAAAACAGCGAGATGAATTATTCGCATGTATTTGGACAGGTGTAGAACAACTTTTTGAGGAACGAGAAGTTCACGTTTTTTATGCAAAAGTGCAGCAGTCAAACTGAGACATTAACTTTATTTATTTGAAGTTCTTGCAAAGCAGTAAGAACTAATCTGACTGCTTTTCCTGAATATCAAGGCACATAGAAGAAAGAAAATACTTCACACATTCCTACTTTGACACCTTTAAAAAAGATGGAGCCTTTCTGTGGAAAAAGTCAAATGATCTAAAAGTTCAAATGAGAACACGTAAAGGATTCAAATGAAATGAAAATGTTTAAATAAAGTGCGCTGCTGTTAAATCCTCCAAACATCTTACCTTGGTCAAGTGCTCTGGTTCAGAGCGGTGATTCTGTTCAGAGGT
Organism: Oryzias celebensis; assembly: GCA_014656515.1. NCBI lineage: Eukaryota > Metazoa > Chordata > Actinopteri > Beloniformes > Adrianichthyidae > Oryzias > Oryzias celebensis. Next base: position 12,202,323 of record BNCR01000008.1, on the reverse strand, counting down.
GAGGCTGTGTCGTGGCTTCTGTCCGTCAAGGCCGATTTATATAGGTCTGATTGCTGTGACAAAAGGGATTGCTTAAGTTACCTGTCTATGGATCAAATTCTAACTGCCTGCCCCTGATCCAATTTCTCAACTAACTAATTAACCTTTACTATTTATATCGCCCAGAAGCAGAGAGGCCCGGCTGTGGCATCTGTGACGCCCTTGCAAAAAAGTAGAAGTTATGGAAAAAAAAACAAACACACACACTTACTTCTCCCCATCCTCCCTCCTGCCATCTCCTCCTCACCTCTGGAATTATAGGCTACAGTAAATGCAGGGAGGCTGTGATGTAACTGCAGACTCTCCTCTTCTCTTCTCTCTTGCTCTTGCAGCATTTGACACCCCCCCCCCCCACACACACACACACACACATTGCCCACCCCACTGTCCACCACCTTTTTTTACATGAACATCCTTTTAATAAACATCTGTCCTAAACCGATGGGATAAAATTCCTAGAATGACCGTCCAGCTTAAACTTTTAGCTCGAAGGGACTGGTGCTTTAAAGCTTAAGATAATCAGATGCAGCAGTAAGTGGGGGTGGGTTGATGGGGTGGGAAGGGGGGGTGTTTTAGTGAATGTCAGGGACACCGGTGCTCTCCAGTCTTCTCACTCGCCTATGAAACTGCTTTGTCATCTGTGCTGAGAGAGACCCGGGGTCACCCTTCTTTTGTCCCATCATCTCGTGGTGATGAGGATGCATAAATACGCTCCTATTTTGAGGATTTGTCATGACAACGTGGAGGGGGAGGTACCTATTCCAGCCTCCAGATCCTGCAACCTTTTCTGCCTCCAAATGAAGATTCAAGGGTTATATACACTCATCGGCCACATTGTTCGACACACCTGCACAACTGCTTGTTAAACGCAAATTTCTAAACAGTCAATCACATGGCAGCTACTCAATGTATTTAGTCATGTAGACATGGTCAAGACGATCTGAATGAGGAAGAAAGAAGATTAAAGTGGTTTTGAATCTGACATTGTTGGTGCCAGTCTGAGTATTTCAGAAACTGCTGGTCTAATGGGATTTTCACCCACAACCATCTCTAGGGTTTACAGAGAATGGTCAGAAAAAGAGAAAATATCCAGTAAACGACAGAAGATTGGAGAAAGGTTGCGTGATGTGATGAGTCTCCACTTCTGCTGCCACATTCGAATGGTCAGGTTAGAATTTGGCATCAACAACATGAAAGCATGGATCCATCCTGCCTTGAATGAACCACCAAGGATCAAGGCAGTTCAGACGTCAAAAGGGGTCCATCTCGGTACTGGCAAGGTGTGTCCCGAATAAAGTGGCCGGCCAGTGCAGTACAGACAGCAGGGAATGAAAATTCATCAGCAAGAAAGTCAAATTCATGTAGCTGAAATAAACTGACAGACTGGTATTAAAAGCTTTATAAAAGAGTTGTTAGGAAAAGCATCAAGTTGTTAATTTGGTTTCAAACTTTCCTGTGATCTAAAGGAAAACAGGTTCTAATGTAGATGTGCACCAAACAATGGATTCAGTTCAGTCTTAGAAAAAGAAAGGCCCTAAATCCAACTAATAATGAGACACTAACAATGGGTTTGGTTTGGTAATCTTTTTGCAGCGATTGATTGACATGTACAGTGTGCCAAGTTACACACTATTTCCTTTTCAATTGTTTGCCTTGAAAGGTTATATCCTCCATGATTACACCCAGCAGGAAGTTAAGCACTCACAGCGGCCTAAACGTGCCTGTGCGCATGGGTGCACATCCATCCATCTGTTTGCTTTTCTTTTTATTGAAATGATGCAGTGAGTGTGCATTAGAACTATTTTCAACACCATCAGTTTGTTGACCCTATCCTCATTCAGCAACCGTTGTGTTCATTCAGTTTCCAAACATGCTGACAAGTCTGCAGTCAAGTGCCAGTGGCCCTAATCTGCAGAGCGGCTCAATGCCCTTGCCTGGTTACCTGGACCAGGTGAGAATGGCATCTTTACCTGCAGGTGCTGCATGATGTCATGTGCAAAACTGATACCTGCAGCCTATAAATTTACAGGGTGATAATTTATTTATTTACATTTGCTTCTCTCTGTTAGGACGTACAGGGTCGATCTCGGTTGTTCTCACCTGTCAGGCAGGTGTCAGTGACACTGTTCACTGTTAGCTATGCATATACTATCCCAATCAGTCTCTGAACAGCAAGTAGCATTTGTTAGGCAGCGTTTTCTCTTTGGCGTAGATTACACACAATCAATACTGAAAATTGGTATTGAAAACATTTTTAAAAATCATAAAAATAGTTCCTGATGTCTGCCTTGACTATGTAAAACACATATTTTTATGATTCATATAGATGTTATAGTGTTGTCTGTTGATTTATTATAACTCTATCAATCAATCAATCAATCAATCAATCTTTATTTATATTGCACTTTTCATACAAAACATAACACAAAGTGCTTTACACAAAATAAAACAAAATAATAATGATACTAAATAAGCAAATAAAAAACAAATAATAATATAAAAATAAGCATAAATTAACATAAAGTCCCTTCCCCCAGATCCGTACACAACCCTCCAACCCTTTCAGACCTCCCACCCCCTAACTGATGGAGATTGGCAACGAGAAACAGGCTGAGCATGACAGTTTGTTTTTAAAACGCTAATAGTTGCGACCTCTCTCCCTGTAAAAGCGGAACAGCCAACCAAACGCAGCAACACAAGCAGGGACCCGTCTCACCACAGCTAGGCAGCGATGCAGTTCCCCATCCAGAGCCGCCGCGACTGAACAGTAGCCGACCCAGAGAGAGAGAGAACCCAACCGAGGAAGCACAGAAAACAAAATTAAAATTAAATTAAATTAAAAAGTTAACATATTGATAAAAGCAAATAACCAACAATAAAACATTATACTGAAGAATTTATAATAAATTAATAATTTATTGTTAATGGATAAAACATTATAAAATAGATAAAAGATAAAAAGGTAAAAAGATACAAAGTAAAAATTATATGAAAGCCAGGTTAAAAAGGTGGGTCTTGAGCCTTTTCTTAAAAACATCTATGCTCGCTGTGGGGTCCGCGAGGGTTCATTTTTAACTAAAAGGTCAGACAGATAAGAAGGCGCAAAACCATTAAGACATTTAAAAACCATTAAAAGTATCTTAAAATCAATCCTGAAGCTTATGGGGAGCCAATGCAGGGATTTTAAAATTGGGGTGATATGGGCCTGTCGCCTGGTCTTGGTAAGAAGTCTTGCAGCAGAATTTTGGAGAAGCTGAAGATTCTTAATGTTAGTTTTTGGAAGACCAGTAAGCAGGGCATTACCATAATCAATTCTACTAAAAAAGCATGCATCAGCATCTCCATGTTAGCGAGAGAGAGTAGTGGGCGGACTCTAGCCAAGTTTCTAAGATGATAAAAACACGTTTTAACCACATGTTTAATATGTGGGATGAAAGTTAACTTAGAGTCAAATGTAATGCCATGGTTTCTTACTGTTTCTGAATAATCTAATGAAAGTTCTTTTAACTTCAAAAACTGTTTCTCTCTCTTAGCTTCAGGACCAATAATTAAATTTTCAGTTTTCTCCTGGTTGAGCTGCAGAAAATGATTTGCCATCCATGATTTTACCTCTAAAATACAGTTAAAAAGTGCTTCTATTGGCCCTGTGTCATCAGGAGACATAGCTATGTACAGCTGGGTATCATCAGCATAGCTATGAAAGCTGATGTTGTGCATCCTGATGACATTCCCTAGAGGAAGCATCTAGATGTCAAAAAGTAAGGGGCTAAGTATGGAGCCTTGAAGCACACCACATTTAATTTCGTGGACCCTAGAAAAGTATGTGTCCATGTTTACCATAAAGTATCTCTCCATGAGATAGGATTTGAACCACTTGAGAACTGTCCCTGATATGCCAAGACTTTGGAGTCTGTTCAACAGGATCAGGTGATCAACGGGTATCAAAAGCAGCACTTAGATCTAGTAGGACAAATACTGAGATCTGACCTGAATACAAGGCACACCTGATATAATTAACTATCTTTAACAGGGCTGTCTCAGTACTGTGGTTTGTTCTAAATCCAGACTGGTTTGTCTCAAAAATGTTGTTTAGTAAGAGAAACTCATTCAGTTGAATAAAAACAAGTTTTTCTAAAACCTTGCTTAAAAATGGCAAGTCAGACACAGGTCTGTAGTTATTAAAAACTGAGGGGTCCAAGTTAGTTTTCTTAAGTAGTGGTTTTACAACGGCAGTTTTAAAGGCAGCAGGGAAAATACCTTTCTGAAGAGAGTAATTCATTATATTTAAAATCTCACTCTCAAAAAGACCCATAAAATGTTTTAAAAAGGGATGTGGGGATGGGATCTAGAAAGCAGGTTGTTGGGTTAACTTGGGAGAAAACTCGACCAAGTGTTGCTGCTTCAACCAGGTCAAAACTGTCCAGTGCTTCCCCGTGTAAGATCAAGCCACCATTTTTGATAAAAAGGCTTTTTTGTTCATTTAAGATACTGGATCTGACAGAATCAATTTTGCTCCTGAAGTGGTCAAAAAACTCCTCACACAATGACGCGGTTGCTGACGTTGTGTTTGTATTTCAGTCGGGGGTTGATCAAAGATTCAATTGTGGAGAAGAGGACTCTGGGATTCTTTTTATTCTCAGAGATGATCTTTGCAAAGTATGCGTTCCTGGTTTGTTTCACTGATTGATTATAAAGTTTTAGTTGATTTTGGTATAATTGGTAGTTTATTTCAAGTTTCTGTTTTCTCCAACGTCTTTCAGCGGATCCACATTGTCTCTTCAATTGTTTTATTCCTTCAGTTTTCCAAGGGGGTGTGGGTTTAATTCTTATCTTTTTAGATTTAGGTGGAGCAACTGAATCGAGACTGGATTTTAATTTGCTGTTAAAACTGTCTATGATTAGGTCACAGGGGGCTGGTAAGACAAGTGGAGTGTTAGTACAAACAGTTAAAATAAATTTTCCGACCACTTCAGGAGTTAAGTAGCGCTTCTTCACAGTTCTCACAGAGGTCTGTTGTCTATCTAGTGGTGGAGGTCTATGCCTCCATCTAGTGGTTGAAAGATGGAGCTACATGATTCCTTTAAGTAACTTAAAAACACAACAAACAGGCTTTTCTTTTAAAGTTTTTAACGTAAATCTAATCTGGACTAAATTACATTTTTCAAAATTTTGCAGTCTCTGGTTTTGATTTACAGAAAAGAGTATTGCTGCCAACGTTTTGTATTTGTAAAGTGTGGAAAAAAATATTACAAAAAACTAACAAATAGAAACACGAATTTACATTTACAATAACATTGTAAACGTGTAAGTTCATCACAAATTTTCCAACATATAAATCTCCTAATAAATTTACATTTGTTGATTGTCAAAAAAAACAGTTTTGGGAATGTTGTTTGGGAGCTTTCAGATCTTTGCATTAGCACCACACAGCTGTTGATGGTAAACGGCATCTATTTTCATTTAAGCATGGTGGAGGTGTGCTATTGGTCTGCTCTGACAATTAAGGATATTGATAGTTTACATTTATTGAACCAACTCCTCAGAAAATATACATTTGTTGCCATATGTCTGGACCAGCTACAACCAGGTCATACATACAACAACCCTATGACCCTTCAGGCAGATTTCTAGTAAAACTGACATTCTGTGTTGCATCAAATAACAATTGCAGCAACAGAACTTTAAGATAGATGTATGTTACCAAATGAGGAAATAAAAAAAAGACAATTTGATTTTTAAATATTTTGACATGACAATATTATAACGATAATATATAGTCTGACCAAAACAAACAGCAGCTAGATCAGTAACTCACTTCTTTTTCTTTTGTTTTTACATTTCTGTATAGCTTTGAACAAACATTGACTGTACGTTTAATAGTGAATTTACACAAGTACAAGCTTACTTATCAGACTATGTCTTTACATGTTCAGTAGCCTCGAATTCTGAGAACCACAGACCTTTACTGACATGCTAAATAATTTGAAATGGAGATAAAAAATGAGACCATAGCAAAGGAATATTTATTGTTCTTTTACCTTTACTTCCTGGAAAGTGCATCATAGATTTTACAGTAAGCAAAATTCATATTTAAGACATGAACACAACCGAGCAACATTCACAATCATCATGTTTTGGACAGTGGGTTGCATATGGAGGAAATGTCCCTTAAGCAAATGTATAAAAATCATTTATAATCAGATGAAAGGGGGAGTAGGTTTGTTGTTCCATCAGAGCAGGTGTTCTTGGTCAGTTGCCATCTTATGCCTTAACCAAGGCAGCGAATTCTGCGGCAAAAAGATTTAAAAAAAAAAACAGTTAAAACATGAAATAAAGTTGCACAAATGAAAATCACTCCACTTAAATATATAAAGTGCTCACCATCAGCGCCAATCTTGCCGTCACCATCGCTGTCTCCAGCTTTGAGGAAAGTTTTTGTCTCCCCATCAGACAGCACGCGAGCACCTGCACTGAAGTTCTGCAGGAACAGCCTGTGGAAAGACACAAGTGAGATTATTTCCATGATGATTGTGGAGGTACATAAGCGCCGCCTTTGTAGTTATACTCCCTACAGTCCCCAAAGGCAGCATGACTGCGAGGATTCTTTCAACTACATCCTACATCTGATGATGACCAGAAATCTGAAGCGATAAAATATTGATCAAAGGTAATATTTCAAAATTTAAATGATGACATTTTAAATTTAAAAATGAAAAATCTAAAACTAAAAGAGCTTTGATCTCAAATATAAAAAATAAGGAAAAAGTGACTTGAGCTTTCAGTATATAAAGAAATATATAATTTTCTATCAAATACAAAACATAGTGGTTTTGATTTAGCTTCAAATAAGACACTTTAACTGCAATGAAAGTTGTTTTTAATCATAGCATGCAAATGATAAAATCGTGTTGACGATTATTGATCTTTGCGGCTTTCCTTAAAGGTTTTGCAAACAGACAATTATTGATTGTTGAGGCTTGCCGTATCTCTAGACAAACCTTCACTAAATTGCATTTCAGCTTTCCTTTTTTCAGCTCATGCATGCCTAGTCTGCAGCTTACTTCAGCTCATCTTCCTCAATGAAGCCACTCTTGTCCTGATCGATGATGGCGAAGGCCTTCTTGACCTCATCAGCGGATTTGCCGGCCAAACCGCACGCCTTGAAGAACTTCTTGTAGTCGAAAGTGTCCGCGCCTGCGAGATCGGCGCCAATTAATTTTTTTTCTTCAACTTTGTGAACGAAAATGAATCAATCCAGAGGCTTAAACTCACCTTTGCACTCAGCCAGGGCTTTGGTGATGTCAGCATCATTCAGTACACCTGCGAAAGCCATTCTGATCTAAAAGGCAAACAAAGCATTGATTACTAAGTCCTAAAGTGCATCATTTCGTTTCTTTTAAGGTTTTAAATGTAGACGTACAAGACTTTGAGCATAAAAACGAAATCTAAATGCAAAGTTATTCCCAAAGGGATAAGAAAAAGAAGAAGGACACGGTTCCAAATTCAATTTTTTAGGCTTTCTGTTGCAATTCTAAAGATGCTGAGGTCTGAAGGAGTAAATCCAAGTCTCTTCTGCTGCAGACGCTCCCACCAAAAAGCGCACGAGACAGCTTTTTCTGCGCGTGCCGCGTTGCAGAGAAATCCCTAATAAATGCGCAAAAACCCGGAATCACAATAGAATAGAATCAGTAACATTAGGATGGCTTTCGGATCCCAGATTTCTTTTTCTTCTCCCCTTCCAACTCACCTCTGTTGTTGTTGTTTTATTGCTTTGTAGGACACCGATGACACCGACACGACTGTAGTCGACTGCAGTGACCATCCCGGTGCTCCCGGTGACCTTTTATAGGTCCACTCCATGGAAATCTGAAGCAAAGGATAACTGACACCCCAGATGGGAGGGGGGTGGCCAAAATTCGCCCTGCAGCCAGAGCTCTTGTCTATTTTTAAGTTTCACAAACGAAGACGCTTAAAAGGTGCGTTTGAAGAAGTCTTCAGTATCCGCCGGTGCTAAGAATAGGCCTGCGCACTGCTGAGAAGGACGAATTGGAAGTGCTGCTGGCAGCTCATAGCCATATCCAAGAGCGCGGGAAGTCAGCTTGCATGCTTTAGAAGTGGAGTAAGTGGAGTTTATTGCTGATTTTTTTCTTTTTTATGTTTTCCTTTGTTGTTTGTTCCTCTGTCATCAGTTGTTTTGTAGCTTTACCGTCAAATCCTGCCTCTTTATTTTGAAATGTATTGGTTAGAAGATGTCAAATGAAAAAGGAACCACTTTTACTTTGAGGAACATGTTATTTTGATATTACTGGTTAGTGCTGATTTCAATTTCAGTCAAGTGAGTTGAGGTTTTGTGAAAATGTTGTAGTTTCTTTTTTTAATTTTTATTTAATTTTATTTTTTTCAAATCAAATTTAAACATTTGTAAGATTCTGTGTACTAATAGGGTCTGATGAATCCCTTTAGAAAGTAGTAATGCTGTTAAATCTGTTTATGTGAAGTTGCTAGATGGTATTTTTGTCCAGTAGGTGGCAGCAGTGGACTCCTTTTCCTGAGTCCTTCCTGTTTTGACTGTGGCCCGACAGTTACAAGCTTAGAGTCATCTGATATGGGTGAAGGTTTACATGTTGCTGACTGGCAGCACCTAAGACTTTCATAACCCATTGGAATTGCAACTTGACTTTAAAGTGGCAAATGATCTGCTCCTGTAAAAAGGACAGGGTGCGAATGCTTGTTCTAGAAAAAGTGGGACATTTTTATCTGCTGCAAAGAATTTGCAAAAGAGGCGCATTCGGGCCTGTTTGAATTGCTGCTGGTGATTTTCCTCCAAGTGGAGTCTGCTGATGAGACAGTGTTTGTTAATAGCCATCCTGCTTCTGCGCATCATTTAAGTGATTGCGCAGCAGTTGCAGGAGGAATGGATCTGAATGCTCAAAGTGTGGCAGTTATTTGTTGCAGAGCCTCCCCGGCTCTGAGGTACATGTGAGAAAAGCCCCAGGGCCATTCCCAGTGCATTCCTGTAACTCCTGGACAAAGTCCAGCCACACTCCCTTTCTCATTAACCAATTAGACAAACAAGTGCTGGGAAGGTCATCCGAACCTTCCCTCAACACCTTCTGGGCATTTAAAGGCCTTGGCAAGTGGAAGTGCATGCCACCCGAACCCATCAATAAACCCATTGTGTTGATGTAAGTGCTGTTTGTGAAAGCCAAAGGCTGCAAAGATGACTGACCTGGACAAGATGACTTCAAACCATTAGAGTTTTATTCCTGGTTTGTCACTCTTCCTCAAAAGTGCAGATGGTGTTGTACAGTTTGCACAAGTCATGATTTTTGGAACATATAGCACATCTGTAACGTTTGGAGTAAATATGCAGTCAATGTTGGAAAAATAGTCCGCAGTCAACTCATAAATAAGGTATAAAAAAATATTCTTTCAGCTGATGATTTATGAATCTTGTAAGGAGTTCGCAGTTCCATGAAAAGAGGTGAACCTTGGTCTGAGGGACTTTATGCCTTTACAAGGGAAGCAAACTCTGTGGAAGCAAGAAAAAGCTACCATTAGAGCTCAGATAGAAGCAAAAATGATTGCAGATATGATCAGTTCAGGCAGATATTAAAAAAAATATTAATAAAACTGTTGGGTTTTGCTATTTTTAAAGATATGTTAGAAAGTTTTAATTAAAAAAAAAAAAGTCTTACCATCCACTCCAATCTTGCCGTCACCATCGCTGTCACCAGCGGCGAGGAAAGCCTTGGTCTCCTTGTCAGTGAGTGCTCTGGCGCTAGCAGAGAAGTTCTGCAGGAACAGCCTGTTGAAGACAGCAGGAGTTCATTTAGTGATCAAATCCTCACAGCTATAGAGGCTGGATATATGCGTTCATTTATATTTGTTTTTTGCTTCAAGTGTTCATTTGTTAAGTGTCTTACTTCAGCTCCTCCTCCTCAATGAAGCCGCTGTTGTCCTGGTCAATGGTGGCGAAGGCCTTCTTGACCTCATCAGCAGACTTGCCGGCCAGGCCGCATGCCTTGAAGAACTTCTTGTAGTCGAAGGAGTCAGCAGCTGGAAAAGACGTTTCAACGGTTACAATCCTGCACAGCTTGTTCACACATATTAGGAGCACTCTCATTCCAGCCAATTCAGCTTGGACTGTTTTTTTTTTCTCTGAAATAGAGAGGCTCGGTAAAGATGGAGAAGCTCACCTGCGCAGCCGTCAAGGGCAGCTTTCACATCAGCATCATTGAGACCAGCGAAGGCCATTTTTTTATCCTAGAGGGGAAAAAAAAAACATTTCAGGGTTAGGATCAACACAGTCATGCTTTTTCTTGATAACCAACCCGATTTTTAACTGATCAAAGCTGTTTTGTTCTTAATAACCGCATAATCAAATGAACCCTTTGGCCTGTAAAGTTAATCCACACATCGCTGACTGTTTTTCCTCTGGATTTTCAAAGTCTGCCATGTTACTTTAGCTGTACTCCGACATAAAGAGCTACTCTTTCTTCTGATCCCAGAACTGGCCTGACTGTTTATCTCAAAGACCTCTGCAGCTTTAGCACTAAAGAGATGATCCTCCATGAATCACAGCAACCAATGAATAATGCAGTTGCAGAAACCCTGTGCTGGCAATGTCGCTTGTTGCTCTAGCAATTTTATCCCGTTGAAAGAGATAATGCAAGCAACTTCAGCGATCATCCACGGAAGTTGATCCTCTGAAATCAAACAAACTCTTGGCCTCCTTCTGCTCTAACTGAACCATCCTGAGGTCCATGCAGGCTAGGCTGGTTCCGTTTCTGCCTCTAGTTTTTAAAGTCCATGGGAATCTCCTGGTCAGAGTCCTTTTCCTCCCAGTGTAATCTGCAGAAGTCAGTGGAGCAGTTCCCCCACTCACCTTTGCGCTACGTTGAGGCGAGTGAAAACCAAGGCGGACTTGACTGAATGCCACTAGCCCCGTTCCCTCGCTCTTATATATCCTTGAGCAACACCATTTACAGAACTTTGAGTCTCAGTATCAGGTACCAAAGATGCATGGGTTTCGAAAAAATGTGTCTACTAGTCTGGTCCTATTTTTAGGGGAACAAATGAGGATGCTACCATGTGCGAGAAGGCCTATAGCTAGACATGTGGAAATCCGAGCAGATGGCATATGTTACGCTCATATGATTTACAGCCAACTTTCAAAATGCTGATTTTGATGTTGTAAGATACCTCTTAGACTATAAATGAAACAAATCGATTTATTTGAGACTGCAGCATAGGCTCAGACTCCCTATTTTACTTTGTTGGGGTAGAAAGTGAAGGGAGAAGCCAAGACTTGGAGCTGCCATTACTGCTACCTCCTTCTACACATACATTTGATAGATATGAACATGGATATTGCTACTGTTGAATCAAGTTAGCAATTATTCCAAATAAAAATGCTTTGATTATAAGACATGTATTCCAATTTTCCTTTTCTTATCCATTTTTTATGATTGATAACCAGAATCTAGTATTGGAGTTGTCCTGCTAGTAAACTATTCATAATAATTCATAGTAAATCACTTCCCAGTTAAGTGTCATGGATCATCTTATTTCTTTCTGTAAACAAAAATATTTGTATTTTCTTATTTTGTTGATTTAATTGATTTTCATGGTTGCATTAATGCTGCGCAGAAAAAATGTGCGCCTCAACACAATCCCAGATGGCCTCGGCTGATGCATACCCGTGGCTCCTTCCTATAGGCCTATGTGTTTCACATAGCTGCACCCAAAGAAGCTACAGTACCTTTACGTGAGGTTCATGTAACTTCAGCACACAGGGTTAAGTTTCAAATGAGCCAGCACCCCAATGGAATGAGACTTTGAGGCTTGGACAACCAGTTCCTTGACCTTAATGGGCAATGAACCAAACGTTTAGATTATTTCTTTCTTGTTAGATTTCAAATGGTGAGATTTAAGATGCTGGTTATTTGGGAAAGTTTTCTTTATTCTACTGTGTTGTCCTTGTTATTTCTTTTCCCAGCTTGGTGTGTCTGATCATTATGTTTTTGCTACACAAGTTTCTCCAAAACATTAAGATACAAACACTGACCCAGATCTGCAAGTCTAATTGTCTTTTATTAATGATCATTGATTTAACATCTGCCAGCACACTCCACAGACATCTGGATTCACACAAAACATGGGGTTCATTCATCTTGACTAAGGGGGAATCTCAATTTTCAAAGAAGGCTTTAAAAGCATATTTCTACCAATCAAAAAAAGTATATATACCTCCTTAAAGCATTTTCTTAAAACTGGGTTCATATGATTAAATATATGTTCTTTCAAATGTTTAGTTTTCTAAATATTTGTAGGATTTTTTAATCAAATTTGACTTTATTTTTTTAATTTGCTTCTACTCAAAGTGCTCAAACCATCTTTGTTTTCATTTTGCCTGTGTTTAACTTTATATACACATTTTACAATTGAAAAACATTATAAAAAGAATAAAAAAAATAAAAAGCTATAAAACCCACAAATACACACTTCAATAAACTAAAAATGCTAAAAATATAGACACAAATGAAAAATAATGAACTACAAAAAATACTTTATCCATTAGAAGTGTACCAAGAAAACAAGAAAAAATGTTGTTTTTCTTTACTTTGAATACATTTTTAAATCTCTCCTAAGTTCCTAACAGGTTTGGTTTTTGGTCCATTTACTCTTTACATTGATCACATCAAGAGGGAGAGCAGCAGGCAGGTTTTTATTCATTCGTTTTGTTGCATTTGTTTATCTGGAAATCAGGAAAAAAAGTATAATAAGCTTCAAAGGGGCATGGCAGTGATGCTTTTATGTGCTTTCTTCTTATTCCAGGAGATCACAGAACTCTGTGGAGACAAGAGATACACACAGAATCACTCTGCAGCAGTCGAAATGATGACGCGTTCTGGGTTAAGTGAGAAAAGTCAACGAAACAATAAATTATTTGTTTGTTTGCTGAGTGCAGAGTTTTGTATTTCATCTCAGCTCTGAATGGGGAAACCTCCTCTCTGCAGATGTTGCTGCAGATTCTCCGGGAAACTCACCATCCATGCCGATCTTGCCGTCGCAGTCTTTATCTCCTGCAGCAATCAGAGCTTTTGTCTCAGCTCCGGTCAGCTCCCGAGCACCCGGAAAGAAATTCTGAAGAAACAATCTAAGAGGAGAAAAACAAGGTTCAGTTTCATTATGTTCATGGAGGAACATCTGACTGTAGGCCAGGGAGAGTAAAGGAGATGTTACTAGTGTAGAAACTCTCAGAGTTGGATCCCACAACTTTAGTCTAAACATGATATAACCCATGATTTTGTGTTTGATTTTTATCAAGTAAGTCAGCATATTTTTCTCTAAGTTGACTCCCAAACACACACACTCTCTGTCCTCACTTGAGCTCCTCCTCCTCGATGTACCCGCTCTTGTCTCGGTCCAGGACCGTGAACACCTTCCTCCTGTCGGTCTCAGATGAGTCGATCAGTCCCACTTGTGCAAAGAACGACCTGAAGTCAAATGTGCCCGGAGCTGCATCGCCATAGAGAGACGGATCAAAAGAGTGCGGGGGGGAGAGAGAGGTCAAAGCTGAATGACAAGAAAGAAAGAATGGTGGGGGTCTGAATGGAGATGTCGCATTTAGTCATGCGCTCAGATGGCTTTCATTCTTTGACGATGGCATTTACCAATATACATGCAATGGCACATTACAGCCTTTCCTAGACATGCTATTATAACAGTCAAAGCACACATAGGACCGCCTCAGGGTTTGATGCAAACTTCAACAAAAGCCTTTTTGCTCGTCAGTCTCATCCTGGAAACTATTTATATCATCCAAAGGATATGACACTGATGACATGCAAAGCTAGCTTTTTAGAAAATTAAGTATATTTCCTACTTCAACTGATCATTTATTGACATCTGCAAACCTTATTTAGCTGATGAAGTTTGACAGGGACTGTTTTTCAAGAAGGGCACTGACATTTGCCTTTTCATTGCAGCAAGCCACTGAGCTCCATGTGTTTGCCCATGCAGACATAATTTCAAGAAATAAAAAATTAAAATGCTTGAGGATGCCAGGGTTTTTGGGGTTGTTTTATTTTGGGTTTTCACTGCTTCACCATGCACAAAAACAACAATAGTGTGGTATTTTCTCCTGTCTCCTATGGAAACCTGAACGAGCAATCCAGGGTTTTTTTCCCATTGAAACCTAATAACTGTGTATATCAAAGTATTTTTTCCATTATCAGTAATGTTTTCTTGCATTTGTGATTCGGTATGGGTAATGGGACTGACCTTGACATGCCTGGACAGCAGCTTTGATGTTCTCTTCGTTCAGCATCCCAGCAAATGCCATGGTCTTTTGTGTCTGTCTGAGCGACACACAAAGTAACAACTGCATTTCTGCTGCTGTTGATTAAACTTTCTTTGCAAGATGAAATACATTTCATATAATTTGTTATTTGATGACTGAGGGAGGGAAACAGCCGGACTGTACCACTTTGATACAGATCGAGCATCCTTTTCCTGTTATCTGACATGAATTTTACGATTCTTTAAAAATTGGATGATAAAATTAAAGTCAAACTGAAGAAAGCTGCCAAAAAAATGAACCTCATGTTGAACTCAGCTTTTCTAACTTGTCCTCTCAATTTTAACAGATGTGTATTAGCATAAGAGAATAGTAAGAATAAACTGTTATAAACTAACACTTGCTACAAAAAAAAATCTACTCACCTTGCAGTAAGAGCGGTTTCCTGAGGCGAGTATGTGGAGATCCCTGTTTCCTCTTGCTTTTTGTCGAAGCCCCCTCCAACACTATTGCAGATTCGTGATCTGGAGTGCAAGAAGCAACCTGACGTATCTGTCCTCAAACCCAGGGAGATTTCCTTCGTGCCTCCTCCCCCTTCATCAGTTAATCAGAGCAGATAATTTTTTTCATTTATCGAGCTGCTGTTTTGTTAACTTGCAAGCAAATAAGACAAAGGGTAAAAACATTGAAGGGACTTAAATTTCAAAATAAAGCGATTAAAGTTAAATATGAAGATTATTATTAAATGTTATGTTGCAATTAAATCATAATTTAACTTATAAGCAAAGTGAATATTTTCAATTAATGATACTTTAACAATGCTCTTAAATTTGTCAAAAAATTGTGATAAACTCTGGTGATATCATGAGGTTAAGCATAACATTTGTGGGTTTCCTCCTGTAGCGCAACATTGTCTATGACTGGTGAGTGTCCTGTAAGGAGTGCTGACCGGTCCCGTGTGTACCTTGTCTTTCTGTTTAATGACAGCTCAGTTTAGGCTCCAGCAACCCCTGGAGCCCATGGGTGAATGGGTACTGTTTATCAAACAGTAATGAAGAGGAAAAAAGAAACATTTGTCAAATATTGTCAAAACATAAGGCTTTCTTTGACCTTTTGTCCAAAAAGGTAATGCAGGAATTCAGGTATTATGAGGGGTTTTTTTTGTAAAAAAGAAAAAAACCCTCATAATACCTGATCAAAATTGAAAAAACAATTTAAGATTAAGAATTTTATTGGTGGAGAAAAAGGAGTTTGCCAGTTGGTAGATTTCTATTATTCTTTATTTTCTTTTTACAAGTTATTTACTATCTCACACACTGGTTTTCCCATTCTGCACATTTCCAACCAAACTGCCCCAGAAAATAGATCACAGACATGAAACCGCTATCTCTGTAGTCACACAACCGTGTCAACCATAAAACCAATAGTTTATGGTTGGCCGTAAATCCAGAAATAAACATTTTATAAGGCAGATCATCTTCCAATGCGAGCCTCGCATGGTTGGGAGTGACTGGATGTGAAAGGATTTCCTCAGCTTTTAAACAAATCACTGGAATTACTGCACTGGGACTATGGTCCAAAGCTGATTGGCTAACACATTTTTATTGTTAAGCTTTTCTTCATTTTGATTGGCTTAGATGAACGTCAATTGTTCTGAGATTTACGCCTCATTCCGTGATGTGACGTTGTCCAGGAACATGGCTCTGTGGAGGAAAGGGGTTTCATGATATGTAGGAGCGTCTATTAGATTTTTTTTTGTAAATATGTCTATTTAAAAACGCTTTAGCAGAAGACATGGTAGGTCGCGAGAGGTGATTGCTGCGTTTGTTTCCATGGAGAACCGAACGCTACATGTGTCGTAGCGGTGTTTGCTGTCGTCAGCTGAAACTATTAGCCTCAACATGCTAGCTGTAGCTAGCTTAGCTGGCGAGTAGCAAGTCGCTAAAAAGGACAGAAACTATGCACGTTTGTAGCTGAGGCTGTCATTAAACTGCTTAAAGGCACTTTATTTAACCTCGCGTTAGCCGCGTATTCAGCACAGTTTCAGTTAGTCGTCATATTTGTTGGCCAAATCTGGAGGATGGAGAGCCGTCTTAGATCTGTGCTGCTGGCAAGTGGAATTTTTTGGTCGGCGTTTTTGGTCACTGAAGCTATCCCTCTTCAGTATCCTCTGAATTCAGGTAAGGCAGATAATGTCATGTTTACGTACTGCTTTATCTGCAGTTTAAAAATCGTGATAAACCCGCGATAATCAAACCTTAATACCCACCTAGCTTTAAAAATGTAGCTGTTAGCCTAACGCTAACAACAACTTTAGCTATATTTTGGTGTATTGACAGAAACATCGTGGTGGTAGGTGGGCATTTGTTTGCTCGGTTACTAAATACAAAGTTTTCAGTTTGCCTTAAATGAAAGGACGAATGGTTTATGTAACTCCCATTAAGCAACAGCCAGTCAAAGTCACGACTCTACTAACCAACAAACCGGCAAAGCTAATCATAAACAAACTATTCCCGGAGAAGAACAGGAAAAACATACAGTGAAATGCTCTTTGCTTTACCCACTCTGATATCAAAGTAGATATGACGATTGATCACCTGATTTCATGTACTTTCAACCCACTTCAACTTGTGCTGATAACTTTTGTGTTCTTTTAACCTGTTTTCATTTTTATTTGGATCATTATCATGTGTGAAAGTCTGTATTTCTTTTCTCCCTGCTGTTCAAAATTAGATTTTTTTGGTCCAAGAGTTGCTTCATAATGTCTGATTTCTTGATGACCTGCTACATTAAAAGTAGTGTATTCAAAATGAGTCATGTATATGAGGTTAAAACAGCTGAAACACTAATTGAACTAAGAATCACACTGAAAATATGATTTGATTTTAAAATCACATTTTATTGTTGAAAAAGCTCTTTATTAAACACTATATTTTAATAGCCTTGAAGAAAAAGACCTAAAGCTTTTAAACAAAACCGGACCCGATCTGGAAAAGATGTGAAACAATTACCAATACCGGCAGAACATGTGAAGTTACATGCATAGTTTCCATTTTACAGGGTCACCAGTTTATTAGTTCTTCCTAAAGAAATCCATGTGCATAAAAATGTTCACCCCTTTACTTAAAATCAGACCGAATAACCAAGATCAAGTCATTTGATCTGCATGGAACATTTCTTGAAACATAAAAAAAATAAAAGAAAAAAAACCTCTTTAAATCTTTTGACGTCAACATTTGCAAGTTTAAAGTTCAAACCATTAACTTGATGGTAACTTGGTAAGACACCTTTCACCTGAAAGCAACGAGCTGAAGGTAAAGCAGGGCTTGCAAATCATTCAAAATAAGGAAATACATTTTTTCAAAGCTTGTTAGACTTTTGGTAATTATTTGTAGCATTTTATGCTAACTAGTCATGTTACAGGTTAAGCATTAAAGAGGGGACATTTGCTTTTTAATGGTTTGCCATTTTTAAAGCTTTAATTTAATCATTTAAATTAAAGCCTGGTACCTTATGTACAAGGCTAAGGATTTGTCGAGCTCTGATATGATAGCTAAAAAGATAATGTTCATATATCTATGCATACCTAGCCCTCTGTAATATGTCTTATCCAGTTGAAGGTTGTCAAACCAGCATAGAATTAATTTGTTGTTTGTCAGGTAGGCAGGATAAGCTGTGCATTGTTTATGGAAACATCATGTTTGCGTTGCAGGAGAGATTACAAGTCACGTCAGGTGGTGATTATTTTTATGCTCTAGGACAAATAAAAAGTGTTTGCTATCAATTAAAATTCTGTATTTACTATAAACAATTATGAATAAAATAGTAACTTATACATTTTATAACCCTGTAATGCTCAGAAATGATTTTGGTGTAAGGGAATAGTATTATTTTAAAGATCTTTCCAAGCAAATGAGACTCAGTAACTTTTGTCCCCATTATGTTTCTGTTTCCTTGTGCGGAAATAATTATTCTAGAATTGAGCTGTGGTGTGGGCTTGTAACTATGTAACCACAACATCTTCTGGGCTTATCAGGACTAGTCAATGATTGTCGACAGTGTTGTTTACTTAATCATAGTACGGCGAAGAGGAAAATGGTGTTGCAATATGAGAACAATTTTAATGCTTTTATTACCTGCCAGGCTGGATCTCTGGATCCAATCAAATATAACTTTATTCATAAAATGCTTCTCATACTTTGCGCAACTCGAAGCGCTTTACATTTAAAAACAAAACACCAAGAAAAACACAAGAAACACCCAACCCACCTTTCAACCCCCCCCCCCCCCCCTCCCACACATACAACCCATGACCCCAAACACAATTATTACTTATAAAATTACTTCTAAAAGAAACATTAGGCTTTGCTCTGCTCTGAGGAAATAGTATTAGGGAATCTATTCATGCCAGGAGCAGCTCCGCCACAGTGCCCACCCATACCGGGACAGCCACGAGGTTCACTCCACAGTTGTGAGGCTGCAATATAGAACTCCAGCCGCCCCAGCAAGGGCGACAACCGAGGCAATGACCGGCAAAAGGCCAGCACCGGAGGACCTCAGGGTCCGTGAGGGTTCATAGTTTAAAAGTAGATCATTTAAACAAGAAGGCCCAAGATAATTAAAACATTTAAAAACCATTAAAAGAACTTTAAAAATTCTGAAACGCACAGGGAGCCAATGTAAAGCTGTGTATCATCAGCATAGCTGTGAAAGTCAACAGCGTATCTCCTGATGACATCCCCAAGAGGCAACATATACAAGTTAAAAAGTAAAGGAATCTACATTTACATGTACATATTAAACAGGTATAAGGTAAAGGGTTGTCACATAGGGAAGCTTAATTGCTTAAAAAGTTTGTGTATATCGTCTGTTTTTGGTAACATCCACTTTAAAATATTTTAAATAAACTGTTAATTGGGTCATTGGGACATATTGTCTTTTAGTTATAGTTGACATTGTCTGTGAACTTTTACCCACAAGTGGTAAAAGAGACATTGCATAAAACCCTTCTTATTTCAAAGGAGTAACTGTAGGGTAATTTTAATACTGAATGTTATGGAATATTGCTTTTCTAAAGAAACATACTGTAAGTACTAGCTTTATGACAATAGTAAGTGGGTTCTGATTGATGCAGATTATTTCACCAGTGCAAATTGTAGACAAATCTACACCCCTACCGGGTGTTGTTATTTTCTGCCGTGTTGATAAAATCCACCGTTGTGGTCAGTAAAAGCTGGAAAAATAGGTCAGGCCCTCCTCCAGCGTGAATGCCTGCTGAAATATGTAGTCCAACCAAAATAAGACTTGGCAGCTCCCTGCCATTTGGTCCCAAAAAACCAGTTTAGTCATTTGGGCGGGCGCCTGCCAAATCATTATACAAACTCATGGTTCAAATAAGTCCTAACTGAGAAGAACTGATCCCATGTGGAGCTGCCGTGACCCAGCTCTTGTTTTCTCCCCCCATCTGACGGGGGGACACAGCCTCTCTGGGAGTCCCAAGTCGCCCTGGAACACATTTGTCTGCTAAACCAAGCAGACGGTGTTTACGTCAAAAAGCTGCTGGCATTCAGAAACAAAATGGTTCGGCAGGATCTTTGTGTCTATATTGTCAATATTACAATTCATTTGAAATTCTTGTTATGTTGCTGCTTCAACTGCTACAGGTGGGCTGTGGTCATAGATCAAGAAAAAGCTGCTTATGTTTCTAACTTTAATCCACTATCTAGATATTATTTAATCCATTAGATAATTTGAGATATTTGAAAAGCTATAAACTACATTTTTAGTATTTTACAGGATGATAACTCAGGATATATAGAGAGATTTTGCTTTAGTAAAAATCCTGATTATTTTAAAATGTTTAACATTTTTTAACTTTTAAGTGACATTCTTGTTGAGGTTTGGGTTGAATGTTGGAGAGTAAAATTATTTGAAAGTTTAGAACGACTTCTCCTTTCATGTCTGTCTTTTCCACAACTTGCAGTCAGTCACTTGAATTTCCTCACAGTAAGTACACTTGGCCATTTTTAGCTTGTCTATTGGGCCAGTGTCTCCACTGTGGAGCTATTTAATGTTTAATTCCTTTGAATATTTCACCTCAGACAGACTCTGGTGTCACTTCTCAGACAGAGAAGAGGGCAAAGAAGAGATATGAATGGCTGCGGCATAGATGGGTTTTTTGTGTGTTTTTTTGTTTTTAATTAAAAATAAACCTCATTTACTAACAAAAGGAATGTTTTTAAGTTTTTGGTAAAAAGCAAGATATTTGATGCATTTGTTGTTTTTTTCTTGTTCTGTTTTTAAAATTGCATCAGCAGACTTTAAACTAGTTCTTACAGGTAGTTAATGGCTTAATCTATAATCTTATTGACTCAGTTGCATTGATTCATTGATGTTTGAAGATAAGATTAGCAGCGTTGATTGTGAAAATCATTGGGCACATAATTATTGATTTCAGTTCATTTAGAGGAAGAACATTTACCAGTTTACCTTTATTTTGCCATATTAACCTGGGACAGAATTAGGTATATTTAAATTTGTTTCTTAACTTTTGGTTCAGCCTTTTCACCCTCAGTCCTGTATGTCTTTATGCTAACATTAGTTTGATCTGTTGTAAAGTGTTACCAGGGGTCTTTTAATTATGATTATAATTTGAATAAAAAATACACAGAAATGCCATTTTGAGCTCCATTTTCTTTATATATGTTCTCCATCATGACAAAAATACCACAAGAACATCTTAAAAACAATAGAAAACACATTTTTTTTATCAGTGTGGTTCTTTTTTAATATTTCTGATTGTGTTTCAGTTTTAAAACAAAGAGATGCCCCATATTTCATCCATCAAAAACATGGCAGAAGGTGACGGAATAAACACCAGGAGGAAGCAGTGCCACACAACTCTGCTTTAGAACAGTTTGTGCTTTCCAATAATAAACCAAACAGATGCATCCAGCAGGTCTCTAGAGGAACCAGGGCTTCCCCTATAAAGGATGAATCAAGCTGCACAGAGTCAGGGTTGATTATAACGTCCTTTGACTGTCTGCTGACCGGCAGTCATAACTTTCAAAGGATGAAGCTGTGAATGAGCAGTGACATTTTTGAAACAAGGTTGTCGTGGGGAGAAAAGCCAAACTCAAAGCCAATGAAAGAGCAGGCTTTGTTACAGCAAAAATGACCTTTATTTTGAATGCTTCCTACTGATGCTAGGTTACAAAGATAATTCAAAACCAATCTTCACTTAGAAATTGCATTTTTTTTTTCAATTTCTTGCACTTCTCATGCAAAAGATAGCTATTCTATTGGTTTGGAATGTAAGAACAAATAATTTTACTAATAAATATTGTATAAGGGATATGTTAGTTTTTCATTACCAACAAAGCTAGTTTTAGACAAGAAATGTGAC
Organism: Oryzias celebensis; assembly: GCA_014656515.1. NCBI lineage: Eukaryota > Metazoa > Chordata > Actinopteri > Beloniformes > Adrianichthyidae > Oryzias > Oryzias celebensis. Next base: position 12,180,574 of record BNCR01000008.1, on the reverse strand, counting down.
AAATTGATATCTCATTGAAATGCGTTGAAACAAAAATAGAATCTATTCAGTAGTTTGACGGGGATTATTCCTTTAAGCCCATATTTTTCTAAATCTACTGATGTAGATGTGGCTTAGCTGCTCTCTGTATCTTATGTAACTCAAATATGTGATGAAAGTTTGCATGTATGTTTCATAGTGAGAGTTAGATGCACTACAATAAAACACTGCTGTGTAATGTTGGTTGCAGCAGTAGCTGCGGTCCACAGTGCATGGGTTGCATAGCGGAGGGAAGGCCCGACCCTCCAGCTGTATCCCCACTCAGATCCACAGCTGCTGTCATCACTGCAATCCTGGCAACTACTAATTGACCAGTGAACACTCCAGTCTCCCACAATCTCTGTGGGTGGGGTTCAAGCTGGCTGGTCTGTAATGAAAACCTGCAGCTCATGTCAAGCTTTTGTGTTTTCCTGAGACGTTTATTTCACCTGCAGGGGAGCCCATGACAAAAGAAATTGGCAAGAAATCTGCACTTTATTTTTATTGAGCTCAGATGCACCTTCATTGTGGGTGGATTCAGAGGAAGATGGAGAACACCCCTCATGCGCTGGTTTTTCATTCTCAAATTAGAGTTTCAAAACCGTTTCTCTGTGTCATTTCAGATGGAAGCACGGGGGATGCCTGGTCTGTGTCTCCCCACCTGCCCTTGGTGGTGTCACTGATGGTGCTGCTGGCCGTGATCGTGCTACTCGTGAACTGTGTAACCTGCTGCAAAGAAAGGGAGATCAACTTTAAGGTGAGGGAAGTGCCGCCCAGGTAGGCACAGAGGTTTAGGTTCTGAAATGTTAATGCAAATCTGACCTCAGTGAGTTTAGTTAATGTCAAAGATGACCTTCCACGCTATTAATGTGTCAAACCAGCACTCAAAAGATCTAATAAATGTAACAGATGTTTTTATAGCTGTGATGTCGTGTTGATTTTATTTACCTTGAATTGTCAGAAAAAAAGGAAATTATGAAAACTGTCGAGAACCATTCTTAGGTCCTGTCTGCAGATTCAGTGGGATGAGAGCGATTGTCTCAATAATTCAGCTGTAAAGTCAGATGTCGTGCTCTTTGCTAAAGCAGGAGGTGGTGTCCTCTGGAAGGATGTGGCTGGCTGCTTTCCCTGATGTCTGTCGAAACCAGTAAAATATTGATGGCTATTGTCTCTAAATTTCTTCACTTTTTCATTTGAAACTACTTTACAGACAAAAAATTCAGAGACGTGCGGCTTCCGCTGCATTTTGTCTGGCATGTTTCTTCTCAAACGTTACACTTTTAGCGTAAAAAATGCCGAATTCTGTGAGCATTTGTTCTTTGCAGCACATATTTATGATGAAACACATGTCTGTAAGTTTGAATGAATCATGTATGATGTTAATATGTGGTTGCCATTTTTTTTCCTTTTTCTCCACCAGGAGTTTGAAGATCACTTTGATGATGAAATCGACTTCACTCCGCCAGCGGAAGACACGCCTTCTATGCAATCGCCTGCTGAGGTTTACACCCTCGCCGTTTCTCCTGTTCCCCTTCCCGGACCGCCACACCTGCAACCTCTGGCTAGCATTACAGGTCAGATATACACACAAATACAGCGCATGTGTACCAGCTTACATTTTGATGGTCATGTTTTGCACCATAAAAGCTTGAAAACAAGTTTTGTGGAATTTGTAAGCAGGGAAGATGCATGAATTTAAACTTTGTGCCTTTACAGAAACGTCTTCAGACTCCCAGGTGGCACGTCACAGCTTGAGTTACATCCAGGAGATTGGAAATGGCTGGTTCGGCCAGGTATGAACACTTTTAATGTAACGTTTGTCGGACAGAAATGTAAATCAGGTCAGATTTACAGAAAAAAATGCTCAAACTCTGTATAAAACTCACCTCTCTCCCTTTATCCTCCATCCTGCTTTTTTTTATTTGTTCCTCCAGGTGCTTCTTAGTGAAATGTACACAGACCCAGGTGGAGTCAGAGTGGTGGTGAAGGAGTTAAAAGCAAATGCAAATGCAAAGGAGCAGAATGATTTCTTGCAACAAGGAGATCCATACAGGTGAAAGAACAAAATTCTTATTGTGGAATATTTGATCACAATTGAAATTCTAATTCTACTGATTTAGAATATGAATAAGAATTTCAAATGTAATTGAAGCAAGTGTTAGGTCCATGAATGTTTCATTTGTTTTTAAAAAAAATCTGGGGAATCACATATGAAACCTTTATATCAACCTTTGTGCAAATTACAAAACAGAGCCATAAAGGTGCATTCACACCAGACGCAGCCAGGGTAGCTGGGGTGTCAAGTTTCAATGTTAAGTGAATGTAAAGACGCAAATTCTGTCCATTTTCTTAAACCACCGGGGTCCCTGAGTTGCTGGAGACTGTCTGGTTACTGTTGGGTGTAGACTGGATCCACCCTGGAGAGGTCACCAGCTCATCACAGAGCTGAAGCGAAAGAGCTCGCTATGCTAGACAGCCGCCCGAAAGCACGGCAAGGTCCGACAGAGCAAGCGGTTGCCGTTGTAGCGGGGGCGATCTCCTAAGCTCCATAGGCTTATGATGTTTTTCTTCTTTTCATTGAGACAATGACAAAAAGATTTCCCAGTTTTATTTTCTCTCTTGAGTTAATGCTCATACTGGGTTTCAGATGGATGGAAGTACCGTTTCAAACGGCCGTCAAGTGCAGCACACTGCACTGGGAGAGACTCTGGTGAACCCAGATATGGGGTCGTGCTTGCCGGCGCCTCTGTACAGCTTTTCAAAATATATAAACACAAACTTCTCGCTCAAAATCATCCATGTTTTCAATAAAGTGGTCAAAGAATTAAGTTTGTTGGTGGTTGCTCCGCGGTTGAGGCGTCAAGGCGTTGAGCAGTAAATTTGACGGGCGTCAAAAGAGAGGCGGCAGGCGATTTGACGCCTCTGCTGCATCCGGCATGTGCGCAGCATAAGAATAATTGAAGAAGCAGGTTATCAGCAGCCTACAATAAATAAAGTAAATCTTTTTAACAAACGACTTCTTAAGTAGAACATAATTTCTTGCCAGTTCGTGTACAGTCAGTGTTAACTGTCAGAACAAATGAAAACAAAGCTTTTTAGATATTTAAGAAACATAAATTAACAAAAAAAAAACATAAAGACGCAATGTTTATCAGGTGCTTTTATCAAGACAAATGCTTTTTTAATAGATGTGTTTATATAGCTTAAAATTAGCCAGATTTAAGATAAATGTCCAACATTTATCGTGGTTAGATTAATTTATGTATTATCAGCCTCTTTTGTACGTATATTATAATATAAAGTAGATTGTCTTTTGTACATTTCTTAGATATAAAATTTCAACTTTCCAAAATATGTATATTAGGTGCTGCTTTAACCTTTATTTATTTTTAAACAGAAAATCTGGCATTCATAACAAATAAAATAGCATGTTATACAAAATAAATATTTATAGTCCTTATATAGTCTGTTGTTTTTTTCTCTGTTTTAATCCTCAGAGTTCTGGAGCATCCAAACATCCTCCAGTGCCTGGGACAGTGCGTTGAGGCCATTCCCTTCCTGCTTGTTTTTGAGTACTGTGAAATGGTGAGCAACACAGCATTCAACTCCATACACCCGAACACAACTTCATTTTTTAATTTTATTTATGTTTGTACACTTTCTACGCTTCTTTGTTACAAGTTAAAACAAACTTTATTTGTATTCAGAAAATAACCGACTGAATCGCTTAATATGTCATTAAATAGGGATTTATTTTTCCTACTTTCACTCGAAAACATGAGTTTGGGTTCATTATAGAAGCTGATTGGCTTGCGGTATATTGTCAGGGCCCTGATGAAGAGGAGCTCCCTTTTGCCCCCTCCCTTCATCTGCACTCACATAGCTACTGTAAGCTGGGGACTTCTCACATTCCCACCTCTCCCAGTAAAGCAACAGGCTCCATTTACACTCCTCTGGTGTCAGCTGGACCAGCTGCTGTGTTTGTACATTTTTATGGCCATCACCTTGTAGTTGTTGGCCGTCGCTAAGCGCAATCTTAGGCAAACTAAGCAGTTCCAAAGAGGCCTACAACATGATCAACTCAGTGGTTCTGGGAAAGAAGTGAATTTGGAAAATCGTTTACTCACAATTTGACTTTACATGCTTGTGTTTTTGTTAACTTTGTGTGTTTTAATGCTTTTTGAGAGGAAATGATAAAGACAATAATCTGATTTTTTTTTTTTTGTCTACACAACCACTTTGATTTCCTTATTGGTAATTTAATAACCATTCAGTAAAGCCCAGCTCAGCACCTCATGACAAACAATCAGTCATTTTGCTGGCTTGGAGCATTGTCAGCTGCTCAGTTCGGCACATGTCCTGGCATTGTGGTCCTTCCCAGCCCAGTGCCAGTAATCTCTCCGACAGCTCATAGAAATGTGTCAAGGTAAATGACTCAACTCAACTGGGAGTGAGTCATTAAGTGGTGTGATGATGAACAGGTCTTGTATGTTAAAGGTGATAATGTGCCACAGCAGCTCAACTGAGTGATGTCCGCCCTCGTTCCTCCTGAAGAATTTAGTTTTCCTCCTCTTTCTGCGGTCTTGTCTTTCATTTGTGCGGCCTTTTCTTTGAAAAACCATCGTCTATTTTAACTTGACGCTTGTCATTGACATGGAAACCAATTCCTCCAGATGCGTTTGCAGCGTTTTATGAATTAATTTCTTGCTAATAGAGTCCTCGTCAGTCATCCACTTGAGGCCCAAACAGGACACATGACACTGCAGCGGCGCGGACACAGCGGACGTCAAAACGCCACTTATGTCGTGACGTTCGCCCTGACGAACCGCTGATTGATGGCGGGTTTGCTGTCCGGTATCACCCTGCCGGGTAACCGTGACTCAAAGCCTTTTGGTCATCAAAATACATCCACCAACTGGTGTAGAGACCACAGACGGTCACACGTGAGGCCTCCAGCGCATGCATCTCCAGCATGGTCAGGACATTAGCCAGACTGGCTAACGGTTTCCTTTAAGAAGAAGCTCACATTTTCTTCACCTAATGTTATAGTAAAAATACCATTCATAACATGATGCTTTTATTTTATGAAAAACACTTTATAAATTCCTTTTCATTTACATGATAAATTTAGCTCGTCTGTAAATATTCTTTAATTAGTGCAGTGTGTGCGCTTTAATGTTTGTGTGAAGCCAATAGTGCTTACATAAGATGAGCAATCTAAGCGGCTTGTTAAAGAAATGGCCCCAGGTCTGTAAACCCCCCCCCCCCCCCCCCCCCCCCCCCCCAATAAAAGAAGCCTACAGACTTGCATGATCAGCAGCTGAATGTGTCTCGGCTGTTTTAATGAAAGTGACTCATGCGCTTGTGTGTCGTCCTTTAGGGTTTGTGCATGATGATTGGGAATCTCCTTCATTCTGAAGGGGATCTTTGTCTGACTCTTAAAAATCCTCTTTGGTCTGGCCTGGGAGGGCTTCTCATTTAATGTGCTGATTTTTCATCACATTCATGGTTTTTGTATTTTTTTTTAATTGCTCCGCTGCACACCTTAAAGCACCGCAGACACTTCCCCCCACCAACTCTAACCTGGGCGTTTTTTATTTATAAATCTCAGTGACACAGCACAGAGGTCCATTTAACCGTGTTACCCTTATTTGGTTCCAATCAGACATCACAAGTTGGTAATACTGAAAAGATGACAAGAGTGGATTGTGCTGCCCCTGTGTGGTTGTCCCTGTACACTGCCTTTTTAAAAATGTTTTTATATGATACTCATGCATCCCTGCACTTGTCTAATGTTTATTTGCTTTGGAGCTAACGATGATTGTGTGTTTGTCTGCAGGGGGACCTGCGGGCCTATCTGTCTCAGCAGGATTGGATGTTCAGAAACGCTGAGTTGCTGCAGTTGCAGAGGATGGCTTGCGAGATCGCTGCTGGTGTCACTCACCTTCACAAACACAACTTCCTGCACAGGTAGCACTTTACAACTGCTCTTATGCTACACTAAAGTGAGCTTATTTTTAAACGTCCTAGCTTAGCATTTGTTTCCCTTGCTCTGGAAATCAGTTCAGACTGAAAGCTTCTATTTTAAATGAGCTGGAAAAGCTGAAAAACAGTAGCATTTAAGTGATTTAGACAAAGAGAATGCAGTTTTAACTATTATATTTTAATGTAGGTATTCTCTGTACTTGAGTAGTTGGAAAGCACAAATATAGATGAATAGTTTCTAAGGAAGCACTACGTTGTAAGTACATTATGAAGACATAGGTCAACTGTTAGTTTAACTTGCCCTCAGCCAGTCCCAGGAGTACTATTGCTTTCCAAAAAAGGTGTTTAGAGAGGCTGCATTTCATTTTCATTTTTACCCCAGCCAGTACTGGATGTCCGGCCGCCAGCCAGCGGGGGTACGGTGGTGGTGGTGGTGGGGCAGCGTTGGGAACCCAGTGCTTGGGGAGGAAACATACAGTGCTCAGCTCATCAGCGCTATTTTGCATGTTCAGAATAAGCTCAGTGGGTTCCAATTACACAGCTCCCATGCATTGCCACAGTGTCAGCTGTCCGCTGCCAGAGGGAAATGATGATTCTGCTCTTCAGGTGTAAATGGATATCCTGAGATTGGGCGTTGTGTTGTAATCCTTATTACAACTCAAACCATTTCATCAAAATAGTTCAGTGCCACTGGGATTCAATTTTATTATTATTTTTTCCCTCCCAAAGATTTATAGTTGGAGGGAACCCTCATCGTAGCAGACACAAAGCCTCTGAGAAGTGGGCCAAGTCCAAGGCTTTAAATGAAGCTGCTCAGCCCATATCCCAGTATGAAACCTGCAGATATTCTCAGAGGGGATGCTCTATACATGTAATTAAAGAACGCACATTTATGTGTTTTTTTCAAATACAGCGTTCCCTTGTAAAACTCCTCACTACACACTTTATGCACTTTTCTGAGACAAACATTTCCACCATTTTCTGTCTCGTTTAAACTCTCAAAGTTAAAACCTTCATAGAAAATAAGTCAAGTTTTATAGAATGAAAACAAAGATCTGATCGCCATCTACAGATTTGGCAAACCGAACGCATCATTGCAGGAAATGAAACAGAGGTTATTTGACGAGGGTAACAGCCAATCAGGACGCAGAACACGGCGCTAAAAAAAAAAAAAAAAAAGCAGGCAAAATTGGATTGAAACAAATCTGCAAAACAACGAGATAGAGAACGGTGAACCACGATATAGTCATGGAGGTGTAGATTTAACTTTGCACTGTAAATAAACCAAAAGGTAGGAAGTTCGTCTATCATGACAGTGAAACAAGGACACGTTAGTTTAGCCGTTTCTGATTTAAACAAACGAGCTGAATCATTACAAACTTCAGCTGCTACCATCTGCCTGAACCTCTGTGGTTCTCCATTCTGGCTCTCTCACAGCGCTAAGATTAAAACACAAAATGGTACAGAGGGTGCAACAGATGTATAGAACATAGAAGCTGTTTTGAAGCAGTGCGGTCCTGAACAGTGGAGCATAAATACAACGGGTTGTTTTAATGTTGCTCAAGGTAATTTTATATTTTGCTTCAAGTCTTTTAAAGTGATGTTTTTACTAGAACAGCAGCTGCATTCGTTTATAATTCAATTAAACTTAATTCAGTAAAGACTGACTAATATCTCCTACTGTACCAACATTACTTATTTTTTTAAAAAAACCTTTAGTTAACTCTCAACAATCTCTAACAAACACCCAGCAAATGAGATAAAAATGAGAAGATTCCTAAAAAGGTGATTTAATTAATATTGAATTCTGGTACTTTTTAACTCTAAATAATAAGCATGTGTAAAATATGGCTTTTGTCTAAACTAATAGTTTCCCAGAGTAAAAACTATCACATTTTTAATATTTAATTAACATTTGTGAGATTACAAAAGCCGTTCTTTTTCATTTTAACAAAGTCTTTAAATGTTTCCTCTTCAGTTCATATGAATAAAGAGAGGGAACCAAAACAAGAAGCATTTAGATGCCAAATAGGCCTTATGTCACAAGCAGAAATGGCTGCAATGCCATTGCTCAGCTGCCATGTCTTAGCCTTGTAGGGTTAAGACGTCGAACTGGTTTCTCTGCGTCTGCGTTACTATACGTTAGGTCGCCAGCCAGTAGAGGGACAGGAGGGTTTAAAATACATCTCCATTTATCTTGCATGGGTTCCAGTGGGTCTGACAGTAGCTGGGCCATGCACACACATGGATACTAGCGTCAGCACGGTTTGTTCATTGGGTGGTTAAAATGGACTGGAAGCGGTGGGAATGCTGCAGCGCTACAGAGAAACCAAAGCTCACCTCATGATGCAGTGTGAAAAGCACCACTGGTGCTCGTTTATGAAGGTGGGAGCGTGTAGCGCCCCCTCCTGGCGTGTTCTGAACACTACCTCCTGCTGTTGGGACGAGCAGATGAAAATGATGCTAATGTGATTTCATATTTTTGAGTTGCACACAACTAAGGAAGAGAATTCCTTGTAACAAAATATATATATTTATGGGGAATTTTTGTCAAATCTGCAGAAGAATAATGTTTATTCTTTTTTTCCTCTTTTCTTTCAGTGATTTAGCTTTGAGGAATTGCTACCTGACCACAGATCTTACTGTAAAAGTCGGAGACTATGGAATTGGACCCTACAGATACAAAGTGAGCAACAAAAACTGATTATTATAACATTGACTACATAAGGATACGCTTGTGTAAAAAATGTAGGTTATTCCGTAAAACCATAAAAAGAGGGTAGTATGGTCCTATAAACCTAATCTGTCCTCAGATTATAGTATTAATTCGAAGGATTTCCTCAAATTTTACTTTGAAGAAGAGTAACGTTCACTTATTTTTCCCATCAGCCCCTAGGTGTGCTCCACTAAATGATCCTCTTCGTACAGTTTCTTTCTGCAGTATTCTGTTCTGTTAAGATGGTTAAAAACGACTCTCCTCCATATAGCCAAGACATTTGTCGGTTCTATTTTCAGCCCACCAGCCTATGAACTAACCCAGTATAAAGCTTGTTTTTCATGCTCGGCCATACTGTACATTTCACGGAAGATTTAAGATTGTCCGCCTCTGTAACTTGACGTGCAGCATATGTCTGAAACAGTTGTGTCCGACGCATTCCTGAAATACTGCTGATGTGAGCCTTTGGCTGTCTTAATTTAATCCCTCAAAGATAAGGTCACCCCATGAATCTATTTCTGTAGAGAAAGAGAGAGGCACTTTGAGCTTGCTTTGCCTCAGCAAGAGCTTATTTGTCTTTTTGTAAATGTGTCCACAAAGTGTACATTGTTTGTGATGGAGTTGGGGTTTAAGAAGAAATCTTTCCTGTTTTAGGAGGATTACATCATCACAGAGGATGATACGTTTGCTCCTCTCCGCTGGTTGGCCCCTGAGCTGGTGGGGGAGCGCCATGGGGGAGTTATTGCTTTGGAACAGACCAAGCCCAGCAATGTGTGGTAGGTAAAAGATGACAGCGCCAAAAGACATTTTCAAGTACATACAATGCATGATGTATGAGTGTGAATTTGCCAAAACTGCAAGACTTATCAGTTGATGGAAAAAGCTTTGGAGTGGACTCAGTGACACACACAACTTTGTATGTTTGACTAAAACATAAACAGTATAGAGTTTTATCAATTCAGAACATTCTGTGTCCTAAAAGAGTGAACCAGCTCTGCAGGGATAGTCTTGTGCAGTGTGTTTTTCACTCCACTAGGTGGCACCACTTCACTCATGCAGAAACTTAAATGTCTCTGGTGGCAGAAGTGCCTCAAAGTGGAATATTTTAGATTAGTGTGGCAAATTAATGTCCATAAAACTCCTGTTAAACATAAATAAAAACATGAAGACATTCTTAGTCCACTGATTTCAAATTAAATACTATTTTCTTTTACATTTTCTAATTATGAGAAAATATTCAGCAAAAAAGACTGTAGGGAAAAAATAAATCACCCTATGCAACATTCTGTTTAAAATAACCTACTTAGTCATATTTCAAGAAATTATTTTTTTCTCTTTTGAGTTTGGGAGTCTTCCTTAAAAACCCATTCTGATAAAAATCTTCTTTTTGGTGTTTTTAACACATTCTTGTAGCAATTTTCTGATGTTAGGGGACATATCTGAAAAAAAAGATTTAGGCTTAAAATCGCATTTTAGCCAACGAATTGCATCCACTTATAGACAAATAGATCCATGTACGTCTTTGATTTCCTTTCCTCATCCGACTTGTTATCTTGTTCAACACTGTACTGCTGGATAGATATTGCTCGCCTTTTTACATTTTTTTTTTTTTTGCACTGCAAATGTCAGGTTGGGTGTGTTGATGATGGGAAATGAGAGCAGGCTTACTTGTCCACAACAATCCTGCTCATATCTAATGAACTACTGCCGCTCTGCAGAAACTTTCCTAGAAAATGACACAGGTTTTTAGATAATGGCTCTAAGCAGTATAATCACGATTAAAAAATGACTGGGGTGGGACTTAAATGGCAGTATTGGGAAGTATTTAAATGGCGTTGTACATCAAGTCTTGACCCCAAAATGATACATTTTTTTGAACTACTGGATCATGAAATAGATCTTTCTGTTTCCTTGTGGTAAATGCTGGCCCTTTGCTTGACTTTAGGGCTTTGGGGGTCACGTTGTGGGAGCTTTTTGAAAATGCCACCCAGCCGTACCCACACCTGTCCGACCGGGAAGTTCTCAATCATGTCATCAAGGAGCAGCAGGTCAAACTGTTCAAACCACAGCTGGAGCTTCCTTATTCTGACAGATGGTGAGTTATTGGAAAGCATCTTAAAGACGAATAGATGAAATCCATGACGATGTTTGTGTTGGAGAACTTTTAGGAATTCTAAGATATAATGTTTGTTTTCGTGCATCTGCAGGTATGAGATCTTGCAGTTCTGCTGGCTGTCACCTGACCGGCGGGCCACAGCAGAGGAAGTCCACCGTTTGCTCATCTATCTGCGCATGCAAGGCCAAAAGGACGTAGAGGAGGACTTTGAACAGCGCTGGGATGCCCTCAAGCCAAACCCCTCCACCCGGCAAACCACTGTTAGCCATTCCTCCTTCCCGATCCTGGACCAGTTCACTGATGATGCCCTGCGGCATGAGATCGACGAAGTCCTCACTGTCACAGAAACCAGCAAAGGTCTTAGTTTCGAGTATGTTTGGGAGGCAGCCAAACACGACCACTATGATGGCCACCATGCATGTTCAGGCATGGACACGACTCTGAACTACCACAGCATGTTCTTTCCCATCTCCAGGGAAGACATCCAGGCCCATTTTCCTGATCCTTTAGGCAAGGCAAGAGGGGAAGAACATTCTTCAGGAGTCACTGGGATTCTACCAGTGTTTGATGCACAAAGGTCTTCAAATGGGAATGAATATTTTGTCCAACTGGAGGAGCAAGGAGAGAAAACCGCTGACGATGGCGGTAAAGGACACGACTTGGGCTTCACTTCAAGCCGGCAAGATTTTGTTGTTCTTCAAGATGCGCGCCTGGACGAGTCCAGCACCGACGCCGACTTCTTCCACCAAAGCATTGACTCGAAAGATTCCTACTTACCAGACAGCCACATCTGGTCATCTCTTGAAAACGACAGTCCATACCACACCAATATTTTCACAGAGGATGGCTCAAAGCAGGATGACTCCCCCTCATGGAGAAGGAATTTCATGGAGCTGCCTGAGCGGAATGGGAATCCTTTCGTAGAGAGTTCTATAGAAGGCCAAGAGGTACATGTTGACCAGAGCTTTGGGAACCCTTTTTTAGATGACCCATCAGTTTCTTTAGAAGAGGAGAGGATAAGCACAGATGATAGAAATCCTCCCAAAATGGAAGAGTTGTCTGGAAACTTTGTTTTCCTCAGAGACCACAGGATGATGAAAGAGTGCTCTGTCAACTCAAGTCTGCATCCGACTTTTCTTTTACCCGGCTTAGTTCATGAACCAGAGGAAACCTTCAAGATGAGTTCTTGGGAGAACCTTGAGACGTTTTGCAGCTTAAACATGACCGATCCGTACTCAAAACCTGCACCAAGTAGCGCCGCCTCAAGGCAGGAACTTTTAGACTTTGCAAGTGTAAACTTCGGGGTCGAAAACTCCACACTGGTGCCTTCCATTACAGTGGTGGCAGATGACAACACAAGCAGCTACCTGCCAGTTCTAGAAAGTTCTTCCTCTAAAGAGCGCAGCCTGCCACCGTCCTCCGACAGAGCAGCAGACTCTGGTTTTGATTCTACCTCAGAGAAGGTCCAGACTATCACTGATGGCCACTCCCCCGCATTTTCTGACAGTGCCACGACTGACTCTTTGTGCACGTATGCCAACATTGCCAGCCTTGACGACGACGACCCAACATCCTTACAAACTGCAGATCAATCCATGAGGAAGAAAATACTGGAATGTTTCCCAGTTTATGGAACGTCTTCAGAAAACGGGCACAGTGAAGACCTAACGAGCAATGATCTGTTTAGTGAGCTAATTGAGGACGTGGAGTTGGAAACCACTCTGTCTGACCATGAAGAGGCTTTTATGGAAGCCAACGGAGAAGCTGCGGTTCGGTCTTCTCTTCTGGTGTCTGGACCGTCTCTGGACCAGATCAGTCAGGACAGCTTACTAGAAGACAGCAGTTCTACCACTGTTCCAACCGTGGAGCATCCAGCTGAAACGCCGGACTCCTTAGATTCTCTGGACATACACAGGCTGGCAGAGCAGGCCGATGAGCTGAGCGCTCAAACGCTACATCACAAACTCCATCCTCCATACAAGATATCGGACAGCGGCTACGAGACCGAAAACCTGGAGTCTCCAGAGTGGAACTCCCAGCCGAACGACTGCTCTCCTGTCAAAAATGGCACCAGCATCACCAAAGAGCCAGAAGAGCTGGCAACTGCAGCAAATTTGGTCCCACCAAAAATTATCATCTCTGAGGTTGAGGGTTTGCTGGAGAGTTGTCGGGAGGACTTCCATGAGGACCTGCAGACGGATCGCCTCGCTGAGGAGCCGCCTATGGGCGGCAGTTACAGAGACTCTGCTTACTTCTCTGACAATGAATCAGAACCCGAGAAAAAGTCCGAAGAAGTGGCAGGAGGTTCTGCCGGCGCCGTGTTGCTGAGGAACTCTGCAGGTCCATCCCAGGAGGCTTCCAAAGAAAGAGATATCGATGCTTTATTTTCTGAGCTGGATGCCGACACAGAGGACTTTGAGACGAGAGTCACAGAGCTCATCAGCGAAAAGGACGGAAATACACCTCAGCTTTTTAATGATACATCAGCATCAGAAGATCTCAAAGACCCCATTGCCTCATTAAGAAAAGAACCAGAGAGGGGCGTTCACCCTAAGCTGACCAGGACGTACGCCAGCGACGGCCATAAGATCAAAGAGCCAGACGTGGAGGGCCGATACCTGGGGAGGGGGGAGGATCTGGACGGACAGGAAGATGGCGTGGACGCTGATGAGGAAGACGAGAACAGCGAGGATTCAGATGACGACCTCCGCGCATACCAGCTGCACAGCTCGAGCTCTGACAGCGAGGACGAAACGCCGCACTCCGTTCCGGTGATTGTGTCTGACGACAGCAACTCGAAGCACCTGAAGAGTTTGTTGAAACCCACGACTTTGAGCATTCCGGCATCGACTTCCCCGTTTCCAGTGAGGCCCAACGCAGAGAATTCCAGGAGAGCCGTGTCCTTCTTTGACGACGTGACAGTCTACCTATTCGACCAGGTACAACATCGGCTTTACCTCTCTTTTATTTGAAATTATAAACCTACGTTAACACCAGACACGTGACGCACTTTTAAGAATGCCCCTGGTATTCACACTGGTCTACCGTTACCCAATACTGGCGCCACCTACAGTTGGGAGAATGTCACAGTGGTGCAAAACTCGTGAATCTTGCTCCAAACTTTTCCTTTCACAGCTTTATTCCGGTATATGAAAGACTTGTTGTCCTATAATTCCATCTGGGCACAAACTGCTAATTAGTATTTTCTCTTTCATCAGTTTTCAAACAGTTGGCACTTCATGAATGAAAAGGCACGCCATCCATACATCACAACCAAATTTTACAAGTTTGTGTGCAAAGATACAAGCAATGAAATAGTTATTAGTTTAGTAAACAATGACTGGAAAATTTTAGATAAATTTGGCAGACATGATAAAAAGCAATTAATGATCAAAAGCAAGTCAAACGTGATTATTTTGTAGAGATTTGTACTTAATCAATTGTTTTGTGTCCAAAAGCAGGAGCTGTTGGATGAAATGAACATGAAACTGCCTTTAGGTTGTGTCCAAAGGACTCAGTGTTGTGCAGGTTGCACTAACTGTTGTGAGGAATGCACTGAAACGATGGAGGAAAAACTGAAGACCTTACTTTGATTCGTTTTTTTAGGAGACTCCCACCAAGGAACTGAGCGACCACTTGAGTGGTCCAAACAGTCAGACCTCAGAGTTCAGCAGTCCAGTGCCTGTTGGCGGCTTCCTGAACCGCTTTGGTAACTCCGAAAGCTCCACAGATGAGGAGGGTAAGTGAAGGCAGCAGCAGCATCTTCTCAGAGCTTTCTGTCGTGTTCTTACATGTTCTTTGACTCCTCCCAGGTGGAGGTTTTGAGTGGGATGATGACTTCACCTCCTCAGCGCCTGCTTTCTCTTCCAAGACGAACAAAGACTCGGCTCCTAAGGCGGTTTTACCTTCTGCCCCCATGGGCGGGCGCACGCCGGAGCCCAGCTGGACCAGCTCCTCCGCCTACTCCCGCTTCTCTATCTCGCCAGCAAGCATCGCCAGCTTTTCGCTCACACATCTCACCGACTCTGACATCGAACAAGGAGGCAAGTCTGTTGTATTTTAACAACCTAAAAAAAAAAAACCACCAAAAAAGTAACTAATTCTTTTTTTCTGTCACCAGGAAGCAGCGAGGATGGAGAAAAAGACTAAAGTCATGGACGGCTGAATCATTTGTCAATCGCTTCAAGTAACTGAGCTGTACTCAGGATGCAGCACCACCACTTGATACGGTTTGTGGAGCGCTCCTCTCAAGCGAAAGACCCGGCCCCGTCCGAGCCCTCCTAACCTCTCAAGCCCCCTCCGTAAGTGTGGTTTCAGTCCAGTGCAATTCCAGTTCGGAGAAAAACACGCAAATCAGGAGTCGCTCCGAAATCTGTTCCATAAAGACTTCGTCATGCACATTCCAGATGTGTGGCTGCTTCTTTTTGTTCATTTCAAGACTTGTATGAAACCAAGAAAACAAAAAAAACACATTATTCTCCAGATGAGTGACTTCAGCACACTAGGATGATCACTACAACCAACCGAACAAAGTAAGCTCTTCAGCGGGAAACCGGAAGCTCCGACTTACTTCACAGCGTCTTGTAGTGTGACTGCATCAGTGGTTGCCTTGTTTGTCGTGCGTCAAACCGTTCTCCTGATTGGAGCCAGCGTGTGGAATCCTTCTGTAGCAGTATTTGAGTCGATGTGTTTTGAATGTGGAAGCCCCATCCTGCAAAAGGGTGATTGTTCAGTCTACAAAGGGGGACGCACTGTATATTCCTTTATGTTTGAAAGGAGCATTTACTGTAAGCTGATTGTTTTTGTTTGGTTTTTTTTGTTTTAGGACATCTCAGTAAGATCGATGATCAAGGTGGTCCAACTGTGAGACAGTTGTGAAAACCGAATAATTTGTGTAAAGCTTTATTTTATCTGAAATGAGCAAAAAGCTGGTTTGATTTCTTTTTATTGTTGTTGTTTTTTTTGTCTGGTTATCACTGGGTTTAATGGTGCCTGTGGATGCTGCAAAGACAGCTGCTCTCTTATTTACTGTCAAAAAATTCTCACAGATCATGTAAAAAAGCAGAAAAGTCTATTTTTAAACGTCTGGACGAAGAAAATCAGACGTTGAGCGTGCAATGACATTTTTCTGGTGGGATAAGCTGACGATTGTGTGGGGGCGGGACTTCCAGCTACATGAGAACACTACTAAACAAAATCACTAAAAATAAAAGGCTGCTTTTCTAATGTCGGGAAGAGATGTTCTCTTTTTCTAACTTTTGAGTCAAAAAAAGAAAAGGAAAATAGCGTGCTTGCGTTGCAATATTTTTTGTGCTCATTTGAAGATTATTTGTCGTTTAATCGGTGTGAAATTGAGCGGCTCAGATTCTGGTGTACAGCTATGAACTGTAGCTCTTACAGTTATTCCCTTCAATCACTTATAGTTGCTAGACGCCTCTCTACTGCCCCCTACAGGCCTCCTTTATGTTAAACACCTGTGTTGAAACCAGCACTCACTTCTATTTAAGGAAATCTTTGGATTCGACACTTGCTTAATCTTGCACATTTGAGAGATGTAACTTTTATGTTGAAATGTTCCGATGTATATAAATGTTTGGTTTATTCATTTTATTTTGCTGTCTGTAAATTTGGAAATGATGTAACTACGTTGTAGGTATGAGGTTTTGTTTTTGTAACTTAAAAGCGGCGCTAAATCAGAGGGACATATCACAGCAGTTAAATGAAGACAAAAGTTCTGTCCTTTAAACCTGTAGATTTTAAATATTTTTACTTCATATGACTCATGCTTAGTGTAATTGAAAGAAATGTTTATAATTACACTGTTTAATATGAAAATAAATGCAAATGAACTTATAGATGGCGGATTGATGTTTTATTTTATTTTTCGAGTGGATAATTCTTAGTTTAAAAGCTGCTCCACATGTAGAATATTTAACATTTTCATTTATTTTATATTAGTGGCCGCTTTAATCTCGACCATAAAAAATTGTTGGAAAATGACAACTGTAAAATATGAAAATTCATTAGACCCTTTAGTGCGACAAAATTAAATCAACTTTAATTTCTTTCCTCATTTGTTTTTGTTCCAATTCCTTTAATCAAATAAAATAGGATTTTTCTTTTTTAAAAGCTATGATTTTTTTTTTTGTTTTATTTGTAAACCAAATTTTGTTCAAAATAGTTCAATTAGAAAGTCCCAAATCCTAAATCATAACTAGAGAATAAAGAGAAAATGTATACATTTCTTTGGCTGCAATAGACTTGCAACCTGTTCTGGGTGTACTTCACCTTCCCAACAGTAGCTAGGATAGGCTCCAGCAACCATGTGGCGTTTAAAAAGGAAGTGGGTTGGAAAATGGATGGGTGGAATTTTTTTTACTGAAACAAAAATTACTCCCAGTAAAAATCAAATACTGGATTTAGTTATTAATTTGAACTTCTATATGGAAGTTTAATTAAGACTTTGTCACTGCAGTCCAGATGAACAGTTTGATATTTTCTTTAGTCACTTTTAGTCTAGAGACAAAACCATGTTTTTGGTTCCAACCTCCTGGAACCAAAGAAGACATCTGGGTTTTTATGGTTTATAAAACTCTTCATTTCAAAGATTTATTTATAGAGAAACTCCACTCGAGCTTATTCAAACTTTTATTTTGCATCTCGGTGAATGTGTGGCTGGGTGGCATTCACAGCTGCCACGGCAACAGTCCCAGCAATCGGATTAGTCTTCCAGCAGGAAGGAAGTTTTATTGCAGGGCATCAAAGTGTTCCCACACCAGAAAGATTTAGTTCTTTTTTTTCCCCATCTTGGAAAAAAAAAAGCCCTCGGAAGGCATGTTGGAGTGGTTTGGGAGAGGGAGGGGAAAAAAGAAAGAACACGCTAAACAAAGACAAACTGAGAAACACAATCCTCTCAGAATTCAAATGACATGCAAACAAACGACAGAAGGACAGATTTCAGGCTGCAGCAGCCATGACTGTAACTTAGCCCTTCACTGAAACCCCTCCTTGCTAAAGGTGTAGAAATAAAAAGCTATTGCTCCGTCCCATGATGCCTAGCAGTCGTTCAAACACACACATGCACCCCTTTTGCTGAATCCAGGTTTTCTATCCGCCTGAAAACGCATCCAAACTCCGACACTCATCCATTCGTCCAGAACTGTCAGCTCTGCGGTCCGGTTGTGCGGTCCCTTCACACGAAGGGGAATTAGGGAAGGATTCCAGGAGGCGAATGCAGATCCAGGCACAAACGGGGCCGGAGGAAGACGGCGACAACATGGACTACACACACACAGCACTACCGTT
This sequence comes from Oryzias celebensis, assembly GCA_014656515.1. Classification (NCBI taxonomy): domain Eukaryota; kingdom Metazoa; phylum Chordata; class Actinopteri; order Beloniformes; family Adrianichthyidae; genus Oryzias; species Oryzias celebensis. The sequence continues at coordinate 12,162,434 of BNCR01000008.1, read as the reverse complement.
CACCGTTCTCTGGGGGACTGGGCTGCGGGCGGGGCCCAGTGGAGGTGGGTGTGGACTCCGAGGCGCCTCCGCCGAGTTCCCCCTGACACTGATGTGCTCCCAGCCTCCCTGGAAGCCAGAACACAGGCGATGCAACGCTTGAAGTGATGAGAAGCAAACTGAAAACAGATGAGGGGGCAGGGACCTACCCCTATACCATAGTCCCAGGACTGGCCCTTAGGCTGCATGGGTCCCACACCCAGCCTATGGCAGACCGCTCCTGGAGTCTCAGCGGGGAAGCCCGGAATCCCGTCCGCAATGATCCAGACCTTAAAAGAAGCGACCCTCTGATCAAACGTCCCCAACGAGAAGAAGACTGCAGGCTCGGCGGCACCCACCTGGTCCAGCGGGCCCACAGAGACCTTGGTGACGTTGTTAGAGATGAGCTCCCAGGCAGAGCCCTGCGGGTAGCTGGGGGTGAGGCCCTGTCTGTACCACAGGTTACCTGTTTGAGGGAGAATTTCAGCTTCTTCACTTTCAATGAGACAGGAAGCTGCTGAGATCTAACGTTTCTCACTGTTTTCATCCACGGCAAAGACGGACGTCCGTCCAACCGACAGCTGTCTGAGAGTCTGTCTCAGCGGAGAGGGGATGTGATACCAGCATTCTCCTGCAGGGGGAGAGGGAAGCTTTTCAGTGAGGCCACCGTTGAGCCCAAGAACGCTCGTAAAAAAGCTACATGTAAACACGAAAGCCAAAAAAGCACATTTACGTTGACTTTTTATTGAAAGAGGCTGCTCGAAAGTGTGTTGCCAAGGTGACCCACTGCGATGAAAATTGTGTTTTTAACATGTTCTTGTGGAATTTTCCCACAATGGAGGACATGTATGAAGAAAAGTAAGCTTAAAATGGCATTTCTGAGTATTTTGTTATTCAAATTGTCGTCAATCAGGAGCAGATGAAAAAACAGCTAATTTGTGACAGAAAATGCGCTGGGCCACGAGCTCTTTGATCTGAGCTTTCAGCAGCAGGGAAGGGAAGAGGGGGCGGTGTTGAAGGGCAATCTCAAATAAACTACTGCCTCTCTGCAGAAACTATGTCGTAGAAAGCAGCACAGGTTTTTTTTTTATCTAGGCTAAAACCAGAATAATCATAATTAAAATACTGCAAGAAAAACTTTAAAAACAGATCGAAGAGGGAATTTAAAGAAGTCTGGATGTGTTTCTCCCTTCACTTCCTGTCTCTGTGACCGCTGACCTGCAGGGTTCTGCGGTGACACGGATCCCCTGTAAAAGACGGCTCCATCCTTGGCGATGGCCCACACCTGGTTGGCCCCACCAATGGAGATGGATTTGAAGGGCTGGTCGGTGCCCACGTGGAGCCAGGAGCTGCCCTGAAGTCAGACACACGGCAGGCAGGTCAGAAATTCCTGACATAACCCGGAACTGTCCGGCGGGTTTTCCCTCACCGCGGGATTCTGGGGGGTCACCCCCAGGCGACACAGCACATCTCCCTTGTCGCTGATGGCCCACACGGGGACCTGCTCCATCCGGCTCTGGGCCAGACAGGGCATGATGGAGATGTCACTCAGGTGGATGGGCGGGACCTGCTTCCACGGGCCTCTCACAGTGATCTTACACTTCCTGGACAACACAAGTCATGCGTTGCCATAGAAACAGCAAATGGATGAGCAAATAGACGTTTTTTTTTTTTACCTGGTCCACCGTCTGCGCCTGACAAAGTCCTTCATTGTTTTGTGGCCGTGAAACGTCCTGTGCGCCGGAGAGGGAGAAGCAGAAATGGGTCTTTGTGGCATTCCGATGTTTAGTTTTTTTGAGGGAAAGCGTGTTGCTTACGTGGGGAAGTCTGCGGCGTACTGCCAGCCCTCTTTGTCCGTCCCGCCAGGAACTCGGTAGTCCACAGCCCATTCTGACACCTGAAACAGACTCCACATCAGAGAGCGGCGCAAAAAACCCAACAGAACCTGTGGAAATCGACCTACCCACGACCACTGCGGGGAAGGAGGGGCGGTGTTGGCTTTGGTGCACTCCTTCAGCCCGTTTTCATCGCTCCACATGGGCCGGTCGGTGGGCAGTCCTCTGGAGGCGCCAAAACACACATCAAGCTTCCTGGACCCGATCACCCAACAAGATTCACAACAAAACGTTCCAGAAGTCCTACTTGTCTGTGTATCCGGTCACGGGGTTCCACCTCTGATTCTCGTACACGTGCACGCTCCTGACGTCGGACTGATCGTGTGTCTGGGCGGCTGCGAGGAACGGATACAGACGTGTCTTCAGACGTGCACAGAAATCTATATTTACACAGGTGAATGTGTGCGTTTTAGAGCAGCAACAGATGGCAGAAACCTGAACTGCTGACATGTCACCACCGTGTCCACATTTAAAACATGCCTAACCTCACAGCCAGCGGTTTGCTCCCACTTCTTTTCTGCTTGATCTTTGTCTTTACTTTCTAAGAATTCACTTTGCAAAATGCAGCTGAGGTGTTTTTTTTATTTATTTTTTTACAAAAACTAAAGGGAATTGTTCGCCCTCTACGGGACATGTGTTACCCGAATTGGGCCCACAGTGTCCGGTGTAGACCCAGGCGGTGCCGTCCCACCCGACACCCCACACCAGCCCCAGACTGTTAGACTCTACACAGCGCAGGTGGCCCGGGACCTGCCGCCAAAACCTGCAGCACCACACAGCAGGAAAGCACCCAGCGTTAGCACGTTAGTGACGGACACATGCAGGCAGAGACGAGAGTCAGAAATGCAAAGCAGGCGGAGAGAAGGCCCGACTTTCCGTCAGCCTCACATGAGGTCACAGGGCAGGGTGTTGGCGGGGGCTTCCAGGGAGAAGCACGGCTCGTGGACCATGAGGTCTCCCTTTGTGGTGGTGGACCACACGGCCTGTCTGGATGGAGGTCCGGCGATGCCTCGACACTTGCAGCAAGAGCCGGACAGCAGCTCCAACTGCAGCGAAAACAGACGTGACGTTAGCTTAACAGTTTCTGACTAAAACTCTTAAGAAGTGTGTGTTCCTGAGTCACCCAGTCGTTCATGTCCTTTTCCGTTTGCGCCGCTAAAACCAGAGGCCACCTCTGTTTGGTCCTCTCTGCTGTGTACAGCGCAAAGGCGAAGTAGTCGTCTCGCAGCAGCGGCACCAGCGCCGTCACTTCGTGTATGAAGACGTGGAGATACTGAAACGAGGAGTTGAAAATGCGTCCCATCTTCCTGCTTCTGTAGGAACTTGTGACAAGCTGATGAAAACTCACCTTCTTCTCGTCGTACTGGGTGTAATAAACAAAGAAAATGCTGTCCTTCCTGCCGTCGGGTTTGGTGGATTGCTCCAGGGCGACGCCTACGTCCACCCAGCGCTGCGGCTTCCAGTCTCTCCACCAACGTAGAGAGCCTTTACGAACCCACACCGACTGGGAAACAAAACCAGGCAGGAACGTGAGCCAAACGGCTCGGAATCATGGATGGAACACCAACACAAGAGCCTCACGTTGCTTCTCTCCAGAGGCTTCTTGCTGATCTCCTGTCGGTGTTCCGTTTGCTGTGGCTGCTCGCTCCAGGCTGCAGACTGGACCGGAGTCAGGGACAAGGAGCCGGGGAGAGGTCCTGGAGGACAAATGTAAGCTTAGGAAATCTGGAAGCAAAAGGAGCTGATGATGCTTCCGTTCCTTTGCCTCACCAGAAGGACTAAGCCAGCTGATCTGTGAGCCAGCGTCCACGTCGCAGCCTCCGCCGGAGACCCAGGCCCACACCGGCCCGTCCTCCTCGCCGACCCCCTGCGAACCCTCCAGCGTTCCCAAATCGTACGTTGCGGCTGCAGGAGCGTCGCTTAACGAGCGTCCCGACACCTGCGCGTTCCGAGCCGCCTCTGCCCCCTCCAGGTCTACATTCATCCACGGGACATCTGCAGCGTGAGGGGCTGGCAGGACCGGGGCTGGGGGCAGCTCCACACGCTCCTCTTGGGAGGCCTCTGTGATGGTAGCTGGCTGCACCACAGGTCTGTCCCGGTCCGAGACCAGGCTGTTGATGAAGCTGTCGCTAGCAGGAATGAAAGCTTTCGGGGCGTCTTGTTGGGGCGCTGAAACTGAGACTTTCCCTTCTTGGGTTGAGGCTACAGAGGAGGCTACTACCTCCGTGACGGGGGTGTCTACGGGGCTGTGGGGGTCAGCAGGCCCAAACTCAGAGTCTGAGTCAGTGCAGCTGAGCACTGAGCCTTGAGAGGCCTCTGTCAGCGGGCCGCTTAGCTCACAATCCTCCCTTTAGGAACAAAACCGCAACGTTACGGACTGAGGAGACCGGCGCCAAGATGATTTCAGGTGATTCGGGACAAACCTCGGTGGAATAACCTCCTTACTGCTGCCCCACTGCGCAGAAACAGGGATCCAGCCATTTCCACTCGGCTCCGAGAGGGTCACCCCCATCCTAAAATACAGGCCACGGTCCTCCCCCACCGTCCACACCTGATGGAGAAGCAGCAACAAGTGTGTCATAAAAAATGTGTTCTTTAGACTTCAAAAACCGGCTGTGACTTTATAAGGACAAACGGGGTCAGCCGGCCTCCTGCGGCCCAACTGCTACCGTGAAATATGAAATATGGGATATGATGACGACTGCTTGGCCAGCTTCTAATTAGGGAGACTCCCATAAGTCAGGCCCGAGGGAATACAGTCTGAGGATATATAAGGCTGGAGTTGAAGCTGCTGGGACATTGGCTGCGCCGCCTGGCCTTACTCATGTTACAGGGCAGTCGCAGTGTGAGGCTGAAGGCAAGGATGGTTGAGATGGAGATGAGGGGGTGGGTTTGCAGAGCTAGCAAAGTCTTTGGTCGCGAGGAGCTTCTATCACACTCCCCCTGGCCTGAACTGAAACCAGATCTAAAGAGGGACAGAGGGGATTTGGCAGAACTGGAGGAGGAAGTTTGAGGCTGACAGGTTACAAAAAAGCTTGTGTTTAGATACTTTAAACCCTGAACCTGATCGTTTAGTCCCACGTCCACCATCATCATCTCCCCGCCGATGCTGATCCAGCCGGAGCCACAAGGGTTGTGGGAGTTCACCCCTCGCCTGAACCACACCTATAAAAACACCCGGGCAGATGTGTAAGATAAAAAGTATGCTACAGGGCACACACACATGAGCAGAAGTTGTTCACCTTGTAGTCTTTAGTCACCACCCACACTACGCTGACTCCAACAGACACGTGGAGCGCTTCCACCTCTTTCCCCGGCGATTCCACCTCCACCCAGGAAGTGCCTGACAGAAGACGAATAGGTTCATCTCACAAATGCCCCAAAAATGAAACCATCATTTCAAAACGTAAACATACGATCACATGAAAGTGGAGACAAACGGGGGATATTTAAGAAGTAAATGTGTTACACTGAACGCTGACCAGTTGGGCTGTCCAGGCTCAGGCCGGTGCGGACCAGCAGGTTCCCGTCCCACAGTAAAGCCCACAGAAGGTCCCCGGGGCCTGCTGATAACTGAGCCACTTCTTTGGGCACTTCAACCTCCTCCCAGCTGGCGCCCTCTGGGACACGAGGATGGATGCCCTCCCTGAACCACACCTGCAGGTCAAACGGGGGGTTTGTGGCACACGGTGAGGAATTCATTACAATAAAAAATGGGGATTAAACTGCTTAATTCAAAGAAATGTATTCAAACTCATTTCCCTCATGCCAAACCCCTCATTTTTAACCTTTTACCATGAGGTTAATAAAGTCACACTGCCCTCTGGTGGCCACAGATGAAAATGACCCAAAACAGCAGTAAATTCTGTCCATTCACACTTTGCTTTATTGGAAAAAATAAATATAATTTAAATATTATAAAGAATTCCATATTAAACCAAAGCATACATTCTAACCTGTGATCTAAATATTCCATATCCTAATGCCTTTCATGTTTAGAATATGGTTTATTATAACATAACGTACGGTGTACATTTCGCTAAGCCCCATGTGGTCAATCTAAAGGACTGACCTGTCCTTGTTGGGTCACCCCCCAGAGATAAGGATACCTCCCAGACTGGTCGCTCATCTCCCATCCCCCACAGCTGATGTCACAGAGTGGCAGAGGGGGCTTCCTGGGATTTTCCAAGGGGATCTGGAGAATGGGAGCTTTGGCTAAAATCTGAGGAAATCTCAACAAAGGAAAAAACTAAACGGAGGCTTTACAAACTTTTGCCCAGGCTCCTTGTGCTGTGTATCTTCTATAGCGGATCCAACGCCTGCGGCGGACGCAAGAGTTCCACTTTTTCTCTGGAGAGAAGTTTGCCGGGAAGTCGACAGCGTACTCCCAGCCCTGAGGGTTCAGAGGGTAAAAAAGTGCAAATGTTTTAATATTTAACCAGAAAGAAAGAAAATTAAAAAAAAAAAAACAACGAAAGAGTCCAGAGTTGTTCTCACCCCGGTCTGGCTGGGTTCCCCCCCACAGCTCTGATCCACGTACCAGTCTCCCTCCCACTCCCAGCTGCGGGAGGGGAGTTGGAAGCCGTGGAGCGGCTGGGGATTCATCCCAGTCACATCGCTCCACGGCCAGCGGTCAGTGGGGAGCAGTACATCAGTGAAGCCATCCACAGGGTTCCACCGCTAGAAAACAGGCAGCTTTAGCAGTACAAACACACACATGTTGCGCACATCACCTGATGTGTCTGACCTGGTTCTCATAGGTCTCCTCCCGGTAACGGATGGGGGTCTCACTGGGGATTATATTCAGGTAAACGTGGTGATCACAGCCGATGCCCCAGCAGCGGTCCTTCCCCGCCGTGACCCGCTTCAGCTCAAGCAGCATGTCATCAGCGCGTACCCAGCACTGGCCGGCTGTGGAGAGGCTGTACACCCTGCCGTACACATCCACGGCCCACAGCAGCGTGATTGGCATGGTGGTCCTTTAACAAAGGTTTTGAAAGCACACATATCCAAAAGATGACTGTTTTACATTTAAGACATTTTTATAGACTTTTGGAATACTAAAATGGAAAAGTCATATCGCTGGAGCTTTGACTAGTTTACATTAGGGGCTCATTGAAAACAGGGCGAAAGAAAATATATTTCTATTGTTTTCAAAACTAGCAAAAATTTGGAGATTATGCATTAATGATGTGGTTTAGTATTCATTATTTTATCCTTCTTATTTTTTTCTGCCACACATGGCAAATAATCTGAACTGATTTGTAGCATTAGGCAAGACACGAATGAAAAGCTCATCAAAAATGTATTAATTCAAAACTTATGACGAAGAAATACTTTATAAAAAAGTGTTTGATTTGCCTCAATTCGATATTGGAGGTCCACAAGCGAGTTAAAAATGTGCATTTATTCTTGTTATTTTTGACACACACACACACAAAAAACATATTTAATTGGGATTTTGAATCAGATTGTGAACTTGTGAATTAAAATTAATTGATTCAGTAGTGTTGCTTTGACAAATAAGGACCTGTATTTATTCAGGCTTCTTTATCATGTTGTGCTATATAAATAAAGTTTGACATGTGCAAAAGTTTTTTACCCCTTCTTGTACTTTTAACATAACAGAATATGGTTTCCCATGCCTCGAATCAACATAAGATAATTAGCCATTGCTTTACTTTAAGGTTATGCAGGGTAGAACATTTAAATAAAATAAAACTAATGCTTAAGAAAATAAATCGAACAAATATACTAATTTACCCCTTTTGTTTAATTTTCCCCACATATGTATTTTGATTTATTTAAAGGATTTAATTTTCATTAACAGTTCAATCACATATAAATTGAAAATGAGGTTTCTTTTTAGCAATCTTTATTTATAAACAAACATTTATTTGTAGTGGAAAAAAAATACAAAATCCTTTATTTTGAATTGTTTTTACCGGAACTTCCGCTTTTTTTTTTCATGACTGCTGCTTTCTTGACTGACACTAATCCGTCACAGCGTTCAGAGACAGTGCTCACTTTCCGGACGCCTTTATTTATCACTTTACAACAAACACAATTCTTTTAAAAGTCAGAAGTTTATATAGATTCAAACAAACACCAACAGTTGCTTTTTGAATGGATATAAGTGAAAATGTAGTAATTTCAGTCGAGCAAAATTGTAAAACGACGGCAAATAGACGTTACGTGAGAACGTAGCAGTTTACGCACTCACGTAAGAACATCCACTAGTGTCAAACGGGAGCGTACCTGAATTCTTAAGGTCCTCTGTTGTCAAGGAAATACCAAGTAACGCGTCATGACATCAGGTGCAGCACCTGATACCTGCCAGCTCCCTGTCGCAGGCTAGAAGACCTTCAAAGACATTGAGATGTGGATGAACGCGATCTTGCTAGCATGATAGCAACACAGATAGATTGACCGGGCTCACTGTCGCAAAGTCCGTATAAGCTGTTTACACATCACTGCCGTAAAAGATGAGCCAACAATTAAAAACGTCAAAAGACAGAACGTTTATACTTACACACGCTGCTCAGCTGCGAACATCACCGCTACTGGAAAACAAAAATAGTGTAACATTTCATGCAAAACAAAGGAAAGTGATGAATTTTCTGGACCTGACACCTGCCCCGTCCAACTCCGGCTCCACAACAGGAAATGGAGGAAGTGCGTTCCTGATTGGCTCAAAATCAGCGGGAGTGTGGGATCTCCGCCTCTGATTGGTCGAACACGGAGCCTTTGATATTTTGTTTTCCGACCGCTGCAAACCAAAGGGCAGACTTTAAATATTCATTCGTTTGCAGATGAATTATTGAAGCGCATGGCAGGTGTCTCTAGTTTGGTTAATTTTGAAAGCATTAGCACTGAAAACACACATTCAAATAGAGAACAACAGGAGCCGATGAAAAAAATAATCATATGGAAAAACGTCCATACAAATAATCACAAAGTAAAAAAAAACTGGAGTACTATATGAAACTTTGATGGAATTCTGTGGAATTTAGATACCCAACTCAACACTAAGAGGAACTCAAATATTTGCTGGCTGAGGAAAAATACTGCATTTGTTGAATTCTATTAGTTTTAAAAATAAAATACACAGAATACAGTAACAAACACGATCTTAGAAAGTATTGTTTTTAGTAGAAAATATATGGCAAGTAAAATCTGCAAAATATTTGAAGTGTTTTACCTTTGTAACATGTAATACACCAACTAAAAGAACTTAATAGGTTTATTTCGATCTTTTGATTTTTTAAAATAAATCTACAAATATTTGTAGATTTATTCAAAAAGAATCCACAAAATGTTCTACAGATTTTTTTTAACAAATTTACTCACTTATTTTTGACATTGATTTTATTGCTCACAATAGCCCAAATAATTGTGTATTAATTTAAACATACTTTAGAGACCAATGGCTTTTTTGTCGCATCTGGTGCAACCCGGGGGTAGCCGTTACCAATCCCAAATACATCAATGGCTAAATCTAATACTTTTTTTCCATGTTTATTGTACACAATTGTATTGCATGTAATCACTTTCCATTTAATATTAAATGTTTTTCATGTTTGTCTATAGTTTATTTAGTGTTAAAATGAGACACTAAACCGCACGAAAAGACATGATGTAAGACACGCAGTAGCACTGTCTCAACAGAGAGGGCGCTCATGAGTTTGCGTTTGTTCTCCATTTGTTACTAATAAAATGAGCCAGTTTTTTTAGATTTTGCCATGGCTTTGACCCTGTGACTGGCTGCAAAAATGGCGGATGTAATCTTGAAAAATATTAAAAGTTGAACTTTTATTCACACCATGAAGTAATAATGAATGGATGACCGATGCTGAAGAACAGGTTTATTGAGACTTTTAAAACTAAAAGAAGATAAGAAGACTTTTATGCTAAAGTCACGGAGAATTTTGTCCAGAATGAGAGACGAACGGACTTCATTTATGTAAAGGTTGACCATCGCTTGTGTTTGTTGATGCGCGCGCATGCGTACTGAGAAAGCATCCTTCACTGCAGTGTTTATGTGTGTAGTATTCACCTTGGTGTGGTTTTGCTTTTTGTTTTTGCTTTGAAATTAATTTAAAGTGAACCTTCACCTAACCGTAACCGTTACCCTTCCTCTGGGTCCGTGCGGCCAAGAAAAAGTTAGGTGACCTGTCTTTCCCTCATCCTCGGTTCATGTTTCCCTGCTGCTGCGTGCAATTTAAGACACGTTTTGGATGAATTGTGTAATATATAGATTTGAATTATCTTCTATGGTTAAAGTAAAGGATGTAAAAATGATTCCAAAACCAAATCAGATCTTAGATCTAGTGCCATTCATTGAAATCAGCTGGCAGCACAGGAGGCCATGTTTCTTCTGCTTGTTGCCTTTTCTCTTTAAGAAACCCATTGCGTGCGCGCATGCGCACCACGGCTTCATCACATGATTCGTCTCTTGTGACAGACAGAAAGGGAAAGCCTTTCTGACTTCCAGCTGTATTATAAAGCACTGTGATGACACAAAGCCGTTGTTTTGATGCCAAAGGACCAACTTCAAGGGGAGGAAATGAAGTTAGGTTAACATTTCCTGCCTGACTCGCATAATTCCGGTCTATATATTTGGGACAGCTAGCGGAAACGAAAGGTTATTGCGTCGCTTGTGACAAAGTTGGCGCATGGAGAGGGACAAAGTTTCGTTTCTGCGCTGCGTGTTTTCTTTGTTTTTGTCGCTCCCGTGCCGCCGTCTCTTAGCTCGTCGAGCTTAGACGCTTGAAGTATTTTTGAGCCGTTCTTGCTGTGAAAACGTGGAGTTGAGGACGCGTTAGCTCCGTCGAGATGGTGGACAGTAAACCTCTGCTTCAGGACAGACCTCCCGCCTACCATGCGACTCCCGGGGCGTATGAATACGGCCCGCAGCCGCAGCACGGCTACGGAGCCATCCCCGCCGCGGGCCCGCCGCCTTACCAATACCCCGATGGCCGTGGTAAGTAAAAAAAATTCCCCTCTTTTTTTCTTCTTTTTTCCTTCTTTATTACGGCATAAACCAAACACGTTTCCAAATCAATCGTTAAACATCACTTGTTTCCACTTCCGCCTTTGACGGAACGAAACTTTGAAAACACTGATTTGATCTCGAACTATTTAGCCCTGAATGACGCCACCAAAACTAAAACTTACCATTAAAATTACGTCAACATGTGTAGTTAGGTTTAGTTGAAGTTCAGTAACTTTATTTCAGTCACTGACCTTTCCAAAAGTCTTTGGTTGAACTTCAGAGGAGCTGTGTGACATGGTAAAATATAGGCCTGTTCTGACGTTTGTGTTGATTAGACCTACTTTTTGTGTCTGAACAACACATTTTTTATTTTATTTTTTTAAATATACACTTAAAGTGTATGTGTATGAAAATATATAATTAAGAATACTTGGTAGAGTAGACAAGGGCCCTTTAACTTCTTCAACCCACATCCCATCTCTTCCACTTGCATGTTATGTCTTGTTTACAAAGCCTTTCCTGCAGGTCAAAGCCCCTCAGAGCAGATCCATATCTTCCTCCTCCCAGTTTGTTTGTAATTCTGTGTATGACCGTCTATGACTCCAGGATTTCTTTTATTTTTCTGTGAATCATAATACTTTTTTTTTTTCTTCCACTAGCATTCCCACCAGCCCAAATGGGCCCTGCAGTTTCCCAGCAACCCTGCGTTGGGACCTACGCCATCATCCAACCGTCTGTAGTGGTGGTGGGGGGTTGTCCAGCGTGCAGGTGAGGACAAAGTTGGAAAAATGGAAGTCTGCATGGTTGGTTATCAGTTTCTCTAGCGTGCGTCAGCTTCCTGTCCCGTCAGCTGACCTCTCTCCTAGGACATGTGACGGGAGCTTTAGGGCAAAGGTCACATCTATGTCAAGTTTGTAGTTTGTTGTTCTTTAGTTATTTGTTTTTTTTTCTGGCGATCTGGGCGTCTACGGGCTGCGATCGCTCACTAATTTTATTGACAGCTTTTAACTGCAACACTTCTGGTTTATGCAAGAATAGCAGAACTAGCAACAGATTATCATGGAGACAAAGCAGCTGCACACATGACAAATCTGGGCCTATCATCTAGTTTGAAATACAGTTTTCAATCAGCAAGTTTGGGTGTTAAGACAAGGTTTTTTGAAAAAATGGTCCAGAACTCTTTTTTTTTTTTTTTAACGATCATTTTATTGTTTGGAGGCTATACTATTATCATTATTACTTTTAGTTTAGGATAATACCCTCATGTGGCCATCAGCAGATTTTCTCGCACTGCTCGTCATAAGACTGCGGTTAGAAGTTTGTTTACAACTCACTTCTGTTTTTTGTTTCAAAAATGGTCTGTAATATTTATAGAAATGTAGATTTAAATCTTAACCACTTTAAACTCTAAAACTTTAAAAGTGAGGTATTGTAGAAGTCTGGGCCTTTAAGTTTCTTGAGTTATTAATTAAAAAAAAGGGGTGGAGCCATGTTCTGAAGCTTTCACAGTTTACAATGCTTTAATGTCTGAGATAAAGTAAAGGCTGCATGCTGTGGAATGAAGTGGAAATAAAGATAAGAAAGGGAAATACCAGCTTTGCTGTGATCTGAGCGTGTTGTAACAGATTCCATAAACCCAAACGTGTTTTTTCAAAATAAAACATTCTTCTGCAGAGTGGGGGTCCTGGAAGACGACTTCACCTGCTTGGGGATCCTGTGTGCCATCTTCTTCTTCCCGTTGGGCATCCTCTTCTGCTTCGCTCTGCGCCAGAGAAGGTGTCCCAACTGTGGTGCCACCTTTGGTTAAAGGGACCAAACTGCAGCCCTTTTTCTCACGCCTGTATTTTTTCCTGCACTCATGCACCAGTCCTGCTATTTTTAATTTTTTTCTGATCATCCAATTGTTTAAACACATTCTAGAAATGTTGCCAAGAATCATGCGAGTTTGATATTTTTTCCTGCAAGTAAAGGATAAGTTGTAGTACATGCTGAGTTTTTTTTTCCTTGTCGGTGCCTTTTCGACATACAGACTGATCATAATTTTTCTGCAAGATTTTTGATTTTATTTTTCTATCTTTAAAGCCATAATAAAAAATAAGGCTGTTTTTTGTTGCTAGTATCACTTTGCTTTTAGTGAACACTGTAGTCGCTATCATACTTTTTTTTTTTTTTTAGAAAATGTAGACCACTTTCTGAATTATATTTTTAATGTTTTTACTTGTTTAAGGAGGAATTCTGTTTTTTTTGGGGCCACATTTGCACTGAGTTTTTCTGCTGGAATGTGCTTTTTGTTTTCAGGGCCAATGCAGACCTCAGGAACATATCTAAAATTTCCAATTTGCTTTTTGAAGAGTCGTCGCCATCATTGACAATTTTTCTTTTAAAGATGGCATTCAGAGCGATTCAATCCAAGAAAAATCTGGATCTGATCTCCACTGTGTGACGACCCTATTCTGACAATCAGAGAACGTCTGTTCTCACGTCTGCGTTTGGTCTTCCATCTCCTCAAATGCAGAAGTTAATGTAAAACTGATGGGAAAGTTGAAAGAAAATCTGCTTTAGTAAACACTGCACGCTCTCCTGATGGAGGTTCCTATTTTTGTATGAGTTATTGTAATTAAAATGCTACCTGTGTTTGTCTTTTAGTGTCACTTTGCATAAAAAGTGCAATCAAATTGAAATAAAAATTTCAAAACAACTTTTATTGCGAACGATGGTTGAAGACAAACTGCACTGAGTGTTGGAAACAAAATATATATTCTATAGCTGGTATATACATATTAAGGCAAAAGTATTCAGGAGAATAAAGAGTCACGTTCAAGTGTTTCAACACAGAGACAAGCGCTCCTATGTGCCATTGTGACAAAAAACTTAAGGCGAGATGAGAACGTCCCACACAGTCCTGGCCTATGGCAACAGTTCAGTCTGCATGATAATGATCAAGCAACAGCAATAAAAATATAATTTCTTGAACTATTTATTTGTTTAGATTGCAGGCAGGAATGTGGTCTTGTAGGTCTCACCACCACAGACTATAATAAACATAGAAAACATACATGTCATAAATAGAAGTAAATAAAAGCCGCTCTGAAACACGTCTGAGTCGGAATGCAGCTGCGGGACGATCCTGGGTTCCAATGGCGTCATTTTCCTTCAGGAGGTGCTGATCAGCTGACAGGAGGCTGAACAGAAATCAATTATCCGTGGACGAGTCAGATAGCTGGAGCGGAGCGGTCGTTGGTGACAGTTGGACGTAGCCTCACTGTGGCGAACGGGTTCCCTCCTCTGTGGAAGATGCAGGAGATGAGTGACAAACACATGACTGAGCGAGGCCAAAGCTGGGATGCTCATATGACTTACGCGAGGAAAGCGGGCGGAGCTCTTGAGGTGCCGTTGGACTGGACACCCTGTGGAGAAACGAACATCATCTGTGACTGAATTTTTTTGGTGCATGACAGAACCCCACATTAGATGCCATCACACATTTACTGCTGTTTTCAATGCATCTAGACATGTTCTCCAACACGTTATTCGACTGATGGATGGGTGTTAACAGATCTGTGTCTAATGTGGAAAAACAACTTGTAGCGTCACATCCCGAGAACACGTGAAACCTGAAACTGCTGCAAACTTGAGCGTCAAAAAAGCAGGGAGTGACACTAAGGGATTAGAAAAAGCAGAATTTACAGCCCTGAAAATCTGCTGCTTTTGGTAAAATAAAAGTTAAAGAAAATCCAAAAACCGTTTTTTGCAAATGAAATTGTTTCCACCACCTAAAACTTTTTGAAATGCAATTGTGGAGTGAGATCATATGAAAACAGTCAAAATCTAAATGAGAAGTAAAAAAGGATAAAGTCTTTTAACCACTGAGCCACATTTGAAGACTTTTGCCTTTTAGCATGTGAGTGCCAGAAAATTTAGGACAATAAATTTTGCTCCGACAATAACTTCAACACTAAATGTTCAAATTCTGTTTCCAACAGTCGTGAGTTTTGAATGAACAGATTACATAGATTTGAAGTGATTAAAACTCAATAAAACGTGTTTCTTTCAGTTTGCTTCAGCCTGGCTTGCACTGTTTAGTCCACAAGAGGTCAGCAGGGCTGTCTTTTGGATCTGAGACCACAGTCAGTTCTCAGCAGCTTCATGGCATCACTTTCATGTCTTTGACAATATTTACAAATCATCACACAGCGCTACTTACAGAAAAAAAACACCTGCCAATCAAAGCTCCTGATTTTCTTTCACAATGAACTTTACAATCAGCAAGCAAAACATCTTCCTGTTTCCTTCCTGAAACTTGTTGCAGATCTCAGCTCAATTCTTTGGTTTTCATCATTTATTTCAGAAGAGTCTCCACAGTCCACACTTTCTCCTGTTCAATTTTCTGAAAATAGTTTGTTCTTAAAGGGCTGTATCTTCTCACAAACCAGTGAGGGCACATTCTTCCATCATGGTGACTGCAATCCAGGAAAAACGGCACCTCCCCCTGCTATGGACCAAAGGCTTTGGAGGTGCAGATTCGAACAGAAAGTGGACACTAAACTGTGGGGTGACTTTTCTATTTTCTTATCTGCTTACAAACTAACATTTGCCGCAAACAACTTTAAACAAGACAAAACTATTTTGTCCATTCAACCATTCAATGAGTGCAGCTTAATGAGTTCAGACAAATATTTGCATTTGTTGTAGCTGTAACACATGGAACCACACAAACCACAAACCATCTCTAGATCAAGCAGCTTCTGAAAAAACTCGAGGAAAGTCTACAGGAAGACCAATTCAGCCGCGTTACAACCAGTGAAGGTGGCACCCCAGGGAAAATGGTATATTATTGTGCCTTCAGAACCCAAGAAAAGAATAAAAAATCTCGTAAAGGCATCCGTTTACAGATGAAGCATTCTTTTAATTTGTCAAAAACAATTAGGCTATATTTCCATCATTTACCCTTTTAAAATAAAAAAAAACAAAATATTGTTTTCCTTGTTCAGAATAATGAAACAGAAAATAGTAGTTGCTCACAAAGCAAAAGCTACAAGAAGATAGTAAAGCGTTTTCAAATGCCAATATCCTCTGTTCGGAATGTCATTAAGAAATGACAACAAAAGTCAACAGGAACAGTGGAAGTTCAAACAAGATCTGGAAGAGCAAGAAAAATCTCAGACAGAGCAGCTCTTAGGATTGAGAGAAAAGCAAATCAAAGCCCACGTTTGACTGCAGCATCCCTTCAGAAAGTCCTGCAGACTCTGGAGTTGTGCTACACTGTTCTACTGTCAAGAGATACTTGAACAAAAATGGTCTTCATGGAAGAGTCATCAGAAGAAAACCTCTGCTGCGTCCTCACCACAAAATTCAATGTCTAAAGTTCATAAATGAACATATAAACAAGCCTGATCCATTTTGGAAACAAGTTCTGTGGACCCACGAGGTTAAAATGGACCTTTTTAGCCGCAATGAGCAAAGGTACGTTTGGAGAAGAAAGGGTCCAGAGTCTATTGAAAAGAACCTCGGTCCAACTGTTAAGCATGGGGGTGGATCAATCACGTTTTGGACTTGTATTGCAGCCAGCGGCACAGGAAACATTTCACGAGTAGAGGGAAATCTCAGAAAACTTTGGAAATTAACGTGATGCCATCTGTGAAAAAGTTGAAGAGAGGATGGCTTCTACAAATGTATAATGATCCTAAACACACCTCAAAATCCATGCTGTCTTACATTAAGAGGCAGAAACTGAAGGTTTAGCAGTGGCCTTCCCGACCACCTGACCTCAACATCATTGAAAATCTATGGATAGACCTAAAAATAGCAGTGTGTAACAAACATCCCAGAAATCTCAAAGAACTGGAAGACTTTTGTTATGGAGAGATTCTTGGCTGACTACAAAAACTGTTTATAAGCTGCAATACTTACCAAGGGTACTAAGTCTGCAGGGTACTCAAACTTTTGCACACACCATTATTTTGTTTTATGTTATTTTAAAAGGGTAAATGATGGAAATAACGCCTACATTTTTTAACATATTAAAAGGTTGTATCATCTGTAAACAGATGCCTTTAGGAGATGTTTCAATCTTTCCTTGGGTTCTTTATGCCCAATAACATAATATTTTACCTGGGGTGTCCATACCTTTGATCCCCACTGCATGTAAATGATGATGAAGACAGGAGCAAGTTCACTGACCCTGAGATAACCAAACACATTGGTGTTTATTCAGCATAGGAGGAACTAAACACTTTCATAAAGAGAAACCACAGCTTTGCCTGGGAATTTGCATGGAAGGCAAATGTAAAGCGATTTATAAAGTCAAGTGCTGGAATGGGAGACAGTATTTGTGTTTAAAGTCCCTCTCAGACCATCTTTTGATCTATTTTTAAAGTCTTTCCAATGGTCTCTTAATTATGACTATATCGTTTTTAGCCAAAATAAAATAAGAAAAATCTTTGTTGTTTTCTAGGACATAGTTTCTGCAGTAGTTCAACAGAAATTCGCCTCAGAGTTGTGGGTGGGACCATTGGCGCAGAGCAACCCCAGAGCCTGGGAGCTTGTGGCCCTCCTTGTGTATTTTCAGTGTCACAATTACTACATTTTTTCACACTGCATTTTTGTCTGCTCCTGATTAACAAGGATTTGAGTAAATAAATACTATAAATAAATACTCAGAAATTACATTTTAAGCTTGATTTTCTCAACCATCAGCATCTTTAAGGTGCTCTAAAAAGCCATTATCACCAAAACTTGTTCACATTTCTGTCTTCTTTTTCAGCCAAGACAAACAGGGTTTGTAAACTGAGATGCTTGATGTTCACTTCCTCCAAACACTAAATGAACAGGGTCGATGCAGTTTCTGCTGTAGCCTTAAGGGATGCTCGTGAAGACGTAGGGTGCCGACTACAAAAACATTTAGCAGGGAAAGAACGTCCTTTCGGAGAACAACCACTTCACACAAAAAAACCAGCCTAGGAAACCTTGAAGAGAGTCTGTGAGTCGAGCTGTGAGAAAAACGTCTTCACAGACGACAAGCTCCTTCAATCTCAACCATTTACTTCCTTTTGCTCCCTGCAAGCTAAAATAGTGTCAGAGTGTGGTCACATTTCCAGGGCAGACATCTGAAGCTCATATGACACCACTAAAACACACGCACATGTACTGTCAGCAGCAGTCAAGATAAGGCTGCGGGTCCTGTAGCCGCGGGTATCAGGTGAGCCTGACAGTGAAAAGTGCCCTTCTTTGAACTATTTTTCCTAAACAGAAGGGTTGACAGTGTTGGGCTCAATATTTGCATGAGTTCCTCTCTGTGAATGAACACGAAGGCCTGACTCACCGCGCTTTGATCAGAGGAGGACAATGCTGCAGAGGTGGCGGTAGAGGGATGGTGGTGGTTGTTTGTGACCACGCTGCTCGAGGAGGAAACGTTGTTCTTGATGGAGTTTCGCTGCGGCATGTCGCAGTAGTCCGCCGGGGGGAGCACCATGGTCGCCTCATCCGTCTCCGTATCCTGATGGTGGAGATTGACCACGCTTCTGCTGCGGAACGGGGCAGCAGTCTCACTGCAGGACCAGAGGATGATGTATGAATACACAAAAGTTCAAGTTTTTGAAGACATTTTGAAGGGCCAACTACTAAGAAAAAGTGACAAACTTTTTAACGCAGATATTAGTGACTAAAATTGAAACATTCAAGATTTGAAACGTTAATATTTGAGCTGACTCAATCACAGGCCTGAAGGCAGAATAAGGACAACGGGAATCAAAAGTTGAGCAACAGGAGAGTACCCACAGGATTAGAGAGGTTATCACTTCAATAGGAGTAACCAGAGGAAATGTCGCCAACAATACAGGCAGGTGCAACGTGAAACCAGCTTGTGCGAGCAAGCAGGAATGTGGAGTCCCCTTACCTGTTGTTATTCACGGGAGTCTCTGTGAGAGCGCGGCAGTAGGATGAAGGGAACCAGCCCCTCCTGAAGCACACAGACACACAGCAGGAGTTAGGAGAACACACATTTTCTTTTTATAGTAGTGTAGCATTTAAAAAAATGTTTTTTTGTTGTTAAATTTGACTCCAGTAGTTCAACCCGCCCCTCCTCCTTGATGAAGTTAAGCAGAAAGTCCTTTGTGTCAAAGGTCTCATTGTGAACATTTTGAGCCGACACCCAGGAAACCGGAGTCAGTCTGGACTTTCTGCGGCGGTTTGATAAACCAGTCGGTAACTTTCTGTCGCCGCTTGACAAAAAAAAAAAAAAAAAAAAAAAAAACAGCAACCGTTTGTTCCTACCCACTCATGAACCGAAATAAACCTGACATTTTTTTCATTGAGCTGAAAAGCATTTTGTGAAGAAAAGCTGGCCAAATGATAAGCACTTTAGGATGGTATTTGTGTGAAAAAATGTAGAATCTGTTGGTGAGGAGCAGCAGGTTTGGTTCTGGAAACCAGGGATTCAACTGAACAGCATTTTCTTTAGTTTGACAGCATATTTTGGACAGATAGATGTTATTTATTTTTCTGTGCTTGTGATATAACACTCAGGTGAGCCAGGAAATGTTTGTGTTAAGGCATGTTTTAACCTGAGGTGCTGGTTACAGAACAGGTTTAACCAATAGAACAAAACTTTGCAGATGAACCGAAAACCTTGAATTTTCCATATTGAGGACTTAACTGTAAACATTAAGTTTCAAATAAACTCTAATTGATCCGAGTCTCTGTGTCGCCGGGAGAGATGCTGGAATATTCCTTCAAAGCTGATTTATTTTGAAGGCGGAATACCAACCAGAGACCCACATTTCTTAAAGCCAAAGCTGCAGCTCTGCAGACACGTTTTAGCTGTGACAAACACGATCACAAATGTAAGGCTTTGGGCATTTGAAAATAGCTAAATAAAAGCCTTTATGATTTTGTGTAATACAAAGAAACAATGAACCAGCCACGCCCTGCCAGCAGCACTGAGGGTTCAACAAGTTTTATTCTGCAGCAGCTCCTCCTTTTTCCCTCCGTGATCAGTATTTCTGGAATACATTTACAACGTGTAATTTCCCCTGGCAGTCATAAAGATCAAACTAGACGAGTGATTAAAATTCAAGAACACACTTCGGTAGGATATAGATCAGATCCTTGTTTAAAAAGTAAACCATCAATGGTGCTGAAAGAATGGGCTTGGTTGGGTCTTTCAGGTCCTTGCTTCCGTCTACTGAAACCTGTCCCAGTCCTCAGGGAATGTTTGCAGTTTGATCTCATGGTTTCAGCTCGGCCAACAAGCTTAAAGTCATCAGCTTTAATAGACTGAGGCAGCCTTATAGATCCAGAGACCACACAAAGTGGGAAACATGGGAATTGATTTGGTTTAGACCAGTGATCCCCAACCTGTTTCAGTTTAATGTCAGAAAATAATTTCACGGACCGACCTGTTTGAGGCAGTAGAGGACGTCCAATTTGATTTTTGTCTCCAGTTTCCCTTAACTTCAACAAATATTCATCTTCATCCTCTGTAAAATATCTGCAGCGGGTTTAAACTTATTTGTAGTCCAGATTTCCTGTAGGAACCATTAAAATGTGAAATAGGTTTTCCCTTAACTCATATCTGTCAAAGTGGAAGCTACAAAATTTGACTTTGAAGGTGCGACAGATAAATACAAAGAGAAAAATGGTCATTGAAACTGCTGAAACTTTATTAGCAGCATCCTCATAATATTAGGCAGCTGGCTGATGAAAATTATTTATTCATATTATTGCACGTGGGAGAACAACTAACACAGTATTTACATTTTTTGAGTAAAGAATATTGATTTTTATCTGTTAAATTCAGCTTTCTTTTATTTTGAAATGTCTTCTTTTTCCTCACTGGCTGTTTTCAGTTTTTTAAAATAACAACTTTCAAAATACATTTGTTTTTTGGTTTTTTTTGTTCATTTTGATAGCTTGGGGTTTCAATTTAGCAGCAAGTAACGGTTGTATTTTCAACACGTGACCGAGCGGCTTGACATGTGTCAAGAAGGAGTTGGATGTGGTGGGGAGAATCCAGTAGTTTTTCAAAATAAAACTTCCATCAGAATCAGTTTAAGAGTAAAACAGAAAAAAAAGGTTTGTTGTGTTTTTTTTTTACAGTGCGGCCCAGAGGTTATGGAGCAGTGCCTATAGATGATTCATTCTAATCCACCATCATCCACCTTGTTTTACAGCTTTCAGCCTAGCAAATCAAAATACTGTGCTGTTAGTGCTGGATGTCTGACCATCAGCCACAAACACTTACTTTCCATTCTTTTCCAGTTCCCCGTACATCCACCCATCTCTTTCATTGGGGATGAGCAGGACAATGACGTCGCCCTCGTCGAAGCTGATGAGCGTGCTGTTGTTCCCCGCAGTGTGGGGGAAGATGGTGCGCACGCGAGGCCTCTTCACCATGTTGTTAAGACCTGTGGCCACAGACACAGACCTGGCCAGACTGTTATCTTCGCTGTTCGCATGATCTGAGGAGGGAATAAGGGGAAGATCATTATTTGTGCCATTGACCAGTCAGATTTAAAACGATGGGTTAATGGCAAAATGATTTCTATGTATTGTCGTCTTTTTGAAAGAGATTTCTGAGTAACTGGGAGCTCTGCAGATAAAAGCGAAGCAGATGTTTTTGCCTTTGAGTAAATTAATTGACCTAATTTTCTTTAGTGATACATTTAAACCACGAAAACAGGAACAGCAAGATTGTTTCTGTAGCTTTTATTCACAAAAAAAAAAAAACTTTAATTGAAACACCTGTCTGAATACTGTGACATGTTTAACTTTTTCAACTGAACCAGTGAAGAGGTGATGCTGTGAAGTAAAAACAATTATTTAAGTGATTTAGGTGAAGAGCTCCCAGGAGCTGGACACAAAATGCAGCATTTTGGAGAGAGACAAAACCTCACCTGCATTGCTGTTGGCAGAGGTGGTTACGCTGTTGGTGTTGTCATGGGTGAACATGTTAGCCAAAGGGCTGGTCTGAGCCTTCTGAGCTGGAGCTGGAGGATGAATGTTCTGTCAAAGCATAAACACTTATGTTAGCAACATGGCTGCTGTGTTTCCTTTAGGTTTATCTTTATTGAATCCACTAGAATGAGACATGTTTTCCATGACACACACAGCAGAATATACAAGTGTTCAAAGATCTAATATTAAAGTCTTTTCTATGAATCCCTGCTTCGTACCACGCTGTGTCGTGATGGTGAAGGTGACGGCATGGGTGTGATGGACACTGGCACACGCAGCCCCTCAATCACAGCCAGCATGCTCTCGGGAATGTCGGTGGCATCCTTGCACTGGTCCTGCCAGCTGCTCAGCTTTTCACTCAGTATGTCTCTGGCCTTATAAGCGGGAGAAGAAAATGTATTAAAGGAAAACAAGGAAAAAAAGCACAAACAGAAGAAAAAAGGACAATAAAATCTGGACTTTTATTAAGGGATTTCTCAGCAGATATTAAAAAAGAAGGAATTTTCTACATAAAATACCAGTTTATGGTCTAAGACAGTCAAATGATCTAAAACCTGGATAATTTTCCAACTGCAGGCAGACAGAGATTTTTTTCTTTTACTAAAACAGCCAGAGGGAGACTCTTACCTTTTCGTGGAACGAACCAAACTGATATGTGAGCATACAGTGTTTGTCAACAAGGAAGCAGAAGCGTCTCTTTTCCTCCAGCAGAGCCTCCTTACAGCCGTCTGCAATGAACAACTGCATGTCCATCTGTCGGGAGGTCAATGTCTCCAGGCACTGACGACATGCAGAGGAAAACAACGGTCGTGTGATCATTCTAGTCCCTTTATGATCTAGGCTTTCAAAAAATACATCAAGTAGAACTATAGTTGCTTCTGCTCTGAAGAGAATACTTAGAAAATTCAGACTCTTAGATGAAGATTATTAGCAAGAGGCTCACTTGGAAAGATTTTAAAAGGCAAAAACTAACTAACTGAGAAGAAAGCCTGAGAAAATATATTTATTCCTGGAAAAGATACCTTTATATCTATATATCTATATCTATATCTATATATAGATATAGATATAGATATTTATCTATACATGTATATATAGATATATTTTTTTGTCTAGGATTCATATCCTTATAAAGGGGTTTTGAGAAAAAGTCCTTCAAAGGCTTTCAAAATAATGTACAAACATGTTTGCCCATTTCTATTTTAAAGGTGACTAATTCGAGTCCTCCTATACAGATCTTTGTAGAAAACATAAGCTTAAAAATTTGCAAAAAATAAAATTATAATGTTTTAGCACTTTCTTCTCATCTTTCTCAAATGAATTATGTTTTTTGTAAAAGAACACAGAACAATGTGCCAAAAAAAAGCCAAATTTTTTGCAAACAGCATTTTAACTCGCAGTTGAAAAACACTATTTTAAAACTGAGCATTTCACACACTGCTAAAGAAACTGAGCATTTCACACACCGCTAAAGAAACGTAAACAGACTACAAGTGTCCCTGCAGCTAAATACTGAAGGACATTTATATTTTTGTCAAGAGTTTTGTGTGTGGACAACACTAACCTGTTTGTTGAGGGTTACTGTTAAATGGCTCAAACAAAGTGAACATTTTCCTTCAACCATGCCCTGATCCAAGGTCTTGAATTCACAAGGGTATAAAAGGTTCCAAAGAAACACTTTTGAAAGCCTTAAGAAGAAAATCTGGTTCACAAATTTTATTTTGAAATTTAAAGGGCAAAATAAAACTTTGGACTTCTAGTGTTTCTTTGCCCAAATACAAATAAGAATAAGTTCAGTTAAATCAGAATCTCTGATTTTCATTTAGAATTCTTCTGTAAGTACAGTTTTTAGGAGGTCATTTGTTGTGCCGTTATCTTTCCATACACATGGCGTGCAGCCACAGAAGCCTGTCATTGTTGATATATACACAAGCCCGACATGGAGGAATTAAATGAAAAGAGAAGGGATTCTTTTCTGGAAATCCTAATCTCTCCCGAGCAGGCACACAGGTATTGTTGGTGGATAGTTTGCTGTGTTGACAGACTGGGTTGAAAGCAAAAGAAGCAACAGCCTGAAAGAAGACAGGTCCAGCTCAGAAAAGGTTTGTCACAATCCTACTAAGAGCCTGGATTTACATGTGCTCAGAGATTGTCAAACTACAGGTGATACGAATATGTTTTGCTGCTTTAATCAAAAGAAAAACATCAGATACAAGACATTAGAAGTAGTCCCAGAGGTCCTCGTGTAGTGAATAAATCCATATGTGGTGTAGCATTTTTGGGGTTTGAAGTGTTCTTGTTTTTATGGTATATTACTGCAT
Source organism: Oryzias celebensis (assembly GCA_014656515.1). Taxonomy (NCBI): domain Eukaryota; kingdom Metazoa; phylum Chordata; class Actinopteri; order Beloniformes; family Adrianichthyidae; genus Oryzias; species Oryzias celebensis. The sequence continues at coordinate 12,138,252 of BNCR01000008.1, read as the reverse complement.
GTTTTTGAACTATTGTGTACCTCTCAGATGAGGCAACAACTGTGACTAGGCTGGTTCTGCTAAAGCTCCTTGTGAGATCCACATCTCATCAAACTGGCTGGAACTGACACACCTGTAACGGCTGTTGACACAATGACACACACCTTTCTGCTCATGCCTTACAGCAGCCGCCTTCGAATGACTGTATTTACCAGGAAGCTGCAGCAGAATGATTTTACATCACTGTACAAACAACCAGCACATGGGAATGTGTTATGATCAACAACAGTCAAAGTGTGTTACGATTAAGGTGAATGTCAGAAACCACAAAGTCCAGATGCAACAAATGCCTGAATATGCTACATTATAGTCTGTAGTGTAACTTCTACCGTAAAATAGGGTAGAGTTTTTTTTTTTTTTTTTTTTTTTTTAAGATTTTACGGAAATGTTCTTTATTTTAAAAGCTATTTTTGTCAGTAACAGTTCAAAAATCCTATTTTTGATTAAAACGAAAACATGCACTGCTACTCTATCAACCCTGAGAAGGATCGACAATGTTTTTGTCCAAGTGCAGCATGTAACTGCAGGTGGAGGTGAAGTCATACATGCATGCATCTGAAACAAAGAGCAGTAATGTAACTTTTCTTGAAATTATGCAATTTTATAATCATTTTTTAAAACCCTACTAGTGTGTTACTGCACTTTAACAATTACAGTGAATAAAAAAAAAAAAAAACGATGATACCTAAGTTCACATCATTTAAAGTCTTCAAATTCTCATGAGATGACACTGACGCAAATGTTCTGTTTTAAAAAGGAAAAAATATATTTTTAAATTTTAAAACACAGCAGAAATGTATCCTAAAAAAATAAATCTTTATTTTCCTTGTCAGACATACTAAAGAATCTGATAAACTAAGACTATAAATGAAATCTCTGTAATCTGAACTCGTTTTTCATCAGTTTTCTAACAGTTTGGACAAGTCTTTCTCCAAACCTTTGTTTTAGTTTCCCATAGTGTGTTTCTGAAGTGTCTCTGATGTTCACTGAATCATGGGAAACTTCAAGCTCATTCATCTGCGCTCTGATATCATGCCGGCCTGTTTACAGACCCACTGCTGTGTCTCTGGAACCTTTAAGCCATAAGTCTGGCCTTTAACAAGAAGTGAGAAGGAAGTGAGAAGAAAAGCTCATTTCCAGGCCGAGTCCTGGCCTGGTGGGAAGGAGCTAAGTGAGAAAAAAAAAAGAAAAGAAAATGCTTAAAAGAAAAGAAAATGAGAACAGTCCTAAAAATAAAACAAAATCTGCATTTAAAGAAAAGAAATGTTGTACAATCGCTCACCTGTTTTACATTGATTAAGAATGCATAAGAGGTAGAGGTAACCTGTGCAATCTATAGAAACAGAGCAGCAGGAGGCTGAATCTTAATGCCGCTCCAAAGGCTGCAGAGCTTATGGAGCTCCATGAAGAACTTTGATCCAGCCTCCCACCACAAAGAAATATGTGAATGAGATGGCTTTTTGTTTTCGTTTTGGTCAGTAGATATTATACCGCAACTCTCCTGACCCCTGCAGTTTATAAAATACAGTAGATGCAAAATCAAGTCTACAAATCCTAAAAGCTAAATCAGCATGAACTAAAATAGTTGTGGTTCTCTCTTTAGCTGCGTTTGTGCAGGCGGGCCAACCAGTCCACCAGCCCAGGGCAGGGTAGACGGCAAAAAACACACAAACCCTTAAAAGGACGCACAAACGCATGCGCACAGACGTAGGCGAACAGGCTGCCCGACAGGATCAATGGTAGGCTGGTTATGTAAGACCTGCTTGAGCTCTCAGTGGTTTAACTTTGACATTCAACTTGGTGGTGTGGTGTCATGAAACATCATCAACCTACTATAAGCAATTTAAATAGTTGATATACATTTTTAAAACAATGAATTAAAACACATTTTTTAGAATATAAAAATATACATTTAGTTTAAAAGCTGAAATTAAGAAACAGTTCTTTTTCCATTAGTGCTTATGTGGCAACTTGGAAAAAACAATTCATCATGAAAGAAGACGGCACACACAATCCAACCATTTCTTCAACCGACTAAACAAACAGACACACAATCATCTGACACACTACTCCTCAGCTGCTTCTGCTCACTGACGTCTCAGACGTCAAAGTTTATGAATGAATGTGTGTGTCTGAGTATGAACATGCGAACAGGCCTCTGTGTGTGCGTCAAAGAAGGGACGTGTGTTAGGTGCCTGTGGGTGGAGTTTTTTTTTTTGTCGACTCACCTCACTCTCCTTGTTCTCGTACTTGTTAGCGTTTTTGCCTTGGCTCTTCCTCCTCAGCTTTTTCAGGTCTGACTGGGACCTTTCCAGAGAGTCTTGTTTGATCTTGTGCTCCATCTGGTATCTTTTAAATGTGGCCTGGATCATAAAAAAGGCCCATGAAATATCAAAAGGTAATATTCATATTAGATTTTTGTTTTTTATTTCAATTTTAGTGAAAATATAATGGGATGGTGTGAACTTTGGCACGAAAATAAAAAGGCATTAATCTAGATTGTTTCTACCCCAACTGCAAATATCAAGTGTAGATTTAAATATTAAGCTACGGAGACCCTAAACAGACATCGAAGGAAGAAAATATTTCAATGGTTTCTTGTTGGGGCGCCTTATTAAGTAAGATCAGACTGGTAAAGTAAAACTCGCCTTTTCAACTGATTATAAAAAAAAGGGCTAAATGCATTTAAATGGAGGAAAACAGACATGACTAAAGCTCAAGTTATCAGTTAGATTTATAAATTATGTGTTTTTCTTGCTGATATAAGTCGCATCTTATCATCTAACAACAATTTCAACCTGCAGCAGAATTCGGTTTGACCTTCTTTGAAATGTAGCTGATCAGTAAACAGATAAGGGCGTTAAGTCACAGTCAGGTGATGACCCTGATCCTTCAGGTGTGTTGTTACAACACAGAAAGCTCACAGTTATATTGAAAACTATTTTATATATTTCAATGAAGTCAAGACAGGAAGTCTCTAACCAACATGTTAAACATGAGTGCAGTACAGGTTGTTTTAAAGGGTTTTATGGGAAAACTGTTGTAGATTTAGGATAATTTCAAGAAAGGTTTGTAAGCAAACTCACCACTAAACGTCTGGAAGAATGTTTGGACAGAAGCGAAGAGCAGACATGTTTAGGTAAAACCAAAAAAAAAAAAAAAATGTAGCTGTGCAACAGCATTTTTAATGTAATGATGTAACAAAGCATCAACGCTACTTCAAAAACGTTCAGACTGTCTGCAACTCTGAATATTTGCAGGGAAATTACCCATAATCCCTCTAAACTGAGACAAAAATTTGAGTAAAATTCCTTATAACTCCATTGCTGCTAAATCTTGGCTTTCAGAAAATTTTTGTCTTTCTTTTCTTTATTTGTTGCGTTTAGATGACAACACAAAAAGTTCTATGTTGTCATTTGTGTAAAGGGGGCAGAGTTTGGTCGAGCTCATTGACTGTGTAAGATGGGTGTCAAACTCAATCGCACAGGGGGCCAAAATCCAAAACACACCTGAGGTCGTGGGCTGAAAAGGATAAACATTTTTTGTAACACTATGACTCAACTTTTAAGATGTAGCTGTTTAAGTTTAAATATGAATAAAAACAGTCAAGGATATTATTCCACAATAAATCAACTTAAAAACCTTCAATGCCTTTAAATATTTTGCTCTCTATGACATATATTCTGTCAAAATTATACAAGGTAGAAATAAAGTTAATGTTAAAAGAAAAAAAACACTTACATTTCTTTACTTTTATGTCTTTTTTAAACTATAAATATGCAAAAAGATTTTTTTCTTCATAAAATGAATATATAATTTATAATTTTTTAGGTGTTTATACAACATTCAAAACTAAACCAAATAACTTTTAAGTTGAGATTACTCCAAAAAAAGGTTTGGCGTCTTCTTAATGTTGCACAAGACCAACAGTATAAAACTTCCGAAAAACTTCTATGCATTCATGAACAAATGATCTGCTGTTTATTTATAAATATCTGAAAAATCGCAGATGTTTCACTGCCTTCATCACTGTCTGTCCTATTATTGCAGCTTTATGTCAGATACAAACACAAAAGAAACGACTAACTTAAAATAGATATTATTTGGAAAAAAAAGACGCAATAAAAATGTCTACAACGTAAAAATAGTTAATAAAGAATTACATTATTAGCATATCGATGGTAAACTAGAGACACACGATGCGATGACCCAGTTTATTAGGGATTGCGCAACCAAGGCTGCGCTCGAGCGCCGTTTCACCTCACAGTCTGGACCGTGGATTTTGAGCTTGGAATAACCATTGACTGTATATGAGAACTGGACAGAGTGACCCCTCCCCGCTCACACTCCAAACAGGAAGTACCTGCTGGTTCCAAGAAGTCAAAATCCTGTCAACTTGTATTGAGCAATAAACAGCTATTATGCAGTCAGATTTGTAAGAATAACCATTCTTGCTCTAACAACTTTTTTTTTTACACATGTTCTTTCATACATTCATTTTCTGAAACCGCTTAATCCCTTTTGGGGTCACGGGGCTGCCGGAGCCTAACCCGGCTACTCAAGGGCGAAGGCAGGGGACACCCCTGGACTGGTCGCCAGTCTGTCGCAGGGGCACACATGTTCTTGTTAATCCTAATTTTTTTCCATATTTCTTCTGCAGTGGAGGTTATTAACCAGTTATAAGTTGACCAACCAGATGCCTCAATAAAAGTAGGTGGTCTCACGTCAAACGTTCAAAACGTTTGACAGATTCTCTCAAGCTTGCTTTCAAGTGAGGTGTGCAGACTTCCTACAAGCTCACTCTGGAACTGCGTGTGGTTACCTGAGAAACAACAACTCAGACTGACAGACCAATCACTGCTCACTGATGTGATCTGGCTCCAACATGGTGGCGCCCATATCGTGAAAAAAGGCAACAGAACTGACTTTATTTCGTTGGAGCTGGAAGTAAAGCATTTGTTACGGGTGACGTCACTGACTCAGCCCAGCTCTTTTACTAAGTCAATGAGCAGAACATATTTCTTAATAATTGAAACAATAACTTTATTTTATATTGTGGGATTTGCAGAGAAAATTAAATGTTATTAGTTATGTACGATCCTGTTAATTTTCATAATATTTTTTGAAAATGTCTAAAGTCCGTTTTTTAACATGTCTTCATCTACAATAAGACACACAGGCAGATAAAATAGACATAATTGTAAGAGCTGGTTTCTAAATCATCTGTTTTTTCCGAAACAGATTGATATAAGCATTGTTGCATTAATCGCCATGACGACAGTCAGCATGATGGAAAATAATTGCCCCAAAATGCTGCGCATTATGAGAAGAATATTGTGTTTTCACATCAGTGATTACTATTATTAGTGATCCATTTTACATTATAGTTAACAGAACTATAATGTTCTGTACACAGATGTTTTACACACCTGTTACATCTGTAATACAGTGAAATGTGCAAATTACAAAAGCAAAATACATGACTTTTTAGTCATCTTTTATGGATCTTGAAGCAGCAGAGTCATTGGCAGCGCCAGTATGCAGCCTCCACATGAGGATGGAGGCAGAAATTACTCACCGTCATATATTTGACATCCATGTCAGTCTTCCTCTCCAACTCTGTTATTGTCTCTCTGTGGAACCTCTTAAACTTCAATGGAACAGGAACAAAAAAGAGAAAGAAAGGAGCAGGTGGTTATGAAGTTGATGGAAGTTAAACTGCAGAAAGCAGTGCAATAACACAAAGAGCAAAAACTTATAGTATATTGTGCATATGTGCGGGGGTGAGAGCCAACTCCAAGGTTGCACTTAAGAATGAGTCAGAATCTAAGAGTGGGAATGCCACACAGTCCTCTCATTTTCTTCGTGTTTCCTTCAATCGTTTTTCTAAGGCATCACGCCGTTTCGCTTTCTAGACCCCAGTGAAGAAGATTAGTGCACTGGGCGATGCCGATTTGGAGAGCACATCAAAGACTGTGGAGGTTGTGCAATAGTCATGCCTCAAAACAGCAAATCCACTCAAGATAATCAACCATTTCCCTAGACTTTGTGCTGTAAAAAGCAGCTTCTTTGACTACAAAGTTCAAATTTAATATGTTGATTTGTCTTTGCAAACGTGTGAAAATGTGTATGGCAAAAGCATTGTTTTTTTCTTTTAACAACTCTTTAAAAAAATTAGTTAAAATCAAAATTTCCCACCTCTTGTGTGAGGCTTTTTTAGTGTTAAATTTAAGTGAAAGAAATTGTTTAAGCTTTGATTCCAATAAGTTAACAGCTTAAAAATCACCTGTTTGGTATGAGCTTTAGCTTTGCCAGTATGTTACCACAGGCATAGAGCTTCTTAACAAAGCTACAGTAATTGCAACAACTGAGGTTTTCCCAGGACATGTTGAGACCTGCAGCAGCTCTCATCAAGCAAATAAAACTCCCCCTTCATCCACTCGGCTGATATTTCAGATTGCTCATATAGCAGGGAGGCAGATGAGAGTAAAAGACAGCGGACAAAAAAAAAAAGACTAGCAGACGGCGTGTGTCAATAACAATGAGTGAAATCTTTTTGTATTGTTGTGGTTTTTTTTTGGAAATGGTCTGAGCGACAGATACAGAAATTAACAGTGTCTGACAACAGAGTGTGGAAAAAATGACAAAGGAGCAATTAGTTGGCTCTGGTATTTGTATGAGCTTAAAGCATCTGTACTTACATTTTCCTCCAGCTCATACTGAGCTCTCCTGTGGACCTCAGAGATTTCCATCAGAACTGCACCTGCCAGAGAAAAGGGGACAGAGACAGACAGCAAACCTTAATGCAAAGGATAATGTCAGATTACATGATGTAATCAGTCTATATCCCTTTTGTTGTTTTCCTTTATCCATCCATTTTTGCTAATCAAATAATACAGAGCAATAGTATAGTGGCAAAGAGCATAAATGTCTGAATGTACTGTGTTCTAATTTGGATTGCAAAGTTCACAAAAAATGATTTCATATCTGCGGACAGATTTTAGAAAAGATGCCCATTATGACAGGAAACAGAAATCTCTCAACTAGAAAAACTGAAGCTCTTCTTGTTGTTTTAACTACAAAAGCAATTTATTTTTCTTTTGTTTTTACCTGAAGAGCTAAGAAAAAAACTTCTAATAACCACATGAGTGATTTTATTATGTTTAGATATTAAAGGTTTTGAGCAGCCCACAGGATTTCTGAGAAACGGCAGTAGAAGTAATTAAATGCTTGACTTATTTTCTCCTAATTTACTTTCTTCTGCTTTAAAACATTCAAAGCATTGGAATTATTAAGAATAAGGGCGGCCGTGGTGCAGCGGTAGATCACTGATTGGAAGATTGCAGGTTCAATTCACGCCTTTCTCGCTTATGTGTCAAAGTCTCCTAGACACTGAACCCACATTGCCTCTGGTGGGAGGTTGGAAGCTTTGTTTTGCAACTTTTACACACACCGTTATTTTATTTTCTGTTATTTTGAAAGGGTAAATGATGGAAATAAGCCTAATGTCTCATCTGTAAGCTGATGCCTTCAGGAGATTTTTTAATCTTTCCTTGGGTTCTTTATGCACAATAATATAAAATTAAAATATGTTACATTTGGGAGTATTCAATTTGAGATTTTCCTGATTTTTGATAAATAAAAAACCTTTTTGACTTGTGAATTATTCACCAAATTAACTACTTTCCGTTTGATTGTAAAAATATCATGAATTCACATTTTGAAGTCTCATTTTGGAAAATGTCAATTTTTTTTAATAGTAGTGATAAAAAAAAGATACTTAAAAGAGGAAGAGTTGATGATCATTTTAGAAAACATCTGCAGAGCACAGATTTTTAAGTTTATAATGCAATGTATTCCTTTTTAATATTTGTTCAGTCATACAACTCTACCAGAAAATCTAAGAGTTAATTATTTGTCCTCAAAATTAAAAGTGTCAAAAGTAAAAGCACCCGATCATGCAATGAAGCAAAAGGTTGTTTAATCATTGTGGCAGCAATGACTTAGAGTGATAAAATCTTTTTTTTTTCCATTACATAGTTCTGTTTTAGTAACTTGCCTGGCCGAGTCTGCAGACTGAGCTTTCAGGTGTTTGTATTTTATGAGAATTGCGGAATTTAACACCAGAGTTGAGTTTCTGGAAATGTCTCCTGAAAAGGCTGCGTGCTGCCTTCAGTCCTCTTGGTTAAATAATTTGTTCATCTGAGTCTGGATCAGCTGGTTTGTTTTTCTTAATGAACTAGAATGCTATTGCAGTTCATGTGACAGGTAGAATGCCTGTCGCAACTGAACAGGAAAACGCTGGCAGCATATTTTTCCCTTACTGAACATTTCCCATGGGCACATACTTTCCACGTAGCATCAGCAAACAAGTCCACCTGCTTTTTACGTGGTATGATTGATGTAACCTTCAGGACTTTGAGATACAGTGAGACAAACAAACACTCTAGTTTGTACATAAGAACCCTCACATATGGAATTTGTGCAGGAACTCTATTCTGGAACCTACTGACATTTGACTGTAGTAACTTAAAAGAAAAAGAGCCCAAATGTTTATTTTAACACTCAAAAATTATGCTTTTACTTTTGAAATAAAAAATTAAGGAAATCAGCTGTTTCAAAGGCAATTGATGAGTTTTCTTTTCAGACTTCTCTTTAGCAATTGAGCCAAAGGGAAAATGGTTTTATAGAAACAGCTGTTACTTTAAGATCTAATTCTAAAATGTTTTATACTATGAAAGATTAGCATCCCACATGTAGGAGGAAAACACACACACCAACAAAAGTTACCTCTGGCATGGTAAAGACTGCTGACATCACAAAAGTATTCAGTCAAATCATTTTGAAACAGTTTGAGGGCAAGAAAAAAAACACTCTTCCAATAAAAAACGATCAAAAGATTGATCATCTTTTAATCTATTGTAAAACTGTTCTCAGTGGTCTTTTAATTATGATTATGCCATTTTTAGGCAAAATAAAAAAAAATGTTTTCTTGGACATAGTCTCTGCAGAGCAACAGTAGTTCATTTGTCTCCAAGTTGTGGGCAGGACAGTTGGCCTCCAACCTCGCCTCCGTTCCCATCACCCATAACTAGGCCATTTTCCAAGCAGCGACTTCCATGGTTGCTCTCCCACTAGCTTACAGCCCCTCACAACCAACCTACTGGTGAAATGTAAATAGCAGCAATAATGGAGCTATCCAGCTGTACAATTTTGAGCCAGATGTCAGCTCAGACAAAGAAAACAAAGACGCACATGACTCTATTTGTCTACAAGGATGCATCAGAATGGAGCTGAGCAGGGAGGTTCGGGCCTACCCATAGTATTTTTTAAGCTTTTTTTGCTTTTCAAACTGCATTTTTTTCACCTGCTACTGATTCACAATGATTTGAAAAGTTTCAACCTTAATGTTGTTTTTAAATATGTTGTCCATCATCTGAAAAACGGCAAAAGTACATGTTAAAAAACACCAAAAACACAATTTTCTTTTGAGTGGGCCGTAAAGCATTTTCAAACGGGAGGAAATAAAAAACCACAACAACTCACCAGCTTAGAAATATGAATAAACAAATAAAGAAAGAAAGTATTGTTTATGATACTGGAAGAAACACTGAAAAAAATCTGTTGGTTGTCCACTTTGACCACTTGTCAGGACTAAAACCTTTAGAAGGAAACTGCCCAAAGCGTTCCCTAAACCTGGTTTAGAACATTGTGAGATCAGGATCCTGGAGTAATCTTCTCTAATTAAGATGTTAAAAACAATCAGGTTCTGTGGATCCAGCTTGAGGTTAACATCAATCCTTGGAAACTAAACAATATACTAAAGATCAGTTAAAAGTGTTTAAAGAAAGAAGGGAACAACATTTCACAAGGAATGTGGCAACTTAGTAATAAAATATCACATTGAGGTGTACTTTTTTTAAATAAAAAAATTGTAAAAAGCTTCAGCCTTTCAGTTCGTTTCTGACTTGAATTCAGCTCATCTTAATTAAGCTGAGTTGAAATTGTGTTCTCCCCCTCTTAGAATCCAAATTGGATTACAATTATTTTAAAGAAATCTTTCCTTCAATAAACTACTTTTTTAAAGTGGAAAAAGAAAATTCCTCTTTCAACATCCTTCTGACATGTTTAAACACACTGAAAATCCTCCACAGCCCTTTCATCTGCTTGCAGGCAGATCCATCAATGTGACCCGGGCATTCGTCAGTGTGTAAACAGGCCTCCTCCCTGCTCTGCCTTTCCTTGCTCGCCACACCTTGCCTGACGGAGAGATTAGATGCCACTGTTCAAACTGTGAAAACGCAACAGGATCAAGTAAATCCACACCCTGACAGCGCTGAAGAATCAGGAGCCGAGTGGGAGCGAAGACTGGATTTGTGTGGTTATGGGAGTAGATACTGTATCAAGATGAGGTTTATGGTGAGACAGGGAAGGCTTTGTAGAAAAGGCACGGCAGGGGTGGTTAAGGACTATGCAGCCAAAGTAATTCAAATTAAAAAAAAGGACTAAAGGAATAAAAAAGGACAAGAGAAGGAATCTACTGAGTCAAAGCACGAGAATTAAAAACAACCAAAATAACTTGCATGTCATTTTGGTGTTGTTACCTGTACCCGATGTTGCTGGGCAACAGGTGTGCTTGATTGATCAAATTGTGGGGCAAATGTGTCACGATGAGGTGAGCACTGAAAGCAACCATCATGAGATAAACTGAGACGCCGCATACATGTGGTGTGTAGATCTGTTTGTCCACCATGGAAACAAAGTTGTGCAACAAGTTGAGTTCCTCCAGAAAGCAGCAAATAACTGTTACTCCAGGAAAAAACACCATCAGAAATCACGGAATTTGATCATTTTGGATTATCAGACTTAAACACTTTTTGTTTTGAAATCAGTTGCACGGATCAAACGTTCTCTGTTTTGTGCGAGGCAGACAGAGGAAGAGCATGCACTAAATGAAGCGCACTCGATTACAAAAGGTTTCAAGAGACATTTGACCCATTTTTTTACCCGTTAGCTCTTTAGCCTACAGGGAGCAGAGACGACGCGGAACCAGTGAAAATGGTGAACAAGATTGAGGTTTAATTACAGCATTGACTGGGAGCCTGTTTTGATGAAATGTTGTTAAAATCCCCACAGCTCTTCCATTGTTTTTTCCTGTAGACGTAATAATCTCTACATCTGTGACAGATACTGGGAGCAGCATGCAAACATGTTTGAGTTATGTAAAATTAATTTGATGCCATTTCAGAAAGGACTATTGAGTGTTTTGTGTATGGGGGACAGGTGTTTTGATGGTTGAGGATGAACATTCTGGACACTAAAATCATACTAGATCAATACTTCTCATATTATTATTATAGATTTTTTTAATTTAGAAATTGCCTTTGGAGTTGCCTCATCTAAGGAACAAAACATTTGAGTCCAGCCTCAAGAGACCCAGCCACACCTAAAGGAAAGAACACACTGAATGAATTAACAGTGGTGCTGTTTCTAATGATGTCTACACAAGCTGTGCGGCTGCACCTAAACTACCTCTTCCTGTTTTGAGCACAGGAGTCAGACATACAAAGCATCTGATCGGAGAGGGGGAAGCTTTGCCAACGTGGTTAAAAGAAAAGGAACACGGATCATGCATGGATCCTTCAGTGCTCCAGTATCGGGTGTCTGATAATGTGTCAGAAGAGCTTGGGTTACTGACACAGCAGTTGCACTTCATCAACGAGACGCTCATTTCACATCTGTATACACTCTTTAACTCAAAAGATATTTTCTTTTCTTTTATGTGACAGCACAAATTTATGTTATACTTTGAGGTCATGAATGAGTCAATATATCATTTTAGGCCTTAGTCACATGTGCACAACCCCACCCTCCTCCCACATGGGGGGTTGATCCATACAGGTGTTGTGGGGTATTTGGTTGTGCGGCCCCGTGGAGGGTTTTAGGCAGGAGAGGCAAGTGATCCCACATTGGCTGAACACACCTGGTTTAGGTGCAATGGGGGAAAAAAGTATTTAGTCCATCAACAATTGTGCAAATTCTCCCACCTAAAAAGATGAGAGAGACCTGTAATTTTCATCATTGTCAACTATGAGAGACATAATGAGAAAAAGAAATCCAGAAAGTCTGATTTTTACATAATTTTTTTTTTGTAAATTTTGGTGGAAAATAAGTATTTGGTCAATAATAAAAGTTAAATTCAGTACTTTGCTACATACCCTTTGTTGGCAATGGCTGCATTCAAACATTTTCTGTAAGTCTTCACAAGATTGTCCCAAACTGTTGTTGGTATTTTGGCAGATCTCCTCTAGAGCAGTGATGTTTTGGGGCTGTTGCTGGGCAACATGGACGTTCAACTCCCTCCAAAGATTTTCTATGGGGTTGAGCTCTGGAGACTGGCTTAGTCACTCCAGGATCTTGAAATGCTTCTTACAAAGCCATTCTTTCGTAAACCAGGAAGTTAGTTTGGGATCATTTTCATGCTGAAAGACCCAGCCACATTTCATCTTCAAAACCCTTGCTGATGGAAGATTGTTTTCACTGAAAATCTGACAATAGATGGCCCCATTCATATTTCCCTTTACACAAATCAGTTGTCCTAGTCCCTTTGCTGAAAAACAGCCCCAAAGCATGATGTTTCCACCCCCATGCTTTACAGTCGGCATAGCGTTCTTAGAATGCAACTCAGCATTCTACTAAAAACAGGATGAGTAGAGTTTTTACCAAGAAGCTCTATTTTGGTTTTATCTAACAGTAGGAGATTCTCCCAATCAATCCCAGCACCAAAGTGATTTTCTGGATTTTTTTTCATTTTGTCTCTTATAGTTGAGGTCTACCTTTGATAAAAATAAATAAATAAATAAATAAATAAATAAATATGGCCCCTCTCATCATTTTAAGTGGGAGAATTTGCACAATTGTTGGCTGACTAAATATTTTTTTAATTCAGACGCTATCCTTGCTACTTCTTCTTTAAACAGTGAATATGAAATCACGAGGTAAAAACTCAATCAATGCAAGAATTTTACCAAGACTATTTATGAGTTCACTGTGTTCTGATAATGAAAATGTTGATGGTTTACTCAAAAAATACATTAAAAAAACCTTTTTTTCACTGAAATTGTTCAAATACAATGCATGTGGTCCACATTCCCCAGTCTAGTGAGCCTTGATTAACACTGTTTTTTGGAAACTGGAAAATGTCTAGGGTACTCGACTTTGGAATTGTAGATTCGGAAAAACTACAAAATGGCAAACTATGTAGTGAGTAGTGAAGGAATTTGGACATAGCTTAAGTAGTTTGTCTAAGTGGTGTTACCAGGAATTCGGACATAGTTTGTCCAAGTTGTGTTAACGATCTCACTAGTCGCAATCCCCTTTACCGATCTGACAGGTCAAACACATATGGTACTTACAGTGGGATTGTTGGCTTGGAGCAACCCCACCCCCTGCCCATTGCTGAGAGCTCCGTTTGTGTGCTCATGCGAAAGCTTATAGCCTCAAGATAGCTTTAGCGGGGCAAAAATAATGGCGAGCAATATTGGATCAATCCAGCCGTACAGTTTTAAGCCAGAGGCCAGCTCGGACAAGGAAAATTAATGCCCGCAAGAGGGCGGGTGAGCAAAGTGGAGAAAAGAGATTTTGGAATGCCCATGTCAGTAACTGCATCATTATTCTGAGCTTTTTCAAGCATCCAATGCGATTTGAATTAGAAAATATACAGAAACGCACTTTTGATCATAAATTCTTATATATATAGGTCCTCTATTATGAGAAAAGAAAGCTACGAGCATATGCTAAAAACACAAAAAGACGATTTTATTGAAGTGGGTCTTTGAAGTATCTAATACCCCACTAATGAAATGTTTGGGCTCTTTTTATTGATTATTTTTACAATTTAATTATTTGATATTGGCAAATAAACTAGTATTTTTTACAATTGCTTCACAGTCTTTTGTTGTTTTTCATAAGATCTGACTTTATATAATATATACTAAACATATATTTTGAAATCTTAATAAACATATCTGAATCTCCTAACAGCCCACATTCTGCCTGGTCATCAGTCAGATGAGCACAGAGACTTTGACTCCTGTGTTGTGTTTCCTCCTGCTCTCTATACAGACCCAGCAGAAGGGAACAGACTAAACTGATCTGTCATGAGACAGCGCTTTCTGTGTGGGTCTAACTGTGTCGCTCGTATAGGGATTAGCAGCCCCTGGAGCGCATCCACATGTCAGAGGTGAGTCTGACTCAGCTGGGATGTAATGATTTACCGACACAAATCTGCTCAGTAAGACCTGCTGTGTGTGTAGGTCAACCAAATGTTTTTTTTTTTTAAGTTAATTTTTTTAAACAAACTATATAAGCTTTAAAAAAAATCCTAAATTCCTTAGATTAACTCTTGTGATAATGAGCACCTCCTCCCATTTCCTTCCAATTTCCTATTACAGGAAGCGTATTTCAAACTGTATTTCTTTAAAAAAAAAGGTAGCTTTTCAGCTCAGATTTTTGTGCTCTTTCAGAACAACAACTTAAAAAACATGCAGCTGAAAGTCTGCCTACAGGATTTCCTTCAGACACGGATTTCATTGATGGGAGCAGTTTGGAGCTCAGGAGAGTCGCTTTACATTCTGTGACAGACAACAACTGATCTACTTTGAACACCTTATGAACACTTCAATTATTACTTTTCTTTCCGTTTTAATGAGCATATCCTCATGACACCCACACATAATAAAAAAAAAATGAAACATTGTTTTTTAATTATTGTTTTTTGTGTAGGATGTGACATGGTTTTGCATTTCATTATTTACTGACATAATTTACTGTAGCCAGCATAGCTACATGACTAACCACAAAGGAGCAGTCTGCTTTGTTTCAAAGCCACCTGGGATGTCAGCACAACCGGGAGGTGTCATATTTTTGTTGAGGGGGCGGGGTTTAAGGATACTTTCCTACAGGAAACTGAAAGCAACAACACCAGGTGGCTCTTCCATAGTGCTCCTGAATTTAATTAGCACTTTTGCTGCCAATCACCAGGGGGCCTGAGAGGCCTACAGTGGGTAAAGTCAGAGTGTGCCACTTGTGACAGCGATTTAGGATGCCAGACATCTATGTATCATAAATTCGTTTGTGGCAACTGAAGCTTGGGGGGGGTTGGCTGGTAACAAAAGAGGACCAATCGAACTCCGTGCCAGAGCTATCCTGAGTTTATCAGACACAGAAGCACCATGTGTAATCATTCCAAAAACATTCGTTCTGTTGGTTGGACACCCTGATCTCCCGATAGGCTCAATAGCGGTTTGGAAGTCCCGGCATCAACATGAAACTTACCCAATTCTTTGGAGACGGGAGAGGATGAAGCGTTTTCCCCAATCTTAGAGAGTGCATCAAAATACAATCTTCCTGCCATTGCCATTGCTAGAAAGGAGAAAACATGGGTGAAGAATGTCGATTAATTCATTTAGTTACGTCCTGAATCAACCGGTGTTGTTGGTGTTGTTAAGAAACTCACCAGAAGCTGCTTTCTCATAGTTCTTCCCCAGGTTGACCAGGTTCCTCAGCCCTGGGTTGAAATGTTCCATCACATTCTGTCAAGTTACAGCAAAAGACTTTTAAGCAAAGCCAAGATGTAAACCACACATCAATATGTACAAGTTCTGTTATTTGGCCTCAAAGCCACAAAGATAAACCTGTAGGTTCAACTATTTTTGTACAAAAGTATGTTTTTTGTAATCAGTGCTTAAACATATTCAAAACGTTTTGATCTGGTGACCTTCTTTAACAGCTTACCGTTTGCATCATTTCATTTGATTTAGTCGATTGATTTTTTCTTTCTAAATAGCATTTAATAAATTCATTCCCAAATGTTCAGGAAAAGGTTGATGTAACATCCTTCATGGATGTTGATTCAGCTTAAGTCCTCTTTGCATTAGCTAAGACGTTTAAATCATTTCAGTTCCAAACTCCCTTTAGGCATTCTGTCTTACAAAGAGTCGTAAACACAGAATAGATTTAAACTGACTCATGTCTTCTGGTATGCTATGAACACAGAGAAACTGGGTGATCCAGAAAAGGGTTTTTTCTGTCTTCAAAGTTACTGCTAAGCATGATGACGTACTTTTCAGTTTTGATTCAATGTACATGTAAAATGCAACAGGACACTTCATCTTTCAAGTCAAAGTTACACATTTAAAGTGCTTAAATTGCTACTTGATTTTTTAAAAAGAATCTTTTACATGTTTTAGAGTGTTATTTTCTTTTCCATTTAATTTCATTAACTGAATGTGGAGCTTATTATACTTTTTGTAAAGCAATATTCAACAATTGTGACCTTTTGTTTTCATTTTGGTTTCCTTTTGGTACTTTGATACTTTTTCCCTTTAATTCTATTGTGTTTATGTTAATAATTATATTGTTTAATATGCAAAATATACACATAAATAAAAGTAAGATTGAATATTAAGATTTTTCTTTTACCCACTTCTTTTCAGGCACTTAAACACTTCATTTAATGAGGTTAATTTCACAAATTTATTTTGTGCTTGAAAAAAAATGAAATAGATCAATGATAATTTAAGAAAAAAATCAAATTTATATTTTTTCAATAAAACAAATCAAACATGTATTTATATAGCACTTTTCATCCTCAGTGTAATACAAAGTGCCAGCTTAAACTAGCTAGCTAAAATAATTACATTACAACCATTTAAAAAATTGGTATGAAAGTATTCCTATGTCTATTTTTTATTTTTATTGCTTGTTTTATCACTTGTAAGGTGCTGCATACTATTTAAATTTCTTTTTAAAAATAATGCGAAATTACTACTTTTATTGAATGCTTACTGAACAAGTGACTTGATGGAGGAACTGACACTTTTTAAGAAGGAACAATATCATTAAAAAACAGAGATTAAAGTTGTAACAAAGTTGAATAAAAGAAGATTTTTTTTAAAAAGTATTCTGGCTCTAAGACAGAATCTGAGCTTTGGTGGTAAAACTAAAAACCCTGTAGTGAAAGATTAATGATGCTAAACCAGGAGCAGGCTAACCATTTTAGCATCCTCCACAGTCAGCTTGAAAATGCAGAGGACTTAGAAGCAGGGACACAATAGCTCGCATTGGTCTTTTTATGCATAAAACGCCACATAGTGAGCGCCATAAAACACATTAAAGCCCGTTTCTAGGTAACTGCCTGTGTCCACCTCCATCTGACTGGGGGCACTTCTTTGCTAAATTAGAATGAGGGAGACTAATTAGAAACACCTGTTTAACATGTGCTCCTTAAAAGTCGGTTCTAGTCCAGAAAGTTCTTTAAATAAATCGGCTTTTTTTTTTTTTACATTAAAAAGGGACCAAATTGCTTTATTTGTAGTTAAAGTATGAAGATATTTTCCTCCTCCTCCTCCTCTGCCTGCTTGCCTCCATCGTGATGGCACCTGTTGTGTTCTCAGCTAACTTGTACTCACCCTGTATGTAGTTTCGGTGAGCTTGTTCACCTCCTCCGCGCTCTTCGACATGTTTGTCCTTTTTCTGCGATCTCCAAAACGATTCAAAATAGTAATAATTTTCAAAAGAATATTAAAAAATGAACGAGGTTTGTACGGTTTGTTTCACAGAAACAACTACAACGCGAAGTAAAAAAAAAAAAATAGTGGGAGAAGTGAACCAACCTACGGACGCATAAATTCCCTCATAGCTAATAGGAGAAGCACCATAGCAACATGAAAAATGACTACAAAAAACCCAACAAGAGAGAGAAAAAAATTAAAAATAAACAAATAAAGAAATTCCAGGACATGTAAAAATCCAAGTGTGCCGTACAGCTGCTGCTGAACACTAAAAGGCTGAGCTGTCAAACTTGTTGTAGGTGGTCAGTTCACAGAGGGGAGGAGACCTGTGGAGGAGGTTTTAGTGCTTTAACCCTTAACTGTTATCCAACTCATCCTTTTTTTTATGTATATGTTGATTATTTAGGACCACTCTCGATAATATTAGAAATAAACGAGTAAACAAAATAAATACGTAAATAAACCAACTTCCGGTTGGACATGTGTTTCAAAATAAAGCAATTTCCCCCTGAACATCTGAAAAGAAAAAAATGACACAAAGCCTAAAAGGTTGGTAATTATTATTTGTATTAATTATTATTATTATTAATGTTATTACTATTGTTATTGTTGTTTTCTCTGGGTTTTGACCCAAAGAGAGGCTTTAAGGTGTTTAAGGTGTTCTTGTTTCTAAAAGTTAACAAGGGTGACTTTTACACAGGCCCAGGCATTTTTATATGTATTTTCTTAAAGAAAAGAAAAATCAGAATATATATCTAATTGAGTTAGTTGACAAGTAGATAAAAAGGTAAGGAAAGGTAAAGAGTGCTCCCTGGAGGCAACTCAGAAGTAACACATTTTTTATTTTGTATTTTGACATTTATTTTGGAGTTTAGTTAACAGAGACACTAAATAATTTGAAAAGGTAGATAATAGAACATTATTATTGTCATTGTTATTAATGTTTCAAGCAAATAATTAAACTCCGTTTGACAAACACAATATTTAATTTGTCATTCACTGTATGCAAGACAGCTTGTGGGTCTATTTATGATTAAGAGTAATTATAATTGAATTATTTACATGTGTATGCATATGTATATATACATTTTCTAATCAATTCATGAATAGGTATTCTCATTTTAAAATATGTCTGTATATCTGTATAGCAGTAGACATACTTTTCTGTTTGTCTCCTTCAGTTTTATTTTGGTTATGATTGCTTAAAGTAAACCATTTCCAAATCTAAATGATTATATTCTTTTATAGTACCTAAATTGACACGAGTGACCCTAAGACACCCACACCCAGAGAGTTTTAGCAACTGTTCATGAAAATTGATCTCCAGTTATTTTATTATTAGTACATTTCAAGAAGTACCACTAGATGTCTCCCACTGCCAGCTGGTTTTGTTCCACGTTTTATAACCTTTTTAAACACATAATACCTGGCTTTTTCTTTTCTTTGCCTCAATTCTGTGATATTTCTGTCCTTTTGACAAGGCGCCAAATCGATTAAACATCTTCTTAGATATTTATATATGTACCTACTCCGTTCGAGCGCCCGACAAACCAAACACAGTGACAAGCAAGAGCAGCAATTTGGAAGAACAAATATGCCAAGCCCTTCTCTGTAAATGTCATGTAAGTTTTAAACTTTAGAGAACTCCCCAAAGCTGAGAAAACTCTGAATTTTAAATGAGATTTGGTCTCTGAACATATGTCTGCTCCTGCCTCTCAAAATGCTGTTAAATGACACATATAGGGGATTTTTTTTAAAAGGATCCTCACTGGTGTTTTTGCTGCTGCTATCTCTTTGAGGGATGCTCCTGTATAGACAGAAATCAATACAGAGGAAATGGAATGCTAAATAATGTGAGAGCCAATTTCAACCTGTCACTCAGTTGTAAGCAAAAATCTGCCTTTTTTTTTTTTTTTTTTTTTTTAAATTTAGGACTCTTGTTGTTAATCTGAGTCACAAAAGATAAAAGAAGCAACTTCTTTCTAATGAGTCAAAAATGAAATTTCAGATGTAGCCGTCATGATTTTTCCTCAACTGTTGCTGGATTCTGCAGTCGATCGCTGCCCTCCCGCTATAAATATTAATGTCCTTGAAAAGTTAAAAAACTTGAAGGCTTGAAGACTGCTTTTTTTTCCCCCACTAAGAATGTGTCTGTAAGAAAAGCTTTTAATAACAGCTCCCTCATGTCTCATTTTACACTTAAGGGGTTGCACACACTTTCAGTCGGACATAAACCCCGTCAAACTGTCAGGCTGGCTACTGAAACTGATATTATCATATCCAGCTGGAGGACAAAAAGAGTAAAAAGAGAATCGCAGGATAAAAAGACAGACTGAATCGGTTTTTATTACATTACAGGATTGCAGTCTAATTATGTCGAGTCATTGTTGTTTGATAATCAGTTATGCATCTGGAAAAATCCCAAAGCTCACATCAAAAATTAAGTGAACACCCATTAATTAATTATGTGTTTTAATGTCAAGCTGAATTATTTATCAGGTCTTAAAAGTTAAATATATATCCTTTCGATTTAACATATTATGGATGCCGCCTCTCTCTACTGCTCGACGCCTTGACGCCCCGGTCACGGAGCAGTTGCCAACAAGCTTAATTTGTTGACCGAATCATGGAAAACATGGATGATGTTGAGCGAGGAGGTTGTGTTTGTATGTGTTAGAGAGGTCTACAGAATCACTAGCAAGCACGTCGCCGTGTCTGGGTTCACCAGATTCTTCAGGGTCTCTCCTGATGCAGTGCTGCTCTACTGCATCAGAGCTGTGCCTGACGGCCATTTTAAAAGATACTTCCGTCTTTTGCCAAGTTTGAGCATAAACCCGAGAGGGGTGTACATAAAAATAAAACTGGAGGATCTTTTTTATTATCGTCTACCTTTCAATAAAAGTGCAGCCTTTATTTAATTTGGCAAAAGCAGTTTGATCTTCATAAAACAGACATTAGATGAATTTAAAATGTTCTTACTAAAGCAATTCCTCTTAGGGCGCTACACTTTGAAAGCTGCCTCCTGAAGGGATTTGTGAAAGTACAACTGAAAGTCGGAGAAGGTTTTAAACTTCCAAATTCTGTTTCCAAGATCCTGATTCCAAGATTCAAGATTTCCGTCCACCAGTTGGCTGGCTAACACAGCGAGTTTCGATCGTTGCAGCTCCATGGGCTCTGTGACAGTCTGTCCAGGGTTTATCCCGCCTTCATCCGACAGTAACTGGACAGTCTCCGACAACCCCGCAGCCCCAGTGGGTTAAGAAATGGATGGAAGTTCAGGATGAAAATCCTCGCATCCCACGGCTACGTTGAATTCATTTTTCTACCCTTTAATCTAGTCACTGAAAACATCACGTACCAAAACCTGAGTCCCTGATTGGTTGACATGCTGACCTGCCCAATGACAAAATGGCGCCTAAGATTGCGTCTTTACAGTGACTTAACATTGAAACTTGCCCCCCTGTTGCACTGGCTGTGTCCGGTGTGAATGCAGCATAATAATGAATGCACCCTGAGGTTATGAACACACCGAGGATGTGACACTCTGGGGTAAACGCGCCCATGGTGTTCACTCTTGACATGGAAGGGTTTTCTTCTTCTTTTGCTATTATTTACCAACTACAGTTAAATAGAAGAGGTTTGATGAAAAATGTCGAAATCTCACAAATCTTGCTCCAGGCTTTTTCTTTCACCGCTCTGTTCCAACATATGAAAGACTTGGTGTCTGACTGCAAACAAACTATAATTAATAAATTGTCCTATATGATCAATTTTCAAACGGATGGCACTTCCGTAAGTTATGTCACAACCAAATTGTAGTCCCTGGTTAAAGCATGTGTTGCCGACAGCGATGTCTTTACACATTCAATAAAACCTGATTCCTAAAGCTTTACAACTGAACAACTTTGATGTCTTTTCTATGTGTGACATTTGTATCATTTATTGTTCCTCAAGAGGACAGTTTCTGTATGAAGCCAAGGTATTAAAAGGTTAGCGTGTCTATATGCAAACAAGGTCGTGTTAAACACACCAGACGCTCCTCTCTAGTGCTCCACAGCAGTGCTGCTGAATAGACAATAGGTCTCAACATTTGTTTGTTGGCCTTGGAGAAGCAGCACGATTTTGCAGCATACAATGCCATAAATCCAGCTAGCATGCACCTTAAAACTGCTTTCATTTTCAAATTTCTTTTCAATTCCTGTTACTCTGACGTCAATCACTTGTTCCAAAAATAGCGCAAGGATGAAAGAAGAAAACCAAGTGAGGTGTAGATGAAGACAGTCACATTATTTTTATCAGTTTTACCCAACACCAAACCTCATTAAACCTCAAGATACTAAATCTCAGTCTTATCAGTTGGGCAGCGTGAGGACTCAAGGCTGCACGGCTTTGCTTTTTTTTGTTGTTCTGTTGAGAAAATAGGAAAGCTTTCCACACCATGGCCTTGTTTTCACAATAGAGCAGAAGAGAGAGGTATAGTGAAAACAGTTTAGCAAAAAAACATTTGTAGCTTTACAAAGTATCATCACATAAGCAAAGTTTCGTCGACTTCTCAAATCCCATCATCCAAAACATAGATGAAGTTGACTTTTTGAGTTTTGACAATCCCATTTGGAAACAGAATCTGGAAGTTTAAAACCTTCTATGATTTTCAGTTGCACTTTCACAAATCCCTTCAGGAGGCAGCTTTCAAAATGTGGCGCCCTAAGAAGAACTGCTTTAGTAGGAAAAATTTTAAATTAATCTAATGTCTGTTTTATGAAGATAAAACTGCCTTTGCCAAATTAAAGGCTGCACTTTTATTGAAAGGCAGGCACAGCAAATATCTACTTTGTCTTTCTTTATCTGACAGAGACATAAATCGGGGCTCATTTTTATTCAGAGGTGATATAAGGTCTGAATTTTTATGCCTATCATGAGACGCTGCTCCTTCACAAAACTGCTGAATCATCGGTTCAGGTGTTTTTTAAATACACCAAGCTACTGCAGGCGCTGATTTGTAGCGGAGCCCGCTGTGGACAACAAAAGAAGTAACAGGATTTCTGTAGCACACCACAGTTTCTGCCCATTTGTGTCTAACAGACAGAACCAGTCTTGTGCTGAACTGACATAGAGCTCCATCAAACTTTTGAAATGATCTCCCAGCTCTGAAACAGAAAAATTCTAACCACTTCTGATGAACGATTAAAGAGGCCCAAACACTCGAAGGTTTCAAAATTGTTTGCTTCAGCTGGAACTGTGGTCAGCAGTGTGTGAAAATTTAATAACAGACTAGATGTCAGGTGCGACATCTCTTGGATTTCTCCTTGTATTGGGTGAAATTGAGTCCCCTTTGCATGCATCGAGCTGTAAACCTTCCTGACCATGATATATATTCACAAAGCCACAGCCATGATCTTTGTACAAGCAATAACCAATCCTGCAACCTTGTTTTTTTTTCTAAGTAATGGATTCTAAAATACAATTTTAACTCAGGTGAGTTTTGCATAGTTTGTGAGTGCAACCACAAAACATCACTGATAAATTACTTACAAAGAGGTGTCAAATCATGTAAGCAGCTACACATTTATCTCTTTCCAACACATTGTATAAACACATTTGGTTAATCAATTAAAAATCACCATAGATCACAGATAGATCCATTTCTGCAGGGAATGACCCAGTACTGAATTTGATGCATGGGGTGCAGCCTTCAAAGGGGTTTTATGTCCCATTTAGTCACCCAGAACATTCCATGCGTGCTCAGGGGGGGCAGGCATAGGCATCAACATCGATCCTATAGTTGCTTTAATGCAGAGCTGCTTATTAAATCTTTCAACATTCAATATCTCATAGCTGCAAAAACTCAGACTCAGACGAAACAGACTCTTTGTTTTTTGTTTTTTTTGTTTGTGTTTTTGAAATGTTCTCGTTTTCTGATGTAAAAAAATTAAGATTCAAATTGCATTTCTGAGTATTTCTTTAGTCAAATTATGTTGACATTTGGCACAAAACTGTGCAGTATTGGATAAACCCAATAGTGCTCACCATTTTTCTTTTCAGGAGGGCTGTAAGCCAACAGATGGGTGATAGGAAGTGGGAACGGGGTTGCTCTTTGCCAACAGTCCACAACTCAGAGGCAGATTTCTGATAAACTACTGACTCTCTGCAGAAACTATGTCCTCACAAGAGACAGTTTTTTTTTTTTTTTAAATTTTAGCTAAAAACAGCACAATTGTAATATAATGACCCCTGAAAACTCTTTTAAGGTAGATCAAGCGATTATTGGAGTATGGACTTCAATGAGGGCTGTTTTTCTAGAGACAAAGTTCTTGTTGTGTTTGAAGGTGACTCTGACACCAAGCACATGTTTATGCAAACATGCCAATTGCTGTCTGTAATCTTACGTCTTACTCTAAATACTGGTACCCAAGTTTTGAATCTGGGTTAATTACACCGTCGTAAGCCTTCAGAATCTGCAATCCAACTTTGCCTTTATGGCAGATGCAAGAGGCTTTATACAGCTCATAGTACCAGAGCCACCTGACTGTTTTAACAACACTTCAGCACAGCCAGACTAAAACTTTTTTCCTTAAAAAAACTGGGACAATAAAATGTGCTTTTTAAAGATAAGAATTGAATTTTAGAGTGTAAAATGAAGAGGGACACTGAAACAAAGTAAAAGTAAAGCAGCACTCTCCTCCTTTTAGTTGTTCTTCACAAAGATATGGATAATATGATTACATGAATATGCTAACGCGGCTCACGCTTCTAACATGGCTAACCTGTAGCTGTGTTCAACTGTGGGTCTTTTTTTACTAGTTAATAACAAGGTTGGGAGTTATAAATATTTTGAATATGCTAACGCATATAATACGGTTAACGTGGTTAACGCTTCTAACGTGTAGCGTGTTTCAGTAAAGTTCTGGAGTTATTGTGAATCCAGTCAATAAAGTCTGACTGTCTGACTGATGGACTTATATAGGATAGTTCAGTGCGGTTTATATATGAAATAAGTTGAAAAATACACAGTTTGTTGACAGTGCACTTCACAGTCGCTTTACAGTGTGGAAAATATGGTACGTTTAAAACAATAGTGAGTGCTGTGTATAACGTGCTTCCAGTCAGTTTTAAAAAGACATTTCCCGTAGAGTGTATCATATGGTGTCACTCTTTGACAAGAGTAAATATGGCTCCAAAGAAGCTTAGAAATACTGGCAGGTGGATTTTGTTACAGTTGTGATCTGTCATTTGTGCCAACATCCTGTAGGCTATTTTAATTTTAGCACAATGCTAATTGCAAATTTTCCGCATAGCATAACCGTCATAAGAAAAACTTTAGTCAGGGACTTCTTTTTTATTCAACGCAGCGCTGCTGAGCTTTCCTTTCACTTGCATTTCAGCATAAGGGTGAAGTTGATGAACAGAAATTCAATTTTAATTATATAAAACACATGTACATATTTAGTCCCGGCTGAATAACAACCAGAACTGCTGAGAGCTGATGGTAAGACATGACTTTTGTTGTCATAACCTTGGAACAAATAAATTGTAAAGACCTAGCTAGCTCATTTATGCAGAATTTATTGCTGTTGATGGAAACGACCTTGAAACTCCTGTAAGGTTTGGCATAATGAATCAGCCACAGCGCTCACTGCGATCAGTCATGTTCACTGTAACTCAGGTGAACGGACTCAGTGGTAGGAGCCAAGCCTGCACCAAGCCCCTGCCAGTCCCAAAACACAGCCCTGCCGTGAATACCAATGTCATTTTAATGCCATGCTCAGTGTATATACAATGCATAACAGGCGGATTATTTAATAGAGTCGCCTGCTGTACCTGATTCATTTTTAATAACTGCAGAAAACAATGCATAATCTCATGAGGAATTTTTCTCCAAGGGTTCGGTGTGACACTTCTTTTACTTGCATTCCATGTTTTCAGAGCTTGTTTGCAAAGTTGTGGATGCTTCTACCGTTACACCTTGCCTAAAAAAAGTTAAAATAAAAAAAATGAATCCAACTATTTAGGCTTTTTTTTTTTAAATCACACAGATTGTGCTTGGAAGTCACAAAATAAATAGTATTCTGATGGCTGCATTTACAATTTTTTACCTTTTCTGCGTTAACTATATGTGAAATAACTGCTTTAGCTTCACCTTTCAAATGGAGTTGACAGGAGGATCATGGTTAATGTGATGGACCTTGGCAGCAAGGCTGACTCACGCGTATTGCAACTTAACCATTTTTCTCACACAGCTCTGACACACAGATGCTTATTTTTCATGATAGCAGTTATTCTGCTGCTCCCAGTTGCTCCCACAGGGCCAGAAGCACACACCAGTACCCGAGATTTTTTATGAAACATGCTCAACATGATTCCCGTCTGTCTCGTCAGCGTGAAGCCTCGTCCACACCTTTTGTTCAGCAAAGATCATCAAACTTGAGTTTGCTGCGTAATCGGGAAAGGCTTTCAATGACAGAAGACCGGAAGTTCACATCCAAAAGTAGTGAGAAAATACGTCTGCTCTATATTTAGAAATCGGATGGAATTACGCACATGAAAAAAAAAGAAAAGATTTGATGTTTTTGTCCTCTAATCCCTATCCTGATGAAAACCACATGATCTGCTAATGTCAGTAGCGAGCAGGGTTTAATCGCACAAGTGTGCATGTTTGTGCACGTCTATGCTCTGTTATCTTGTGGGAGGGATGAGGGGCTCATCTCATGGGTTGGGATGTGCAGAATGATCCACATAATACATTTATCCACTGCCCTTGTAGAGAAAGGTAAGTAATTGACATCTGAAACAAAAACAAAACAAAAAAAATCCTGAGGACTCTCATGTCTGATTTATTATCTTCAGATTTATTAAAGAAGAAAAACTGATTTTATTCTATCTTTATTTAGAAAACACTTGGCATACAAGACTTGTGTTTATATTTATAGTGGCTTCTTTAAAACATTTTTTTTTCTTTAAAACATGCAAAACCTTTGTCATGTTCATCCAAATGCATTTTGTCAGGTTTTCTGTACTAAAAAAAATTCTAAAGCTCAAGAAGGACCCAAGAGTTCTTAGAGAATGCAAAAAGCACTTTAGACCACAAAAAGAAAATCCATTTCTGGCAAAACAGACAATTTCAAACCTCAGTTTGACAGTTTCCAAGGAAACTTAAAGACATTTAAGCCCCAATTTGGAAAGAAAAGTTGTCTATCTTTATCTTCATCAATGTTTAAAATCTCAGGTGTTGTCACAGGTTAATACGTCTTTTAAGATCATTTAATGTCAATTACAGTGGAGTTTAATGAGAGTTTAGAACAGGCAGCACATACTTTGAGTTCTGGCTGTTGATATTACTCATCATGAACCATGCAGTTTATGAAGATATAACCTTCAGTGATGTATGAAAATAGCATCTGGTGCTTCACAGAATTAGGATAAATTAAAATCTTCATGCTGACTCTTTGATCTTTAGAAACAAAACTGTCACATCCATCAGCTTTTCCCAACCTCCTTTGTTAAACTTCTACATCCTCTCCCTCATTTCTTTTACATCTTTGCTTGGTCTATGCTTTTAATTCCAATACACAGTATTTAAATTGATTTCCTCTGTGCACAGAGCATAAATTAATGAAACTCTTTGAAAAATCTTAGTTATATATTTAGATCTTAAGAGTGTGCTGGCTGGTTCTTTGCAAAGTCAAAACAAACCAAACGAAGAGGTCTTACATTCAGCAGGTAACTACAAAATGACAAACAAAAATTAAAAAAAACAATTTACAACAGAAAAAAAATATCTGCACATGGTTTTCACCCCTGTGGCATAAATTTGTCAAAACTACTCTGGCTCATTTTAAAGAATTTCACAATTTTGTTATATTTAGCGATCAAAGCAGTGCTCAATAGAGCGAAGCTTTTTTGATCGACCTGGCCTCAGCTTTAGAAAAACCTACAAGGTGTGTTTTAAAAGAAACAGACTTGTTTGTCTCTTCTGCTTTTACTTTTTTTGCAAAAAAAAAAAAAAAGCTTAGGTTCAGTGGTGTCACAGGGCAACAACTACAGAGTTGGAAAAACTGGTGTTTAACTTCAAGGCTTCACACACCCTCTGCTGATTTTTATTTAAGGTGCCATTGATGTTTCTCAACCCATAGTGATAGGAGAAAAACCCTGAAGACAGAAGGACAACCTCTGTCCTTGGTCCTAAATGCTGCTGAATAAACTTTTATTGGAGATCAGACATGCCCCATCATTGTTTACCTTCAACTCATGTTTTATTCCTTGACTTTTAGAAAGGAATTTATTCAATTCTGCGTTGTTGTATTTTGTCCTTGATTTTTTTGTTGGACTCTGTCTCTGTGTTTTATTTCTGGATGTCATTATTAAATGTTATTTATTTTGTGGTGCAGTCTTTTGGGAAGCATTTCCTGTTAAAGGTTTATTCAAATAAAGATGGCATTATTATGAGTTAGCTGTATTCTTGTCCTCTTTCTGTCGTCTTTGAGATGCACCTGCAACCCAGTCACTCCAGCCCCAATCTACCAGCCTGTCATCTTAAACTGTGTGGTATTAAGACAACAATCACATATCCTAAAATGCTACAGCGCAGCGACCTAAATGCAGGTTTTTCAGCAAATTCGGCAGGTGGTTGTGCAGCATTATTTGGAAGTCGGCAGTCGCATTTTTACATGGCGTACTGTCGGTGGCCTTGGAGGTTTCAAGAAAAAGTTAAAATTAAACGATGACATCGGTCAGTGGTTGCCCGGGCATATTTGGAGGTGGAAGTCCTGTGACAAGTGGGTGGCAGGAAGGCAGCAGTGCGATTATTGACTCATGGGAGGGTCTCCAATGTCCCCAAAATCGTCTGATGATTGGACGATTTCAGACTGCCACCCTCCAGCCACCCCCCTGCCCCTGTCCTGCCATCTCCCTGTTGTTATCCGATTGTTAGAAACCGTATGGTAGCAGTGTGGGCACTAGACGAGGACTGTTGATATGAGCCGAGGACCCGGCGTTTAAATGAGGAGACGCATTGATGCTGCACACAAGTCATCATGGCTTTGATGGCTCCACAGTGACTCCGATACCTGGGTATTGACAAATTGTAGAAGAATACGGAAAAGATACAGCATTGTGCTTTTTTGGAGGCAGGTATTCCAAAAATTGATAAATTTGTAAATATACAAGATTATAACGTGAACTAAAAATTGTGAACAACAAATGGGACAGAATGGCCCGTTTTTTGTATGTCCTGGGCTATCTGGCAGTTGGTCGCCGCCTTCCGGAGACATTTACACATTGTCCAATCAGAGCTGCTGCTGGCCCAAAATCCACCTGCCACTGCCCTGTGGCTGCCCAACTGTCGCCCAGTTTCGTAATGGTCTCATTCCCAGCGCCTGACAGCCGCCTCATTGCTGACCAACTGCCGCCATTTGCATTCATGACCACACCAACAATAAAAATCAGGCGCTGGCATGAAATCCTGAGGATTCTGCCAACCCATTGCGTAGTGGCAGTTGTATTTGTGACCACAGCATAAGCCCACATCACTGGTTAAGTTTTTGGAACTAACTTTTAGCTGTAGTTCTCTCATTCATGTGAAATTCATGTGAAACATTCATGTGAAATTTAATGCCCCGCTGAGGGCTGAAGTTGTGCTTGTTGCAGATGACCAGGAATCAAATCAAATCAAATCAAATTTAAATAAATTCAAAATTCAATCATTTTTCCATTTTATTTCAGACAGCTCAAATGGTTTAAAGTTAAAAACAAACAAACAAGACAATTGGAATTAAAATCAACCCCCCCTCCCCGCCTCCTCTCCATTGACACACACACATATCCCATAACCCCACAGACAACGAACACAGGCACAAAAACATGACTGTAAATATCAAATACTGCAACAATAAAATAGACTTATGCTTTGCCTCTGCTCTGAGCAATATATTGGGAAGCCACAGGAACATCCCCACAGCGCCCACCCGGACTGGAACATCAACATGGTCCACTTCACAGGCTGCAATGCTGGACCCCATCGGCCACAGCGAGTACCGCAACAACAACTCGAGACCAAATCAGCAAGCCCTGGCACTAAAGATCCCCACAAGGAAACACTGAGGCTTAAATCTTAATAAGAAAAAAGTTAAAATTAGATACATAACATGTATTAAAATATATAAAATAAAAACGTAAAAACAATTAAAATAATTGAAATTAATTAATTAAAATAAATAACCAGAGATGATAATTTAAAAACCTGACAAAACATGGAAATCCTCACAATATCACATACTTTTATTGAAGAGAGTCCACATCATATGTTCAACCCAAACTTATCTTAATTACAGTAGTTTTCACACACAGCTTTTCTTTATTTGTCAAAAAAATAGAAACAATGAACAAATCAGAGTTTTTTTTTTTTTACATGAACCAACTCAGCAGCAGTTGATTTTTATGAGCAAATTGTTCCATTTTTTTCCCCACAAGGAGAGACCTTATTTCACCTGTTTTATCACCTCACCAGGCAGTACAGAAGCACAACAGTAGTGTAGAATGTTGTATGCTGTCTCATGTCTCATCGTACTGTAAAGCCAGGCACAGAACAGGCACAGGGCTAGATCTGCTGGAAGGGAAGGCTCTGCAGATGGAGAGGTGTCTGTCCTTTTGAGCAGCGTTCAAGAAAAGAAGGCATTTTTCATCTTTCAGAGGCAACAAAGCCCCCCAGTCCAAACCTAAGCATGCACTTTATATTCATGATTGATCCTCTACTTATGGAAATTATTCATGCTGTAAAAACATGGAAACAGAATATCTACGGCCTTCTATCAGATGCACACTGAAAGAGCTTTAAGGGTCTTATTAACAGTAGGCACATCCAAAGATGCTGCAGCTCTCAAACAAGAGAGCTTTTCTTTCTACACACAAAGACAAAGTTCTTCCTTCCGTTGAAAGTTAACTCGCGTTTAACTTATGCTCGTTCTTGTAGCTTTCACAGCACTTACTCTTGGTTTCAATTGGCGGGTGTTGCTCAAGAATAATGCAGAGACAGAAGCATCCTGACACTTTAATTTTGCCTCCCTCCTCACTCTCTTCTCATCCATCCCTTGCAGGTTTGTGCATCCATCCAACAACATTAAAATACATTCTCTGTGATTTGCCTTTAATTGTGTTTTTCTGTCTGCGCTTAAGCACAATATTGGGCAATGTTGGATGAGCCAGATAATCGAGGGAAGGCTCACTCTGATAATAAATGAGAGTTCCCCGTTGCTCGATCCAGTCCACACCAATAAACAAATGCGACCCGCAGCAGCAGAGAATTTGCTTTTGGTGATGTACTGTTATCATTTCATCTGCAGCTGCAGAGATCATTTTTGCACAAACCCTCCAGGATTTTTGGGGCTAGAAATCTCCCATTCAAGGCGCCTCAGCGGTGGGAGCAAAACTCAATAACTGAAACAAATCCACTCTTCAGACCCCGCACACATGCCCGCATACCCTGACAAACAAACACATTGTTTATCCTGTGTGAATCTTGCCACTGCTAGAAAGACAGATGGTATCTGTGAAATGTTCTGCTTTTTTTCTTCTTCTGTTGCTCTCTCAGACTTGATTTGTGCCTCGCAACAGCTTCAGCAGGAGAATTGTCTTATCTGAGAAAGTCAAGAAACCATAGGAACAACAGATGACAGCATAAAATACAATGTACCAGAAATCCATTTGTAATCAGTTAAAGTGCAGTATGAGTTCCTGTGCTCCTGCTGATGGAACTCATTGCATTCCCTGTTGTTCTCAGTGTCTACCGACGTGTTCCTCAATTCTGGGCAGCTTTTCCACCACTGTTGCTGCAGAAACACTCATTAAAATAACGATAAGGAACTAAATATTTAACCTAGAAGTTTGCTCTAAACAATGCTATTTTGGATAACTTTCACAGAAACATCCTCAAAAAAACCTTTATCTCCAAATTACAAAATATAAAAGGAAACTCAAGCAAAAATGCATGACTTTTAAATTTTACATTTACACAAAAAATATTGACAGAAAGTAAAATATGTGGCCTCTATTTGTTCCTTTTGTTATCATAAGTGAATATTACCATGTTTTCCTGCACCATAAGGTGCACATACAAGCCTTACGTTTTTCAAAAACGACAGTGCTTCTTATAATCTAAAGTGCCTTACATACTGAGTAAATCTGATTGTGATTACTGATGTTGAAGCAATTCTGAGATACGCTCAGTATTAATGTCAATCTGTTTTCTTGAAGAGCTGCAAACAAGGATTAGCATTATTGTAAATACGTTAATGCGGCTAACATGTAACGATGTCGGACTGTGGTTGTGTCCAAATT
Source organism: Oryzias celebensis (assembly GCA_014656515.1). NCBI lineage: Eukaryota > Metazoa > Chordata > Actinopteri > Beloniformes > Adrianichthyidae > Oryzias > Oryzias celebensis. Next base: position 12,106,312 of record BNCR01000008.1, on the reverse strand, counting down.
TCTTCACGACGCACTTCCTAGTGCACTATATAATGCATTCATGTGGTGCTGTCTAATCTACAATTTCAAACTCAACTACCCTAGAAATTTCTCAGAAGTTTCTGCAAAAATCCAGTGTGCACCGATTCTCCTAAGGTTTGACATATTTAGTCCACAATGCATTGCATTTGAATGATTTGTCATTTGAAACGTTTATTTAACCTTTTCTTTTTTTATAGACCATCAACGTTTTCATCATCAAAACACAGTGGATTCATAAATGGTCTTCGCAAAATGCTCATAGTTAAAAGGTTTTTATTTTGGGAAATCAGTGATGTCGTATTTGCAGCTTAAAAAAAAGTTGTGAGCATGGTGTTCAAATTGATTTTAAAATCATGGGCACAAGTCCTGCACTATGTAGTTTTTAGTAGTTAGGGAGTAGGGAGGGAATTTCAACATGGTATACGTTTTTTCTACGTGTTACTAACAAGATTGGGAGGCAGCACAGTCAGCGTAACATTTGTTTTTAGCTGCATCAGTCTATTTTTTGAGTTGTAAACAAGATTGAGTGTTATTATAAGTATGCTAACTTGGCTAACATGTAGTGTTGTTCAGCTGTGTTTATTTATTTATTTTTTTAAGTTACTAACAAGATTGGGAGTTAGAATAATCCCAGTAAAATTTGTTGTAGCGTTATATGTCTGTGTTTTTCAAAATTGCAAACAAGGAATTGCATGTAATGTAACGCTAGCGCTTAATGTGGCTAACATGTAGCGTGTTACAAACAAGTTCTGGAGTTCCTGTGAATACAGTTAATAAAGTCTGATTGACTGACACACTGATTCTTTTGTCTCTCTTAATGCGTCCTGTTCGTTGTGCACCTTTATATGTTTAAAGATCCTCAAAAATAAGAAGTAACAAAAAAAATGACCAACTAGTCAGCAGCAGGGAGATTAATGCGTGTTTTTGTAGATTTTTTAGGGGTGAATAATGGGTTGGTTGGGAAATAAAGATTATAATATCCAGTTATTTCACACTTATTACACACATGTTACAGTTACATATCCAGCTCTGCAACATTTTTACCAAGACATAAAAACCTTATAAAATGACTTTTTGTAATGGTTCCTTGGGGACATATATAGACATAGTGAGACAGTGACAACAAGGATAAGGATGAAAGTGGACGACGACTTTCTTAGTTTTTGTCAGTTTGAATAAATACTGTGCGTCTTTACATTTGGAACAGCTACAATAAAAAGACAGCAGTAAAATATTAAGAAGTTGCTGTAAAATGCTTGTTCTTTATTTGATATGTAGTTGTTTGCTTTTTGACAAAAAGATGAATTTGACCTTAAATCAGAAAATGCTAGGATTGTATACAAAGAAATAGAAACAAAGAACAAAACACGATGATTTATCCACTGAATTTTATTATTATTTTTTTAACATAATGATGTGTGTTTTTCTTGTTAGTTTCATTTTAACAGTTAGAATTAAATCATCCAGTCTGCATTATAAAACTAAAACACATAGAAAAAGAAAAAAATATCAACAGAATCTACCAGTGAGATGAAAATTGATTGCTTGAATTTTGATGCAAAAGAGCTGACATTTTTAGATGCTACAAGTAAAAAAAAAATGAGATAAAATCAATAAATGTTTCATTGAAATACTCTTCCTCCAAATGCAGGGAAAGTTTTCAATTTTTGTCATGATGCTGTTAAAGCATCAGACTATTTTTAACTGAAGAAGTGAGAAACTCACACTTTTTAATCCCTCAGACAGCAATTATTCAGTATTTTTAGTTTTGAGCAGTTCTATGGTAATGAATACAAGTACATACTTTTTTTTAAATTGAAAATAGCGTTTAGAATTTTTCCCAACCAATCTCCCAGCATCCTCCTACATGCAGAAGGTTAGAGACTGTTTTAATCAGACATATATTTAGTAGCAATTTATTCCAATTTATAACTGAAATATGTAGCAAATATAATGCCCTTTAAGTTATGCAAATGACTGCAATGATAACTTAAGAAAATAGATTCATCAAATGCACAGTAATTTAATAAAATGTAGTATTTTAGACGTAAAATTAATTAAAGAGCGCAATGGACTAAACTGAAAGACACAATTGGGATTGAAAATGCAATAAATTCCCTTATAGGAGGGCAAGGGTCTGATGAAGAACTACACAAAAGTTCATGACTTTGTTTCTATTTTTGAATTTCATAATTAATTATTCTTTAACATTTTTGAACTAGATTGTGTGCAATGTCAGCATCAATCCAGTTGAAATGAAAGGAAGCAAAAAATGCTTGCTCACACACAGCAAAAACAGTATTTAGTATCACACATTTCACACTACTCTTTCGAGGCCTCATATTTTTGCTTTGTTCTCAGAGATGGGCCCCGTGTTGCATCTCAAAAAGCACACAGACAGAAGCATCAGCACGCAGTGTCAAGGAGAGAGAAGAAGGCTCACAGTGTCCTACATCGCAGCAGCTCCCATAATCCGCATGGGCAGATTTTTTCATTTTCACCTGGACATCAGCCAGTCCAGAGGATTTCACCTCGGCTGACAGCATTGCATTGTCCAGATGAGAGGACGTATCCCGCTATGAACACTGTGACAAGTTCACCAAAGAAGAAAAACACTACATCTTCTCTAGATGCAACCAAATGTGTAATTATTTTTTTGAGTATTGCACCACATCAGCAGGGGTTTACCTTCCCTGATTTCCCCAATGTGGGCATAGATAATTTGACAAAAGACGCTTCGACTGTTCAGCCAGCTGTTTCATTTAGATGTTAAATGATCTGGTTAAAGCTATAATGTTGCATTTCTGGATCTGTTAGACTCTTTTACTGGCTGTAAAAAGGACATTCTTTTTCATTAGCACATATAGCAGTGTTTAAAACACACTTTGTTGAAGTTCTGACAATCCATTTGAGTTGTCAACCTAAAGGAATGCACGTTTGGTTCTCAGAAGAAGGCTTTTCAACCATGCTCAGAACTTCTGCTTTTTTTCTTTAATCTGTGCTGCTGATGGACAAAAATCATGAGCAGAAAAAGCAGGAAAATTACATTTTCAACAGAGGAAAAAAAACATTATTAGACACAATCAAAAAAAATCTTTTGTTCCGGGTACACAATGCATTCTCTTTTCTAACATTCTGTGCTGTCCAGTAACAAAGCTTTTGTTACATTTACTTTGAATAAAAATAGAGACATTTTAATTATTAATAATAGGAAAGTCTAGTAGTAGAAATTAGTGATAACCTGTTAGAGGCAATTTTATCCATTTGACATTTTTTAGGAACACATGAGAAAACAAAGATGAAAAGGAAATGCATGCAAACATGAAAATAAAAGATTTTGGTAAAATGCATAACGCATTAGTTTTATTAAGCACTTGGTGCCAAAATACACCACTTCCCCCCGGGCCTTTTTAAAAATACATCACATCCATGGATCAAAACTTTTATTTGTGTTCGATGTAAGGCAATTAAGACCTAAGTCCATTTCATAGCAAAATTCCTCATTTCCTCTGAGGAGGGGCCTCATCTGACTTCAGCGCTACATCTCTATATTTGACCAGTTATGACACACTTGGCTTGGAGAAAACAAAAACAGCAGAGGTCCATGGCTGCTCACTCTCAAACTCATTTATGAACGTTGAAAATTACAATCCACGTGAGGTAACGCTCGTTCTTGAGGTTCAGACTCAGTCCCTGCCCTTGATGAGGACTCGGATGACGTCCACAGCTCTGTCGCTCTGCCAGTCCCGGGCAGCTGTCCGGCTTCGCTATTAACCTGAGCGGAGCTAGGCTGTCCGTAAAGCTGTTTGGGACGTGGCAGCTGCTCAAGGGGCAGTGAGGTATTAAGCATAGATTTACAAGAATGAAAATGTCCTGTCTCGCTCATAATCTCTGGCCGTTTTGCACGCGAGACAAGCCATAACCACAGGACTGTACACACAGTTATGTAATGTTGTCAGCATTGGCTTGCTTTGGCGCACGGCGCTCACTCTGCTCTTTGACAGAAAGCATGCACTGCCATTCAGTTCAGGCCCATGCACATTTTTCCTTCAACCTTTTGGGTTCAAATGTGCCATAAATGATCTGTCTACCTAAAAAGCATCTCTATCCTTTCTTTGTTTTACTGCTCTTCAAACAGTGGCAAAGCTTGCAGCGTGTAGTGCTAAACCACGGTTTTCTACTGCACATCGAAGCTGGTTTGAGCTCACATTAACATGGATTACAGTGCAGGGTTGTCATTATGAAGAATGCAACCAAGGGTAACTTTTTTCAAAGAGTAGCTGAATGACAGCAGGGCTCATAAAAGGAAAAAAAAAAAGCACAAGATGAGGGCAGGTGGCGTCATCGCTGCAGACTGATGCAACAGCGTACAGTTTCTTCCTCACAAACCGATTTGAAGTTATTGTGGCTCAAACTAAACTTACACGTGGAAAATTTTAATCCGATAAACTCTGAGTCTTTGGAACTGCGCCGTCAGACCACATGAACAAAAAGCACAGGATGGAGCACTGCTACCCCGGCTTTTTGGGATTCGACAGAAGCCACAGTCAGGATGGTTAGCCTCTTGATCCCCAGCGGCTACGCTAAGATTCCCATGCCGCAGCCTTTATGAATAAAAAGCACGGTCTTCGCAGATTTCCAGAGCAGCCTTACTTGCGCCGCCAAACACCTCCACGTTAGCGTCAACCCAAGGGACCACATTTCCGGGCATGTAAGCCGAGCAGTTGGCTAGGCCGATGATGTCCACGGGCCGCAGTACTCTGTCCCACATGTTGAACTGGCTCAGCTCTCCCACAAAGGCTTGGGTGGCATCGAAACGACCCCCAACGATGTCCTTGGTGGAGATGCAGAACAGAGTTAGGAATTCTGGCTTATCTCCAAAGATTTTACTGAAACAATTCTCCATGAATTAATTTCATCACACCGCCAAACAACAATTAGCTTTTTTTTTTTTTAATTGCACTCCTACTTTGAAATAGATTCCTTTTTCACAATCTGTGGAAATGCAGCAATCTCCCTTTGAGTTTCCAACTGAAACATGAAGCAATACCCGTAGGCTTCAAACTAATGCCTTGTGGGTATATGAGTCAGAGAACTGCTGTGTTTTGTGTGTCTGTACATTTTTTAGGTGCATCCTTAGTATTGTTATGGAGGTAATCAACCTGAAAACAAAGCTCCCGTGGGTACATTGTCCAATTTAACAGCAGATGAATGAGGTCATGTTATAAGGGCCACAGTAGCGTGAGAAGAGCCTCAATGCCGCTCCTCCCCACCGCCCTGCTCTGCGCCTCTGGCACTGAGCTTGCAGGAAAAACACACACCTGCATCCAAAAAAAGCCTGCTACTCAACATCTAAGCCTTCCGTCTCACCTGCTCCTGACCCAGGATGATCACCCCTCCAGGTTTAATTGGGTGCCAAGGGGCCAGGTTGTCTCCTGTGCCGAGACGCTCGCCATCTTGGTAAGCCTCCCAGAAGCCATCTCTGGTCGTCCAGGTGATGCAGATGTGGTGCCAGCGCCCGTCACTCACTGACAGAGGGAGCTGGGCCACCTGTGTTTTTTAAATGGGAATGACATGACACAGACAGGGGTAAAGAAGTGGAGAGGGGCGGGGTTTCAGAGAATAAGAGACAAGTCATGAAAGGTGCAACTCTAATTGCGGCACGTTTGAAACAAGGACGGCAATTAGAGGGGGTTAGGGCTTCAAAGACACGGCCCCCTGCAGACGACTCTCAAAAATCGGTGTGACATTTAAAATTTAGATTACCCAGGTATAAAACATTCTTCAAAGCTATGTTCGGGAGCTTAGAGCACAAAAAAGAGGCCTCCCCTCACGCTTTTTATGCTTTGTGCACAGATCAAACGAAAAAAAAAAAAACTGGTTACTTTACCAGCAAATGATGTCACAGTCCTCTGAGGATTTAGTGCATCGCAGAAGATTAAAGCGCTCAATGTAACTCATTATTACGACCCTAAAGGTTTGATTCACACTCATATCTGGTCGCATCTCCTGATGCAAATAAAAGCTGGGAAGACAGCAGCCAGTGGAAATAAAATGCAAGTCAGTTGCAATTAGCGGCACAATTGACCTCAATAAAGACACCTGGTGGCGTGTTTCCGCTCACAGAACCACAGGGAATTCTGGCAGTGCAGTTCAAAGTCTACCAAAGAGATCTGACCCACATTACAGTTTTATGATTCCAGAATTAAAAATAAATTCTAGTCTGATGGTTTGAAACGACGATACAAAACAGCAAAGAGCTTTAAATTAAAACCAAAATCCAAAGATTAGTGTATGACTCTGTCTTCATTGATAAATGATGACAAACCGACACAATCCTGTTACATAAAAAGTGCAATTGTTATTACTTATCGCAGCAGGAGAAAAATAAAGCAGGGATATAAACACACACGTATATTTTTGTTGAGCGAAAATGAGAAACAAAGAAATAACTAAAGAAACAAATAATAACTTTTGCTGATACACAAACAAATGCAAATGTTGGCAGACATCAACTGTTTTTAATGCTTTGAAATGTCAAAATGTCTCCAAGCAAAAGTTTTTTTTAGCAGGGGCGGAGCCAAGGGAATGGGATGGAATGGCAGCTGTCCCCCCCCAGTAAAAACTTTGTTCCCCCACTTGATCTCCCCATTCTCTGAGTCAATATTAGTATGACTATTGAAATCATCAAAACAAGCTTTTTTTAGCATTCATAAAAATAACAAAGGCAACGTTTTTAACTTTGAGGTCCCAAAATGACGTATTTTAACTATTTTTTTTTAACGTGTCTGTATCTTTATTCTTTCATTTATAATGTAGGTAATTGCCACCCTTCAAAAGTCTTCTGCCCCTCTCCTGTCCCCTTATGCAGAATGTTCTAGCTCCGGCACTGTGCAGAAGTGAATTTTTACATGGACAAGTAAAGTCAAGTAAAGTGTGTTGCGCATTTTTGGAAATAAAGTGTGAGAATTGGAGAGTGACACTCAACCAGCAATTAACCCTTTGATGCCTGAATGTATTTCCAGCTATGGAGAAAAAAGAAAAACATCATATATGTTTTTGTTTTCAAGTTAATGCCAAATTAAGGAGGTTTGATGTATGCTTGCATCAGTAGACACCAAGGGATAATGTGCTTCGGCAAAAGTTCCTAACCCTAGTTCTACTGCTTTGCATATTTTTTCCCCTAAATTTTTAACTAATTTTTAAAACTTTTGTTGCAGAGATTATTTGAATTTTCAAACATGATATTACTAAAATGTGGCCTAAATATTTAGTTTCTGTATTTAATTTCATTCAAGTGCTAAAATGTCAATGAGAATAATTCAGATCCATTTAATATAATGTTATTTAATATAACATTTAGTATTGCAAAGCAGCTTTAGATGCTGTGATGCTTTAATTAAACTCTTTCATAAAACCCCAGAGAGCAGGAAAAACTCATTTGGGAAGTAAAAATGAAAAGGGAACACAGAAAAATATCTAATTTTAAGTGTTTATGGTATAAATTTGTTCAAAACCTTTTTTAAATAAAGAAAAAAAAAACAGATTTTTGTGTGAGGTGAGAGTCCAGTTAAACTGGGTGGAAAAACACACCAACAATCAAATATGGTAGTGGTAGTGTGATGATGTGGGGCTCTCAGCAAACTGTCATATTGTTGACTTGTTTTATGTTTTTCCAAAAAACTCAGAAAACAAAATCCGTTTGCACTTCCAGCTCATCACAGGCAGGATGATTTGCTAAATTTGAATCCTGTTGATTAAAAAACAATTCACGTTTTTCTTTCATTTATTCCTACTACTTTTCTGTCCTTGTATCTTTTCTGTTCCAGCCTTTCCTTGATTTGCTTTGTCTTCCTGCTCTTCCTGCACACATGTTGACTATAAATGAAATTTTTTGATGACTGCTATTTTGTGAATGCTCAAAAAATACAAACAAAATAAAATCCAGCACAGCAGAGCAAGGCGTCATAAGAAGCTATTGGGTTTGTGGGGTAATTACTTTTTTACATCTGACTAAACAGGTTTGGGAAGCATTCTTCCATCGTTTGCAAACTTATTTAGTTTCTATGGTAACATTTCAAATATTTGTTTGACTGTCTGAATAATTTCAACATTTCAGAAAAACGTACAAATATCAAAAAACTAAGCAAATGTTTACATAATCCTGAAGTTTTCTTTAATAGATACATGTACACATATGTATACTTTATTGAATGTAGTGTAGCAACTGTTGAATTAGGCCGAAGTTTAGCTTGATAACTTTGGTAAAGCGCATTTTCCATTACAGCCCTGCTTTAATTTACTCTGGTTAACAAGATTTAAACATTGACTGCAGCACAGCTCTCTCCAGGCCCTGCTGCAACATTTCAGTAGAAACGAGGTCTTTGGCTCCCAAAAGCCTTAATTCTTCAGTTTTCCTGCTGTAACAGTTCAGAGTTGCTGATCATTCAGATCACCATCCTGTTGCATCTGTCAGTTTCATCCCTGCTTTAGCTGTTTGACAGATTATTTCACCCTTAGTTCCAAGATATTTTTGTGATTCACAACGATTTGAATAAAGAAACATTCAGAAATGCAATTTAATCTAAATTTTCTTAAATATGTACTCCGTCATCAGAAAAATACCACAAAAATATGTTAGAAACACCAAAAACAAATAAAGTGGACCGTTAAGAGGTAGTCAAACAAGGCCAAACGGTCATACATCCAAAAAAAAAGCTGAAACAAAAGGATCTGGCTAAGAAAGACTGAAAGGAAACTGAAATCTGGTGTAAACATGAGGGAAGCAAAAAATAGAAAATTCAACCATAAAACACAGAATATAAAGAAGGCAACTGAACTGTATCTTCATTTCACACATAATGAGCTGCTGCTTTTGCTTTTCTAAGGCCATTGCTTCTGTCTCATATTATCTGCACACTGTAAACAGACATAACTTGTCTTTTTATAGAGGTTTGAGGTCAGATCAGATGCTTTATGGAAGGTAAAATAGCCTGGTATCACACAAGATAAACATAGTTTTTAAAAAATGTTTTCATCAAATAAAAGAGCTTTAACTATGCCCATGTCTGCATTTAGCAGAATATATTCTTTTTTCAACCGTATCAGCTGCTTAACAACAGAAAAACAATGTAATGAAATAAAAAAAGTACTTAGACGGCATCATGAGTATAAAAGCAGTGTTCTGTTTTACATGCAGGCTTGCACAGAGGATTCAATATGATGGCAGTACAAGGTTGGCAGAATCAATCATTGATTAAACAGAATGTAAGAAAAACAGATGCCCTGAGCATGTTTTTTTCCCTCCTTGCTGGACAGCAAATGAGGAGAACTCAACTCTCTGTGCACAGAAACAAAACCTCCTGATGAAGATGATGGTGTTTGGAAATGAAGATCCCCTCCTCGCATGGCAGCACAAAAACCAAACCCTGCACTTTTTAAGAATGTTGAGGCAGCTTTCTGCTTCCCTCTCAGTATGCAGCCAAATGAGCAGCTCATGCACTGTGCCCCACCGGACCCTGTTATCACTGTGGGTAAGTTCAAGACACTTGTGCGCGGCTTTCATATTTGGGCGCTGCATTCACTGCTGCCCTTCTGAGTTTTCTACTGCTCCCCTCTAACCCCCCCCCCCTTTTTTTTTTCTGACTGTTCCAGTCACACCAAAGCTCTGCATCTTTTCCATCTCCCACTCCGCTCCCTTTTCCTTCAATCATGCTTGCAACCCCTTCTTTCAGCATTCGTCTGCCTTGGAAGGCATGTATAATGCATGATGAAGAGAAATTGTCAGAGATCTGCCTGTGCCAATGAAAGCCAATGTAAACAAGACAACTAGAAAACATCTTTAGTTCTGGGAATGACTGCAGAATCACACTATTTACTGTGTCTTTTTTATTAAAAAATATGCTAATACGAATAAAATCTAAGCATTTTATAGTGTAAAATAACAAAACAGTGACATCACCATTGTTTAAATGCCATGAAAATCACTCAAATTTATCTTTTTTTTGTTTCTTTTCATCAAAATGACAGTAACTTCCCTGTCTTTACAGCAGCAGGGAGAAACAGCCTTTAAATGAGCATGCATGAACACTGTTATCCCTGGATAAGTGTGGAATTTGGGTCAACTGTATTAAATGTTTATAAAGTACAAAATTAAATATTCACAGTTAATGGTCAGTGAACCTCTCTGTAACATTAATTTGCTCGGTTTACATCACACCACAGCGCAGACTCATGAGAGTATTTTCTTTCCGTGAATTTTGTGAAAAACAATTCTTTTCAGCAAATTTGATCAACCGTGTAGAGCCAGCCAAAAACGGAGCTCTACCTTTATTTTGAAAAGACATCTCTCTTTTTCATTTTTTTCAAACTTACCTTATCGTTGACAAGTAGCTCGATGGGGTTGTTCCCCCATTCGATGAGGACTATCTCGTTGGCCTGACCCGGCACGCCATAAGAGAAAGGGGTACCAATGCCAGGACTGGCGCTGGACTTGAGCCACATGCACACAGTGAAGGCGTACATCTCTGGGAGGCTCTTCTTGATGCGTCCGTACAGATAGTTAGTGCGAAGAGGGAGGGACACCTTGAAGTCCTCTGGTGATTTAAAGGCGTTATTACCTGTTGATGGAAACATGTGTCCATTATTGTCTGCATAACTATAGAAGAAAATGATAAAAAGAGGACAGATACATGTTTAGAAATATGGAAGGATGTGTGAGCAGATAGCTGTAAATACTAACAGGCAGTTTGTTTGTTGGCTTAGCTTTTCTCTAAAGAATCACTAAAGCAGACAAATACAGCTTAAAAATAAATATTTCATATTTCGCTTTTCTAAACGAAATTTTCTGACACTCGAGCACTAATAGAATAAACGAGGCTCAAACCATTGATACGCACACAGATATTTTTCAAAAGTTTCAGACAAATAAGTTTAAATACTTTTTTTTTTTTTTTAAAGATTTGAATTTAAAACCTAGAATAAAAGCTTTGTCATAACCTTTCCATGTGAAACTTTTTAAAGAATATTTTTTTTGTTCTCCAGTAAACTGGGCATAATCTCATCATCTCATCATTCAATGTACACGTTATACAGAACTCTGTGTTTATAGTTTAGGCTAAAATCTAAAAGTTATGCAACTTAAAAATTTTACATCCCTTCAAAAAATGTTCCATCTGTTTTCACTTAGCTGCTTAAAAACATTTTCCTCATACTGACCTTCTGCAGCTAAAATATAACCCTGTATTATCAAGCATTGCTTTGTGTTTTTAACTGCAGACTTTTTACATCCACAAATACACATTTAAAAACAACCTGTTCACTTAAATCACAAACATTAATAACATTTCTTTAAGAAAAGAGAAGATTTAGTGCTCCAAACCAAATACATCCAGTATTAGTGACAAATTTGGTGTTTTACCTTGAGAAACCCCTTTGATTGATTGTGTTTCGATGAAAATATTTTGCTTAAAAGAACTAAAAAGATTCCTTTTTCCTCTTTTGTGTGGAAAATGATAGTTTTCTGCTCATTTTTTTAAATTAGAAGAATTAGACAAAGAAACATATTCATATTTTTTATTTGAGAATTTTTTAGTGCAGTAAACAGAACATTGAAGCACAGATGAAAGGACAAAGCACGTTCTGATGAATTTGTGTTTGATTTCCAACACCTGTAGACTGCTGAGGTAAATCAGGACCTAAAATGACACAGAGAAAAACTGTGTTCTCTAATCTCTTTTGAATTGTAATGTCCCCTTACTACAAAGTTATGCCAGAAATAGCTGATGTTGCAGATGGATTGGATTATAACGGTTGTAATAATCTGTTGAAACACTCAAATCTGCACTACAAGAGAGAGCAGAGTCTTTTAGGCCAACTGAAGAGCCAGAATGACTGAAAATATAAAGAAAAACAGAAGATAAACCAGTTTATTGCCAACTTTGACCATTTTTCCCAATGTAGGTCAGTCCAAACATTATAGTTTAAATATTAACATTTGTTTTTAGTTTTTCTGAGCCTTTTGGACATTTTTTATCTTGGATCTTTGTTTTTTATGATCCCTGAGATGGGTTTAAAACAAAGAGTATGTGAAAACCTGTCAAACTCCTTCGACTTTGCCTTTTATTCTAGCTGACACTCTTTTGTCACATATCACATCTGAAACCTTCCTCCAACCACGTTTATCACGCTGTGGCTGACCTTCACTCTTTTCTTTTTTAACCCTTCCCAAGACTCAAAAGAAGGAAAACATATGATATAGACAGGAGATATATTGTGTCTTCTTTTTTAAACTTCTCCTCTGAATGTTCAACAGAAGCCTATCTGAGGATTTTCACTGTCAATGCAGGCAGAGGAGGCAGCAGTTACAAGCTGGTTGCACCACAATTTGTTGAATAAAGTTTGCAGGAAATAAAATTCCACTAGAAAGCTAAGCCTCAAAAATGAAGCAAATTAATTGACGTGTTCCTGACAGTAATACCCTGCAAGAATTGGAGTAGATCTATTTATTGAGTAGATTCACTAGAAACACATTAGGATTGTGTGACTGTGTCAACCTGGACATGATTTCATCTGATCTCAGAGGCTAAGCGGGGTTAGTTATTGCCTGGAACTACCAGGTTGGAAGTTACTGAAACTATATGGATGCACTTTCCATTGTGATGGTCAGAAGCGGTTTTACCATTGACTGTATATAGAGAACTGGAATGTCTCCCCTCCTGATGCGAAGAGGAAGAACCTGCTCATCCCAAAAAGCTGAAATACTATAGATTTCTATTGAGAAATAAACAGCTAATACTCCTTCCATTTGTCTGAATAACCATTCTTGCTCTGAAACATCTTTTTAAAAGTAGATGTCCTCACGGTGGCCATCTAACATGTTCACCACTGAATGGAGAGAGTGGTTTCCATTCAAATATAGACTAAGACCGACAGATCAATCACAGCTTACTGGGGACGTCTGGTTCCAACATGGCGACGGACACATCACGCAAATATGGCAACTGAATTGACTTCATTTGGTTACTAGAAGTAAGTCATTTTCTATGAGTGACGTCTCACTCCAGTTTTTTTATACATTCAGTGGGTTTTACCTACGGGCAATGTGGGCGGTCACTCAGGGCAGAATCTCGTGGCACAAGGGCCCAAAGAAATGTGGATAAAACATTAAAGGAAGCATCAGCAGTCCAGTTTAGAAAGAGAGAAGAAGAGAAGGGGAAGAAAAACACTCCAAAGATAAATTTGCCGCTTGGCGAGTAAACTTTGAGGACTATCTGCCAAGCATAGCTAATAAGTGTTTTCACTATATAGGCTAGTCTTGTTATTTGGCTTATTGGTAGGTTTCATTCGTGCACATCTGTCATTCAGATGTGATGTATACAGTTTGTTTTTTTAATGATTTTTATGTGGTACTGAGGCAGGTCTTTAACAGTTTTATTGCTCAGCTTTCTTGCAAAGATTACTCATTTTGTGAGCGGTCCTCACAGAACCTTCAAACTGCCTTTAGGGGACGAGAGTCTTAAGAGCTTTCTGTTATTCTGATAAGTAGAGAAAAAAAATGCAAGATAAGTGACATCTCCAGAGTACTTCTTAAAACAGTTACCCAGCACTGCTTTTCAAGAACAATGTATCCATTTTCTGAGATAGCTCTGTGTCAAAATTGGAACTTGAGGCAGACTAGATTGCATCAGAACTCTGCACTGCCTTTGACCAATTAGTAATACATCTGCCTGACGTATAGAGTAAAAAAAAAAGGGTGAATAAAACATGTGAAATTTTTACTGGAGGTTTCACTGACTTTTCTCGAGCTCTGTGATCCTCTCCATGAGGGAATTCAGAGCGCTCTCCGTGCGTTGGCGGTGGGCTGCTGTTTCATTGTAGAGCTGGCTCTTCTCTTCCTCCAGCTCTGCCACCTTCCGGAGGAGCTGGGTCTCCAGTGCCCCCAGACGTTCCCGCAGCAGCTGGCGGAGCTCCGGTGGCAGAGGAGCGAGGGCCGAGACCCCTCCAGCTGACACGTTGGAGCTGGGAAGGCGCAGACTCTGCTGCTGGAGGAAGACAGATGGAGAAACAATGTTTGAACCCGGGCGTTCCTCTGATTTCGTCTGATTAATGTTGGTGTTACCAGACGTTTGATTGACAGCCTGCCAAGAAGCCATGGCTTTCCTTGCTATTAGTAGATGTCACTTCCACAGATGGGTTTTAAAAAGGGAGAAACAGGACAGGCCCTCTTCTGCTCTGAAATATGTTGTTCTGGGCTCACTTTGGTATGCAGAACCTCTGGGACACATCCAAGTTGGATTAATCTTTTCTGACAAAATGGCACCATCTGAATGAATAAACTGATGATCGGGCACTAAGGTGTCTTAGAGTATGCAGATAGTTTGGATCGGTGAGAACGATCCTCCCTCTTGTAGCTGCATCTCCAATCTGGAGATCCCCATTAGGTTAATCTGATGTATGTGATTAAAATGCAATGTAATATGCATCCTCTGTGCTGCAGTTTATCCCTGATTCGATCAAGGGTATTAGGACTTCCAATAATACAGAGAAAGAGGGAGACGTGGATCCGTTATGCGGCACATTGTGCAGTAAATTCCAGGTGGCATAAACAGAAGACCTTCACGATTGACCATATATGAGATAAAGGCTTTCATCAGCATTTTGCATGCATCACTCCTAAACTATGTGCAAAAAAAAAAAAAAAAAAGCAGAAGGAAACAGAGCTGTGGTGGAGATGCAACAGTCTCAGGTGCATTGGGATATGAATAACTAATCCATTAAATATTTGATTTAATTTAAATTTTCAGCGCTCTGGTGCAGATGAAATCCGGGGGAAGTAATTTAATCTTTCTGCAATGAATAATTAGTCACGTGACTGCAAATAAAAGAGTAAGTGGAACGCACGCAGTCACTGAGCATGAATTATTCAGGGAGGCATTGAAAATCTCTGCAAGATTACACCTATGTTAGGATTTTGGGCCCCTTTCTGGATGACTCGTATCAGTGCAGCTTTGATTAGAAATCAAAACGTCTCCTTTTGAAGTTAATTGTATAAAAAAAGATGAGAATTTTACCTCCAGGTTCTCCAGGCGACCCTTCAGGCTTTGCATTGTTTTGCCCAGTTGGTCTATAGTCTCGCTGGGGTCCCGGGGCAGGTCGCCCATGGTGTTCTTCCCGTACTCCTTGCGCCTGGAGCCCTGACCCCGGGACTTGCCCTGTGCCATGTCGTCGGCCGCCGCCTCGCAGCGCGCCAGCTTGGAGTTTAGCTCCTTGATGGTTCCTTGTTGGCTCACGATCGTCTCCTTCTGCTGGAGGATGGTTTCGCGGAGCTGGATGATCGTGTTACGCAGCTCGTCCTCCACGGGGCTGCTGCTCTGGACGCGGTTCCCCGTGGCTCCGTACCCGCAGCCGGGCTCTGCGCCCGGCGGGATGGCGTTGCAGACGAAGCGGCTACCTGTGGCGTCCTGACTTCGCACCGTGCGCCCGCTTACCAAACACAAGAGTCCAATAAGTAAAGCCAGCATCCCGGCCGGATTGAAGCTGGACAGTGCAAAGGGAGACCAAAAACAGGCAAATTTACGCACCAGGAGTTGCTTTCAAAATAGGAAAATCAAACATTTTATCTTCTTCAAAGTTATCAAACTTAAGTTGATCAAAATCCTCAATGCTCAGCCATCATATCACCCTTCCATGAACCACATGGCCGCTCATCTTTCGAAATAAACCCGCAAAATAACAATGCAGTTCCAGCAGATGGGATTTTGATAACTCTTCCGCTCAAGGGAAATTTTTTAAGCCCACTCGCGCGCTATATTTAGGAGTAAAATCCACAGAGCTTTGCAGAAAAGTCAGTTTTGCTTGTCTGTCCTTCTCTCCGCTCGGTTGGGTTGTCAGAGAGCGGCGCTGAAAGAGACAGCATCGCTCTTCAAGCAGATTATTATAGGGAGGCGCGCGCACTGGCGTTTCCGCTCATCATTTGAGCCATCCAGTTATTGCGCTTCGTTCTGCGTCATCACCGCTTCCCTGCGGATCCAAGTCCAACATGAGCGCATCTTTTCCACTTTATATGACCTGCTTAAATATGCTTTTCGGTTTTATTTTGATTTCACCAGCTTGGAGAAAGTGCTGTAAAAGGATAATGTGCTTTTGGAAAATGTTATGCGCTAGTTACGCACGTCTCCGGAATGGAGCGTAAGAGGAAATGTCACGGTGGTGAAGAGGTGGATTATCCAGCACATATATTTAGCACTTAAGGTGAATAAACACTTGAGGTCTTGTCTTGATAAGAAAAAGATATGATGAAACAGATCTGATTCTACAGCAAACGCAGGTATTTCTTACTCAGAGGTCAGGTTACATAAAACATTAAAAGAAACCTTAATAATAGTTTAAATATGAAATGTAAAGAAAATAAAAAAAAAATTAAATCTGAAGTAAGCTTAAAGTAACAGTGTGAACTTCTTAATCAAATGCTGATGAGAACAGGTGGGTCTTTTAGCCTGGATTTAAACAAACTGATCAGCTGATCTAAGGCTTTCTGTTCCAGGTCTGTGGAGCATAAGCTGAATGCAGCTTCTCCATGTTTGATGTTGACTCTAGGAACTGAACATTCCAGATTCAGATGACTGGAGAGGTCTGGCTGGTCCATACTGGGTCAGGAGGTCAATTACGTATTTTGGTGCTAAGCCATTCAAAGCTTTATAATCCGGCAACAGAGCTTCAAAAGACCCAATCCAAGGAGAATTGCGTTTTTGTTGTTTTTAACATGTTCTTGTGACATTTTTTTTTTTTTTTATGGGGAAGGACATATACAGTGCATCCAGAAAGTATTCACAGCGTCTCACTTCTTCCACATTTTATTATGTCACAGCCTCATTTCAAAATGGATTCAATACGTTTTCTTCCTAATAAATTCTTTGAAAAACATCCCTTAATGACAATGTTGAAAAAGTCCTTTCAGAATGTTAAAAAATGTATATATAAAAACAAAGCCATAAAAACACACACATATTGTATGGCAGCTAATGATCCCCAAAAGACAGGACTGGCCTGTATAAATCAAATCAGTAATTCATATTACATTTTAAAAAGTAAAAAAAAATAAATGAATGCATGGCACTCCCTAGATGGGTTGTAAATAGGCTGTAAATAGTATTTTATGAGGTTTATATGTACACACAGCACAGAGATCGCTGTTGGCGCCTCACTTTTCCGAAATTTTTGCTGCATTTCAAGTTCTGAAAACAGGATCTCAAAGCTTTTCCTAGATCAGATTTGGCTTCAAAATAATAATCAGTTTTATGACACAGCCCGCTCAACAGGATTGTAATTTATTCTTTTAATCTTTTTGCATATACACAGACCAATGCTCCTCAGTGAAAGGTTACCCTGTTTTTTAAGAAGAAAAACACATACATTGAAAGATATCACAACAGTTTCGGTTTTCATTTTATTCATCTTTTGTCAGCTTTTTTTTTTTTTTAAAAAGGGAGCAGGTGTGTCAGATCTTTGGCAAGAATAGTAAAAAACGAAGAACTTCAAAGTCAGATGATGCTTGCTCTGCTCTGAGTGTGGATAAAGCTCAGAACAGCTGTTCCCAAGCAAGTTTTCCCCAAACGGCCTCATCAATCTTCGCTTGCTCAAGATGTTTCCCTTGAAACATAAAGCAATGGGACAACGTCAACTCACACCAGGTGCTCTCTCAAGACAGGTTTTACCACACTGCCCATCACGGCTGTCACCTCCTATCTGGATACTGGGCCTCGCAGTCGAAACGTCAGTCGGCATTAATGCACGCTCAGCGTTCATTGTCTCGTTGTTAAGAATAGCTGCTTCAAATATGATGGGTTCCCTGGAAATTGGGGCAGACAGTCACCATGGCAACTTTGTCTCTCCCCCACCGCAATGCCCCACAACCCCAACACACCTCACCTCGATTAGAAAGTAGCTGGTGCAGAAGACTGAGGAGAGATGACAACTTTCACTTCAAAGTTGACGGGATAAAGTTATTTCCTTTCATGTTGCAACTGGTGAGCACCGGGGAGAAGGAACCTCACTTTTTTTAAGCACTTCGGGGAGGGCAGGGAAGTCAGCAGGGATTTGACTCTTATCCTAAGTTAGGTTTTCCATCTAAATGAATATATGTCAAAACCACGCGGCTGTGCTTCCTGTTCAACTTGAGGCAATCAGGGGGTTTGGTGCCTACAGAAACAGACAGCGTTTGTCTCAACATGTCCATCTGAATGCACACAGATCAGTAATAAAAGGAAGCATTGAACTGAATGTGCTGACATATCAGGTAAAAGTGCACAATTTTGCCCTGAAACAGGCTGGCAACCTGCAGGACGTATCCCGCCTTCGCCCAACAGTGACTGGATAGGCTCCAGCAACCCTGTGACCCCAAAAGGACTATACGTTTTCTGAAAATGGATTTAAGTTTATCTTTCAGGCAGACTACACTGCAGCAAATAATGAAGGTGATCTGGAAAAGAACAGTGAAACAGCCGTGTCATAAACAACGAAGCAAAATGAAGTGCTTCATTACAGGATCTTTTATCGCATCCTAAATGTTCGATTAGTGTTTATTGTCTGTTTGCACGCTCAGTGTAGTTTGGATTCTTAACTGCTTTACAAGTTTAACAAATCCTGATGTATAAATAATGGTAAAAGGCTAATTAAAGTTCTGTTTTTAAGAGTTTATACATTCCTAAATATCACAATTTAAAAAGAAGGAGCTGTGACAGATTCTGATGAAACAGTTTTTTTGGGGGGAAATAACTTGGCCAACATGGTTTTGTTGGTCTGAGACCTTTCCTTAGTCTCCTTTGCTCCTTTTCCTTGACTTCTGTTAATTACTTTGGGACATGAGGGGAGAATTACCTGAAAAAAAACCCCACTGTGCTCCGTTTTGGTGCCCTTTTCCTGCAGTCATTAATTTTCCACAGAGTTGTACAGCTGCCGTCAGGAACCCCTGCCTGCTAAATGCTGAAGCAAACTTTGAACAGTTTGTAAGGACTGTCTGGTTTGTGCAAACAAAGTCTGGTTTGTTGGCAGCTATGAGCGATACACCCAGGGGCATAATAAGATTTTATGCGGTTGGCGGGCAGAAGTCTTTGGAAGGGTGGCAAATGAGGACAGCAGAGTGGACGGCCATAACAAATGAAAGGATCAAAAATATGTATTTCTAACAGTTTTATTATTGAAGCAAAAAAGTTGAGGGGGTCAAGATTTCATTCAAGGAGCAGCTGCTTCAATAGAAACAAATCCCACCAGAAATGGCAAATAAGCAAGTTGTTGGTGATCTCCTTGAACTAATTCAGGGCATTGTTCTTGTGCATCTTTTGATAGTTCGAATGACAAAACGTGATTTTTGCTGCTCGCTAGTAGCATTTCTAATATCATCAATGATGGATTTTTTGGAATATTCCTACATTCACAGCAGTTTTATGAACGTGCATTCAGCCTCTGGTGTTCACACCAGACCAGCCCCGGACAAGCGGGGAGGAGCTTCTTCTTCTTTTGTTTTTCTACTGTTTACTAGCGCATGTCCACCAACTACAGTTAGAATAGGCTTATTACAAAATAGTAAAGAAGTGAAAATCTCGCAAATCTTGCTCTTTTCACAGCTCTATTCCGATATGTGAAAGTCTTGGTTTCTAATAATTCCAGCCGGACACAAACCGCAATTGTTACCTTCTCCATGATCATGTTTTACAACAGTTGGAACTGAAAAGGACGCCGTCCACACGTGTGCTGGCTGAACCTTCAGTGAACTTTAGTGAACGCCCTGTGTTTACGTAGAGCCAGAGAAAACACTTAAGCACTTGGGTAGTGACGTGTTAACGCAAGGATTTTGAACGTGGAAGCTGGTTTACCGGCGTTTACTTAGACTTTTAATTGAAGTTGGCGTCTTGAACGTAAGTTGCTGCGGCCAGTGTGACTGTAGCTTATCAGGCGGATTGAAGCACAACTTCAAAAAACTCATGTGCTTCTTTTAAACCTTGACAAATAAAAACAGACATGTCGCATAAGTGGAGGAACCCAATGACTTTGAATTTGAACCTTTAAAACATTATTTTCAAAAACACAGCTAAATACTGAGCTAAAGAAACACACAGAGAGGGCTTGATTTATTCTGATGGCTCACCGCTCAGTGATCACGTACCATGTGATGTTTGCCTGCTTCGAGTGCTGCCTGTGGAGCGTGATGCCAGTGGATCACATGGGCCTCCGATTCAAACCCCACTCAGCCTGCATGACACGGACCAGCGGCTGTTTGATCACTCTGTTAGTCACGCTGGCCAAAAACAATGAACACGGCCTTTCTGTGTTCTTGCAATCCCTCCAACTCTTTCGCCATTCTCTGAGCCACCTGCTGCTGGCTACCTGCAGCAGTCCGACTGTGGCAAATGCTCCTGTGAATCAGAACCTATTACACCTGCCAGCTGTCCAAACAGCTCCCACACAATCGCAGATGAGACGCTCCCCGTTGGCCCCACGCATAACCAATGGGAGGGGTGGCGTGAATTGCATTGAAGGATAAGAACAATACATTTCTGAAGTATGTCAGGTTTAACAAATCCATTCTGTTTATTGAATCTAGACTCGGGGGAATTTGCATGGAAAAGAGGAAAAAACTAGAAAAATAAAAAGAAAAATACAGCTATTACACACTCACTGGTGTTTATACAACATATTTGTCCAAAACGTTACAATATGGAGGCCTGTTAACACTGCAAATGCCCTCTTTAGTTGTTGCTTCAGGCCTCTTTGCACAACGTTCATCTAGCATTTCATAAGAAAGCCCGTCTGCCAAAACGAATGTCGCTCGAGGATGGCTTTGTGGGGGAATAATCGTGTTTGCAACAAGCTCCCTGCTGCAGCATTCATTCAGTCAGTTCTTATTTCAACTCTGGGCCTTCCACGCTACTTAGACGCAGCAGGACTGTTGTGGGCTGATGTGTCGGCTTTGCTTATGTTTGCATCCTTGGTAATATGCTGCTACCTGTCTCCTCAGACTGTCACGAGCCAGCTCGAATGTGATTTTCTGGCAGTTTGTCTCTAATTATTTTTCCATTTAGGCTGATGATGGAGACATGCTTTTTTTTCCCTATCACTTTGATTGTTTTTTAGCAATATTCATTAAATATTTCCATGCTTCAGGCTACAGTTTTGCAGCATTTCTTCAAAAGGGAAATTTAAAAAGCAAAATGGATTATTGATGTCAACTGAAAGTCCCTTGTTAACATCAAAATGCAAATAATATAATTTTTTCATGATGCTAAACAATAAAATCTGTTTGATTTATTGTAATTGTCATTATTGTGAACAGTTTGGACCACGTGGGTGTGTCCCTGGTGTCTACTCCACCGCCTTAGGGGTTGATGTCACCGTGGGTTCGTAGTTAGTGGTACATACTCGCCTCACCCTTTAGCCTGTTGTTTATTACATGGATGGAGTGCTGGAGCATTTTTTTTGAGTCGCCTTTGTAAAATAGCCTGGATGTGTGCACAAGCTTTAACGTCATTTCTGAACTGCTTGGTTGGGAGTTTCTGCCATTCTTCTTGACTGGACACAGTGGCTTTCCACTCACCGGCTACTTTACTAGGTACACCTTGCTAGTACCGGGTTGGACCCACGTTTGCCTTCAAAACCGCCTTAAGCCTTGGTGGCAGAGATTCAACAAAGTACTGGAGATATTCCTTAGAGTTTGGTTCATATTGACATGACAGCATCACATAGTTGCTGTGGATTTGTCGGCTGCACATCCATGATGCAGATCTCCTGTTCCACCACATCCCAAAGGTGTTTTATTGGGTTGAGATCTGGTGACTGTGGAAGTCATTTGAGTCCAGTGAACTCATTGTCATGTTCAAGAAACCTGTCTGAGATGATTCCAGCTTAATGACATGGCGTGTTATCCTGCTGGAAGTAATCATCAGAAGATGTTCATGAAGTGATGGACATGGTCAGAAACAATACTCAGGTAGGCTGTAGCATTGTAACTATGCTCAAAGGAGCCCAAAGTGTGCTAAGAAAATATCCCCCACACCATTACATCACCACCTCCAGCCTGAACCGTTGATACAAGGTAGGGTGGATCCATGCTTTCCTATTGTTGATGCCAAATTCTGACCCAACCATCTGAATGCTGCTGCAAAAATAGAGACTCATCACAACAGACAACGTTTCTCCAATCTTCTGTTGTCCAGTTTTGGTGAGCCTGTGTGAATTGTGGCCTCAGTTTCCTGTTCTTAGTTGACAGGAGTGGTAGCCGGAGTGGCCTTCTGCTCCTGTAGACCAGCTGCCTCAAAGTTGGACGTGTTGTGTGTTCAGAGATGCTCTTCTGCAAACCTCAGTTTTAACCAGTTGTTGTTTGTGCCTTTTTATCAACTGGAACCAGTATGGCTAATATTCTCTGACCTCTGGCATCAACAAGGCATTTCCACCCACAGAACTGCTGCTTACTGGATATTTTCCTTTTCTGACCATTGCCTGTAAACCCTAGAGATGGTTGTGGGTGAAAATCCCAGTAGAATTTGACTGGCACCTTCAACCACGCCACATTTACAGTCACTTCAATCCTTTTTCTTCCCCGTTCTGATGCTTGGTTTGAACTGCAGCAGATCATCATTAATGCCATCATCATTCCTAAATGCTCTGACTTGTTTTCATGTGATTGGCTGAGTAGAAATTTGTGTTAACGGGCCGTTGGACAGGTGTGTCTAATAAAGTGACCGGTGAGTTCATGTCAAATCCACTCTCATGTAAGGAAGAGAAGCTCAAAACAAGGTGGGCTGCTTTTGATCTGTTGAAGTGGGGTTTGAGACCGAGTCAGACACGCACCCAACTGATGATGAGCCTTCAGATATGAGCTGGTGGAGGAGAATAATAAGGCATGGAAAGCAAATGTTAATCCTGCTGCCTCTAATTTGGGTGTTGGGTAACACCCACATCAAATGACATAGTTAGATCTTCTTTTGTAAATTGACCTTTTATGCCATCTTGGTGGATGTAGGGCATCAGTCTGGCAAATAGAGTAACAAAGACTGATTGACTTTGCTCAGAGGCCTGCCTTTGATGCGAAGCACGGCATTGAACAGAAGCAGTGAGGAGAGTCATACATTTCAAATTGAAAAGAACTTAATCTGCGCCTACCGTGGGAACACGATCTGAAGTGCTTACCTTAGAAAAAAAGTGTGCCGTAGAATCAGAAAGAAAGGTTATTGAGGGTGTGATGATGTATCTTCAGGTCAGTAATGACCTGAAACTTGCTGCAAATCGAATGTTTAACTCGATTTTAAAATCGGAACTTCTTTTTCTAGTTTGTGCTTCGTTTTTTTTTCTTCCCCAAAAAAACACTTAACATTTGACAGATCTTCTTATGCCTGCCTGATTCTGAGTCCAAGTTTGCAGACTTGTAAACTAATTTCCCCCTACAGTCCGAAGAATCCAATATGTTGTGGCGCTGTCAAAGCCGCGACCGCTAAATCACAGCGAAGGGCAATCATTTGCCCCTCATAGCCCGACCTGCAGGCTTTAATGACTTGTGTGTGAATGAAAACAAACAGGATATAACTCACAGAATGGTGTTATCTAATTCAAAATGCTGCAATAGGGAAAGGCCACCCACAATCACCACATAGAAGGGCATCAGCACCTAGCCTAGGAGACTGCATCTGACTCATTTTGCTCACATGTGTGTGGGTTGAACTGGAAGTGTCACATGGGTCAAAACAAATCTTACATACTGAGGCAAATCAATTAAATAGATGTAATTTTCTTGACAGTAAATCTTGTTTTTTTTCTTTTTCAAAAGTACGGAGTGCTTGGAGTTTGACAAAAAAATATGTTTTACAACCCCAGGAGAGCTGCTGGGCTCCTCTTCCGACATTCCCCTGAAATTACTAGTTTGAGCTTTAAATTAAACCATCAATTATTAGTTAACCCTCCAAGCTATGACTCACACCAAAGAATAAAAGTATCCCTCTCCTAAAACTGCATGAGAACAGAAAGAATGGGGTTGTTTATCTGATTCTGGTGTGCCTTGGCATTTGTTATCTCAAGGGAGCAACACTGTTATCTGATTTCAGATGCTTTTATTTTTTAAAGGTTTGACTTACTGTTGAAGGCAAATTCTGCCATAATCTGAGATAAAAGATGAGTACCCTGCAGGAGAGATTAAAAATGACTGGAATCACTGAGACACAAATGAGCACAAATAAGCTCTGCTGACTGAGGGGACCAAAATGATTTGAATCAATCCCCGTGGCACAAATCACAACAAGAAGGGATGTTTGCTGTCCAGATATTGACAGCATCTTTAGAGAAAACTTCAGATTTTTTCCTCCAAAGAGTTAAGAGTTTGAGTTAAGATCTTTCCAAGAGTGCTGACAGCAGAAAACAGGAACTTTTCTCCATGGTGTTTAGGCAGGAAATAAAGAGATGCTGCACAGCATTGCTTTGCCACATGGCTCAAACTTGACATGCATATTTATTACAGATTTTTGCATCAGAATTTGTTCAGATGTCTTCACTGTTTGCACATTTGTTGTGTTATGATAATTTTAAACAGATAAACACCGAAGCCAGAGCTGTGTAATGAAGTCTCAAACTGAAATCTCCACGTGCTAAAGCACACAGGCTTTTCTTCTTCTTTTAAGATTCTGACTCCCTGTGATTTCTGCTCGTTTGGATTCAGATAGTCCAGCCCATCCCTTCAGGCTAACACATTGGACAGAGTTTCATTTTCAGGTGTCTCTTTTGTTTGGGATTTCAGTCTAAATCTGTCATTTTGAGTTTATTTGAGCAAAAGGTTTTACAGTTATAGGGCCGTGTTTTATTTTACTGGCAGGTGGGTGGACCCACCCATTGGCATAAAAATGTGTTGTTCAGAAACCAAAGAGTGGCCGTTAGGATTATTAGTGTTTTACATGTCTGATTACTGTAAAATGTTAAATGGTGTTCACTTATTTAATGCTTTCCTACCTTCCTTGAAGGCCCAAAGCATTTTACAGTACGTTAAAGTGACCACTTTCAATGACAAATCGATGTAAATTAGTACGTATGTTTCGGGCTCCCAAGTCAAAACTCTTGTGTTTACACTACGGTACACCAGTTTCTACAACCAAACGGCAATTGAACCACGTGTTGAAAGTTAAACCAATAGAATTTAGACCAATCAGAGACTCTGATTTGGTTGTGACACACGGATGGCGTCCCTTTTTAATTTACGAAAGTACCAACTGTTTGAAATGACAATCAGAATAGAGCTGTAATAGAAAGATTTGCACCGCTTTGACAAGCCTTTTTCAACTGTATGCGCTAGTATTGGGTAGTGACAGTGTGAACACCTTGTGTTAAAATTGTGTTCAAGAACCCAAGTTCACAGGGTTTGAAAATCAAATTTTAAGTACACCTCACATGCTCGATGTGTACATAGCATAAGCAAACACAGCATTTCTTCCTTGGAATACAAAGTGTAAGAATCAGACAGTAATTAAAAAAATTAAAAAAAAAGGTTAAACAACCTTTATTTTGAAAAAGGAATAAGATGTTGTTCTGGAGTTGGTCTATGTTCATCTTTAGGCATGTGACGTTTTCAGTGACAACGGGGAGAAAACATCCAATATGGTGGATCAATCCGTAGCTCTCCTGAACTTCCATTCATTTTCTTAACCTGTGTTTCCCTTTCTGGGCAGCAGGGTTTCCAGAACCCGTCCCGGTTACTGTCGGGCGAAGGCAGGTACGCTCTAGAGAGTCTGTCGCAGGACCTATGGAGATGTAATGGACACGGTCCGGAAGAGGAGCTCACGGCCAGACAGAGGGCCGCTGCTGGATGGAAAAGCAGTCTGCTCAGGCCTCCTGAACTTCATGATGTTTTCTTATTTTCATTGAGACAATAATAAAAAAAAGGTCCCCTCATTTTATTCTTAATGTTGCCCTCTCACGTTAATGCGCAACAGTAGGCTAAGCATTTGAACTCGGTCAGAGAGAGACGGAAAGTGGCCATCAATCAGACACAGCAGCAGGAGAGAAGCTCACTTGAGCTAAAGGGAAACTGAATGTTCTAATGAACCCAAACATGGAAACGTGATCACTGATGTTTTTGTAGAGCTCTTTGAAAAAAATAAACCTGATCTCTAAACATCATCTGTCTCCCATGCATTGTAAATGAGATAAACAAACACACCTCCATGTACCAATCGGGCTACAAACATTAGCTGCTCGCTCCTCCCACGTGCGAACGAGGCAGCGAGCTTAGGGAACACATTTTTGGCCATTAGGGCGAGCAGCGAATTCTCTGCACAGCGACAAAACGCGAATTGGCTGCGCAAATCACGTTTATAATGATTCTTTGATGTCATCTTGGCCATTCAGTAGTTTTGAAAATAGGGTTGGACTAAAACAACCTGATGAAAAACTGCTCTCGTGATGAAGAGATCTTTCATAAGCTTCATGAATATGCTGTCGATTGAAAAGCATAAAAAAATGAACATCATATGAGGGCACTGCAGATCTTACTCTGAAAATACTTTAGGTCAAATGGCGAATCTCTGATCATAAAAATAAAAACTCATCAGTTTCCTAGAAAAATGTGATACATATAACAGAGAATTAAGTCACTCAAGAAGAAGTGTTGATTTTTTTCAGAAAACACAATTAATGTGACAGAAATATACACATTCAAAACATAATTTTGCTGCAGCAACAAATGAAACCTGTTGATATTAATTAAATAAAAAAGGAATAGTTTGAAGTCAAATATGCATGTTCTTTGTTGATTATTGATCTTTAAATCTGACAAAAAGATGGAAAAATGAAAAAAAACATCTCGCTCAAGGCTCCTTGGCAAAAGGTAGCTTCAGTTATAGATAGTTAAAAACCTGTATTTACAAAAGGCATCTGTGGAAATATTCATTTATGATTGATATAGTCAGGCTAGTCCTGTGACCCACCCTAAATAACAATGGAAGCCCAAAAGGTCTGGTGCTCTTTCATAAAGTCATAACTGCGGGTGCTGTCTGCCAACCGTGGCTGTTTTTGATTAAAAGCAGGCCACAGGGGAACGAGTGCACTGAGGTCCAGCTGCAGCAGGTCGTGCCTGGCCTTGGGAAGTGTGGGGGGGAAAGGGTGGACGGAGGGTAGAGCAGCCACAAGCCTGGCAGCTTCCACACCCCCAGGGGACTCTCGAGACTGAGACCAAACCTTCTGCAAACTCAAGGTTGCCAGATGTCGTCTGGACTAAATGTCGCACTGGTTCACCAACCAGGAGAAGGGCAGCAACTGTGACGTCATTGTGATTTTCAATGTGACTTAATGGAAAGCTGTTGACTTGGTTTGTCACTTAAAAATAAATAATTTCACACAAATCGTATTTGCTAATCCTATGCAAATAGCTAAAAGGATTTTCTATTTCAACTTCCACTCAGATCCTTTTAAAATAAATACAATCTTTGCTGAATAGAAGCAATCATCTTAGCCTTCACACAATGCTCTGTTGTCACAAGAGCCTGTTAGCGCCACGTAATGTCAAACGGGATGCCAGCCTGTGATCTTAGATCACAGAACTCACACTGCGAGCGAAAGGTCAAGATCTTACCAAAGAATGGCATCATCCTACAGTGATAACGCTGTCAGAAACCTGTCTGAGCACAGGCGTGTGCATGCTTTACAGTCAATCATGATTCAGTAATTGGGGAGCGCTCATGTAAAACTAAATGCATGAGATAATGTCAGATTTTTCCCACATCTTTGTCTGGTGTACAGCGGTTGAGCTGTCCTTGTGTTTCTTCTTACTATTCTGTCTAAAGTGTCTTCATTCTTTTATCCTGTTGCCAAGCAGAGTTTTTCAAGGCATACTGTATACCTTCTTCACTGAGATTCAGAATTTATATTGGTCTTGGCTCCTCATCTGTGATGTTTTGTTCTGTTTTGTTTTGTTCTGCACTTGAGTTGTAGCTTCACGTCTATATTTCTTTACAGAGATAAGACAGTACGGTAAAAATGACCACGGGAAAGTGTGGTGGAATTTATTTACGCTGGAGGTAAAGCCCACACAGGACGAGCAAAGGACAGAATTAGGCTTTCTGCAAAAAGACAGTAAAGAAAAATGACCAAGAAAAAAAACACTTTAGCAAATCTAATACTGGAACCAAAATGTGGCCAAATTAAAACTCCTATAAAAAACAATAAGTTAAGCCTTACCTCTTTTTATGTTAACCAGAGCTACAGCTGTGAGCTCTAAAATAGCCATGATTTAGATATCTAATAGATGTGCCCGTGCCTAGTGACCAGTACCGCTGCTGCAGATTTTTGGGTTGCACGAGCTCATGGAGAGTTGTAGAGAAGAAAGCCAGATTTTAAAGGGGTGTCTTACAGTTCTCTTGAGTTCACCTGACGGGACGTCAGTAAAAATGGAACCTGTGATTGTCGTATACGTGGTAAGTGTATAATAAAGGATTTGTGAGCCAGATGCACGCTCTCATGACATGATGGGTGATGCTGTCGTTCGGTGCCCTCACACCACACTTAAGTCCATGTGCCTCAAACTCCAGGCCTCGAGGGCTGGTGTCCTGTATGTTTTCCAGCTAACCTGCCAGTGAAACTCCCTATTGACTAGACACACCTGATCCAGGTAATCAGCAGCAGATGAAGCAGGATTTCTTAAAAACCAGCTTAATGCCGGTCCTCGAGGCAAGAAGTATGGAGTACTGGCCCTTACTGACCTGCACAAATGCTGCACAAACAGGGATACATAAGTGCTTGTAGGATGGTAGGATCCCCACACTGACTAATCTCTGATTGCTGCATATAGAGTTTGATCCCACTCAAAACCAATTTGCAGTTGTAAAACTATGTCTACACATCTAATGTCATTTTTCATCTGCAAACACAATTTCTGCATTTGAAAAAAACATAGTAAATTCCAGATTTATTTTGTGCTCCAAAACCAATTTGTCCTTGTGTGGCAAAGGTTTAAGGCTGTGAAAATATTTGTGAACACTTGCAAAAAGCATAAAACAGCACATAGACACACACAAGTGTTACAATACAAATACAAACTCAAGTTACAACCTTGGACTTTTGACACCAATATTCCATCTAACTGATTACCAACATTTCCTCTAACCTCACCCAAACCAGATTCAATTCCCACTCTTTCTTTTAATCCCTCTAGTTAGTTTTCTTTATTATAACCAGGGGCGGACATAGTAGTTTGGGGGCCCCAGGCAAAAAGTAACATAGGGCCCTCTGCAGCGGTCAAATTAATTATGTAATTGAAAAAAAATAAAAAACTTTATTTACATAAGGGTTTCAAACTATGTTTGAAACTTCATTGTTCAAATTTAAAGTATAGTTATGGAGAACATTAGATATAATTCTAGCACTTTGTATTATTAGCTTGAACATTTCCATCAATAATTTGAAATGGTTCCTAAAAGAAAATTAGGCTTCGTGAAAACAGGAAACGTTCCTGAAGTTTGCGATATGGCATTAGAGAACATTTTTTCCAGGAAAAATATTTAATTTTTATTTTGTAAAAAAACAAACAAAAAACCTACTGCCAAAAAACAAAATAAAAGGAAATAAAAGTAAAAATGGGAGAGAGGACTTAAAAGGAGTGACTGAGTACAATCTTTAGATCTTAGATATCTTCTAGTTTTTCTAGAGTTAGTTTAAATGACAGCATGGAAGAGCGTCTTTGTTCTTTTCTTATTTACACCATTTCATCTATAGAGTCTGCCATCACGCTTCTTTTAAAACATGTGTCAAAAGAAAACTTCTAACAAAAAAAACGTCTCTTCGACCATAAAGAACATGCCCACTGTGTGATTACGAATTATCACCAACATAATGCTATGACGTAAGAAAATGCTACTTGAAAGTCATTGAATGATTATTAAAAAAACAAACAAACAATGGAAGTATGATAAAAGAAAATTCAGTTATATTTGCATTTTACTTGTATATTTCCGATGCAAAACTATTTTTGCACACATAATATTAAAATCCAACTATTGAAATGAATAAAACTGCAGATGCTCTTCTCACCTTTTGTGAGAGATGCTCCTTTTATCTGTCAGATGGCCAAACATGGCAGAACAAAGAGTACGAAAGAGAAGCCGAATAACTATGAGGGCCCCGTGGACATGCAAACACAATATTTGATAAGCACATGTATTAAAGAAAGATAAAACTCATGGCTTCAGATAAAAGTGTACATAATTGGAGATTTGAAGATGTCGTCCCATGTCCAAGAATTGATCTGGATTGGGTGGAGAAGATTCAGAGCAGGTTGTCATCTCCTCTCTTGTTTCCATTCTTTGCCACATGGGTTACAGGCTGCAAATGCTTCAAATCTGACATGTGTCTCCTGGGTACAACTGACTGAGGAAACAAGCTCTTTCATTCAGTGTTTTGCAAAATCTGAGCTTAAAATGATCCGTACGTCCTTTTGTGGACCAAATAAAACTCCATAGAAACTCGTACTCATCACTGGTTACCTCAGACAGTTGGGTTGACATAAGGTGGAATCTAGGACGTCAACAGATGACAAGTTATTGTCACTTTATGTCTGATTTCTGAAAGGGGTGTGAAAAAAAAGTGGAATGAGGATGTGATCTTCCAACACTAAGTGTGTAACATCTGAGTTTCTCCACTCATGACATATACTGGGCTAAAAGCTTCAAGGCTGTGAGGAGGACGGTTGGAGTTTGTGAGCACCCATAACCTTTATGACACCTGTCTGCATCGGAGACGGGGGTTGAGGTTTCTGCAGGGCTGAAATTGGCTCCTCGTTGTGTCATTTTGTGCTCCAGAAATCTCACAGTGCTCGTTTTTGGTCGCAAACTTACGCAAGTTAGATCTGCCATGTGTTTTTATGCCCAGAAATCTTCTAAAGGCATTAATCTTTTAAGTCTCTGCAGCCAGATCAAGACTTTGCCAGTCAGTGGTTTGTTTATGGCTCTTGTGCCAGAGGAAGTTCATTTCATTGCAGGACACATGGCAGCAGACTGCTGAGGAGGGGCTTAAAATACAGAAATATTAGCGCATTTTTGCCTTTAATGGGTTTAAAGTATTTGGTGAGCTTGGTGGTTGGTGTCGGTAATAAATCAGTTTTTCTGAATATGTGAGCTTGCAAATGGGTCATTATTAGAGGTGAGGATCGTTACTTAGGCGGAGGTCTGATTCGATTCACAAATCAAGATCATCGATTCACAGACTGAGCCACAATTTTAAATATTTAAATGAAATATTTTAAAATATTAAGATAATATGTTTTTTGATCACCATCATGTATACCTTTAATTAGAATATCAGATCAGAAAAAACGAAACACAACAGATAAAAAAACATGAATATTTAGTCAGAAAGACGTTTGTACCGCAATAAAATGTCTGTTCACTTCCAGTAACAAGAGTGCATTTGGTTTGCTAAGTTCATGTTCTCCGTTTTATAGAGCAATAATTACAAAGCCTGAAGTGTAT
This sequence comes from Oryzias celebensis, assembly GCA_014656515.1. Taxonomy (NCBI): domain Eukaryota; kingdom Metazoa; phylum Chordata; class Actinopteri; order Beloniformes; family Adrianichthyidae; genus Oryzias; species Oryzias celebensis. The sequence continues at coordinate 12,074,804 of BNCR01000008.1, read as the reverse complement.
TTTTATTACACTCCATTAGATTTATAAAGATCTCAAATGAGTGATCTTGGATTCTGGAGACATTTGTATTTGAATTTTCAGGAACAGATTGGGAATATCTGAGTTGATACTCAACAGTTGATACATCCCTAGCAATTATGGAACACTGAAGATTTTCTTGTCAAAAAACAAAAGAAGCAGGACTCAAAATCAATGATTGAATCTTCCTCTCTTTTCAAATTTGCCCTTGTTTTAAGCAGGGTTGGAGGGAAAAATAATCATCAAAAAATGTTTTTTCAACCTTTTCACAAAATTTGAGTGTTTTTTATTATTAAAAGAAAGGAGCATTAACATTCTAACAACCTGTTGAGGTCTCACTGATCATATTTTGGTGTATTTTAAAAGTGTTTCCAGCTGTCTTTTAATTATAATTCTGCTTTTTTTTTGGCAAAGTAAAAAAAACAGTTTTGTTTTCTAGGACATAGTTTCTGCAGAGCGGCAGGAATTCATTGGAAATTTACCTCTCTGTCCTGCAGCTCTGTCTCCCTTCCACTCCCAGTTGCTGAGAGCTCTCTGTCTACATGCTCTGCAAGTAGCTTCCAGCCGCTCACTCACTCAACCTAACATTACCTGTGAAACAAACATGGTGAGCGATGTTGGAGGCATCCATCCGTACAGTTTTGACCAAAGACGTATGTGGATCTTGCCATCTACAATGGAAGTGTGTTTTCTGCATCACAAATAGGATCTTTTTCATATGGCATTTTTTGTCTGCTCCTAATTCAGAAGGATTTGATTAAATAAATACAGAGAAATATAATAAAAAAACACATTTTAATCGGAGTAGATCTTTGAAGGCTGGTTCCATTTAAGCATACAATCAACTGTCAGGATAGTGGCCCTCATGTCTTCCCATTCACATTTGTCTTGCTGAGGTCAAATCCAGCATTAAAACGCACCGTTTCTCCCATGAGTCCTTGCGACTGCATTCACCTGAAAGAGCTGCATTATTTAAAAAGAAAGACAGATTCACACGTACAATGAGTGACTCGAGTACAGAGCGAGACGCCAGAAAACTTTCCACACTAATAAGCGTAGAAAATGACAACGGTGTGCTTTTTGGCGCCGGAATGAAATGGATAATGAATTTGGATGGGATGAATGGGATCAGCATCCAGGCAACTGAAACAGAAGATACAGTTTATTGGATTGGAAGCAAAAAAAAACTGCAAAAGTAGATGCAAATATGTAACCTGATGGGATGAAAAACTAGAAATGGCATAATTCCACTGACGGGATGCTAAAAAAACTGCAATATAAAGAATACACAGAAAGTATTAGATTTGGAATGAAACTTACATTGTCCACAAAAAATGCTGATTTATCAGTGGAGAGGAACCCCCCTGCAGCTATTTTAGAGCTTGTGCTCCTCACTGAGTGGCTGCTATTAGCATGATGCTTATCTAAAGGTTGTCAGGGACACTTCCATCCCCTCAAGGCTTCTCACCTTCTTTGTGTGTGTCTGCTATGCTGACTCAACTTCTTCTCTTCCTCTTCTACGCCCCAGATTTTCTTTTTCCCCTCCCCTCCTCCAGGCAACACTGCAACTCACCTCACGACACTTGTGTGCCACGTAGGCATTGATTAAAGCGTAAAAATCTGCACAAATCTGAGCAAATCTGCGGGGAAATTTAAGCCTAACTTTAATCTTTACTCTAATTTGATGTCACAAACCTGTTACTAACCTCTAATTACAGCTTGACCCCAGAGCCAGATCCAAAGCTCACAACCATTCCATTCAGATTCATCAGTTGGACTCTGGTTCCCATTAGGATGAGTGTTTCCAACAGCCTTTTCCGTTTTAAAAAGAAAACATGATGTGAAGGTAACTGAAACAAGACCAAACACTCAGTTTAGACCTCTAAACCTTCTCTTCTTCTTACAGCAGGTTTTCCTGGCAGGGAAACAATTTGGCAGCACCCAGATTTAACGCAGCTGTGAGACAAATAGAGCGGAATGTAACCCAGAAATCAGATGATGGAGTGACACTAGAGTGCCTCCACTTATTAATTTGTCCGAGCACGTGTGTGCCAGAACCCGTGCACAGGTGTTGTCGAGAGGGGAGGGAATCATTAGGAGGTTCTTGCTGCATGGAAATTAGGCATTTGTGTTTGAACACATAGAGTTCAAATAATTTCCAGAGCTAAAAAATAAAACACACACATTTTAAGTGACATGGAAAACAAACATTTAAACCCATTTTTTTAACCAAAAGAACAAACCAATTTGCAGGAATTTTATTCTGATGCTTCCCACATTTTTTTTTTTTTTTGTCACAAAGTGTTGGCACAATGCAACAGCAAAGCAAACAAAAATAAAACAGCAGAAATGATTGTGCCTCAGGCTTTATGAAAGTGTGCACTTTTCAAAGTTGAACACACAGCTGAGAGCTTCTGAGCTCACAGACATTAGTCAGATTTCAACCCCTGGAGTGTCACAGTGGGTATGTTTGGTGGTAAAAGATATGCACTGAAATAAGCTGGAGGCAGGTTAAAAATTATAATTAAACTGAAAAAAGATGGCACTAAAACAACGTTTTTTAAACATCCAGGCATTAAGCCAATATTTATTATCAAGTTGTTTAAAAAAAATAAAGGCAAAAAGAAGCAGAACAAGATGGCTACACAAGCTTAGGTACTGTATTAGTTTGATTCCAAAAACTACAGCGCCTTTTTTGAGAGGTACCCACCACAGTGCTCTGACAAAATGTCAGTTTTTTTTTTTTTAGGGGTTTGTAAATACACTAACTAACGTATAGTGCAGTTGATATGTTTTTTCTACGTTATTAACTGAGCTGGGAGTTACAGGTATTGTGAATGCGCTAATGCAGCTAACGTTCTTAAACTTGCTAACGTATAGCTGTGTTGGACTGTGGAGTTTTTATCATGCGTTCAAGTTGGGAGTTAGCGTAGTCACAGTAACATTTGCTTTAGCGGTATTAGTCTATATTTTTACACGTTGCAAAAAAAGGTTGGGAGTTACAGGTTTTGTTACTCCGCTAACGTGGCTAGTGCTCCTAATGTGGCTAATACGTAGCGTGTTCCACATAAGTCCTTGAACTACTTTGAAGTTAATAAAGTCCTACTGACTAATGTATTTATTTATCTCTGACTTTTTAGTCTCGCTTTATACTCCAGTGCATCTTATATATGACATAAGTTCAAAAATAGACCATTCATTGATGTAGCAGCTTAAGCTACATACGCACTGCCCTTGGCAATGTGTTCAAGCAATCACTTCCAATGATAAATCTATGTAAACACGCATTTCCGTCTTTTTGTGTTCAAAACTCTGAAATTCACACAGAGCCATGCATTTTTTTTGTAACTTGTAACTTTGTAAATTTTTTTTGCTAAATTAGGTCAAACGCCAATCATCAGATTTCGTAGTGATGCTGTGCAACTTATCAAACTCAAAGTATAGCTGGTTTACGTGAACCCAGACACAGCGACAAGCATGACGATGTCTACGATTGTTTTTAAGTAGAAATAAATCAAGGCCACTTAGCTGACTTGATGGTAATCCATATCCACCGTTACAAGGAAGCTAGGTGTACACTGAACCGTTTCCGTTTGGTGCCCAATTCATGAGATTGCATCACCAAGTTTTTTCCAACTGTAGGCAGCAGACATGCGCTAAATCTGTTTAGATAGTTTGGAAATCAGCTATTGTTTCCTTTTTTGATTGGCTTTATGTTCTTTGCATAAGTACCAGTGTGAAGCTCATTGAGACGGCTATGGTTGTGATTTCGGGCTAACAAAAGATTGTTGTCACTGTAGCTCTGACAGCCTGAGAACACCACAGTGATATAGCATTCTTTTTGTCCTTTCAGCTTCTCTGCATCACCATCACATATTCTCTTATAGAAGGATCAGTCGAAAGCGGGTAGTGAAGTTGAGCGCTGACCCACACAGACGCTCTCCTCACTACTCCATTCTAATTCCTGCTTTTCCCACAGTATGCACACATGAACAGCCTGCAGCTGCCTTCTTCTTAACCGCAGTCTTCATCACAAGGCCTGCTGTAATTCGCTTTCTTCACCTGTTTGAACATTGAGACCCAAATCCTTTACGCTTCTGTATGACCGAGCTTCATCAACACATGTTGTGATCGTATTTTGCACATGCAGCACTGCCTGTCATGAATGCATTATGCTGCGCTATAATCATCCACTGCTGTATTTCCTTTCATGTTAAAGATTTTATTTATTTTCTTTGTGTGTGAAACAAGTCTCTCATGTCCTTGAAATGTCTTGGGAATTAAAATTCAGAAATCTGTGCACAGTGGCAATGCAATACTTATTTGTCTTCACTGCTCACCGTTTGTGATAAACCAGATGGTTAAGAACGAGCAACAGGTCTGTAAATTTGTCAAAATCTGGGGTGTGTTTTTATTTACCCAAAATAGCAAAACTATTTACTTCTAACCCAAAAAAAAAAATCTAATTGGAAAAAACAAGCACAAAAACTGGCAACATTTGTGGCTGAAACTCAAATCAATGAGTCTCACAGCAAATTTAATGTCTTGTGGTGAAGCTTCTTTGTTTACAGATGGAATTCAAAGCCTTTTTAGCGAAACGAGAAATTGTAAATCAAGTTTGTATGCTTGGGAAAGCAAGTGGAATCAGATGTTTTTTTGTTTTGTTTTGTTACGGAGATAAATTACATTCCTAATTGAAAACAAAATAGCATAAAGTTAAATTATGGTAATTCTGGATTTGGCAAAATCTGTTCCTATCTGTTCTTTTTGTACAGATAATTCTGTGGACGATTTAACAAAAGTTCATGACATCATGACAGCAAGATATTTGGGTTTATTACCAAGATGTTCTTTAATTCTTGAGTTTAAGCATTCATTTTGCAGGTGCTCATCCATGTTCTGCATTTCTCACTCTGACATGAGACTATAGCAGAACAGTCGGAGATTGTTGCGATTGCAGCGTTTTGATTTTATATTTGGAGACAAGCGTTTGTGAATGGACACAGTACATGTTTATCATTTGATGTGCTTCTAAAGTTTTTTATATTCAGGACACAGAATCAGCAAATCAAATAGTAAATCTATGCAAAGCGTTGAATTTTTGCTTTTCAAATGATGTTTTCATGAATAACCAAAGTTCTTCTTTCATGTGAAGAGCTGAAGGTCACGCATTCAGAAACATATGGGTGAAAATTCCTTTTAAAGATGTGATTTTATGTTAAAATGGAGATGTCTCAGGCCAGTGAATGATTTCTTTTTGTTAACTTAACAGCTACAATCCTCATAAATTGGACTTTTAAAACATATTTTACACTAACTTTACTTATATTAAATTGGCAAAGGAAATTTCCAGGTTGCACTTAAAACATGTTTGAACTTTGTGTCATGAAATGTGACCTAAATACAGAAAACTAACAGATAACGAAATAAATCAATAATAAACTGAAATTTATAGCCAAAAATAAGTAAAGCAAATAAAAAAACAGTGCAAACTAAAACAGGTCAGAACTTCAAAATGTTTAAGGTCAGCTGTGATCTCACGGTTTGGTTGAATCGGCAGGTAGAGAGGCTCACCAGGAAAAAGGTTACAGGTTTAGTTGGTGTTTGCCCTAGAATCCTCCAAGCTTATGAAGATCCCTTATTTGGGCTTCTAAAGCTGCTCTTCAACTTACAATAAGTACGTTCTAGAAAGTGTCCAGTGTTTTCAAAGGACATACTACCATGTTCCAGAGTTAAGAAATCTCACATCTGACCTTGATGACCACAGACTTGATGCTTTGACGTCAGTCACAGGTTATCTGAATTCCCTTACTACTCCCTAGCCACTAAGTCTATAGGCTACTGCAGGACTATGTAGTTCCCTGGATTTTAATGGAATACAGATGCATACTCACAACTATCTTGAAACAGAAAATGTAGTATGATGTCACCAATTTTCAGGAGTAAAAGTTTAAAAAATAAGAACTTTTTACAAAGACTTTTTATGAACCCACTGATTAATAATGATGAAAACTCATGATTTATACAAAATAAATGTTGTTAAATGACATTGTTCGAATGCAATGCCTTGTGGTCTATATTCATCAGTCTAGTGAGCATTGATGCATTTTTTTTTGCATTTTGTTGCAGACACGTCCATTTTCCTATTTCCAGAGCATTGGCCAAAAGTAGTGACAGAATTTGGACAGTCACATTTGTAAAAATCTTTTTTACATTTGAAGAGAATTGTTTGCCTCAATCAGAGGTTACATCACTGTATGTCATCCTGTACCTGCATACTTCACTGTGAACCCAGACTTACAATTACTTGAGGTCGATACAAAACATGTATGCATATCTTCTCTGTGCTCTCTTTAGGGGTCGCCATGGATAAACCATTGATTGTGATTTGCACATTTGTTTTGGCTTTGGTTTTACATGTATTAGTCAGACTTGGAACAACCACACAAAACCACTGGCTTACCCCCTTGTGGTTGCATTTTGTGTGCAATATTTATTGATTAAGTTCCTTGAAACGTGAAGTACTTGTATTATTTTAAACTGAATCTAAACTAAATCTACACCCTTTTATTTTTAAAGATTTTCCAGATATATTAAGCTTGTGAAATGTGCTTTATGACAGTTTTATTCAGTAAATATGTTAAATGGTACATTGAATTTTTGCCCTCATTGACTTCCCAGTCTACTGGGAAACCGGAAGCACTTTTGAAGAGTGGGAATGCTTTTGGGTTTCAGAAATAGGCATTAACCACAAAGAAAAAAACAAAATATTAAAGAAATACCTCAGATAGTTAGGTAAGTTTCCAACAGCTCTGGTCATTCATTCAGATTCATTTACACGGCACTTTCCAAAAAACGCAACAAGTGTTTATTTATTTTTTTTTGCATAGATCGTCAAGGCTGCTGAGCTGAGACCCGTCTGATCAGCAGATGCCTTCATGTCTGATTTCAAAAGCTACAATTTACTGAGCAAAGGCCTTGAACATGTTGTGCATTGAAACTTTACAGCATGCGTGAAAAGCCCATTTAATTCAAAGCGTGTGAGCTTTGGAGGCACATGCTGTTAACTTGCTAGTTTGTGCTTTGGGCCAGTTTATCAATTACACAGTATGTGGTGAGACTGCACTGACTTTCCTTTAAATTATTCATCATGACATTGACTGATGTAACTAGCATCAGGTGCCCGTTGCCGGACCCGTCTGCATTGTGGGATCAGAGGACCGACAGTCGGGTTTAGGTCTGAGTTGTTTGATGTTCCCTCCATATTGACCTGTAGGACCTGCGTTCAGAACGCAACTGACTGCTCTCTGCGATTCTTCCATGGGTCTTGTACCTCACATTTAGTGGACATTTCTTGTTGGTAAAAAACACTTTTGGATGTCTGGTTTGTATTTTCATTACAATATATATATATATATATATATATATATATATAAGTTGTAGCAAAGAAAGTTCTAGAGATGGTAATGTTAAAACTGTTCCTGCGCCTCAGTTTCTGAATGCTTTATGTGTCTTTAGTGTGTTATTCTTCGCCCCCCAACTGGGTGCAGGGATGTGTACACCTTGCAGTTTGATGAATGAACTTAAAGGTAGAAGCCCTCCTTGACTTCACTCTGACTGTGTGTATGTGTGCATGCCCATGCATGTGTATGTGATGTTCTCACTCTCAGAGGGCGGCTGGGTATTGTTTTAGACTGCTGCAGGAAAGCCTCATCCCCTTCCAGTGCGAACTGACAGAAGGGACTACTCTATGACAGGTCACTGATGTCTGGATGATCTGAGCAGACACTTTCTGCTCTGTCTCTCACTCTGTGTGTGCGTATGCAAGCATGAAAGTCCATGAGAATCAGCACAAAGAGGGAGAAAGGATGATTTTGGAGCCACTTTGCATCAGTTCTTTAAAAAAAATGTACCTCGAGATAAATCCTTATAAGCATCTGATTAAAATCATGAGTCTTTTGAATCTATCAAACGATTAACGGTTGGAAAAAATACTAATGAAAGACGCAAACAGCTAAATTTAGTTGCTTATTGAAATACTAAGATTTTGTTGTGCAAATGCAAACACAAAAACTATGTTTTATGAAAGATAAAAGCTATAATTAGAAAAATAATTCATCCTCAAAAGTCCTTCAAGACCCACTCTAAACAAAAGTGTGTTTTTGTAGCATTTTCCTCATGATGGAGGACAAATATGAAACAAAAAGTTAAAAGTTGCATTTCTGAGTATTCTCTTATTCAAATCATTGTGAGCAAATAAAAAAAAATGCTTGTATTTGTGTTGTCTTTATGCTGGGTGGACCACAGGCTCCCTGCTCCACTCAATTTTGATGCATCCACTAGCAGATGACTAGGTCCATAAACAGCTAGCTCAGTTGAGGGTGACGGGAAGGGGGGTGGTGTTGCTCCATGTCAACATTTCTCCCCACAATTCAGAGGTGAATTTCTAACGAAACTACGTCCTAGAAAACGACACAGGTTTTAGGATTTTGACTAAAACCGGCATAATCATAATTAAAAGACCACTGGGGGCACTTTTAAAATAGAACAAAGGATGTTGGGAGTGGGTAAGGGAGGACAAAATCGGACTCTATAGTGAGACGGAGGTGAGACTTTGAAGCCTAGATTTTGTACATACATTCATAAAGCTGGACAACAAACACATCAGGACTAAACGGTTTACATCTGAACAGCTAAAAATAGAACGTTTTTTAATTTTTTCTTTTGGCATTTTCTATTGTTTGACTTGTTTTAGTCTTTTTTGCTTTCCACTGTAATTGTTCATAGTTTACACCTGCTTGAAGTTCACACCTGCTTCACATTTAATCAATTTCTCCATCCTTGGTTGTTGTTGCTCCTGTTATGACATCATCACCAAATTTCTTGTTTTTCACATCGTTTCCTTTGACGCAGTTTTAGTTTTGTTATAATAAGGTGAGGTTTTTGATAAAGAACTTTTTTCTACATTTTTTTTTTTTTTTTGCATAAAGACATCTTGGTTCATTTAAGTGAAGAATTAAACTTAAATGAGGAGGAAATGGTGAATGTTTAAGGAAATCAAAGTCTCACTCTCCTGCTCTCCCAAATGCACTAAAATGTAAGAATAAATAAAAGTTTGTTTTTTTGAGTGTAGATCAAGCTTCAGTTTAAAGGTAATCAAATATTTAAATCACAAAACAAGCACAAATGCCAAAAGAAAAACCTAAAGTTCATTTTTAAGTTAGCTTGTTTTGAATTGTATTTGATATGTCAGTTTTCCAATCACAGTTTAGGTAGGATTTTCATATAAAATACAAAACAAAAACCTAAAAGGGGATTTCCAGTTGGTCTTTATGTCCAGCAACAGTTGAAGGAGCAGCTCAATGTTTCAATATTTCCACGGGTCCTGAACAGGAACCTTTACTGGGAGTCAGACGACAGCAGGAACAAAAGATCCTTGTTAGTGCGTGAAAGGCTAAAAAAGGTCCAGCAACAAAGAGAGAAAGACAGTTTAGATCTTAAGAAAAAAACAAAACAAAACAGGGGAAAGCATAAATTCCAATCACTAAGAGAACTGCAGTGCAGTCAGGGGGCATACACAAGTCCATGGTGAAGAAGGCAGCGCGCTCAGAATACAGAAACCACAAAAACATGGAGAGCAAACAGAATCATGGGGAAGATTTTCTGGTTTAGGCAGGTGGGATGCATGAGGTACAGCAGGCAGTGAGTGCATCCTTCTGTCTTTGAGGGACATCATTTAGTGCCTGATTCAAACAAGAAACAAGTCATTGGATACCAGTGTTTTATCTCTGTGAAGAAAGACCATGGGTCACGACCCAGAGCTCATGACCACGGATGAGTATTGGAAGTAAGAACAAGTGATAAATTGAGAGCTTCGCTTTCTGACTGATCTCTCATTTCACCCCTACAGACTGACACAACAACCACATGACAACTGCGCCAACAAGCAAGAAAAAAATCCTGTAACACATCACAGATACAACTGTTCAATAACTTTAAACTTGAATCAAAGACAACATGTACAAACATACTTCACAGTTTCCTGTAATAAGTTCAGAAAAGTAAAAAGACCTTCACAACAAAAGCCCAACGTTTTTCTTCACTGATTTGTTAATATTTGCATCTTTTCTTTTCTCAAGGCCTACATATGTTTACACCAAGGATGCTATTTTAGTCACCAGTAGATTCATTGTATTGAAAAAGCTCAGCAAAAATAATGTCATTTTTCAAGCGTTAAAGGATTATAAGCTCGATTAAACAGGTCTTAGTCATGTCGGGATGCCATGGGGGTGTGTGTGTGTGTGTGTGTGTGTCTGTGTGTTCCATTCAAAAAAAATAAAAATAAAAAACTCTGCAGCATTTTGTGTAACTGATTAAACACTTATTAATGTCTGCAGCAAAGCCCCAACACTGTACACTCCAAATACGTAATTAAAGCAAAACATAAAAAGATGACACATCATTATAAAAAAAAGAAAAACACTTCTCACCACAAGTGCCTGGAGCTTTAAGGTCCATGGCTGGGTTTCTTCTTTGTTGAGCAGCGTCAACAGTAACATGATGTTGCTTATAAAAGTGTCTTGTGATTTGGACGTCGATGCAAAAAAATAAAAACAGCTTCAAAATGAGCTCTAAAGCGCCTGAGCTTTGTTGCATTATTAATACTTGCAAAGAGACCACATAGTGGTTGTATAGGCAACAAAGAGATGAAGACTGGGAAAAGGAAACTCAGAATTCAAGGAAAATACAAGGGTAAAAGGGAAGGTGGCTAAAAGCCAAGATATAATAACAATATATAAAATTAAAAATATAGATAGAACAAATGCATTTTAAGATTTAAGGGGAAAAAAAGTGGACTGTTTTGATTTGAGTCCATGCAATCAATTAAAGCAGCCCCAAGTTGCTCGTCTGTTATCTGATCTGCACAGACTCTCTCTACCTTAGGAAAAGAAGCTATTTAAGCACTCGGTAAACAATTCATGAATTTGAACAGTGGGCTTAACAAACCCCAAAAACCGATTGTGCTTGAACTTTACATATCTAGTCCTGCATTTAGAAAGCCAAATCTCTCCCTCCTGGTTTCTGAGGAAACAGCCATAAGCTCTGGTATAGATTGGATGTAGATTAAAAACAAAGCTTACAATACTTTATGATGCTTGCAAAGATTTGCTGAGTTTCCTCACTAATTTTCAGTAGTGAGTGCGTTAGGACATCTAGCTCAAGGCGGAAAAAAGAAGAAAAATAGGGCATATGAGCTTGGATAAAGTCAGAGCCCTTTTGATCTTTTTCCAGTTAAAAAAAAAAAAAAAAGATTTGCTGCCTGAAAAAATATGTGATTTGGAAGAGAATTGTTTTCTGACAGGGTGTGAAATATTCTCACAGCGTTTATATGTGGATGATCATGTCCTAAATGCCGCTTTTAATGAGAGATGTGACAGCACATCCAGCGCTGGCAGCTCTCCTCGCAACACTCAACGGCTTACACATGAAACTCTCACAAAAAAGGCATTTTTTCCCCTTTCTTCCCTGACCCACTTTGCCTCCATCTCCATCCGCTCCGTATCATACCTCCAGACTAACCGCAGGGGCACCTCCCCACCTCCACCTCTGCCTTATGAGCTGCTATCCACACATGGTGCAAACTGTAACTCGTACGGCTAATTCCCTCTTTATTTCCCTTGAGTGTTGTCTTCAGGCTGTTATTCGATGAAAAAAAGATTTAGTTTCCTCAATAAAGAAAATATGATGTCACCAACCTGTAACTTTCTGTCCATTATTTCCTGTCGGTCCAACTGCTGGTTCTTGATCTGAGCTGATCTGGGAGATTTTATCGCTTCTGTGTTTCAGTCTTTTGGGCCTGATTGAGAGTGTCTTTTTAAACCCAAAACAGAACACAAGAAAAAAGATTTTAAAGTACAGCACATCTGTTCCTGATCTCTTCTTTTTACTGTTTTAGTACCAAGTTTTACTATTTAATACAAAAAATTTCGTTTTTTAAAATCCCTCTCCAATCATCTTTTGATTTATTTTAAAAGCGTTCCCAGTGCTCTTTTAACTATGATTATGCTGTTGTAGGCTAAATAAAAAAAAACATGTTGTTTTAAGTAAGCCCCTCTTTACTTCCCGACATCCATCTTGCTAGCTTACAGGCCTTCACAAAACATTCCAAAAATGGTGAACAATATTGGAGCTACCAACCGGACAGTTGTACATGGATCTATTTGTTTGCAAGCGGATGTATCAGAATGAAGGGGAGTAGGAAGCTTGTGGCTTGTTGTAATAGCTTCTACATCACACCTACAAATTTTTTCCATTGGCGTTTTTTTTTTTGTCTGCTCCTAATTCCCAAAGATTTCCTCAAAGACATACTCAGAAATGCAGTTTTTAGCCTATTTGTCTTAAAAAATGTCCTCCATTATGATAAAAATGCCACAAGAACACGTTAAAACATTAAAAACACATATTTTTTGGGTCCTGAAAAGAGCAGGTGTTTGCAGGTTTGTTCACTCCAGCTCAGATCTCTAATGTTAAGCTCATCTCCCTCCACCAGCAAGCATCCATCCGTCTCCCTACCATCAAACACCTCTTTCTACCTGTGTTGGACTGAAATGCTGAGGAGAAACAGACATGCAGAGCAGGAAACCAAAGTTTTTTGTAAAACATAGAAAAAAAATCTATAATTACTGAAAACAGACAAAATGGGTAAGAAAATACTCCTTCATTTTTCATTGAAGGCCTTCAAAGCAAAGGCATTCATTTCCACCATTTATTCCATTCTATCTGGAGCAAAACTTCACACATTAAAAGTAAGAAATACTCTCAAGACTCAGAAAAAAATGATTGTTATAAAAGAACGATCTGTAGAAAATACAGGTTAAAAACTACCCACCAGAGGTTGGAGGTTAAAAACAAGCCTTATGTGCAAAGCATATGCTTTCTCCCACGCACAAACGTAATCTCAGCATGCAGGTAAAATGTTCAAGTCACTCAAATTAGATCAAAATAGATTCTAACAGAACGCTGACACAAATTAAAATGAAAAATTACAATATAATGAACATTTTTTCCCTTCTATCTATTATGTGGTGCAGCATAAATGTATTCATAAGAACGCATCCAAACTTTCTAGAAATTGATTCAGTCTTAGCAAAAATGTCAGACTAAAGCAAAATTTTTTCCTTGAAAGATGTCAGATTTTGTGGATTATGAGTTGCACTTTAAACAGAGATTTTTGATTTCTTCATAGATTTAAGTCTGGTTTGAATGCGATGCTGTTTGAGGACCAAGAATCATTGGCACCGAGTATTGATCTTTGGCACTAAGCGTTTGTATGGAAGAGACAAAGTACTCTCCTCCTCTTTCAACTGCATTTTCTCCATGTCTCTCATGCCAAATAAACTTTATGTGCAGAAGATACTTCGTAGGAGTTGCAAATACCTGACTGATGCTAGTAGAAACAGCTATATTTGTGTCGTTTAGAAAACAGCTCTGATTGAAGAATAAACAATAATGGCAGCCTAATTCAAAGGTGAACAATTTCCTCCAAAACATTCACAAAATCAATAGATGAAAAAAGCATAATCTTTCATTTAGGTCAATACACTTTTTAATTTCCAGTTGCATAGGGAGCATTGATGAGCTTTAATTTTCTGTACTTATGTCAGACTGCAGCCCAATTTCCTTTTAACAAGTGGAAGTCATCTGTGGACTGAAATGAGTGTAGATGTGTGGTTTTTGTTGTTTCGTTAGGATGTAATTGGGCGTCAGTCTGTGGTAATGAAGATGAGTTTGGTGGAATCAGCTCCGGCGTCAGGTCAGCGAGCAGGAGTGTGTGGGAGAAGTCTGCAGAGGGCTGTTATATGAGGTGAAGAAAAAGATTACTCAGAGCATAATCATCACCGCTCCACAGTTTTAAAAAAGAAAAAAACATTAATAAAAAGAAACAAGAAACAAAGACTGAATCTTGCTCCGTGTGGAGTTGGATATTCATGCGCTGCTGTGGGGACAGGAGAAAAACAAACAATCATCCCTGAAATAAAAGCTGAGTGTTGATGGTGAAATGATTTCTGCAAAGGAGGTGCAAAGACGCTTACTTAAGAAAGTGAAGCAGAAGAACAAACACATGCAAATGGACTCTGCTCGGTATTGAACCACTGACTGAGCGTGTCAATATTGAAGCTCCCCCGCTGTGACTGCACGCTGCAGTGGACGCTATGAGCACTTCAGGGATGTGGCGTGGGAGCAAACAGGATGCTGCCCATAAACTGATTCATTTCACAATAAATGAAAGTGCAAACAATTTCAAGAACAAACGAACAATCAGCTGTAATTGCTTCCATTTAATAAAAGAAACGGTGTGGCTTGTTGCCTGATACAAGTTCTATTAAAGTTCCCCCGGGAGTATTCTGTTCATTATGCAAACGAATGCATATATGTGTACACATCTCAGAGACTCATTTCATTCAGCATGAAAGGCTTAATAAATCCTTGGTGCTCCCCCTTTGTCTTTGTCTTTCTGTTTGTGCAGAAAGAAATTATGAGAATAATTGTTTGCTAAGAATGAAAAATGTAGAAATGTCAAAGTTTTTCTGGCATGTAAACGGGCAACAAAGATACTCTTTAAACCCACAATCGTATTCATTTTCTTTAGCATGTTGGAGGCATCATTGATGATTAAAGAGATTTTTTTTCCCTAAAGGGAATTTGAAGGATATTCTAAAGGCCGCTGAAAAGACGCTGAACTCTGTCGTCGTCATCGCAGGAGAGGATGAAATTTAATGCAACTTTGAGAACAAATGTCACGAAAGTGCATAACTCAATCAGGTCTCCGCTAATGCATGACTTAATCAAATTCAAAGATGTGACATTTACTGAGACCTGTTGGCAAAACCACAATGTTTCAGAACGTGTTTAAGAACCACGTAGGATTACAGGTGTCAAAAGTAAAATAGTTAGCAAAGAAAGTCATTTTAAAAGCACCTTAGTGTGAACAGAAACTGTATTTCCTGTAGCAGAACTTCCCTGCAGGCCGCTTGTTGCTGCATGAGGGATAGGCAGAATGCAAAGGACATTGCCTGCGGATGAGCTGGAAGAAAGAATTTGATTGGGTTCATAATTGGTTTTGTTTTTTAAATTCAAGGGAAAATTAGCATCTTCTTGTAGGAGAACATTTCCTCAGACAGATGTACTTAGGTAAACTGTCATGAATCAAGACTAGAGAAAAGATAGAAGTAAGAAAAAGAGAAGGACAGCAGCTCTCCCTGGATTGTTGATGCTAACTACTTAAACCTGGTATGTTTAGTCAATCAAGGTGTGGAACTACTGGAGTCAGCCAATCAGCAGAAAGGTGGTCGAGGAGAGTGGAAACCAAGCAGGGCTGAGTCTCCTGAAAACCAGGGTTGGTTACCGCCGTCGCAGGGCCCATGGAGCTGGAGCGATTGCGGTCGCCGGCGGCAAGACAGAGAGCCGCTGCGGCTTTGGAAAGGCTGCCTGCTTGGGCCTCCTGAACTTTGTGATATTTTTCTTAATTTCATTGAGACAATACTGTCTTCTTACTTCATTCTTGTTTGTATTTTTCTCTCGGGTTACTGCGGGACAGCAAGCCTTCGAACTCGGTCAGAAAGAGACAGGAACACCGCGGAATGATCTCTGAATGATCTCATGAACCCAAACATGGAGACGGCATTATTACCATTGCTTTTGTAGAGCTTTTTCTTAAAAATAAATCAAACTGATCTCTAAACATCATCCATGTCTTCCATGCATTATACTGGGATGATGAATCGTGTTGGTTGTGAACGCAGATTCACAGATCATCAATATGTGCAGCTTTTTATATTGAGAAAGATGAAACCTTGTAGATTTCCTGACATTACCTGCATGGAGACTTTTAGTTTTCACTCAGCACCTTTTAGAAGTGGACCTGGGGCATCAGTCGAGGGACTCGAGGATTACAACAAAATTCATTCACTGCAGGATCTAACTTCACAAACGTCACTATTTTTACTCTTCATGTGTGTTTTGGTATCCATTCCTGTCTGAGCCTCATGCCTCCTCGCGTTCTCTCAGGTCAGCTGATCAGCTGCTTCTAAAAGCCCCCCAGACGAAGCACGAGCTCCGAGGGGACCGCGCTGATACTGAAGCAGCTCCATGTATGTGGAACAAACTGCCACTATGTCAGACAGGCTTCCTCACAGCTTATTTCTGTTTTCTCTTACAATCTTTTTTTTTTTAACTCACCTTTTCATATGTAGTAAATGAAACTTTTGGGGCATTTATCTATCGTGTTTCATATTTCAGCAGCGATTTAACTACTTATTAGGATTCTGTGTGTATTCTTAGGTATTTGTCCAGCATTTAGGGTTTGCAGAATTTGTTAAAGTTCACTTTCTGATTTGAAAGGAGTCAGGACACTCTTATCACATCTTAGTAACACATAGAAACTTGAAATGGCATTCATTCATGTGGGTTTTGTTTTGTTTTTTTTTTGTTTGACAGCACATATCCTAACTTTCCCATTTAGTTTTTAAAGTGCTTCGGTTTGAACCTGATTTCAGAAGAACCGGTTCTGTTTTTCTCCAGAACAGAACCAGTACATTCAGTCATCTTTGAACTTCTTTTTTTGTTTAAAAACCCAATCCAATCTGACATTTTTCTGATGATGAAGAACATATAAGAAAATGAAGCTAAGAAATGAGAATTCGTTAAAAGATCCTATTTGCTCCCTGCTCCACTCCATTCTGATGCATCCACTTGCAGACAAATAGATCCATGAATGTTTTTATTTTCCTTTACCCAGCTGGCATCTGGCTCAAAACTCTAATGTTGGTTAGCTCCATTATTGCTCGCCATTTTTATTGCACCAGTAATGTTGGGTTGGTTGTGTTAGGGCCTGTAAGTTAACAGGTGAGCATGTAAACAGGTCGATGATGGGTAGTGGGGGCAGGCTGACTCAGCCCCAACAGTCCCGCTTATAGCATATATCTAATGAGCTACTGTTGCTCTGCAGAAACTATGTCGGAAAAATTGCATAATCATATAAAAAAAAACCCCACTGGGAACACTTTTGGGAAAGACGATTGGAGTCCTTCCTCGACTGACATACTTCAACAAAACGTTTACATTTTCAGAGCCACTACCCCAAAAAATGTGAATATTGATCTAGCCACTGTAATGATGTCATATTTGGGATTTGCAAGGAATGAAACAGAAAAGGCAAATTATTGTTTGATGCATTTGCTCTTTTATGCTCATATCAGAGAAAAATTCTTTAAGTTCAGGCTTGCAGTCTTGATAGTTTCTCCGCTGTACATCCAGCTGGGTTTTACATATGCCGTTACATATAAGCTCTTTAAGGCCACCATGGCTGTTTTCCATGAGTTGGTTTAGGTCTAGCACGGCCGGGATGTTACTAATGAACACATGCAGCAGAGCCAGCAGATCTCGCCTTCTCCTGGCGTCTGAACGAACTGATTAGCCATTCCCTTTTTGATCTAAGTTGCTAACAGAGCTTAATGAATTGATGGATCCTTTCATTTCCACATTATTTTTGAATGCTAGATTTGTATGTGAGTTTCCAGTCACGCTCAGATTAACTCTTTCTCCTGAGGCTCCAGAAAAAATTTCTGGCAACCAAAGTCATCACAATCTCTTGCAGCAGAAAGCAGAGCTCGTTGCACCTTCAGAGTGCAAATGATTGCTAATAGTGATCATGGACGGCCGTCGTTTGCTCTAATTAGAGAAATTGCTCTCCACTTCAACTGCGTTCTCTGTGTTCACACTGTGACGCTCCTCTGAGGATTCACCAAGTCTTTTCTTCCTGAGCTGTTGTAAGACGATGCAAGAGAAGAAGTGTGAATGGAAATACACTGCATTAATGCAAATTTACTTTTAGAAACACTTTTGCAGAAAAAAAGTCTACTTTTCTGCTTGCTACTTAACACGTGTGTCTGTTTCTACTCATTAAAGTTTGTAGCAGAGAAAAAGGCGACACTTTTCCCTTTAAATCGTCCGTTTAGCACTGATAATCACAACGGAAAACTTTATTTAAAGCCGAATTTGTCAAATTATAAACGATTGCTTGAATGCAGCAACACAGTGAGAGTAAAATACATTTAAGTTAGTTCATGTCTCAAAATGTTGCTTTTTGCTGCGAGTGCAAAGTCTTTTGGGACAGGAAAGGCTGTAAAAACAACATTCGGGAGCTCGCTATGCTATGAGCCGTGTCTCAAGGGTGCAGTCAGATTTGACATCACCAAACACAATCATCAACTCAGCTTCAACTGGATAATGAAAACTGTGATTTCTGTGTCAACCTGATGACCTCAAGTGCTTGTTTGTGTCCTTTCATTTGTTTCTGCGCCTTGTAAATTATTAAAAGGTTCTAAAAAGCTGTGAACTGATATTGAACTTTTTGCAGTCACTGCCATCCCTGAGGGATATTAAATAAAGGTTAGCAATTTTTTTTCATTGTAGATTTTGATTTATGACTCTATTTAGCCTCACATCTTACCCCTTGTCAACTAATTAATTCTGCAACTTAAGCATTTGTTTTGCAGCCTCAGCTGAGATACATGAGCAGTAATCAATGTTTTTACAGAAGCAAAACAGACGAGGGGTTGGTTACAATGATGATCCCCTGGAGAGGAGCAAAAATCTTTTCTTTCACAAATTCATCAACGTTCTTTTCTGCACCAGAAGGCAGGATTGTCTTATTCCTTTTTTTGTCCAAAGTTTAGGATCAGCCGCAGCCATTTGACTACATACTGACACCAAAATAAATAAAGAAAATAATAATAGTCTCTCAGTGGAGTAAAAAAAAAAAAAGGAACATTTCACCAAGTAACAAAGTAATAAAACACAATTCTATATTAATATTTATTATTATCTATTATTCTATTAACGGCTGTGGGTCATTATGACAAAAGAAAGCACAAAGAAAGCCGGTGTGCTCCTCTTCACTGACCGCAATCTTCTCTCAAACTACAATAAATGCTTATACAAAGTACCCAGAGCGAAACAATGAGCTGCTGGATGACTTCCATTGTTGTTGTCGATAGCTTCGCATTTGCTGTAGTCGCAAAGCGACGCAATCGGTTTACACTCTGCATGAGCCTTGACGGTTCAAATTTAAGTGGAAGTGCTCGTCTGGATCAGGTGGACCTTGCCACAGACAACAACATGGCAACATGGAGTCCTCAACCAAAATTTAGACTCTTCCCCTGGAAAAAGACCGAAACCTGGTTAGGGTTAAGAATCTTCTGGTACAGACACACAAAACCTGCTTCCAAATAGACTGGTGAAGTTTCCGCTTCCGGCTAATGATGTGTTTCATGATGTGTTTGGGCGCCATCTTGTCTGCAATCAGTTCCCCATCATTTCAAGTGTTTGGACCATTCTAAACCAGACCGGACGGTACTGCTCGCTCAGTGGAAACGAGTCTGTAGACTCCTTTAAAGTAAGCATAAATTCACTGAAAATTGCTTTAAACTATGCAAGGAGAAGTGTGCAGAGGTGACCACTTTACAGCTGGACTGGTCAAGCTCAGAATAGAATCTTTTGAAAAAGTTTTGCATAAAAATTATTTTTTACTTAATTTTAACTGAACATTTGTGAATTTCACAGTTTTTCTATTCACAGAAAACAAATAAAACCTGGAAAACCCTAACTATTATCTGTACTTTTTGAACAATATTTGATGTAAAGTTGTATTTTTGGGGGCAGTAAAGAGATATTGTTATCTCTGTAGGGCAGTAAGGTTTGAAAACAGTGTCACCGTTGTGGCGGTTCCATTTGGTGGTGATTACTAATGCTGCCATTCAAAGAGCCTCCCTGTGTTGATGCCACTGCTGCACGAGGGATGAAAGGTTAAAGCCGGGTTTTTTCACAAAGCCTAAAAACTCCATGAAGCTGCAGCTCTCTGAGAGAGGATGACGCATTTGTGTTACAAATGGAAAACTGCATTAACTAACAGAGAACCTTTCAAAATAATGCTGTAGGAACCACACTTTTGGTTTGCTGCAGCAGGTATGTTTTTGTAATATAGGATGTAACTTGAACTTATTGTCTGGCTTCTGAATTCCAAGCTCTACATCACACCTTAAGCTGAACTTTATTAGGTGAAAATGTATCATTGTGTGATAATCCTTGCTGCTGGAGTGGAAATGACATGAAAAATGTGTTTGACAACTGCAGCCTTTATTCCAGCAGGGAAAAGGTGAGCACGCGCGTTGCTTCCATTTATTTTTTGTTTGTTTTTCACTGTCTTTCTTGTTAGAGGACCTTAAAGGAGGCACTTTATCCAATTGAGTCTTCCCTCTCCTGGTATTTATGAAAGAGTGAGCAGATGTTTTGATCAAAATAAAAACCAAGCTGTGAAGAACATGTGGACATGTATAATGGATTTTGCTTCTACCTCAACAAGATTACATCAACAGAAGCTGGGCGGAGCTAAGACGTGTGCAGCTCTCTTGGGTCCAGTGATTGACTGTATAAGAAAACTGGACTGAGCGAGTGAGACGTCACCTGTAGAAATGCCTCCAACAAAATGTAGTCAATTCAGTCGCCATTTTTCCATGACACGGATGCTGCTATGCGAGACGAGGAAGGTAAACAGTGATTAGTCCAAGTCGGTCTGAGTCGACTATTCTGTGGAAACTATTGTCACCAAAAAGGAGTGAGAACCTGTTAAGCAAAGGTAGAGAAAAATGGTTATTCTGACAAACGGAATGACTCAGTAATGGCTGCTTATTTCACTTGTTATCACTTATTATCAGGAAGTAAAGAAAAAAGGGGGACATTTCCTTTTCAACAGACTAATCTGTTAAGCTAGATCAATCCTAGATATTTTAGGATTCTTTTTTTGTTTGTTTGTTTATAAAGCTTTAATAGAGTTGGACCTTCTCCTTTATCAAAACTTCTTTTAGCTTATGAACCTCCAGAGCCCTCAGGTCCTCGGGTGCAGGACTGCTGGAGATCCCAACAGAAACCCATGGTGAGAACTCATTTCTTATTCGCCTCTTGTCTTCCGGTTTTTAGGAAAAAGATGAAAACGTATCTCTTTAGGTTTTTTTTAAGGAGGTTTTAAGCCAGTTTTAAGCCATCAGCAACACGGGCAGCGACTTCCAATGAAAATTCTGTGTCCAAATTCAAATAGCTTTACTTTTGTTTATGTTTGTTCAATGTGCAGATGTCGTGAATTATTATTATTTTTTTATTTAAAGTACTTTAAGGTGTTGTATATCAGGAAAGGTTCTCTATAAATAAAGATGAATTTGAGTTTTTAATACGGGAACAATTAGTATTTCTGGATTTTCATCCAAATCTGAACAGACAATGGGGGCTGTACTGAGCAGCAAAAGGACTTTTTTTTTCTTGACTTCAGCTCCTTAAGTACATGTGACTTCCTTAAAAATAAAAATCTAGTCTTGTGTTCATGATGGATCCTCAGTCTGTACAAACACAACAATAAAGAGGATTGAAATCCCAGCCAAACTCAAAGCTGTGTTCTCTCGTCTCGCAGTTCTCCAGGACGCAACGACACTCCAAGCAATCGTCCATGAAAACCCACAAAAATGAAGATGAAAAACCTGCAGCAGCGGCGAGTCTCTTCATTGGAGTTTGATCTTCAAGTGTTTCCCGTACTCAGAAAGTGGAGTCATCCAAGAAAATGAAACCAAACGTTGCGTTTCTGATCAAAAAGGAAATTGAATTTCCCTGTAGGCGGATGGACACGAAGAGAAGAAGGATCTAAGCCGGGGGGGTTGGAAAACATTTCTAAGCTCATGATGGAAATTTCCCCAAAAATGGGAGCAGGGTGTCAGAATTTTTGAGAAGCAGCTCAACAGAAGGCTGATGTACTGCTTTCTTTCCTCCATTGCTGTGTACAACTAACTGTGGTTTAGACTGAGCACTATTAAGATATGCTGTTTAACTAATAAAACAACTAATTCAGCATCTCATTAGCTCGGAAATCTTTCAAGTCAGGTTCAAACCCAAACTTTGTATTCCTGACACACGCTGTAAACACCGACTAGGGCTTCTTTTTAACTGAGCCGTCAATGCCCACACTGTTGACAGAAGAAGAGCAAGCAGGAGGATGAGTTTGACTCCTAAAGCGTGTGCGGATGCTGAGCAGATCTGCTGAACATCCAGTCTACCCTGGAGGGGACATGAAAAACTCTAAAAGATGAATCATTGCGCAACTACCTGCAGTCCCAGACAACAATCCGAATGCTCGACACCAGTGTCCCCTGTCTTCACCCTGGCATGAAATAATGAAAAAACACTTCACAAAATTTGAATTCGGAAAGAAGTTTTGTCTTTCTTTGGTAAAAGGAAAACATCCACAGGTTTGCTTCATGAATTCACTCCCGTATGAATGTGGAGAGCTAAAACAATCCATAAAAAGGCTTTCTATTTTTAATTTCTTTAAAACTTGGTATAAAAATGGTTCCATTTTAGTTAAAGAGACATAGAAATAGCAAAACTATTCCACTATTTGTCTTCTGTGCATCATCTGATGTTTGATCAGCCCTCTCACTACCTGTTTCTGCATTGATCACTGCAGTGATTTCTCTCTATTCTCATGACGTGAGATGTATTTAGCTTACAGACAGCTCCGCACTGCATTGCTGGTGGCTGGATGGTATCCCTGACATGAAAAGTTTTGTATGTTGTGGGGGTTATCAAAAGATCCCAAGTGGTCAGCAGAGAGAGTGAGAGAGAGAGAGAGAGAAAAAAAAAGACAGGAAATGCTGAAAGATTCATAGGACCTTCGCTCAACAGGCGTTTCCATAGCAACACAACATTCTCTGGCTTAAAGGACCAAAGGCCTGAATGTAGACGGCGTTTCGCCGCTTCAAAGACACTTTGATTTCTGGGTACACAGAGAAACGCGAGTACACAATCACACACAGCTGTAGTGTTTTCCCCCTGGTTTGTTTTTGTGTATTGTTACAAAATGTCTGAGTACTTTTATCCAATGGAATCATTTCTCCTTTGTAATAAGAGATGAATCCGTTTCTAACAACTAAAGGCAAAGCTTTTTTTTTTCCTTTTTCATTTAAAATCAGCAAAGAATTAAACTTTTTTTTTTTTAGAAAAGCACTTGTGCGGGAATGTAATTAGTCTGATACAAGCAACCCAGCGCAAATATGGGAATAAATCATCCTCAAATTTATCTTTAATTGCACACTTGAGCGAAAACAGTATTGGTGCTTTGCTAAAATATGATAATTACAGTTTTTGTGTGTGTGTGTGTGTGTGGGTGTGTGTGTGCGTGTGTGTGTGTGTGAGGGGAAATAGGGATGTGTTTCATTCAATTTCCCCTCCAAAGATTTAATTTTCCATCAAATCTCTGCAAACCAGAATTGCCCGCCCACGTAGTTAAGGTTCTCTCAATTCATAAATAAATCATCCTCCTTGATGAAATGACTTAATTCACGAGCAGGACGAGATTTCTTTCTTTCTTTTGTTCTTTCTTCACTTGCAGCATCTCATCACCTCCGGTTAAGATCTGGGTGAGGTGGCATGCCTCTGTTTCTAACACAGTGCAATGACAGGCGAGAGCAGAGCAACAGCTGCTACAGTAAAATACTCAATGTCTAATGAGATGACTGAAGATTGTGACACCCGGATTGCAACCTCTTTCTACTCATATTTTACATGTTAGTTCACATTTTTCTTCTTTAAAAGTGCTCATAGCTGCATTTATGATGCTGCCAGCTGACTACAAATTAAGATATGAACCAAATTGTTATGAAAATGAATCATTACACCTGCACAAAGACGGGTCATGACATTGTGAGTAAGCCTCCTGATGACTGAAGTTCCTGCTTCTGCTCAAACATCTGTCCGGACGTTGCTTCATGCGGATAGCTGTGGGCAAGGTCAGCATGCGGCGAGCCAACCTCACTGCAAGAGCAGGAGACAACTCTATCATTTGTTCAATTCCTCACTTCACCATCACAGAAAAACACCTCTCATGCTGCATTGCACAGACTGATATCTTTTTTTTTTTGCATTACTCAGTTTTTCCCTTTTTTTTTTTCCTTTTTCCAGCGAGGCCCAACAAACCAAACGCTCTTATCAAAGCAGCTCTTTGGTGTCTGATCAACAACTCAGTTTTCTTCTCTGCACAACTACCTTCTTTCTCACTGGAGAGATTAAGAGATTACTAAACTATCTTTCTATCTGTGCGCGTGGGTGGATTTACTCACGGTGGACCTGCGTGTAAGTGTGATACTTTGAATAACTTTAGATGTGGTTATATTTAAACCTGCACACAAGTGAAGTGCTACATAGCACTCTCTTTAGACATTAGAAATGACAGCATTGTACACGTCCAATGTCATTCTATTCAGTAGATATGAATATTCTATATTTAATATTCTGATACTGTGAGTCTTTTGACATGGCAGCTTGAATTGCTGAGTTCTATTTGAAACCTGCTTTATCAAGGGACTTTTGATGACGCTGAAGCAGAGTGATGGGTTCAACACGACTTCAGCTTCTTACAAAAAAAAGTTAAAAGCCTCAAGGACAGAATCCTTGTCAGACCTCCTGGTCTCTGTAGTGTGAGAGAGTTCAGTGTTTAATGGGAAGAAACTGTCAAGTAAAAGTTTGGGCTTACACTGCCCCCTGCTGTTAGACTGGGAGCATTGCAGCACCAGCCTCCTAAAAACATTTTTAAACTTATAATTTTTTATTTAAAAAAAAGGAAACTTCAAATGTAAAGCCTCTTAGTTATTTAAGCTACTGACTTTGCCTCTAAGATTATTCTTTTATTTACTATAGAGGTGTTTGGTAATTTTGTTTATTCTTTAAACAGACCATTTCACGGCAACTTATACATTTTTTTAAGAATATTATAATTTGTTCAAAAGCTTTTTAATGAATTCATTGGTTTTGTTCCCCCAAACATCTCAAATACAGTAAATCAAGTGACAGCAAAATTTAGAAGTCCAGCCTTTCCAGTTTAAACAAACTTTGCAAATTTCTTTAAATTGCTCCTAAACATACAACTTTTCATACTTTGCATCATCTTAATACAGGGGTTTGCATCCTTCAAAGCTACATGAGCCATTAGATCTTGTTTCTTACACACCAGAACCCAGTGGTAAGCCCCAAAGTCTCACTTTATAATACTTGCACAATATTTAGAATTTTTTTGGGGCATTAAACATTCATTTCTAAATTTTTAAAGCCAAAGAGCTACACTATGGGGATAAAAGGGCCACATTTCGGCTCCGGAGCCTCAGGTTGCAGACCCCTGTTCTAATATTTCAGAATAAACTACTTTTGGTCAGGTTGGTCAGGTCACATCATATTGGTGCCTATTTCAAATGATTGGCAATGACTTTTGGTAAAATTTGGGGACGATGGAAGCCTTGTGTTTATATTTTTTACTTTAGTTCCCTCCTAAAAGAAGATAAGCTGAATTTTTAAAATCAAATTTGTAAAAGAAACAACTGAAATGCACATTTTTATCTTTCTTGAGATTGTTTTTTTAGGAAAACAAAGAAAGAAGAGAAAAAAAGGTGTGATCAATCCAGAGATCAGCATGACTTCAGCAATAGCTGTTTTGTAAGGAATACAGAGATTAAATTGCATCATACTACATACCATCAGGACAATAACACATCTAAATGTAACAATAAATGTACAAAAATGTAGGAGCTGTGCTGGAAACTCCATAATCACCATCAATGGCTGCAGCAGCCTTGGAGTTTCTACAAGCAAACACAAAAAAATCCTGTCAATTCGTATTTTTTGCTTTGGTTTCCTGCAGCGGTGAAGAAACAGATGTGAAAACTTGAGGAATTTTAGTGCACAAAACACATCTTATGAAAAAGTCTTTGCATCAGGTTTTCTACAAACCTACACATTCATGATCGGTCAGCAACTAATCTAATCTTAGTTAGAAAAACATATGAACTGAAATTCTGTATTTAAAGTAGATTTGATTAACTTGTACTCCTTTTCCTAAAAAAAAATTCTCATCTTCATTTTTTTATTTACGTAGTTAAAAAAAAATCTGATTGCCGCTCTGGTTATTTGCCCAATTCCCCATCCCTCCATCCTCTGTGATCATCTTCACCCATCCCTACACACCATTGCCCTCCTCCCTTGTATTCTGAAGGTGGCCCAGCTCTGACCGATGCTCCAATTAATGCCTGTCATGTTTGCTCACTGATGGAGCTGGTGTAAATGCTGTGGACAATTTGTATTACAGTGGGCCCATCACATGCATGGCCAAGCTGGGTGACGGGGCCTGCTGCCTTTGCCAATAGCTTGTTAATGCAAAGCTCAAGCAGTCCTCAACAGGAAGTCCACTTAAAGGGGGTTTTTAAGGCTGAAACTCACAGCATGTCTGCACAAAGAAGTGGCTTCTTAGAAAGCATAAGATTCACAGAAATGTGTGGATCCCATTTATTAAAGTTTTGTTATTTTCCTTTTTTTATTTTTTTTTTTACAAGCTGTTTTCCAGTTTTTTGGGAATCCCAATTTGTTTCTTGGAAACTTTCATAACAGCACGGCTGATTTGACAACAATATCCCTGTGCAAATTTAAGCTCAGAGAAAACTAAAGCTTTAAGAGCAGGCGGCAAATGATTTGGTTTTAACAGTGTGGAGCTGCGCTTTTATTGCAGGGAACGCCGTCTTTGAGGCTGTAAAAAAATAGAATTGCACACAATTATGCTGAAAGGTTTATTGGGTGGTAGCGATCAAAGCAGGAAATGTAATTACAACTTTATTGGTGAAGAAAAACATGAACGTGAGCCCAAACTAGTTCTTCAGTCAACACAGAGACAGAGCTAAACCTGTAAGATGGTATGATGGGGAGTATGATAAGTATGAAAGGAGAAAACCAAAGAAAATGCTGAGAAAGGGCATGAAACTGGAGAAATGACAGGAAAAAAAAGAAAAAGTTCTTATACTATGGTGGGAATTGTGACTGTAATAATTCAGCATCACCAAGTGTTTAAAATCCACTTTTTAAATATGACAAAGAGGTGAGACAGGAAAAACTTCAAGCTCATCACGGCGGGGATCATGAAAGCCCCAATGAACAAATCCAGAAAAGATTTTATTTAAAAATTCCAGCAGTCTGTCATTAGAAATCAGTGCTCAGCAAATGCAAAACATCAAGCACAGAGATCCTCCTGATAGGCGCTGAAGCTGTGTGGCATCTCCAATATTATTTGTTTGTTTCCTACTTTATTTGTACTCCTCCACACAAGTGGCTATTGAGATTCCATCAGCCTGGATTAGAGGCAAAGGTTAGCCGATCTGCATAAATTCCCATTACTTTAGAAATGGAAAGTGATTGGATTCGGCAAGACAGCAAGTGCAATGACACGATTTCATCTTTCTCATGCTACTAACTAAACGATTCATCAAAAAGCAGCAGTGTGAATGCATACATGTGTTTGCATTTTCTCCATGAGGGCAGCTTAAGCTCCGTTTTGTTTAAAATGAGATACATTGTGCTGTCATTCAATGCATTCACTGCTCCCCTCTGCATCCTTCCAGAGTTGTTTTAAATATGTAAAGGTACAGTGAGTACATTCAAAATGTGGAGGTGAGAGGATTCTATTTCCTTCTGATTCATAGGATAAAACATTTCTTTTCAAGAAGAAATTGTTGATCTAAAATGCACAAACACTTGTTTGTTTTCTAAATCACCCCTGAGAGATATTGAAAAGTTCTTGTAAGTCGGAGAAAAGCATCACAAAAAAAGAATTTTTAGATCCATCATCAAAATAAAACAAACAAACAAACAAAAAAATCCCCTCAAAATTAAAGTTGTTGTCTTTTACTTTGAAATTAAGGCACTTTTTTGTATTTTTCATGTTTTGCAATTTATTATTCACATCTTATTAAGCTAAGTAGAGATTCATTTAACATTCAAAACCTTGCTGAGTCTTTGCACTGTATTTTAACTGTTATGCTATGAATCGATTTCAACTTCCTGTCTGTCTAAAGGGGGCATGAAGTATTTGCAGACTCTCTTTCACGATGCTAAAATCCTATAGATTTTCAGAAGCATAAGTGAACAGCATAGAAAATATTTATGAATTGTTTTATTTATCTGTATTAATCAGACAGTATTGTTGGGCTTATGTTGCAATGCAAAATAAAATAATTCACCTTTTAGTGGCAAAACAATTAAGTAGAAAATCATATGCTGGAGCGTAAAATAACTTATGTTGATGGCTTCTATTTGAATCATGTGTGTTTTTCTAAATACACAAGTTTAACACTTTAAAGATACCTTAACACGTAACACTGACACCAAGTGTTTAAAACTGGTACTGCAGTCAGTATTGACATTTATCATCGAATGTAACATTACATTTGTATTCACAAACTTTAAGTTCTCACTAAACAAATGGCTCATGAGTTTGTTTTATACTCTACAGAACATCAAAAAGGGGGATCTTTTTGTCTTTTACAATACAGTAGATGATGAAATATTAGGGTCTACTTACATTCTTACTAATGGTTTATAAATCACTGACGTCTACACTCTCTAAGCCCAGCTGTGTCATTGTTGGCCTTGAGAATTTAGAACTTAAACAATGGAAAACCTTGAAGTCAAACTTTTTTTAATTATACAGATTAAATGCTTTTGCAGAACTGTGCACAGCTTTTCAATGTATAACTTCATTTTAAGTGTTAAACATTGCTTTTATGCTTTTCTTTCTTTACTCCTTTCACTGAAAAACCCTTTTACAAAAATATCACTTAAAAACATTTTCATATTTATTTGAATATTTTCATTCTTGTTTTCTTCATCTTGCACATCAGAATAAAATGAAGGATAGTGAAACGTACAGCAGATGATGGAAAATGTGGTCCAAATGTGTCACAGCTGAAAGCAGGTGTCAGAGGGCCGGGCACATTGGACCTGGAGAAAATGATTCCCATTCTCAGTTCTAAGTCAGTGTTTTAGTGGTAATGGACTAACAGCATGACTTAATCAATACAGGAAAAGTGAAAATTTAAAAAAAGCACTCGCTTTTTGTAATTCTCCTCCAATGGTTTCTATGGGAACACCATAAATGAGCCTTGAAAAGAAAAGAAATCAATGTTTTTTTATTTTCTTTTAAAGTAGCTTTTGCATGAAGGAGACAAAACCAAGCGATTATGTTTCAGCATCATTTTCATTCTTTATGCTACTTTTTTTTGTGTGTGACTGCAATCCAAATCTACAACAAAAAAAGTCAACCAAAAGTAAAGCTGAATATACATTTGTTGTGTTAGCAAACGTTCTCAAACGCTGTCCTTTTCCTCCACAGATTGAAACAATCTTTTGCAAACAGAGAGCGATGAATGTTGTTGTGTGGTGGAAAAACTAAAGCAAAAAGGGTTTTTACTAATAGTTGGCACCAAAAAATGCTCTTTGTGAACACTGGGGGGCGCTCACACATCTTTCCAGAAGTTTGTGTGAAGTGGGATCTTTCAAAACTGTGAGAAGAAAGACAACAAAATTCCTGTCGACGTGCATCCAAGCACTAAATACTTGAAAACACGCAACCTTTCCAACGAGCGTGTGTGACTTTTCTTTGAGGGTTAAACTGCTACTAATGAGGCCAGGCCTGATCTGAATTCAGAGCTCCACACAGCTGTCATCTGTCGCATGGCACAGCTCTCTTCCCTCTCCTGGCACAATAGAGCATGAGAGAACAGATTAACTGAATATGGATGGATGCATCGCCCTGCAAATGGGCACAGCGCTGAGGCACATCCAGGGAGAACAGGTGGGGGGGACTGGATAGAAAAAGGTAAAAGCAATAACTGCAAGCCAGATGCAGCTTGCTCACAGACCCCTGAGAAACTGGATCTCAAAGAAGTAGTGATGGAACACTGGGATGGGACTTCTGGGAGTCGCGGAGGACAGTCGGCAGCTCAAACTGCCCTACTTTGGTCTGCCACTGTGTCTTGTTAAGACACCATTGTGATGTGATGTATAGTAAATTTTTAAAGCTTCACCATCTCCCACGTTCTATCCACCGTGTCTACAAGCTCCGCACGTCTATTTAGATATCTAGCACCTAATTTCTCCGCATACGCAATCACTCTTATCGGCCATCACCTGCCATTTGCTTTCCCGAGGCTGACATTTGATTAATTTACTTAAAAGATTTACCACCAAATGCCAAACACGGCAGAAACGTGGGGACATGGAGCGTAAGTTATTGGCTCTTGTGTGAGTGTATGTATCTGCTCAATTTTGGTTCTGTGTAATCGTAGTGAAGCATATCCTGCTTGCTGGATTTGGTTTGTAGATCTTCAGGGATTTTATTCATTTTTTATGGAAGTGTAACTCTAAGACATTTTTCCAATCCAACTTGAACACATGTAATAGACACTGAACAACATGTGCATCAATGGGGATAACTATTCATTTGTTCAGTTCAGGGGAAAGTTTTGTTATGCTAACATCTGACATACAGATTTATATGTTAATAGCTTTATGCCTAAAGGGAGCAATTACAGGCAGTCAAAGTGCGGTCAAACCAAAGTGGGCCTAGTGATGAAGCTCAATCAGCTAAAAATCAGACAAAAGTTGATCCATCAACCAGAGATATGGAGGGAATGTTGTTTGATGGCAACTGTGTACGCGCTACAAATTCATTTAGCCAAAATCACAGTTTAGCTAAATTGTCAACATCAATATTCAAGCTTGACAGACTAAAACTGGTGCCATGCTTCAATTTGAGACGGCCATCTTGGTTTCTTTGTTTCTCGCCTGTAGAAAATGGACAACATGTATTCACGAAAGACATTTATTTAAAAATGACGTACAAAAGCAAATCAATTTCAGTTCTTTGAAGAAAAAATACAGCCTGTATGTGTCTGAGGTGCCAGACAAAACCCTAAAAACTTTAAGAAATTTAAAGTTTCATGAGATCAGCAGTCCTGCGCTATGATGAGATTCAAACTATGCAAGAGCAATGGAGGACAGACGATCTGAGTTAGCCACGCCCTCTGAGTTTGATGGGACAGTTTGACAGATAACATAATGAAATGCTGTAACCAGACCATGAAATGTGTCATTAAACCATAAAATATGTTTCTTCAACCATTTAAAATTGAATTTTAATGAAATATTGACACATTTAGTGACACTTTTAAATATGTATTTCCCATTTTAAATACTTAATGACACATTTATTTAAAAACATCATAATAAATATATTTATTACAATTGGTCTCTTCAGGCCCCCCACTGGCCATGAAATGAATAAATATGTCAATAAATATTTAAATGTGCTTTTTAATGACAATTTTAATATTTTAATGCCACATATATTTAAACATTTATTTATTGAGTTCCAATTTCATTTATTTAAAGCCAATTTTAAATAATTAATGACACTTTTATCTAACGATTTAATGGGCTATATATATATATATATCTATTTCATATTGTCTCTTCTGGACCTCCATAGCAATTAGTTTACTAGGGTGCACAAAATCCATTAGAGCATTGTGATGTAAAATAACGGCGTTTAAGCCATTAGAAACCCAGATTTAGAATGTAAGTAGAGGCCAGTAGGAAGTCAGGAGGGGCAAATAATGAAGCAACCATGTCTAGAGTGAGTCTAACAACCATCCATCTACAGACAATTTAAATTCCTGAACACATGGGACTAATGGCTTCAACCACATCTCTATTTTATGTTCTGTTAACCTGAAAAATGCTGTTTCTCACAGTCACAAACTGATACGTTATATTAAGGAGACATCAATATGTAGACTATTAAGAGACAAGGGATAAAACCACCTTTATTTAACAGATTACAAATCAACATTTGACGACGTTTGCACCTCATCCTGAGGTGTCTCATTATATAGACAGTAGTCTAATAGGAATTATAGATTCAACACAATACACTAAATTAGAAGACACAAAACTTCTTTGAATGGACTGTCCCTCTGACCTTAGATAAAACTGTTTTCTGACATCATCCAAGCATGTCCAAAAGCCAGAAAGCAAAGAGCTTAAAAGCCTCGAGCTTGTCATACATGGCCATTTATACTGACTGGGTTGAAATGCTGCAGGGAAACGATGGAGCAGTTTTAGTTTTCAAAGCGGAGTGGAGGGCACTTTGTAAATAAATTACTCTAATGATCACGCCAATGGAGGTGTAATTGCACGCAGACAGGCTGGAGAAAGTAACTTTTCTTTGTTCCAAAGAGCAGTTCCACATAGGATCTCCTACTATTAGGATCTCCTAGAAACTAGAACTCATCTGAAATGACAGTAATTATACTATTAAATCCACTAGAACTTACTTTCCTCTATGATTATATTTCACTTTCAAGTTTGGAAGTCAATGAGTAAGGAATTTGCAAAATCTGGCCAGTACTATAATAGGAGAGCCAGTGAATGTTGGTGGAAGGATGCTGAGTCACGAGGTCTAGAGGAAGATTAAAGAGGAGGTTTATGGATGCAGTGAATGAAGAGATGAAGGTAGCTGGTGTTAGAGTAGAGAATATAGAAGACAGGGTTAGATGGAGGACTCGCTCTGGCGACCCCTGAAGGGAAAAGCTAAAAGAAAAAGAAGAAGAAACTCATATTACAGCTAAAGTAGTATGTCTTGAAAATAAATACCTCAAACACAAAATAAATATTCTAAATCAAACAATGTACATGCCAACCACTGGTCAAGTCATGGAGATGGGGAAGAAAAAAAAGGAAAAATGGAAATGGTAAAGGCTCCAGCAACCCCCCCCATGACAGCCCTGCACATGACATAGCAAAAATGCCTGAATAAATGCAACTGGCCGTTTTTAATTCAAACTGTTACTGAGATCCAGTTCTTATTAGTGTTGATGAAAATATCAAAAGAAGACATTTGTACATTTCTTGATAGCATGTACTAATAATAACATGACATTTAATTTGAAGAGCCCAATGCCACTTTGTGGAAATGGAAAGCATGTTTCTGCATCTTTGTTATTGTTATTATGAATCTACACTGTTTTCCAAGTTCAAGTTTGAACAACTTTAGTTACAGAAATATTAACTGAACCGTTAGTTTTTAATGCATGGGTCATACATCAAATGTAAAGATCAGCAGTTGATTCCATAAAATCTGAACAATTTTGAAGGTTGGGCCAGAGTTTAAAATATGCGAGACCAACTGCTCCAAAACACAGCCCACAGAGGCAAGTGGTGGAAACCATCTGCATTACTTTTGAACCACAACTGTCTTGCGGGTAATTTTATTTATTTGGCAAAAGATTTCAACATTTAAATTACATCCTAGGATATCAGGCCAATTTGGATCAAACAAATGCATTATGTTAATAAAAGCTGACCTGCAGAAGAAAAAATGCCAAAATGTAAGTTCAAGCAAACATATTTTACTGCACCGTCCTCGTGTGCCCAAATGCTGAGCAGCGAGGCTGAGAATTCTCGTCTCCTGGTGGGATTTCTACACTCGATCCTGTAAACCCTGTTCGTTTCCGAGGTTATTTCGGAGCATTGGTCTTGTCTCCATCTTGATTTTTGAGTTATTTCTGTGATCAACAAGTGTCTTAAGACTGTACAGGAGTACGGAGAATTGATTCAACTGGTAAAAAACTCACATTCTTATGTGAACATGCAGGTAACTTTTTCCAGCAGAACACAGCGTTGTAGTGAGGTAATCTATGCTACTCCGTTCACCTGTCTGAGGCGTAAAGGCTTTTTTTTGTGAGGTGAGAAGAATGAGAATCTTTTTCTTCTATGGCTCATTCTTCTTTACATGTTCTATTCTCCTCAATTGGTTTCCCAAATTGCCTCTCAATTTTAATTTGTGCCTTCCATTAGTCATACCTGCTCCCCTTTAGCTCTCTTTTGAATTGCTAGCAGCAGTGTTACCATACAGTGGTGGAGGGTCAGATGCAGAGAAAGAAGTTTTTGATGCTCAGCTCTTCCTGGCCATCCTTTTCTTCAGCTATTTCATTTAACCTTAACGTCTACTTTATTTCTTTTTACTGCAACAAACATTTTTCTGTGGGTTTTTGCATATTAGCCCCCCCACAACGGGTGCTAACATCCTGTTGCTCTAAACATCTCCCAGGTTGTGTCCAAGTTCCTTCACTTCTCGCTATTAAGAGAACTAAAGACCTATAGTGCATTCACCATTTTGCGGAACTGTCTTTACCCACAATTCCAAGATTGATTTAAGTTTCCATTTAAACGAAAAATGTGTGTGCATCGATAGTCACTAGATTAGGAAATATAGACCACAATGCATTGCGTTTGAACAATGGATTTTAAAATGTAAAGAAAAATATATTTAGACATATAACTTATAAAGTTTTTATCATCAGAATACAGTGAATTCATAGTCTTTGGAAAATGATAACCTACTTCATGGGTTTTATTTGGGAAAAATCAATTTTGGCTCAGAAAATAATAAAGAAGTAGTAAGCATGCTGTCGGAATTACAAATTAATCTGTAAAACTCCAATTTAAAGCACTCCGTAGGACTGGTTTCTTCAAAAGAGGAAAGGGTAAATGCTCAACAAGGAGACAGGAGAACAATCTGGATATGTTGACAAATATGTTTTACAAATGCTTTACAGACTTTATATGTATTTTTGCTGTTTTGCAAATTGGAACTTTATCTTCAGACTGGATATATTCTTGCACAAAAGCATTTCCTGGAATAAAACGATTGAACTATTAAAATGAAGTTATTAAATGGTAAAATAAGGACAAAGCAGATCTTCGTTGGGGTATAAAGACATTTTTTTCTGTCTCTTTTACAAATGAAGTCAAGTAATTTTCTTTATTAACTGCTAAAACATTGTCTTTTAAGTTAAGTTAGGCTAGACTCGGAACCTGATAATCATGACTTTGCCTCATTAATTGCACTAATGAGTCACGTTTGTAAAACCTAAATGTGTTTTATCGATCCAACTGAATTTAAAACGGCTGTTTTTGATCAATTACACAGTTTCTGGTTTGACTCTTTTTTTCTTTTGTTACTTTTCCTGTAGAATAAATTCAGGAACACATGCAAGCAAAAACATTATCAGACAAACCATTTTAGTCTTTTTTATACTCTTGCACCTGTGAACGCCGAGATTTTCCTTTCCAACAGAGTTTAAACTGAGCAGAGAGGAGGCCTTGATCTTGAATAATCACAACTTTATATGAAGGGCTTTCTGAACCACAGACTAATTAGAGATTGTTAACACCTGGAGCACGGAGACATGAATGAAAGGAAACAAGCCTGATGTAACCACTGGAAAGGCTGAGGTTCCTTAAAAAAGATGGAATAAACCCACACTAGAGGGAAACTGGAGCGGAAAACAAGACAGCAGGACATAGACTATGAAATCCATATTAGAAAAAGCTGCTCTGACAGAAAAAACGGATAAAACCTGTAGACCCCATCAATTAACAGCAGCTCTACTCCGAGCTCTCTCCAGCTGACCGAGCTTCTCACCTTATCTCTATAGGAGCGTCTGGCTGCATCTAGAAATCCTGCTTCTTTAAGGATTGCAAAAATGAAAACAATATCTATTGATGAAATCTTTAAAGATCTTTCTAGAATTTCAGCCGTTTTTTGCTACTGCTTTTCATTAGTAATACCACTGCATTTTTAATATCATTAACAAGAATAATACTGTTTGAAACACATATTTTTTAACCCTTTCAGTTGGGCTAAAACAGTAAAGACAAATCAATGTGTCATTCTCCAAATATGTATTTTTCGTTTGCAAATGACACTTCCTGTCTTATTGTTCCCAATTGGACACACAAAGAAAGCTCATATGTGCAACTGAAAGAATTACGTCTTCCTACAATGATTTACGTCATCTACGGAGCAGCAGAAGAAGCTTTTTGATTAAACCACACAGTAGTCAGGTCACACCACCGTCTCAACTTGTTTTTCATCTTAGGGGGCAAGACACATTTTTACAAGGCCTTTAGCCCGCCGATAGTTAATGTGAAGAAAGCAAGTTCAGCCACGCAGAGGGTTTGACGTTAACAGAAAGAGCTGGCTCTGTCTGTCCTTGGAGGCTGCAGTGTATCCCCATCCCAGAGAGGACTGTTCTGAGGCTGTGCTGGGAAAGGTGTGCATATGATTTAAGACTGCAGCATGTATGGTCAGAGTGACTCATTTATCATATTCAGTGAGAAAAGAAAAAGCACAGAGGAAGGACTGACACCAAAAGAGGACAACAATGAAAAGAGAACTGGCAATTCTGAGGGTGGTTTGGGCCTAGCTTATTTTCCCATTAAAAAACTCCACCTGTCCGTGCTCAGCCACACAATTGCAGCAGGGAACACTTTATAATGTGTTTACCTCCTAATGTTTGATAAATAGACCTAGAAAATCCTTCAATAGTTAGTTTTATCAGACAAAATGTGCATGAAAGCTGTAAAGTATGCTAGACTGACTAGTGACTGAATGCCAGCGTCTCTGGTCGCCATTGGAAATTTGCAATGATTTTAGTTAGAAATATTAATGCGAGTCCACCTCACTTTCACGAGGCTTGCCAGATGGAAGTAATTTTGGACACCCTGAGAAAAATCAATACCAGTTTAAGTACAAGGGAGAAAATCAATGTCTTAATTTGTCTCAAATTGAGAGGAGGAGCGTGAGGGGCATTTTCTGCACCCAGCAGAAGTCACTAATGTAGTTCATGTGGGCAAAAGTCTTAGAGTTGTAGGATTTTACATGAAAATACATAAAAAATATCCAATCTTTACTTTGTCTTTAAATTACTTTGATTCTTGCTTACTTAGATAAGAAACGTGTGCTCTGACGTTTGCAGTAATGAAGCTCAGGTGTTTTCTGCTCCCTTCTCTTCTTTCAAGCTCTTGTATGTAATTCTGTCTGTAATAGATATAAATGTGAGTGGGGATTACTTTGTTCAGCAGAAAAACTTCTTGTTGCACAAAAACAGAATGGTTTATAACTGTCTTCAGAGTGCTTTGGTGAATGGAGGATTTTATGATCAAACCACTGAATTTTGGCTCTAAATAAGCCCAAACCATTATTTCTCCACCACCGTGCTTTATAGTTGGAATTAGATGTGCTGTCAAACTGTTTTGATTTGCATGTATCGGTTCTGTGCATAGTTATTTGTCTACTGTGAGGAACTGAGCAGCAACATGAGGACAGTCGAAATCATTAGATTTCATTTTTCTCAAAAAATAGTTGGACATATACAACATTTATCCCTTAAAAAGGTCAACCAAAAAAATAATCCACCCAGGTAATTAGCTAAACTGTAACTGAGCCAAGTGAACTTTCCAATAAACATAAATATATGGACCTAGAAGAAACGTCAGGCCAACAGACGTCGATAAAACCACTTGACAAACAGGGGAAACTCAAAACACTTAACAAGGACTAAAAACAAGACTAAACAAAAGTCTTGGATTTCACCGTAAAGAATAAAAATGTGCCAAATTAATTAACGTAAATGTGTGACAACCCTACAAAATCAAACCAAATGAGCCAAATATAAATAAATCTGATGGTATAACAGTTGAAACAAACTGGACAAAAACGTTTAAGTGTGTGCGCTACAAACAAACACTTTGTTCTGTGGAAACACATACTAAATTTATGCATTTTAACTCAAAGAAATCTGTGCATTTTCTGAGATAATGAAGAGTCTGAATTTGCAACGTATTAAACTGTGGAAAAAGAAGGTCTGCATGTGGGTTTCCTAACATTGTCCTGTAGGTGTGGCAGCGTAACATCACCTTCACTCTTGTGTTTGTTTATTCAAGAAGTTGTATCTTGTAAAAGACACAAAAAATGTAATTGAGTAGAAGGCTGCTTGTAAAAAATTCAGTTGATGTTGTTTCGAAGTTTCTCCTGTTTTGCTTGTATTCCTTGATGCAATTGCTTTGAGATCTGTGGTACATCTGCTCACTCATGGGGCTTTAAAGCGGTTCTTCACAAAGTCCCACGGGCCCGTCAGGCCTGGGTTCCCACGGCAACTATTGGTAAAGCAGCCATCATCACAGCCTTTTAATTGCCTTCCTTGTTGGGTTATCAGGGGATGATGATACATTTTATATTCCGTTTTTTTGTCACTTTTGTCATGCACTATTATTACTATTGATCACAGCAGGTCTTTTGAAAGCATTTATAACGTCATTATTTTATATTATAACATTAAAAAACAATAAAAAATGTAGAATATTATCATTTGTTTGAGCAAATGTCTATAAAAACAATGAATAAAGTGATGTTAGCAACGTGTTCTGCAGATTTGTGTTAGAAAGTCAATTATTGTAACATGTATTAATAAAAATTACATATGAAGTATTTGCAAAAAGGAAAAGAGTTTATGTTTATATCGGTTTAGACTGCTTTCTTATCAATGCTTGATCAAATCTCTATTCACGCTGAAAGTGCAAAATTGGTACATCAAATGAATACATTAAGCTTATTTAATTTTTAATTTATCTTTATATTAAGCTAAAAACAGTCTTTCTTATAGCTTTGTTTTATCATTTGTTTTTCAATTTGAGCCATTTGTTACAAAAAAATGAACTCATATGAATAGAATTTTTAAAAATCAAATCGATTTTCCTTTAAATAAGTTCAAATTGTTCATCAGAGATTGAAGTTTTGATTTAAATCCTAACAGAGTTAGTATGGCAGTGATTCCTCTGGTATTAGCCCTACAAAAACAACTAGCTTTTTGAGGATGTTGTGCCAATCATGATTGTAATGTTAGACTATGACTGTTATTTTCTGATGCCTGTGTTTTTCCTTGTAAAACCATTTTCATTACCATTTTAGTAAAACATCGGCACTGGCATGTTGTGTACTTAAACCAATTTCCTTTTGCAGTTGCTTGAATGCAGTCACGCACAAAAAAAAATCAATGAAAATAAATTAAGTTATTGATAGAAACAAGGTTTAAATACATCACAATGACCGTAATGGGCAACATGCTCATTTATGTTGCTAGTCAATGATCACATTTCTCCTTCAGACTAATTATCATTTAGATATATGCTAGTTTAAGTGTGTTTTCAGCGCATACACACAACATTCTCTTTTTTTTTTTTTAAAACAGCACATTCTTTGAACAGTTTGACGATTTTCCACTGTCGAATAGGTCACCCAATATGAATTTAAATGACTGTTATCACTTTAAAACTCTGAAAGTATACATCTAGTCCTGTACAAGTCTTTAAAAAGCAGGTATATTACCACAATCTTAAAGATTATAGCTATAATAACTGTGCTGCAACCATCCAGGGAGTCGCTGTAATTTTTGGATTGTTGTGGCCTAAAAAGTTTGATTTTGCTGCAGCTTTTGTGAAAAGTTGCGACAAAAGTTGCAGTATTTATGTGTTTTTTTAAAAGCACCTCCAAAATGTTAATTCTGAAATAAACTCGTAAAATGTAAAGTTGCAGGGTGTGCAACACTTCTTGGGGTTGGCTTGAATTTACGTTAATAGTTGCTATTGCAACATAAATCCTGGAGGGTCTGAGATTGTAAAAATGTTCCGTTACAATTGTTAAGTTTACCTTTTGTTATTTATGTAAACAGCGGTCAGTTGTCAGCTTTGCCTGTCCAGAACAATAAACTGGAAGTAACTTTACACAGAAGCTGCAATGTCACCATTTTGTCTGACGTCACAGCAAAAAAAAAGTGTCTGCTACTGTTGTCTGGTTTCAATATGGCGACATGCATATCGTCGAAAAATGGAGACTGAATCAGCTTCATATCGCTGGAGCCAAAAGAAAGGCACTTTCTATGAGTGACGTCACACTCCAGATCTATTATACAGTCAATGACAGTAACCCTCTAGTAAGCTCCCAAAGGGCTCGGATGTGAAATAAATTTCCTGATCTTAGTATTCTATCAGATCATTCCTTGCAGACGACTAAATAAAGTAGTCATCTTAACTGCATAACAACTGAGAAACTGTTGTTCATGACTGATGCACATGTTAACGAAAGTTGACAAGACAAAAGTGTTTTTGTTGACTAGGAATTTCCCTGCTGGTTTTTAAATTTGACACACTTCACACTTGTGGTAATATGTGCATTAACCAGAACTAATATTAAAATGAATTATTGGAGGGAGAAGACAGAACAGAGATTTAAGTATCTAGCAGCTTTCTTCTCTGTCCTTGAGTTGGATTTTAAATCAAAGCATAATGTATATATTGCTGGATTGCAGTAGTGCATCACTTCAGGCTTGTCATGAATCTATCTGACAGACAGATTGGATATACTAAATAGCAATAAGGGAGCACAGCGGGGAAATAGAACAACATGTGACGTTGAGAGCTTCTAGAATATATCATCATGGCTAAGAAAAGTAAAGAACTTCTGTTAACCTACGCTCTTTAACTCACAAGCTTTTTCTCTGTCAATCCAGGCTTTTTATTTCCTGTTTTCTTTCAAACCATAACGGGAAAAGTGCTAAAGCTGCTCACATCCCAAAAGTTACAATTTTCAAGAGTCATTGTTGAAGTGTTAAGTCTCTGATGGGTTCCCACTTCTGTGTATGAAAGCATATTTGTTTGTTCTCTAAGTTGGCGTTTAGACAGCGTCAGCCAGCTGTCTCTGTACAGGATGTGACTGCTTAGGTTGACAGATGGGGCCTGTCTCTCCATCTTTACTTCTCTTTGATCTCTGTGTTTGTGACTGTCAGTCCTCCACACCTCCAGCTGTTGCACATGGGGTGAAGCTCAGGCTATGCAAGGTGGTAGCAGAGCTGCCTGACTTGGAAACTCCGACAGGATCAAACCAAAAAATCTGCGATTTGCTCTAACGTTTGTGCACTTTTGAAACTTAGTTCTCCTCTCCACATTCCTAAAATGAGCTATCAGGTTATTTTGTTTTAATAGATACATGTTTTCTCACATCAGTTACTTTTATATTTAGATTTTCTAAAGGCAGTTTAAAAAAAACCCAAAAAATGTATTTTTTACATCGCAATATCACTAAAAGTGCAATTAAATCAAGCTAACCTGAGGTGATTAAATCATGCAGATTGTATGCCAAGACAGGTGGAAAGTCACTAAAAACAAACACAAACTGTGTGATGCATCACACACATGGATGTTTTCTCTGTTGTTTCTCTAACTTGCTGGCAGTCAGATTAAAAAGAGCTGGAAATGTTTAAGGAACAAGGAATCAAAGTGAGAGGCTAATCGAGGTAGCATATGCAGGTTTTAGAACGAGCTCTTTAAGAGTGAAGTTCAAGGATATTTATGAAATCCTTTATCCTGGGGGATTTTCCAGGATCTATTTATCAGATTTTTTTTCTCATGCTTGTTTTTTGTTGTTGTTGTGTTGGTTTCCTTTCTTTTCTTATGTTTATTTTCTTTTTAGATCTTTTCTTACTTCTAATCGTTGTTCACCACTGAGATTGCACTCCAGACTTTTCTACTTTTTGAGCTGGAAGTCAATTTCACACAAGTGGGCTATCTGAAAGTGTTCATTAGGCTTTGCTAAGATGAGATGCATGAGTAAGCAACAATTAGCCTCCTTCTTTTGGGTGACAGATTATCTCCAAGTTGTGGGCTTATC
Organism: Oryzias celebensis; assembly: GCA_014656515.1. Lineage (NCBI taxonomy): Eukaryota > Metazoa > Chordata > Actinopteri > Beloniformes > Adrianichthyidae > Oryzias > Oryzias celebensis. Next base: position 12,033,247 of record BNCR01000008.1, on the reverse strand, counting down.
TTTCTTTTTCTTTATTTAATCTCTGTGACGTTCCATGTCTAAAATATTATCAACTTCAATGATGATGATCCATGTCCAGCCATCCCGTACACAGAGCTGGGTCACGGGGCACTTCCGACTCAAATGAGAGATTTAGTTTCTCCAGCATGTCCGGGTCTCCCAGTGGGACATGCCCACTGTACCCACCAAGAGATGTGTCTGAAAGAGATCCTCAAGCCATCTTAACCGGCTTCACTCAGTGTGGAGGAGCAGCTCCTCCTGGGGGTGTCTATATCTGATGAAGTCTCTAGCCAGCCTGCAGAGGAAATTTATTGCAGCTGCTTGTATCTGGGATCTTATCCTTTCAGTCATGAAACAAAGCCACAGCTAAGGGCAGAAACATAGATTGACCAGTAAATTGAAAGCTTTGCCTTTCGGCTCAGCTCCTTCTTCACTGCAGCAAAGCCATACAGCGACCGGATCGCTGCAGCCACACTACTACTAACTATCCGCCTGTCAATCTCACACTCCATCTATTCCTCACTCATGAACTAGATACGTCATCACAATAGCTTTGGGCAGCAGTTCTCCAACCAACCTTGAGAAAGGCAACTAATTCTGATTCCAGCTTCTTCACACTCAACTGTGAACTGCCACGGTGCACTATGAAGGTCCAGGGTTGATGAAACCAACAGAACACCGTCATCTGCAAAAAAGCAGAGATGAAATTCTCAAACAAGACTCCCCGCGGCACTTGCCTGTACCTAGTAATGCTGCCCATAAAAATTCTAAACTGGGAAATTGCTCCACGTGGGAGTCCAGCATGCACTTACTGCCGGCAATATGAACCAAACTCCTGCTCTCCGAACTGCCATTTGTAGGAGGTCACAGACCACATGACTCCAAATTACCTCTCACAGAACATCATAGTCAAATGTTTTCTCCAAATCCACCAAATACATGTGAAATTGGATAAGAATTATGTTATATTGTTGATTCAAGTCTACATGTGGAAGAAAAGCACTTGGCACATTTCAAGATATATTTATATATGTCGACTGTTCCTGTTTAAATAAAGGTTGAAAAAGCAAACCCCTACATTTGAATTTGTCTTCTACATCTGCCCCATGCAAGCCCTTTGCCCATAGTTACCTGGTGGATTTCATCTGATTGGCTCCTGGCTCCAATCCGATCCCCCCATCTGCCTGGGTCAACAGTTCATTGACCTTTGGCACACAACAAGGACACTCAGGGATTCCGGTCTCTTCGGGAAGTCTCCAGCGGGCTGCTATATCTCAGAAGGCCCGTCGCGTTCAAGGTCGTGACCTGCCCCTCCAGCATCCCTGAAGATGCCTTATGTTGTCACAGATCTGGTCATGAATATGCAAACGCCTCTTTCTCTTCCTCGTGATGGAGAGGAGGGAGGTGAGCGTTCCACCGGCTGTTCTGCACTGCACTCTTAAGGAGGCACCAGCTGCTCGGAAATACCAGCTTTAATGATAACACTTTTTGAAGACCATCACCCTAATCATACTTTATTCCACAACATCTGCGCATACGACAGATGAAAATCTTATTAATCATTGATGGCAAGTATGTCCGTGTCTTCAAGCTTTGAAAGTGTCAACAAAAAATAGAATAAATAAAGATTACAGTTAAAAAAGATGGTTTTGAGGTAGACTAAATGCTCACTGCAAGTCGTATTAAACAAAACAAGATCGCACGTTTGCTCCCATCCTGCAGATTCTTTTCTGTTTGTTGCAGCCGCATAAAAACCGCTTCTCATATTCAAGCACTAATGCTCAGCCTGAGCACGAAACAATGCTTTGTTTTTCTGCCTGTAATTGTTAATTATGTTGCATTTATACTGAGGGGGGCAATTTGTCTTTCCTAGAAAAGGGGTCTAGACCCTCCAGCAGTTTCTGTTTGTTTGCCGTCAATAATTTACATATAAATAATTCTAAATGGCAAAGAATTTGTTTTTGTTCATTTTTCCCCCTTTGCTTATTTATCAAGCGATGCCTCACTCTGAATATTCAATAATTAAAACAACAATTAGTTTTAACAGTGTATTTTTGTTTATATATTACAATAATCAAGGCCATTTTACCTCCACTTTCATTCTGCTTGTTTATTAAACCAAACATTGTCTCTTCTAGAATAGGCTCCATCTTCTACACTTTTGTTGTTTCCATCCTTTAATTCTTTTTCTGCTGTTGTTGCTAGGATACGGCAGCTAAATTTGAAGATAATCCGAAGAAAAGGAATCTGAAGGATGAATATGCAACTCAAAAGGTCAAGTGGAGAATTTCTAAGGAGATACTTCACAGAAGTAAAACTCTCAGCTTCACACAGGTGTTTCTTCCTATTGTTGGACGTCACTGAATGACGTCTTTTCATTAAATACTGCGTATCATATAAACAGTGTACCTCAAACAAACAGAGAAAATTTAATAGTTTTGGGTTTGACTGACAGAAAGGAAAAGCTGTGGGCAGTTATGTTTTCCATCAATAGGCTACCTGTGTTGCTCCTGTGAGCGCTGTCCCTGTGGCCATTATTTTCACTCATCACAAAGAACTCTGACACAGGACTAGCTTGTATTCTGTCATCCCTAAACTCCTGCAGGCCAGGTTAGACATTAGCCAGCAGAGGTACAGAGGAAAGAAATGAGAGAACAAAGTGTGGAGAGAGCCGTCAGACCCCCAGTGAGCCTTGATGTATCGGCCTAACCTCCACGGCGAGATTTCACGCTTTGTTCTTGCTGCCGCGCTCTTATTAAGGGGCTCCGACTCTTCCGGATTTTCAAGGAAAACCGGCCCTCTTATCTTTGAATACGCTTGCTGTGCAGCCACTACAGATCTAGCTTTTTTCTGTCCTTGTAGCATTCACTTTGTTCATGCAGTCTATTTATAACCTGCAAACAAAAAAAAACCACTACATTTTTATGACTTATCTCATAAAATTTTAATAGTTTTAAGCAACCCCAGCTTGTTTCTTTTTTTTTTTGGTCACTGTGATGCTAAATTCTTCCAGAATATCTCAATAATTTATTTATGATTCGGGATAAAAGTGCATATCCTGTTCAATGTTTCTTCCTAATACAAGGTATGAACACTTTAGTGGCTTTTGTTGACAAATCCCAAAGTCCCTGCTTAATATGGCCTATGTCAACACTTTATTTTGATCAATACGTTGCTCTAAGTGGTGTGTTGGTTTAGGTTGAGCTGTCTAAACTCACACGGAGTTCAAAAACGTGAGTTTCCTCGGGTTTTGTCAAAACCTAAAGATTTTTACCTTTTTTTTTTTTTTTTAAGTTTGTTAAGGTTTGTGTTGCAGATGAAACCAATCCTTTATTTACTGCCTGGGTAGTTTCCTGTTGTCAGATTTTGTTCTCTCAGTTAAAGTCCCACCAGGTTTTAGTTTCAACAAGTCACAGCTGTTTCTGTTTCAGGTAATTGCTCCTCAAGTCTATTTAGGTCCACAAATTTCAGTTTGCTTGTTTTTATTTATGTTTTTTTCCATGCCAGGTCTGTTTGCCACCGTCTTGTTATTGTAATTTTGATTCTGTTCTTTGACTTTTGCCGTGTTCAGTTGTTCTTTTGAACACACTTGTGACCGCAAGGCTCTTCCCTGCATATTTGCATAAAATAGTTTAACTTCTATCTAATATCTAAAGAATACATAAATGTATATATGTATGGAAAGAAATACTCGGAAATGCATTTTTATCTCCACCATTGTTATAAAAATGTGTTTTAAAAACACAATTTTCATCATACTGGGTCATTAAAGAGATTTTCTCCTGCTTGATAAACAGAGTGACCCTGAATATGTCTGTTTGACATTAAAAATATTAAAAATATCTTCAAACAGTTCTGCTTTTGAACTATCGCCATGTGTTCTTTTTTTCATGTTACAAGATCAATATTTGGTAAAACAGACACTTCCAGCATCTGTTAAACCTTCCTGAAATCCACAACTTTAGACAAGAAAACAGAAGCCAGGAATATATAATCTTTAATCTAATATCAGAAAGGCAAACTCCTAGATTGCTTTGTTTATTTGTGCCAGCCAACCTTCTTTTTTATTTAGTAGAGAGCAATTTTGTGTCCCTTCTCTGGTGGTTAAAAACAGCATAATGATCTGCTTTGTTCTCAACTTCTCAAACACGTCTTTGTTCTCTTACCAGATCATAGTAACTTGAATTTTGAGAGATCAAAAGGTCACGCAGTCACACAATGAAGATACGCACATAACTGGAATTAAAAAAAAAAAGTCTTTTTTTGAAGTTTTTTCCCATTTAGTTTGTAACCTGAAATGCTTCTGCATTAACGTTTGTTATTTTTGCTCCCTTCAGCATGTTGTTTTTGTCATTTCTGATCTATATGCCTTATTTCTGGGGGATTTTGTTTGTTTTTAAGGATTTTTTTTATTACTCCTTAGCAACAATTTGATACTTTTTTAAGTGTGGATGCAGTTAATATTGGAAGTAAAAAAACTAAACTAAACTAAACTTACTGCCTTAAAAATGAGAAAAAAACTAAAAATCCCATCCCAAATGATCCACAATCTTATTTATCTTTTCAATGTCATGTCCAGGGCTACGCAGTTTTACACCCTCACAACACCATTTTTTTACACCAAGATTTAAAGTAAAAAACATTCCAGTTTCAGAACCTAAAGTGTGAAAAATAAAATATCTTTAGTTAAATTAAATTGTAATCGTTTAGAATTCTAAATAGCCTTTGATTCACTCTCCATTGCTTCAGTTGTTTTGATCACTTTAATTGTTATTCCTATTAAATAAATTCATTTTTTTTCTTTTTTTCCTTTTGTTTTTGAATCAACCAACAGGGTTAATTACATGCTACCAAAAATTTAAGGTTTTCTTTCTTGCTTTGCTGTCATGTCGTAGTGGCAACCTTTTTTTCCAGCTTTTTTCCAATCTAAATAATCTAAATGAGTCGGTGTTTGTGTTTCCTGATCCTGGCCCTCAGGCTCCCATCAATGGGTTGACTGCTTTAACACAAAAGATTTAAACGGCTATAATCAGACTTCTGCAAAGCTTGATAAAACGGTCCTAAACAGCAAAATCAGGTGTGTTGGAACAACGATCTGAGCAGGCCCGAGGAACCAGGCTCTCGCTTTAGCTATTAAACATCTCTTGGTTGAATATTTCATGCTTTATGTACATTTTTGTATGAGCAAAGCACCAGGCGTGTGCCTTCCTGCACAAATTGTTCAATTTTCCATGTTTCCATCGATGCACGAGACTTGTTATTGATGTTTGAGTCACTATACTGCGAGTTCAGGTTTGATCTCATGTTAAACTCATGAGAATTTAAGCAACTGTTTTTCATGTTGTGGTGTAGAGATGACCTTGTTACTCCTGGTGACCTAAAACTTTACATCTGTCAATTTCTGCCATCTGGTTTAACAATGTTACACTGGCTTTAAATGCTGCGAATGAATTAAAGTCAAAGTGTGTGGACCGGATGCTTCCATTTGCCCTGAAAGTGCACGTTCACAGCAGGGTTATTGAAATGTGTGCGCCAGAAAAGCGGGGAACATTAACATGTATTTCCAAAGCAGAGGGTACAGAGCATTCCGAGCAGGAAATCACACTGAGGGTGATTCATGATTAAATTTGCCCTTCTGCTCTTGTAATGCCTTTCTTCTTTCTGCATTTAAAGCATTTTTTAATATCTGCAAATGATTTTGGGAACTGTAATGGTTGTCTTTTCCTGGGTGAATTTTACACATAAAAGAGTTCAGCTTAGTGCAGTTGTGTGTAATTGTTTTTGTTTGTTTTGGGATGTGTGCGCTTTTCTATTGAAATGATAAATTACGGAGGCTGCAATTATGGTCCTTTATAAAAAAATAAAATTAAAAAAAGCAGAATAATTGTAAATTTAGAAAAGCCGAGGTTGCTGCATAGCGGTTTGTCTTTGTGAGCAGGTGAACACACCCGTGGGAATGTGTAGCAAATCGGTGACAGGCTTGACTGTGAGCCAGTGTAAACCACATGGGGGGGCGACCTGGATTGGGGTGTCAGGCTGTTACAAGAGTGGACAGGACATCCAGGTGTCAACAAGAGCCAAGCTCCTTTCTTTCTCCTCCTGCTTACGGATTCTGCTGCGTTTTTTGTTTTTTTTTCCTCCTGGATCCTTTTTGGCTAAATTGCATCCTCCAACATGCAATCTCTATTTTAATGCGCTCGTGTGAGCTTTTTTCTGCTGCAAGCCGAGAAAAAGAAACGGCGTTGTCATCACTCCTCTACTTCCTCCTTTTGTTTCTGTGCACGTGCATATTCAACGTTGTATGTTTTTCCTATCATTGCATCCCAGATCGGAATCTGTTTCCAGCTTGGAACACCAAAAAGGAGTATCTCCAGTACACTGCAGTAAAAGTAATTTTAAAAAAAAGACATAGGTGGTACACTGTGAAGCAGCTACAAACGTCCACCTCTCCCAAAAAACAATTATAATGACTTTTCCCTTCATCTTTATGCACCCCTTTCCCTCCCTCAGAGTCTGATTACTTACCTACAAGAAAATCTAATTGACAGAGCAAATCGGCAAACACACTCTGAGAACTTGCACCGAGCCAGTCGATCTTCATAAGATAATTGGGAGAAAGGTAGCTTTGCACGTTCCCAGGTTTTTGTGGGAAATTTTCGATGGGGTGCAGTATCTGCCTTCCCAGGCTTGTGATTAAAATCAAACAGAGGGAGTAATTACAGTTTTGAACACCAGCGGAGAAGCTAAAGCCCGAGAAAAGAACAGAGTTGGGAATTCTTTGTGGAGACTTCTCCACTCTGCCGGTTAAGGTGCACAGAAGGTGAAAGCCACAAAGCTTTATTTTTCCTCCTTTTTTTTTCCTTTGTGTGCCGCCATGTTCTCATTAGACTTTCTTTCTTATCCTGGCATTGCTGCAGGTGGCTGTAGGAAATGAGTAAGGGTAGTGTGTGTGTGTGTGTGTGTGTGTGTGTGTGTGTGTGTGTGTGTAGGGGGGGTTCTTTTGACTCAAGATAAGGTTAGTCAATTTAACTTCAAGGGTTTCAGGTGTGGAGGTTTGAAGTCGGTGTTTGCTTTTTTGGAGCCAATTTTTTCCTTTTTTTTTTTGGTTCGTTGGTGGAACTTTTGCAGAATTAAAAGTAAATCCTTTATTTTTTTCTCCATGCAACAACCTTTTGCCTTTTTGTTTTACTGTTTGTCATTCGCACAGTGCAACACCCTGAAACTGACCAGCATGTTTTGGCACCGAACCACTAAGGAGGAGCTGGAGGATTTGGGCTGTACTCCCTCTCACATGCATCTCTTAATAGACAGAGACAAACAATATAAATTCCACTATCCAGCACTTTGACACAAAGGCATTTGTAGACACATTACCATGGGTTCATGCGGTCATTCAGAGAGTCTCCCAGTGTGGTTCACCGTATTGCAGGAGCTGCATCTGAACAACAACCGCTGTCTCTCTGTGGCCAAGCTGCTGTCCTGTATTAGTTCAAGAAAGAAAAAAATGCAAATGACAGATAAAAGTTTTGTTACTGTCTCAACAAAAATAAGAAAAATGTCATGAAGTTCAGAACAAACGCAGATGGCAATAATCAACTTGCCCTCCATGTTGGTTTCAGCACACCACCAACTGTTCACATTATCAACACGCCACTACCAAAGCCAAGTCCTTAAAAGAAAATGGTATTTTTGGTGTTTTTTAAACATGTTCTTTTAACATTTTTCTCACAATGGAGGACGTGTATAAAATAATTCCACCTTAAAACTGCATTTCTGTGTATTTCCTAATTCAAATGGTTGGATCAATACAAAGCTCGAGTTTTGTTTTTTTTTTGTTAATGTTAGCTGGGGCTTATGTGATGCTCTAATGCTGGGGAATATAGCGCAGCTAACTTTCATACCAGCAGTCCTGCCCACAACCCAGAACCAAATTTCTGATGCGCTTCTGCTGAAAATATGTCTTAAAGAACAACACAAGCTTTTTGATTTTGGCTAAAAACAGCAGCATCTTTGTTAAAAGATCAACGGGAACAATTTAATAATATATCGTTGGAGTGGGACTTTACCTGGTTGACACAACGCTAATATTCACAGAGGTCCAGCTAATGGATATCTGAAAACAACACGTTGCATATTGAAATATTTCCCACGCTCAGGACTATCTGAAATACATCAGCATTAGACATTATGGGACTAACTCTGTTTTTCCTGATGCCTCTAGTGGTTAATTGATGAACTGCAGTTAGTTTTGTACATGTTTCCGAAGCCACAAAATGACGGGAGACATACGGAATGAAAACTTATTGGCTAAAAATCTCTACTACAGCTACTTCCTTTGTTAACCCACGTTTTTTCAAGGGTTGTGGGACTGCAGAATCATGACCTTATCAGAAATATTTCAGTCAGCTCTAAAAGCAGATTAAAAATATATGAACATTAGATATGACCCTGCCCTGTGCTCACATAATAAGTTCTGCTGGAGTCTTTGGCTTGTAGTTGTTCCCTATTTTGCATTTTCTGCCCAGTTAATGTAGAGGTCCCCTGCCTGCCCTTTACTCTTTCAACATCTTGGTGTCATGGCAGCGAGCTCCTCAGAGCGGCTTGCCCAGCAACGACCTCGTTTACAGACAGAGGGCTTACAAGGGGAGGCAGACGAAAGATGAATAAATAAGATTGTCGTGTCTGAGTAAGCTGTGAAGGGAAGAAAAAAAGAAGAAACAAAGTTAGACATGAAGAGGAATTGAGACAAGAGAAACAAAGTGAAAATGCGATGGAGTAACAAGAAGAGTAGAAAAAACAGGGGGGAGTAAGAAGTGTGACAGCCACAGATTAAATCCGGAGAGACAAAAGACCTCAGAAGTTTGTTGAAACTCGGACTGAAGACCACAAGAAATGGACAGGAGCTGCGACTGCTGTTGCACGTTGCAGCCCCATGGGCCTTCACAGACCAATCCTCTAAATGTCAGCCCTGTCTGGGCCACCCTGGGAAGCCAGCGCAACTGCCTTGGGACCTCCAGGAACACAGATAACATCTGATGCTGGAGAGCCAGCCTGCCACTTGCCCATACTGTGATCATTTTCCTTTCCATTTTCCAGGAAGTTAGCATTTCTGTGCTATTTATATTGTCTCAACATTTTCCCCTCATCCACAAATATCACTAGAACATTTTTCTTCACTTGTGTTATAGTCTATTTCTACTCCTACTAATGCTGAGCTGAAGAAGACACGAGAACCGTCCAGCTGCCAGGAAATAGAAGATAAAAAAGTAAATGTTAACATGCAGAAAGAGAAGCAGAAAACAAAAGAAAAGAAGAACAGGACCAAAGCACTCTCTTCCTGCTCAGGGGATAGCGAGAAAGAGAAATTAAAGCCAAGGGCAGAGAAGGAGGAGGAAAAAGAGTGGACGAGCAGGAAAGAGCGGTCTGATTAATTGAGACAGAGTCAACTGACCGCAAGTCATTAAGCTGCCACTAGGCTGAGTGCTAGTCACTATTCATTCCTCTCTTTGCTCCTCTGCTCTGAGCTCTGGATCATTGTTGCGTCACCTCCTTGCGACTCTGCGCAGGTCGTAATTCCTTTTTCCCGACAGGAGACCACAATCAAACAGAGCTTTTGTCTTCATTAGGACTCTAGTTTAAAGGCTGCTATTTGGGATGGCTGCTTTTTAGTGTGGCATGAACGATGGTGATTGTCCGACTGCACCAAACCAAAAACATTTTACATTTGAAGGTCTTTAGGATGTGGACAACAGCTTCAGGTCTTTACTCACATGTCTAATGGCTTCTGACGTTTCTGTAAGAGACGTGTTCCTTTTTTCTTCTAAGAATCTCAAGCGCAGAAAAGCGTTAAAGTCAAATTTCTTCCGCATAAGACAAAGTTCACGTGTCTCGTGGACTTCAGGCCTTCTATTTAATTTCAAAAAGTTAAAAAAAATGATTGTTATCCTAATGGCTCTGAATTTGGGATAAAAAACAAGAGGAGGAAATTAAAATACACGACATTTTTAAAAGCTCAGCAGAAACTCATATGAAAGGATGATCAGATTCATGGGTCAAAGTACTCTTTGGGCCTTTTTAGTAGAAACATTTTAGTGCAGTTTACTATTTCTAACAATTTTTTATGAGGTGGGTCATTAAATGGTTAACTGTGTATACCTATGTAGCACTTTAAGACCTTCTAAAGTGCTTTACTGTCACAGTCCCATTCACACACTTCTGCCGAACACTGGCGCCGACCTAAAACGTGAGCAATTCAGAGTGTAGTGTCTTGCTCATGGACACTCTGACACACGCAGAGCAGGAACATAACCTGTTACTGTCCAATCAGAGGTCGACTGTTCTACCTCTGCAACATGGCCGCCCGGAAACGAAAGCATAGAAAATAATCAGTTTCGATATGATGGCTTTTGAGCTTAATTCTGCTGACAGTACATCAGATGAAAGCCAACTGTCGTAAACTGTAGCAACCATCCTGATAGACACCACTGACATCTGCACACATAATGTAGATATGGAGGTTTTGCCACATATCTGAAGTGCACAGAAAGCAATTCGAGTAAAATAATCTGCAAGATGAAACTTTAAGGTCAAAGTTGTGCAAAAACATTACCTGAATGAATAATCATTTCCCCAAACATCTTGCAAATGGCAAATGTACATGTCTGACTGTGCAATAGTTGATCGAATTTAATAAATATTATTTCCTATGAAGAAACTTTTACATGTTTGTGTGTTAAAACTGCAGAAAACTCCTTTTGTGTCCCAAAAATGATGCATGAAACACACACATCCTGGCAGCTCATTCAAATAGATTGAGAGTCAGGACAGAATACTTTATCAAGCAGAAAATCTAAAAATCTCACTTTATAGAATTTTAGTTGCTTTTAAGACCGCAAAATATCAAAAACATTTTTAAGTGTTCAGCTTTGTGCTGAGACCTTTGCACAATGGCTCATGTCAAGGAGACTTTTCCATTTCCTGTCCTGCATAATTTGGTTTTGTTAGAGTTTTATTCATATGCTGAGACAAAGAGAGCAGCTCCAGCTCTGATGGACTCAGTGAGTAAACAGTTTTTCATCCTGGGTCTCTCAAAAGCTTCGATGGGCACTTTTTACATAACTCTCTAGGCAGAAATGGTCAAAGTGCAGCTAATGGACCACTAGGTTGGTTTCTCAACAAAGCTCTGATAAGATCGTTCATGGCAGCTGGATAAAAAAAGAGACAAGAAAGGGTGTGAGGAGAGTGTCTGCAAGTTCAGCATTAGAAGGATTCAAACTTAGACGGAGGAATGTTTTATGACATTTGGAAGGTTGCTGGAATCCACTTTCACAGCTCAGCTATTTGTAAAGCATGTACTTTCAGAATTGAAATAAAACTGTCATTCCCAATATGCTGACAGCCGTCTTAGCTTAACAGCACTGCAATGGCTGCAGTGTAAAGTGCAAAGCGGGGCATTTTCTTCAAGATTTTCCCTCTTTTTGTTTTCACGGACCCAATGGTTTGATGAATAATTTTTTCACCCATAAAAATAATAATAATAATTTAATATATCATGTATACACATATGTATTAAGAGATCATTTATAAGAGGACAAGCTAGTCTAAAAACATTTGCGTGTAGGTAATAGTTGACTTGTAACTCGTACAATACATTTTTGTGCGTAGAATGCTGGGCCATCAGTGTTCTTATCAACCTTTCCCTCTAAACTTATTTCCTTCTATAGCTGTTGCTGAGACGACTGCTAGGTGGCGAAATGATTGTTTTTTTTTCCTGAAATTTTCAGACTGAGAGTATGCCAGAAGTACTTCTGAAGATTGACCCTAGAGATGCACCGCAATCTTACTTCTAACCACCTAACAGTCATTTCTGCTACTCATATTATAACATTTTCCCATCTCAGAAGTGTATCTTTTAAATATTTTAGTTTTAGATTTTTAAAATAAAATTTTAAAACTGAGATAAACCTTTTTTTTAAGTATTAGTCAGCTCAGCAACACCTGAGTGTGTTGCATTTGTAGTTAGTTTCAAGCTGGTGTAATTTCATGTTGTGCGTGAGTTAAGTGATATTTTATAGTCATACATTTTTATATTGCTTATGTGAATACACAATTATGTACACAAGTATGAACAGTTGTGCACAAAATGTGTTGTACAAGTTACAAATCAAGTACTACGCACACAAATGTTTGAAACTATTTTCTTTCCATAAGGAAGGATGCAGGTTGGAAGCATCAGCTAAGACATTTTTTTCCTCAAAAACCTTCATCAGTGATCTAGAAATGAGAACATAGTGTTAAAACGAAATTTGCAAAACATTTAATGGATTCACTTTTGCTTGTTTTTGATGAGTTAAGTCACATTTTGCTTGTGAAAATTATATGTAAGGGTCTGACAGTTGGGGTCATCAGCCAACATCAAATTCTTAATTTATTTTATTTTTTTTTTAAGTTATTTGACTGGCATGTTTGAAATTCTTTGTAGCATGTAAAAGAGAGTAGCAGCCATAAAAAAAAAAAAAAACAAACATGAAACTGATAGTAGCTCTAATCAGTTATAGCTTACATTTGAGGTAACACATGTGAACTAAACTCAAATATAAAATGTGAAAAATACCCTGAAAGATTCTGATATTCAGCTCAGACTTTACTGTGAAGTTTGACATCCTTTGTTGCATTCTGTGTTCAACCAAAAATTTATTCTGCCATATTTGGTGTGTTTGTAGCTCATGGGGTGAAATGTTGCAACAGCAGCTGTGCTTTTGCCTGTCTATTTCTATGTCAAGTTCTGGATGCAAGAATCTCATTATGCGGTTAGAGGCTTGTTCTTGTCTCCTGCAGCCGACGTTTGGATTTAGCTAATGCTGATGGCACTCACCCACTCTATGCTGGGGACACTATGACCCAGCCTGCAAAACACACACATGCAGCCTGTTCAAACTTAAGGTGTCTGCAGAGAACAAGCGCGAAGTGTGGGTTGTATTCAATTTTCTTATTTCATTTTTTCTCATGAGATTTTAGAGCATGACTTTTTATTTCAAAAATGCATGAAAAATATTTGTTTACAACAATGTTATGGTTAGTTAAATATGAATCTTTTGTAAAATTGTTTTAAGTCTTGGATGCCAACTATTATGTGTCCCTATAAATATAAATATAAATATAAATATAAATATAAATATAAATATAAATATAAATATAAATATAAATATATTTGTTAATGTCACTTGCTGTACATTTGTGCTTCAATGTTCAGCCAGAATACAGAGAACTTTCACAGGATGTGCGTTTTTAGGCTTTTCTTTGCTGGAACACATTGCATGATCTCTAATTTACAATGCAAACCATGTGTAAGAACATGCAGTGCTTCCTTGTATTCTGCTGCTTTAAACCCTCCTGCACATTAAAGTGGACCCGTGTTCAAACCTCAATTTTCGGTTTCTTAAGCAGGCACTTTCAGCGTAAAAGCACTTCCAACTTTTTTACAACAGAGATATGATTCAGTTTCTCCCTCTTCCACCTGTCAGGAATGTCTTTTTTTCTATTTACCCAGGCTTCACACCTACATAGAAAAGGCAAATCACATGCATGAAGATGAGGACAGAATGTTTAATAAGTAAAAAGACATGTGCTCTTCAAGAAAAAATGTCTATTTTCTTTAGTTTTCAGTCAATTGACAAAGGTTTCTATAAAACCATCTTTATTATTTGAGTTCATTGAAGAAATATTCTACACTTACAAAAATATGAATGCATTTCAGTTGACTTTAGTTCAGTAACACACACAGCACTTTTTATATTAAGAAGAATAAAAATGTGAAACCTTTTCTCAAAGACTGCAGTTTGATTTCCCCCCAGAAAGGAAAAAAATGCAAAATAAAATAAAAAAAAGGATCCTGATGAAGCAAATGTGTCAAAAATGGAGTTTAGGAGAATTTGGCTTTAACTTTCAAACTAATATTTCTCTTTTTTTATTTTTAACAACTGTTTTGGATTTTAAAATGTGTTTAAATTAAATTAAATTAAATTAAATTGAAAAAAAACCACAATGACATTTTTGCTTTATTGACAGATACCTTGTCAAAGGAAAACTTTTATTTTTGTCTGTATTGGAACAAAACCTCAATATCTTGCTAAATTAACAATAACTTTTGGTTTAGGAAAACAAAAACAAACAAAAAAAAACCACTTAAGGTGGAACTTAACAAGAAAATATGATGCTTGACAGCTATGAATAACACTTAAAGATTTCATCCATTGAATGTTCATATGTGATACTTTCTCATTTTTGACCTTGCTTGGGGGTACTTTTCTGGGGGGGTTTGCTGACCTGTGCATGCCCCTGCAAAATAAGTAAATAAATAAATAAAAGGCAGGGAGAATTCCAGAAATGGTCAAAACTGATAAAAACATAAAATGCTCTTAGTAATAATTTGTGGCGTGTTAACTTCTCTCGTGAGAACTTGATGCTTTTTCAGTAGCATAAAGCGTTCAATCACCAGTGACTGAAGAGCTGTAGAAAACCAAGAATGCTGAGAATGTAATAAAGATGATAGAAGACAGAGCAAGCAGAACAATGTGACATCACTGATTGGAAGGGAAAAATATCAGACTTCACAGTAAAGGGCGAGCAAAGTTTAAGCCATATATGTTTTTTGGAGAGTTCTGCCTAAGTCAACATTTAGGATTCTTGTCCCCAACTCACAGTCACACAAATCTCATATCACAGCGCGCCCTGCTACACCTGCACTGTCTCACCTTACATCTAATTCATGGATTTCAATAGAATCCTGCTAACTTACTTCTCTACATTCGTGAACGCCGAGACGGACGCCACCGCCCGTGGAAAAGACGCAATAAAAAAGACAACAAAAATTGGGCAAAACTAATGAAAAACACAGCAAAGTGCTGCTTTTGGGTTCTTGAAGATACAAAAACAATAAACAATAATCATATTTTTATAGATTAGAAAAGTTCAGCCGGGATTTCTATTGACCTCACTGTCAGAACCAGCTGCCATTTTTTTTTTCTTCAGTGACGCTGTTTTTTTTTTTTTTTTAGCTCACTCTCATTTGAACAAAGCATAGCGCACTGAAAGAATCCAGTTCTTTAAACCTGATACAGTCTCTACTGTTATATGAGAAGGTTCAGGAGAAAAAGCGGCACAGAAGGGACTGTATTATATCCCTTTATCTTCACTCTGAATGCTACCAACACAACAACTTGGAGGTCTGTCATCTGCAGATAAACCTGGACTTGTCGGTTGTGGGCAGGAGACTGAGGGGATGGCTTTGTGGCATGTTCTACAAGCAATCAGCTCCTAAAATCTGAGAAATAAGACCAGACTGGACTTCCAGAACAGCAGAGATGATCTGGTTTCATCACAGGAAAATATGAGGAGTTGGGGGAGGACTGTGTGTGGATGTTCTCAGGTAGACACTTAAATGTATTCTATTAGACAGGAAATGCAACCTAAATCTGTCAACAAGAAGCAACAGAGATCTGTCACCTCCCAGAGACAGCAGGAGTTGCATAATGTTTGCCAGTGATGCGTTTCTTTGGTAAGATACATAGTGGCTGTTGGGGCCGTAATGTCACATCTGACAGCTTTTAAAATGAATAAACTGATAAAAAAATGATCTCTCTGTGACTTGAGTGCTAAAGAAATGTATACAAAATGACATATGTTGTTAAATATTTAAAATGTATGGCCAAAAGCATACCCATGAGACCATTTTGACAGAGTGTTATCTTGCGTTTCCATTTTATGTTGTATTTGCTTGTCATTTTGTGTGCTCCGATAGTGATGATGCTCTTCCTTATGGTGGGGGCGGCTGTTGCACAGAGGTAGAGCGTCAGCTCTCTAATCAGAAGGTGGCAGGTTTGCTCCCCGCCTTGCCTGCTGATGTGTTGAAGACACCGCATTGTTGCTGGTGGTCTGCCACCATCAGTGTGTGAATGTGTGCACTCATGGGTGAATGGGGCTCATGATGTTGGGCCTTTATCAAGGTAGAAAAGGGTCATTTGCTCAAAAACCCCTCTCAATTTCTTCCATTTAATAAAATCTGCAGATAATTACTTGCCTCTCTTTTGTCTTGCAACAAACGTTTCAGTGAGTTTGTCTATTACCTGATCTTTATGATGTTAAACTGTCACATTAACAGCAAACTTTGCAGTTGGGATTTCTGTTAGAAATGGCAAATTGTTATTTTTCTCCTTTAATTTCATTTCATTTACGGTCTTGATCAGACTACTGACCAGTTTTGCCAATCTGACTCAACTTCTTCACAAAACCTGACTGTCCAGGTGTGTCATATCAGTTTTTCCATTTTAATTCCAATTCAATTTTTCTCAGACCAAAACGTTTTTAAATTCTTTGCAAAATTAAAAAAAAATTAATTTATCATCCTTGCTTTAGTGTTAATCTGGACTAGACGAAACCTGCGGCAGTACAGGCTGCCGGTCATCTCTTGCAACTGTTTCTTCCTGGAAACTAAAGTCTCAGTCAGAAATGTTCAGTGAGTTTCAGGTCTCATTTATCCTCAGTCTTACTTGCTGTGTATTTTTCCGCAGCTCATTCATCTTCCAATAAATCCAGTATTTCTGAGTCTGTGATCCTCTGGGATGTCCTTCTAACCCTCACACTATCTCTTATCTGTCTCTGCAATAATCTGACACACATAACTGAAAAGAAAGTGATGAGCTAACATGAGGGTAACATATCAAACCAGAAAAACCATTTCCGTAACTATATCTTTAGTTTGTTACTGATAAATGGAAGGCCTATTAGCTCCACTTCTACCATGTTTCTCATAATCATATCAAAGCAAGTTTTTTTTTTCTGTTTTACATTAAACACTTGAATATCATTGTATTCTTGGTTTATTAGATTATTATAATTAAATGTATTATTTTATTGAATGGTTTGCTCTTATAATATGTTTTTTTAAATTGCATCTTATTTTGAAAGCCACCCCAATCATCAAATCTAAAATCTTTTAATGGTTTTGTGAGGATTTGACAGGAATTTAGTAGAAAAAAAGTTTGTTTTTCATAGCATTTTCTATGTTTACTTAATAAGTTACTTCTTCCTAACTGTAACCACTCTCTGACCAGCTCTAGTATATTGCTTATCTGTAGCTACTTTCAACAAGTTACACGTTCTCAGGTTTTCCTCTTTCGCTGTCATGGCGGTTGGACAAACGGATCGGCTGCCTGTTGAACCGTCTCGTTCACTGCAGTTTTAATAGGGTTTTGGTGGCAGACGAATGCAGATGAATCAATATTTCTAATTTCTGAACTTGACACAAATGGCGTTAATGAGTATTACAGCTGAGAGGTGAGACTGAATACAAACCATGCTGGGATGGTGCGAACTACTTGAAGCTGACAGCCCGGGAGCACTTGAAAGAAGTGGAAGCTGGTGTGAAAAGAGCATAGTAGAGCACCCTGCACTTGCTCTTCTCATGTACGGCTCTTAAAAATGCTTTTGCCTGTCAATGCAATGCACTGCGGATTTCCTTTCCCAACAGACCTTAAATAACTTATTATCTGCTTCTTTAGAGCTTGATGAATCAATGAGCTTGATCTGATGTGTCAGAGTAGAGAAAATGTGAAAAAAACACATACTGAAAATTAATTTACAGTAGTTTGATGTTTTGAACTATTTTGTAGGTTTTAGTAAGACAGCAACAAAGTTATTTATATACACCAGAGCGCAGCTAACATCTGCAGCCAAAGGAGTTTTCAGATGGAAGGGACGGTTCTGTGTTTTCACCACTGTTTTGGACAGTATTTTAATAGGTGATCGTGCACAAATGACCGATTTTTTTTCTTTCGTTTCAATATTTGCAAAAAATGTTCAACTTGATTCAGTTTTATGTTTTGTTTTGTTTTTTTTTGTTTCATTCTGACCAAACTTTTTTTTTTCTTTAGGGTTTATTTGCACAGCTTTTTGTGTTTCTCGTCAACACCTGGGTTAAGTTTTTATGTACTTTTGTAAATCAGGGAGCACTATTGGTTGTTTGAACTGTGGTAAAAAACCTTAAACCCTTATTCATATATGTAAGTATAAGCATGATCTTTTGTTTACCATCTTTTTGAATTTTTTGGATTATTTTACTTCTGTTAAATGTATTCCAAACATGAACAAGAAAACAGTAATAATTCATCAAAATATTGCAATATTATTGTTATTTTAACTTTTCCCTTTCCTTACGTCTGTCAATTTTTGTGTTTTATTTGACATTTTACACGTCTTCTTTGGTTGTTTTACCCTGACTTGATTTGTACACGAATAACCAAATAAAGTAGAAAAAAACAAAAAAAAAGATGTAGTTCAGGTCATAGGTCAATCAAAGTAAAAAATGAAAGGTTTTCATTTGAGTGGCCACAATAAAAAACTTTCAATTGGCATGCATTTGTGAGTGTAATATTTTCAGTTGCCCGGCAGAGGTCAAAGAATAGTCTTCTAAATAAGGTGCAATTTAAAGTGCCATCAGCTGTATGGCACAACAATGAGACACATTTTTCCTGAAATCTGTAACAATATGCTCAAATTTAGTACTTTTTTTTGTTTGTTTTTGGTCTCTTAAATTCTTTTTTGACCAGTTCAGAAGGTTAAAAACTTCATTGCACAATTGAAGAATTGCACATTCTAATTTCTAACAAAATTAGAATGCCATTGAATGGAATTTCAAAAAGAAGTAAGTCTTTTTTATGCCAGCATTTAATATGGTATGTGGAGTTTGTGAACCGGTGAAATAATGAGATGCGACACATCCGCAGCAGTGTTGCCTTGATCCCTGAGCTCGGCGTCACACAGGCAGGATGTTCGCTCTCTGGGGCATTGACGTGAACAACGTGGGAGATACGTAATCCATGTCAGCGACTCAGAGGAACATTATCCCTTTTTTTTAATCTGGGGAGCAGTGTCCTACTTTACTGCCCGTCAGTATGCGTCCCTGTGAATGAGGTAGACGTAGATGATCACATATATGAACTTGACACAAGATGGATCTAATAGAATTCCTTTGTTTTTGCCTTTAACTTTGTTGAAGTGATTTTCACAGAATTCCAACACTAGTGAGATACAGGATGCTATTGAGCATCTTTGCTGATTAAAAATGCTGCACGGATGTAAACACAGCTGTATTCTTTGTGTTTTTCTGCCTGTAATCCTGTGTTACGGCGATCTAAAAAAAAAAAACCCTTCAGATGGCGAAAGTGAATAGGAACTGAGAGATTATACATTCACACAGAAAGTGTTGAGAAAGCAAAGCAGTGAAAATCAAAGCAAAAAGGAGGCTATCTTCATTCAAACGGTCAAATTGATTAAAATGCAAGAGTCTGGGAAACAATAAAAACTGATGAATGTGTTAAGAGTTTACATAAAAATACTTCTATTGTTTTATTACTGCTTCATTGAAAGTAATAAGCTGTTTCTTTTGGTCGTTCAAAACGTTTAATAAATACATTTCCATTGCTCATTGAAGAGCAGCTCAAGGAAGGCAAATTGATCTATAAAGAATGCAGATGCACTTTACTTTGTATTTTCTCAAGTATCCATCGATCCATCCATCCATCCATCCATCCATCCATCCATCCATCCACATATAGTTAAAAACAACCCAGCTTGGGTTGTTTTTCAAGTTTCAATCTAACGTCTTTGTTTTGTATTCTGATATGCTTGTGTTGCAGAGAAATCAACTTTTAAGCTAATTAACTTAAACATAGTTTGACATAGTTTGTTACATTTTCTTACTCAACCAAAGAGTCCCTCTGTGCAGTGTAAATATTCTAAGATTTTAAGGAAAGCAATGTATGTGCTGATTGTCACAATAGGTTCAATAGAGCATCAGTTCAGAGAGAAAGTTCACCTCTTACCGCTTGTTTTTGTCCAGATCATTAAGGAAATGTTTGTTTTGAAGAAGCCACAACACAGAACATTGTGACCAGAACTTCTTTTTTAGGCATGCATCAACACCCAGTAGCCAATCAGAATTGAGTATTCACCCAGATCCTTTAAAGTGCTTATGGTTGTATATCAGCATATTTATTTTTTTGACCAACACATTCTTATTCCGAAGTCCCATGGCTAAGGACCTCTCCGCCTCAAAAACTGACGTTTTGGGTGTCCCCAATTTGTTTTTTTACGTGCTGGCTTTTCCAATTAAATCAGAGTCCGGTCATTAATCAACTTTTTGAGCTCTTAATTGTATTATAATGTCCATTCCTCACTACGAACAACCCCAAAGCGGTATTTTGATCCATTCACGCATTTCTGAACATTCCTTTAAAAACCTGTGCTCCGAGCACCAGCCCCTCCTAACCCACGAAAATGAGTGGGTTCTCACATTCAATAGTATGAAAGTAGGGGACAGCCCTTTCTACAGAGACCCTGCTTTGCCAGCACTGCCTCCAGACTAACACAAACACACATTCTCTCTGCAGACTTTGAGGTGGTCGACAAAATTCTTTCATTTTAAATGCACAATATGCACGTGCATCTTTGCAAAAGTTCAGATATTAGCCGAATTGCATCCCTACGGCTCCTCCCTGATGCTCTATTGTAGGGGCATTTGAAGCTTTAGCATTGTCCAAACTTGTTTTTAAGGGGGAGTCATAGCTGGATCCCTTCACCAGCAGGGTGATACTTTTTTATTTTTTTCTGACTGTTTTAAATTAAAAAACCGATGTTGTCGTGTATTTTCAGAGTGTTGGCAGCTACGAGTTAACGTAGATGACCGCTGACTATTGATGACGTCACCGAGGGTTACCAACATCTGGATCTGAAGTCACTATTTTCCAAATCTCTCTGCTTGGAGGGTTAAATGTAGGGATAGGGAGAAGCCAGAGGGGTAGGAAGAGGAATTCGGATTTGGCTGTCGGTTTTTCTTTAGGGTGAAACGCAGACATGCTACCGAGGCCGGCTCTAGGTTGAAATGGGCGGCGCCCACATGGAGCAAAATGCAGAGCCTCAGAGTTTTACTTTGGGGTAGGAAAAGAACTTATATTTTAGATACTTTGGCAAAGGTAACATATTATCATACACTGTATATGTTTATAGTTTACTCTGAAAGGGTCATTTAGTTTTGTTGAAAACCTGACAGAAACGGTACAAGGAAACAAAAAAGCAAACTGGTGAAAAGTGAGCATTTCTGAGCACTTTAGTTGGTAAGAAAGCACAGCCCATGATCATGGACGGGGATGCATGACTTACTTATGTATGTGGGGAACAAAGGTGGGTCAGTGTGATCTGATCTCACACGGGGGCTACTTTACAACAGCTTATGTTGCAGTGAGGCCCCTAAATCTGTTCTTTTGACCGCTAAGCATGTCTACAGGGAGCTAATGGGTCAGATCTGCAGTGTGGTGGAGTGAAAGGAAAACTTGTAGATGGTTTAATTTTGCGTCTTTTATGCCTTGCTATCGCAAGTTCTATTAATTTGTATACATTAGTCGTAACTTTAATATCTGACATTATTTCCAGCCGTACACTTCATTCTGCTATTCCAATTCTGCCACTAGTGTCAAATGACACATAATACCCTCACAGGTCTTGCAAAATTCATGCCTCAGGAGTTCTGCAGTTTTTAGTTGTACAGATAAACTTTATTCTTGGAAAGGCTGCAATGTTGCCATTATTTCTACTTTCAGGAAACATTTTTACCAGGAAATGCTCAGGAAAGGAAAGTTGAATCCACTGCCATAACATAATTTCAAATGTCATTCAAGTGTGAACTGCACTAGAGATCAAGCTGGCAAAGTTTAGGAGTTTCAGCTCTTTGAAAAGCAACTATAAAAAAGAGAGACCAATTCTGAGTTTCACATTAACTCAAAAGCTGAGTACTTACAGTTTTTAACTTCTAATATCAAGTTGTGTTTTACTAAGAGTTATTTTAGCAGTTTTTACAGCAGTTTGAAGCTTAAAGATCCAAAATAGGTTAACTCTCTATCTGATAGTAAATATGTAGAGTTAAATGAATCCATATATTATATTAAAAGCCATCACTAAGGAATGTAGTAAAAAAAAAAGGTAACAAATCCAGGGATGTTCTGACCTAAAGCTCCTCAAATATGTTTCATCAGATTAAAAGATAAAGAGGGGAAAATGGGGCTCTGAAATTTTTTACAGTTCAAACGCGATAATTTGTTCACACCGTCTGCATTTTTTTATATTTGTGTGTGCTGTTTAAACAGCACCTCCACCTAAATCATACTGCACCTAATGAGAAAAATTGGGTTTAATCTGATCCAGACAAATTCTTCCTATTTTTGTATTGTCTAAATGCCTTTTTAAAAATGCACATTTCTGAAAAATAATCAACATTTTTGGAAACTCTTGCAGTAAAGCTTTGCCTTGTAAATATTTGCAAGATCCTTTACAGTTGTTCATGACTCTCTCGAAACTCAAAACAATAATAATAATAATAGATAATAATTAAAGCTTATAGGTTTAAATAAAATAAAGAGTAAAATGACTTTCCGTGTGTCCGTGGTCCACTCAGGTGGAAATGCTGTTTACTTTGCATGTTTGTTGTCAGTTCTGGCTTGGTTTGTTACGTTATAGGAAACTGTGAGGCTCGCCACCAACATGGGTCTCCTGAGAGCGCTGTCATGGCTGAATGTCAGGGTGTCGCTAGGTTTCAGATTAACCTTGCACTGGAGATTTTTCCTCTTTGTGGAGCAGAGAACACATATATACTTTGTGGTTTGACCTCGGGAAGGTTGTTTGCCCTCCCTGGGGGTCTAAGAAAACGATTTCAAAGCTGTGGTCACTGGATCCGTGTCCAAGGTGAACCGGCGACAAAACGACTCAGGAAGTGAGATAAATTCACCACCTCGTTCTTTTTCCATTTCAAACTTCAAATAACTTTCTGGGAGCTTAAAGCACGTGTTTTCTGACTGAACACCTCATATCAATCTATTGACTGCTTTGTTTGAAAAATATGAGCAGGGAATTGGCGCGCCCTGTTCTATGTTCTGAGACGGGATGTCAGAGAGCAATATAGAACAAACAGTGTGACTCACCCGGCGTTCTGCCGAGGATTAATTGTTCATAAAGGATCAACTGTTTGCTAAACTTAAAAGAGTTTGATGAATAACACTTCCACAGAGGCGCTATGACTTTCCCTCTTTTGTGGTGTAGTTAATAGAAAACTAAAAATACAGAGATTTAAGAAGTTCAATATGGATTTGAGGGAAGATTTCTGCAATGAAGCCTATTTTGATGTTTTAAATCCATCATTTTTCTTTCATCAGCCTTAAAGAAAAAGTTGTTTTTAATGTTGGACAAAAAAAGGAGTATGTTTTAAAAAGCATGCAACAGTTTCACACCAAAAAAACTCAATTAATTTCAAAAAATAACTAAAAGCCTGACATGTGAGTTGTTACAACTATGAATAAAACCTAACAAAAATATTGTGAAAGTCAGATGAGTAATTGATCCTTTTCTAAATTTGAATTCTTCCTGCCAGCATTGTTTTTCTGAAAACTCATCTCCTTCTACACACACATAGGCGTATGAAAACCTGAATAATTTGAATGCTTTCCAGCTATTTGTTGTTGCCAACCAGCTAAAAAAAATCTCTAATTCAAAAGGATTGAAGGTGTGAACAGGGTAGTGGTCAGAGGCTCCTGGAAACAGCTGCAGGGGTGTCTGTATCGCCTCACCAAGGTCAAATCAGTCATCTTTTCCACACCTCCATCAACACGATGGTCCCAGCTGGAACGTAAAAAGAAAAAAGATGAGGAGGTTATTAAATACGACTTGTGACTAATCTGTATTACATGACAGAAATCAGACGCTTTATCTTCTTGTAAGGATGCCACACTGTTCAGTGTTGGATACAAGAAGGCATCTGTTATTGATGTTGTCGGGTAAAAGAATAGGCGGCCCTCCCACAGTATTTTGTTATCTGGGTGATATATGAGGCAGCAAATGGAGGGCCCCTGGGTGGTTTGGTAAAGATGCAAGGATGAGATGTGACACTGGCTAGTGTGGGTGCGCGTGCTGTATACAGCCGTGTCAGAAGACGCTGTGATCAGATTCCATACTTTACAGATTGGATGTGACGAGTGGCAGACTGATGCATTTTAAGAGCACGTGTGCAAAATTTGTGACAACAGATTGAAGAAACGTGCACGACATGAGGCCATACTCTTTCTTATTGATCTTCATTGTGACGTCCCATTTGACCTAATCACTGAAACATAACAATAGTAATGTGGTAGAAGTTGTTGGGAAGCCAGTGCAGATTTTAAATGACAAAAAACAAAACTATTTTCTATGTTATAACTCTAACACAAAAATCAGCCAGATTTCTGTAGATCTGGCTACTACTAGTGTGTGAATGTGTGTGTGAATAGGCATTTACCATTTGAGCTCCGAAAGCACAATCAGCATGAATCCATATATAAGGCTCCGGATTTTAAGACGCACTGTCTTTTTTTGAAAGCGAAAAGGGTTTTATTTTTCTTAAGGTCCAAAAAGCCTGTTTGATGTCTAAATGTTCACAAAGATTTCTTCTGTCACAGTGGTTCATATTCAAGACCTTTGTCATAAAAAAGTCAGGATTTTATTGCAGATTCACTTAAAATGAGGCGTTATCCTTGTTCTCACCATTTAATGTAAACACTCAAAAACTACAAATGTGCAGATAGGAGATTTGTTATTCTGGTATAGTCTTTCATAAGGATCTTGATTTGCTAACAGCAGAACACTTGGTGGAGCCTGGCTGAAGCAGCCACTGGTCACGTGATCACGTCTGTCCAATCAGCATCTGAAGAGCTGCTTAAGGGTTGAGCAGCTTGGAAGCTCACTTCCCAAACTTGAAGATGAGGAACCGTCTGTGTGCATGTATGGTTGGTGGTAGGAGTCTGTGGACAACTCTTGAATAGTTTATTAGCCTAAAGTTTGTATATATGCAATAGTTAGACTGCTGTCTTACGTTTCCCCTAAATCTTATTTGTAGATGGTTTTTGTTCTTTGCCTTTTGTTTTGACCATTTAACACCAGAGCTGGCACTGGCAACACCAAAAAAACAAAACCATATGCTTCTTGAACTATGGAGTTATGGTAATTCACATGACCTTAACACTGGAGCTAAGAGGTTAATAAAGGTTAGATCTGGTACTGTTTATTTTTGACAACAGTATGGTTAATTTCTCTCCCACAAATTTTTGTCAGAATAAATTTTGTCGGTGGCAAATTGGTGTCCCCAAACCCCTTTGATGAATGGCTTTGAAAAACAACATATTCTATAAGAAAGTGACATAAGACATTTTTTTAGATTCAGTTTAGAAATGATAGGGCATGTGGGAAATAACAACTGAACTCAAAGTAATGTTTATCAGGAAAAGCATTTTTAACATGTGTTTGTTCTGCAGTTTCCAACATTTGGTTTGACGGACTGTTGCCAGTATCTTTATTTTTAACTCCTTCATGCCTGACTTTTTCCAATTTCATAAAAAAAAATCTATTTCAGTGTCTAATTCATTAAGTGGAGTACTGCATTAAATGGTAAATTGGAAATTAGCAATAGATGGCATGAAGTAGTTTAAACTATGTATTTTTTCTGATTTCAAACACACATTAGAGAGTACCAAACACAAAGCAAATAAACAAAATTGGAGGATAAGAACAGAGATAAAGTAACCAAGGTTCAAGTCATGTTTATGTGTAATGACTGGATCCAGTTTTGCATTAGATACCTCAGATGTCCTGCAATTTTCTCAAAGAATCACATTTTTTTCAAAACATTTTTGGGCATCATGGAGCATTGTGGGTTGTTGTTGCAGCTGAAAGCTTATGATTTCCTTGTCCCGATGTCAAATTGTTCAAAGTGCTGAAGTAGAAATCAACATGTTAATTAATGGTTTTCAATGGAAATCCAAACCATGTAAGTGACCTTCACAGATGGTTGAAGAACCGCAACATTTGATTTTTATGTCATCAATTCCCTTTTTAGCAAATGTTTAAAACATGCCTTTTTCCCGTCTCATTCCTGTCTGATCGTGTCTGCAGCCTCCGCACATGTTTTGCATGTAGTCATTGATTTCTCAGCCCTCCCCAGCTGATAACATGCCCTGCATGTGACAGGAAGCACATGAAACACGTTTATTTTCAGGTTCCATCCCTTCTCCTCCTTCTTTTATGGTTGCCAAGCGCATTTCTTGACACAACACGTTGCAGAGAGAAGCAAGCATAATTCAGCGGAATAATACTTGGCGTAACCAACAGCACTGATCTGTTCTCTGAGGAAATCTGTGAGCTGCACCAAATCGAGGTTTCATGTTCATAAATCGATGTTTGAGTCATTGCCGGAATTTTACACTTGACTCTTGTTCTTTTATAAAAATATAAGACATCTATAGGAATGATGAAAAAAACAAATAGTTGACATAAATTTTTTCAAAAGGGC
Source organism: Oryzias celebensis (assembly GCA_014656515.1). NCBI lineage: Eukaryota > Metazoa > Chordata > Actinopteri > Beloniformes > Adrianichthyidae > Oryzias > Oryzias celebensis. Next base: position 12,006,828 of record BNCR01000008.1, on the reverse strand, counting down.
AATATTTCCTGTTTTTATGGCAGGACTAAAGCCGAACTTAACTGTTTGTCTTACTGATGGTTGAAGAGGATGCCCATTGAGAGATAAAGGTTATAGATCTCCTGCTGTCCCGGAGCTCCATCAGTTAAATGCTGATTTACAGCTGATTAACTGTCATCCAATGCAAAGTGGTGTGAGGGCTTATGGCATTAGACAAGGAAATTGATCCACACTTATGCTGAATGGGCTAGATCAGAGGGAAAGTGTTTTAAAGGCAGGGACTACTTTGATCTCTCTTTTTTTCCTCGGGAGTTGATACAAGAGAACAGACGGTGTTGTCCATCGCTAATACTTGGGACAATGCAGGTCCAGTTTGGGAAGTTTTTGATTTTGTTGAAGGAGTTGGCAAAATGTTCAGGTCTGCACACATTGAAACATTTTAGAGGGCAGTTAAGATCAGCTATGTGTGTTTAGGTCAGAAGTGGAGCAATGGGGGGGGGGGGGGGGGGGGGGGGGGGGGGGGGGGGGGGGGGGGGGGGGGGGGGGGGGGCAGGCAAAGGGTGCCAGCTGCCCCTCCAGCAAAAAGCTTTGGCCCACATTTTTGAGTCAATATCAGTATCTTATTGACAAAGATTAAGAAATCATCAATACAAGCTTCTCGAAGTATTAATAATTGCACCTCAGCTAAAAAAGAAAACCTCTGTTGTTCCCATTTGCCACCCTTCCAAAGTCTTCACCCCCTCCACCCCATAGAAAATGTTCTAGCTTTGACAGAAATATCTGCAAATATGTGATTTAAAAAATGCCCACATAGGCTCTAAATGAATTAGAAATGGCGCTCCACCTTGAACCAGCCCCTGTGGTAACATTAATAATCTCTGGATCTGCTCCAACATTAATAATCTCTGGATCTACCATAACATTAATAATCTCTGGATGGTTTCATGGCAAAGTTCAAAATTTCATCACCCACTCCACCATCCTATATCCTGCCCCAGCAGAGCACCAGTTCATCACTATTCAATAAGCTGAGCACCGCGGCTAACAGCGGTTCATCAGCACTTTGTTAGAGTCCTGACCATTCCCTGAATCACATTAAGATTCCTCAGAGATCCCAGGAGGAGGTTAAAAATTAAAGAACCAACGTTCAGTGAAAGTTCAGGCATATGTATAGTTCCACTGTAAATTGACTAAAAAGCTTCTGGTTTGATATGGTTGCCATGGAGAAAGAACAGCCAGCATTTGTTCAGTTGTTTTATTCCTGGTTCCTTAGATGCGCAGAATCTGTTTGATTTTGATCTTTGGTTTGCAATTGGTGGAAATGTTCTCAATTGTGGTTTGATTTTGCAGATGAAGGGCAGAAACATTCAAAACTCTCATGGAAATATTCTCTCAACACTTCAAACGGTTTTGAGAGATCATTCTTTGTAGTAGAAGTTGAAAAAAAGGCTCAATTTCAGTTCAAAATAATCTTAAATTGAACATCTATGGTGTTGCTGAAGCTTAATTTGGGGCATTCATAGTTTAACGTACCATGTCAAATGTGCCACTTCAAATGTAATGTGTATACCTAACTATGGCTCCCATTGCAGCATTTTATTTCTCCCCACTTCTGCTCTGTGCTCATGTTGTTCTCCTCCTCCAAGGGCTGCTCCTCTTGGTCTCCCCCCTGTTCCTCCGCCAGCCTTTATGGTGCTCACGCTCCATTGCCCTTTATGACCTGTAATCCATGCTTATTAAACAAGGTGGCTGCGCCATTAAGAGAGGAAAATGAGACTTAATAACAAACCCACTGCTAGTGCTTGCTACCTCTAAGCCATTTTGCACTTATGGGCAATACTACATTTAGCATCTAATTTGAGTGGCCTTGCACCACTGCCTCTGAAAATATTTGGACCATTTGCCCTTCCTCCGAGTCCCTATTCCAGCCCTCCACTGGATTCTCTGGATTGGTGGAGACGGATAGGATGGAATGCTGGATACTCTTGATCTTGATAGAGGCTTGAGGGCAGAACGAGGTTAAATGGTAAAAGTACTTTTGAAAGATGGACTTTTCAAAGTAATCCACCACATCTTGTCAGTGTGTTACTTACCAGAGACACTGTGAGATGTGACAGTTAACGGTGGAGGAAAGACGAGGGCTTGAAGTGCATCTAGAGTTGAAGGTTTCATATTAAACGTGAATCCATTTATCTTAAAGACAGTCGTGATTGTGCACAGAAGCTCAGTGAAGCTCATGCTTTTTATGCCTTAAAGGTATTGTAGCAAACACACTCGAACTCTGGTCATTATTTGCTATTATGATAAAATTATTGAATTAATGGATTTGATAATGACAACCATCAGGATGATTTTTTTTTCTTTTTGATTGAAGCCTTTTTACAGATTTAAACACGAATATTTGTTATCTTTGATGTGTTTTAAACATTTTCTACAGGGCTGTCAAACTATCACATTATTTGCAAATAATTCATTTTAGACAATTTAGCGCACTATTCTTTTTAGTAGCGTGAATCTCATTTGTTAAACTATTATCAATCAAGTAAAGGATTGATAAGGGATCTCGCTGTGCTTTTCTAAACCTCACAAGAAGTTAAACAAAGTCTCATTTTAAGGGAAAGTTCACCTCTTACCGCTTGTTTTTCTCCACATCAGAACACCAAAAAGCCACCAAAAAGCCACTTTTTTTAGTTGTTTTTTGGATCCTTTACTATCCAGCAATGTCTAAATTGAACTGAAAATACTTCTAAATGAAACCAATGTTTAGGTTAGATTCAAAATAGATCAATAATTACGCAATTACGAATCGCATGACAGCGCAAAAGTTGATCCCTTTCATAACAAAAGTATGTTTCTAATAAAATACAAAGTTTGGTTTTTCATGTAAAAATCCTTCTAAGATACTGAAATGTACTTGAAATGTTAAAATGTTCATATTAGTAAAATTTTAGATTAGATTAGAATTTAGAAAACCCTTTTTGCACTAACTAATGGCATTAAATGTCAGTTTTACCTCCTTGGTGGTGCTTTGTGACATTCTAGGCAGGCTATCGTGACTAGTAGTTTCCTATCCTTGTAGCTTCATTTTCATTTTTAGGAGGTGAAACTGAAACTAAATCTTCTCAATAATAGTAAACCTTAATTTGGACATTTTTGTTCTCTGCTTTATTACCACTTCTTAGATTTGCTGTAACACTTAAAGAAACACAATTGTTAGTGAACTTCCTGGCATAAAGCTCCAACTCATCTCTGAGGACAAAAAAATAAAAGCCTCACCTTGAAATGACAATGAATCTGAGTCGATGATGAATATGTGCTGCTCACAGTTTAGGTTTTCTACTTACAAATCTGAAATAAAAATCATAAAAATAAGTGGGTTATTTTATTTTAATTAAAAAAATTCCTATCTAATAATCCTAAATCAATTGAAGCCAACAATTGTGTGTTGTGTTTTTTTTTAAAGCTTTCTGAGCGGAGCTTTTACTATTTAAAAAGTTATTCAAATTTCTTGACAGGAAACTGACATAAAAAAACAAAATATGTTAAATCAACCATTTTTTGTTTGTTTGTTCTCAGCATCAATTCTTATCAAACAAAACCTAAAAAAGACTCTTCCCAATGTTCTTCTCCAAGATAAAATCCTGTGATAAATCGCTCTCACAGCTTAATTAAATTGTGTTCTCTAATTATTTTTACAAACATATTAGATCAATGCATTGCTGCAAGCAGGTAAAGTAGTGCAGCTCATTAATTAAACCTAATTGGCAGCTAAGAAAGAAGGATATGGAGGCTCGTCTTAAACAAGAGTGTGTGAAAACCTTAGGAGAAAGTCATCTTAATCCACTTCTTTTCTCCCTATGAATAAACACAAACTGAACTACAATTGCAGGTTGAAGTTGAAGGAATTCTCTGAAGCTGATAGTGGGAATTTTAGTGGGCACTTTGGGAAAAAGGTGGGAATTTCTTTTTCTCTAACTCTGCATGCTTTCATCAGGACATTCTATATGATCAACTTCTGCTTTTCCTGTTTTTTTATACTTCAGTAATAATCAGTATTAACCGGTCAGTTATTCAACTGGTCAAAGGTAATGATAGTAGAAGCACAGCAGAAACTTAAATATAAAATGTTTTATTTTGTTTCGCTTTTTTCCTACAGAACAAATTCAATTCAGAGTCTCACCAAGTTGCTTCAATTCACAATTATGTTGAGTCAATCTTAATGTAAACAACCCATATTGACAGAACACGGTTAGTCCATCTAAAGAAAGCAATGCACTGATGTGCATGCATGTTTCAGACTGACACTAACACACCTATTACAATGGAGCCGCTGGGAGCAGTAATGCAAAATGCATGTGTTCGAAAGAAGAACAAACCCATTACTGCTGCATGATATGTTTTAAATCACATCTGAAGTCCTAATATGAGAGCCTGTTCAAGGCTGGAGTGGCAGCTCTGGGTGAGTCTTTGCATCTTAAAACTCACGCTTGCTGCCTATATTTGCTAAACCAGTCATGTAACGCTTGCATTTTCTATACAGTCTGCAAACCCTCAAAACATTCCGGTTCCAATGTAAAGCGTCAAGTTGTGGTGCAACAAACGCACATGACTCTTTCATCCTGTAGCCTTTGCACCTCTACAGAAAAATGTGTTTAACGCCACAAACACAGCATGCAATGAAATATTCATAAACATCAGCGTGCTGTGTTTAGACTCATAATTATTCTGACTGGATCATTGGAAAGACTAGTATTACCACGGCTGAGAGCAATTTTTCCTCTTTGTGTAAATATACTGCGAAAATAGTAATAACTCCAAATGCTTGTAAATACCGTTTTATTAATCTCAATGTTTAAAATATGGTGATATGATGGAAGAAAGGGTCAACTGGGTCAACAGCTCAAAAACTAGCAATCAAGAAATTGCAGGAAATCTTTCCAAAACACATTGGATTTGTTTGTTTTTTTACTTTGAGAATTATATAACAAAAACATATTTAGAGTTAAATACTACCAAGTTCCTGCAGTTTACAGAGCTGACTTGCAGATTTCGAAGCAGACGCACAGACGCACATGGATCTATTTGTTTTATGTGTTTGTTATCCTTGTCCGAGCTGGAATTTGGATATAATTTACGATATTTCTTGTCATTTTGGCTGCACAGGTAATGTTAAGTTGGGGTGTGAAGGACTGTAAGCTAATGGTAGAGTGTGTGAACAGATGGATGATGGGAAATAAGGTCGGGCTTGCTCTGCATCTACAGTCCAGCCCACAACTCAGAGGTGATTTTCTAATCATTTACTGCCAAAAGCGGCATAATCATTATTAAAAGACCACCGGGAATGCTTTCAAAATAAATCAAAAGATAACCGGAGTCTGACAGTTGAACCAAACAGACAGTTGTACTGCATTTCTTTTGCAAACATTTATATGCGGTCTTTGAAATTATTCATTTGCAATAAATTAAAAGTTTTCATTTGTTTTTACACAAGGAATTCCTTTGATTTACTGCACTCGTGCAACTCTCTGGCACGCCATGATGTGCTTTCTCTCTTGACTGCATTAATCAATCCATGATTATCTTGACCAATTAAGGTTCCTCCCAATGATCAATGTTTCCAATAAGCCTCTAATATGGGGGGTTTGGGTTGAGACTTATTCCTGCTTCATCTTTTCCACTTCTTGACATTTCTGAGGTTCACCTACACATTTTTCATTTGATCGCAGATGGCCTGAAGCTTTTCTGGTGTTGTGAAAACATTACTGCAAAGTACTGAAAGCAACCCGTATATTTTAAGACTTTAAGACAAGCTTCTGTCGGCTGTCAATCATCAGCTTGAGCTTTGACACCAAAGTCTTGGTGTCCTTCATGTCACCCTGCCTCCAAGATGCAGTGAACTCTTCAGAAAGAGCAAACTGAGAAATGTTTTTGATTTGAAAAGACATATTGATTACAAATGGTTTGGACAAATCAAAACGATATAGTGCATGCACAAATTGGAAAAAATGTAGCACTGCCCTCAATGTGGAGACATTTGTTATAACTTTATAAAAAATGTGCAAAAACAGAATTTTTTGTTCTTTTAAAATAGAATCCACAACAATAAACACTAAATTTAGACATTAGCTTTAATAATAATAATCAATTTTATTTTAAAGCACCTTTCAAAAAAATGAAGACAAAAATTGATCTATTTGTCTGCAGGTGGATGCGGTTGTCAAAATTGCAGTTTTAGTCTTAAATTCTTTTAAATATGTTCTTTGTAATGAGAAGAACAAGAACAAGTTAAAAACACAATTTTCATTGGAATGAGTCTTTAATTAATTTGAAATGTTGCGACAAAAATGACGCAAAAATCTAGACTGTATGTTTTCACCAAACAAACTTTTAGGCAAAAAAAAAAAAGTTTGGCAAAGGCGGATTGGCTGAGTTCGACATAGACGGGTGAGTTCCTAATCCCTCTTTGCTTTTTCTCCTTTATTCTTCATCTTGAAGGGAGTGGATTTCAGCGTTTCTCATCCCCGCCGTCACTCTTTGAAGGCTCCGTTGTTCCTTCCTTTCAAGATGTCTTTGATCATTTAAGAGATGTCTTCTTGATTACAGGATGAGCAATTGGCAAGAGTTTCTTTTTTTCTCTTTCACCGCTTCGTTTTTCCTGTCCTCCCCACGGACACGAGGAAAATCTTTCAGCATTACCATGATACGTTAAATCAGGCTGCTAAATGTTGCACTGCTTCACCAGGCGCTCTAAAAAAAGTGCTGACAGTAGCACAACTTGTTGGCAGATCTTCAGGGGGAAGAGAGCTTGAGATTGCACAAGTCACTACACACCTTCATCCTGTAACACATACACTTCCCATAATTCCTTTGGGTTGAATTGATCTAAAATATTTTTTTGTTTTTTTTTTGCCTTCATGAGATTACCAAAATGTGTCCTACCAGGAAATGTGTGCTTAAATTACAATAGCATCCACTTTATTCACTTCATCAAATGTAAAAGCTGCAGCGTAATCAATAGTGCTTTATCATGATTAAATTTTCTGTTTAATAGGTAAATAAGCAGACATTTGACACATCCATGGAGAGTGAAGTTAAAAGAAATCTGAGTACTGTTACTCTGCAGGATGGCCCTCCATTTCAGATCTCAGCCTGCAGACTTTGCAGGATTCCATCGGTTAGCATCCTACTAGAGAATAGAAAGTAATGGAGGTCGGACTGTGGGCAGCTTGGCCGCTGATCCACAGTTGATGATTCACACCTGCCTCTGAGCGCCCCAACAGCATCTCAATTCCTGTTTCTTCAGCATCTAACTGCACACTACCTGCAGCTCGGCGGGGAAAATACTTTATGTTTGACAGAGCTGTAAGTGATGTTGAGAAATGAATGTGCAGCTCAGAAACTGGCAGAAGGTCTGCCAGGAGATGAGATGTGCTAAAGTTCGATTTTTTTTTATCTTTTTAAACATTTTGAACAACATCTATTTTAGTGAATATTTAATATGGTATAACTTAAAAAAAAAGAAAACTGGTTATATTCTAACACATGCAATAAACTATGTTAGGACATGGCATGCAAGAAAATAAATAGAATGTTGAAAACTGATTTATTTTACTTCTTTAATGCACACTTGCTGTTCTAAGTCAGTTGGACTCTTTCTGTGAATCTAGTTCTGTAACTTAGTTCACTGCACTGCATATATTCTAATGCACTGAGACTGAGTTTGAATAAAATGCTCCCTCTCTATCTGTTATACATCCTTTATTTCCCCAGAGCACTGTGTTCTTCATCCTGATTGGCTGTTGACCTTGTCTATTAAACTTCTCTGTGGCGTATCTCCTGTACAGAAAGTGTTCAGTTTTCCTCTGGTCTTTTGTTGTCATACTAAAATACTAAGAGAAAAAAGTGTAAAAAATGTTTATGACTGTCTGAGAAAAACAGCCTTAAAACATCTGCACACCTACTTCATGGATTTCACCTGTCGCAGATTATTGTTGAACGTTTCTCCTGCTATAAGGGAGGGAACACTGTACTTGCATCCAAAAACAATTTGTGTTTATACAAAATATATATATATATATATATTATAAATGGGTTACAGCCAAGTTCTCTTGGAATGTGTAACGCTTTTCCAGGTTGGTGGCAAGATTTAATTCAATTAAATTTAATTTAAATTTAAATTTAAATTTTTAAATTAAATTTAATTTAATTCACTAATATTAAAATAACTATTTGAAGCTATTACCAGTATTTTTTGTATATTCTATTATACTTTTTCATTTTGCTAGTTATTATCTCTGTTTATTGAAATTTACCACCAGTTTGAAAGTTTGATCCCATTCTTGTTGGTAATCTGCAGATTGCTCACAAGCCTTCTGAGTGAGAAGCATAAGCTGCTGCAGCTCACTTGATCCAACTGTTTTTATCTCACACTAAATGAGAAAGTCAGGACTCAGTGTCGATTTTTCAGCATTTATTCCCTTTAGTTTGCTGTCAGTGAAGCCCATTTCCACAAGCATATTTTTGAGTTTTTTTCTCCTCCTCATTAAGTGGATGATTTATAAGACATTTTATTTACACCAAAAATGTGGGGAAAAAACTACAGAAAGCAACTTGAAACATTAAGGCAAATAATAATCTGCAAACAGCTGAACTAAAAAAAAAAGGCTTTTTCATGACAATAAAGTAAATTTAAATTACTGGAAGCAAGACCATGTCCTCGGGTGAGGTTGTGGGAAGTAGGACACTGCTGAGTCCAGCCTGGCTGAAGCAGAGAAACACAAGCTGACAGCGGCGATTGGATTACCCAGAGTCAGCCTTCTCACAGGTAGACAATCTGAGCTTCCATGATTGCTGTTGTCTAGTTAAGGGTACATGTTCAGTGTTTTACAAGAGGAGATGATGACCACTCAAGACAGATTTATGACTACATCTTTCTCCTTCCAGACGGTAAAGTATGAGCCGCAGCTTAAACACTGTAAGAATTAAGCCCCCTGTGTTTTTAACTGTCTGACTCAAAGTAATACATTGCTCTTTAGAAATAGTTGCAGTTGCAGACATTTTATTGACAACTCGTGACTCACAATGAAAAAAAAAAGGTAATTTGATTTTTGCTGTTATTGACAAGCTCATTTGTGGAAAATAGTTTGGAATTTACATGAAGGTCGGGCTCTCAGACTTCCATAGATCAACCTTCGCTTAAGCTCAGTGAGAGGCATGGGAAAGAAAGAGACTAATCAGATTTATCACAGGCTAGCTTTATAATTATTTACTCCATTAGCCATTAATGGTCGACACGAAGTGCACTGGCTCGCAAAATTAGAATCCTTATCTGTATGTTCCAGAACCTTCACTGTACTGAAGGAAGGAGTAAATGTGATGTGCCCTAACCAAGAGATGCAGCAGGTATACAAGGACGTTTTGAGGGCATGGGAAGAGGAAGTTATGGAGAAACTCATCCTGATGTCGTAAAAGTACACATTTTTGAAGGGAACCCACAAGATTAATCAACCTTTGTGGGTTTTATTAATGTGGAATGTAGCTTTAATTTAAAAAAATAACCTGAGTTTGATCTGTTCCAATAGTTTTCCAATCCAGTGAAAAGAATTGAAAACCTGAAAAAGTGTTTTTTCTGCATCATAATAATCTACTGTCTTTCTTTAGAAATGTACATGATTTCCATTCATTTAGGTATATTTGTGAAGAGTACAACACATTTGCACAGACTTTTTTTTCACCAAGTTTAAAAGTAATTTGTAAACTTATAACATAAATTTGTGATGAATTATGTCCATTTCATGAAATTCCTAAACCATGTATGGTTTTCTTTTACAAAATGTTTCAAATTAAAAGGTTGTTAAAAAAAGCTTTAAGATTACAGAATTTTAAGTTGAAAATCAGAATTTAAAGTCTATTTTCATTTTTATATAATTTTTTTAACCACTGTTAAACAGCAGTGTGCTCTGATATTTTTGTAAGTTTGCGTTATAAGCAACAAATAAGTTTATTTTCCTTTTTTTTTTATTTATCAGCATATAAAGAAAGAATTTTGTATCTGTTGTCTCTCTGTGCTTGTCCAAAAATGTAAATTAGATGCTCCCATCACATGTGGAAGAATTAACATCAAGTTCTTAGTCTCATCGGTACATGGAAGAATTGACTAAAACTCTTATATACAATGCATGAAAGACACAGATGATGTTGGTAACCATATCTCCATGTCTGGATTCATGAGATCATTCAGTCTTTTTTTGTTTTGTCGGCGAGGTTCACCAATAAACGGGTCTTTGTGACTTAGCTGCTTTCCCGCTTTTGTCTGAGGAAGAAAAAATAAAAACAAGATAAAAACAATCAGTCTCTCCTCCGTGTTTATTTTGAACGCCTCTTCTTCTGCGTTGGTTTCATTAGCAAATACTGATATTTATACCTACAGTGCCCTTTAGCATTTTTTAACAACCGCTAAAGGGAAACCAGTTATTAATAGGAACAAATCACAAATAAAGCAACTTATACTCCAAAAAATATGGCAAGGCTGCAGTCATTTACATAACATCTGTTAAGCTGATCTAATTTTGCATGTTTTTGCAACAAAAAATGAATGATTACATTTCTACATTTGAGAGTAAGGTCCAAAGCAGTTGTAAAGGAACAGTAAATGAACACTGTGCATTTTGGCAGGGCTCAAAATCCAAGAGCCATTCTGTCAGACAGCAAAATGCAGATCTTGAAAATCGTTGTGCTCAAGGTTAATTTCAGCAGATGAAAACAACACAATTCAAACGAGCTGCAACAATTTGTCTAAAGAACAGGGTGCTACAGATGGCTTACATAGCTACAGCATTTGGCTCCACCGTCTTCTTTTCTCTAATCTCAGCTTTTAACATGACACATTTTCTAAAGACCACAAAATTAATCAAGCTAATTGCAATTTTTCATCTTTTGTCAAACTACCTCCTGTCATTTTGATGAATTACTCACTTAGAGTTAATGAAGATAGCAACAATTACTTGAAGTCATGCTTCATTTACCTGAAACAGTTGCTTTGGAGTTGGAAGTCTCAGTTGCTCCTCCTGGCTCCCTCAGTTCATAGAGTGAAAATGAAGATTGAAATGACAAAATCCGTGTTATTCTTGACCTGTGGGACAAATTTTGTTTCACTGGGATTGATGTAAAATCAAGAAGAGACACAATGAACATCATGTTGTTTCTATAGTTACATCTTTTTAAAAAAATGTTGAGATTTGGCAGATGCTTTAGCTGCTCTATTACATCCAGAATTTCATGAGGGATTATTCTGTTGAGGTAGTCGATCGTTTTCTCTATAAGTACGATCATCACATTGAAGGAACTGTCCAAATATTTCAATGGTTCTCCACCATTTTAATCTCTTCTGTTCAAATATCTCATTTTTTCAGCTGTCATTGCAGTTGTGTTCGGTATCTCTCTCCTATCTTTCATTCAGAAACCTGATTAAAAGAGCTTTTGTTGTGGCCGACGATGGCTTCTTGCCTGCCTCTAGAGGCAGGAAGGAAAGGCAGGCAGAGGGCAGCTCAAGTAAAAAGAAAGTGTGTTGACCCCAACGCACAGCAGCCACAGGGGAGCTGGAAGACTCCAACTAAACGAGCGCCCGTGTCAGATAGGCACTAAATGGGAACACTCTAAGGTCTTTTTCATCTCTGTATCCCCCTGAGCCACCGTTCAATCAGCGCGTGTTCCTCAGTTAACGCCGCATACACACGGATTCAGTTCGTCGGGCTGATGGGGCGCACTGTACTGCAAAAGTTTACACTTTCTGCAATATTTTTGCCTTTAGCAAAAAAAAAAAAAACACTGGCAGCAGCTTTTTCTCTATACTAATTTCTTTTTCATATAAAAAAATGGTCACAGGTAGGGATGGGCAGCTTGTGTCACTATTCATCAAGCAGAGTGATTTGAACCCATGTGTTGGATCATGTATCGAAACACTGGTGTCACATGACCAATGACATTTGGCGCTTTGAACATCATCACTGTTTCACTTTGTGCTTCATTGCAAACGAGGCTGTTCGATGTTTAATGGTCAGTCAATATGTGTCATTGGCTCATGGCGCTTCAGGTCATCCTGATCCAATGACAGATTAGCGTCTTGGTGTTATACCACCTATAAAATATGCTTCATTATGCATCAAAACTGGGTTGGGAGATTTTGAAATTAAGTGAAATTATTTTCAAAATAAAATGAAAAAAAAAAAACTCATGACAACAAATATCTGGTCAGCTTCTGTGAATAATAATTCCAAATCAAATGTACAATTCTCCAAATCACAAATCCCATCATCTTTAATATTAATTAACATTAAATCCTAATGTAATCTGCATTGATTGTTTTGATTCATCTGGGGTGTGTTTTAGGATAACAGAGTATTAGGACCACTGTAAAAATGAAAAAATAAAAATGTTTACTAGAAAAAAACCTCCTAAAACTATAGAAAAAAGTTGTGATTTTATGAGATAACATTATGGGAAAAGAGGTCAAAAACTTACAGGGTTAAAAAAATTGATGAAATTGTACGATTAAATTAATACATTTGGTAAAAGGCTCTTTACTAAGAAAAATATAAACAAAAACCCACAAAATTTGGCTATGAAATGTGTAGAACGGATTGTACGTTTTTTAAAACGGATTATAAAACAAAGCAGTGTTTTGATTCGCACATCTCTGAGCGTTCCTCTAAAACTCCGCTTTCTGCGGAACCCTTCCCAATCTACAAAAACAAGCGGGTTCTCACATTGAGACGTAGACGTAGCCCCTTTCAGGAAGAGTCTGCACTACCAGCACCGCCCCAATAGCTAACACACACACTTTCCAGCAGTGATCAGCAAGATGCTTTCATTTTATATGCACAATATGCACATTCATCTTTGCAAAAGTTCAGATGTGGTTTTATTTTGGTGGGTGAAATGCAGAAACACTGCCGAGGTCGACTCTAGGATGCCATCATGAATTGGGTGGTACCCATTAGGAAAGGCGGGGCCTCAGAGATCGAAACGTCTTACTTTCATGTAGGAAAAGAACTCATAAAAATAACATATATTTTATTTTAAGAAACTGTTTTTTAGTGTATCATATATATGAGCATAGTTTACTCTGAAAGGCTTAAGAATAGCAAACAGTAAACGTTTTACATCACAATAGGAGAGTACTAATATTTGAACACTGCAAACAGCTTTTTATTCTCTAATTACCTTCTTTTTAATGTTTTGGATCTCTCATCTTAGAATTTTTTCCTCTGGGACTGCGTGACATTTGGGAGGCTGCACTGGCACCCATCAAGAGTCCAGCTGCAGTGACCGAGGTCATTTCCACAAACCTTCGCTAAAGCCTGATGGAGCCTCGAAGCAGAAGCCAAAACAGGGACAGAAAACGCTTCCACCAACCTCTGAAGATGATCAAACAGAGCAGGCAAATCAAAAGATACCCAACAGGCAACTGGGATTCTGTTTCATAAGGATGTAGGGGCAAGAAAGCAATTTTCTCTGACAAGCACATTTTAGAACATGTGCATGCTTCTCTAGTAGGCCTATGGACAGTTCTTAAAGTTAGTATGTTTACTGTTTGACTAAATCCAGATATTTCTGTGTTTAAAAATTCTCCCTTATAGCAGTTTTCTCCTATCTGATATATATAAAAGCTGTGAATGTCACTGACTGCAGTTAGAAACCTCTTTTTAATAAAGGGTGTTTCAGCATTACCCAGAAGAGTTCATATAAAGCTGTTTTTTTATCTCTTTTGTTAACATATTCTCTTTAGAAGCATTTATTATTTAGTAAAAAGTAATTGTTCCAGGTACACTACATCTGATTTTGATCTGATAGTGCAATCACACAACCTATAAAAGACTTGGTAAGTTACTTCTGCAGCTTTTTAAGTAAAATGAGACATTATTTATTGATAATCTTTGCATTTTGAGCTGAAGAACATTCAACAACACATTTTAGCTCTATTAATGAGCTGTTGTAAAAAGAACATCCTCATAAACTTTTAGAAGATTTTTCTTTTGCCTTAGGACTCTTTTGTAAGAAATATCAAAGTTTGAATTGCTTTTACATTTCAAACATCAGTTTTATCCCCATTGCTTCTTCTTGCAGTTATCGTCCTCAGGAAATGACAGTGTCTCTGCTGTACATACAAATAGAGAGAAAAAAATGAAAAACATGAGCTATTCCTCAATTAGATATCTGACATTCAATACTCTCATATCTCCTATCATCCCAAACAACATTCCCCCCTCCGCCTCGCACATCAAAGTCTCAATATTTGTACAGCACCTGTCTTGAACAGAATATTGGTGATGGGAGCAAATAAGCCACATGGGGTGTGTCTACAGGCAGCACATACAAAATGCGGAGAACACTTTTGCTGATCACAGCTGCCAAGAAGGCAAATGTGTGATATCTTGATATTTACACAGGAAAAAAAAAGGATGCTTTCTCCATTGCATTTTCTATTTATTTTTTTTTTCTGATATTGCTCTCAAACTGCAAACCCGCAAGCATAGATAAAAATCAATTCAGATATTGGGAATCGTATAACATGCTCTTGAAAATTTAATTCAATGGTAACCCCTAACATTTGCGTTCGACAAGAAGCCTTTCTTCTAAATAACACTCAATGTTGAATTCAGATGAGCTCTTTGAAAGGCAGCAGCAGCATCCTTCGGAAGCTGCAGGAAGCAGTGATCACATTTTTACCGTTTTAATTGTGCAAGTTCTTCAATGTAGTCATATGGTCTGTTTATATCCTGAAGTGTTTCTGTTTTGTTCAGGGGATTGAATTCATGCTAACAATTAAATCCCGTTTTTAATTCCATTTAATTTTAGGGAACAACACAATGTCTATGCAAGTCAAAGGAAAAAAATATATGCAGGACTTGCTGTTGTATAATTCTGGCCAAGTAGAAGAAGTGCAGTCAGATCACTTACCTCCAAATTAGTCTGTGTTTTCGCGATTTAACAGTTAAAGGTTCAAATAGTTGATCAATGAACGCACGATTAGAACATAGAGCCGGAGACTGGACTTAAAAATAAGCAAAGGGAAGCACAAACACAAGAATTCTGAACCCAGAAACAAGGGTTTACATGCATGGACTTCACTGAAAGCGGTCGCTTGAAAGCGAGTCAATGTGGTTGGTGTGAAGGTACCTCGAGAGGTGTTTTTATGGAAAAATTCATTAAGCATTTTAAAGCAGCAGTCAATAAGAAAATGGAAGTATTTCAAGGTTCCTCTCATGTAAATCAAACTTCCCCGTAAGGAGGAAAAGATACTGTAAAAATGTGGACTCGCATCAGGAAAAGTTCAAATTAGAAACACGAAAAGCAATGGAGTTCCATTTTACAAATAAAGTTTTCTGTGAACTAACGTGTTCAGACTGCAATTGTTTCTATTGTTCAAATGATTTTATTTCAGGCTGAGAACTGTTTTGTCTCTAAGGATGCAATTGAAATCTCTTTTAATGCTTTATATATATAAAAGGAAAAAAATACTTTGATTTGGGTTTTTCCTCATTAGTGCATCTATTTGTCAAAAAACTTTGCCAAATATTCAGCAAGTCCAATGCGAGTTGAAACAGGCATGGTGCAACTTGGAGCTTGTTTTGTTTGTTTCTTCTCTCTAGATCTAAAGATGTTTTGCTGCCTCCTTTGTGATTTTACGAGCATTACGTTTATGTGTGGGGTTTTGTTTTGAGCTGTTCCATACAGTAAGCCATTCCCTGAGGATACAACTCAGGGAAGGGAAGCAAACTTTAGTTTAAGGTTGTTTTTTTTTGTTTTTTTCTGGTAGCAAGTCATTTCTTATTTTCTGATCCAGAATGATGCAAAGTCAGTAAAGATGGCAGGTTTTCTTTCCTTCATTTATTTATCAAATGTAATGACTTGCTTCATTTTAAAATGATGCTCAGATGTTCTGCTTGTTCCCCTCTGGGGTTGGAGGCGAGGTTCTAAAGTCTTCTGGGTGTAGATGGGCCTCTTGTCTGTGACCAGTGAGCACTCATAGTGCTGTCGGGACAATTGACTGTTTATAGAACTGGACTGAGTGACCGCTTCCTCCTCGCTGTCCAATTAAGAAGTACCTGCTGGTCCCAAAAAGCCAAAATCCTATGGACTTCTATCGAGCAATAATTGACTATTTCAGTCGTTTTCTTCAGAAAACAGCCAACAGTTTTGCTCTTTTACCTTTTTGAACATGTTATTGACAATCCCAATTGTTTACCTTCTATTTTTTTATCTAGTGCAAGTTATTCATGTTCTAAACTGACCAATCAGCTTCCTAAGTAAAAGTATACAGTCTTGCATCAAATGTTTGAAATGTTGATTGACATTTCCTCTCCCCCATCCGCTTTCAAGTGGTAGAGGTGTGGCCTTCCATAAGCTCACTCCTGATTAATGAGTGTGGTTTCCATAGAAATGTTGACTCAGACTAACCACTGCTTACTGCTTATTGACTTAATTTAGTTGGAATCAGAAGTAAGTAATTTTCTACGGGTAATGTCACACTCACTCAGTCCAGTTCTCATATACAGTCAATAGTGGGGACTCATGCTGGACCCCAGGCACTGTGACAGGACTGGTTTCCAATAGAGGCTTCCCTCTTTACCTTCCACTGAAGGGTCGCTTTACTTTTGATTCACTTTCTACATCCTGTAGCATCATCATCCAGTTTACTAACTCACCTGAGCACAAACAGGAAGCATGCAGACGTAATATGTTTGACATGTGGTTACCTGTATGTCCATGTGATTGCAGCAGGATCTGTATTTGCAATATGCATGACAGTTATTGCAACCAACAGATTTGTTTGCAGTATTTAAGTGTGTGTCTGTTGACAGGTTCAGTCCTTTTGATACATACAGTATGTGGAATTTATAATCCAAAGCAACTTGTTGCTTTTTTTGTTTGCAACCCCCCTCCTATGAGTTTCTTTTTTGACTTTATGATTTTTTTACATGAGTACTGTTTGCTTTTAGGTACATTTAAAACTTTGCTGCATGTGGTAAACATACATTTGAGGTGATGAGAACATTGGTCCCATCGAGACATTTCACAAAGACCAAAGAGTGAGTAGAAGTAGTGTAATATCACTGTCTTTTTGTGTTCAAGAACTATGTTCTTAATCTCTGCATTTCCAGGTTATGAAAATGCATTTCCATCCAAAATAACAACAAAATGCAGCTTCTCATGGCGTATGTTAACACATTAGAACACTAAGGACTGGGACAATTGTAACTCTGAACATCACGATAAAGCTTCAAGAAAACCTTTCAGCATTCAAATAGATCTATTCATTATTTTTTTCATCAGTCATAACATGTCAATCAAAGAGTTTTCAACACTCATAGCACCACTACTAACACATTTATAGCACATATAATCTGTTAACTGCATGTTTTTGTCCACATTTTTTTCTTTTTTATGTATTTTCAGCTGAAAGTTACGGCCTGAAAGGAGAACTCCAATGATTGAGCGATTTAACCTCATTTCAACCTTTTTCTGATTAAATAAAAGAATCAAAACTTTTTAATTTCTATGGATTTACCAGCTATGCGTCAATCACTCATTAAAAATGAATCACTATTGAACCAATCAACACATGACTGAGTCCCTGCTTGCTTTTTTCAGTATGAATATCTGTAAACACTCATGTTTTCAAGCATGCCGTCAAGTATCTGTGCATTTAGTATTTAAAACGAGCCCATCCACAGTCGAGTGGATCTCCTTCAGGTTTTGCGAATATAATAAACATTCAAACGGACACTTTTCCAGCCTAGTTGCTACGACACCGATAAAGAGTTCACAGGCTCTGTCACGTCTGTGATCACAGCTTCCAATCTAAATCAGCCGAACGCAAAGCTCCAGCGCTAACCAGTCAGTCCACAGCACATCCTGGCAATTAGGGCCACAGCTTGGGGGGAAAGCATGACAGTTATGAAGATCAGTGCTGCCAACAGACACCAGCTCTTTACTTATATATATATATATATATATATATATATATATATATATATATATATATGTTGTATAAATCTATGTACATGTATAAAATTAAGAAAAAACAGCATAAATGTGAAGGTTTATTTGGCATTGTTTTGTGCAAAAGTAGAATGAATGACTGGCCCCTTTAGAATTGGGTTATTCTGGGTGAATCCTGTGAGTAAATGAATCAAAATGTGACAAATAAGAAAGCCACTCTTCACTCTCTGTGAAGCCTTTTATCACAGTTTCTTCTATTTTCCCTTCATCACCCAGATCCCTCCTGCCCCACACGCTGACATCCATAATAAGAGGCTGAGTCACGGAAATGGGAACTTTTCCAGTTTTTTTTTTTTTTTCAAAAGTATATTGAAAATATCACACAATTGGGGTAAAAATTCTTGAAACAAATCCAGTACCTTAAGGCATGTTTAATCTTCAGTAGCACTGCAGCACTTTTGTCAAAGCAGCAGGGCTTTGAATCCAGCTGTGTTGTGTCCAGCTGTTAAATCTTTAATGCTACCCCTATCTGACACCACTCCACCCTATACCCACCTCTACTGTAACAACAACGCTCTAAGTACTTTCAGAAAAATTGGTAAAACCAAATAGGTTCCCTCATTTTTCAGTGATTTAATTAAAAATTTGAGCTTTTGGCAAAACAAAGAAATGACTTTTTTGTTTTAAATTATGTATAATTTTGTTGTTTACGAGCTAAAAGTTTCAAAGTAATTAGTATGTGACTATTATTTCAAAAATCCTTATACTAAAGGGAAGATAAATAATGTTTACCAAAAATGGAGATGGACGTATTTCAGTAGGTGAAATGAATCAGAGGCAACTATTCAGCTTTAATTTTAGGTGAAATGATAGACTTTAAAAATGTAATTAATGTAAAGATTTCATTTTTCTATCTAAAAAAATCTATCAGTCAGTAAAATGAATACAACTTTGCTTAAACAGGCCGTTCACAGTCTCAAGACTAAATTCATATTTAAAAACAATATTTATTCTATGTCACCTCAACTAGAGAAGGACCTTGTGCTCCAGTTCTGACCTCCTTTTCTCACAAAGCATCTACCACAAGTGATGTAGATCCTATCTCTTGACCAGTACTCCTCTGTGGCCACTTCTCTCTCTCTGGTGTGCCTCAGGGTTCTCCACTAGATCCCCTGTTATTAATTCATTATTTTTAATTAAACACGATGTCTCGTAAGCATTGTTTGCTTGATTATAAACCGTTTTTATCACTTTAAAAGCTGGTAATGATTCTACTGCAATGCTGACAAACTGTCCAAAAGACTAAAGTTAAGTTAAAGTCCCATCGTTTGTCACGCTCCTAGGTGTGTGATGTTTGTTCTCCTCATTTGACCCATCCCCTGGGGGTGCGGTGAGCTGCAGTCACAGCTGCGCTCAGGAACAATTTGGTGATTTAACGCCCCAATCCAATCCCTTAATGCTGACTGTCAAGCAGGGGGGTACTGGGTCCCATTTTTAGAGTCTTTGAGATGAATTGGCCTGAATTTGAACTCACGACCTTCCAGTCTGAGGGCAGACACTCTACCACAAGGGCATGGAGCTGAAAATTGACTTAAAGTTGCCACCTGTGGTATTTGTGTATCACTAGTTTTGCGTTTGGGGTCAAACTTTGAACTGAATATATACAGTACCATCTCCAATAAATGCAAATTGCAGTTCTTGGCTTAAACTTCTTAGTAAAATTAATATAGGATTACATTTAATGGCTGCAAACAGCTCTTGCAATGACCTCTGTGTAGTTTATAACAGCTTGAAAGCCAGAGAAGAAGATAGAGAGCCCTTTAGACCGAGAAAAGTCCTCTTGACAGTTAAATACTTTACATTAGGGGTCAGAAGCAAATATGAATGTCGTGTCTGGCGTTAAAGATATTTGCTGTGAGAATAAATAGAAGATATAAAAAAGTGTTTCACAGTACTTCATACGCATGTTTTTGAGCACAGTTTGGGGGTTAAATAAAGGTAAAAGTTTTGTTTCCGCCAGTTTTGATTTGTGTCCTATATTTTGAGATGACCCAGCCTTGTTTCCGAGCAATTTTCTCTGTTGCAAACATGTTTACATCGTTACAAGAGCAGGTGACAACGGTCAGAACTCCGGCAGGACCAAGCAGGAGGAGAACATGCAAGCAGCGGGAGGCACTGGTAATGGTCAGAAAACCAGCAGGCAGGAGTTGGATTAAGGAAACAGTCCCACGCAGAGCTTTGTTCTGAGTTTATGAATACTGGATGAAGGTGCAGAATTCCATTTCATAAGGTAAAAGCTGCACTTTTCTCACAGACATTAAGCTTTTTTTATAATAACTAAATAAATAAACTTAACAGCCATTTGTTTTTGTTAAGTTTTATTGAGCCAGTCAATCATTGTGATCGTTTTTGGTAGAAAATAGGTCAGTTCTCCTTTATATTTTTCAATCTTTGGGCCTCAATGCTCAGTCGTGAGCTGCTGTAAAAACAAATGCAGAGAACAACAGCAATAGAACATTTACAGTGCAGAAAGTGGTGCACTTCCTGGCTAATGCGGTGGAAGCTGAGTTGTCCTGACAGCCTCTTAATGAAGCAGCTCTCAGACATCATGGAATGGACTGACCAGACACCAGCCGGACCGAGCGTTCAGCACTATGTCCGGCTTCATGTTGTCATTCTCTTTCATTCTAATGCATTTTGTTTTAGGCTTTCCTTTCAAATGTTATTGAGTGTGTGTGTGTGTGCGTGTGTGCTCTTTTTTATTATAGGGGCATTTGAGGGAATTACAACATTTAACATTTTCAAGGTTTGGTGAAACAGATCAATTTCACACGTAAAACAATTGTACTTAATGTATTTTACTTTTTTCTAGAGTAATTAGCCGTTAAATTATTTTGATTTATGACAAGTTAATTACTGAGAACAGTTAGAAGTGTTTTCAAACTAATTTTTGAGGCAGTGTGATGACATTTATAGATGAAGCACACCACTGGGACTTCAATGCAAAACAACACTATTTTGAGTCTTGAAATTCTGTCATGAGTTTTATGATTTTTATTTTTTTTAAATTCAATTCCTTTATTACAAAGAGTTGGGAAAAAAACATTGTTTTTTTTTTTTTTTTTTAAATAAAAACATCTCCGAAAGTTTTTTTATGATACATTTAATGTTTTTAAAATAGAAAAATAATAGTTGGAAGTAAAATCCTTTAACAAAGTTTAAATAAAATAAACACCTTTAAGAAACCAAACAATATTCATTACAATGTCTTATAGTAAAACATTTTTTTTAAATGAAGAAAAATATCCCAATGAGGTGTAAAAGAAAGGTAATACAATTAATTTCTGATGAAAAATTAATATTTAACGTTACAAAATAACTTAAAAATGAATATAGTTGTTTTTTAACCAATAAGTCCAACTCTTCATAAGTATCTCTAAAGAAATCAGAGAATCCAGCTTAGCCTGGACTACAACATTGTAAGCTGCTGCTGTTCGGTTAGGAGCACCGACTCCACTCATGGAAATTGTCAGTTTGCATCCCTGCAGTGTGTTGAAATGAAATGTCAAAGTCGCACTTCAGTTGCAAACCTTTATCTCTGGAGGGAAAGCCTCACCTTGTCTTTCAAGGCGACAGCAGATATGATTGGCATGTCAACACCATCCCCTTCTCCCTACTGATAACAAATGACACATTGAGTGCATGGGAAATAAAACCTGACCATCTTCACAAACAACAGCAAACTTGTGCTTGTGAACATCACAGCATCTCATATGTTTAATAAAGACACCAGATTTATCTTGCATTGAAGAGAAATAGAATCCAAATTAAAGAAATTATGGATTTGTTTGGTAAATATGTGGTAAATTTTGGATTCACGTTGCCTTTTCTAAAAACGTTTTCTTCTCAGGCCAATGCAAGCTTGTGTGAAGCTGCTGCTTCAGTTCAGCTCAGATGAGCTGTAACCTTCAATACTATCAGAAAAAAAGAGCAAATTTCATAGGGGTGCACCAAACAAAGATCAACTCAAATCCAATTTTGCATGAAACATTAACTGCTACATCTGGTTGTGAGATATTTCCTCAATCATTCTGCTTTTTACGTCATTCGACGTGCTGCCAATATGCTTGTGTATTGCATGCTTTTTTTATGTATGAGCAGATGTCAACAACGATGCCTTTAACTTTCCATTATCAGGTCAAATACAAAATCTAATTGATTTTCCAGCTTCTGGAAGTGTTGACAGCCCTCACAGAGCGCGTTAATGTGCAACTGTGTGGAATTTAATGATGACTTAGTGTAAAAAACCCTTCACAATCACAGTGGTAAGTGAAAAGTTAAACTATAACTTAATAACAGCACTCTTAGCAGGTTTGGCAGAAGGCCGATTGGTCTCAGAGAATGAAGCCAGATATGTGCACCTTCTCAACTCTTCCAGGTATGTTTCTCTGGACAGAATCATCTTCATGTTTTTCAGTTAATTATCAAAAAAGCAACATCTATGAACCTGAAAAAAGGAATGAAAATCTCATCCTCTCTCTGAGTGTCAGCTTTTAGTTCTCATCACTGACTTTTTTTTAATTGGGTGACTGGCTGAGCACTGCAGCAGAAAGCTGCTAGAGTCAAAGGTCATGTAAGTATGCATTGAATCCATTACGTTTTCCATTGATGATGGGATTAGCAGTTATTGGTGGCCCATGAAATGAGATTTCGCATTCTGACTGTGATGAGATGAGATCACGTGCTTAGCTTCTCATTAAGAGACAGCAGTGGAGATTGATCAGAAGGTTTGGGTGATCACATACTCTGGTTGACCCTGTTATTGTTGCTATGATTTGAAGTGTGAGGGTTTTGTTGCTTAGCTGCAATTTTACAGTCAAGTATGATTTGCCAAAAGATTTTTTAAAAAGAATTGATGTGGTGGAAAACTTTTCTTTTAGTTACAATTTTTTGAATCATTTTATTGATATTTTTAAATCAGTTTTTGCAATGCACATTAATAAAAATGTAATGGCTAAGTTTTGGATGGATCACAGTTCTAACAGGTTTCACATACTTTTATATGTCCTATATTCATTATGCCCGTTTGAAAAGGGTTTAGTTTGTTGATGCTCAAGCTTCCTCTCCTTTTTAAAGGGTTGTTGGTGAAACCCAAAGTTAATTCAGTGAAACGTTGTAGGACTTGTCTTCCCCACCCACCCTTTCCAGGAGCTTCTGTCAAAGCCAGTACTAAAAAACTGCGAACTGAAAAAATGTTATTACCTTAAAGTATCCTGCTTAGTCTGAGCAGATCAATACTTGGCAAACTGGTAAGCCTCCTAAGTAGTGAAAAATTGCTTTCCAGAGGAACGATGATGTAAAATCCATAAATCTTCTCCATGTTGATTATTCCTCCTTAAGTTTTTTTTTTCTTTTTAAATTTTAAGTTTTGAAGGCTTTGATTTTGAAATATCACATTCCTTTTCTATATAATGTTGAGAGTCATTAGGCTTCCAGTTGTTAGAAGAGGATGCCCAGGTTTTTTATTTCAGCTTGTCCATGGCTGCTGCTCCACTTTAACCATATGGAACTCCTGCATGGCCACAGATTCAGTTAATGTTCATCCAAACATCTCACAGAAAAGCTGCACAAAAGTCTTGTTCGGTCACATCGCTATGCTTTGTCTTAACCAAACAGAACATTTATGTATATATGCAGTGTAAAAAGACATCCTCAGTAATGTGGACCGACTCAGGCACCTAGTTTGCTGGATTATCTATCACCTGCCTGCAGGCAAACCTATGCTTTCAAATTTTTCACCCCAACTCCTTCTCTGGCTCACCGCCCCTCACATGCTAAATAACTGACACAGTTTTCATTGAGCCAGATCTAGCGTTCTTCTTGCCCATAGTTTTGGAATATTTTTTACCTGCAATGCCACAATAACATGTCAGTTTCAGCTGAAGGCAAAGGAACTCATTTATTTCCATCTTTTTTTTTTTTTCTTTGGCCCCCAGCTGGATTCAAGACGATTGCCTGGAGGGAATACATTTTGAATAGTTTCTTAACAAGCACTCCAAGGATGCAAAAGAAAAAGAAAAAAACAATGCAGTGTTGATTTTATGCCAAATTCTAAACAAAAAAAATATATTTTTCTTATAGGGAACCAGTTGAATTAAATGTTCTGTCCCATAAGCTCTGTATCCCATCTTGAAAAACTACTTTATTTATTAACTAAAGCCGTGAGTCAAAGTAAAAGCTTTCGTTAAACTGAGGCTAAAAGGTTAACGTTCTTTAGAATCACGTCACGGGTCACTGGTGGGTTTGATCTGTTTTTTTGACCTCCTGTGGTCATGACCTTCGACTGCATTCAGCCTTTGACTGAGCCTCAAAACACGAGCAGGTAAACGCATAAAAGAAGTATTTAGCATTCTGTAAAAGAGCCTTCACAGTAGCGGTGTTGTTCCCGAAGCCCTCCTGAACACACACTGAGAACAACGGCGAGCGAAAATAAAGATGAGAGGATTATCTGGCAGATCATCATGCAGGTTCACGTGTGATCAGCAGATTCAACTAATGAATGGGTACACGTCTGTGTCCTGGTTTGTGCCAGTGCCGTGAGCGTGAAAGGATGAATGAGACTCTGGAAGGAATCTGTTTTGCTTCTGCTTTTGTTCTTTGTTCATCACACTGTGTAATGAAGCTCCTTGCATGGCAATTTAATTTGACAAATGTGTTCTGAATGCTTAGCAACACCATTTATCTCCTGCAGTCTGATTGTTTTTTTTTTTGATTGGACAACGCTATCAATGTGTTTTTGTTCCTCTTTGTGTTATAATGTGAAGAAAAGCAAAATTACATCTTTCTGATTTGGACAGTGGACAGAAATTTTGAAATGGACAGAAAAATGTGTAACCATTTAAAGATTTCAATAAAAAAACACTCCAGCTGGATCAAAACCTTAAGTCATGTCAACAGCAATGTTCTTGTCAATACAGGTAAGGAGAAGCAGCATTAAACAGCTATTTCTATGACTTTTTCCACGGCTTGTGACTGCTCATCCTAAAATGTTTGTTAAAATGCTGCTCCAATCATATTTTGATCTATTTTTAAAAATTTTCCCAGTGGTCTTTTAATTATGATTATGAGACGTTTAGTCAAAATAAAAAAAACATGTAGTTTTCTAGGTCAAAGTTTCTGCAAAGAGACAGGAGTTCATCAGAAATTCATCCTCACACCGCCTACCTGCAACAAAAATAGTGAGCAATATTGGAACTATCCTGCTGTACAGTTCGCAGCTCGGACAAGGAAAACTAAGATGCACAGAGATTTATTTGTTGCAAGTGGATGCATAAAGGTGCATTCACACTGGATGTGGCCGGCGCGACGGGGCATCAAGTTTCAAGTTTTGCCCTGAACTTCCAAATTTCTTAACCCACTGGGGCCGCTGAGTTGCTGGACTGTCCAGTTACTGTTGGGGTACACCCTGGACAAGTTGCCGTGGAAGGTCCCGTGTGAATGCAGCATAATAATGAAGCGGATCAGTGAGCTTGTGGCTCATCGTTGTAGCTTCTACATCACAACTACAAGCTTATTTTTGCAACAGCATTTTTTCATCTGGTCCTGATTCACCACCACTTGAATAAAGAAATACACAGAAATGCCATTTTAAGCCTAATTTTCTCTATACATGTCCTCCATCATGAAAAAATGCTTTGAGAACATGTTAAAATCACTAAAACCATGGTTTTCATTAGAGTGGGTCTTTCATCTAAAATCCAGAACTCTTGACACTTGACAAAAGAAGAAAAAACTTCAGAAATGTGCTCAATTCTTCACCAACTATACACACATAAACAATTTAAGTTTACAAATAAGCTGCAGTCATCATTCAACTTGATCTTAGATCATCAGCGATGGCATACTGTGTAAAAATCTGGTGAAGAACTTTGAGTTTAACACATTGCAAAAGAGGCCACTCTGCAGCTCAGCCTGCTGACTAAAAGAAAATCTATCAGGATTTCTCTGTTTTTATATTAACATTACTTCAACATTTTACATTTTCTTTTGAACATGGTGTCAAGGTTCTTTCTGACCAAAAAAAAACAAATTTGTAATACATTTCTTGTTAGTATAGAAACTGGATGTGGGTCACATTTCATGTAAGCTGAAGTCATTTTGTGTTTTAGTTCCTGAAACCTCTAAGTTTCATCAATAAATAAAGTTCTGTGGTGCTATGTCAAAAAAGCCTTTCTACACTCAGCAGGACTCTGATGTTAGAAAGACTTGCCATCATCTCCTACCAGGTTATAAATCACTTACCTTATGATCAGTCACCTGCCAAGTACACCTTAGCAAGTGTCAGCTTATTGGATCATCTATCACGTTTAATTGTCTGCTGTGTTTGCGAACTGTGGTCGGTAAAGTGTCTGACAAAGTCTCTCCAATATCTCCAAAGAAACAAGCCAAACTCCAGATGTGTCTTTTCTTTTTCTTTGTAAAAATTCGCATTTTTCTACATGACATCCAATGCTGTTTGCAAAAATGAGGAGGGATATCTGGGTCCTGATTGGGCATCGTCTTCTGTTCTGTAGCAGACAGGACAAAACCATCACAGGCAAAAAGCTGTTTTAATGGGGAGATCGGTGGAATGAGGTAGCAGAGTGAGTTGTGGATTAAATACATGTTCCCTGCGCAGAAGAGAGGAGGCGGCGAGTGGGAGGACTAATTGTCTTTGTAGTGCCTTATAAAGTGTAGGGTCATTAGTGTTAATCATGCTGTGCTGTCACCAAGGCAGCTGTGATTATCTGACTTCCATTGTTGGTGCTGCTATTATTGTTCTGACTTTGTGAGGGCTCGCTTGTGCAAGCAACGTTCTTCTTTTCACCTGTGTCCATCTAATTTGTTTTTGGTTTTTTTTGACAGCTTGGCAGCAACGCCTCATTGTCCTCACTAGCCTCATGAGGTTGTTCTGATATTCCACTCTTCCACAAGTACAACATGCAGTTCTTCCAGGTCATTTGGAGGTGGGGTACAATCATCATGTCCCAGACGTGCTCTAAGGGGTTCTGGTCAGGGGACAGTGGTGGCCATACCATTTGAAACACTGCAACTTCCTGAAGTTGAACTGTAACAATTCTGGCTCGATGTAGTGGAGCATTATCATTCATGGACAGAAAGTTGGGGGTGTGCTGGTGGAACTGGGGGATGATGATGGGTTCTATGATGTCTCTGAGGTAAGAACGTGCAGTGAACAGGCCATTCACAATAACCAAATTGGTTTGGGGTTGACTGGGGATGCTTGCTCAGACTGATGCACCTCCTTCACCAAAATGAAACCCGGGGACCATGTTGAGCATGGCGTATCGCTGACCACGCCTTCTCCAGTGTTGACTACCATCATTTCTGTGCAAGCTGTGATAAATTCTGTCAATAGTTGTGTTTTGATTCAAGCCTGATAATGAGACTTGAACTATTCATTATTTTCAAAAGATTTTATTCCTACAACTGCACACTTTTTCAAATGTAGACAGAACGCATGGTTTAATGTTGCACTAACAGTCAGATTTACAAAATTAGCTTAAAGTTCATTTCCAAGAGGTGTTATTTTGGTGCTGCAAAAACCCATAGCAAGAAGGCCCTGGTTCAAATCCCAGCTGTGTTGTTTTAATATCCTCCCCGTACATGTGTGGGTTTTCTGCAGACACTCCAGCTGCTTCTCACGGTCCAAAAAGATGCTTTATAGGTTAATAAGCAACTCTAAATTTGCCTTTAGGTGTAAATGTTAGCAGTTTTGTGGTTCTGTTGCCCTGTAGTGGAGTGGTTCTTCGTCTGTGGTGTACCTCGCCTTTGTCCAACAGTCAATAGGATATGCTCCAGCCTGCCACCACATCCTGCCAATGACCCCACATGGGACTACACAGCTGTGAAAGAGGAATTTAGATATCACAAAATGTATAAATATTGTATTTGAATATCTGTGTTGCACAAAGCAAAACCTTCTTTTTCTTGAACATTTACATTTTGGACTGAATAAGTTCTGTCTTGTATGTATTACTTGTCTTTTCTTATTAAAACTTTAGGGTATTTTCTTTGTTTTAATTTTCTTTAGGACTGTCAGTTGTATAAAACCTTTCTGAGAATGAAATTTGGGATAAACAGCCTTTTAACTGCCCTAGTCATTATTTTTCTTCACTTTTTTGGTAACGACGCTTAGCAAAGAAGTTATCATTCCAGTTTGGTCCCTTTACTCAAACTAACTTAAAAGATAGAGCAGTCCAGCTGTTCTGTAACCGTGTTACCTAAATAAAGATGGTAAAGAGTTTTACTTGACATAAAGAACAGCAACAAAATTATTTGTCTAGTTCAATATTAAGATTTTAAAAGCATCTGGGAAGAAAAGTCTGTTCCTCTATTTGTGTTTATTATCTGCTAGTTTAATCAAATTTATCAGCGATATCCACTCGTTCATGTATGTTCTAAATATATCTAAAGTACGTAAAATTGACTGTGATGAATGCATAAATATTTATACATTATGTGTTTACTGTGTTGATAACTTTAGTGATGTATTTCTGGAAAAATATATGTTGATCCTATAAACTTCAGTCTTTTCATGTACAATTTGGGGTAAATATTCAATTAAGACGAATTATTATACAATTCTTTAGTACATTCTGAGCTGGATAGATGACAAAAAAAGTAAAATAATTTGTCTAAAGTAAATCCATGAGTGTAACAGCATAATTAATCTCACAGTAACTTCATCTCACACACCCCAAACATGACTGCCTGCTCTGCTCTGCTCCAGCAGCAGGAAACACACCATGTTTCTGTCTTTCTGCGAGTGACACATGAGCTGCAGACAACAGCCTTAATGGGATTATAAAGGGCATCAGAGCTGCTTCCATGGATCACAAAGCTCACAACAGACACATTGGGGAAATGAGAGAATCAGCATTGGGAGGCGGCGCTCTGCCTCCTGTTACATGACGTTGACCTTCCTTCATCATGTCTGGTTGGAGGAAGCAGGGGGACCTGGGGGACCAGTGTGGAGGGTCAGAAGGAGGGTCTGGATCCATGTTTCCGAGCTCTGAACTGAAACCCAATTATTCCCCACACTTTAAAGAGGGCTAATTAGTCTTGTCAGATGTGCAGTGGATTTATTATGTTCCTAATTAAGACTCTTATCACAGCCAATGAAATAATGGCTTCATGGTACGTTAAATTTTTTTTAAAAAAAACTTTATTGACAGGATAAGAAGAAACTCTACAGCAGCAACATCTTTTTACTGACAAAAACATGTTTTGTACAAAATTAATGTTTTATTGAAAGTCTCATAAAAATAAACAAAACACTCTTTTGATTGAGGCTTTAAAGTTATAAAACATGGTGCTAAGAATGTGATGCAATGAAGAAAGGAACTGCTTGTGAGTTGATTCAAGGACAAAATCAAGGAATAAAAAGCCCTGCAGTCATTTTGACTTTCTAAACCTTTTGTACTCTTCGAAACATGGACTTAATCAAACACAAATGCGCTCATTCGACAATAGGAGAACTTCAGCCGAGATATAAAGCGACATTTGCAAACATGTCAAACCCATTCGAACACTGTAGAACAGCTTTAGGCCTTTATCTGCTGCATGAATTTAAGTGCCACTCAAGAGAAAACAAACGGGGAGCTCTGATAATGTTCTACACCGCAAATACAAGCAAAACACAAGTTCTGGCTGGAGAGATACCAATTGGTGCGAATTTAAAAAATCTTTAGAGGAGAGGCTTACCCTCCAGGGAGATGAAGTGCTCATACGATTATAATACATAAAACCTTTGAGGTTCAATAGATGAATTGGATGATTTTGAACTTTTTTTCCTGTTATTCTTGAAGTTTTCCTTCTTTGTGGTTCATAAATACTTGGAAAATGAAAAGTGTATGTGAAAATTCCGTTATTTGTTTTTTTTTTTTTCCTTTTTCTTTGATTAGTCTGATTGCTCTCGAAGTAATTTCAACTTTGGTTTCTGCTTTTCTGTATTTTGTCTGTCTGCAAGGTCACAGCTGAAGATAATGGAATAAAACAAAAACTTTGCTAAGAAAGGAGATCCAACATGAAGTTAAGAAAAGGCAGCCATCAGCTTTCCTTACATTTCCTGATTTCCTTACATTTTTTGATGATAAAATCTCAAATATCAGAAATAAGTTAAACAAAGTTATCTCTATTAGCCTGGAGCAGGCTGAAGCGTTAGAAATAAAAGCTTCCATAGAAACCTCTGTAACATTAGAATGCTTCACTGCTGTAGATCAGACAGAAAGAACATCATTTATTACATCATCCAAAGCCTCAACTTGTCTCTTAGACCCAATTCCTGCTAAGCTTTTTAAGAAATATTCCCCTTAATTAATGAATCAATTGTAACTATAATAAATACCTCTCTAGGAACAGGTTATGTGCCATAGTCTTTTTTTTTTAAATATGTAGTTGTTAAGCCTTTTCTAAAAAGGCCAGTTTAGATCCTGGCATTCTGGCTAACTATAGACCAATATCAAATCTCCCCTTTATTTCAACAATCCTGGAAAGAGTTGTAGTTAAACAGCTATACTACCACCTACAAGACAATAGACACTTTGAAGATTTTCAGTCAGGGTTCAGACCTCACCAGAGCACTGAAACTGCTCTAGATAGAGTCACTAATGACTTGTTACTGGCCTCAGAAAAATGACTAATCTCTATTCTAGTTCTGTTAGACCTCAGTGCAGCCTTTGACACTATAGACCACAGCCCATTTACTCCAGAGACTACAGCATAACATAGGGATCAGAGGATCAGTCCTTCACTGGTTTGAATCCTGTTTATCAGATTGGTACCAGTTTGCTAATGTGAATAGACATTCCTCTCATTGTGCTTGAGCTAGCTACGGAGTCCCACAGGGCTCAGTTCTATGACCCATTCTGTTTATTCTTTACATGCTTATATTACATGCCCCACAGTTTGATCTGAATGAAACACATCTGCTACACCAGTGGTCCACAACCACCGGGCGTACCAGTCTCTGGATCAATTTTCACAGGGCTGTGGAAGAAATAATACATTATTTTGTTTTGAAGCTCAAAACGTTTATTTTAAAAATCTTTTATTTTGAAAAATTACCGAATTCTCTCAGCTACACATTCGATCACTTAAGCTGTAAAGTTTGGTCAGGGGAGCAAAACGACTACATCTGAACAATCTTTTATTCTGAAAAAATATTTTGGCTTTGAAAATCAGTCGGATTCTCTCGATTACGTTTCAGTCACTTGAGCATTAAAAGCAGTCAGGCGGCGTGCAACACAGGAAAAGTTGTATGTGGAACCTTTCTTGGCAAATGGGAAAAGTGCAGGACCAGACAAATGAACAGGATACAACTTCAGGACAAAAAAAATAAAAAAAAACATTAGGCTACCAGAAGTCCTAATTAAAAATATAGATTTATCGCAACAGGTGATTCCCACACATCGGGCCTGTTTGCATAGAGATGTCACGAATGAATACGTTTACATAAATGCTCAAACAAGCTCATCTGTTCAAATGCAGATTTTACAGAAGTTGTGAACACCCAAATAATGCAACAGTGCAACCAGTTTTGTTTATATTTTTATGAATGACTTTATGTTCTTTGCATTAATACTGGTGCATTGAGACGGCTATGATTGTGGTTTTGGGCTACATAAATAAAGCTGAATTGAATTGAATCAGCCCTGAATCTGCCAAACATTAATAAAGTTCAAACAAAAACACACAAAAAAAAGGACCATCATGACAGTCAACTGTCAGTTTCTTAAAACAACTTTTTGGCAGTCATTTAGAGTGAAACCTAAAATGACAGACTCCTA
Source organism: Oryzias celebensis (assembly GCA_014656515.1). Taxonomy (NCBI): domain Eukaryota; kingdom Metazoa; phylum Chordata; class Actinopteri; order Beloniformes; family Adrianichthyidae; genus Oryzias; species Oryzias celebensis. The sequence continues at coordinate 11,974,999 of BNCR01000008.1, read as the reverse complement.
CTGAACTTTATTAGAAAACAACTGAAGAAAACATGTGAGCTCATGAGCGCCCTCTACATTGAGGCAGAGCTACTGCTTCTACTGGGAATTGTAGACATGTAATAAAAATGTCAAGAAACGCGTTAAAAACTTTGAATAAAGGATTACATTATCAGAAGACACTGTGTATACCAAAGTTAAGTGGAAAAAGCCTGTTTGAATGGGATTGTTCAATCTGCCATGAGGCAGAGCTCGGTGCTGCCTCATGATGCACCCTCTTTCACACCTACATCTCCCCCAATTAAAAAAAAAACCTGAAACCTTTATGCACATAAAACATATTGGCAATTCTTGTGGCTAAAATATTTCTCTTGTCTGAAGATTTTAACTCAAACAGAGTTCAAAACTGAGTAAGTTGGAACTGTAGATTAATCCTGCACTTTTGGGGAAAAAAAAAGTTTTGCGTTTTGCTCTCTGGATGTTTACTTTGCTCACAAGGTTTTGTAGCAGAATGAACTTTAAAGTGCAGTTACTTTGAACATCATAAGGTTAAAGAAATGACGTTGGATTGGTGTCTTCAGCGTTCCTCCACAGAGGGCGAAAACGTAGTTCTAGACTGGTTGAGGGAGGATTTCTTGGAATATGTCAGTTTTCATGTTTGTGCATAACTGAAAAGTTTATGTCATGACCCACAGAGAAGAAGTAAGGCAGAATATCTGAAACTCGGACTGCCATTAATACAGTCTGGCTCTGAGGCAGTGAATCACTCAGAACCCAAGGCCTGATATTTATATGGAGCATGACAAGCTGATGCGCCTTTAATTTGAAATCCCTCTTTGAAAGAACTATATTGTAACATAGGTGTTCGTGTATGCGTACCTGTGTTGGCGTGTGTGTGTCTGTGCACAGCTGGCAGGCTTTTATTTTATCGCCCAGCGAAGCAGAAATATGGGAACAGTTGGAAAGCGGTGCTGCTGGGAGACATTCAGAGGAGCGGTACTGGTTTCTCTTGGGGATAATAGGTTCTGGGGAGCAGGTGATCGCCTGGATGCTTTGAACCTGTTTGAATGATGCTTTCTTCTTCGGTGAAGGCACTTCAAGGGGATTCTGGGGTGAGTGGTGTACCTATGGACACTGGAGCTACCAACAAGAGATTTTTATGTAAAGAACAAACAAAAAAAGACAAAAATTGACTTTGCAGTGAAATATGTGACACTTATCAATGAAGACAAGTAACAAAATGTGAGCAGGAAAAGTGGGGGAGTGAAGCTCAGCTCCTTTTTATCCATCTGACAGGGGTCTTGACAGTTATTCTTCAAGACAATGTTTTGGGCTGTCAGTGCCAGTATACACATGGGTGACAGCAGCAGAGAAAACTGTCACAGTGATGGAGTGGATTTTCACATTGTAGGCAGCTTGGTCCGATTGAATGCCTCAATAAAAATACTAAACCAATATTGGATATTTGTTGGCAAATATTCTGATAGGAATATTACATACATCGGATAGGAAACACATTATGGTGATGCCCAGAAGTTTCTCACCAAATCCAGAACCTTAAAATTGTCACATTAGCAGAAGGAGAGAGGTTGATAGCCAATAAAAATCTGAGTGGAACATAGAAACAGCAAGGCTTTGTCTACTAGAGGATAATTTACTTGGTGTATATCTATCTATAAAGGAAGAAAGGGAAATGATTAGAAGGAAGGATCTGATTTGATGATTGTATCACCAAATCTAAGATATCTGGCACATTTTCTCTTTGGTTTAAGCCGTATTTTAAAACCTTTAAGTTAAAAATAATTTTCACAAGACATTATATTGACATTTCTGCTGGTTGTTTAGATTGCTTTCAACTGTAAATGTAATTTATTGAAGTAATAATTTATGTATCTGTCAGTTCAAAAATATGACTGTTTCTTTCTAATATGTCACCATCAGGGAAATTATTAGATATTTTTTATTCAGGTGAAAAAAGGAATGTTTCTCATTTACCTTTGCAGGAAATGTTTGACATGTACAATTTTTTTCTCACTCAGCTTGACATAGTTGGTGTGTCTTTACATTTTTTTTTACCAACAGTTAAAATTTGATCCTATCAGGTTTCAGTTTAAGTCTAAGTGCTTTTACAATATCATGTAATGGGAAAAATAATTTATTTCATGTTGTTTATACAGATTCTCCTCAGGGCTGGGACATTTGTTCATACTGACTCCTCACCAGCTTACTTTGTCATTACCATCATTCAGTTTGCTGATGGCAGCTGATCTTGGAGTCAGAAGGCAAGAACGAGGTACGGCGTTTGACAGTTATTTGTTAAACTACCTCACTCTGAACACCATGAGGACAAATTTGATAACCCTGAATATCAGGAGGAAATATGGTCCTAAAAATTAGCCTCTTCGTAAAGGAAATGTGGAGATTCATATTCTGAAAGTAAAGAAATATAGAAGCAAAAAAAGTCTATTTTCTTGCTCAGGAATATCAGTGTGTAAAACCAGGCTAACGGTGTGTCCCCGCATTTGCTGTCCTGACAGACAAAAAGACAGCACAGAGTAATTAAAAACAGCTAGAAAGATCACTGGATGCCCTTTGCCTCTGGACAGTCACTTTACATTTACTGAGCCCAAGATATAATGAGAGACACTTCCAGACCTGCCCACCAACTTTATGAACTGCTGCCCTTTAGCAGACTTTAAGCTAACGAGGAAAGAACCACCACCTCCACAGTCTGTGTCTTTCACGCAATTCCTGCTGTGCAGCTTTTCTTTTATTTGCACAAAAACTTTGATTTGGTTTCATGGATTTTTGATGCAATTTTTTTGTTTCATCAGTCCTGGATGATGTTTCAATTCATACTGTCATCAATTTACTGAAAAGGTTCTGGTTCTATTGCAGCAGGAAGTAGACAAAAGAAGTCGTAGCAAGACTTACTTTGTGTTATTTTCTTTTCTTTGTTGACAATAAGACACCAGAGAAAGCAATATTCATAAATCTAATGTATCTTTTACTGAGAAATTTTGGGGAAAAAAACCATGTTTCATTTCTTTTCTCCACTTCATTTAGCAATCCAAACAAATATCCCATTATTGTCAAGTGTTCTCGCAGGCTTCTGAATGCAACACGGCTTGGGTGGCAACAGAATTAGTGCAGCTAAGTGTTTCACACTCTGAGGATCAGAAGCTGGCTGTGATTGAATATTAGCTTGCGTAATGTAAAATGAAATCAATTACATTCATGCTTCCACGCTTCACGAGAAGAGATCAGAGAGGCAGAGAAAGATGAGTGAATGTGATGGAAAGAGACACGTACTGTAAAAGCCCCATGGACTGCCTGCTCCAGTTCACAACCACATAATTCACTGTCACATTTGCCTGCTGGTCATTTTATCTTCTCTCAATAAAAACGCAGACTGCTTTTTTGCATCGCTTTGAGTCTCTTTTGTTCATGTCATTTACTTTTCCACTTATGTCAGTTTATAATTGTTGCATGGTCGTGGTTCATCCCGTGGTTAAAATAATTAATCTGATTGGTCAGTTTGAAATACATATTTACAAATTTAAAGTTCATAAATCGCATTATTCTATTGAGGGCAACAGGCATAATGGAAACCAATAGATATTCCAACAACTATTCTGTGTACCAGCTCCATCTACATTATAATCAGTAGATTTTAAAAAAATAAATACATTTACATTTCACTACATCTTTATACATTTTTACACACCATACTGTTCAGAATCCCCCAGACACTGGAGGCAGCTGTCAGCAGCTAAAAGGCAGAGTAAATCTTTGCACCGATCGCCCGCTTAGAGCAAGACCACTCGAGCATAGACGCTCACAGCCACTCAGTTTAGAACAGGCAATCACCCCATTATGCATGCTTTTAAACTGAAGGGATGCAAACTGTACAGCTGCTATGGCAGAGAATGCACACTCCATTTAAAAAGATTTCAGCATGATCTTCTCTGTGAGGTGAGAGAGGGTACCACTATATTACTCTGCAGCCGTACTGCAAAATCCATGCAAGTCATTACTAGGGTGAAAGCTCCTATAGAGGACGAATGACCAAAAATCTGTTTCTGACAGTTAGGAGGGCGATGTCTGAATCCCTTCACTACTCACGACTTAGTGCACTATATAGTGCGTTCCCCATTTTGTTATACAGTTCCAAAATTGTGTGTCCTAGAAATTTCCCGGAATTCCCTACAAAAGTACATCAATGCTCATAATTTGAAAAATATAGACCACAATTGCTTTTGAAAAATTTTTGAAAAAATATTTAAATGTATATTTTTAATAAACCATCAACGTCTTCATCATCAGAACACAGTGGATTCCCAAATATTTGTTGTAAAATGCTCATATTGATTAGCTGTGAAGTCAAATTTTCAGATCCAAGGCACTAGATAGTCAGGCACTATAAAGTTATTTAGTGGTTAGGGAGTAGGGAGAGAATTCTGACAATGCCTTAGTAAAGAAAAACTGGAAAAAAGGTATACAAGAGGACTGATCTTTGTAAATGAATACTTCTTGAGTGAAATTGGGATTTTGTTGCAAAATTCAGAAATAACAAACTGAACTTTAACTTAACCAACTGAACAGACCATGTAATAGAAACAAACTGACCTAACCAAAGACACAACAGGGGAACATATATATATATAAAGTGAGTGATCAGACCACTAGACAAACATGGGGGGAACTAACAACATTTAACAAAAGACTACAAACAAAACTAAACACAAAACCTGGTTTTCTTCAGTGGAAAGAAAGAACAAAACAGAAGTACAAAATTAGAACAAATAAATAGCAATAAACTGAAAGAAAGTAAATCAACGTTAAAGAAATCCTTGATTTCTCCCCCTTGGAGGCTTTTGAGATGGCGCCTGCCCAATTCCCTGGCTCAAGCATTTAAGAGCTGTGGTGGCTGCATTTCCCCCTTTGGCCAGGTCTCACAGCACAGCTCCAGGAGCAGAACCCCAACCACACCTGTAGCAACCAGCACACCCTCTGCACCGGAAACCCAAAACAGGTGAAATTAACAAACCAAGATAAATAAACCAAACAAAATAGATGTTACAAATAAGCAAAAAATAAATGTATATTTTAACTCAAAACAATGTGTGTTCATTCATGAATGTAACTGCAAATGTAAAATATGTGGGAGAAAATATAAAATGTGTTGTGCTGAGGGGTTACCACCATTTTGTTGTGGGTGTGGCAGGGTATGCTGCCATCACAATATATATAAATATATAAATGATAACATTTAAAACATTTATCAATATTTGTTAATACATTTCTGTTCCGTTATTTCTGAAAATTTTGATTTTAAGATAAAAGTTTGATTGTTTTTTTCTGCTTTTTATTTTACTTTAAAAATGTGCTAAATTCTGTAAATATTTGCACAATCTGTGCTAAAAAGATGACAGTCTTTTACTTTTTTTTTTTTTTTGTTTTTTTTTTTGTTGTTTCTTTTACAGATTTGTTTGTTAAAATAAACCCAAGCATTTTTATTTTTTATTTGCTACTTTAAGGAGTAATTTGGCTTCTTATTGGGAGTAATATGCTAATTCTTAGCTGCCCAGACACAGCTAAAGAGATCAGGGAGACTCGGAGGAAGGTACTAAAGATATGTCATCTGAAATGAAGAAAGACAACAAGGAGACTTGGTGTTGGAGTGGAGAAATTCAGGAGTGTTTTAAGAGGAAAAGCTAAGAAACAGTGGGGCAGTGAGAGGAAACAAGAGAGCAGAGGGAGATGCAACACAAGGTGAAGATAAATGCGATAAAGGTCAAACAAAGGGCATATGAAGACTAGCATGACAGGCTGGACACCAAGAAAGAAGCAGAAGATAAGTGCACATGAGAAAGGCAGCATGACAAAGTTGGGAAGGATGTGCAGCATGGGGGATTAAAGACAGGAATGGAAATGTGTTGACAAGTTCCACAAGTGCGATGGAAAGAGGGTTTATGTTAGAACTTGGGGTCAACAGTCCAGAGCAACAGGGAGTATAGGAAAGAGTGGGTAAAGGCAGGTTGGAACGGGTGGAAAGTTACAGGTGTCATATGTGACAAGAGAGTGTCAGCAAGTATGAAAGGAAAGGTGCAGAAGACGCTCTCGAGAGCTGTTGTTGGCTTAGATATGGTTCTGAGAAAAAGACAGAAGGCAGAGCTGAGGTTCTCTCAGTGACGAGCATGGAAGGGATCAAGAATAAATCAGAAGAACAGATCACGTTAGATGTTTTGGAGTCAAATGTGGAGAGGCCAGATTGAGATAGCCTTGACACTTTGAATAGAAGGGCAGTTATTCTGTCGGAAAATGATGTTGAGGTTGAAGCTACAAGGAAAGAGGCCTAGACGAAGAAAAAGAGGAGGTTCATAGATATAGTGAAGGAGGACATGAGGGTGGTAGGAGTGAGCGAGGAGGACGCAGGAGATGGGATTAAATGGAAGCAGATGAACGCTGTGATGACCTCTAAAGGAAGAAACTGTAATACAATAAAGAAAGGGAACATCAACTTTTAGAAAGATATGTTTTAAAATAAATAGCAGAAGAGTTAGCCCTACCATAATCTGCTTCAGTCTCAAATCTAAAAAAAACAAACAAAAAAAACGTCTTCCATCGTCTCTAAACTCATTCAGATCAGGAGGATTCTGAAGAAGCCACTTGGAGGAGCAGTAGAACAACAAAGTCCAGTTGCCCTGAAGAGCAGAAGCCTGCAAATACCTTATGTTGTTGCAAACATATCTCTTAATGTGATTGAGGGGTAACTAGCAAATACATCACATGGACTGTTTGTGTTTCTGGAAGAATCATGCGGATCTGGAGACAATGCCAGTGACAAAAACAACAAGAAAACAAACAGGCAAAAGACAAAGAAAGAAGCGACAAATTTGATTCAGCTGCTGCTTGGACTGAAAACCAAAAAACATCCAAAATAACTCAAAGATGGAAATCAAATGCATTTTTCAGCTCCTAGGAAGAAGTTCAGCTTTGATACTCCAACTTTGATGCTTTACAGCTGTCTGCTTAAACAGAAAGGGGTGAACAGTTTATGATGGGGTGGAGTTTTTCATCATGCAAGATCCTGCATCTGCACATTTAAAAACGTTGTTTCTCCATAAAACCTGTCTGTGTTTGAAAAGGTTCTTAATTTTTTAGGAGCCATCTCTTATTTAGCGGCTGAGCAGCTTCTTTAAAAAAGTTAAGACAATTTTATTTGGGTGCTGCCGCTTGAAAGAGAACGAAAACCCTAAAAGCAACTTTATTTTTGTTTTTTTTTTCAAACGATAGACCAATTAAAACAACATTCCAAGCAAAATCTGTGAACATTACATTGTTTCATAAAAAAGGTCTGTGTATTTTACCAAACGGGCTGAATCTTTCCTGCTTTAGTCACATCATTAATTTTGCACTCGTCTTCCTTGAACCTGGTGAGTTAACTCTGCACTCTTGGGAAGGAGAAGTAGCAAGTGTTGATTGTCTGACAGATCTGATTTGTCAAGCCATTACCCTGGATATGTGCTACAGTGACTCTGCCAAGCACTTCTAGTCAATGAAATAAATGTGCATTACCCCCTGTCTCTGCTGACTTTTGTCTCACCGTTCATTGCTCTCTCAGTACATGTGCACTGCAAATTACTCACAGTTGCATTCATCGGGGAAGGCTCCGTTCAAACTGTTGGATGGGGGAGTAAAGTCGTGGAGGCTGCAGTGAGGAGGCAGCAGTGAAAAACATTTCTGCTGTGTTAAAAGTGTCAGCCTGCTCAATACGGTGGAAAAAAAAAAAAGAAGCATGCGCATGTGGGGAAACATGGATGAGGAAGCAGAAAATCCGGTTTAGGTGGAGTCAGAAACTCAAAAGAGGATGAAAGCGGTTGCAGGGATACCTCCCGGCTGCACATCAGATCAGAACACAAACGATAACAAGGCGAGAAAAGTTGTTGTATTTATATTTTGAAGTAATCAGTATTCTTATACTGAAGTTGTGAAGAAAAGCGGCTATTTGGTCATGTGACTCCACCGGGTTAAGCAGTGCTTGAGGTTTCTTCAATTCAATTAATAAAACTTTATTAACGTCACACATTTTTCAAAAAAATAAAAGAGAGGTACACTGCTCTAAAAGTGTAAACATAAAATAGAGAATTTACACACAGGGAATGAATGTAATTTACTAAAGCCTTAGTTATATGCATCCATTCGGGGTTGACCTGTTCAGGTAGTGCAAGTTTTTGGGTTGTCCGGCCCATACAGGATTATAGAGAGGAGTGGCCACATCTTAAAGGGAGCACAGTCTCGCAGTTCTTTTGAGGCCCATACTGTCACCTTAAAAATGGAATGTACAACTGTCATGCATGTGGTAAGTGTAGCAGAAAGTATTTGTAGGGAGGATGTAAGTAGCAGATAGTGCCGTGGTACACTTCATTCTAGTTGTTAGTAAGGTGCGAATACTGGCCCTTACTGACATCATGTAAATGGGATTTGTAAGTGCCTGTGAGACAGGATTTCCAAACAAACTACACTCTGAGTGTCTAATTTCCTCATTTCTAAAAGCGCATTGGGAGAGTGATAATGCAAAAAATGTGCATTATCATTTTCGCTCTACAGGTTCACTGAGTGGTCTACCATCATAATAACATTGTGATTAATCGTGACTAATCACAAACCAAAAGTATGATTAATCAGATTTCTTTTAATTGATTGACAGCTCTAGTTTTTACAGGAGACTAAAATAAGGTGGAGGGCTGTCTGACATGTTTGGGCAGTATGGTTAATAGTTTATGGGCCCTGTCTAGTCAGGAGCCACCAAAATGCATGCAGGTGTATAGATTTTGAGGTCTTCAAGGTTGTATGGGGCCAGTCTATTCAAAGTCTCAAAAACAAAGAATGAAGTCATAAAATCAATCCTAAAATTAGACTGAAGCCACTTAAAAGATACATAAGGGGTATGTGGGCATGCTCAGGTTTTAACATGGGAACTGACATGAATGTAAGATGTATTAAAAAAAAACGGTGGCATAAATAGAAAAGTGCTTTAACACAGGAACAAAATGTTGACGCTAAACACAGCTTTCATTGATGTATATTAGGACACAGAGTCAAGGCACAAGCGCTCATATGTTTAGATTTTTACAAGACCCTATGAAAACCCTAAATACCCACAGATGTGTGGGTGGAAGTACAGCTGTTTGTGTTCGTCTGCAGGCCGGCTGTCACAAGTCTGTGTTGACTTGTTTGAGGTTAAGCTGTGGAATTCAGACAAGTGGGTGTGTGTGGTCAGCTGTGGTAAAACGTGGATTTCCCCACATTGGACAAACTGGGCTCGACAGAAACCACAGTGACCGGTCGTTCTTGGAAAGTGGCCACAGTAAAATGAGAGAAAAAATATTCTTCCAGTGAATGTAGCAACCTTCAGTTCCTGTTTAGTTTGGACAGGCGCAATCGTTAAAAACTCGTTAAACTTAGGTACATCTTATTTTTTTTATAATCTATGCTTTCCAACATCGTTGTGCACATCAACAAAAGAAAATGTTGGATTTGTTTGTATTGTGAGAGAAGCTCCATGTTCACCGAAGTGGATTATTTCTACCGTCCAAAACAACAATTACTAAGTCTGTAAAGTTGTAGGTATCATTTGTGTCAAACTGAGTCTGAGATGAAGATCTACGGAGGGTGAAACCAGCATCCTGACAGGGTTTCCCATGATCATCAACATAATGCCATTATTACAGGATATAAACGGATGGATGGATACAAAGATAGATGGATATTTTTCTTCCATCACACAAATGACGGGATGCGTTTGAAACTATGTTCTGCCAGGTGCGCGTTGGAATGAATGCATTTCTGAATGCTGTCAAATTTAAGTTACCTAATGCTACGGACACACCGGGAATGTGAAACAAAATATAAATAAGTAATTTTTGGGGGGTTGAATACTTTCCATCCGCACATATGACAAAATAGATTGGTCTTTATCCATTGCTAATTAATCTACTGTGATCACTTTAACAAGCCTTTTTGTGGGCCGTTCGAGTCTTTAACCCTTTAACTACCCAACCAAGACAAAATCAATTAAACAATTATTTGTTTTTAAAAACATGTTTCTAGATGTGCTCTATCATTTGGCTGAACAGGCAGTTAAATGGTTAAGAATTTTGAGTTTTCTCTAGTTGATATTAATATTTAAAAGACAATCTAAAAACTACAAAAAAAGTTCATGGTTTTTTTAAACTTCTTTTTAAAACAATACAAGACATCTCAAATTGAAGAACAAACAGTATTTTCAAGTTTGATGGTTGAGCGCTCACTCTCACCTAGTAACAATAAAACAGTGAAATTCCAACACAGCACCTCGCTGATTGCTGGCATTTCCATCCTACAATCAAGTCTCCCTGGTTGGCTTTCACAGCTGGCCTCAGACCTGCAGAACACGCGGGCCTAAATGTCATAGCGCCTTCTTCTCTGCAGAGGTGAGACAGCAGGACACCCTAAGGGCTGATGTACCCACTCAACGTCAACATTAAAAGCTTTTAGAGAAGCAAATGGGAGGTGAAATTACATGAATTGAAGTATTTAAAATGGGAAACTTTGACAGTGACATGATGTATAAAAGCATTTTACCTAAACATAATGACATCAAGGGTCAGACAGCCTTTCTTGCTTTCACCTTTAAAGAAACAGACAGTGAATTGCTCTTCCCTGTTCACTTGTTTTGCATAACAGGTGTTTTCTGCTCAGCAAATTGAATGCCGCTAAGGAAGAAGCCAGTTGACAGATTGTGACATCTACTCTTTTTACTAATTTGGCAGTCAGAAGTTTGAACAGTTAAAGAAAAACTTTCAAGAAGGAAAGTAAGTAGTGGTCAGAAAGAATAAAAGCAAATTCATCATCATATATGGCATTGGTGCCCTCCTCCTAATGCTCTTTCCTTCCTTGCACAGCAGTGGTAAAAAAATCAAATATTAAAATAGCCTCTAAGTGCAATTTCCCTTGATTCTGTGTCCTCAAATGAGGTTTGCAAAGATGCTCAGTGAGAGAAAAACTGCTCCCTCAGTATTGTGGACTTTAAGCAGACATGCTGCCATGAACATAAAATCAATAAAGAGTTGGAAATTTAATGAGAGGTAAAATGTTAATACCAGTAAGTTAGGTATTCTTCACCTGGCTGTTTGCTGACTTATATGTCAAATCTCCAATACTTATCTGCTGTAACCTAATATGCTGCCATTGATCTAGTGGATTTCTCATAGTGAGATGAAAATCCCTAAAACACAGAGCAAGGCTTAGGATTTTAATAAAATTTACATCCATAAAACTTTACAGTAGATAGCAAAGGGTGGTAAACAGTCATATCACAAAGTGTTGCACCAATAGGCAACAGTTTATGATATACACCGATACGCAGCACTTCACTGTATGAACCGAGATGCAAGTGGTGCATCGATATGAAACACTTTACAATATGCACCTTATTTATTTATTTGTTTATGTATTTATTTATTTTAGTATAAAAAGCATATTGTAAAAAAGAAAGTTATCCTCTTCATTTTTATACCACTTTTTAATATATTTATATAAAATGAAATGATTTAATCCTGCATGATTGAAACAATGACTCTGCCAATCAACTGGAAAATGACTGTGCCCGTAACAATAACTGGCTGTGAAGATATTGTTACACATAATTGCAATTGCAAATACAAGTACAAAGTCATAAATATTAAATTTATACCGCAAGAGGAAAAAAAAACACTTTGCATTGTATTGAACCAAACACAAAGGGTAAACTTGACAAATTGTTGTTCGACTACAAAAAACAGTGCGATGTAAAATTGATTTTTTTTTATAGTAAGACAATTGTGAAAATTTTAAAAAGAAGTATTTTATAGGGCAGGCTTTTACTGTCACAGGACAAAAAGGTATTGGTTATCGGCCTGAATGGCGCGTGTGCTCAACAACAGATTTTTATCAATCCTCAACACTTGGTGAGATAATTTCCAAATAAAATATCTGCTACCACTGCCATCTTCTCGAATTGTGCTGAATATACTTCTTAAACCAAACCCAGTAGTTTCTACATCCACAACTAAAGAAAAATACTGTATGTGTTTTTGTCAATTTTAACTTAACGGCAAGTAAATAATATGTACAAAAGTATTCATTATTTAACAAATTCCAATGATAGGTTTTTGAATCAAATATGAATTCCTGCTATAGAATTTTCATGGTCATTTTCATACATTTGCTCACATCTTGGTCAGGCGTTACAATAAACAGTCTTGGTAAAAGATATGAACTCTTTTACACCACTTTCGCACATACTGTACCAGCAACTGTGGGAGGACATGTTTAACTGTCTCACAATTTCAGTTTGTGAGGAAGAAATGTGCTTAATTACATTTTGTTGAAATAAGATTTCAATTAAAATACACAGATGAAACAAAAAAAAAAATCTAAATCCCAGTTTGCATTTATAGCTGTCATTGTTTGTCATCCTTTGGATCCGAATGATGTAAATCGTTATGGTTTGTTTGTTTCCAGGATGTTTGTTCAATTATTTCTCTTGTTTAATTTGGTGATCATGCCACTGTGTGAGGAGTCTTTGCTCGGGTTTTGGCCGTGTTCTGTCTTGAATTGTCCCTCAGTCACACCAGTTTTAGGCTCATGATCCACAGCTGTCTTCATTTTAGTTAATTACCCTCAGCCTATAGAGGAGTCTGGTTTTCAGCTGCTAGTTGTCAGGTCGTCTGCTTTGCCACATTTTTGTGTTGCAATGGTTTTTTTTTTTTGTCCCCCCCCCTGATTCAGTTTATTAACTAAATGTTTTTTTGTTTCTGTCACAAGCATCATCTCCTGCATTTTGGGTCCTCAACCACCACTCGCTGACACGCTGCAGCTGCTGTTTCAATTGTGCCAATTATTTCCTCTTGGGTTTTTTCTATTTAAAGAATGCTGAAGTTTGAGAAGGCAACAAAAACAAAGACGAGTCTTCTTTTGATATTTTCAAAAGATAAACAGAAAATGTAATTAATATATATTATAAAGAATTTTACCTCTTCTTTGTTTGAATTCTCATGTGTCTGTCAACACAAAATCTGTGCAAATAAAGTGTTTTGCATTTATCTAAAAAGTGTTCCTTATTGTTTTTAATTAATTCCATGTATTCTTTTTTAATGACCTCTAGAAAAAAATAAAAAAATTTTGAAGCATAAAGATTAAAGAAAATTTACCGAGCAGGATCTCTAACGATGCGGTACAAAAACAGATCGGAGAATAAAGCCATGTTTTTTATTTAGAAAAATTGTGAAAGTGAAACAAAGTGAAAACTGAAACTCCTGTGTGACTGAAGTACACAGTTGCTTTAGCATAACAGTGTACAGAAATAATTAACCAAATCAACAAATGGGTAAGAGATTGTTGTAACGACACCTTAGAGGTAAAACTTTAAAGATAGAATTACCATGGTGACGAAGGACGTCCATTCTTTTGGTTTACTACACAATGATCTTCCTAAAATGTGTGATTTGGATCTTGAGCGAGTGCACCACAATAAGATCTTATGTATTGAAACAGCCAGGGGTGCTGCTAGATTTTTGGGGGCCCTTAAACAAAATTCTCAAGAGGCCCCTCCTGTCAGCATTGTTCTGAAAATTCAAATTGCAGGTTTACCCAGTTTAGCAGTCGAAAAAGATTAGGATCCATAAGTTCTTGATATATTTCAACTAGTCTACAACTTATACTAAAAAGACAAAATCATAGAAAAATTAGTTTCAAAAAGAGGATTTCTGGTTTAAAGACAAACGACAATACTAAGACTCCCTAAGTGAAGGACTTTAGAGATGTTATCTGCCCTCAAAAAAACTTTGTCCCGGATCTGAGTTCTGCCAGTGATACAGTGGATCAAAATTTTAAACAGGCTGGGCTTTAATCCTGCTTTTAATTGATTTTATCATTACTTTTTTGTCTGTATAGATACATGTTGCTGCTTATTTTGGTTAAATGTAACTAACTTGAACTTTCCATAACTTATATTCAGCAAGAGTGTAAACTTTAAGACAACTTGAGTGAAAAAGAACTATTCTGTCAAACTGATATGAGGAGTTAACGTAACAGATTTTCCTTCTGATGTATGAGTTTGGAAAAACAGAAAAAAGATAGAAAGAGACAAGAGCAACCCAAACAGCATTTTCGGCAATTTTTGCTCCACTCCTAATCCCCACTGCAGACTTGTTTCACATCAGTTTTTTTTAGCATCAGCCCCTCAACTAAAATCAGCTTGACAAAAACCGTTTTTGTTCTCTTTTTCTGACTTTCCCCTACAGTTTCATCCGTTGACCTGTTAGGCAATGATGGAGGACTATTTTTTCTGAGTTCATCTGATAAAAGTCCCAGCCTGCTGGTGCTATAAAAGCCTCAGCTTCAGTTTTTTTGCCATGAAATTGGAATGTCCGGCAGGCATTAACCTGACTCGATCTGTACATATTAATACACTCATTATCTCCACCGTGCTTGGTGGCACCCATGGTGACATTCAAGGGCACACAATTCAAAGGCACAGCATCCACCTTTTGCATTGGGAAAATACTGTATTGTACTGTACCAGGACCCTAACGCACAAAGCACGCCTGACCCAATCCACTTCTGAACACCCACACTAATTTTTACCACTTTTTGTTAATTCCCTCTTGTGAAAGTGTTGGACAGCGTCATTAATCATGTGCAGCTCTGCACACAAAGCTCACCGAACACCCCTAGGAAGTAACTTGTTTGTGCTGAAAGTGAGTTCTCTGTCATGCACAGCTTGTTTAAGAATTAAGAAAATTAGCCTGGAGTGAGGACGTACCTGTGTTGCCTGTTTCACCTTGTTCCCTGTCGCCCATTCAGGGCTATATTAGCTTGATTAAAAAAATAAAAATAAAAAAAAAAGATTAAAGGAATGTCTGGTTTCACCACAGGACAAAAATCACTTTGAAAGCAGACAGGCTGAAACCTTGATACGATATTTCTTCCAAAATAAAGCACATATAGACATTTTATTTTCTTTTTCTAAAGTTATATACTTGTTTTGAATGACTTTTGGGAATTATTCATGGTTTATGAATAAGGGCTTTTATTTTTAGTCTGCGCTTACGATTTATTAGTTTATGACAGTCATTTTAGCTGCAACCTTGACCTTAGATGAACTCCTGGGCCATAGATGTCTAAACAAAAACAGTTCTACCAAAGAACAGCGTGGCTGATAATTTCATTGCGTGCATTACCCCAATACTGAGTAGCAAAATATTAACCAAAGGTTTCTTGATTAGCATTTACAATCAGCAAATATTGCATTGAAAAGATTTTATTTAGCTTCAGTTGTTAACAGTAAAATACATCTTTCTATCTGCGACAAAATGTGAATCTAAGAGGGCTTCTGTTGTTGTGGCTTTGCTTCAATGTGAGTTTTTTTCACTTCTGTGTCAAGATAACGTTAAATAAAAGGTTTGCCCGTTTTGAAAGATTTTGTGTTCCTAGGGTGGACAAAGAGCTGCTTTCTCATTGTTTGGTTCTATGTCTCGTCTGTCAAATTTGCTCTGAGAGGACAGAAACATTAGCACAGCTCACTCAGCTTTTTCCCATGGGAAGGGCGTATTTGACACGGGCCACGGAGGCAGTCCATGGTGGTGGCAAATGAAGGAATTTAGTAGGAAATTGGTGTAAAATGACAGCAGGAATTCATTTTTCCTGCAGTTTTTCCAATTTAGAAAGCTTTTCTGTGTATTGGTGAGTGTTTATAAATGATAAAAACTGATAAAAACGAGGAAACGTAAGCCTGGTTTATTGGTAACTTTAAATTCTCCTGAAGTTGTAAGAGCTTTTAATCCCCTCAAGTTAGACAAGACTAACTGTTCATACTCCAAGTCTGAACAACTTGAAGACACGAATTTTAAGGTTTGTAGGCATCATTTCTGCATCAACAGATAGACAAAAAAACAAGTAATAAATAAAAAATGACGTAAAGTGGAGACTTAAAAAAAAAGAAATTGTGGATCATCTTTTGCAAAAAAGGATATGTAATACTATTAAGAGAAAATATAAATCCAGATCCAAAAAAGGACCTCTACAGTAATAATGTGACCAAGAAATACTTTTTAGTTCAAACTAATTTTCACATGACCTATGGATGAACAAAGTTAAGACAAGAATAAATAGATTAAGTTATGATGGGTAAACTTTGATGATTAAAAAAATACTCGTATACATGCATGTGTACTATTGATCCTTTCACACAAAACATTTTTGTTTTTCTTTGGTTTTTGCATTTTAAGATCTGACAATAAGTAACTGAGAGCATGGGTTTAAATATATTCAAGGACTAAAGATAAGGGACGATTAGCAAATGAAAATAGCTGTGATTATTACAAACTCTATCGACTGTGAGTCATTAAGAACAAAAATACAGTATTGTGTAAAAAAAAAAGCTAAATATAATACAAAAAAAATAGACAAAACCTGAAAAATTGAACATGGACCATAACTTCTTGTGGTGGTTTCAACAAGAAATAACAAGAGTATTCACTTCTGTCAAAGACTTAGGCCCTAAGTAAAAGGTTAACTAAAGCCAGTAAAATGTTCCAAATACTAAGATTAGGATATTTGCTCTTCATCTATATTGTTTATTGTAGAAAAAAAAAAAAACACTGCCTGAAAACAATCTGGAAAAGCATTGTCTCATATTTGATGTGTATTGCAACATTTGAGGAAAAACTTAGTAAATAAATATAGTATATATTTATAGTATATATTTAATATATAAATATATAAATATTTCTTAGATCGATGCTGTGATTCATGTGAAAAGAAATTGGAATTGATGTCAGAACATTTCAGACAAGTCTGTGCTGTGCATCAAATTACCAAAAAAAAAATCCTAAAATAACACATTATTTTCTTAAATGCATAATCTGAATTTGACACATTTCATGGAGTTGTAAAGTTACAGTGCAACAACAAATTGAGAAATAATTGGGCAAAAAACCATCTCTCTCGCACTTAAAAAGACTTTCTAAAATGCTCAAAGTGCAGCAGAATGACACACTTCATGCAAGTGTACATAAATAAAAATCCAGCAAACTTCAGTAGTATATCTGACTTCTCCTTGACCCAATATCTTTAGTAGTATAAGAAACAGTATGACAACCTAAAAAAGTTTTAAAAATCAAGTTAGTGCCAAATTTTGCAACGTCAAATCTGTTTGTTTGCATTGAGTCTTGTATTCATTGTATTCATGTGATTTGCTTATAGTGAACCAGAGTTCATTTCTCCCTATAATCCAGAACCAATTTTCAGTCTGAATTTACCCAATTGGACCGTGATCCAGGACCAGGAACTGCTCTCTGACCTATTTTTCGGTTTGCTTCCAGTCGGACTGAGCGTCTGTACTTTAAGTTTCCTCAATCTCAAAAGGCTCCGTGCTCAGAGTGGAAAAACTGAACCAGATTGGCCATCGTAGCCGAGCATTACGGGATGTAAACAGAGTAGTGGCACAACAGTGAGGCACAGCAACTAATTGAAATGTGGTCGGATGAATGCAGGCTCATCAAAACAACTTTTACCGTGACACACTTTGCTTCTAACACTAGTTTCCCAACAATCTAAATGTCATAAACCCTTATCAGCGTACCTTCTTAGCTGTCACCTCCTCAGTAACCGCCTTGTAGCATGTGTCCGCCATAACCATACGTAAATATAAAGTTTCACTTAGTGAACTTTCCCAACAAGGATCGCAAAAGGACTCCAACTATTCTTTCTCTCGTTGCTTTGCCCCAACCCTGTAATTCCTGGCCAATGACTGAAGAGATCTTTAGTCATGTGGTTTTGTTTACAAGCTTTGGTTCAGAACAGGAAAGTCCACTTCACAGCAGTCTGAAAACAGACCAAATCCAAGTTTCAGGACTCGATCCGGATCAAATTAAGCAGACTCTGTCCTGGCTTTTCTAGTCTGAATCCACCCTTAATTCAGTGATTAGTCTCGTTTTTGTTTAAAGATTAAATACACACTATAACACTTTAATACAGAAATTTCTTCTTACAGGATATCAGAGCATAAACGGAAAAGTGTTATCGGTGAGACGGGCTGTAACATCCAAATACAAAATACTCAGATTACTCAAGAAGCACAAAAAATAGTTTTCAGACACCAAGCATTTCCTGCCGAGCTCCAGGAAACAGCATGTTATGCTAACATCCAGATTTTCATGAAGAATTCTGCACATAACCATGCAAACACACACCCTTCTGTTGGCTTCCCAGAGCCACCCCACCCTCCCTCCTGACTACATGCACTTGTTTACTCTGTGATCTCATGTTGGCTTGCAGACCGCAGTGACCTGAGAGCAGGGCAACTTTTTGCAGCGATGCCTGCTTAGCAGCCAGTGTCCTTGGCTGAAGATCAAGGCTGCATGGGCTCAAAACACATCCGGGCGTGACAAGGACCCAAACACCGACTGGACGGAGAAAGTTTAAGTGAATTTTTATTTTCGGCTCAGTTTTATTGATTTAATTTTTATCCCCCTAGAAATAAAATAATGTGGTACATATTGTGAGAAATCAGCACGTCACACATTGTATGAGATTGCACAACGTTTTGTTTACACTTTCTGAAAAGAAGGTGAAGGATCGATGAACTTTTAATGCATGGCCACCCTTAACATCTACAAATAACTACTGATGACGGTACAAGGTGACCCAGCTGTTACCAGGAAAAATATTGATCATGCACCAATTCATTTTATTTTTTACAAATTCAAGCAAACGTCCGACAAAATTTTTGTCTATCCTTGGGGTTGAAACAGTTATGCAGTTGGTAATTAGGTTATTCAGCCAACCTCTAAGCTTTTTGGAATAAATAAGTTTTGTACCTGACAGCCTCATTGTTAGGGACAGAGCTCACCCTGGCCATCAATATGTAATTATACTAATGCAATTAAACATGACTCTGCCTCCCTTCTTCCCATCGATAGCGATCATTTCCTATAATCACAGGAAATGTGTCATCAAGGTCCAGCGGGGGTACCCATCGTGTAATTAAACCTCCTGGTTGTCAAAGTCACCAAGAAAAAGTGGCTGATTGCTCCCACTGCTTAACCTCATCCTTCCTTGGAAGAATCTTGTGCCAATTATGGGCTTTCAGGATGTAAAGTCATGGCCAAACACAGCTGATGAAATACCATGCACATGCAATGGTTAAAGCCTCACGTAGGAAGTTAGATTTGTTGCTAAAGTGTTGTCCATCTGTAAAGAGTTTTGTACTTGTCCTAAGAAATGTGTGCATCTGTAAAAGCTGTTTCTTAACTGTAGGAAAAAAAAAGACAAGTCCACAAAGCTAAAGCAGGACCAGACAGGCAGCGATCAACCACGAGCATGAGAGTATCAGAGATCAAACTAGAGTATTTTGGGTTCAGGCGAGGGTCGGAGACAGGCGGCAGGCAAACAGACAAAAGACAAAGCGAGGTAAACAGAAGATCAGATCAGGAAATAACGCTCGGTGAGCAGGCTGCATGGCACAAACAGTTCGCAGAAAACGAACTGTGCACTGCTTAAGTGTCTTGTGGGTGATTGTCAAATGAGAGTCAGGTGAGTAGCATCCAGGATCTGCGCTCTAGGCTAGCTGAGAGATGTAGTGCGTTTGTATACCGGAGATGCCTCCCGCCGGTGACCACAGGGGGAGACAAAGCTCTGACTTATGACAGTTTTACAGGTGCACACATTTTCTTACTACAGACAATACTTTAGCCAGAGATGTAAAATTATCACAATAATCACATTTAAATAATTACAGACATGTTAGCAATTTTTTTTTATTAAGTTAATCCCGTTTTTGTGTCAGATAGTTACTTCCATATTAATGCAAAACCTGAAATACCATACCATGACCATACCATAGTCATTTAAGAAAAATGTACATTTTAAACAAATTATTAGAATTTCTGTCCTGTTTTGTTTTTAAGTTTAAATTGTGTTTGTTTTTTTTTACAAATGCGGACTGTTTAAACCGAGATGCATTGCGTTGTCATGATAACAGCTTGAGTGTTCGGTGCGACTGCGCTTTGCTCTCGCTCTTTTTTGAGAATAGGGGATCCTTATGAGAAGTTTCAAAATGTATCATTTCGGAGAGAACATTTACAACATAGTGCTTTTTTTGTCCAGATGATCAAGCAAATGTTTATAAAAAAATAAAAAAAAAGGCCAAAGTTTAAATAGTTCAATTCCTCAGCTGAGTTTCATTTCTTTCGTCTTAGTTTTTCTTTTCTATTTCTTTTCTGCTTCATCCCAGTCTTTAAAATGATTACATTCACCAGGTTAAAGGAAACTATAAAACCACTATCATGTCTTTTCTATTGTCTTGCTGTTGAGGTAAACTGTGGAATAATCAACTAATCAGACGTTTGTGTTCAATAGTTTTTTTGTTTGCTTAGAGAAGTGTTCCTTTAGTGTGTTTTTTGATATGGTAAATTAGAAATCTCTGGACCTGATGGTTTTTTTTATTTGTTATTTGTTCAAGATTGAAAAAAATCCTTTTGGTGGTGTCAATGTATTGGTTGGAAGTCTTATAATGAAAAATAACTTCATGAAGCCACCTTTTTAGTTGTATTTCGATCTTTTACTGTGCCACAATGTCACAAATTTCAATAAAATGCCTCAAAATGAGGCTTTTCACAGCAATTATTAGGTTAAAAATATTTTTGATTTAAATCAATTAGTTAGATTAGTTAATTACAAGCCACGAATAAATAATCACTCAAAAAATAATTGCATGACAGCACTAACTTTAGCAACAAATCTAACTTTATACTCATGTCCTCCATGCTTTGTGTGTGTCTGTGTTTCTTTATATGTCTGCAGCAAAGCAAATACCCTGCAATGATCTGTGTGTCAACAAACGAGTGGGAGCTGTAGAAGGATGTGGCCGTGAGGGACATGATTGTAGGGTTAGAGTTAAACTCTTGTGCAATGAGCAGCCAGAAGCACGAGGAGGGAGCAGAAAAAAGTGAATCGCTACCCTGTAGTGAGAGCACACGTCAGTCAGTAGGAGATGCCACATCATCACAGGAGCTGTTCCTAGCTTGTTGGGATGACCCTCAAAATGTCATCCCAACCCAGGAAAATAGCCGAAACCATTTTTGATTATCTCATCCCTGTTAGAGTCAGAACACAAAGTCCCTAAGATACCACATCCAGAATAGTGCATGTTGGCACATAAACCTGGACTATGTGGCCCAGGACAGCTATTGAAAACATGCTGGAAACAAAGATGCACAGTGCAAAAAGCAGCAGATCATTGCATGTACTTTCAGTTCAAAGCGAATAACAACTGAACTCTTTAGCAGCTTAAAGCTCAAAGTTAGCTTTGTTTGAATAGTGTTAAAGCAGGATCTGTCCATATTCAGAAACATGATCATACAAGACGAGGGGGAGGGAGTGGATTGTACAAGACTTTCATCGAAATCTGGATAGTAATATAGTTATAGTCCTCCTCACAATGTTCACAATGCAACAAGAATAAAACAATGAACTTTTAGTGTTGGCCATGAAAGCATCAGTCAAGCAGCTGGATAGCTCAGTTGGTTAAGTGCAGGACTGGCAGGTATGAGTCCCTGGACAAGACTATTGATGCTACTGCCTACCTACTTGGCCACAAGAGGGCTGAAGTCTGGGTTTCCCTGTGCCATTCCCCAGCCTGGATAAAAATACAGGCTTGTGTTGGGAAGAGCATCCAGCATAAAAATATCTCCCAAACCATCTGTGCAAATCAGCTGATTTGTTGTGGTGACCCCTGAAGGGACAAGCTAAATAGTGAACAATATTAAAACAATTGGTAGCACCAAAAAAAAAAAAAAAACATGTAATGTGTCATTTAAAATATTATAATTATTTAAGACATCAACAATTTCTAAGTGTTTTCATTAAATCTACAAATACTATAAATATACTGAGATATATGCTTTTCTTTAAAAAAAAACTAATTCCCCCTCAACTAAAAGAGCTCAAAACTTTTTTTTTCTAGCAACATTTAACTTTTAGATTCCAACTAAAATTTGTCCAGCCTCTTGGTCTGATTGATCAAATGCATTTTACCATCAAGTTTCAACTATTCTTAGAATAACATGAGCATTTATAAAAATACTTAATCTCTTTTATTTGGTTGGGGAACTTGAATTATTAGGATTATGATTAAGATTCAAATAGGGTGCATTTACAGAAATACTTGATCTGTTTTATTTGGTTGGGGAACTGGTATTATCAGGGTCGACATAATGAATTCTTAGTTGAGGTTACGGGGCAGAGATGGACACGGTTCACTGAACCAAAGCAAGCAGCGGCCTGTAAGCAGGAATCAAACTGCAACCTCAGGTATTAAAGTCCAAACACTTTCGGGATTTTTTCTAAAGTGGTCCAACTTCCTGCAGACTTCCTGTACAGGTTAGTCACACAAGAATAAACTGTAGTACCTTAAAGTTCCTTCCTCATTATCATTGTGGAGTACAAGCCCAAAGATGCTCATCTTGCAGAAAGAACTGACTGTCCTTCAATTTGATTTCCTGAATTCTGCATGACAAGCTAAAGACATTCTCCAAAACCAGTGTCACTGAAAGTGACACCTTCCGGAAAAGCATGAATATTTACTTATGTGTATTATTTGTTTGGTTGCAGCTCTGCTGCTGGAGATATGGCATACGATCTCACATTCAGCCATGACATTGTGACATCCACAGAGCTGGTGTAACAGCACATTGCCATTGCAACTTAGCTTATAACAACTCAGCGGAAATTTAGGACATTACTTTGCAAAGACGCCACGCTGCACGCCCGTTTCTTTTCAGCATTTGATATTGTTGTTATTGCTTTTGACAAGGTGTTAATTTGACCTTTCAAGCCACTCAGTTCGATTTTCAGCAGCTGTTATTTTCATGTTAACGATATGCATTGTGAGGGAGATGCAGAGCTCAGCCACAATAAACGGCCTTCATCTGTTTCCTTGAGTGCATATAAATTAAAAAAACAGTTTCTGAAAAGGCATAAACAACCAGTAAGCTACTGATGCTGACACATTCATCGCACCCTGTTCATTATTCCCTTGTAAGTGGCTTAAACTGCTTTTGCCTAAATCCACCAAATATTAGTCAAGGGAGACTTCGAATGGAAAAGCACATCAAATCATGTCAAACTTAAAAAGATGAATTTAAAAAGTACTTTCATATTTTGGGAACACATTTGAATTATAATTTGTTTACAAACTCGAGATTGTAATCTTATTTGAGTTAAATGTATTGAAAAATGTCAAGTACTTGACAAGAAACCATTAAGTAACAATACTAAAGTCATGTAAACATAAAGTTTAATCATCCAAAAATCACGCACACACCATTAAAATAACCATAAAAATATAGAAATGATTGCATTAAAATTATAACAAGAATAAAAGAGTCATTTTTTTAAAAGAACAAAGCAAAAATATATAAAATAAAGTAACACTTCCCTTTAATTTAACTACCATATTTTTTGCACCATAAGGCGCAATTTAAAGCCTTAAACCTTTTCAAAAAAAACTATGTGCCTTAAAATCCAGAGTACCTTATGGATTTAGTATGGATATTTTTACTGATGATACAGTTATCTTTCAATTTTTAAAGGTACGTGGCACTCTGTCAAAATCTCAGTCTGTTTTTTTTTTTTTTCTTTTAATGAGTTGCAAACAAGCTCAGGTGTTATTGTAAATATGCTAACGTGGTTAATGTGTACCAGTGTGTTTTTTTTTTCCTGCTACTATAACAAGGTGGGAAGTTAGTATAGTCACGGTAATGTTTGTTTTAGTGGAATCAGTCTGTTTTTTACGAGACGCAAACAACTGTGGGTGTTATTGTTAATACCGCATTTCTTCAAATAGTAGACCGACTTTTATTGCAAAAACTTGAAAGCCGGCTCGACGTTCATTAGACCGGTATCTATTGGAGAATGGCGCATGCCACTGCACAAAGCTTAAACGCTAAATCGAATGAGCTTTTCTTGGCCATCGCTACACTGGCTCACAACACAAACGCCACAGACACCTAGCATCTGCATGACCGTGTGTGGGGGGGGAAGGGGGTGTCTTAAAGGAGCCTGGCCACTAATAGAGACTGGCATCTGATGTAACGGACATCTGTTAGACCTGGCGTTTGTTAGAGATTGGCCACTATTAGAAGAGATATGGTACTCTAATGCGGCTAACATGTAGCTGTGTCGCATTGTATTTTTTTTAACGTTACTAACAAGGTTGGGAGTTAGCATGGTCACAGCAATGTTAGTTTTAGCGGTATCACTCAGCTTTTACGTGTTGCAAACAAGGTTGGGAGTTCCAGGTCTAATACGCTAAAGCTTCTAACTTTGCTAACATGTTACAAACGAGTTCTAGAGTTACTGTTACTTTTTCCCTCTTTCTTTTTCCGTCTGGTCCAACAAGAAGAAGGACACAAACAAAATTAATATAAATAAAGTTTAGTTTAAATTACAAAAGGGGTTTATATGACTATACACCTTGTGTGTCCTGATTTATAACCCCCGATTGTAACAGTAAAATCTGTCTAACACAAGAGGCTCTCAGCTCATATCTGTTTGCTCAGCTTTTGGACAGGGCAAATTAAAAAAAAAAGTTCTAGAGCTCCTGTTAACACAGTTAATGAAGTCTGATTGACATAAGGATTTATCTTTGACTCTTTGGTCTCGCATGATGCGCCTTGTGACAAAAGTTTGAAAATAGACCCTTCATTGATGATGTGCCTTATAATCAGACGCACCCTTTGGTGCAAATGATATGGTGAGCATAAATACATTACTCAATAAGACAACATAACAGTTGTTCTAAAACTAATGTAGGCCTACTGTATAATTGGTAAAAAAAAAAAAAAAAGCTTATAAGTATTTTTAACAAAAGTAAGCAGACAACTAATTATATGAACCTCCCATCCCATCAAACAGAACAATCTCTTCACAGCATTTCTGATCATGTCTTTCTACAGTCACTTTCTGGCCCTGTGTGTTCTTGGGTTTTTGTCACTTTTTCCCATCTGCAAAGTCTGCAGTTGCTCTCTGTGGAAAACCGTCCTCAGCATTTATTTTGCGTTTGTTCCAGTTGACTTCAATAAAAATGGTTGTCAGTCTTTTTTTGTAAGTAATAAATCCAAAGCAACAGCCGAGGGACACTTTGAAGTCTTGGAAAATGTCAACATGAACTCAAACTGAAAATCTGGGCAAAATGCTTCTATTATGCTCCTTTTTCTGTAGCACTCTGGCTCATATTGACTCAAAGCCTGATATTATTTCTAAGCGGATAGATGCAAAAATGTGTGCAGATAAAAGAAAAAGCCCCAAAGCGAGGTGAATTATCAAGTTGTACATTCATATTCTTTTGCAGCGTATTGTGTAGTGTCCAGTCCAATTTTTCTTTCTTTTGACTGAATTTGTTGAATAAAAGAAGTGGTAAAAACCTTATTTTGTGTCAAAGGAGGAATTCATATCCATCTCCTAGTTCCTTGTGGTCGTTTGAAGTGTGACCTTGAGGAACAATGAAGTGTCAGTGACTGCTTCAGTCCACGAGTGAATGATTGACAGATAAGAGTGCAGCCCTCATGCCCTCTGATGACAGATGGACGAGTGGTTGCCATGACACCTGCGTCTCTTTTAGTCATGGCCACACATCCCAAACTACTCAAACTGTACAGATCCATCTCTCTCTGTTCTTTTTTTTTAAAGTTTTCACTTCAAGGTCAGAGCAAGTTGTCCCCTCATTTCCATAAGCTCACATTTACTGTGAGTTCTGTCTCATTTATCTCACTTTGCTTTGTTCTGCCATTGGCACACCATCTAGATCTTTGATTTACCTATTCATTTTGATACTCACATCATGCATTAAATGGAAACTTTTAGTTTTAATGGAAATTACTTAACATTTTTGAACAGAAAATCTTGAACATCTGACTTTGGAATAAACAAAAAAATATGAAACCCCTTGACGTACGCCAGCATTTTTAACACCACAGTTGCAACACCTTTTTGCTTGAGAAAAGATGGAATTATATCCGACTTGACACAACACACAATAATGGCTCCTTTTCACACATTGTCCCTCACATGTCCCCAAAGAAGCCCATTTTCCAGCTTGTTCTCAGTCAAGTGAATAAACGTGTCTTTATTCAGCAGCAAGCCTCACACTCTGTCCCCTTTTTTCCATTTCTGTTAATGTTTCAAACCCACTCAGCAGCTGCTTCTATTCTTTTTTCCGTCCAGCGATGCACAGTGACAAGCCATCTTTCAAAACCTTTTCAGTGCCATTACTCAGCCACATTATCCCCCAATTACAACTTCCATACATTAGATGTTTCTACGTCCATTTCTGGTTCATTTTGCTGTTTAAAATCCTCCATGAATTAAGCAATGAAAGAAACCTTTTTTGTTGTGCATCTCCAAGGAGATTTGGAGTGATTCCTAGTAACAGAGATTTACTGTGCTTTCATCTGGACCTGGGGTTAATGGTTAAAAACATTTTCAAACCTCAGTTCTTGCAGACTGTTTAGCTGTGTGAATATCGGAGCTCAAGTTGAACTTTGCAGAGGATGCTTCCATCCTGAGGAGCAGACAAGCCCGCAGGTCAAACTTTCAGACAGACACAACAGCATTCTTCAGAAAACCCCAGACTAAAATGACTTCTGGCACACCTGCGTCTGCTTCCTCTCCTTAAGAGAGAAAGAAAGAAACCATAAAGCAATTTTTATGCCGATACCAAGACTAAATGTATTTTGCAGGTTTGACTAAAACCTTTAAATGTTCTCTGAACACAAAGCGATGAACCCCTTTTGCTCTGACTGTTGTCAAGACCTTATCAATGCGGCAAGTGCGCTAGGGATGTGGGAGAGCAGCTCAGCAGCACCCGCTGCTTCTAATGCTATGTTCGCACTAGGCTCAGTACATACAAGAAAAAGTCTATGTAAACACCTGTATATGTGTTTCAGGCTTCAGCGCTCAAAACTCTCTTGTTCCTGTGTTTCTTTGCAGTTGTTTCAGTTTGTTTTTCAGGTGTTTCAGCCTATACGTACAAAATGCACGTCCTTTGAACAAGCAAGAAAAGTTAAATTAGTTCAACTTTAGCCAATCAGGGACTCGGATTTAATTGTGACGTATGGGTAGTATCATTTTTAATTCAACCATGTTACAATTAATCATGAAGGAGAAATTGATTGTGATTTGTGCCTCACCAGAAGTATACAACACTAAGTCTTTTATATGTCGGAATAGGGCTGTAAAAGAAAAAAGGTCTGGATCAACTGCATGTATCTGTGCTAGTATCGGGTAAGCAACAGTCCAGTGTGAACACCATTTGCTACAACAAGCTTTAAAGCATGTTAAAGAGCCCGCATTCAGCGCATCACATAACTGCTGTGTTCTTAACATAACATTTTTTTTTTTTTTGCATATTATTTTTTCTCTGACTTCTATTGTAAATGTACTTTGAAGGCCTTAAATATTACCTGAACACAAAGAGATGAAAGCCTTTTTGATTTGACTGTTGCTGGTAGATGCTGGTCAAGAGCTTATCAATGCTGCAAGTCTGCTGGGGATTTGGGAGAGTGGCTTGGCAGCACCCGCTGCTTCTAAAAAAAAAATAAAAAAATACCTAAAGCGACTGTACCAAAAAAAAAAAAAAACATTGTCATCCAATTCACTTTAATTTTCAAAAAACTGTATTTAACTGCCAACAGAATGTCTACAAGTGCTAATCACAAAAAATACGTAAAGCTTTGACACAGATTCAATAAGGAAGATATACCACACTTACAGCAATGAGGGGTGAATTTACACACCATTATTAATTAGGCCTTTTCTTTGAACGAACAACTAAATTACCTGCCTTTCTTCTCAGCCAAATGCAATCAAATTCTTGCCTTTAAATTCATGAATGGTTTGTCTCTCTGCATTCTAAACATTTCGCTGTCCCTCATTCACCCCATTCTCCACTGGCAGCGATGCTTTAGAATGGCCTGGCTTCTAACCACCATTAGCATCTAGGCTCTGGGGTTTATGCATCTATGGTTCGAGTTCACCCCGAACATGCATGGCGTCATCAATTCAGAACCACTATAGATCATGAATTGATTTCATTCTTTTTTTATTGAATTTTGACTGCATTCCTAAAATCTCTTCTTATTGAAATGAAAATAAATACTTAAAGAGGAGCAAAAGGAAAGAAAGTTGAAAATGTGGTGTCACATTGATCAAGACTGGTCACATGGACACTTGACTCCTTGACTCCTGAATGTATTTCCAGCTATCAACAAAATTTCACCTAAGTATTTGCCTTCAAGCAGATGCTAAATGAAGGTCATTTTGGAGCCAAATGGTCTGATGCATATTTGAAGCAGTAGGCATCAAGGGATTAATCAATTCCAATTTCTAGCAGATTATTCGTGCATGTCCAGATGCAATAAACAGAAAGAAAACAACACATTTTAACAGCTGAAATTGCCATTACTGTAAACATTGCTGGAGTATCAGCTGTATTGTTGTAAATTCATACATTATGTTTTATACATGTTATTCATCCTGTACTGTTAAGTCTACATTGATGTAGTGCTTTCTGTCTTTGCAGTGCTATGCAAATGCAATCTTAATTCCCCTTTTTTATGTTTTGGATATTCTTCTTTTCTGCTTTGTGGCACAATAAATGGAAAAAATAATAATAAGGGGTTGTCAAAAGTACACTCACTTCAACAAAACTATTTATTAGTGAAGTACTAAAATAATTTTACAAAAGCCTATTTGAATTTCTAAGCAAACGCAAAAACAAATTGAATTCCTTTTTAAGCTTCAGCCGTTACTATTTTCACATCATTAGAAGCTGTTATTAGTTAAAAAATGCAGAATTTTTCCTCCTAATTTCTTTTCTGCCAGGAGCCATAGTTTTACCCTAATCATCGCATTTCCTCCCCCCTTTAACACTCTATCTGAATAAATAGCAGAAAAGGGAAGTTTTTTTGTTGTTATGTTCACACAACTAAGAAAAAAGAGCTGCAGTTGCTTTTATCAGTCGAATATGTTTCCTCAGATGATCTGGATCAAATCGAGCGGCACACACTGAGCTTTGGTGCCAAAATCCACTCTTTCATACTTCTATTTTATGTCAAACTCAAATATATCACATTGTACTTTTACTTCCTAAACTACCCTGCAGTTGTATATTTTATTAAAATAACTTTTTGGCATTGCTGGATTGTGTCATTTCTAATGAGTTGGACTTGATTGAGAAAGGCAGGCCTTCCGTTGGGAGGACAATTTTTTCGCTTGTTAGAGTTAAGATCCTGTTTTAGTTAGATGAACAAATCTGGCACTGGCATGAACTTCAGCTCTTCTGGGAGGAGGAGGAGCAGGAGCCAAGAAAAACGCTTCCAAGGAAGCCCAAGTTGTGTACAGCAGGCATGCACGAGCCAAAGAAATATCCATAATTTATTCATTTCTCTGATTTGTTTCTTTCATCTGAGCCTAAACCAAAGAGGATAGAAAGAGTTTAGTCATTACTTTCTGTTAAGCAAAATTTGATAGATTCATTTGAAAAAGGATCTTCCTTCTAAAATGTTTCATTATTTTTAACATTATCTGACTCGTTAATGTGTGATAAATGTGCAATCGAAACAAAATCTGTTTTTTGGTGTTTCGAATGTGTTCTTGTAACATTTTTTCTTATGATGGAGGACATATATAAATATATTTTAGCTTCAAACTGCTTCTCTGAGTATTTCTTTATTCAAATCGTTATGAATCAGGAGCAGAAAAAAAAACCCCTCTGAGAAAAGCTTGTAACAGTGACGTAGGTGCTTTAATCAGTGAGCAACACGATTTCTAATATGCTCTAGTCCGATGCATCCACTTGCAGACCAATAGATCCAGTAACGTCTTAGTTTTCTTCATCCGAGTTGGCATCTCAGACCTGTGCAGATGGATGTCTTATTGCCCATCATTTTTGTTGCACTGTTAATGTTATGACAAGGTTGTGAGTGGCTGTAAGCTCGCGGGAGAGCTTGTAAACAGATGCATGATGGGAAATGAGAAATGGCTTGCTCCACGACCACAATTCAGAGGCAAATTTCTTTTATTTAATCATAAAGTCCTGCTGCTCTAAAGAAACCATGTGTTAGAAAACGACACATAATTTGTGATTTTGCCTAAACACGTCATAATCATATATATATAAAAAAAAAACACTGGGGAGACTTTTAAAATAGATCCAACGGTGATCAGAGTAGGACTTTGTTTTACGTCCCAAATGGGTTTTTGGGGGGAAAAAAGTATTTTTAATCAACAACCAAAAAAAGAGAAATACCCAAAGATTTTGTTGTGAAAATCTTGCAAGTTGGCAGCCCTCTGATTAAAAAATCCCTATTGAAGTTTTTAAACAGTTTCTGTGTCTCAAATGTAGTGAAAAAGGAATTGAAACACGCACAAAGAGGTTCCACTGGGGAGTTTCAGGTCAGCTTTTGAATAAAGTCTGAAAGATGACGAAGTTAAAAGTCTAGTTTTTCTCACACACTGCAGCTACTGTTTCATAACTGCATAAATGGCTTGTTTTTAGTTCTGGCTCAACTCCAATGATCCTATCTGATGTTTCATTACAAAGACCTATGTAAGGTATCCTCAGGTTTGAACTGCTGCATTGACGTCGTCTTGTTTCTTCTATTTTCCTTTCTGTCTTGAATTCACCATTTTCCACTCAATCACATTCAGTATCACCTTTGAATTGTCACCCACATGCTCTGACGTGGTCACAGATGGTCTCCTGCATATAACCACAGGTTATAGGCGACAGGTTTGTCGTCTCAAAATCAGCGTTTTCCATTTTATTTTGACCTCTGACATCTGCCTCTGCATTCAAAACTGGATTTTACATTTCAAAGGAAAATCTTCTCTTTTTTATAAAAGGTTGTATAAAACATATAAAAATGAGTCGCGGAAACGTCTCACCACCTTTTGATTCCTTGGCTGCAGCAGTTTGATAAGCAATTTCACACATAACAGTCCGAGGAAAGGTATACCTACCATTTTTACAGATTTTTATTTCTTTCTTTGTGAAGAAAATCACACAAACATCTTTTAAGGATATGTATCAGCATGTAAATGGAAACTAGAGATTATTCATTTCTTTAACAGTGGAAACGGGTGCCAAATACATGACACCAAGACATCTATAAGAATATATATTTGCATAGTTAAAAAAAAACATTTTAGCATGAAGAACACAAAATAAAATGTGTTTCTAGGTTGTTCGGAAGTGTAGTAAATGCAAACAGCAGAGTAGAAAATAAACTAAATGATTTGTTAAAACAGTAGTATTGATGATTTCTTCATCTTTGTCACAACTATACAAATATTGACTTAAACATTGGGAGGGCAAAGCTTTTTGTTAGGGGGAGGCTGCCCCCTTTGCCCCCTGTAGCTCCACCCGTGTTTGTAATAAATACATTTGGAGAATTCTAAATGTGGGAGTATTATGACAATTAGATCGGTAAATTGAAGCTAAAATGTGCACACTAGCTGTTAATTTGATCCAACTTTAATTATTAGTCCAGAAACACCAATTAAAGATTGTGCCAACTTTTTTTAAAGAAACATTTTCTTTATATGTCATGCTAAAAATGGTATTAACTTTTTTGTCCATGGTTCATTGACCTAATGAATTCAATGAAACATGTCTGAGAATCGCTCTTGCGCTCACTGATCATAGGCGTGTCGTGGGAACACCTTCCCATTGTCCTCCATTGAATCCCGCGTGGGCCGCGTTCAGCTTGAGCGCGCGCCCCCTGGCGGCGCACGGGAGATGTCCCAGCTTCGGCACCGCGTTCAGAGTCTCATTTCTCTGAAGCTCGCCTTTCATGTCGCTGGCGCTGACTTGTATGTTCAGACGCAGCCAATCTCTTCCTCATGACGCCGCCAAGGCTGGGCTCCGATGGCTCCGATCATAGTATTTAACAGAGCCACGCCGGATGAACGTTTGGAAGGAGGACGAAGGAGGACAAATCACGAGCAGGAGCCAAACACCTGCCAGCCCGAGCGGAGCCCAGCGAGACGCGCAGACAGCAACAGCCTTGTCCAGGAGGAAAGCATCCAAACATCCTCCAGATGACCTCATCTGGGTTTTTGGGAATATTTTTTAGATACATCTGTTTATCAATAACAATAATAAGCATCTAAGGGGACTTTTTTCTCCGAGAAGACGCGTTTTGACATCTCACTCCGCGCTGGCACCAACTCAAGGAAGCACGTTTTCTGCGGACTATCGGTGCTTTTACCGGGACCTGCACTCCTTTCTTTCTTTCTTTTTTTAAAATTATTTTTACTTCTTTTATTTTTTACCACCAGAGTTTAGATTGCTCGGATTAAAAATGTTCTCCATCTTCCAGGAAATGAAGAATCCGGACACTTATAAATTTTAGAGACTGTCCAAGCTGATGGATCATTCTGTCAGGGATGCTTTTAGGAAATAAAGGTTGAAATATTGCAGCTTGGAGTAGAGAC
Organism: Oryzias celebensis; assembly: GCA_014656515.1. Lineage (NCBI taxonomy): Eukaryota > Metazoa > Chordata > Actinopteri > Beloniformes > Adrianichthyidae > Oryzias > Oryzias celebensis. The sequence goes on along the minus strand of BNCR01000008.1, from coordinate 11,942,434 downwards.
ACAGATATTATAAAGACAGGAAATATTAAAGCCGCCATGATTTTGTTTCGTAAATTCCGGGTTTTGTTACTCATGGTGTTTTTAATTGCGTGCACCATGCACATCATGATAGATTTGCTCCCGAAACTGGAGAAGCGGGCTGCCGGGGCGGACAGCGCGGGCGGCGGCTGTCAGTGCGCCCACCACCCGGGCAGCGAGTCTCAGGGCTGGGGGAAGCAGCGCGGCAGGTCGGCTGCAGATACGGGCTGGCCTAACAAACACACGCTGCGAATCCTGCAGGACTTCAGCAACGAGCCCGGCTCCAACCTCACGTCGCACTCTCTGGAGAAGAGCGCGGCCAACGGCGACAAGGCGGAGCCCGGCAGAGGGAGCAGACCGGCGGCGACTGCGGGGACGGAGGAGCAGCGGAGGAGGACCCTGATTGGGGAGGCGAGCGGAGCTCGGACCGTGACCGCTCACGGCGTTTCCAGACTGTCCGCCCTGTTTGAGCATCCTCTGTACAAGGCTGACCTTCCAGCGCTCACGGACGATGACACTTTGTTTAACGTCAACAGCGACATCAAGCTTTATACCAAAACAACCTCTAACCAAGGATGGTAAGAGTTAAACATCCTTTACATCTCTTTTTTTTATCATCCATCAACTCAACTGACCATTTGTTTTTATCCATCCATCTAGTAATTTTTATCTATTAATTATCCATCCATCCATCCATCCATCCATCCAACCAACCATCTGTTTCTATTCAACTGTCTGTTCCCATTATTCATCCATTCAACTATCTATTTGTTTGTATCACCCATGCACCTGTTTACATCCATCCATCCATCCATCTAACTGTTTCAATCCATTTATCAAATCTTCCTTCTATCTGGTTACATCCATCCATCCATCCATCCATCCATCCATCCATCCATCCATCCAACTGTTTCCAGCCATCCATTTGTTTCTATCCATCCATTTATCCACAGCATGTGGTGAACTGTGCCTAACTGACATTTTTTTCTTTGTTTCCTCCAGGCACAACGAGGACGGTAATGAGGATGTGTCCTCCCCAATGACAGAGTCAACACCGGAATCTTATCCCAACTGGCTCCGCTTCCACATTGGGATCAATCGTTATGAGCTGTACCCCAGACACGGGCCTGTGCTGGACGCTCTGCTGAAGGACCTGACCACACAGAGGATTACTAGTGTTGGTGAGTTGCTCGGGCATGATCAGATTGTAAAGGTTTTCATTTTAACAGCAATTCGACAGTTTCTAAGTAGATCAAGAGGTTCTCAAAAGAATATAAAACAAAACAGGAATTTAAAATTGACTGATCCAAAAAGTAAAAAGAGATGACTCAATATACAAAGAAAGTTCTAAAATGACAGCTGTAAGTATACATTTCTATCACTAATCCTCGTGTATTAAATCAAAAAGCACTATCTTCCTACTGTCTATGATTTGACATAGAACTGCTTACTTGTGTTGCGAATCACCCGACAAAAATGCTGCTACTGTAATTCTGAGCCTAATAAAATCAAGATTACAAAGAAAACCTGACTCACATCAAATGTTCAAGTTGTAGTTGTTTTTTTGCTGACTTCCTTCTCTTTCATATCGCATGTGTTTGCTATTTTTGAAGATCCCACTTTTCCCATTGAATCATAAGACCTTTCATGAGACCAGTTAGTGGTTTGTTTTTTTTTTTTTTTTTTTTGGCTGGCTTGCTCTAGTCTCTAGCAGACACTTCTCAATCATTCATGCTGCACATTTCATCATTCACTTAAGTAGTTTGTCTGGTTTTTGCCCCGTCTGCTCATAATTTATGAAGGAGGAGGCGCAGGAGGCCAGACTGTGCGGTGAAGATGTAAGAAAACCCCGAGCCGAACATGTCCTGCAGTTGTACGTGTCTCAATTAGAAAGCAAAGCATCTGTCTTTTACTTGGACATGCTTTGGCCCTTCCTATGATGTGTAGCATTGCTCAAACTGAATGTTGCAGACGTGGAATTGCATGGATTGTAGTTGTATTTTGTTGGAGTTGTATTTTTTTAGGATCTAACAGACTTAAGTCTTTATCAGAATAATTTCTTGTCAACATTTTCTATCGTTCGATCAGATGTAATTGCTTAAGGCTTTTAAGGATTACCTTTAATAATTTTCCGATAGAAAAAAAAAACAAATCATGAAAGATGGCAAGTGCATTAAGGTCAGCTGTTTGGGAAGATTGTCTCCATATTCAGGGCTTTAAAACTCTTTTCAATCTCTAAAAGTGCTGGTGCGTTTGAGTTTGAAGATTACTTTTACAGAGTATTCACGTCTACCTTTAATGATAAACATTCAGTCTTTCACTTCGATTGTTTGCAGTTTTGGTCAGAGAGAAAAGGCGCTGCACCTGCAGGAATAAGTGAAAAGGACACACAGTAAAAGGAGAGGCACAAGAACAGAGAAAATGTGGTTACGAGGCCAGCAAACAGATAGCGGGGGAAAAAAACGGATGTCTCTTGGATGAGTAAACACCAAATACACCCCTATGGAGGGGGTGTAGCCCTGCCAGATGCTCTCCCCATAATCCAGGCAGTAAGTGGGGAAGCTTATTCTGATGTTAGGGTTTATGTTGTGTAATATGCTCAAGTTAATGTGCTGTAATAAACGGATATACCGCCCCCTACTCACCCCAAAAGCCCGCCCAGTGTGACAGAAACACAAGGCAGTTGGACGAGGCCTGGCGGTCTCTTTGTTTGAGTCAGAGGAAGCCAGGAAGCTCACAGTCGGTCACCATCACCCTCTGGGAGACACGGCGGACATGACAGATAGCCAGAGACATACATCCCTGCCTCGCTCTCCGGGTACAGGAGGTCAGCTCGTGTGAGTGGCAGAGGATGTGACTAATGTGCACAAGACATCATGGCTGCGCGATCAATGGTAGATAACCAAGCACATGCAGTTTCTGTCCCTGACAAAGCAAACTGAGGATGGCTAAGTCTCCATAACCTCAGATGGGGTGACTGTTGGAGTCTTTTCTTTGATTGCGTAGCATTGGTGTGTTTTACTGCTGTGCATACATGTTGACACATCAGACATGTCAGTGTTAACCTTAGCGTCTTTCTTGTGTTTTCAGCCATGAAATCGGGAGGCACCCAGCTGAAGCTGATCATGACTTTTCAGAATTATGGGCAGGCGCTGTTCAAACCTATGAAGTAAGTAAACCCACAACATTTTGATTCATGACTCTTTGGTGATCACGGGTCTAAGAAGCTGCTCCACGTTGCACATTTGTGATTGGGGTTTGTGTGAATAGGTGCCAAGCAGGGCCACTGAATCTCACCGTGTTCAAATTCCCACCCCTCCCTTCTGTGCCATCTCAGAATCATCTGTCTCCTTTTTAATTAACATCAACAGGCGTTTCTGTTAATTAAAATGAGTATTGAGTCATCATGAAGGTGTCTTTAGGGAGGAGCAGATGCTAGGAGAGGCCCCTTTCCTATCAGCTTTCTGAGTCTATTTTTCAGATGAATTCCCTTGTCGGCATGGATGAATAAGTGTCCGGGCCAACTGAGCTACCATCAGAAGTAATTGCTCGTGAGCCTGGCTTCATTGCTAGGAAATGCAGACAGGTTTTTCTACATGAGAGCTCCGCAAAAGCATTTAATCCCGGGAAGAACGAAAAACGTAAAAGAGAAGGTGCCCCCTCTGTGTTTGCAAAATTGGTAAGCGATGCTTTGAAGCCTTGGATAGTCATCGTCTGATGATCTGCAGACACATTTTGCACCGACACACCAGAAAGATTCACATCAGTGTGCAGAGTGGTGAGAAGTTCAGGCCTGTGAGTTCTATTTCAGCTTAAAAACTAGCACAGAATTGCTGCCACGGTTTGATTTATTGAAGAGCTGCAAAAGCCTTTTTTTCAAGGTTTATTAACCAAGGGGTGCTCTGTGTTCATGTTTCTATTCCAGCTTCTCTTTATCTAAATCCACTGACCTTGTATTCCTTAGTGCACGTGCAAAACAACTATATTTCACTCATTTCAAGGTCAATCAGTGGCTGATTTTTAGATCGTGAGGTATTGTTTTGCTCAATATGAAGGAATTTAGTGTGTGGCAGACTAAGCATCCCCTTTAGCTTTTGAACACGCAAACTTTTCCATGTCAACAACAACAGCCAGCAGGCACTATCAACATGGTCACATCTGACAAGAATCCAGATTGAGCCGTGTTTTTGTGCGTCTGTGGGAGTGATTCACGAGCTGCCTTTCAGCCACATGAACAGTCAGATCATGTGTGTGCATGAGTAGTGCTGGACAACTGTGCCAAAGCAATGGTATAAGAAAAAGGGCACATTCTGAGTATTACTCAGACCAGGGGTCTGCAACCCAAGGCTGCAGAACCACATGTGGCAGTTTGACCTCTCCGTTGTGTCTCTTGGTTGAGGAGTAATGTGTTTAATTTTAAAAAGCAAGGAATTTTTCAGACAAGTTAAACAAAACAGTCAGATAAGTAAAATTTGATTCAACTCATTCACAAACAGTTGAGACGCAGTCTCTCTATGAGGTCCATGACTACAGTACCCATAATGCTCTAACAATCCATCACGCAGTGCAGCTTTATAGTTTAAGTCGAACATTTTGACAGATTTTTGATCATGTACGGCAGAAAATCAGTCTGAGGTCAGTAAGCACAACTAGAATTCATACTTAAAACGCACCGGATTTTAAGGCAGACTGTCTATTATTGAACAAAATAAAGGATTTTATGATCCAAAAAAATCACCTGGTGAGTTCTGATTTAATTTTAATTGATTACATTTACAAATTTCTAGCTGAGATGCACAGACAACAATAAAATAAACTGTGTATAGTGATTTTTTTAAAAATGACTACTGACATTACACTTTCTACCACTATATTTGCTGCATTGACTTGATCCTACGAAATACAGGCTACTTTTATTTTGAAAGGAACTCATGTGAACTTCTGTCAAAAGTTATAAAATATTTCATATTTTGAAAAAGATATATCTTAATGTTTATGTTTTATTTATGTAAAGATAACAGTATATTTAATTTTATTATAATAGTAACATTAAAAGTAAGTTATTTTTCTAAAGATTGAAGGATTGTTTTAGCATAGTGGGATATTAACTGCCTCCGAATACAATAGGAGCACATCATCACCTCCAAAGTCTGAGGTATCCAAAAAGGTACACTCGAGCAGAATCTGTATGAAAGTGGGTAAGGTGTGCACCAAGGATCAGCTTCGAGCCCCTTCTTGTCTGCTTTAGTGATGGACAGACTGTCATGTTTGCAGATGCCAGGGAGCAGGTGGGGGGGGGGAGTCTGGTGAGATGGAGGTTAGCTGCAGCAAACAAGAGCACATGTGGATGAATGAGAGGGACCCAGGTGGAACTGCAAGGTTCCAGAGAGTAGAGGCTGGAGTCGACAGCTTAGAAAAAAGGAAGACAGATAAAGAGACACCTGAGAGCCGCATGGAATTAGTGGAAAGGTGTGTTGTTTGATAAGTTTAGTTGAGAGAGACTTAACAAGATGAAAGGTGCTACTTGAATTTATTACAAATACAAAATTGTTGGCACTTCGACTGCAGGGAAACAAACACAGCATGATGAATGCTTTTAAGTGAGCTCGGAGATCCCTGAGAGGCTACACCAGTGGCGAAGGAAAGTTGAAAATGGATCCTCACAGAAACATGCCAGCTCGGAAACAAAAAGACAGAGATGGGATTGGGGAAGTTTAGTGAACAATTGAGGACAGAATGGGATGTGAGGGTTTTCTTAACCAAACTTTCACTAAGATATATAAGCATAAAAGGCAAAGTGTACAACATGGTAGACAGGCTCTGCTGTTGTAAGACTGGAGGCAAAACTGAGGATGTTCAGTTGAAATGATCAGAAACACATGCTTATATTTTCACATTGACGCAGGTGCCAAAAAATGCATAGTAAAGAAGAGAAAATATCTCGCTGGAGTAAAGTGCTACATACACACTGGGCACTCTCGCGTTTTTAGTAAACAGTGTTTACACTTGACTGTCACTACCCAATACTAGTGTACGTACTCACAGTTGGAAGAGCCTTGGTACAAAACACAGCTCTATTCCAATATATGAAAGACTTGTGACGGATTACAAAACTCACAGTTCGTATCGTGTCATGGTTTAAGAGTCCGGTTAGGATCCTTTTTCGGATCAGTAAAATGAAAAAAAACAACAAAATAAAAGCCTACAATTATTTTTTTAAACCTTCAAAACTAATTCGTTTTAAAGCTCATATAAAGTACTGCTTCTATTCCAACAACAAAATATTTTCTAATTGAGGCCTATTTATAAAATCATAACATTAATGGCATATTTGATAAGATATACGATTTTCCTATTAATAAAAGAAATCCTCAAGATCCTCATATAAACAAAAATGCATTCGGAGACATTGCATCTAGAAGAAAAAACAAACATTTTATAGAACAAAAAGTAAGAGAAGCAGAGGATGTCAGAATTTACTACTTCAAATGTGCTCTGTGCTCCTCACAGAGAAAGTCTGAATGATTTCATGAACCCGCACATGGAGATGTGCACTGGTCATCGATGCTTTCGTAGAGCTCTTCAATATAAATAAACCGGAGCTCTCATCGTCCACGCCCTGGTGAGGTTGAGAAAAGCTTTTGATGGATACTCCTCTTTGTGTTAAAATGCCTTTGGACAAATGTAAAGCAACAATTTTCAGCATTTTAAAACAAAGACAGTTGACACAAATTTGACGCAGAAATTGTATTTGTTGTGAATGGAAAGAGTTGTTTTAAGGTGGTCACACCATGAAAAATCATTTTTTTATTCCTCATTATAAACAACCTCAAAGAGGTATTTTGATCTGTTCACACATTTCTGAGTAATGTGCTTCTCTGCAGCAACTTCTCCCCTACCTTCTCCATGGAGCTAGCGTTGATCAGCAATACAATTACAATTTCAATTACAGTTACGCCAAGCCCGGCATAAAAATGAGTTGTTCTTCTTCTTCTTTTGCGTTGATGTCAGTAGCAAATACTGCTAAACACACCTACAGTGCCCTCTAGGGGTTGCTATTAAATTTTTTAAAAATCACACACGTCTGACCTGAGTATAAGTCACATCCCTAGCCAAACAATGCAAAAGAAAATGCGATTTATACTCAGAAAAACATGGTACATGTCAGGGAAGATGCTTAAAACAACAGTAGAAATTAGATTTATGGATATAGGTTTGTGTCTAAAAAAAAGACATGGAAAGCATGAATCTCTATTGCGACTGTCAAAAGAAAATGAAGAGAAACATTAGTTTTAGAAAGAAAAATTGATTTTTCTATGCTCGACAGCAGCTGGGATAGGCTCCAGCAACCACATGACCCGAAAAAGGATTAACTGGGTCTAGGCAATGATTAACGAATAGACGTCATAGGTGGTTTTTCATACAATTTTTAGTAGTGCAGGTTCAGTATACAGTGCATGTAGCGAAATGTTGCTTTCCTACTTCAGATAATAATGGAGAGATCCTTTAGAGTGATTTTGACGGTGATTACATGTCAGCTTCTGTATCACAGGCTTCACATTTCTGCCGCTCTTTGTTTCGGCTGTCATATTTTATTCAAGATCGCTGCTTTGTGTGTCACAAACATCCGGCTGCATTGTTTACAGATATCATACAAACTTCTTCAGAGATGAATCGCAAAAAGGCAAAAAGGTTTTTTTTGCAGAGACGCAATAGTGGGGAAAAAAAACTGTTCTGCTCTTGTTGAAGCACATGAAGAGGTTTTGTTTGAGTCTGTCACTGTGATCAGTCCCACTTTTATTTTAGGAACTGAGGTGCACTCTGGGTACAGTAGTTTAGAAGCGTCTGTTCAGTTCAGTGGTATTTATTTATTTATGTTTTTATCTGTGCTGGATCAAGTGTTGCTTCAGAGAGGCTTTGAGGGTTCCGAGCCTCTTTTGAGGCAGATGAAAATAGAAGACTGCACAAGCTGACAACCTGTCACGCAACTCAACGGGATCTTGCAGCTTTGGAAAAGTGGTTTTTTTTTATCTGCCTAACTTCATGATTACAGTATGAGCTCGCAAAAACTAAAATACAGAAAGAAATTCTACTTGTTTTTCCTTTAAGTCTGCTCTCATCACCTGAAAATTGATCTAATTTCTTGATTAACATATCTTTGAATGATGTATGTTTATTATCCTATAAGAACAACTTTCCTAAAGATTCATCTGTAACAGTTCAGGTGTCTAAGATGCTCCAGGGAGTAAAGGGAATGCATATGAAAGAACTCTCCACTCAAAAATCCTTTCCTTTCCTTCTCCCAATTAAAATGAGATGAAAATCGATGAGAGCTGAAGTCAGAGGAGGAACGTGTTGTAAAAATGATCAAAGACGAAGTCGTGTCAGCAGAGCATGCTCGGATTCTTTTTTTTTTTTTGAGGCGCGAGGTTGGAAGCATTGAAAGTCCAGAGGGTTGGGCAGAATCACCGCTGCCAACCTGTCAGAGAACTGGGTCCTCCAGCTGGAGCCAAAAACCAGGCCAAGTGGTGATCGTCCATGCCAGAGCTCTGTGTCTGTCTAGCCCTCATATCTGGTGTCTGTCCCTGCTCGCCAAGTTCCTAGATGTGGTGTATGTGCTTCATGCTTAATGTTCATGTCATACTAAAGAGGCTGAGGGAGTTATACATCACAATTTGGATATTATGGATTTTTTTTCCCTCTTTTGATTCATTTTATGTAAAAAATGTTCTGGTCTCACAGCCTAAAACCTAATACAAACAACAGCATTTTTTCTTGGTTGGTTTTCATGTTAAATGTTTTGGTTTTGAGCGTTTTTAATGCTAAAGCAGAAAATGTTGAATGGTTTTGTAAGAAAAATACACTGTAGCCCTGTAAGTGTTACCATCTCAACAAACTTTGATTTTTTATGTCGTGTCTTTGTTTTTGGCTCTTATTTTAGACTTTTTATCTCTTTTTAATCTTTAAAATCTCTTTTTTCCTCCTATTATTTATGTGCCCTTATGTGGCACAGATGTTTCCTAATGTGCAGTACTTTTAACATCTGAGGTGTTGATATGGAAATTAATAGAAATCAACACGATAAGATACCATCTTTAGTGAAACATTTTTGTGAGCTACCGTATATCAGTACGTTTTTGCACAGGAACTAAGATTTTTTAGATAAAACAAGATTTTATCTTAATTAGTTCTATTTTATTTTTTCTAGATGTTTCAGGTTCTTCATGAACCATTTCCTGTTGAAAGTGACTAACACAGCATCTAGTCATTAGTTTGATATATAGACTCACCTGCCATAAATAGTCAATCCAAATACGGACAAAACCCCAGAAAAACCCACTTTATCTCACTGAAAATCTACAGCAAATCTGGTCCTGACAGAAGCCTCCACCGAAAAAAAAAACACATGTGCATCTGTGAAACCAAAAAGCCCCTTATGAGTTATTTGCCAAAACTGCATTTTATACCTGGAAGGCAAAAAAATATGTTGTCACGGTTTCTTTTTTTTTTCTTTTTCTTGACACTTTTCTTTTAACACAGTTTCCTTAAAGATTTCCCACAAGCCCCATTCCGGTGCCGTTGGCAGTCAGTTGGAAGCACTTTTAAGAAGTGCTGTCTGAACTCATCTTTGAATGCATGCAAAAACACAAATGAGTCATATTACTATAGACAGCTGCACGCACAGCTGCAGCCAAACACACACAAGCACACAGAAAGGAAGGATTCCGTGGGGGGGGGCTCTATGTGCACTCGCCACGACTGGTACTGAAGAAAATGCATGAGCATTGGGCCAAGCTGCGGCTGATTCAGCTCCCTCAGAGCATTGGAGGTGATGACTGCGAGCCCACACTCCTCCTACAGAACAGAAGATTCGCCACCCAAACGTTTAGCACCACCCTAATGATTTTCACAAGTCAAAAATCTTTGAAGCGTGCACAAATGATGACCGCTCCGACGTAGGATTATGACCTCGATTGGGAAAATTCGGAACAACTTCAGCTACATTTTCCACGCTTTTCAATCCCACTTTCTCAAAAGCGAACCTTTACCAAACAGGATTATGTGGCTTAACCAGACTTTCAGAGTACCGAGTAATTTGTCTGACCTGGCTGTTCAAATCAAAGGCAATCTGCAGAGAGCAGGTGTGGTTTGCTCTTAAGTGGGACAGAAAGAACAGTTCATGTGCACAGGTGCCCTGCTTTGTAATATGAGTCATTTTTCTTTGCCTTTATAGAATTTGTTAACCACTGTCTAGTGACTCTGCAAGATTTTTTAAAGAAATGTGTTCCCAGTGAACCAGCCAAATGTTCCCAAACCACAAAAAGTCTGACACTGCTGAATGTTCTTCGCCTGAGCACAAGCTAATCACTTTTTGCCCCTTTAGTCATGTTGCTAAATTAGTCATGCTTCGCCAAAGGTTACACATAAAAAAATTACAACATAAGAGTTCTTAGAAAAAAGGTTTTAAAATGGATTTTGCTGTCTTACAGTGACGGAGTGTGCTTTAAGAGTGGGATTAGCTTTTGAAATCATTACAAACAACACCTCATTACTGGAAACACAGAGGATGATGAAAGCTGCGAGCCCGGCAATGCAAATCAGCTCTTGATTTACAATGTATTTATTGCTGCGTATGATGAATGAGGCTATGTATTTATGGAGCAGTGGCGCAGAGTGTGAGGCAAAGTCAGGGAAGACACTGGACTGAATTCATCATGTGAATCGTATGTTTTGGACTATAATCCGCTCTGGAGTACGCCAAAGTCTGCCAAAAAAAGGCATAATAAAGAGGGAAAGCGTTTTTATAGTATTTTTGGGTGAAATGTATTTGACAAAATAACGGACATTTTATCTAGAAAGGCAAATGATATAAACAGAATAAATACCAATTACTGAATATATGCACGCTTCACTACAGTAACCGCATTTAGCTACACAAAACATTAGAGGAATTGAATAGGTTATTAATAATGCAATGTATGATCAGTTATTCAGAAAACATAAAGTACATGCTAATAAGTCAACTGAACTCCTTATATCTCTTCAAATCACTAAATCCATTGAATTCTTCAACATCTGTGCTGCTTATGAACTAGAGATGAGAGTATCAATACCAAAGTATTGATGCCAAAGTATTGATACCAAAGTATTGATAAGTAGATGCTCGTATGTGGTGTATTTGTATGCTACGAGTTACCATAGCAACAGGAGCCCAGATGTTTTCATGTGTTTCCTTTTCCCGTGTGTACACGGCTATGATGTTAATAAAGCTCACCAGCAAGAAATATGGTCCAATTTAATCTACACAAATCAAGCCTCCATGATAAAACACCATAAATGAAATAATTAAAGTGAATGTGTCATTTCTATTATTTTTTGTTTATTAGGTGAGTTACTTCAGTGTTTTGTGCAGAACATCCCCCCGTAACCCCCCCCCCACACACACACACACACACACACACACACACACACACACACATCATAGTGATCTGTTCTGTCAGTCAAGTGACCAGAGGAGCCGTGAGACGTGCGTGCTACCATTAGCAACGACATGAGTTCAGAATGAGTACGTGATTTTAGAAAGTCGAATTTTTAACCTTTCACATTAAAGTTGGTACTTGGCCAGTGTTTTGTTTTTTGAATTAACAAACAGTATGCTTAAGAAATAAAACTAATCAAAATTCAATTTTTAGTAATCACTTTTGGTAATCGGTTTAAGATATTTTAAGCAAAAGTAATCTGTATCAAATCCTAAAAGTGTGGTATCGCCTATGACTACTTTAAGCAACTTCGCAGAGGCTGGAGCTTCTTCTTCTGGTTGCTGTCAGTAGCAAATAATAGTACATAAACTTACAGTGCCCTCTAGTGGTTGTTAGTGGGGAAATAATAACACTGTGCAACACTATTTTTTTTTTTATTACATGTAAGTCGCATCCCTGGCCAAACTAGGCAAAAAAAATTGCAACCTATACTCTAAAATAATATGGTAGTAAAGCATTTCATGCAATACTCTTGGATTATTTTTTTCACTTTACTGACCATAACTGGTCACTTAGAGAAAGTTTTTCCCCGTTTATACACTAGAAATCAAGTGAAAAGATGCACAAAAGTTTGTAGAGAAATTTGTAAACAGTTAGATAGTAGAATTGACTACTAAAATAGAGTTTTTATTAAAAAATAAATAACATATTTATTTATTTCTTTCACACTAATAAGTGGTCATATGAGGAAGGAGGGTAGGTTGGGGAAAGCTGCCAATCTGACCCCTGATTGGTGGAAAAACTGCCTTCCTGCCTCCCCTCCCAGCATTGGGCCCAAGTTTCCCCAGTGCAGGGGCCCTATAGCATAGGGAGCCAACCCCCAGGCCCCACACAGAGGCTGTGCCGCCCCTGTGAACTCTCAGGTCAGGCACCGGAGGGACAGAGGCAGCCCTACCAGCAATAGCCTCAGTGGAGACCGTAACTTTGGCTTTGGAGAGCATTTAAAAAGTGGAGAAAGATAGCATTGACTGTTGACTTTTCTTTGTCTCTTTGCTTTGTTTCCCTTCAACAGTATGTGATCTCTGTCTTCCTTTGTCTGTGTCACACACACCCACACACACGCACACACACGCACATGCTGCGCTCCTCAACATCTGTTTCTCATGCAGCTTTTGCATGTGCATCCATGCAGCCAGAGCGAGTCGGCTCCAGCAGCTCCTCTTAAAGCACTGAGCCCCACCAACTCCCTCCGAAGCTCTTTAAGATTAATTTGTGCTTAAGCTGCTCTAATGTGAAGGAAGATTGCTCAACCTACGCCGCCTCTTTTCCTTCTTCTTCTTCCTCCTTTTCTTCATCCCTTTCTTCTTCCTCTCTGTTCTTTTCATCAAAGATACAGTGCAGTCCAGCTTCAGGCTGATAAAGTTCTTAACACAGCTTCTGGATTTCAGATTTTTTTTCTGTTTTTGTTTTTTTGTTTTTTTTTGTAGATGTTAGCACACTTTTCCTTCTGGATTTCAGATTTTTTTTCTGGTTTTTTCTGTTTTTGTTTTTTTTGTAGATGTTAGCACACTTTTCCTCGTTCCACAAGTCTGTCCAGACTGGAAAGCTTTGTCTTCTTGTGTTCATATTTTCCGAGCAGAAGTTGTGTGTCTGTGTGTGGGCGCTGTGACCTCTTGTGGGCTGTGAGATGAGCCAGTTAATTAGTGCTTTGATAACAGTCGCAGAACCCTCCTCATTCAGGGGCTTGTCATATCTGGGCATTCATCAACACACGACTTGGAGTCAGCTCAGGGAAATATCCACCAGATCGACGGCAGAATTTCAGCGTGAAATTTTTTAATTGAAGTGTCAATCATTTATCTGTGTTCTGCTAGTTATCTGATTATGTCTTTTTACTGGAGTGTGCCTTGTGGGGGGGGCTGCTGGATTATTCGTTTGGCGTCAGTCAAATCTGTCATTACTATCCCCTTTTGTTTCTTCCTCTCTGTGATCGCTTCAGCATCTATTTCTGATTCAGGGTCTCAGGTAGCGTCAGGCTCCGAGCGCACCTGCGAGTCATCTTTAATCTGAAATAACATTTTTACTTTTTTGACAGCTCTGCTCGCACACCGAGGGATGTCTTATTATAGACTCCCCTCACATCCCTCCCTGCTCACGCAGACTTCACATCAATGTTTTACTAGGTCATCTTCAGAGGAAGCACTGTTTTTCCTCCCCTCCATCACCTCCCCACGCTCCCTGAGTCTGTCCATCCTTTCAGTCTCCACCTTCCATCTTCTTTTTGGACTCGTTTGTTTGATTTGCTGAGGCGGGACTGATCCCCGGCCTGTCACTCTGCTCTGTATTTTTAGGCCCTCTCCGTTTCCTCTGTCCATTTAACAAGTATTCATGCGCTCTCAGTGAAATATGGCGGAGCCGCGCCGTAATGTGATTACACGCCAGCTGAGCTGGGGGGGTTAGCCGGGTTCTGGGAGGGACGTCTGATTGTCTGGATGCTCTCGTTGCTGCAGAATGACCATAATAACGGCACTCTGCAATTAACTCAGGGAATGCAGGACCCTCGTTGCAAGTATGAAGGGTCAGATTGTTTCTGATTATTATCCACCACTTTATTCAATTTTTTCATGAATTAATCATTCATGCAGTCGAATCAAACTGTGGATAAGCATCATAAAACCATCAGTGATATGAAGAAGTTACAAAAATCAATGCATTTTACCCTGAATTGTTAAATTTTTTAATTTTAAAAATCCTTTTTGTTTGCAAAAGTAAAGTTTAGTAAAATCAAACCTCAAACTTTTAAGTGCTTTTATTCAAAAACTTTTATCCCAAATAAAGCGTTGCCATATAAACACACTTCTGATTGACTAAAAATAAAGTTAAGCCATGATAGCAATGCCACTTTCAACATATTTATTTATGTAGAGTTCTTCCTTTTGCACTAAACGGACATATAAATAATAAAAAAAAATAAGATCAATGTATTTTCTGACAGTTTTAAACTTGTTTCAATTAAATGAAAGTTTTTTTTTTAAATAAAATGTAATTTTAAATATTGTTTGCTGAAGATGGAATTTTTTTTTCAAACACTCCTGGCATGAGTGGTTATAAAAGACAAACAAGCATGATGACTCTATTTATCTTTTTAAAGACCCAGTCCAATAAAAATTGGGTTTTTGGTGTTTTTAAAATGTTTATGTGGCATTTTTTAGGATATTTAAAGAAAACCCAGCATAAAATTGCATTTTGGAATTCTTCTTTATTCAACTCCTTGCGAATCAGAAGCGGACAAAAAATGTCACTGGAAAAAATGTGCCCACATGCTCCCTACTCTGCTCCATTCCGATGTGCGTCTTATTTTCCTCGTTAATATTACTCGCCATTTTTATTCCACCGATTATGTTGGGTTAAAGGTTGCGAGGTGCTGTGGACTAGCGGGAGAGAGAGTGTCAAATAAACTACTGCCGCTCTGCAGAAACTATGTCCTAGAAAACCCCACAGATTTTTTGATAATCATAATTAAAAGACCACTGAGAATGCTTTTACTTTTAAAACTCTTTTCGACATTCGAGTATGCGACATGCTTTCTCACTTTGGTGTCAGTGCCTGTACCACCTGTAAACCTGAGCGCTGCCTGTGAGCTGCTCTGCTCTGCCTGCACGTTTCTCATGTTTCTTTTTTTTTTTTTTTTTTGCGTTTGTTGTGACTGCTGACAGTCTCTGTGCCAAAGCGTTGCTTGGTTGTGCTTTCCAGCTCTCCAACTGCACCATATCATTAGAGACTGGCGAGGGGGAATTCCTCTGCTTCCCTCAAGGAATGTTGATGCCATATTTGTCTGGAATGCTGAAACTTCTTCTTTGGCAAAAAAATAAATAAAGATCAGGTATTGACTTGTGGTGAGGGCCTGCAGTGCTTACTAAGCATGTGCTTCTGAGGCTATACAGAAATATCCAGCTGTTTATCTGAAATGAGTATGCAGTAAGTGTGGTACTTGATCTCAAGAGCTCGGAAAGGTTAATTGCCATTTCAATTTTACGGCCAAACATGTTTGCGTTTCTTATCTTTTTGCTCAAGCAACTGATTTTAGACAGAAAAACAAAAAAGGAAAATAGGTTTTTATGAGAAGCAGACAAAGAATTGGCTCATGGCTTTCAGAGCTGGCACACCCGCCCCATTCACTCTTCAAAAATGGCTGGACCACACAACCCATATGGCCTGTCTGTCATTAACCCATGACCTTTCCCAGGTTGATCTGTCACAGGCCACCTAAGTGTATCTCCACGCGTGATGAAAGAAAAAACAGTCCCAGCACAAAGTGAAAGAGAGGCTGCATTGTAGGTCTTTAACACGGCCTTTTTTATGACAGTTACATAGAGGTTAATTCAGCCATTGTGGGCCAAACCGGCACTCGTCTAAGCTTGTCCAAGGTGGCAGTTAGGCTGTGTGTGGCTCCACTGTCCTCATGACAGTCCAGGAGAGGCAGAGGGAGAATGCCATCATTGTTTATCAATTAAACTAGAGGACAGAAGAAGGGTTCTCCCTGCATTTCCCCATTGTTACGGCAGGATGTGGGAGGGCCCGGCGTGGCCGGTTCTGGTGTCAGTGGGGGTGAAGATACAGGAACATGATCCCGGCGTTTGCCTTAGTCTCCACCTTCCACCTTTCCACCCCACAGAACTGCAAACAGAGTCATCTCTGTACTAGAGAGGCGGAAGCTGCTTCCAGATGGAGTGAATTCCTGGATTGTGGAGATGTTTGTGTTTTGTAGAAACGTTATTTTGAGCAGCAAGATACTAAATGCTGAGCATGGCTAACAGCCCTGATAGATAGCATGCCTGTCTAATAACCCTTTAACACCAGAGTAATGTTTAAATAACTCGCGCTCTTTGAGATGCCATACATTTTTTACCATTGACACCAGGGGTCTGCAACTGTAAAAACACTAATAGACCCATTTGGTCCAGTTTCCCACTGACCCAAACCCAGAAAGAGCCAAAAGTCCAACTCAGATATTTAGAAAAATACACTTTATTTATGTTTTTGTAAAGATTAAGCCATAAATGTATATGCAGTTTTTAAATATCTACAATAATTGAATAATAACTGTCATAATTTTCTCTATATATATCAATTTAAACTTGTTTTTAAACTTTTGACAACAATACATACCAGTTCCTTTCAAAATAAAATACAAATTGTGTCAAATAAGATCTTCCTGCCTTACTTGCAATTAGCATTATTATGTAACTAATTATATACTTTAAGAACTTGTGGACAACAACTAGACACTATTATGCAGCAGAAAATGCATAATATTTACCTAAAATTTGTTCTAATAATAAACCTTTTACCATCATTTTGCAGTTATCTGATATGCATTTTGGAGGACTGGTAGATGCCTTTTGATTTAGTCTATATTATACTAATATGTGATTTTATATAAATATATATATATATTTAAATACAGTTTTTTTTTTGCTTATAAAAGATCACCTAGGTTTAAAAGTCTAAAGAAAAATGGGAAAACGTAACGAACAAATCCATTATTTAGTAAAGTTGTTAGCATTTTTTTTAAAGCCAAAGAGCCACAATAGAGACGTGACGTTTTCTTGTGATTAATGTCTCAGTCCACTAAGATAGAGTGGCTCTGGAGCCTCAAGTTTACGCGATGAATCAGCTGATTGTGATGTGGTGAATTCATATTGGCTTTGCACCGATTTGCAATATTTTACTAACAAAGTGTCTGTTCTTTCTCTGTGACAAAATCAGCTGATATTAAATACCTCCCTACTGTAACGTGTTGCATATCAGCACAAAGGCTGCTTTTTTAAAAACGCTCCGCTGTTTTTAAATTCTGCCTTTTCTGTATGGAAAAATACAACCCAAAGATCTAGTTCAAAATGACTTATCCAATTAAGGAAACTTTCATATGCTTGCATGTTTACACATGCTGATATCTCACAAAAGCAGCACTAAGGACAACAATAAAAGGATTTCTCAATTACAGAGTCAACACATTTCACAATAGTGTCAAAATGATCTCTTATAGAAATATTTCTGAGACTAGTCTTTTTTTGCAACACCTTCCTTGTGATAAAAGTGCATGTCTCAGTCCACTAAGAAAGAGTGATAAATGACCTTTAAGAGCTTAGAGATTTGTCAGACATTATTTGTTGGTTCTAGTGGGACGTCTCTCGCTTGGTCACTTCACGTACTCGTTAAGTCTTTCTTATCCTCAAGTGCTCTGGTCCGCTTCCACGTCTCTTGGCTCTCACACAAACATGAACGAAAGCCCTCGGAATTGTTTTCCCGCTCCTGTCACCACTTCCTCCTGTGCTGCTGTCACCCACTCGGAGCCACAATGACATCCCTCAGCCACCACTTAGCCTCTGATAGATGGTTTCTATTTAGGAAATGGCATCTGAGCACAAACCACAAAACACAACAAGACTCCTGACCGTTTGAAATAGAAAAGTTCAACTCTGGAATGAACAAAGCTCAATTTCAGGGCCTCGTCTAAGAAAAAAAAAGCTTCTGAGGTATTCATTTAATTTTTTTCTCTTTTAAACAATTAGACTGATCCTATACTTTTACATAGTTAGATTTGAGTGTTGTTTGTAGACATTTTTTGGCATAAAAAACAAAAAAATTAGTGTGTTGACTTTGAGCTAAAACCTAATATTTGTTGACATTCTGTTGTCTTAGCTGTTCAGATTTCTGCATTTTGTGAGGAAAAAAAGAGTTGCATCCGTTGCAAAGACGAACACAGGTTACCTTTTTTTTTTTTTTACTTTTTTTAGTTTTTACTTAGAAACTCATATTTTCATAGGTTCTCATCAAAAGTAAAAACGCAAAATGGGAGTTTGATTTTTTAAAATCAACATTTTTAGGTTTAATTGACACAGAAGACCTTAAAACACAAAAGCATTTCTGAGTTCTGTATGTTTTTCCTTAGTTAACTTTCTCTTTTTTTCCATTTTCAGTTGGTTTCCTTTTATTTATTTTTGGAATATTTTGTTTCCTAAAATACATAAAGTAAAATACTTTAAAAAAAGTCCACATGGCACATGGAGCCACGGCAGTGTAAAGACCTTAAGGTGATGAGGGGAAAGAAAGAACATTCTTCTTATCTTTGGATAATGGGATTGTTTTGGATTAGAGATTTCAGGATATTTACCCCAACAGATGGACGGGGATAATAGACATCCAAAGTTTTTACACAATCAAGCTGATGTCTCTTTGTTTACACCATAGAGATGTCATGGCGGTAAAGAAGAAGTGCTTTCTGGAATTAATATCATTTTCTTAGCAACAATCAAAAGTCATTTTTAAAAACCCACTTCACTGAAACTCACATTTTTGCTGTTTTTAGCATGTTATAGTGGTATTTTTGTCATGATGGAGAAAATCACGCTTAAAATAACATTTTTTTTTCAAATCGTTGTGTTCAGGAGAAGAATAGACGAACAGATAAATAGATCTATGTCTTTTTTTCCTCATCTGAGCTGGCATCTGGCTCAAAACTATACGGCTGGTTATTTGCAATATTACTTGTCATTATACTTGCTCTAGTAATGTTATGTTGGGGTTCTAAAATTCTGTAAGCTAGCCGTAGAGCGTGTAAGCAGATTGATGATGGGAAATGAGGGTGGATTTACTATGCTCCATCACTTTCACCCACAACTCAGTGGCGAATTTCTAATAAACTTTTGCGTTTTTTTGGTTTTGGCTAAAAATGTCATCATCATAATTGAAATATCACAGGGAAAGCTTTTAAAATAGATCGATAGAGGATTGGAGTGGGATTTTAATGGTTTGCATCATTTAATTGCTCAAACTTTTTGAGCAGCCTCTCCCAAAATGTGCTTGTTTTTTTTAAAGTACCATTTGCATGGTTTTAAGAGGATTTTCAGTTTTCTTTTCCTCTCAACTAATCCTTTTTTGTATTTACATTTTTCCTGTTACCTTATGTAACCTTGGATTAATCTTTTTTTTTTTTTTTTAGAACTATCTAAAACTTTGTCGCTCAGTGGGGAAAAAAGATCTCCAGAGCTTCTCTCTGTATCTTTCACAGTTGGTGATCTGAGTTATATTTCTGCTGACCTTGTTATTTGCCTGCCTATGAGGGAAACTGATGCTCATTCAAATTCAGCTGCTGTAATAAACAGAGACAAAAATGAATTCTTTGCATTAGGGATCTCCTTCATCCTAGATCGAAACTGGGTTTTTTTTCTTACAGATGGAGTATTCATCTTCATGATTGTTCATCGTTTAAAAAAACTCAGACACAGCTATTGAATGCACACATTTTTTCTTTACCATCTAAATGTAATGGGAGCATTGAGGAAAGAAGTCTTTGATCAGATAGAAAATGTTCATCTTGCCATTTCTGGTGGTTGGCTTTGATAAGTTTTCCCCAGTCAAGCTTTAAATATATCATTTCATGGTTTACTGCCGGCTGCATATCAGGTTTGGTATGGATGTCAACATCCTAGTTTTCTGAAACTGGTGATTTAAAAAAAAATGTTTTGACTGAACTGAAAGACAAGAACTGCGCATTTGTTTTTTTTAGCATAACAAAGCAACTGTACTTTTGACCTGAGAATGACCTTAATGTCTTTGTATCCTCTGCATAATTCATAGTTTCTATTCTGTGCTTAGTGTGTTGTGAATGTCCGTCTCAGACATTTTTTTAAATTATTTTTAAATATGAAATACACGAAATTCAAATGTCGATCTGTTGATGGATGATTACAATGAAGAGTTGCTGGAACGTTCATGATTGTTGAGTTGATGTAAACACGTTGTTGTGGGTTGAAGCTGCGAGAGGGAGCCCAAAAAAAAAAGGAAAGGTAGCTATAAATGTGAAGAGCTGTCGTATTCATTGATATAATCCCTTTAGGGGAATCCTCACAGGGTTTATTTACTGCATAAATGAGAACAGCCGTGTTATTGAGGTATATGATCCTACAGGAAATGAAAATCGCTGCCCTACAGCGCCATCAAAGCCTGTAATTGCATAGCCTTTTCTGATCACACACTGTGCTTTTGAAAGATTTTTAAATTCCTTTTGAATCTATTTTGAGACTGTTATCGATGATGCATATACACTATGCATGCCCATTATTCTTTAGAAGGTAGTCAGTTGTGCAAAAAAGAAGAAAAATGTAAAGCAAATGTAACAGTCAGGGATGTTTTAGTCATAAAGCTTTACATTATTTTCCTGCTAACCTTTCTGAAAAATAGAATTATAAAATATCTTAATGTTTTAAACAAAAAACGTTTTCAAAATATTTTTTTTATTTTTGCACTGCTAAACATTTAAAATAGCTTGAACTAGGATCACATACCTCCTACATTACTATCCGTGCATTCTTGATTACTGCATTGTTGCATGACAGTCTCCCAAACACAAAATTTGTGCTTGTGTAAGTGGGCTTCAACATTTCACAACAAAATGGGAACAAAAAAATATGTCTCGTATAGTTTGCAGAGGTTTTCAAACGCCACTCCCATTCACCCACCCTCAATATGCTTTTTTTAAACTTTTAAAATGTTTAAATGTTTACAAAAAAAATGTCACAATATACAAGATAAAAAATAGGAAGGAAGTTTGCAAAGATTGTCAGGAAGTGCGTCAAATACGAAACCAAAGCAAAAAACTAAATAAATAAACAAGACTGTGATTTGTCTTTGTGAACCAAAGACAAACTTTACCATAAATTGTCTCGAATGTTCTTTTTTTTCTGTTTCGTTCGGCCTTCAGCTGTTGTAGTCCAGTGAGATACATTTTCAAAATTTTCCTGGTGGCAAAAAATTGCAAAGAGCATCCAGATGTTAGCAGGGACCTGGAGTTTCACTGAGTCAATCTAAATCTGGGGTCTGCAACCTTTCACAATAAGAGCCATTTGGTTCAGTTTCTTACGAACCAAAACCCAGCGGGAGTTGCAAAATCCGCACTTTATGTTAAGAAAACTACACTTTATTTATGTTTTTGTGACCATTAAAACATTCATGTATTGTCATTTTTATGTTAACAATAGTTGAATTAGAACAGGTCTACGTTTGACTAAAAATAAATAACTTTTTTTCATTTTTCTCAGCAGCACATCCAAGTTCCTTTCAAAATAAAACACACCATGTGTCGAATAAGATCCTCCAGATTTATTTGACCTAGAAATGCAAGATAGTCAAGTCTACTGTAACATTTTCAAACATGTATGGATGGACAAACAGTGGATTAAACCATTTAGCATTATTTTGCTCAGTTATCTTAAATGTACTAAATCTAAACGTAAGTGCCAAAACTAAATTAAATTAAAAAAACACAACTAAATCAAAATACATGGTTCACTATACAGGGCGTTTGCCATTCTTTAGAGCTGTTCAAATCTACAATTCCAAAATCCAGTGCCCCCGAAATTTCCCAGAAGTCTCTGCAAAAAAACAGTGTGCACTGATTCTCACTCGATTGGCAAATACAGACCACAATGCATTGCGTTTGAACAATGTGTTTTTTTGTGTTTCCAGTTTTTGGATTATTGAACCTGAAAAACATGTAAATGTCATGCACTTTTATTTATGTTGTATTATTTTTGTTTATTTCTTTTTTTGCATGTCTTTTGTGGCTTATTTGTTTATTCCAGCTTTTTGTAACGGGACCGTTTGCCATGTAATCTAAACGCCCTTAGGTCCTGTTTATATAAAAGCACCAATTACATTTTAAAGTTCATATAGTCTTTAGTACAAGAGCCAGGGCTCTGGAGAATATTTTGAATGAATGAGATGCAATGAAAGCTGTTTAGTCACCAAAAACATTTATTTGATTGATGTCAGAAAATCTGCCATCTGGTAGCACTTCCAACATTAAGCCAGCGATGAACTCACTTACCAAATAACAAGCACAACACATCTTTTTTAATATGAAAGCAAGCTAGCGCAAAGAAGGGGAAAAAAAGGAAAAAAACAGCTTTGTGAAAATGAAAATAGCTCAGTGATACTAATAAGATTTCCTGTTTCCTCACTGCCGACTACTTGAACCCTTTTTAGATGATTGTTGGAACAGGATCCCAAAAGCTACAGATAAAATTCAGCAGCTTTGCATTGGTTTGTCACGCTGATTCAGGGCTTTTTGTCCAATGTGGAGCAGTGGGCCCAGAGGAACGGTGCTGGATCCGTCATACCACTCAATTATGGCCAACAAAAGCCGAATCATGTCATTGTCAGAGATGGTTTAAACGAGTAGAAGAGAAGACGTTTAAAAACTATTCACCTTGGTGCGGCGTGGATAAATTATGTCATAAGCACGTTTTACCATGAAGCCAGGAAACTGTTTTTAACAGCCTTTGAGTGTAGAAGGGAGCTTTATTGGACTCCGTTCTTTCACAACAAAATCCTCATAGATCGCTATTACAACCATTTCAAATCAGCCAAGAACAAATATACTGCTTCACTTTTATAGTTTCTGAGCATAACCTTTTGTGTGAATGAAGGAAGAGTTTCGGTGCAGATTGGGGCAAAGGAACCAGGCAATTTCATCTGAAAATGTGTCATAAGTAGATTTGACCAAATCGAATCCGTCTATCGATTCATATTTGATCTAATCTTAACCTCTAAACTTAAAAAAATAAGTGAAATAAAACTAGATGGCGTTTGTGTTAGATGTTGTCTAAAGCATGTGAGTCTGAGGTTTAACACCTGGTCATTTCTTTCTACTTGTGAATGCTTTTGCTCATGCCATTTTTGCTGACGCCGCAATTTCTCAGTCTCGCCATTGGCGTCAAGTGAATTTAAATCTTGGTAAATGAGCACAGGTGTGTTAGATCAACTTTTTTGTAGCTTTTTTGGTCTAACGCAAAAATTGACAATTCATATTAAATCTTTAGATTGTTCTCAATCACAAACCGTAGAAGCAGAAAGCTGGAAGATAACAACGAGGAGCTAAGTCTGGAATGAATTAGCAGAGTTATTCTAACGCTGTGTAACTCTTAAGGCCATGTATTCAATGAAAAGAAAGTTGTATTGAATTTGTAATTAATTCATGTAATGAATCTGAAAACTGTTCCAAATAGTTTGAAAATTAGGCTAAATTATCTTAAAACTGGTCTAATAATCTGAAAACTAGTCCATCCTTCCATCTTCTTCCGCTCATCTGGGACCATGTCGTGGCGGCAGCAGTCCGAGCAAAGATGTCCAGACTTCCGTCTCCCCGGCCACTTCCTCCAGCTCCTCTGGGGGGACTCTAAGACGTTCCTAGGGCAGCCGAGAGGCGTAGTCTCTCCAGCGTGTCCTGGGTCTTCCCCAGGACTCCGCCTAATGGGAGATGCAAGGAACACCTCCCCAAGGAGGAGTCCAGGAGGCATCCGAACCAGATGCCACCTCAACTGGCTCCTCTCGATGTAGAGGAGCAGCTGCTCTAGCCCGAACTCCTCGCAGGTGGACCCTGGCTGCACCTAGAAATTCTGTCCATAAAGACTACGAACAGAACCGGTGATAAAGGACAGTCCTGCCGGAGTCCAGCATGCACCGGGAACAGGTCTGACTTACTGCCGGCTATGTGGACCGGCTATGTGGACTCCTGCTCTGGTCATACAGAGACCAGACAGCCCTGAATAAAGCTCCCCAGACCCCCTACACCCAGAGCACCCTCCACTACGATGGGCGCGGTCAAACGCGGTCACATATGGACTGGATGAGTGAACTCCCACGAACCCTCCATCAATCTAAAGAGGGTGTAGAGCTCTCCTCTCCAGTACCCTGGCTTAGACTTTCCCAGGGAGGCTGAGGAGTGTGATTCCCCGGTAGTTGGAAGACTCTGGTCCCCGTCTTGAAAAGAGGAACCACCACCCCTGTCTGCCAGTTCAGTGGTACGGTTCCCGACTGCCACACGATGCTGCAGAGACGAGTCAACCAAGACACTCCCACAGCATCCAGAGACTTGAGGTACTCAGGGCGGACCTCATCCACTCCCGGTGCTTTGCCACCGAAGAGCTTGTTGACTACCTCAATGACTACAGCTTGGGTGATGGACAGCCCTACCCTAAAGTCCTCTGTCTCTGCTTCCTCAAGAGAAGGGGTGTCAGCAGGATTGAGGAGATCCTCAAAGTATTCCTTCCACCTCCTGACGATGTCCCCAATTGAAGTCAACAGCTCCCCACCTGCACTGAAAACAGTGCTTGCAGAAAACTGTTTTCGCCTTCTAAGGCGCCGGACGGTTTGCCAGAAGAGCGGGTGTTTGAAACCACTGATGATCTGCTGCTCTATTCATTTATTTTAATTTAATTAATTGAAACGGTCTCACTTGTGTCACACGTTTAGCTCAAAGAAGCTTATGCAGCCTAAAGGTGCCGTTACTTTTGTGAAAAAAAAAACACACATTTCTGTCAAAAGTTCTTTTGGACAGAAAATAATTTTAGAATTAAATAAAGTCCCTTTGCATTTTTGTGTTTCAGATATTGAGTAAATTGAAAATGAGGCACTTCTTCAGACTAAATACTAATGGTTCTGGATAAAAACCTTTTTTTTTTCTAATTAAGCTTTAAAGTCAGAAGTTAAAAAAAATGTAATTACTATTTTAGTAAAGATGTTAGAAACTGTCCAAAGTAAAGTGTATTTAGTTGAAATCCTCATTATGTTTTACCCAATTGACCTTTTTAATTTTATACATGAGCTCCCAATTGAGCTCAAAGCATGATATATTCTAGCGTTTTGGAGGTTTTTGCTGTTTGCCTGGTTAAACAGAGCTGTTGGAAAGCAGCGCGGTTCTTCAGATCTGTAAGCCCTTCTCTGATCCCTCACACGTACAGAAGAGATTTAGAGCCATCTGGCCAGATGAGACAGTGGAACAGGCACTTTCCCCTTCGCTCTGATTCTCCGTCATGACACAACCTCAGGCACACGCACACACATATATTATTACTGGTTCTGTCATCTATCTTGAGGGCTGCCAGGGAGCTCTGCTGGTCACAGATAGTGACCTAGCCCACAGCTGTGCTCCTTCGCTCAGAGCAACACGTTTTGGCTGCAGAATTTGCTTGAAGCTTTTAGCCTGAAATGGCAACCAGGAGAGAGGGACAAAACTTAAATTAATGGGGAGGGGGGGAAATCACACCAAAGAGAACCTGAATGAGGTCAATAAAAATCCATAGTTTCAATCTTAAAACCAGAAACTACTGCTTAAAGTCCTTTGTTTTACGTGGCTGTGAACATAAGATGGCAATTAGAGGAAAATAAGTGGATGGTCAGCCTCATAGTGTGGCTACTTTAATATATATGTAGTTTCTAAAGTCTCCAAACAAGAGTTGCAAATTGAAATGTTTGTACGGAACCTTAAAAAAAAGACTAAACCATCAGGATCTTGACTTTTTCGCACCAGTAATATCTAAAACTAGAAAAATTCTGCCCATTGTTGTGATGTTCACGTCCTTACAGGGAATTCTAAGACTTTTAGCTTTAATTCAATGTTATTTTATTTTATTTATTTAAATGAGCATTTTATTATTTTACTTATTCATCAAAACGTCTCTTTTAACGTTCTTTCTGAAATGTATTGGATTTAGATTTATAGTCGACATTTGCAAACTCAAGCAACCTTAACTTTTCAGAGAATTTGTATGATTATATATATATATATATATATGGTTTAAATTTATTAGTAAAGTGTTGACTTTATTGTGCTTTTATAAAAGTTAAGAATGGTTTTGCCAAAGCCCTCAGAAACGATTAGTAGCTTTATTAACCTAAAATTTCAAATGACCAAAATGTTCTATCGTTAAAAAGATATTGCTAAAAATATATTTGCACTCTACAGAATGTTGCATTTGTTTTTTATTAATTTATGTATATATTTTAGTAGATAACACCTCAACAAGTTATGTAATACTTTTTCAACACATTAACATAAAAAAGTGTTTTGCAGAAATAAACAGTGAAGGGTTAGGCTATATTTTATTGAATGTTCCATTTTTTGAATGTATAAAGTCATATAGATATTTTCTGTTCTAAATATGTAAAATCATACGTCTTTTTATTGTTCTGTTTAAACAAAATAGCCTATTGCACATTTCAGTGAAGCTCCAAAGCAGCAAATTCACTTCGTGCAGCAAACAGATAATAAGAAGTGCTTTCTGGTTAGTCTTCAGATTATTCTCCCACACCTCATGAGTATCAAATTACTTTGAAACTGAAGTCTTAAGCCTTCACCCATCCTCCTCGTGTCAAATCTTCCTCCTTTCATTCTTCTGATGATATCAGCCTTCCCACACATGCAGATGACTTGCCTTTCCCTCCTGGCAGTGTTTCACCCTGTGTGTTGAAAATAGCTGAGGCTGGAACACAACTTGTGTAACACTGATTTAAAATTCAATCTCGACGGCTACCGTGAGGCCCCGAGCCGACTCACGGATTTCTCTGCGGAGCCGGAGTTGGAGGAGAATGAAAGCAAATGTGCAGACACCGAGTGTGAAATGCAGCAAAGTTTACACTGTTTGCAGATGTAAAAAACGACAAAGTCCTGACAGTCTCATGTCAGGTAGTCCTGTGTGCAGTGCTGCATGCTGACAAAAATCAACACACTGTAGAGGCTTTATCTCCAAAAGTCTTTCCCTGCAGCTCTTCACCTGTCTGTCACCTGTTGAGAGGCCTCCATGAGGGGGTTCTCTATCCAAAAGAGTAAAAGGCACAAGAGAGGAAGTTCAGTCATAAAATCACCATGAAAGACGCGATAATGAATAACGTTTTTGAAAATTAATTTAAGGCTCTTTTGAGCTTTTCAGGCACCTTCTAATAAAAAGTTCTCTTTTGATCAATTTAAATTAACTTTTTGGCAAATTTATAACCAAACAAAATTTGCTTTTTATGCAAAAAATTGCATTCCATCAAATTATGTTGAGACAGAAATTAAATCTCCAAATTGTGAATGCAATAATTTCAGTTGCTTGGTGGAGATACTCTGCGGCAAATAAAGTGTGATGTGCTAAAACATTTTATAATACATTATTTTTTTGAAGAGAAAATTAAAAATATTTGGAATAAATCAAGGGTTGCCCTTATTCATGAAATAAAGTTGTATAGATGGTTGTGTTTTCTCAGGCATTTGTAGTAAAGGGCAAAGGTCAGACTGAGTAGGAGACCGTCTCTTAGTCTGAGTCTGTTTGTCCTGCATTAAAATGTCCTTCCAGCTCGAAATCAGTGACAACATTGACGTTCAGATTATTATATCTGCGATTTATTATCTTTTAGGACATTTTATGGCAGCAGCAGATATCATACACACAACATTTTGTCCTGTTTCACGACAATGAATCACCATGTCAATCTTATGGGTGAATTGACACGTCCATTCTGACAACTTCAAACAGAACGATCAAGTTTTTTTTCAGCTGCTGAATTTAACATACGACTAGTAGGACTTTTTTAACACAGCAGTCTAAGAAATAGACTTATTGTAATGTGTTTTTTATGTCAATCAATGTTTCTACCTCACCCTTTAGTAAAAGCTGTTTTTTGTTCTACTAAGGACTCATTTAAAGTTTAAGTCCATAACCAATGATTTGTATGGTAGCCCTGACAAATTAAACAAATAAACAACAAATAAATAAGCAAAGCAATTAATTAAAAAACATTTCAAAGATCAGATCTTTTTTTTTATTTGTTGTTTTGCTTGTTGTAATTGTTGTCGTGATCTTTTATATGTTTTTGTGTTGAGTAATTTGCTGATGGGATTTGCCCTTGAGAGCTGTTTTTTTTTTTTTTTTTTATTGTATACATTTCTGTCGTTTTTGGCCATAATTTGTTCATTTGGTCACCAAAGTTACTCGCTCCAGTATCTGTCAAAGCGTTTACTGTATCAACACAAAATCTCTGAGGACTAACAGTCTTCTCAAAACAGTACATCCACTTAAATTATACAGTACTTGCATGTCAGCTCTGTGGTTTTGTAGTAAAAATACCAGTTAATTGTGTCAAAACAGCTATGGTCTTTCTTACTTTCACAACACACAGAAAGCAGAAGCACCTGCCAAATTTAGAC
Organism: Oryzias celebensis; assembly: GCA_014656515.1. NCBI lineage: Eukaryota > Metazoa > Chordata > Actinopteri > Beloniformes > Adrianichthyidae > Oryzias > Oryzias celebensis. The sequence continues at coordinate 11,913,907 of BNCR01000008.1, read as the reverse complement.
CTAGCAGAGCCTGCTTATATTATTTTTTTTAAAGGCTGCTAAACTAAACAAAAAAAAACCCAAATTCTTTACATATTTGTATCTTTAAAACTTAATTTTTTCAGTTTTCTTTGGTTTTCATTGGTTGATTTATTTGTTGTTTTTTTTTTTTTTACTCCAACAATCGAGACGTTGGCTATTATAACATTTAGCTTTTGCATTAGCATTGTTCAATATATTATATTTAGTATAATATATATTTTGTCTAAAAGTTTCTTCAGCTAGTTTAGCATTTAGCTTCATTGTTTTGCTTATTTTACTGACATACATTTTTTTTTAATTGATTTAGCATTTAGCTTAGATTGTCCTATGTGTGTTTTTTGTTTGTTCAATAGATCTCCTTCCTTTTAGTTTCTTCAGCTGCTTTCAGTGGTGTACCGTACCTAAATCACAGAGAAATGTGTTTTATGTTTTAGAAACATTGATTGACATAAAAAACACATTACAATAAGTCTATTTCTTAGACTGCTGTGTTAAAAAAGTCCTACTTCTGAAGGGTTAGTCATATGTTAAATTCAGCAGCTGAAAAAAAACTTGATTGTTCTGTTTTATTCACGTGAAAGTTTCTAACCAATTAGATTTTAACCCTCACTTTATATAAGGTTTATATAAGTCTGCCTTTCACTTATACAGTCAATGCTACCGATTAAAACACTGCTGAATAAACACATTGACGTTGATTCAACCAATCAGAATTTGAGTTGGTGTCTGTAGCTTCATTACATAATCGCCTTTGATTGGATTTTCAAAGCTTGCGCTACTACAAGCTAACTTCTTCTGTACTATGTTTCAGGCCATAGGCAGTAGCTGCACTTGATTTTGTTTTGCAGGTAATAATAGAGGAAGAAGTTGATTTAGTTGCAGATTTATTGCAGAAGCCATTCTTAAGACTGACTTTTCCAGAAAAATTGGACTTGGATATGTCTGTCACTTTCAGCCTTCCACCAATTTTGTCTGGCAAAGGTAATAGTCTTGTGACGATGTTGAGCGACAAAGTGGCCAGTATGAGAACTTCTACGGCCCCTCTGACTGCTTTGAGATTCAGCGTTTCGGACATTATCATTTCCCAGACAAAAAGCAGGTTTCAAGACCACGAAAAGCTAGTGTTTATCACCCTCCTTGACCCCCAGAGATTTTGGGAGCGCCAGAAAAACTTCCCGCACGCATCCCTCTCCAGCATAGCATAGATGCTATTGCAGGGAAATCTCCCACTGATCTAGCCTTCATGGATAAAGTTCATTTTTAAATAAGTTGGATTTGCTGTAAAATAAAAAAATATTTAAGTAAAAATGCTTATTTTCACGTTTAACGAGTTGTTAACTTTGCTTTAATGTTTGTTGCAGCTGTTATTTCAGTGGGAGGAGACTTGCACCCACGGAGTTTGTTTTTGCAAAAACTATGCAATTGTAGTGAATTTTATATAAATCATCAATTTATGATGAAATTCCACCATAAAATAATAATCAAATATAATAGGATGGTGATAGAAACATAAAAAAGTTCATATTAATGAGGATGATTCAGGCAGAGGAAAACTGACGGCTCAGCTCTGACATGAACCGACCACTACTGGCGGCTTTAGCATTTGGCTTCCAACATTCATTAGCTAATTTTAGCTCGCTAAACTTCCTTACAAACATTTAAATAATTGATATTTTAACAATTCTAGTGAGCTTGATTAAATAAATCAGCATCAGGTTGTAACTAACGCACTTTAACGCCGTTTTTCATTTTGAAACAAGAAGATGCCACGTTTGATTCTCCATAGGTTTGTCTCTGCTGCCCTCTGTTGGCAGAAGTGTAAATTGTTGTTTTCTTTGGAAATGTTTAACATTTTCTTTTTTTCATCTAAAAATGTCATAAAAACAGAATATTTTTTGATGTTTTAGGGTTATATAAAATAAGGGTTTGGTGAATATTTACTTTTATATGAGCTAGAGCATGTTGAAGTAATGTAAATGCAGCAGGGTCTTTGTGATGGCCTAATAAATGTAGTCCTACAAGCCTGTGAGTGTGAGAGAATGCATGAAGTTGACTCCACAGCTGTTCAGAGGCTCCGTCCCTCCCTCCCTGATGCCTCTCTAATATATCCCTCTAGTATGCAGGTCTGAGCTCATGAAAGGGCAAAGAAACTGCCAAGTCAGCAAGATCCAAGTCCATGCAGGCAGGCGGTTCAGCTTCACACAGATTCTGCTGTAGCACAAACAGCCCCTCTGCTGCAGCATAATCCCTCCTTAAGATAAAAAGCCTGTATGCTATAAGATTATTATTATCAAAGACTTTTAGAAAATGGGGGTTTTAGAGGATATGTAGTAAGACTTCACATTTTATCCCTGACATATTTTAAGTGCAGCTAAACTTTTAAGGAAACTAAATTTTATATCTTGGTGACCATGGCAACCAACTCTGCAGTGTCCTTCATTTAGAGAAATTTTCTTCCAGCCGAAGTGGGGCATCGTATCATTCACGTAGACGTGGAAGGTGATACGTTAACCGCAAAAGAGAAACAAAAACTCTGGAATTTGATAATGCACTTTTATCATGGGGTGAAAGATAGCGTGCGTCAAAGGAAATGTGTACGCGCTGCTTTAAAGCGTCACGGCTCCAACTGAGGGCCTTTGCTATTGTCTGGTCTGTCTCCACATAATCTTCTATTGTTTGGCATTCCCCGTGACAGTAAAAAACAATGTTATTCATTTCCATTTTCTGGAAAAAGGTAGTTGATTTATAGGTAGATGGATCCTTCTTTGTAAAGAACAGAAATAGGAGAATGCTCTATTTCTGTTGTCATAGATTATGGCTTTTCAATGAAGCAAGGAAAAATAAGGTTCTTCTGAACGTCATCTCCTGAACTTTAACTGAATGCAGTAAGGCAAGAGGTACAAAAAAAAAACGAATGTCATTGTGTAGATTCTGCTATATTTGTATGTGTCTTGGTGGGATAAAGGAAAAGCTCTGTGCTGCTTTCAGATCACTGAGCAAATTTTCCTGATCTATGAGTTGGTTGTCGGTGATCCATGTCTGAAGGTTTTTTCAATTGCTTACCCTGCAAAACTCTTTTCACTTACTATCTATCCCCTTGAACTGTTGTCTCTCAGGCAAACGCGGGAGCAGGAAACACCTCCAGACTTCTTCTACTTCTCTGACTTTGAAAGACACAACGCAGAGATCGCTGCATTTCACCTGGACAGGTGAGTTTTAGCACCAATTTATTTCAAATAAAACTTTAATAAACTCAATTAAATAATCAGATTTCATCCTTTTGTTTTGTTTTGTTTTTTTGCATCCTTTGTTCATTCCAGGAAGAAAACCAATTCAGATGTATATTTGTAGAAATTACAGTTTGACCTCTGTGAGATGGAGGGCACCTATAATGGATTGGAGCTGTGAAAATCTGAATGGGATTAAAAGCATGAGGGATTATAATACATAGAGTACGGATCATCTTGGCTGCTGGGTGTTTTGATTTCATGGTGATCCTGTGACATTGGGGATTTCAACAGACAGCTAAGGAACAGGACAAAAACGTTTGGACAGAACTGTCTTATCACCACCAGAACATTGTGTTAATACGATAAGGAGTCTTCAATGTCACACCTTTGCTATAAGATATTTTTTACCAGTCGCTCACTTCATCTTTGGACGTCATTCTGAATATTTTGTTATTTGATAGATAGTTCTCAATCAGCCTTTTTGCAGAAACTGCGTCGTCATTTCCTCAAAGGTTTTGTGGGGTTTATTCTCTTGTGATCTCCAGAAAGTCACAGGTGTACAAAGAACAAAACCCAGCCAAAGTGTGTCCGTGCTTCAAATCTCTGCACACATCATCATGTACACACCCATGCAAACACACAGGTGAGCCATTGTGAAGAGGACCCGGGTGACGCTGCTGCTCGCTCCCCCTCAATGCCGTCCTCTGTAGGATAAAGTTTCACAAAGTGGACTTTTTTTTGTCTCTACCGGCTCCCAGGAGGCTCAGTTTTAGTCACAAATTGGTGGAGGTCATTTGAACAACAACCACAAAGTGAAGCAGAGTAAACAGTGGATGAATAGATATGGAGTTTAAAAAATGAAAGGAGACAGAAAGGAAAAGAACTGATGCATTTGAATCGTTTCTGTCAGATTAGTTCCTTTTTTCTCAAAACCTTCAAATCTGTGCAGAATCCTTGACTTTCGGAGAGTGCCCCCGGTGGCGGGACGACTTGTCAACATGACGAGAGAGATCAGAGATGTGACGCGGGACAAGAAGCTGTGGAGAACCTTCTTCATCTCGCCAGGTAGAGACTCTGCTCGCTTCTGCAAAAATCTGAGGGGAAACCTTGAAAACAGACTACTTTCAGCCAGCAGTTAGACTGTGTCCTTCCTCCATGTGGTAAATAAAGACACAATTAGAAAAAAAAATCTGAATGCACTGGAATATTTTTTAGAAACAAAACAAACACTAACCAAAAAAAAATTTAGGTACAAAATGTGTGCAATGTGCCACAAAACCATCAAGAAGAAGCCAACTTTTTTTTTATAAAATAGTGTATTTTTCACCAGTAAGTTACACAGTTCTTCAGCTTTTTTAAATCCTAAGTGTAAGCAAAAAGAGGTTGGCTAAAAGTAAAAAAAGAACACTAATCCTAAAAATGAAATTACTAGAAAGTAGTAAAATGATCCATTCATGCACTAAATTCAAATTTCATAGGATGTCTAAGAAAGAAATTCCACACAAGTTTTCAAAGAAAGCAAAAATGAAATAAAAAAGCTCATTGTTAGATAGAATTACTGTTATACAGTCCATATGCAGTTTTTTTTACTTGTTTTAAGCAAATAGTTTGTACTTATTGCCTAATTGTGGTTCATTTTGATTACAGTGACAAAAAAGCTAGTGCAATAGGTGGAAATAACTCATTTTAGAACAAAATGTGAACAAAACAAGAATAAAATCTCAGAACAAGTTGGTCCATCTTAATAAATCCTCATAAAATCTAGAAGTAGCACCTATTGTTAGAACCTACGTTTTCTTTTTTGTTTTTAAAATAATCAAAAGTATGGAGTAAAAGAATTGTTACTCATTTTAATGAATCATTTTCTTATTTCTAAATCTGAGACAAAACATTCTCAACTGTGCTGATTTTGACAAATGCTTGGAAAGGTTTGGAGCAAAGAAAACAACATAATACCTGGTAAAATATCTTAAATATTTAAAAACTAGGTTTTTGCAAGTATTAAATACGTTGCTATGCAGTAAAAGTACAGTCATGTGAAAAACCTTCTTTTAATCCAACAAATCCAAGGACGAACATGATCCTAAACTTTGAAAGAAACTTTAGTGTCCCAGAGGCCCCTCAAGCAAACCTGTACAGATTTGCAAAGCACCACTGCATCGGGTTCTAAAGGTTATGTTCTGCTTTATGAATGGAAACTTTTGCCCAGTATGGGTCCTTTGAGGGATTCTATTGTCCTGCACAACAATGAGAACATTCAGTTTAGTTTCAAAAAGTCTTTCAGGGCAGCGCTGAAATCTGATGCCAAAAAATTCTGAAAGATGTGCTAAAATACAAAAGTCCTACTTTATTGTCACCTTTCTCATGTAGCTGTCTTCAAGTTGCATGTATAACTAGCTACAAAGGTTTGGTATTTAATTCTACTTTTTAGGAACCACTGCTCCTGTTATTATTTCAAAAATGTCATATATTTAGAGATTAGATTAAAAGTATAATGTTCAATACCTGTTATAGAACCAACAGCAGGTTTTACTTTACTGAAAGATCTAAATATTATTTTAAAATTGTGTTTTCACCTCATTTCTAAATCTTTGTTTTATTTCTTCAGCCAATAATGTCTGCTTCTATGGCGAATGCTCATACTACTGCTCCACTGAGCATGCTTTATGCGGGAAACCGGACCAGATTGAAGGCTCGGTCGCAGCCTTTCTACCAGACCTCAATCTGGCGAAGCGCAAGACCTGGAGAAACCCCTGGAGGCGATCCTACCACAAGCGCAAGAAAGCAGAGTGAGCAAACGATTCCTCACTTCCTGAAACTGAAAGCAGAATGATCTGTATTCAACTATTTTTGTCCCTTCGATGCTCTTAGATGGGAGGTGGATCCAGATTACTGTGATGAGGTGAAACAGACTCCTCCTTATGACCGCGGCTCCCGCCTGCTGGACGTCATGGACATGACCATCTTTGACTTCCTAATGGGTAAAAGAGAAACACGAAGACGGAAAACATCAAAGCTACTAAAAAAGATTAAAAAGCATTCCACAAATCCGTAACTATGATTGCTATTTAATTAAAAAAAACAAGCTGAAACTATCATTTTGTGTACGGTCGCTTAGACTTCAAATTTTAAACTAAAGATTAAAGTAAATTACATTTTTTTTCATCACCATTGTTATTATCAGCTGTAGGGCTCAGTCGCTTCACTGTTAACTGTTAATATTTGCACAGATTAAGAAAATCCTTTTTGATTTGGCTCTAAATATAACCAAATAAAATTGTTTACGTGTTTTTGCCTACAAAGTGTTTAGTTTAGTTTTCTTCTTGAATGAATTTCACTATAAATGACACATTTCTTTTAAACTGATTTGCTCATTTTAAAAACAAATCTCTATTATTCATGATTAGCTGAACCTTCGGACTCAGAATGATTGGTTTATTACAACCAATTGTGAAAAATACAATAAAAATACAAATGCATAATCTGCTTGATATATTAATTGATAAATTGATTAGAAAATAAGTAAAAGAAAAAGAAATGACATTATTATTGCTCCAAAAGTCATATTTACACACTGTATGCACACTGAATCCACTGACGTTCTTCCAACTTCTCCTCTTCTACAGGTAATATGGACCGCCACCATTATGAAACGTTCGAGAAGTTTGGAAATGACACGTTTATCATTCACCTGGACAATGGAAGGGGGTAAAGACTTTAGCTTATTTTCATGCTTTGTGTTCGTCACTGCACACATAAAAAGAAAGCGTAAATTTATGAGAAAAATGCTAAATCTGAATGTTGAATTCATATTACAAACATTAGCTGTTTACCTGTTGGATCTTTGTCTGACTTTTGCAGGTTTGGAAAACATTCCCATGATGAGTTGTCCATTCTGGTGCCTCTCAGCCAGTGCTGCAGGTGATTTGTATTGAATTTTTCACTCAAACATGGTGCTTCAGTTAGATCAATGTCAACATTGTGCCCTTTTTTTAACAAACTAAAATTTTGATAACAATATTTTCTGAAAAACATGGCCCTCATGTTTCCAGGATAAAAAGGTCCACCTACCTGCGTCTTCAGCTGCTAGCCAAAGAGGAATACCAGCTCAGCTCCATCATGGAGGAGTCTTTGCTCCACGATCGCCTCTCCCCCCTCCTCATCCAGCCCCACCTCCAAGCCATGGACCGTAGACTCCGGCTGGTGCTGCAGGTCCTGACCGGCTGCATAGAGAAAGAAGGCTATGCTAATGTTGTGGAGGATGACCTCGCTGGAGACAAAGTCCGCCACAGGAGCACGGGCCACAGGTAGTGAGGAAGAAAAAATGCAGCTCTGACTAATGGACCACAACTGTGGCTCTTCAACTAATGGGATTAAATGAAAAGTCCCACTTTTAATATCAAGCTGAATTCAGTGAATTCCAAGACTTGCCATCATTGCCTCTATGGAAACAGCTTTTAGGTGTGTTTAAATAGAAGAAACTGTCCAAAAATACCAGAAGAGACTTTAAACTGTCAGGTCAGAGACATGCTCTTGTTTTTATTTGTATGAGACATAAAAAAACTCCAGTTGTGTGTTGATTTTGTTCCGAAACCCAAGTTATTATATTTATAACGATGATATCCAACACTGATAGAGCAACATAAGGTCAGACTGGAAGCTTTGTTATTCGTCACAATGTGTCAAATGGTTGAAAAGCTTATGGCTTTTTGTGTAAGCAGGTTTGCTCAATGTTACTGAAGTGACGCCTGGAATAAACATCTCATAACCAGGAAAATACTGACATCACAGAAGATGGGCTTTAACTGAAACAGAACAATGAATTAAACAACTTTATTCTTAAAAAGTATTAATCTGAAAAGCAGGAATAGAAGATGGATGGATGGAACCCAATGATTTTGCCTTATCGAACATTTCTTAAACTTTTTTCTTTTCAAATGAACGTTTACCTTGCACAGTTTGCAGAAAAACAACCTGACAGAAACAAAGTGTCTCTTCTTCTTTTAATATGTCATTTTATTTAAGTGATAGCTCCAGATGCAGATCTACAGCTTTACTATGGTTTTCTGGGATGTTTTTGTTCTTAAATACATGAAATCCAAAACATTAGTTTGTTGTTAGCTTATTTTTGTGTCTAATTTTGTATTTATTGGTGTGTCAAAAAGGGTGACAATGCAATTATTATTTTTACTCTGTTTTTTACTTAAAATATGCTTTTTGCTTTCCAAAAACATTTATTTCTCACAGATTTGTTGCCATTGAAATGCAGCTGAATTTTGGAGAGGACATTGACTGAGTGCAGTTTTTTTTGTCCTATAAAGAATCCTGTGTAATGGCCGTCCCTGTACCTGTGCAATGACAGAAATACAGTACTTGAATGTGATTGGGTTGGCAGTATTGACAGCATTTCTAGACCTGCAGAGGATTTTTAATTGAGTTTATGCAGAATTTCAGGGTGACAGCTGAGGTTCAAAAGCCTCATTTCATGTCCACAGTTCCAGTTTTCACATTTTTCAATGTAAATACCCATAAGGATTTGGATGATCTGCCAAACTGCACTGCCCAGTGATTTGCTTCTGTTATCTGCTCTTGCATTGTTACTGTGAAGATCTGTTTACTAAATGATTAAAGTGTGCAATAAAAACAAAGGTCATGATGCACTTGTCTTAATGCATGTTTAGGACAGATAAATAGAATTTTCCTTTCATTTTTTTTTTCTAATTTTGAGATGACTCTGTGGCCTGTTAGCGACTCGCATACTTGTAAAGGTGTGGACAAATAAAGGTAAAGATGTGGAAGCTCTAAAAAAATGTTATTGTAATTCTCCACAACAAAAAAGCTTAAATTATATTTTTTTTAACCAAGATAGCTCTTCTTTATGTAACTTTTGTTATATTTATTTATCAACTCTTTGTCGTGTCCTCCGTTTTACTTCTACTACATATGATGATAAATTAAATTTGTACGGCACAACCTGAGAATTGACCTTAAAACTGATTGTCGCCCCAAACGCAGTGAACATTTATAAAAGTATTAGAAAAAAAAAAAGAATCTCCTATTCTATCATTTTTGTGATGCTTTAGCTGAATATGTGGCACAAAATGTTTATTTTTGAGTCAGAATAAAAATAAACTTGCAATATTTATAATGAAAGTGCTGGTTTTTGTATGGGTTTTGGATTTCGAGAAAACTGTCCTTTTAAAGTCAAAACAATGATGTGATAAATATGAAATTATGGTAAGAAATCCTACGCTTTAAATTGTCTGATTTTCTATTAAAATAATTTTCAAATTATTTAATTTGGGAGGAAGCTGTGGACATTAATAAAACATTTTATGAGGGTTAATTCCATCTTTAATGCAGAAATTAAAAGGGTGGCGCTGTCCGTGGTGCTGAATGAAAACACGCAACTGCCACAACAGAAATGAATGGAAGGAGCCCGCGCACAAGCATGCGCAGTAAAGCTTTTTAATCATTACTCTCCAGCTGTCATTAAGCTGCAGCAAAACGAAGAATCCAGTGTATTTTTAAAAAAGTATAAGGCCAATGTTTTGCTTTAATATGCTTATGCCAGTTGTTTTTTTTTTTGTTTTGTTTATTGTTTTGTTTTTTTACCTATTATGTTTTCTTTCAGTTGAAATAACACCTAGCATATGTATCCATTTAGGTTTAAAACCTTAACTTTAGTCAAGTTCATGTATTCTCGACGGTGAAAATGTGTAATGAACGTTCCCCAGCAGAGGGCGTGAGTCAAAACTTCCTGGAGTAAGGCGTGCTACACCGAGACTCCGCCAGATGGCAGTCGAGAGTCGTGACCAGTCGAGTTGTTTACATTTTTTTTATCACAGGGGTGACGTTGTTTCTTGTCCTTAGTTGACATTAAAGCCGGTGAAAATACATTACATTGTGCGGTTTGCCTTTTTTTTATGATCTGTATATTAAAGTAGCACTTCCGTTTAAACCTGTCATCTCATCTGATGTTGAGATGGACATCCTTACACTAATAAATACCAGATTTTTGAGGGGATTTCTTCAGTTTTTCTTCCACGTTTTTGCACTTAAAATTACCGCCACTAGGCTGTGCGCTTGACTTGTTTAATTTAAAAGTTGTATTCGATTTTATTATTGCTGTTATTCTTTCAAAAAACAGGTGAGTGATTGTTTTAGATTACATCACCCAGACTTTTCTTATGTCCTTTAAGTGTGTTTATAAAGCATGTATGCTTGTTGCACAGAATAAACAGACGAATGCGTGAAAACCAAAAAGACATGGGGGAGTAAGAAAAATTGAGTTACTATAATTGAGATCAATTAACATTTTAATTATCACAACAGACCAATTCACATTCTTTCACCTCATTCAGAAAAGTCATCCTCCCCTGCCTGGCAACAGTATCCAACGCCACTGTCTTCTGTCTCTATGGCAACAGAGAGCCACCCTTTCTGGCCCTGCTTCCAATTGATCCAGGATGCGTGTGGTCGAGTCCTCCGTGACCCTGACCCTTGTACCTCACTGCTCCACTTCCATCGAGCTCAAACTACTTCTGAACCAAAGTGCTCCAATTTAGAAACTTTTACTGCACTTTTAATCCATCTGGTTCTATTTTAAGTGCTGTTTTGAAAGAGTTGCTGCGTAACTGGCGAACATGGCAGCAACTCTGTTCTTTTTTCTGTTACGCACACACTTCTGTGTGCGATGTGAGATTAGAGGAGCCTTCAAACACTTCTTCTCCAGACGCAGCCGTGTTTAACCCCTGTCCATCCCAATTGATGTCAGCGCTTAAGGCGAGAATCACGCTTCGCTGAGATCCGTATTGATCAAAACAAACGCATACCGATGAGGATAACTGCACCAAAATGATCCAGGCGCAAGGGCGCCCGCATGCATGTAGTAAATCTGCATTGGCTGCTCCGCGCTTTTGCCGCTGCTGATCCTCAGGCATTCAGATGCTCATCAAAACATCGCCTTTCCAATTGATTGATGGGATTTTTCTTCCCCTTTAAGGCCAAACTGCATCAAGTCCCACTTTTTCCCCTCCCCTTGCCTTTTCTCATTCAAGCTCCGAGTGAGTTACATATCTGGCCTGTCCACCTTGTTTTTCAGTCGGTTGAGCAGCAGCCCGGCGCGTGCCAGTGTGCGCAAGGCACCGTGGCTGAACTCATGAATTATTAACAGATAACTATTTCACGGCGCAAGCTAAAATTAGGACTGCCCTTACGACGGCTATAATTGGAAAGCAGATGGAAAAGGTCCATTTATACCAGCATAACGGAGGTTTTGACATTTTCAGGTGGCGAGGGGTGAATGGTAGGAGTGCGCGCGTGGGGCGAGAAGGATGTAAGAGTCACATGTTCCCTAGCGGTTGAGCTCGGCAATCAGAGTAAAGGCTCCTTTAGTCTGTTGTCAAGGTCAGACGGAGGCGCATCTTTTTGCGTCAAGCGAGAAATTAAACACCAAATCAATCGCCCTTGAACTGCTGCGCGGGCGCGCCATTTGGCGTGCGTCCGGCTGGCTGATCGTGCGTGCAAAAACTTGTTCATGAGCGAATGTGTCCTCATCCACGCATCTTCTGCACGTGTGTGCGCGCATGCTTGAGGTGCCAGAAGCGATCATGGGCTGTTGCCGTAATTGCACAGTGCGCAATCCTATATGGCCAGAATGGGGGGAGAAGGAGGGCGGGCGCCGCCTGCAAACCTGATGAAACACTCTTGGCTGCACAGGAGAGATTCGGGATGACCGAGATTGGCGACGAAAAGCTCCCGATTTTGCGAGAAGGAGCAGAAACAACAAGACGAGGAGGAAGGGGACGCTAATTGACGCGCGCGCCGGGGCGGGCTGCATGCAACCCCTCATCTGCCACTCAAAGAGGAGAAGGAGACAGAGAAGAGTCGCACTCGCTCCACCTCTCCCCCTGCCTCTGATTTTCATTCATGGCACAATCAGTGCCACACGCACACGCGTATCTCCCGCAAGCAGAGATTTGGCTCAGTCCCTCTCCATCAAAAGACAAACACGCGCGCGCGCGCCTCCACACGAGGACAAACACACTTCTATTTTTTTTCTTTTGTTATCTAATTTTCTCCTAAACACAGAAACACACTGCGGCTCCCACTCATCCTCTCCTATCACCGCCTTTCATGCGGGGATTTTGGTCATCTCTTTTCATGCGCGAGTAAACAGCAAAAGCGCGCGCGTTTTCCCACAAACTCAGGCGCGTGCACGGTTAATAACGAGCAGCAGAAGCGACAACAACCATGCAAACACAACTGCACGTCCTTAAAGTGCGCGTAAAACGCCGCCTCTTCCTCTTTGCGCACACAGACCGCTCCGGCTGCGCACACGAACCGCGCCGTTGCGCACACACATGCAGCTTCCTCGTCACCCACAGGGGAGGTGGAGGGAGAGCGAACCTGAGACAGATGAGGCTTTGAAGCCGCCGCCTCCACAGCTCAACCCCCCCTCTCCTCTCCTCTCCTCTCCTCACTCCCACCAGTACATCAGCAATCTCCATATCACCTCAGCTCTCTCTGGTCCTGACACACACACGGACACACCAGCATCCTCCCATCTGCTGTCTCCCACACCCTTGAACACACATTTGCAAAGTGGCTGCCGGACAAACAGACTGCCAGTCTCCCCAGCAGAGTCTGCAAGACCACGCACCTCACTTCCTGTAGTCTGACCTCCAGCCACCTCCACCCCAAAACTAATTCCATAATACATTCCCAACTGTAAGGAAGAGGGGCTGTCTCCTAATTGCTTTCTTATCCCCCTGAGTCCCCCTTACTCCTTCCTCCTCCTCCCCTTCTTCCTCTCAGCCCGCCCCTCACCCTACGTGCACTCAACATGGCAGCAGACAAGCAGAAAAGGGTGGCGAGCTAGAGAGCAGGAGAGAGAGAGCAAGAGAGAGAGAAGGGGAGAGAGAGAGAGGGGCAGGCTGCTGCTATCAGGGAATACTGGTGCCATTTTCAGCATCGCAGGGTGAAAGGATTGAGCCTCGCCGCTGCACGCTCAGCTCGCCTCTGCTCAGACCCGCTGGACAAGAGGGGGGGGTGAACTAGAGGGACAGCGCAAAGGAGGAGAGAACGGCTGACCCCTAACACAGGTACCGTGACCTCCCCGCGTCATCCGTTCCTTCTCTACAGCAGGATAGGAGATGGACATCAAGTTGAGATGGAAGGGAGAGCCAGGGTGGCAAAAGGTTGTGTGTGTGTGTGTGTGTGTGTGTGTGTGTGTGTGTGTGTGTGTGTGTGTGGATGTGATGGTACATCTGTGTGTTCATGCTGAATACAGGACAGCAGGGTCTCTAGCCGGAGCGCGTTATAGTTCCATTTGCCTCCACAAACGCATACGCTCAACACCTGCCTCAACCTTGTTTTCCATCAGCATCTGTCCAAACAGCACACTCGCTTGGAGCGCAGCTTCTCTGCAAGATCGGATTCTGTGCTGCAAGTTGTTTGTGTTCTTCTCCCCCCCCTGTTGTATTCAGCACGCTGAAGGATGTGACAAAATGCTTCACAGCAAGGCAGCAAAACTGCATAATTGTGTCCAAATTCACGTGTTTTTATTCGTCGGGAAGTGTGTTTCAGGCATGGACATGAACTCTTCATAAGCATGCTGCTGCCCCCCCCTCGTGCACTCTGTTTTTACCTCATGTGCTGTGAGCTTCACTGAGACTGCAGTGTCACTGGTGACTGAACGCAGGGCTCCCCACTGCTCCTCTGGCCCTCAGGAGGGGATGGCAAGAGGAAGAGGTGTGACAGAGAAGGAGAGAATCACCAATATATATGTGCGTGTGTAGGTGGGTGGGTGTGCGGCGCAACAAGGGGGAGGGACCACAGCAGAGAGAACGCAGAGAAAGGGAATAGAAAGGTGTCAGGATGCCAATGGAAATATGGCACCAAGGTGGAGGGATGAAAGAAATCCTCTTTGAAGGGAGAAGGAGTGAAAAGAAGGGAAGAGAAAGGAAGAATACATGAATGGAAGATGAGAGGCTAATCCCCTACAGCAATGCAAACGCATGGCTGCCGTCAACACATTTCCACTTTGGTGTGATAAGCACTTTTTGCATGTGTGGAAACGCATCTTTTATATTAGAGAATGGAGCTTTTCATTAACAGGTAGACTCAAGGCAGTTCTCCTCTAACTGTGAGGTTCCGGCCTGACGCAACGGCATGAAAGCAGAGCGATTAAAGGGAGAGATTTTGGAGCGTGTGGGGTGGGCGGGCAGGTGTTTGCAGTGGTCAGAGGAGGCCATGCTGAAATTGGCACCTCCCTCGTGTGGGGAAATGAAAGCTGAAGACTCCCCTTGGTGTTTGGCTCCCGATTCCTCTGCAGTCGGAAAGCTTCCTGCATATCTCAGATTCAATCAAAGTTTGAAGATCAAAAGAAAAGAGAGAAAACAAAAACTTTCTATCTTTTCTTCTGCATTTTTATCACCACAGTTACACTGATTGCTTCATTCTGGACTTGTGTGTCTGACTGTGAGTTCATAAGCAACACACTTTAAACCCTGGAGTGCCCATCTAATTGCCCCAGAGGTTCATGGTCATTTACCTTCAGTTGTTGCAAATCAGGCAGAGATTTAAACAGGAAAATGTTTTTCCCTCATTAGGGAAAAGTACCACAGCACAAGCCGAGGTTTAAGGAGCAACCGGAGCTCACTCATGCAGCCAGCTAATGAACGTGGACTTTTCATGTGACTCGTTTCATGTTATTAATGTTCAGACTGATTGAACAGTTCGCTATCTGTTCATGAATCGCACGAAAGCTGAAACACGGAAAACGATTTTCTCTCATTTCTGGATTGTTTTGATTTGCAGAAATGACTTCCTGACAGCTTGGCTGAGTCGCAGAAGGACCCTGCTGATTGGATGACAGACAGAAACCTGGTTTCTGGATTAATTATGCTCGGATGCTTTGAAGCCATTAGTTGTTGTCCTCTAGTGGTTGACTGGATCACCGCATAACATTTTTAATTCATCAAATTTCTGAGGCTGGTTGCTGAAACTGCCAACTGTGTGGCTTCCAAAGCCTCTGAAGATGCTTTTCAGAGAGATCGGGTGATGCTTGATTGCTTCATGGTGCATTGTGCTCTGAGCATCCTCTTTGAGACGATGAAGATGATGAGCAGCATGGAGATGCATAAACCGCTTTGCAGCTGCATTCAGCATTAATAGGGTCATAAATTGACTTTTTTAAATATTCGTGGCTCACTTCATGCAACTTGACCTCACACCCAAACCTGGTTACACAGTATCAGCCTTTTTTTTGTGGTTTCAAATAAAGTCACATGACACACAAAAAGCAAAACAAACAGACTTTTTCCAGGAGCTCAGCATGAATTCGTCGTGACAGGACGGGCACAGGTCGTTCCAGCAAACCGCATCCTAACCTTGATCCGATTACGCCCAGTTGTTTGTCACACACGCAGCTGTCTGTGAGCACGCATACATTTCCGCATGCTTGACCGCCTCTCACTTAGGGCTAATGCAGTTTACAGGTAATGTTTTTATGGGGCGAGCCGGGGCAATGTCAGCAGAGTGCGGGCTGATGTGATCCCCTCGGTGAGAGGGAGCAGCATCAGGCGAGGAGACGGAAGAGGGGAAGAGGTTACTGCAGGGGAGAGAAGACAGCGGTTGTGATGGGAGTGGAGGAGAGAGAAGGAGGAGGGGAGGGGGAGCTCATCTGTATGCTGGTTACCCTGAGCTTCTTGTTTGATCTGGAGGGAGTACTTAGTGCAGGATGGCGGGACGCTGCAGAGCAGGGAATGCAAAAATAAGGTTCGTGTGTGTAATTAGGTGTGAGGTTTTGGGTGCAGCACTTTGCTCATTAAAAGGATCTGGCGGGCGTCCAGCACGATGCAGTTCATCAGCTGTCATTCACATCCCTCATCCTCTTCCTCCTCCACTGCACTCCATCATCTCACCCCGGGCTCCCTGCAACAAAACACAGCCACTCCTGTGTAGAAAGAGAAGAGGGGTGACGGAGGGGGGCATTTTTCATCGCTTGCAAGTGTTTGATCGCATGCTCCTTATTAGAGACAAATAGACAGAGCTTGCAAAAGAACAGTCATTGACACTTCTGCACACATTCCACACTAATACGACGAAGGGTTGCACATCTGCTCCAGTGAAAAGGAACTCGTTCAAGAGTGAGGCTGATAATGGCTCCATTTGTTTTATTCAGCTCCAGGAATGCTGGGAAAATGCGAGGCCTTCAGTCAGCATCAGAGGCTGCAGGGTGCTCATGCATGCAGGATTCATAGAGAGAGAAAAGAAAAGTTTAAGGAATCCTCTGTGATCTGTGTGGCTTGTTCCTGCATGGATTTTGATGCAGATTTCTGCTTCAGACAATGCATCGGCATGCATACGATACAACTGGAGCTACTTTTTAAGCCAAAAGGGGAAAAAAAGATAAATGAAAAGTAATCAGATGGAGTGAAAATGGGTTGAGAGATAAATGAATTAAGCCACAACAAAGGATGAAAAATATCAGAAAGACTTTGTCAAGCTGGAAGAAACTGTCTAGAAGCTTTTTTCGACAAGCTTCCTCACTCACTGTTTAATAACTGGGATTCATTAGAAGGACTGTAAACAGAGCATGAAAAAAATGGGAAAATCTTCAGAACTTTTCTAATTTTTCAAGTTAAATGGTTGCAAAATTGGTCGTCTGTGAAATCTGCTTCTCATTTTTCAGTGTGAGGTTGAAGCAACACCATTTAGGAGCAAACGATCAGGAGGAATTATTCAGGCAGCAGCCACTGCCGCCACCATCTTCTGATCATTGCTGCAAAAGCAAGACTTTGAAAAGTTTTTTCCCTTTTTTTTTATACCTTCCTCCCTTTTTTTGACTTCAAACAGTTACTGGGGTTACATAATGCAGCTGCAGAAAAAGCGAGAAGAAAAATAAACCAAGAGGGAAATATGTTGAAGAAGATGATACAGAGATTTTCACACTTTCTTGATCATAGTCACGCTTGGAACAAGAATGTGTGAGCTGTAGAAGTCTGTTTTTCCTGTTTTTTATGATTCTTCTGATGTGCTCGTGCCATTGTGAAATGAGGGAATCCAGAAAAACTTTAAAGTCAACTTTTTTATTTTAAAAAACCGCAATTGGTTTCAAATATGGGCGCTAAGTACAACAGAATCGGACTCCATCAAGCCCACAGATACATGAAATTCATATATAGCAATGGTGCCACCTCAGATGTGCTGTCAATCTCCTAAAAATAGTTTCCAAAGTTCTTCATGCAAAGCTTCCACATCTGCTTTGAACTCCTCTCATTAGCCGTAGCCCATTTTTGGTGCTGTTGCCAGGTTGCGCGTGTGTGTTTGCGTAAAGGCTTGTGCATTGTGCGTGGATGATTTGCCTGACTGCTCCGGTATTATGGACACATTGTGAGCTCTCTGCCTGTAAATTAGCTTCCATAGCAACCAGCGCCACACAGCGAGCCAGCCAGGCGATGAAGTCAATGAAGGCTGCTCTGCTTCTGAAAGTGGACTCAAGCTTGATGCCAAAAGCTGCATGCAGCAGCCTCACCGGCATGCCGATGGGCACAGACAATAGTCGTCGCCATGGTGATGACAGGGCCGGTAACAGACAATGTTATAAACAAAAGATAATAGTCTCTTTTTGTCTGCCAATCCAGGAATCTATCTTCTCCTCTGCTATATTTGTTTGCAGCTCAGCATCTCTTTTTCATGTGTCTCAGGCTCTTTGCGTTTCTTTCCCTTTAACCGTCTTTCTCGTCTTTTCTATCTGAGCATCAGAGGAAGAGGTTGCAGGACTGCGGAGGTAGATTGGGTGCGGAGGCAGAGTTGTTTTTTTTTTTTTTCTCAATCAGTCTTATTGTTAGAGCTGCCCCTTTGCCTCTGATGCACACGCAGACACTCAGCACACTCAGCACTGGCTGCACACAGCTGCTTTCAGAAACTGGGGCTAGCTAGTGCTCATGTGAGATGTGCTAAAACTGATGAAAATAAGGAATTAAACACAGATTTAAAACTAAAAAACAACTTAAATAAAGCCCTGCAGGGTCAGTTTGCTTGGATATGACTAATTATTGATATTGTCACGTGAGAGACAAATATTGGAGACTGATCTGTGGTATTTTTCACATGTTATTGCGGTATTTTTCTCATGACGGAGAAAATGTTAAAAGCTTAAAATTGCATTTCAAGAGTAGAAATAAAATCCTGTTGGAAAATGTCTGTTGCTGTGGCACAGAAGCTGCTACAAGCTCCCTGCTCTGCTCCATTCTGATGCATCCACTTTCAAATCTATACACACCTTAGTTTTCCTCCTCTGAGCTGGCATCTGGTTCAGAACTGCATGGCTGGACAGATCCAGTATTCCCATTTTTGTTGCACTGGTAATGTTTGTTGGGGTCGTGAGGGCCTGTAAGCTAGTGGGAGAGCACGTTCACAGACGGATGATGGGAAGGGGGAACAGTCCCACTCACAACTCAGAGGCAAATTTTGAATGAACTACTGCCGCTCTGCAGAAAATATGTCCTAGAACACAAGATTTTTTTGGGGGGGCGTAATCATAATTAAAAGACCACTGGGAACACTTTCAAAATAGATCAAAAGATGATAAGAGTGGGACTTTAATATCCCATGTGACCATCACTTGGCTGGTGTGTTGTCATGGTAACCGGGTTAAGAGCTCACACCCTCACACAGAAAGTCACCTGAGGCTCAGATAACTGATAAGCTTGGGACACATTTTGAAATTAAATTACAAATTCGATAAAATCAATTATCTCACTTGGTCTATTTTGGGGGAAACACAATGTGTTTCCCAGAAAAGAAAAAGAAGAAGACAAGACAAAAAAAGGCAGGGGGGTTGTTGACACATCTGTGTCCACAGACAATCAGCAAACCCATGTGGAACCACAGACACATCAAACATTACATTCAGCCGCGTCTCTCCTCTTGATGCAAAAACACATTGATTTACATGCGCGAACATCTGATCCATGCTGACACGCAAACACGCATCCGCATTTGGATTTGTGCATAAGCAGAGACTCTCACCTACACAGGCCACATAGCAATGCACAGTACGAGGACCCGCAGAGAAGAGGGCCAAAGGCCAGAGAGACGAGGACGATGGATGTTTAAGAAGGACTGTTTTATTTATTTCTTTTTTTTACTGTTTACTGTTACCGCTGCAGAAATCTATAATAAGATCTTTGTGAGTCAAACAGGAAGCTGCACACATCTGGGGTTCTTATAAGAACCAAAGACTAGTGCCAAAACTTGTGACTTTAGAGTGTAGCATCACCAGGCTCCACACTTATTGATCTTCTGGAAAACAACCCCTGCGCTCATCGGGATGGGGGGATTAGTTTAGGATGGCAACATTTCACAGGTACCTAAGCAGTTCTACCCTCAGCATCCAATTGGAATTAGTTAGTGTTGACCCAGTGTTGCTTTTAGCGTGTTAGCTTATATCAGAGGGTGAGTCACGAGCTTTGGAGAGAGAATCAGCGGCACAGATTTAAACATCAGAGCAGTCAACAAACCCTGGGCTATCTCTGTGGCCAGATTTATTCATGCGCTTTGACACCCACACACACACACACACACACACACCCACGCACACACTCACATACACACTGGTGCAGCTCAGAGCAAAGATTCTGCGTCAGATCAAGGTTTCAATGATTTATTCTGCTGAAAACATTTGAAGCGCACAGATGCAGACGTCCTCAGGATGCAGAAGCTCGCCGTCTTTTTTCATTTTGGGTCAAATCTGCGCAGACGGTGTTTATTTCCTTTCAGATTTGATATGTAAACGAGAAATATTTGCTAAAACCAGTATTTTGGAAAGCTCCGTCTTTCAAAATATGGCACTCCCCCACACCTCTCATCCTCCTCTTCTCTCCTTCTTTCTTTGAGTTATTCCCGCTCACTCTCTTTATCTTCACCCTCAGTGGTTCCATCTTTCACCGCTTCTCTTTGCCTCTTCCTCTTCCCATCTTTCACTCCCCAGATCCCCTTTCTTTAACCTTTTATGCCCCCCCACACACACACTCATCCCTCCCCTCCCCTCTCTGGAGTGTGCAGACGGGTGCTCTCTCCTTCCCCTCCTTTTTCTCTTCCTTTCCATGGCTCCCTCTTCCGCTCTGTCAACATCCCACACCACACCTCCTCCCTGCTGCTCCCTGCCTCTTCCTCCTTCCTCCTCCGCTTCTCCTCCCCATCTGCAAGTCTAACATCAGTCGTCTCCTCTCCGGCATCTGCATCACCTCCCCACTGTTAAACTCCATTATTGGGTCTGCGCTCTTTTTTTTTCTTTTTTTTTTTGTTAATCACCCCTACTTTTCCTGTTCTTATCACTCTTTCATGCATGACGCATAATTGCGTATTTCTTTCCTGGATTAGGCACATTCTTTTAGGCCGGTAATGTATTCAGTGAGCATGATGTCCTCGTCAAGGTTAACAGCTGAGCTGCACTGGTGAGATGACCCGAGGATTGTGGGTAACATAGTAAAAACATGCCGGGTGGTAGGTGGGAATTAAAACATCTAACGACCTTTTTCTTCGTGTGTCATCAGAAATACTACTAATAACGTAAGATTCCTCAATCAAACGGTAATTATTTTCATAAATGTCTGGCATTGGAGGCAATCAGAGCATTTCATGCTGTTTTACACTCCGTCTTCTATCTTTGTCTGCTCGTTTATGTTCATTAATATGAAGAGCTGCCATTGTTCCATGGATAATTCATTGACATGCATGGCAGCAGCGTCCCCGTGTTTGTTTGCGTGTGCGTCTGTGTCGTGTTCCGCGTGGCAGGCGAGCAGATGCAAACGGCATGACAAGAAAATAACCTTCCTTCCCCTGTCTCTTACGATGACGAGACGTCTCTCTCTTGCACACCCCCCCCCACTCTCTATTTTTATCATCTTTTCACCCCCCCCACCCCCTGCTGCCTCCATCACTCTCACCCTCTCCGTCTCCGTCTCCCTCTTTCGGCGTCTCTGTCCTTGGGTGCCTGCAGCCAGCTGTGTCTTCGGGCCATTAGAACCCCCCCCCCCCCCCCCCCCCCCCCCCCCCCCCCCCCATCCCCTCGCCTCCATCCATTTTCCCCATCACTGATTTCCACCACCCCCCATCATCTCACACTCACTCCTCCTCCACCCATCGCACTCCTCTGCCCCTTCGACCACTGGGGCTCCGTTGCCTCCCCTTCAGCCCAGAATCAGTGTCCGAGTTAAACCAGTTTCACTGTGAATTCAAGGAAACATCTAGAAGCTCTACATAAACTCGTTCAGCTGTCTCAGTGTACCCTCACCTACAAGGACCACCACTCCTGCCGAGTCAGCATCCTCTTCTTTATGTAAACATCTTGTGCCGTTAGCTGCTGCAGCTGCCTCCTGTTATCAAAAGTTATTGCGCTGCATAATGTAGCGCCATTTACTTTTCTGCACACACATCCCCACTCGCTCATCATAATAAAATCCTGATTGATCCATTTTGCTCAGAGCTCGCTGGCGCTGAGATAGACTTTTGCCTTTGAGTGCTCAACACGGCGGAGCTCAGAGAGCAGGCTGCCATCCCAGAATACAAAACTGCATTGTAAGTTAAAGTTAAACCCTTTCGTTTTTGTGATCATAAGTTTGCACAAAAGGTATCAGTCCTAATCAGGGTCATTGCTGACGCTCACTTTTTTGAATCGTCTTGCAGTTTGTGTATCTGTTGTTGCTTGTGTGTGTGGATGTGTCTGTCTGCAGTGGGTGTATGATGCTTCATCTACAAAATGACAGCTTTCACAAACACGTTCAATCCCTTCTACCTTTTTCTTACCAACTATGGGAAAATAAAGAACAAAAAAACAGAGGGGTGTCTACAAAGTACAGGCCCGTTGTTTCATCCGACTCCCTCCTCTCATCCGGCCGACCATCCATCCATCCACCTCTCCTTAGACACGGCCGTTCAATATCCAGCTGTAATTCAACGGCGGCGTCGAACTTTATTATGCAAATGAGACCGCAGGGGGAGCTGGTACCGCTGTTGTCATGGCAACCTCTCATCAAACATCCATTCGCTCGCACCCCCTTGCACAAACACTGTCGTCTTTTTGGATCAGGAAGGAGAAACAAGGTGAAGTGCGCGATGAGCAGTGACGTGCTCAAAACTGAACTTTGATGAGGGTTGGCAAGGATGGTAATGACCTCAGAGTACCCTTGACTCTGTGTGTGTGTGTGTGTGTGGGGGGGGGGGGTAGATGGGGTGGTTAGGCTAAAAAACAAGAGGGAGAGAGACATACAGACATACTGTACAGCTGCCTGGATTCAAGCTATTTGAAGATTTCCTTCCTGAAATCATTCACCTCCTTTGAACATTTTCTCGCCGTCTGTTCTCTCCATCTCAGCTCTCTGGGTGCAGCTGCCTTCCTCTGCTGCCACGTGTGGACTGCACACAGACAGAATCACATGCAGAATTAATATATTCTCTGTGTTTCCTCTTTTCTCGTTTGCGCACGCTGGTGAGCTTCAAGAACCAACCCATCAGATCAGTTCAGGCTCGTCCTGATGCCCATGTCTTCATGTGTACCCACTGCCCGTCTCCCATCCCTGCAAGCTGCTTCTGGGACAGTTTTAGGTCACGGGGACATCAAACCGGTCACTGCGTGTTTGCATGCAAAGATGTGAGGGGACAGAGAGACAGGGGGTGGGTTTGCTTCCAAAAACATGTTTGTACACCAAAAATTTAAGCAATGGTGAAATGAGCTTTGAACATTTGAGGAATAACCTCACTTTAGAACACTCTTCAACATTTGATTTGACAGGATTTTGTTCTTCATGGAACAGTAAAACTGGACACAAGTCAAATGTGCACATATCTTTAAAGGAACAATAAGAGTTGAGTCAGCATTTCACATAGTTTGAGAAGCATCTTAAAGTTCATAAACAATAAAGGAAAAGGTACAAAATTTAAGACAAGATTTTTTTTCAATTTATTGTTTTTCTTTTTTCAAAAAGTTGTATTATTCCTGAAGTTGCAGATTTGTGATCAACTGGTCACCTGGACAAATATGAAGAAAATTAAGCTTAAACTTGCACTTTTGAGTATGTATTTATTCAAATTGTTGTGAATCAGGAGCAGAAAAAAAATGCAGTTGGAAAAAGTTTCCAGAGTGCTACAATCAGCAAGCCACAAGCTCCCTGCTCCACTCCAGTCTGATGCTTTCACTTGTAGACACATAGATCCATGTACGTCTTCATTTTCCTTCTCCAAGCTGGTATCTGGTTCAGAACTGCTCCAATAGCTCCAATAATGTTGGCCATTTTTTGTTGTATTTTTGTTGAATTGTTAAATAGGGAGTGTGAGGGGCTGTAAGATAGTGGGAGAGTGTAAACAAAGAGATGATGGGAAGTGAGGGTGGGTTTAATCCGTGCTAACAGTCCCGCCAACAGCTCTGAGGGAAATTTCTAATGAACTACTGCAGCTCTGTAGATTCTATGTCCTGGGAAACAGCAGTTTTTTTTTCTTTATTACAGCTAAAAACAACATATTTCTAACTAAAAGAGCACTGGGAATGCTTTGGGAAATTGATTAAAAGATCATTTGAGTGGGTCTTTTACATTTTTGTTTATAAAAATGTGTGTTTTCTTGCATAGTCATGCACTCAGAGTTTTAGCAACATGAACATTTTCAGTGCAGCTCATGAAGCCAGGTTGTTTACCTGAGCGCTTCCAAGTTATTTGGTGATGCATATCGAGCATAAAGCATTCAGCTGGCAGCCAGGCTCTAACCAAACCCCCCCACCCTGAACAATGACACTTCAATTTGGCTCTGAATCAAGAAGGAAGCATCTTCTCTCTGCACCACAAAAAAAAATCCAACAAATGTCTTTGATAGTGGCTCTGTTTGAACTCAATTTTAGGAGAAAGTGGAAAGCCTAGAGGGCATACGTGAGGAAGTACTTGCGTGCACGTGTGTGCACGTGCATGTGTGCACGTGCGTGCTCCTAGGCAAATGAGCTTGTCAGTATGCGGCGGGGGCCTCTCTGGTGGCAGGCAGATGACAGTGCAGTGATTGGGCTGATTTCGCCGAGGACGTGAGGGGAAATCTGAAGGCTGCCTTAGGGGCTCAGGTGCTTATCACCTCCCCGCCATACACTCACACACACACACACACACTGCAATATGTGTCTGCAGAACCAACTGTGAAGCCTATGCAGGCAGAGACATGGATGCAAGGCTGGAGACATCTACTCGCACAGGCAAATGTTCTCTGTCATTATAAAATTAATGCCTGTTGGTTTAGTAGGAAAGCTCCAAAAATGTGGCATTAAGATGTATCAGCTGATAAAAAAAAGCATTTTCTGGGAAAAATGCATCCTTTCAATTACAGAATAGACAGCAGGAGGTGCATCAAACAAAATAAAGGAAAAAATGTCATGAATTTCATAGATTTGCTTTGAATT
Organism: Oryzias celebensis; assembly: GCA_014656515.1. NCBI lineage: Eukaryota > Metazoa > Chordata > Actinopteri > Beloniformes > Adrianichthyidae > Oryzias > Oryzias celebensis. The sequence continues at coordinate 11,889,211 of BNCR01000008.1, read as the reverse complement.
TAATACAAATATAGGTATGTTTGCCCATGAAGAAGAAAAATCTTGTTTATGATCAAATATTCAACTTTTAATGACATGAAAGGAAGCATGAATGAGATCTTCAATAATAAATGTTGGATGTTAATAGTTTGCTGCAGCAATATATTTATTTTCCAAAGTAAGAATTTACTTTGCTTCTTAAGATACATAAATGTCAATTCGGTCCAAAAGATTGGTTGTTTTAAATTTTTTTTGAATCAAATCAACACATTTTCATTAAGTGCTAAAGTTTTTTTATTTGTTTAGTTCAAAAAAAATATCTATTATGTAATGTATTTCAACATAAACATAAAGTTATTTAACAAATTGAAAGGTATTTAAAGCTCTCTGGCCTCTGAGTTGGGTCTAAAAACAGCAAATACTGCAGTAAAGTGCTCAGCTGCCATTTCAAATACAATGGCTTACAATATTTTGAAGTAGGATGATAAAATATGAGTTAAAAGCGGGACTGGCAAATGAAACAAGATAAATTGAAGGTACGGAGGACGCAGGAAATGAAAGTCTGTGAAATACGGCAGCCTGTTTTCCTTCATGTTTGTCCATCTGTTTGAATGAAACTTGCTGCCGTCTTTCCCTTCACATCTGCATGCAGCAGGGCATACCTTAAATTAAACATCTAAGATTAGTTTCCCCTTCCTTCCTTTCTGGGCTTTTATCCCTTGCCTCTGTTCCTCTCATGCTCCTCCATGTCCTACGTGCTGCTTCAGCCCTCCCTAGCTCAACCTCTGACTACATTTCCTCCTTTCATCTCTGTCCTTCCCGTCTCTTCTCCCAGGGCTAGATAGTTAGATACAAGGAGGGTAAGGGAAGGCGCGAGGAGGCGGAGGACTTGGGTGGGTGGAGATCATAGAGGAGATGAGGCCATGTGGTGCGGATGGATAGACAGATGCATTGAGAACGGCTGACGACTGCTCAGCACACTTGCTGCATATCCAAAATCTCCCTCTGTCTCTCTCTCATCTCTCTTTTTTTCATTTCGAAACTAACGCTCCCACAGCCTTCAAATGTCACTTCAGTATGGCAGCCTGTTAGATGGTTAGCCCGAGTGGCTGACAGCTCTCTCCCTGTTTTCCTTTCTCCCGTGCCATGCCGCACACATCCAGGGACAGACTGATTGTCTGGGTTGGAGTCATTCAGAGCGTGCAAGACGTGAGACAGACAGACACTGAGGGACCATTAAAGCCAAAGACTCCCATCTTCTTTGAGAAGAGTTGCCTAAACTCCTTTTGTAAGACTGCTGTGCCTCAATTTACAGAAGTAACCAACCAAAGAGGTGATTAATTGTGGTCCACATGTTAGAGGGATCCTTTTTATTTACTGAAAACTATCCATCCATAAATTTTTTGAACCCTGTGTGTGCCCATTTGGGGTCACAAGGATTTAAGTTCACCCTAAACACTTTGTTGGTCCATCATAGGACCATGGAAACTCTCACACAAAGTGAGAAGCTGGATTCAGCAATTAACCTCTGAAGCATGTATTTGATCTGTAGGAGAAAACCAGAAAAAACCCACACAGAGCATGCAAACTCAGAAACAATTAGGGTGCCAGTTACCCAATAATGGTGGCAAGGCTGCCATGAAAGATGCCAACTAGACCACAAGGAGCAGTATTTTGATTAAGATTAGGATGTTTTTAGCATAAATCAAAAAAACTGTTTTTTGAACACCTTAAAAACACCAAAAACACGATTTTCATCAGACTGGGTCTTTAAAATGACAATAGTTCAAAGTGGTGAAAGGTTCCAGCACGTAGAAACCAAAACAAAATGTAGCAGCCAGGATGAAAACCATTTGTGATGTGAACTATAGACAAAACTTACAGTAGGGATTGAAGGTCTGGTCACCCCAGGTAAAATGTTCTATTATTGGGCATAAAGAACCCAAGAAAAGATTGAAAAACCTTCTAAAGGCATCAATTTACGAGACATTTAAGAGACATCCTTCTAATATGTCCAAAATTAGGCTTTATTTCAATCTTTTACCCTTTCAAAATAAAATAAAACAAAATAATTGTGTTTGCAAAAGTTTGGACAACCTGCAGAGTTAGTACCTTGTACTGCCCTCTTTGGTAAGTGTCGTAGCTTGTTAACGCTTGTAAAAGGCCACAAAAGGACGAAAATGAACCAAAAAAATTACAAAAGTGGATGGATGGATGGATGGATGGATGGATGGATGGATTGACAGACATAAAAAGAAAAAAAGTACTAAATGCAGCCTGAACAATGCACAGACTAGTGCCCTGCTTGTGCCTGTCCAAAGCCCGGTTTTTGCAGAGGGTGAAGTCAGGAAGAACATTGAAGATGAAACTTATATCAATATCTTGACCTTATATCATATCAAAAAGATCAAAGGAGAAGATAGATGAATAGATGAACTGATATTGTAATAGCATAGTTTTCAATGCATTTTAGGAGCTCGAAGGGATATGATACCCCAAATCCCAGCACACCTAAATCCCACCTAAAGCAAAAACTGGCAAAATCCGAGCCTGTTTTGAGCCGGAACTCATCTTTCCACCACTGCATCTTGGTCGAAAAGGCAAGAGTTTCAGCAAACCAGAAATGGAGAGTGAGACAGGGCGACTGGCATGAAACAGAGGATTAGCGGCTTAGTTAGCCTGCATGAAATCCCCTTTTCCTGTTGCGCTCTACAAAGGGAAGAAGGCAACTGGCCACATCATACCAAAAGGCGATGGGAAGGGTGAAGTGCAAACTGCAATAAAAAAGCAGTGAATGTGCTTTTTTTTGTTTCTACGTTTTGCATGGTAGCTGCCCACATGTGACATCACATCTATCAACACCGGAAGCAGCTTTTTTTTTTCTGTTGACGTTTTGAGCAAGATGAGGGGAAACGTGAAAAAGAGAGTAAAAAGGGGGAACAGAAAGTGACAGTGGCCTTGAAACCCGCTATTGTCTTGCCTCTAGGACAGCCAGCCAACCAGGCAGCTCAGTCAGGGAGAGACGGAGAGAACCAGAGGGAGGAAGAGATAGAGAGGGAGCGACGGTTGCCATGGTTACTTGGTGGGAGATGCGAGCGCACTTGTTTATCTGTGGGCTGCGGGAGCGTGCAAGGTGGGCTCTCTCATCGAGCAGATGTGTGCCCGTGTTTATAAGAACTTGGCCTCTTTGGCAAACAAATAGTACCATCATGCCGCTTTTTACGTCAGTCTTGAGACAACACAAAGTGCACCTGAATTATGTGTTACTTTTAAAACGTGGAAAAACTGTTGATGACCATTAAGATTGTTTTTCCTAGTGATTTATGATACCTTTCACTTACCATATAGCTGCAAGTGTGCTCACATGTGGCGGACTTGAAGGCTGACCCACCCACTGCTCTCTTTGTAAACAAACACAAGTCCGTCTAATGGAAGCCCAGCTTACCTGCTCGAAATTATTGAGCCAGCACAAGCTGACTGACGCAAGCTAATAGGCCCGCTGTGTGCCGAGCAACAGCACCAGATAAGAAGGGGGGATTGCAGGACAGACAAAGAAGGAAGGGGAAATGAGAGCAAAATGAGGAAAACAACAGGCATGGAGAGGAGAAAGGGAATAAAATATGGCACAGCCGGGGCTATGCAACATCAAAAAAGACAGGAAGGAAATTAGATGAGGGCAAAAGGGGGGGGGGGGGGGGGGGGGGGGGGGGGGCATTTGAAGCATCCAAGCAAAAGAGGAAGAAGCAGCAAGAAGCACCTGCATGGAGCGCCGAAATTAGATGGAAACTGCAAGAGAAGGAGAAAAAGAAAAAAAAGAGATGAAAGGAGAAATGGGGATGAGAGAGGGGGAAATATGACGTGACGAGATGCGATGTGACGAGTGCAAGCGGAGATGTGCTGCCATGCTAGCAGAGAGCAGCCCCAGTCCCATAGAGCAGACACTGCAGGCACTGTAGTATGTCAAATGTCATACACACTCAGTCACAAGGCTGCACAGGCAGGCACTGCTGCCTCACACACGGCTGCACACATCATGGCAGGAAGGCATCCCCACCATGACACAAGCGCTGATGAAATTTCATGCATGTGATCACTTTTGCTATTGTATTAACCCACTGAGATCAATACATTCTTGTTTCCCACTCTGACTTAATTGCAGATGTTTTTCCATGTACACACGTGGTGTTTTTGCAGGTACATTAGACAGCCAGACCTCTGAGGCTCAGCGTTTGCTGTCAGCTTCATTTGCACAACGATAACTTGTGCAGGTTAGACCGTGTTGCTATTTATTTTAGGAGAGGTGAGGCCCTAGAGTCACCCTCCTTAAAATAACAAGCAAGCCCTTTCCCTCAGGACGCCAAACAGCCATCTTGTGAGCGCCCTGATCCAGAGCTGCCCCAGTTCACTGCTCGATCCATCTCCCTCCTTCTCATTCTGTCTCTCCCTCTTTTTTCGTGTGGTTGCTCAGTTCCTCAATGAATCTCACATCTTCTGCAACCAGAGGTGGCCTAATAAGCAACCTTTTCCTCTGTGATTTGTATTCTCGCTCCTGCGTGGATGGTGCCACGTTCAAACACACAAGGGTGCCACACAAGCCCCTGAATTTGAGAGATAAAACTCGCACGCACATCTTTAACAAGGCAGTCCACCTGCCCCTCCAAGCTCGTCTTAATGAGCTCTCCCATGGCTAAATGGCCGGCAAGAGGCAGCCCAGATCAATCCGGCCTGCTCTGACTTTTATCAGCCTTTACACTTCACTATGAGCCCTCGGCTCTTTCGCCACCTGTGTCGTTGGAGGCTGAGAAAGAATAGGCCTCAATCTCTCAATTAATAGCTCTTTGAGTGCACATCACAATGCTGCAACTGGGGAAGAGAGGAGAGAAAGCAGCTAAATATAGAAGCATTCAAAATCATTTCTATATAAACAACTTTCCACATAATTTCCAAGGTGCTGCGTTGAAGATAAATAAAGAAAAAGGAAAAAAAGGCTGATTGTGGTACAGATGAAAATGGGGTTATTTTCAAACTGTTCCCAGGGGTCTTTAAATTATTATTATACAGTTTTTCTAGAACATAGTTTTGCCTCTGAGTTGTACTCAGGACTGTTGGCACAGTGTAAGGTTTTCCCACACTTCCCATCATCCCTTTGCTTACATGCTCTCCTGCTAGCTTACAGTTCCTCACAACACAAACCTAACATTGGTGATGCAACAAAAATGTCGGAGCTATCCAGATGGCAACTCTGACCAGGAAAACGAAGACGTACATGTAAAGCAGGGAGCCTGCGGTTGACCGATTGTAGCATCTTCTGATTCACAACGATTTGAAGAAATATTCAGAAACAGAATTTTGAGCTGAATTTTCTTTATATGTGTCCTCCATTGTCAGAAAAATGCCACAAGAACATGTAAAAACACCAAAAACATAACTTAATTGGAGTGGGACTTTGAGTAAAGTGAAAATCCTGGCCCATTAATTTTTCATGCACTCACCCTTTCTGACCTGCATCCTTCTGGATGGAGGAGCGTTTGCTGCATGGCGTTGTTTGAAAATAAGTGGTATCTATTAAAGTAGAAGGCGCTGGAATACAAGGAAAGTTATAGTAAAGGAAGAAATCAGTAAAGTTAGATGATGATAGAGAATGGGAGCCTTGAATACAGCTGATAAAGTGAATTGAAAACTATAAGAGCAAAGTGTGGAGAAGGGTTATGAATGAACTTGAATGTAGGAAACAGCTGCCACTAGTGGCAGCATGTGGGAAATAAATAATTGATGTGGAAAAAATGAAAAGAGAAGGAGAGATGAAAGGAAGGTGGTATAAAAGAAGAGCACCTAAGAAGGGCTTTATATCAAGGCAAAAAGAGAAAAAGGAAAAGAGAGCTTTTTTCCCAATAAATTGTGGAAAAAAATGTGGTTTCAATGACTGAAACCTCAAGAGACAAGGTGAGAAATTATAGGAGGAGGACCGATGGAGCTTCAGCCACTGACGAGATCTAAGGAGTAAAGACAGGGGAGGTCACAGTCGTTAGATGAGTAGGAATAAGAAAAAAGACAGCATGCTGGGGGAGACTATGTGAAAGACTTAGCCAGAAAAGGGTTTAAAAAAACCGATGGAAATGAGAAGAAAGAGATAAAAACTGAAAAGAGATGAGAGACGAGGACAGAGACGAAGGCTCTGGCAGTGCCAGGACAAGGGTGCAGGGGAGGAGACTGTAGCATGCGGCTCAAGTTGGCATGGACTCTATCACTCACTGTCAGGCCTGGGCACGGGGCCTTCAGTGGCACCGGCACACACACGCAGACGCATGGGCACACGCAGATCAAACACAAGGACATTCACTCTTTCCCTCCTCATTACACACACACACACACACAGATGCACTGAGCTCAGACGCACACTCAATTAGTTTCAGTCACACACACACGAGCGAGGCAAAGATGGATGTATAAGCGTGCGCATGGGGGTGCGTGTATGTCTAATTGTGCCAGCGCTGGCAGAGCAGAATGAGGGATGGAGTCTCAGAGCTGCTGCTGCCGCTAATAGCCGCTGACTAGAGGTGACAAGCTCTTTCTTTCTCTCCCCTCTTCCTCTTGTTTCCCCACTTGTTCTCCGTCCAATCAGCAGTCAGCACATCTGTCCTTCCCTCCTCTCCTCAACCCAGTTGAGGCACATCTTCTTCCTCCTTCCCCCCTTTTTCCGTCTCAAATCCATGCACTGCCCTTTTACCCTCCTCCACCCCCCCCCCCCCCCCCCCCCCCCCCCCCCCCGCTTTTGTCTCCTACCACCTTTTGTTTTGTTTTTTTTTGTCACTGCGTTCTGATGGCGGCTCATCCATGAGCCGTATATTCACAAACATCACACGAGGATGAGGTTGTGCGGCGGGGAAAGCATCTGACTCCGTGTGCACAAACACGGGAGGTTATTGTTCCAGGTGTTCTGCACCATTCCAGGCCTGGGTGGAAAGATCAAACAAAAGAACAGCACACAAACACACACACAGACACGCACGTGTGCATGACCTCCTGCTATCCCCAGATGTCGCTTCATATCTTTGGTTTCTGCGCTGCCTCACATCCGTCTGGACTCCGTCCACTGGGAAACAAAAGAGCCGCTCTGTTTTCTATCTGGACCAGGTCATTAAGCTGGATGAATGCGGTTGTTTGTATGTGAGGTTGTGGTGTTGGACAATGGTGTGATAGAAACCTACCACACTGGGGTTTGTGTTTGCACATTTATGGGGGTTCATTTGTGAAACACGATACTTTTGTAGAAAAAGCCTTACTTTTCACTTGCAAGAATTCCCCTGAAAAGGAGAATGAATGAGTTTTTTTTATTGCATCAAAAGTGTGCATACTTAATGTGTGCACTCATGCATGAACCAATGGGAGGATTCTGTCATGTTCTATCCTTCCTGAAATGAAAGATCCAGCCCTGCAGGGCGTAAAAAGGGTGGGTTTTTAAGTCACAGCCAATCAATGCCGCTCGAGTGAGGCAACCAGCTTCACCACAGCAGCAGCCAGGCCTCGGCGTGGAACAACAACATACAGACTCCTAAAGCAGTATTTATCTGTCAGTAGTCTCATGTTTTTGCTTCTTTTCTTCCTCCCCGACTCATCTCAGTTTTCCCATCTCACCAGGAGTTTGCTCCCGTGTTCTGTCTTGACTCCGTCTATCCCCCAGCCTGATATTTCCTGGTAATGGGGCCTTTGCAGACACTCTCTGAGGTGCGACCTAAAGGGCGAGAACAGAATTGAAAGAGAAAGGGTGAAAGTGGGGAGGAGGGGTGGAGTTGGTGCTGATGCTGTTTCCTCCTGAAGGCCCCCCACCCCTGCCCGTTTTTCATCCCTTTTCATCAGCATCCGCCTGCCTCCAACATCTCCTTACCCCTCCAGCCTCCTTGTTTTTTGTTTTTTTCTTCAGGCACACAAATCCTTTCTCTTTAGCTCATATATATGCAAATGAGGCATCCCATATAAATGAGACAGGTAGGGACAGGCAGCGAAGAGGGAGAGAAAACAAGTAGGGCGGAGGTGGAAGAGGAAGTGATTGGTTCTTCCATGTTCCAGGAAGTCCGTTGGGATTCCCAGCTTCCATTTAGCAAACAACTCCCAAATCTTAATCTGAGATTAAGTTTATGATGCTGGTTTTAGGGGTTTAAGGACAGCTGGCGCAATTAAATCAGTGATAGTGTGGAATCCTAAATCACGTCTGTGTTTTTTCCTAGTTCTTCTAGCATGACTTTGCTTTTGCAAAACTTTAATCCCTCTGCAAGAATGAGTTTTAATAGTTGTACATAAATATTAATGTAAACAATCTGCATTTCATATTAAGTGAGCTGTTTTTAAAAATACTTTCAAAATCCACAGGCTGCTTCTCCTCTTCCCTCCATATGCATGTTTTCTCTTTCATTTCTCTAAAAAGCACAAACATCTTGGAAACCACCACCCCCCCTTCCGTCCTTCCTTTTATTTATTTTTTATTTTTTCCATCTGCCATTGCGAGAAACTGCACGCTCCGGCTCCACTTTTCCGTTGAAGACGAGCGGCGTTTCTGTGAAATCTAACCCTGTTGAACGGTTTGGAAACGGCAGCCAATATTTCCCGGCAGCTTGTTTATGATCAGCTCGCTAATGTCCCCAAATTATCACTTATTTTTGGTGAGTGCTTTGATGTCAAGCAGACTGCTACCAGAGTGCTGAAGCACTGTAGGTGCCTTAGTAGCTATATATTAGAAGAGCTGGTGTTACCAAGGATACGTGATGGGCCTGGAACTAATTGGTTGGTTACTAGGCGCAGAACGAAGCAGATGACTTAAATGATGTAAAGTTAGCCCACATGGCTTGTATTTCATGTATTTCAACTTAAATTAGAGGTGATGACTACCAACTTTAGAACATATCAACTGTGTGGAACAACCACATGCCAAAAAGTTGAGGTCTTCCATTAAAAAGATAAAACAAATCACCACATATAAAAATGGTTCGTTATCACTTTTGTTCAGCTTTTAATCCTTTTTTTTGTCCTGTCTTCCTCTTTTCCTTGCAGCAGAATCCTTTCACACCCTCTAATTCAGTCAGTTTCACTTAGTCCCAGCCCTTTCTGCCCGCAGGAGGGATGAAGTCATGCTCTGCAGGTGTACTTGCAGCTATTGCTTCGCCCTCCCAGTGCCTGCCACTCAGCCACAAGCATATGGGAGCACCGCTGTGCCAACGCCCCTCTCAGAACACCTGACTTTGTCCAGTCACGCATGGCGGGCAGTGCACACACACACACGCCAGGAGACTGGATTGACGCACCTAGGAGCACACTAAAGCACACACTGTCACCCTTGCATGACGGGCATACCCTTGATTGTCCCCAACCTGACTATACCAACTGCAGGTGATAGATGAAGGAGACAGCTTATACTCTGAAGTGACTTGATCTATTGTTCTGGCCTTTCAGCTGCACAGATGTAATCTGTGGGATCAGAGTTTGGGGTTTTAATTCTCATCAGCACCAACCAGAGAGAAGCCACAAGCACCTATTGGTGCTACATACTGTTTAGGGGCCAAAAAATGAACTCAAAATGAACTTTAGGAGCCAGCAGGAGATGCAATGACAGTTGCTTATACCTTACCATTTATGTATCAAACAGAAACTTCTCCCAATCAGAAACATGCGACTTTAAAGGACCACGACTTTTGTAAAAATATTTTTAGAAATATCCCGTCTTGTCATGTTTTTTTGGATCATTCTATAGTTCAAACGTGTTTGAAACCATTTTTCTTGTATCATATGCACGAACTTCTTTCTTTTTCTTTTCTTTCCTGCATTCAAAACCATTTCTTTTTTGGAGTTTTCCTTCATATATAAAAAATGCAGAGGTGGAGCGGTCAACCTCTTATAGGATGTTCAGTTCCCGCCTTGCCCGCCTGTGTGTCAAAGTGTTCTTGGCAAAAACACTGAACCTCACATTTCTTCTGGTGGTTATAAGTTGGCGCCAGTGTTTGGCAGTAGAGACGCCATCAGTGTGCGTTTGGGACTGTGACTGTGACTATCTCTGCTTTTAAAAGGACAATATGAGTGGTGTTGATGCTAATGTTAGATGTTGTGTTTCAGTAATTTTGCTTCTTAATTCCTGCCACACACCAGACCTTCAAACGTGCACATAGTTGCAGAGCAAGGGTTGGCAAAAAGGCGACAGTTAGGATAATGGTTGTAATTATCATTAGTTCTTTGTGATTAACCGAGTGGCACACACACACACACACACACACCTGCATACACACATACACAAACACACACTGCAGCACTGGCCTCCACTGCGTGGCACAAAATGGCGGCTTGTGTGTCCTAGCAGCCGCTGAGCCTGTAAGAGGGAGGTGGGAACAGGGCCAGGCAGAGGAGGATGCGAGGACTTGGCCCGCAACAACTTTGTGAACGTGTGTGTGTGCGTGTGTGTTAGATGACACCGAGGTGTGAGCGTTGACTCAGAGACACAGGCCACCTGCTCTATTTACAGCTGCACAGTCCTGACACAGCCCTAGAAAGAGAACGCGAGCTGATGTACGCAAACACACGTGCGCCTGAATGAAAACAGACTGATGACAGACACGAAAAAACGAAGAAAGAGAGGAGAATTGATTTTCACCTACAGCGTTTGTGACCTTCACTCCACCTCATCTGGCCATCCCTTTCCCTCCTAGTATCCCTGTAATTCAGCACTTGGTTTCGCGGCAGGTAATTTGTGCGCTATTGGAGATTAAAGTTTAATTAGTGAGCGGGGAGTCATTTGGGTCTTAGTTGAGTGGAATACGATTGCAGTGTGTGTACGTGTGCACACCCTGTGCTCACCCAAACACACGAGGTTCATCGGGAAAGTGGGGAGTCACAGATCCTCCTTTACTGGGGGAGAAACAAAGGATCCACCCTTTCCTTCATCTTCTTCATCTCTTTCTTCACACACACTCCACCTCTCACTCCTGAGCTCAGTTGGCAGAGTTCCACAGTCATATTCACACTTCCTCAGTCCCTGAGGAGACACACACTTCCACACACACACATCACCTCTGCTGCCACCATCACACTGCGCCACATGCAGAAGGGAAAAGGAAGACAAAAACAAGGAGGCAGCTTTGTCTTTCTGCATGGATATGGTAAAAAAAATGGCTGATCTGTCACCTGTAAGGAGCCTTGAATTACCTGTAACCTCAAAGCCTGAACACTTTTTTTGATTCATCTTCTGTCCATCAGTCATTCTGCCACTGTCTGCCTTTCTGATGCTCAAACTTTCCTCTTTGGTGGGGACATCAAACCTGCCACGCGGTCACACACTAACATGGATGTGAGCGCTCGCTGCACACCCGGCCGTCTCGAGAGCTGGCTTTACTAATGACAAGGGGTCTGCATCCCAGCGCCTCTGTTATTTCACCGACTCGAGACGCTGACGCAAATCAATAGGCCGCACGGCCCAACGATAACGATCTCCATCCCTCCTTCTCCTCCCTGCATCTCTCCATTCGCCTCCACCCACTTGCCTCGCTCCCTGGTGTCCACCCCCACATCTGCCTTGATCTTGCAGGTTCAATCTACACCCCCCCCTTCCCGATCCCTTCTCCCCCATCTTTGTGCCCTCAATCTCACATCCTCTTCCCCCCTCCTCTTCTCCTTCTTCTGCATCTTTCACGCTCCCACCACTCTTGATCTCACAGCATCCCTCCAACATGTTTGCCCTTCGTCGCTTCTCCTCCACTGCACCCTGCTTCACATCTCACCACTTATCTCACGTCGCTTTCTCTGGCTCTTTTCTTCACCCTTGCCTTCTCTTGTATCATATTTCCCCTCTTTCCCGTCACCGTGCTGGTTCTCACCTATTCCCAGCTGGTCCTCCTTCTCCTCCCAATTTCCCTTCATTTGCTTCCTTCCTCCTCTTTTACCGTTTCCCTCAAATGTCTCTTTTATCTCTCTCACGCTGTCTTTCACTTTTTTGGAGGCCTGCTTCACGTTATGCACTCTCCATGATTGTTGTAGCTTTGGCTTGTCTGGTTTAGTGTCAGTCTGACTGCAGGATAAAGCATCTTTCTGACAGGTCACTGAAGGGTGAACTTTGGAGGAAAAAAGAGGAGTGTAGGAGGCAAGTTTCATCCTTCAGTCCTCCTCCAGAACTCCTAACTAGTTTGACCAGTCTTTGTTTGGATGATTCTAAACTCAGAGCAGTGGGTTAAAAGTATCTATCAGCAATCATGTGGTGATAATTTGGCATCCAAATATTCTCTTTTTAGATTTACATAAGTTGTAATGTCTCAGAAACTCACTCTACACAACAAAGAGGAAGTTCAGATTTAGAGATTTCCAATTTTTTTATTACTGTAATTTGTGCCCAGCTTCGAAGATGCACCGCCGGGCAAAATTACTTTGCTCAGGCCATAACAAAACAGCGTGTAAACATCAATAGCAAAAGAAAAAGGTAAAGGCAGGTCAGAACAGATCAGTGAGGCAAATCCAATACAAATAAAAACAACAAATACAGTTTTGCAGGGAGATTTAATGCAAACAAAGCATGTCCAAGGCAAGAACAGAGGTTTGCAATGTTATGTAGGTTTATTTTGTTAAGGTTTGTAACTAGTAGAAGATCTTAATATTATTAACTGCCATCAATCTGTCACACTACGACAATATTTCAAAAAACAACTGTTGTTGGTGAAGAGTATTTAAGTTGAAATCCTGGTTTTTTAAGTCTTGTTTGAAAAGGAAACTTGTAGAGGGCCAAATGACCACCTGGTTACAGAGTGAAACTACTCTCTGTCCCCTTCTATGTGAGCTAGACTTGTGAGTGTACATATCTGGTTCCAAAAAGTTTTTTTTTTGCCTACATAGTTGCAGTTATAAGCCATGACAATTGAACAAGAAAAATATATTTTGAACTTAATCTCATTGTTTATTTTCTACGTTTGAGGTTGAAACTGTGTCTAAATGGAGTCGAGACCATAAAGTCAACAGGTTAAATCTTCTCTTATTACATTCCAACAACTATCAGGCTAGTTTTGTTTGTCTTTCCTTCCCATTTATGGAAAGAGTGAAGGCTGTCATATGTGGTCAAGAAAGTGATGACCACAAAGATGTGACCACTCCTTCTCAGTTTAAATACATGGTAATCAGTCAAACTTTGATTAGGGTTTTTTGCAGTAAAAAAAATACATCGACCAAAACAACAACCTAAACTTAACCTCTTTTAAGTACCCAAAGAATGACGAGTGCACATAGTGCTCATATTGGTTGTAAAATCAGTTGCAGAAATACCTGTTAAGTTCTATGGAAAAGAAACTCAAAGTTCTCTTTCAATGCTTCTGCATTGTGAGGTCATGAGTGAGTGCATGACTTACAATTTGGAATTTTTCTTTTCAGCATCCAGTGCAAGGAAAAATAGATAAACAAAAATACAAAAGTGAAGTCAAAATGTTACCAGAAAAGCCTTGACCTTTAAAACAGAAAAAAAGCATGGCTTACAGTGTTTTTTTTTGTTATAAAGTAACCCAGGTTGTGAGGTGCATTATCAATAAGCAGAGAATAAGTGGTCTATTTTCATACATAAGGCACACCGGATACTAAGGTGTATTAAGCATTAAACAAAACAGTCATATAATGTGGTGTGACTACACTACCCAGAATGCCTAGAGAGGCCAAGACACAAGGAAAGTTCTGTTTATTTTCTAGCGAACTGAGTAATAACCAGCTTTTGCAGAGAGCGCAACACAACAGATGCTGTGTTAAATTTTATAGCTTTTAGATGATATGTTAAATTCTATCAACAAACAATCTCAACATTGTTCAGATGTGACATGCAAAATACAAAACAACTCGTGTTTTAGCTGCACTATGTTACAGTTTCGTTCTTGTCAATCGCACCGCCAGGCCCCTGAGGATAGAGGTCAGTAGTTCACCAAAGACAGATATTTTGACAGATTTTTCTTACCGTTGTGTACCACAGAAAATCAGTTCCAGGACAATAAGCACAACCATGATTCATACACAAGGTGCAATGTCGATTTTTGAGAAAATTTAATGATAAGAAGTGTGCCTTCTGGTCTGAAAAAGATGGTGGATGATGGCACTAGGAAAGGTTTAGGTGCAACTCAATGGTGGATTCATTTCTACAATTAGAAAGCACTACACGCTGCAATCTGAAAAGAAAACCTTAAAAAAATCAATTTTAGGCATGACCAAAGGTCAAAGTACCACACCAACCTGAGGTTAAAGTTGAATCTTGCTCCTAACTTTACCTCAACCGAAGGCAACTGCAAACCTAAAGACAGCAAAGCTGCAGTGACATTTGAGGTCGCTCGCCACCACCAGCATCAGCTCAGCGTGCCAAAGCAAAGAGCAGCCTGCCCTCTTCTTACCCAAGGTCACACCTACACACTCCCTCACACACACACACACAGACACACAGAGAAACACACACGGCCAGCAGCTGCAAGGTGGCTGCAGGGCAGCGGAAGGACATGAAAGAGACAAGGACTGAGGCAGGGACGGGTTACTGCTTGGAAGAGGAGGAGAGTGGGAGAGCAGAAGTGCCAGGATGTGTGTTTTCATGTCTGTGTGAGCGCGTTAGAGTGGTAGCAGGCGTGACATGGCATCATCAATCAGATGAACTGAAGTGGGATAAGTAGGTGCAGGTGCAAATCAGTGTTTTTGTGTCAGTGTGCACATGTGTATCAGTCAAAAATGTGAGAGAGGGACCTTATACCACATCTCCACCAACACTACTTTGCTACATTTAGTTCTTTTACCTAAAAAGAAGGCTACTTTTATAAACATAACCCTTTGGAACTTCAGACAAACCAAATCAATCCCAGTGTCCCTTAACTTCTGCTTTTGATTTAAAGACCCACTCCAAAGAAAATTGTGTTTTTAACTTGTTCTTGTGGTATTTTTGTGTTGATGGGGGAAAGAAAATTTTAAGTTAAATTTGCATTTTTGAGTATTTCTTTATTACAATATTTGTGAATCAGGAGCAGACGAAAAAATGATCTTTGAAAAGGACAGTATTTGTGACATCAAAAATATACTGAGCAGGCCACAAGCTCCCTGTTCCACTCCCTTTTGACACGTGTATGTCTTCGTCTGCCACTCTGAAGAAACTAGGTCATGGAAAATGGCTAAAGACATTGGAATCATAACAGAAAGACCACTGGGAATGCTTTTGATGACCAGAGTGGGTCTGTAAGTTTTAGGAAAGTTGATTCATTTTCCTAGCCTTGTAGATGAGAAGTTTCTAGACACTCTTAACTCTAATGGCTTCACTCTTTGTCTTCTTCTCCTCCAAACATCCTCTTGTATTTCTTCTTTCCTCTTCTCTCCAATCTCCTTCACTAAAGGATTCTGATGGAATTCTAAGAAGCTCCGTGGCCCACTTTACAAGACATAAACTCCTCTGTGAGTGTGTGTGTGAACAATAAATAGAACCAGTGAGTGTGTTGGCGTGGGTGAGGCTATCTTGACTTTACAAACATGAATCCAGCTCTTTCTCTTCATGTCTTCGTTTTTTTGCAGCAGCATGTGTCACCAGGTTTGCTCTGAGGGAGGTTACCCAGAGTCTAACGCACATAAAACACACTGCAGGGGTGTTGCAGCTAGTCAGGTCCGATCATTAGAGCTCTCATCAAGCCCAATCCCACAAATGCGTTCATGCTAAATGTTCGGAGCACATGTTGGAGATTGCCTTCCCAAGCTGAAACTGATTCATGTTTTCTGTTGACTGCCTTCACACTCTGTGGTTCTGCCAGCACAAGGACACACAACAGGGAATGAGCAACCAGTTGCCTTTCTTTTGATTCCTGTCACATGTCCAAGTATCCAAGACAACCTTTGCGTGAAAAAAAGAAAAGAAAAAAAAAAAGCACAACCTCCTAACGTGATGTGTATGCGCTTGATTGCGTGTGTGCGTCTATCATCCTCGCTCGCTCATCCCTCACCTCTCCTGCATCCCCACCCGTCTCATCACTCTGTTACCATGTCAACAAAGCCAGGTTTAGCCCTTCAAAGGGCAGCGCTCGGCAGCTGCCGGCTGGAGGTGACCGTGCTCAAAGACGAAGGGAGAAGCAGAAAGGGAAAGATAGATTGAAAAAAGATAAATGACAGTTGTGTAGAGGAGCAGAACAAGAGAGGGTTGAATGGTTTCAGGTCAAAGCTAAGACGAAAAAAAAGAGGAGAATGCACAAAGCTATAGGTGTTCCAGATTTGCCCTATCACAGTCCGAACGCTCATCTCACAGCCACCACAATGTAAGTAATCTATCAAAGTGAACGGAGAGGGAAAACAGAACGGTTTAAAGAAAAAACACACATGATGCCATGGCACTGATTAAAGTCAGCATTGTGCAAAACTGAACACCTCTTTTTTTTTTCTCAAAAATTCATTGGTAATTACTCTAAAAGCATTTAGGGAAAAGTCATTCTATGCAGAACTTGTCAATATAATTGGTGGTTTCCTCTTGGAGAGCAATCTCTCCTTCAGGATGTAATTATAAAACCCATTTACATGAATCTCCATACACAGGTTATTATTTTGGGAGGGTGGGGGGCCTTTGGAAGAGTAGGTTGACATGCTGTTAAATTAAAAGAAAAACAGTAAAGAAAGTGATATTTAACAGGAGGAAAGGCCGGAAAAGTCAGGAGCATGGTCTCGTGAGTCTGGACAAGTCTGAACTGTGGGGTGAGCATGCACCGAAGAGAACAAGAACAAGCAAATCTGTAAAACTTCTGTTGAGATCACCTCATTTTTTATTTAATTAAGAGATCTAAGAAGCTTTCGTTCATGTAACATGAATCAGCTTGACACAATCTGACTCCGATTTTTAATTTAACGAGGTTTAATCTCATGTTTGATCTGGAGCTACTTTGCATGTGTTTGCCTTTATGGACTTAAAAAAAACAACCCAGTAACTTTTTATCAGCTGACTTTGACCTTACTGCTTAGTGCTGTTGCTCTGCTCTAGAGGTCTCTTGCTTTTGTTTTGCCGTTTTCAAACTGGATGACACTGAGGAGTTACTTCGACTAATCACTAAACATCTAATGTCCATCAGCCAAAGTCAGAGCTCCTAAATAAATAGTTGACCTATTTTTCTTACATAGTTGCAGAGAATTTGGTATTTTACTGCAACAACAGATTACTATAATTCTACATCCTGGTTCAGAAACTCTGGTAAATAAATGTTGCTTTTCATTGTGTGTAAATTTGTACTATTTTATGCTTAAACACCCACTCCGATAATCTTTTGATCTATTTTCAAAGCGTTCCCAGAGGAATTTTTAATTATGATTATGCTGTTTTTACCCCAAATAAAAAAAAATGTGTGTTGTTTTCTAGGACCTAGTTTCTGCAGAGCAGCAGGAGTTCATTAGAAAATTACCTCTAAGTTCTGGGTGGGATCATTGGTGCAGAGCTACCCCGCCCCCACTTGAGAGCCCCTCACACCCTCACATTATCAATGAAACAATAGTGGTAAACAATATTGGAGCTACCCCGCTGTACAGTTTTGAGTCAGATGCCAGTTCAGATGAGGAAAACGAAGATGTATGTGGATCTAGTCACCTACAAGTGGATGCATCAGAATAGAGTGGAGCAGAAAGCATGTGGCCCGCCCAGTGTATTTTCTACGTCACAAACGTTCTTTTTCAGGCAGTATTATTTCATCTTCTCCTTTTCCATCATGATTAAATAAAGAAATGCTCAGAAATGCACTTTTAATCTCAATTTGGCCCTATATATCATCAGAATAAAATTCCACAAGTTAAATCATCAACACCATTTTTACCACAGTGAGTTTTTTTTAAATATGTCTGTTTCTGCAGCTGAGTTTCCTCTACGCTTTCCCCAGCCTGAGAGGAGCGTCTGCATAAACTGCATGCCTGGTACTTTTGTGTGTGTGCATGCAGCAGAAATTTGAGGCCAGAGTGTCATCTTCATTTGTGATGAAATAGCCAGCCATGTCTGCAAACGCTGATGAGTCATCGCTAAACCCCAGAGACAGGACGACTCAACATCACACACAAACACAGACCTTGCGTGAACTGAACCATAATAGTTGCCAAATGATTAAGGCTCATTTTCCACTTGTTGCTCTTTTTTTTGGCTTTTTTCCTTTTATAGTTTTGATGTAAATGATTTAAGTCAGATGCACAAGATTTTTTTTTTTTTTTTGCTGCTTTATATTCCGTGTCGAAATGCACCACTTTAGGTTGCACTGCAAAAAAAGATCATTTTCCTACAAGGTAATACTGTGGTTCCCTATATTTTTGCTATTTATCATAAATATATTTCCTTATTTCTGCCAATAGTCCATCTGACAGAGTTTATTTGCTACCTGAACAGTGGTGTCAACTTACATCTGTCGCCTGTCTATCAGTATCTGTGGCACATCTCGGTCTCCTATACGTGTCTTCCAATAATCTATGTGACTGGCTGCCAGTGACCCCCTGCGACCTCCAGCTGAGTGTCATGACAACGGGACACTGACAAATGTCTGAGCAGATATTGGCTTCCTCAATCTCCTAAGCCTCCCTCCAGGGTAGGAAGCCACCCACGCTGTCTGGTCAGACACTGCAGAGAGACACACAGATGACGCCTGTTTGTCTTTGCATCAGTCTGTCTGTCTGCTCATCCTCTGTGTTCAGCCTCAGGTCATTTGGTAAAATAGGGAACAATCAGGAAAGGGAGGATGCAGAGAGGCAAAGATGATTCTAGATTGTAATGTTTGTGCAATTAGAAATGGGGTTTCAGTGCGCTGATTGGGAGCAGTGATGGGGCTGGTTGCTGTGTTATTTTGGAGCACGCTGTGCTAAGCAGGGCATTAAAGCCAGATGTGGTAGATATGAGCGCGAACAGAAGAGGAAGCAGGGATGGCAGCGTGTTTGGTTTATTTAAGCAGGGCTGTCGAGGGGGCGTGCGAGCTGAACTTTGGCGTGCACTGCGCCAGTTTGCGTTGGAACGATTCCGGCTGTGGTGGTGAGGTGTGACTCTTTATGTGACGGGATGTGTGAGCGATCGAGTGCGTTTCCTCCCAGGTCGCTCCACCTCACCAGCAAACTGCCTTCCGCATGCATAATTAACCAGGACGGCTGGGGAGGTAAACACGTTGGGA
Source organism: Oryzias celebensis (assembly GCA_014656515.1). NCBI lineage: Eukaryota > Metazoa > Chordata > Actinopteri > Beloniformes > Adrianichthyidae > Oryzias > Oryzias celebensis. Next base: position 11,870,108 of record BNCR01000008.1, on the reverse strand, counting down.
GACGCTCCAATCCCTCCACTCTGCACCTCCATTTATGCGTGTGTGTGTTTCCGTGTGTGTTTATTGGTGTCAAGACAGGCAGAGAGCAGAGAAAAGCTTTTGAAGCAAAAGTGATTCAGAGGCAGGGTTTGACGGAACGAGGGAGCTGTCTCTCTGTCTTTTTTGTGGTGTGCGGGTATGCATGTATGCTGAGAAAGGAGATAAATCCAATCTCCAGCTTTCTCAGAGGATGATGTGGTGAAAGAGAGGAAGAGAGGATAAAAAGGAATGAAATGGGGGGGAGAAGCTCTGTGTGCACTGTGAACATCCAGCGAAACAATCAGATTCACCCTCTATCCTTTCCTCTCCCTCTTTCCCTTCTGTTCTCCCTTCTTTTCTTAGAAGCAGACACATTTTCATGCATGGGGAGCCCATCCTGGGTATAGAGGAGAGCAACACAACACAAGGACTGCGAGTTGAATACATTCATCAGTCACTTGTCTAGCAGTTTGTCTGTGGATCTGAAGCCCTCTTCCAGTTTGTAACACTTTGAAATCCTGAACAGAATCTGCAGTTTTGCATGCATAGGCCCCTGTGTGGTGTTTGCTCCGTCTCCTATTTCCCATGAGGCCGTGCTGTAAAGCCCACTCACTAAATCTTCTCTCCTCCTCTGTCCTCTGCAGCCCCTTCCAACCATCCTCCTCCTCATCAAACTTATTATCTTATCGCTTCTTCCCCACTGCTTCTTCATCCCCCTCATCTCCCCCTCAATTTGCACACACACACACACACACACACACACACACCCCTCTATGGCTTTGATTTAGACCCCAACAGCCTTGTCTTTTCTCTTTTGCAGCCATTTTCTTCTCTCATCAGAAAGCTTGGAGAACATTTTTTTTTCAAAAAAAAGGGAGGAAAGAATGGTTGAGGAAGGAAGAGAGTGGTCTATTTATGCAGATGAGTCTGTGCTGAGAGATGCAAAAAGGACTGCCAGCTACAGGAGGAAGGAAGGCGCAACAAAAAGAAGAATGAGGACAAGATAAACACACAGAAAGAATCAGACTGTGGAAGTCTTGCTGACTGTGCGACAGCGTGCACGTAGATCTGTGCGTGGAAGAAAGAGACAGACAGCAGGTTTTGTCTCCTGCCCATTGCCCCTTCACACTGAAGCGGCAATCAATGCAAACACTACCCAACACGCAAACCTATGTGACAATCAACAAGTAAGATTTAGTGGTCTAAACATGCACATCTCATCCTCTCTCCTACCTGACCCCTCACTAAAGCAGAAGCACAGAGCATCCACCAATTCAGCAGAGTACCACAGTGCCAGCGCTCCCTGTGTGGAGGAGGAGCAGCATGGAGGTGGAGAGGAGACGTGACGGGAATGTAGACTCGCCACTCCACACGTGTATTTGAGCAGACTGAAGCAGGGGTGGAGTAAATTGATTAGAGAGATGGTTTCTTTGGTGTGTTTGCCTCGTTTTAAGCGTGAGACAATCAGTGAAAAATCCAATTAGCTGTTCCTCCAGATGGGTTGGTAGAGAAGAAAAGCAGATATGAAGGAAAATATTCAAACACTGGGAGATGTCTCCAAAAAGCCCTGAATTCCAAAAGTCTTGTGTCCATTCCCGATGCTCTCTTTAGTGAATCTTATCTTAGAGTCACGTTCTTCGTCCTCTAAAAGCAGCCGATTAAGGTCATTCTGTGAACCAGTATAAACGCATGCAGAAACAACACTGGAGCTGAAAGACCCACTCCGAACATCCATTGAGCCATTTTAAAAATATTACCAGTGGTCTTATAATTGTGAATATGCCGATTTTTGCCAAGATCAAACAACCTCTATCATTTGCTTAAATATAGTTTCTGCATGAGTTCATTAGAAATTCGCCTCTGAGTTGTGGGCAGAACTCTTTTGCGCAGAGGAATCCTAATCCCTTTCTCCTCCCCATTACTGAGAGCTCTCTGTTTACTCTCCATTTAGTCTACTGCTAACTTACAGCCCCTCACACCCCCAATCTAACACTACCGGTGCAGCAAAATTTTTGAGCCAAATGCCAGCTTGGACAAGGAAAACTGAGAGGTACATGGAGCTTGTGGCTCACCCACTGTATTTTCTACGTAACAAATACAATCTTTTTCCAATTTCCGATCCTGATTCAGCACAATTTGAACAAAGAAATGCTCCGAAATGCAATTATTATCTTAATTTTCTTTTTATATGTCCTCCATCGTGGAAAAAACTGCATGAAAAAAAATACTTTCAGTGGAGTGGGTCTTGAAGGACACGGAATCTCTGAGTAAAGCAAAGTAAAGTGTGAAAATGAAAAAGTCTGACTGTGTAAAACCAAAATCTGCTCAAAGTCCTGTAAACAAAGGTGACTGCACACAACGCTCACATGCTATCAGTGGCAACGCTGCCATGTCTGGTGGGATGAGGCTCCGTACCTGGTGTGAGCTGATTGCAAGGGTGTGATGCTAAAGGTGGCTGACACGTGGAAACACACACACAATGCTCCGTCTCTAGGAGACACTCTCCCTGGTTCTCTCTTTTGTTTTAGCTTAAGATTGTAGTCTGCACATGCAGCTTCACGATCATAACAAATATGTGTTTGGAGCGACTGGAACAATGCTTAGTAGACAGAAGATTTCCTAAAAGAGGAGAAAAGTGGATCTCGGGAGAAAATGAGACAAGAAACTTATATTTAAATTGTTTTTAAAGAAATGTTATTATATTAGATGACAGAAAATGCTAAGAATTGCAGTGTTGTCTTTCCAGCAGGGATAATTGTGGTTTTGTTTTTCTTAACTAAAAAGTGTTTGTGTCTTTTTTTTTGTAACAAACACTTTTGTTTCAGATTTCTATATTGTTTTTGTTCATATTTATACAGTAATTTCTATTTTTTTTGTAACTAAATAAAAATTGTATCACTTTAAATGCTGAAAAGTGTTTAAATTCCTGTTTACATTTCTGACAAGATTTACTAATCCTAAGAACTTCTTGTCTTGCTCTTTTCCTTCCTCTGTCTCAACATCCAGAACCATCCTCACCCCTTCCCCCCTTTCCCGCCTCACCTTACCTCCCCCCTCACTGCTCTGGCTACAGGAGTGAGATATGCAGTCTTTTCGTGAGCACAGCAGCGGTTACCACAGTAACCAGCCTTGCTACCAGCAGGAACCCCATGAATTATCCCGCCTGGAGACCTACCGGCAACACCCTCATCATCCCCACCCTCAGCATCCACACCCAGGCCCTGGACCACATCCAGGCCCAGGCCCGGGGCAGAGCAGACAAGGCTATGAAACCCACTCCTTAGGAAACACTGCTAGCATGCCTCCGGCCGGAGGAGGAGGAATGGGAGGTGGATCCAAAGACTGTTACAGCCAGCAAACCTATGCTGGATACCCAGGGACGACTGGAGGGACTGCTGGAGGGACTGGTGGTGGAAATGGGGGCTCAGCAGCCTCGCAGACAAAGAAGTCCTTCAGAGGAAACAAGGTTCCCCCAACAAACCCTGGTCAGCATCTGCAGGGTTCTGGCGGGTACAACAACCACATGGGCCCAGCTAGCTACTCGGCCCAGTATTTAAGTGAAGGGCACCCCCAACAAAAGTGGGAGGACCCTGCCCAACTTGCACAGTATGAACAGGAGATGGTGGGACGTTTAGAGGCTGGCAGTACCCCTACGCCTGTACCCACTCAGTACATGGACCTGAACATTATGGGGCATTCTCAGACCCAGTGCCATCAGCCCTCTACCTCTATTTATACCAGTCCCCATAGTCAGCCTCACCCCCCTAACCTTGCCCCCTCACCCCTTATGTATCCCCAGAGTCACCTGCATTACCCACAGCATTCTCCTTCTCCATCTCCATACATGGAAAAGTGCAATCCTATGCCCCACTGCTACAAAGGTTACAACATACCTCCAAATTCCCAGTATGTGAGACAAATGAGCAGCCACAGCAATCTGAAGCAAGGAAACTACAGGTCAACCCAGAATAATTACAGTTATCAGCAGGCCCTACCCAGAGTTTATGAGCAGCAGCCCTCTTTACAGTCCTTGACCAACACCTCAGAGCCCCACCCAAAATACCAACAGTACAACCAACCCCAACAAAACTACTGTTTGTCAGATCTGCCAGTAAGATCTCCAGAGCAGTATTATCAGACTTGTAGCCCCTCCTCCAATCACTCCCCTGCACGTTCTGTCGGGCGTTCACCCTCATACAGTTCCACTCCTTCACCACTAATGACAAATCCGGACTCGTTCCAGTACAGCCAGCCACCCATGACACCTGGGGCAGCCTCAACTTCTTCGTCCTCTTCAACTGGCATGCAGGAGCAGGCTAATACCAACAACATGCTGCTGCCTCCCCGGTCACACCCATCACCCAATGTGTCACTCGCAGCTCCCCACAGCTTTACCACAACACCACAACTTCCCACCATGAAGGAACGCTTCTCAGAGAAACTGTTATCTAACCCCAGCTTGTGGAGCCTGAATGCCCTCACCTCTCAGGTGGAGAACATCTCTAATAATGTCCAGCAGCTGTTGCTTTCTGAGGCATTGGTTACAAACAAGAAAGGCAGTAAGCGCAGCAGTGGTGGGAGTACCAGCAGTGCAGGAAGTGGAGTGTCCTCTAAAAAGGGGGAAGAGTACAAAAGTCCTTCTTATACAGATAGCAGTGGTAGTATGGGTGGGGGACTCATGCAGGACCGCTACTCCACCCCTCAACTCCAGTCAATGCCCATGGAAATCCATGAGGGTGGTTACTCCAGCAGCAGTGAAGAACCTCTGGACAGAGGCTACTACTACTTTGGCCAGAACAGAAGTCCAGCTCAGGCCCACAACAACACCCAAATCAATCTTGACACAGCCTCGTCTTGCTCGATGGCTTCTCCAGATGACATGTCAACCAGGTCTGGGGACTCAGGTCTTCATAACCTAACTCCTGATCCCACCAGGTGTCAGCCAGGACAGGTAGGTGATGGCATGAGCACGCCTGCAAAAAGCATCAGTGACGAGCGGTCCCCTACAAGCATTATGATTCCCAGCCCCATGAAACAAGAAAGTGATTCCCCAACAAATGTGCAGAGCATCATAGAGCCTGTCAAAGAGAATTTTGAAGAGTCAGCCTGGATGGAGAAATCGGTTGAAAAAGAGGAGGTGACAGTAGAGAAAAAACATGACTGGGAGAGACTTTCTGATTCAACCAAGTCAACAAAGAAGCTAGAGAAGTGGTCGGGCGAAGAAAAATGCCAAGCAGCCTACAGCAAAATAAATACAGGTATGACAGAAAAACACTATTGTTATGAGAACGCAGTGTACCAAGAGGTCCAGGGCAAATATGATCCTGATGCAGCTGATTCTGTTGAAGAGTCACCAGCAGATCTCTCTGACTCAAGCAACAAAGATCCATTTGGTCAGGAGATTAAGTCAGAGACATTCAAATCAGAATCTCCAACAGCTTCTGAAAGCTCAGTGAAAACATTTCCTTTTATTTCAAGGGGTGACCTTGAACAGGATCAATATTCCATTGAGAAGGATGATAGTTCAGAGAACGCAAGCCCGACACCCCAAGCTGAAATCTTGGAAGACTGTGACTTGGATAAAAGAGACAGCAGAGATCAAGAGAATGAAGAAAGAGATGAGGAAGAGGGTATGGGAAAGGAGAAGGCCATTGAAGATGAGCAAGACATGCAGAAAAAACAGAAAAGCTCTGCTTCCCCTCATTTGTCTGAAGAGGTGAGAGTAGACCTAGGGGAGGGGAAAAAACTGAGCCAGTCATCGACTCAAGAGCACATGAATAATAGAGATAGCCAAGAGAATCCTTCTGGAGATCTTTTCAGTAGAACAGAGGGTCTGAGCTCTGAGTTCAATACAGACCATGAGTTTGCAGGGGCATTTGTCAGAGCAAATTTAGCATCACCCAATGCAGCGATAGATCCTTCTCCGAGAGAGTCAGCCATTGGGGACACTGTCCCTCGGTCTCAATCTGCCATGCCAGTGTTCTCTGCTCTCACCGAAAAAGCAGCACCTCCGGCACAAGGAAGGGATCATATTGATCACAGTGATGCTAAAGTGCTGGAGCCAGACTCTCCTCAGCTGCCGGGGAAGTCAATACTTCCATCAGCTCCTTCCTGGGCAAACACACCACCTTCTCCCAAAAAAGGTGATGAGGATTTAGAATCAGGCATTAGCTGCACTAGTGCCATGACTCCATTGGCTAAACCAGAGCCTGTAGCTCCATCTTCCCAACCAAGATCATTTGGACGTAAGCACACCAGAGGTAGACGGAGAATCACTCATTCAGGTGTGGGGATACGGCAACAGTTAAGCTTGGAGAGGAATGAGGAAAAGAATGATGAAGGGGCCACGTCCCCATCACAAAAGTTAGACATGACTCCCAGCAAGACTGAGCTGTACGCAGACCACACTGACCTGGCACATCAGGACTCCATTGTAAGTCAGACTTCCAAAATGGTGACCGATGGATTTCGCTCGAGAATGTGTACTCGCTCGTTCAACGCAACAGACGTGCAATCCAAAACTGAACTGAACTTAAAAAGAAAGCCCGGCCCAAAACCTGGTTCAAAACCTGGACCGAAGCCAGGAGTAAAACCTGAAGTGAAGCCAGGGCCTAAGCCTGGACAAAAGTCCATTTCAAAACCAGGCCCAAAACCTGGACCAAAGCCAGGACAAAAACCTTTACCAAATGAGCCGGAAATACCAGTGAAGATTGAATCTGCTGTTAAACGTAAACCAGGACCCAAACCAGGTTCAAAGCCGAGATCAAAGCCTATATCAAAACCTGTCCCAAAACCAGCCCCAAAACCTGGCCCTAAACTGACTTCTAAGCCTGGACCCAAGCTTGAAGATGCTTTGAGCCCCACAGATAGCTCCCCCATTAAAGGTGTAGTAGGCCGACCGAAGGGCTCCATAACTAAAATAAAACTGGTGCAACAGGAAGTCACTCTTGAAGCTGTGACGGAGCAGCAAAACAGAGGTAGAAAAAGCCATAAAACCTCAATACCACAATTAACCCAGGAAACGAAACCAACACAAGCAGACAGCAGAGCACAACCAGAGGCAAAGGCAGTTGAAAATGAGAGTAGGAACATGGTCTTGAGATCCAGAAAACCCTCAAAAGACAAACTGGAAAATGAAAAAAAGAAAATCACGCAAGGAGACACCCAGGCATTATTGGAAATTAAAGTCAGGGATGTTTCTCCAGTACTAGAAGAAATTGTTGATGTAGAGCTGACACCAACACCTGGTTCTGATATGGTTAAAACACCAGAGGCTTCTGACACACCTGCACCACCTTCGCCATCAGATCTCCTCCTGCAATCTGAGCAAAAGACCTCCCCACCACTAAAACGTAAATCCACTCCAGAGAATTTTACAACACCCATCAAGAAAAAGAGGGGTCCAAAGCCCAAACCAAAAATCGCACCACCTCAACCTGAAACACAGGAACAGGTTGACCAAATACTCACAGAAAAAAGTGTGCGAGGCCCCAGAAGAAAGCGTGGCCCACCCAAGAAGACCTCCATGTTGACCCCCATGACCAAAGAGGGCCCTTTAAATATAAGTGTTCCTGACGCAGTGGGTGATGTGGCGACAAATCCTCATCAGTGCCCTACCAAAACAAAAGTTCTCCCACCACGAAAAGGCAGGGGTCAAAAATATGAGGCCATGGTACAGAAAATTACGTCTCCAAGCTCTAAGAAACATGTGTCAACACCTCAGCCAGACAGCAATCAAATGGATGATGTCACAAACAAAGTTTTACCTGACCATGTTTTAAAAGAAAGTGAGATCCCTGTTCAGATAAATAATACTGAGATGTTAGAACCGGGGAAAGAGGGGTCAAAGCAGCAGGAAGCATCTGTCTGTAAAGAGGAGATGACACAAGAAATAGAGAATCAGGAGGTGAGTGAGGAGGGGTTACCAGCAGAAGGGTTGAGACACAGGCAGAAGGAGGAGATATCCAATAAGACAGAGAAGAAACAGGAACGCTTTAAAGTAGACACACAGCAGGATCTTGCAAAGTATAATGCCTTGGGTTCAACAGACACCCACTCCGATGTAGGGGGTTTAGGTGAGTTGACGCACCAGGCATCAGAAAGTGTAATCACTGCTGCCATCAAATCCACTAGAGCTAAAAGGAAGAGATGGGCAATGGTGGAGAGTGCAGATGTTTCAGTGGTAGCCCTAGAAGCGGGAAGCCTAATAGTAACGACCCCAAGGTTAGCAAAGCAGAGGGCCATTAAAAACAACCATGAAATGCACCTTAAACAGAGAAGGAAGAAGAGAAAAGACCAGGAAACCTTAGAGAAAAGTGATACAGTTGAAGAGATCAACACTGAAGTGATAAAACAAGAGGAATCATCAGATGAGAAAGTGAGCCCTACGGAAACCACAACACTGCTGCCACTAAGCCAGCATGAGATTCTAGAAGACCCCCAGTTTATCAAAACGGAAATCGTTCAGAAACCTCGAAGAGGTCGAAAACCATCAGCAAATCCAACTAAAAGAAAAAGAAGCAAAACCTCAGTAAAACAGATACTTGCCAAGCCGTTAAAAGTTCACAAAAAGCCAGGGCCAAAACCTGGCATGAAGGATGCTATTGAGGTAATTGAGGCAGTTGTTAGAGCTGCTGGTTGTGAACAGGCCAAAAAAGAGGAAAGAGAAATAGAAGAAAGGGCAAGGTTGGAAAAGGGGAATCAAGATCAGCAAGAGACAGGCATCGTGGGTCCTGTGGTGACTGTAACGGAGAAACTAACTGAGGTCATTTCTGTGAAAAGAATCAGGCGCAAACCAATCTATCAAAATTCAAAGCTGTCTTTTTGTCCCTACGTACGAATCAACAACTCCAGGGACTTTTCATCCTGGTGTGCCATAGTCAACAAGCCTGAAGACGCAGTGGTATTTCAGAGGCGGAGAAAAAAGGGCATTCTCAGAATGAGGAATCCTTTCACCGTGGCAAAGATGACACCACACACTGCTGCCATGATACAGGGACCTATGGTCAACCCAGATCTAACTAGTAGGAGTCTTACATGTTGTCTTTGTGGAAAGCCAGCAAATTACAAAGACCTCGGGGATTTGTGTGGACCATACTACGCAGAAGATAGTGTTCCGCGTAAGGTTTTGACCGTCACGCACACAGAATCCTTCAGAGAAGAGTCAACCACAACTTCTGCCAACGACTGCAGCACTACTGAACAACCAGGCGCTTCAAAGAACGACGCTGAAGACAACGTAGACAAAGAAGGAAAAACAGAAGCATCATCTCAAGAGCCCAGCAGCAGCAGCAGCAGGCATCATCACTGGCGCTATCGACGAGCAGAAAGACCTGAAAGATCATGTCGGGAAGGTGGTCCACGAAGATTAACGCTCCGAGAGAGGTTCAGGAAAATGAAACAGCTTCAGACTCTCCGCAAAGAGGCTTCAGAGGACCAGGAGGAAACCAACAGCATCTTCCAACGGCTACGAATGGAAGCAGAGGCCAGTGAGCACTGGGCTCATGAAAACTGTGCCATTTGGACCAAGGGGGTAATTATGGTGGCTGGGAGACTGTATGGACTGAAGGAGGCTGCCAACAGCTCAGCACAAACGGTACGTTAGTACTTGCCGCCAGCCGGTCGCTTTAGCTCAAAAATGAAAAGAGATACTGTTTAAGTGCTGTTCCAAACTACTCCTAACTTATAACATTTCCCACATTTTTTCTCTATGTGCCTCTCTTGGTCAATTTGTTTGTTTCTTTTCTGTCTTTGTCCATATGTCCATCTGTCTGACTAACCCCAGAACTGCTACAAGTGCCAGACTGAGGGGGCATCCCTCAGCTGCTGTTGGAGAGGCTGCTCTCATAAATACCACTATGTCTGCGCCAAAGAGATAGGTAAGAGACCATAGCAAGAGAGGAAGGGAGGAGCAAGGATTGAAAAGACTAGAGAGCAGGAGAAATAAGAAGGTGGTGGTGGGTGGGGGGGAGTTGGAAGGAAACCAAGGAGGAAAGCGAGAGAAAAAAATGGGAAAAAAATGGGAAGAAATTAATAAAAGATGAGAAAAGATACAGAAAGAAAAGTGAATGTTGGTTAAACGAGAAGGTAAACGCATCAAAGAGGAGCATTATTGAGTGTGAGACGATATGGCTCAGAGCTTTAGAGGAGAACAAAACGATAAAAGAGGGAGGGAGTTTCAAATAGGGAGGATAAAGAAAGTGGGAGGATGAAACTAGAAGAAAAGGAAAAGGTGGAGGGAAAGATGGTGTGCATTGCATATTGACTGCAACCCCCCGTGGCTTATTCCATCCAAGCTGCTGTTTGAGACTGAAACGTGTGTGTGTGTGTGTGCTCAAGCATCGCAGCATGAGTGTTTCGCCCGTCTAAACGCTCCCTGTGTGCATCCTCTACGTGTTCTATACGTATGTCTCCTTGGCGCCTCTGTATGTGCGTTCCTGGTGGTTTCTGTCAGGGTGTGTGTCTCCATGTCAGCACATATGTGACATGGCTCCTTGTGAAACCTCACAACAAAGAGGTACAGCCTGAGGATTAAAGGGCCCGCCACATCCGCCGAGCCAGCACAGGAAGCAGAGCGAGGCCCGTTTTAATCCTGCTGAGTGGACCAGCCAAATCTGCCTGCATGTCAGCCACTCAGTCTCTTCCACTCTGTTGTCCTTGTTCAAGCTTTGCTCATTTCTATGTGCTTCTACTCTTCATTGGGGGGAATAGTCCTTTTTTGTACAAACCCACATTCTGTCAAGCATTTTTTTAGCTATTGTTTATCTGTAACACTCCTTTTTATTTTTATCTGTCTTACAGGCTGTACATTCCACGAAGATGATTTCTCCATTAAATGTCCTAAACATGAGGTAAGAAAAAGAAAACTTCATCAACAACTTGAAGCGTTGACTCAGGCCGACTCAGATCAGTCACTTCTTACTGACGTGTTCTGGCTCCAACGTGCCAGCGTCCATGTAACAAATATTATAATTTTTTAAAGGAAAATAACTAAGAAAGTTGTTCAAATGCTAAATAATCTCGGTTTTTGTCTTACTGGCTAGATTATTTCTTAAAAGAGTTCTTTGCAAGTCAATTTTTTAATCCCATTGTCAGGTTTTATTGCTTATTTAAATACTTTTGTTTTCACTTTAAGATATTTTTTACTTATTTTTAGGGCTCCTGTTTTTGCAGTGTAGCAAGTTTCTGTGAGATGAACATTATGAATTGAGCTTTGCTGTGGTTTCAGGTTAAACAGCTGCTGTCCGTGGTACTGGGTTGATCCTCAGGAAGATACAAATCCTCTGAAGCTTTAAATAGGCTGTTCCTATATATATGATGGAATTGTGGTGTTTCAGGCTTCAGTCCCAACCTTGATGTTCAGCTTTTTGTCTAAAAAGTCTGTAAAAGTCGTGCGGTGTTGCAAATTGCCTCACCTGCCAGTGGCTCACGGCTTTTAGGCTTTCCTGTGAGACAGACACCGTCTGGTGGTGATGTATTTACACTGCAGCACAGAGAGGAAGGTCAAATGCGAGGGGGGTGGTGGGAGTTGTAGATGCTGACATTCAGCAGAGAGCGGCAGTGGCAGTTGCCTCCTGTCTCCTCTCTCCTCCCCTCCCTCCTTCGCTCCCTCTTCCTTTCCTGATCTCCTCTCTGCAGACTGACTGGGATAAAAAGCTGGCTCCTGATCAAAAAATAAATACAAAATAAAACCTTCCCCACCATGAGTGCCTGCTGCCCCAAACACACATCCTCTTTCCTTGCTCTTCACTTCTCATTATTTCTCTTTCCTCCTCTTTTCTTCCTTTTCCCCTTATTTAGCCTCTTTGCTTCCCTGCCGCTCCAGCTCCCTCAGCTTTTCACTCTGTTCACCTCTCATCTCCTACAAGCTTGCTTTTCCATTTTCAGTCATCCTCCCGTCATCTGTTCTTATCCCTTTTTCCCGCTTTCCTTCTCATCTTCGCGCCTCCACTTCCCACCTCCCCTTCACCTCAACTCCTACGTCTGAGCAGCAGAAGCCCAGGGTGCAAAACTGAGAAAAGGAGAGCATGTCGGGGAGCTGTTGCTGTTGTCGGGCTGAGGCAGAGCTGTCATCAGCTGAGGGATCTGAAGGCCTTTTGTGTGTACGTGTGTCTGTGTGGGTCTGTGCTGAGCCAATTTGAGCAGAGCAGGCTAATCAAAGGGAAGAGGAGAGATGTGCACGTTTGCTCATGAGCATCCTACCCATGAGAAATTCACCTCCTCTCCCCTGCATTCACTTGAGAGCTGAAAAACAAACGCAAAGGCGCCTCCACATCAGATGCAGCTCCACATGGTGAGCGCATCAGTCACAGGCATGCACAGGGAAGAGCAGGCACATTTGGGCTGCTTGCTGAAATAAAACAAACAATTAATGAGGACAGTTACATCAGAGAATGACAGACTGAGATCAACAGATAGAAAAATGAGAAGGAAGGCGACAAGAGAGAAGAGCAGCACAGTTACTCCAGGAAAAGAAACAGGAGGAAGACAGAGAAAGGAGGAGAAAGAAAAGACAGAGAGCGAAGCAGCTGGTCTGAATCCAGGGCATAAGGATCGGCAGCTGGCAGTTCAGAAGGGAAAGACCGTGAGAGTGAACAAGAGGCTTGGCTGCAGAGGAGCAGAACAGGAAAGTGAGCGCTCCATCACCAACACACCAACGCAATTAGATGGCGTTCTGGCTCTTTTCTCTTGCAGAGAAGCTGGTTCACTAGTCAGCATCCATCTCCCCACTACTGCAGCCTGCTTGCTTTTGTTTTCACTCTGCAAGTCCAAATACAGCATCCGCTCCATGCTGAAGGCTTTTCAATAGTCACTGCACCTGCCTGACAATGTTACAACAAAAAGGTGTAAATTAGGAGGCCTTCAGGTGGTGTTAGGAGGGAACATCAAGGGTTAAAAGCATTTAGAGGATGAAGTTTGGGATTCACATCTGTTTCTCTTCACTTCTCCCTCAAGGACCTGTAAGATATTCCTGCGTTCCACATTCACCGCCATTCTGCCACCAATCCAGCCACAGAACGCACAGTGATGACGGGTGATGGAGAGGCACGTTGGCCGGAGGCTGCACTGCGGTGGCGCCGGGAGCGATTCAAACCCTGAAAAGTCTTGCTGCCGCCTGAGCTCGGACTAGAAATGCGATTTCTCAGAGGAGCAGTGAGGAGGAAGACAGCGGCACTGTTTAACAGAAGGACACGCTTTGTTTGAAGCCTTGTGCACATTTGGGGGGGGGCTGCTTAAAATGCAGAGGGAAGAGCACGCGTGTGCTCTGCTTTCGGGTGGGTTGCTATCATCCTCAGACAGCTGGCAGACACTGATTGGACAGGAACATTCCTCTGGCCACCTTGTCCATGGGCCAACAGGTGAACACGTGCATGCTGGAGCCTCTGTGGGAGTGTGTGTGTGTGATAAGCATTTTCATTCCACGAGCACATCACAGTTAGTTTCCATGTGTGTGTGTGTAAAGGGCATCTTAATGCAATACCACCACAGGAAAAAAGAAATAAAAAAAAAGATAATAACAGCAGTCAAACCACTGGATGTAGTGTCTCAAACTGTGCATTCGTGTTGAAAACAACAGACAAAATGTGAGGAAAGTGTACATGATAATGTGCTTCACAGGTTCTAAATATTCAAATATCCAAGAGTTATAATGGACGCAGTATTTTAATATAATGCTCTTATCTTTGGAGATGTATTTTAATGTGCATTATGACTAAACATCATTCTTATTGCGTCATATATTGGTATATGTCAGACTTTGTGTTCTTCAGAAAATGTAAAAAAAAATGTATAAAGGTATTTCTAAAAAAAAAAAAAAAAAAAGGCAAAAATATGATTTCTGTTTAAGAGTTTATTTCCAAACATGTGACCATCGAAGATGTACAGTCGCCATGGCTATAAATGAGGAAGCATCCCCATCTCACTTCATGAGTCTGTACAGTTCTGACGTATTAACCGTGATGACGTCACATGCCGCAATTCCACCTGTCCGTCTGAAGAAAATGTAGCCTCTTTTGCTCTGCCGTGATGCCCATCACCTCAGAGCGGGAGCCCAAGTTCTGGTCGCATCAAAAGTTGACATTTTTAAGTATTGAAACAAAAAAAAAAAAAAAGAAAGAAATTGCAAAAAACTGCACATTAAAACCTTCTCTTTTCTGAGGCTCGTTATTTAATGGTGTACATAAGTCTTTGATGCTGTTTAAATGTAAGATGTGATGTACTAATATAATTGTGTATAGTATTTCTTAGAGATGTTTATTTTCTATAAAATGGAATATGTTATTGCTTATAAAATGTTATTAAAAGAACCCATTCATGAAAAAAATAATGATAATAATAATGCCAATCTTTTTGGGAATGTCACTTGTCTTAAGTGGGAGCATGCCGTTTTATTGATTTTCATGTCGATTTGTTCGGACTTGACACAGCATCACTTTGTTTGAGATGTTTTTTTTGTAACGCCAATGTTAAATATACCAGCACTTTTCAATGCTGCTACGACCAAAGCCTGCTGTTTTGTCTTCTATGACTATAGTACACATTATTATTATTATAGTACACTGACATGAAAGCAGACACATTGAGGATCTAAAAATAAGAAATATAGAGTTGTTTTGATAGTAAAATATATGCAGCCTTAATAAAGTTTAGAAAATTTTACAAAAGAATGTTCAAAGGAGAGCACGAAAAGTATTTCAGACACTTTTGTGCCTTAATATTTTATAAAGATTAAAACAAGAGATGGTTTTTTTTATGACAGTTTTGTCTTTTTATGCTTATCTTTCGGTGACAGAAAAACACTGACGTTTATGAGATACACAAGACAGGAAACTTTTCAGCTTTCTTTACAAAATGATTTAATATTTACAGAACTGGGGCATGAAAGCAGACAGCAAGAAAGGATTTCAGTTACAGGACGTCCAGAAATTAGACTGCATCTGTTTTTTATGCCAGTTTAAGATGTGCTACATAAAAAAAAACAAAAAACATTGTGGTTCTGAAATAAGACTTCTTTAACAGTTTTTGTACGTGTAGTCTTAATGAAACATGATAGTAAACGGATTAAAAGAGTGAGCTTTAAGATTTATTTTTTGGAGTTAGGGAGGAGAAATTTTTAAAAATCCACAGTGAACCTCTTCTGGGAAAAACAAGGTTGCTGACATTCACATTTGAACTTTGGTGTTGTAGGTTTTAAAGATTTCCTTTCTCCACTTTAATGTTTTTTCAAGACCGGAAAGTGACACAGCAAACGGCGTTCCGACAGCTCTGAAGGTCAAATGAGTCAGACGCTGTGGTCCTCATGAGTTGATGGCGTCACCTGAAAGTCAAACTAATGGAACGGATCGAACCAAAATCGCAAAGGACTGAATTCAGAGGGGAAAAAAATAAGCATTTATCACTCCGCTTATGCAAAATATGACTTAATCAAAGTTGATCTGGATTATAAATACATTGTAAAATATATACACAGCAAAACAAACGTAAGACCTTTCTGAAAATAACTTTATAAAGTGTATTAAAAGCAGCCTCGCAGGCCTAGTGCAGACAGAGTCATGGGGCTTAGGCAGTGGGTCGCCTTGCGTTTTTTACACCATCACTGAGGAACTCTGAAAGTCTCTTTAACAGCATGTGGAGTGAATCCTCACTGTACAAGCCCGTGTCAGGACCAAACAGTTTGGTCTGGTATTTTTTTTTTGCTTGTTTTTCCTCCCACGAACAAAGAGACACCTCACCTCGCAGCCAGCCAGTCGGTTTCAGCCTACCACTCCCACACAGCGAGCCGTGCTCCCTGTGGAAGGTGCATCCCTGCCAAACAGGCTGGGTGGGTGTGGGGGACACACGCAGAATGCAGAATCTCTCTCTGCTTTCACACACACCAGTGCGTCCACCTCAGGATGTGGTGGCGCCTCTTTGTGGTCGAACTGCGGCACCGCAACCCCTCACAAGAGCTCAGTATAAGAAAAAAAAAAGGTTTCACTTTTTTTTTAATAATACTCATAGTTAAAAAAAAAAAAAAAAAAATGTGGGGAAAGTGCTGTCTGATTTGGAGCAGAGGTGGAACAATGAAATCCACTTTGATGTGAATCTGTACAGTAAAAAATGTTTCAGTAGCTGCATGAGACTATGGTTTTTGAGTGTGCAGTGTGTTTTTCCGCCTCCTTATGCACTCCTTTAAACATCTCTTCTTTGTATGTACAGCGTCCTTGCAAGGCTCCCCCTCGCCCTCTGTTTTTCCCCTAGCTGTTGGTGACAGTGGTGCCGCTTCCCAGTTTTATGATCATCTGCTGGCAATCGTGGAGGGTCCTCTTGTCTCCCAGCTTCTCCAGAGTCCGAGCGGCGTCAGCCAACATGCCCATCCTTTGGCCCGGAGCTGAAAGGAAGGAGGGAGGGAGGTAGCGGCACGCCAACATCACAGCTTCTGCCTGCTCCCGCTGGCCAGGCCGCGTCTCACACTCCTCTGCACAAAAGAAAGTCAGAATCCATCTCGTTTAACTTTAAAATGCTATTAATGAGCACTTTTTAAAATATTTAGGAGAAGCTTATTAAATCAATTAATAAATGCTGGGGATGGTTAAAAAAATAATCTTAAACGAGACAATCATGTCTTTAGTTTGGAGCACCTTCCTTTCTTAAAAGGTCATTTGTGTGTTGTTTTGACCACAAAATGTCAGACTTTTGTTGCACAAATAAATCAAACCACCATCAGAAACGACATTACTGACTATAATAAAAAAAAAAAAACTGGAGAAATGTGTGTATCGAAGAAATATGTCGTTGAGTTTTCCATACACACCCGTCTTGGCTCCAGGTGTTACCCTGCGTCGCAGTGACCGATCCAAAAGCTGATGAGTTCTGGTGGGACTGGCTCCTGCCATCAGCCTGGCTGTGGCTTCATGGAGAAACAGCTGCAGAGAGAGGAAGACGAGAGAGATGAGAGGCAAAGGCGAAGAACAGCAAAGGGAGGGGTGCGAGAGATGATGACTCACACCGGGTGTTTAGCTCCACCTCATAGAGCCTTTGAAGCCTGCTGAACGGCACAGCTAAACACTCGCCTCGGGGCGTGTGAGTGCATGTGCGCCATGACACCTTTCCACTGGTTTTCTACACAGCACTGCACCATAGATTGGCCATAAATATTCACGGGAAGCTGAAACATTCGGCTTCTACAGAAAACTTCATTAACATTTCCCTTCAAACAGATTTGTACTGTATCATGCTATATAAAGCATTTTCAGCCACACTACAAGCAATCTTTCTCAAGATTCAGGACAAGCTTTTACTCTGAAAGGGCAAAAAAAAAAACTTTTATTCTGAATTTGACGGCTAAAACTCTTATCTGCAAAGTGTTGTAAAGAACCTTGAAGTGTATAAATGTAGTCTTTTTAAGACTGTTGTTATATATGTATATATCGTGATCACAGAGAGTGACACCTGTGTTACTACAGCCTACCTGACCAGAACTTGATAAACTAAACCTGATTCTTCAGGGATTTACAAACAGTTCTGAAACTAAATCCAACATAAAACAGTTAAAAGAAACTGCTTTACATACTCTTCGCATTGCAGGCTTGAAAGTGTGTGCCAGCTTGCGCAGGGAGCTGAGGTCTTGCTGAAAGCCTTGGAGCTCCGGTGGAGAGGCCTGATGAAGTCCTGAGGGGGCGCTGCTGCCCATAGACCCCGGCCCCGCAGGACTTGTGCTTTTGTGCTGCTCATGCCAAACGTTTGTCCTCAAAACCAGTAAAAGGTCGCAAATCAGCAACTCTGTAACCTGTGAACAAATTTGTATTAGACAGTGCCAAAATAGGAAACATTTTTCAAATGTTTTTTGAAAGGATCTGGAGACCAAAATGTGAAAATGTTTACTTTAAATCAAGAATGTCTGCCTTTAAAATAAAAATAAAAACAGAAAAATAAAAACAAAAAATTGATTTATTGGTCTCAAATCCAAAGCAAACTACAAAAAAAACCAAACATTGATCTTACAAACTACCACTAAAACAGAAAATGTGATTTTAGCAGACAAATGAAAGAATTTACTGAAATCTTTGACAGGATTAACCATAACTGCCAGAAACTCCCATCATCCTGTGCGAATTCTCCAGTTTGTGGTCCAGCTCTGTGTTGCACTGCAGGTACATTGCACTTTGAGAAACACACACATGCAATGCAACTACAATGCACTGCAGCTCTGGCCGAAGCGAGCGCACACACACCCCTCTACCAGCTTCACCATCTGCTCGGTGCTATAGGGTTGGACACTGCAGTATCACACGGCCGATTTGTTTTAAGGAAGGAAAGAAAAGGATTGTGGGAGGAAAAAGCAATTACTTTCCTTTGATTAATGAGTCTGTGCTTGATTTTTTTTTCCCCTCCATCAAGTACTGACTCATTCTTGAAAAGTTCCCTCAATCTGACTCAAGTGTGTAAATTTAACAGTCTATGTGGCTCCCTATGTTGTACCTTGTCTAAATTAGAGCTGTGGCAGTGCGGTCCTAAGTTGAGGCTGTCTCTGAGCAGAACGCTGGCCTTGTCAATGTAGCACAAACTCTGCTGACAGTTTTCGGGTTTGGAGAGAAGAGCTCTGACTGCTCGGAATGTATTCAAACAGGCTTTAGGCAGCAGACTCCTGTTGGAACGAGGGAGAGGGATAAAATCAAAACAAAGACCAGCACAATTTCTGCAATTATATAAGCAAAGTTATCCCAGCAGCAGCTGATGAAAGCCGTGCAACGGTGTGGATGGTTTCTAACTCACTCTGCGTTCTGTAAACTGCGAGGCAAATGCTCGACAGTGGGGTAAAGCCTCTCTGCTGCAGCATCATCTCCTTGGAGCCAGTTTATGATGACTACAGCCACTGAGGACCACCACTTGGAGTGAGGGTCACAACCTGGAGATTTAGGGGAAAGAAATAGTTAAAGAAATGTATACATATACCGGTTCTCTTGTCAATCAAAGTGGTCAAGTTCTTAAAATGAATAAACAGTATCTCAGAAGTAGAATTATAGTTGTTTTAAGGCTGTAAAACTCCTCACTAAAATCTTCATACACTTTTCTCAGCCAGACATGAACATTTTAATCCTAAAGTTTAAGTAAGAACGTTGAAAGTTCAGCAGTTTTTTTTTTGTTCTTTTTTTTGGAACTGCCACACTCATTGTCTGACAGTGCAGCCAAAATAACAATCAGTCAAGCAGCAGCCTCCTTTTAATAAAATTAAAAGGAAACTGGGAGCTGAGAGACGACATGAAGGCCTTGCACTTCTATTTTAGTCAAGTTTAACTGTTTCAGGCATTTAAATCCACACATCTTTCAGAACAAGCTAGACTTTAGGGTAACATATGTAGCACATAGAAAAAGCATAAAAGAATCTTGTGACGGGACCTACCAGTTACAGTCGCCATGTTGGAGCCAATTGCAAAAGACTGGCAGGTGGCGCCAGCCGCGTCTGATGCACTCACCAGCAGCTGGAGATACTCCAGAGCATCAGCATACTCCCTGAGAACAGAAACATCCTCAAAGTTTTTATGAAGTGTCTTCTCCAAACTTTATTTATACTAAGTGAAGGAAAAAAGACTAAGGGAAATTGTTTATTTTTTTTTATCTACCCTTTTTCCTGGCCAGGGCTTTTCTCCTCATCTGGCTGGGCCACACAGTAAAGAGCTTTTTCAAGGAGGTGTTCTCTAAACGCCTGCGTCACCTGAGCCAAAGGGTCCACTGGAACACCAACAAAACGTTTACAAGCAGGTCTGTGTATTCGGCAACCAAATCAGAGTCATAAATCCCTTGTAGAAGTTTCAGCTTCAGCGTTCACTGACCAGTGTTCCCAGCTTGGCTGTAAATACTCTCCTTTGGGGTGCTGCGGATGGCCCAGTCCCCGTCCACAAAGAAGCGGTGGCCGAGCGGGTGGCAAAGCCACTGCATGGCGGGGGGAACGCTGCCGCTAGAGGACAGGCAGGCTTGGCGGGCGCTGCTCAGGAACACACGCTGTAATAAAAATAAATAAATACATATTTTGAGTTTGAGGTTCAGTTTGTTTCAAATGGGAAAAATGTTGTCATTTACCACTCAGAAACCAGAAAAATGCAACAAGCCAAAAGCCACAAAAAAAATGGCAGAAGACTATTCTTCAGCAGGGACATCACTCACAGAGGTGAAATGCAGAACTCTTGGCAAGCTGGCTTTGGCTCGCAGAGCTGCAGAGACGCAGACCTCAGCCAGGGTACCGACAGGCAGACACGAACCAGCGCACTCAGATAAGTTCACCGCGCTTAAAGCCATGTGCATCGCAGACAGGTGACTACCGTTCAGTTTACCTGTGTGAGCAGAAAACCAGATAAAAACATTTTTAAGCCCCAATGCAAAAATTCTGACAAAAGAAGGCAGAATGATGTTCTCGGGGAAAAAACCAAAACACAATAACTGTAGGAAACAAATTATCCAGCAATGTCCTTGAATGGAATAGAAGAAGATTAGATTTATCTAAAGTTTTTTTTTTTTTTTGCTTAATCTTGTAAAAATCAAATCCCCTTTACTTTATGACATCAAAATATGAGCACGTTTCCCCTCGCAAACCTGTCATGTGAAGCTGGTGCAGACGGTGGTAAACCAGAGCGGCGTCTCGACTGCTTTTGCAAGCATCCTCCTGCAGGGGGCGATCAGGTCGCAGGCCTCCAGCCCGAGCAGCCAGCCAGCGGCCGACCCAAAGACGCTGGAGGCAGAATCTTAGCAAAGACCAGAGAGCTGCGCAGGTTAAATCCAGCTGGGAGGTGGGCAAAGGACGGCCGAGAGCCTTCAAACATGTCCGCAGGTTGTGACTGGCCTGAGCAAAATCTCCCTGAAGAACAAGAAATAAACATTCGATTTGGTTTGGTTTTTTTATGAATGAGTAAGTACTTGTCTTTTTTTTTTAAAAGCATACTCTAGCAAGGTCCAAATCAGCCTGTTTGCGATGCCTCCAGAACAAGACGGATGATCCAGAGTGTGGTCTGGTAACGGGTTCTCCATACACCAACAGTCTGATTAAAACTCCTGATACAAGAATACCATTTACGAGCCACACCAGAATAGTAGGGAGCATCCAGTCCATCCAACTCCACGAGTCAACTGAAAGAAGCACATATAAGATCATCTAATCGCTAAAATAAATCCAGACATTATAACTAACCAAACCAAGGTGATCCAACACAGCACAATAAACAGACTGCATGCATAGCACTGCGGATTTCATCATGAGTTCTTATCAGTACCTGGAGTATCTACACCCAGAACATTCCTGCCCGAGTATCGAGCACCGACGTCTCCATTGCTTCCAGCGGAGCTGCTGCTGGACGAGCAGAACATAGACGCCAGTGGGTTGAGGGAGAGGAAGAGCAAGGTGAAGGCGCACAGCGCCATGCGGGAGCGATCCAGCATGCCGCCAGCAGCGCTGCCAGCCGCGGTCTGATCCAGCATGCCAACGCTTGGCTGCCATGTTGGGAAAGTTCAGAGACAGGAAATTAGATTTCAGGAGTCAGTATAAAAAATAAAAAAAAGAAACTGCAACATGTTTCCTTTAACCAACAATGATGACTGAATTACGGCCAACAAATAGAATTGATTAGGAAAAGATAAGATAAGAGTGTGATGCACACCTTGGTGTCCTCCCCCATTGGACTGTCAGGCTCTGAGTCACTGCCACAGTGTGAGAAAGAGGTCGGGGAGCCCACATCAGAGGCTGGCGGGGTGGGAAGCTCATTTTTCACCTCAGTCTGTCCATCTACCTCCATAGCAACAAGGTCCTTGAGAGACTCTGGAGAGCAGACCGGAAAAACAGACTGGTGAGAGGGGACAAAACATAAAAAGCTTCCGAACACACTCAGATTCTATTTAAAAACAGTTTCTATTTTTTCCACTTCAGGACAGCAGCAGCTTTAACTGATTTTAACATGAGCTAATGCTCAAAGAGGAGAAAAAAATGGATAAATAACCGAGGTTTTTAAGCACTTACTATTTTTCTGGGCTGCCATTTTTAGAGCCATGTTCTCTTGCTTGAGTTTCTGGTTAGTCTGCTGCAAGTAGCGGATGTAGTCGATCGCCTTCTTCAGTACTGCAGACTTGTTAAGCTTAAAAAAAAATTTGAAAAGGACATAAAAGAAATGTCAAAGTCGATACTAAAATTGTCTGGGTTTTTTTTCTAGTATTAGACCTCAAATTTTCTGACAAAAATGTGGTGATTTACTGTAATAAACCCTTTTTCTTACCTTAGCTTCAGTGCCAGCCACCAAGTCTTTAAGCTCCACTATTTTATCGTTGATGGAAGAACGGTAGCGCTTCTCGATAGCGTTGTGCGCTGTGCGCTTCTCCCCCTTGTGTGGATGCCCCACTGGCTTGCCGGCAATGGCGATGCGGTTGATGGGCAGCTTCTCTGTGTCCATCATCACTGGTACTGTCGTCAGTATAGCGCCTCCTCCTACAAAGGCCTAACGCACACGATTGATGAGTCATAACTCAACATCTCTAGGTGTCTTTGGGTTAGTTTAAAACTAAACACGTACCTGCAGCGCGGTGCTCTGAACTGAGCTAGTGGTAGTAGCAAGGGAGGTGGGAGAAGCCACAGTTGTGACCATGCAGGGATCAGGCTTCAGGGTGGTGAGCAGAACAGACTCTGCTTTGATGAACTGGGGCTGCAGAAGAACCTGTAAATCCACACACATCACGATAAATATTTAACAAAAAAAAAGAAGATTTGCATTCATGCAGAGAACACCAGGCTTACGGGGACTTGCTGCACTTGGGGCACAATCGCTTGAGTTGGGGGGCTTGTTGAGGTGGTCAGCAGAGGAGAGGCAGGGGTCAGCCCATGGAGTTGGGTCTGAATGGTCATTGATTGGACGGCTGGGGGTGAGGATGACAGAGCTGGAGCAGGTGTGCTCACACTGATTGGAGTTGCAGCTGGAAAACATGTTTAAGAAAAACTCCAATTAAACTCAAATTTAGCTCGAGCAACCTTGTAAAACCCTCATGCGAACATCCATGTTTTTGCTTTTCCATTAAACATGTCACACGTTCAATAAAGAGATTTATCTGAAGATAGTTTGACAGCTGCAGGTTACCTCAGTAAGATCTTTTTTCACTTTTACAGCTGTTTTTGGGGGCGAAAAACTGATAAAGTACTATTTTAACCTTTTCTTAACGAAATTCATTTTTAACACCCCCCCCACTGTTCTACCTCAGAAGCAGAAGGATTCTTCTGTTTCTGCAGGCATTTTCTCCAGCCGATAAGTAACCAGTTCTGTCTTTATAGATGCCTGATAACAACAGTAAATGTGCCACCTCTTATTTCTTATCAGATACAACTAAACTTTACACGATTGGATCACGTTGGGGAGTTTCAGCACCTTGTAATAAAACTACTTCACATCAAACAAAAGCATGGTTGATTTATTTCTCGTTTGAACACAGATTAGACATGAAATCTTTTTTTGCTTTGTAACCACAATGAATCTACTGGTTTTAAAGCATGCATGCAACAATGAGGAACAGTCTGAACATTACCCTTTCATAGTTTAAAGGAAAACCTCCCACATTAGCTTAACTTCACGTAATGAAAATTAAAGAGAAGTGCTTTATTTTTCAGTTATTCTGATTTGAATCTACAAATAGGCTTCGAATAACTTTGTTGTTCCTAACTTTTGTAATAAAAAAAAGCTTTTAACAGTTCTGATGTCTTAATATCTTTACTACTAAAAAACGGTGCTCACTTCTTAGCATTCAAACACACAGAGTGGAATGCAGGACACTACAGTTTAGCTTTAAAATGCTGAGCCAGCAAAGAAACTATGGAAATCTGTTGGACAAAGTAAACCATCAGCTATCAATAAAAATTAATTGCTAAAACTTCAGGTGAAATTACAGTGAAGGTCGTTTGTAATAAACATATAGTGGACTTTAAGAATATTTGGAATTCATTAGTCTAAAAGACAATTAAGTCATGATGTAACTATTTTATTTTACAATTCAAATCATTTCCTCAATTGCTTGAGCTAATGTTTCACTTTTCTGCCTTTTTTTTTTTAAAGGACTTACCTGTGTAGTTATTCTGGTTCTTGTAGATGGTCTGGTTCTGAGACGAGGTCTGGGGCTGCAGAGGAGTCTGAGTTGCAGGCGGAGACTGAGAGGCGTAGATTGCCTGTGGCGAGGAGCTAAGCGCTGGATTTGGACCAGGTGATGCTGCCTGAGCAGGGGTGGATGGACAGACAGCCGCTTGGGGCTGTTCCGCTTGAGGTTGTTTGAGGCTCTGAGCTTGTTGTGGGGAGGACGGTTGCTGCCTCTGAGATGAGCTGGGCACTTGGGCCAAGGGGGACTGCTGGAAAGTTGGAGGCTGGAAGGCCTTGTCGGGGGTGGAAGAGCTCCGCGTGATGGGGGGGCCCAGGAGAGCATCCAGGTGGGGGTTACTGCTCAGAATAGAGGAAGTCGATGAGGCAGGCGTAGTAATGGTAGCTGGAGGGGCAGTAGAGTTTATGGTTTGGGACAAACCAGAAACCTCCTGGCTGGGAGTCCCCCCAGAAAAAGGGTGGGTATCAAAGAGTCCTCCAAACTCAATTTCCTGGTTGTTGATAAGCTGCAGCATGTCTGTAAAGATAACAAAAAGTCACAATTCATTAAACAATCTTCAAGAACTTCTCAGTCCAAATGGGAAACAATAATGCTGGAAAAAGGATGTCAGAAAGAGAACTATAAAAGACCACACAGAAGAAACCTAAAAAAAGCATAGAAATTGCTGCAAAGCATTGCATTAAAGATGTAAATGCAAAACACCACCCCACTTTTGCACACTGTATGTTAATGGATAAAAAAAGGAGGACAGATCAAGCCCAAAACATGATTATTTAAAGAATTCCTGGCTTTTATAAAAGTTAAAAGTAAAAGTCATTTAGTTCTAACTTAACTCATGCTGTATAACACAATAATTTGACCTACTGGGTTAAGATTAGTGGAAGTAAAGAAAGAACTTGTTTGAGAAAAAAGTCTTTATTAGACACAAACAGACAAATCAAGCATACGCTATTTTCCTGGACAAAATGACTAAGTTTCATATACTTTCATTGATAATAGAATAGCAGTGTAACAATTAATGGATTAATCAATATATATTCCTACAATCCAACCAAATCAAACTGTCTGACGCAAGTAATTACTTGAAGATAAGATAAAGATAAAGATACTTTATTGATCGCAGATTTGGAAATTTGTATGTTGCAGCAGCAGTGTACAGAGGCAATACAATGATGTGATATATATCGGGGAAAAAATTGACCTATACATTATAAAATCCTTTCAAAATGAAACAAACCTAATTTACACTTGATTATCATGCAAGAAATACAAGGAATCTGGAAAAGTTAACCTGCACTGTTCAGTACCAGGTATTTATCTCTGAGTCACACTTGTTGAATTTTTGACTAAAGATATCCTTGATTAATTTAAGTTCATGAATCAGATCGTTTAAATGAACCACTACTAACTATGAATCGAATCGGCAACTACAAGTTATGATATGAATTGAATATTTGCTAAACTGGATCACCGCCCCTATAATAGATCAATAAAAGCTACTAAAATTTAACAAAGGTCAACTAAACAGCCTTTGTGGTTTGAAATAAACAAAATAATCATTAAAAATAATTGACCACATGTAGATCCAAAGATCCAGATGCAAAAAGGTGTTTTCTTGAGTGGGCAAAAACCAGAATTTTCAACACTAAAATGTAATGTTTTTTGTTTAGAAAGAAATATGACAAAAGTGGAAGCTTTGAATGTGTTTTTCTTCTCTTTAATGTGTTGCATTTGTTATGAAATATGCTGATTTTAATGTCTGATTTTACTTCAGATTGCTTTATAAATAAAGGTGAGCTATGACTTGTGGGAGCTAATTATTTACTGATGAATAAATTAAATTTAGGGATGGATCAGTGTTTTCAGCTTACTGCACCATTTCTTTTCATATATAGTTTTTATTAGTTTTTATATTGTTGCATGATGCTGAATTCATGACCTAAATATAATTTTAACAAAAGGTTTATTGGTGGTGCATCTTCTGAAAAACATAAATTAGTTAAAAAAAAAAAAAAACACTTTTCCAAAAGTAAAATATTGTTTAATCACAGTTGGAATAAATACACTCCTAAAATGAGTGAAAAGCAGCAGTCTGGTTTTAAAGCCGTGTAGCACATGAGGTGATCGCTCCTGACCAATCACAGCGCGTCTCTGAGACTTGCTATGCCGATCAGCCCAAGACAGAGAGGAGAGGGAGAGCTGCTTCAGGAGAGGTTACCATCGAGCAGCCGCTCGAGGGTTACTTTCGGTTAGATTTCAGGAGCACCGTAACAAGACATGCATTGCCAAACACTGTTTACACAGACCACCTTATCACATTACATGTCTGTCACTATCATAAAATACATATTAGCTATTACAAGTACATTTCCAGAAATCGGTTTAGATGTAATGCTATAAAAGTCGATTTACACACATTATACATTTCAAAAGTGATGAAATATTCGCAATAGCACAATAATACAGTTTAATGCAGTTTACATATTTCTAACGAAGATGGGTCATGGCAAAATCTGTGCTTTAACTCGGCAAAAACAGAACATTAACTCGGTCAAGTGGGAAACCTGAACTCAGCAAAGAGGAATGAACGACAGTAACCCCCGCTTGTGAAGTATGATGGGGCGGGGCCAACTCACATCCACATTAGCAGCACGTTAGCTTCAAACTATTAGCCCAAGTTTACTTTGATTTTCTACACATTTAATTAAAAATATGTTTAAAACACTTAACACAATATGGTAAATGTATAAATATCCTAAATAACATCACAATACTGTCGCATTGATGGTTGCAGAGTACTCGTATGCTAGGTGGCTAACGTTAGCTACTCCGAATAAGCGAATATTCGAAAGGTAATAAAACCTGCAAACTTTTCGCTGCTCTGTTTGCGTTTTGTGCCAAGAGAACAAATACATTTGGTGGAATAAACGTGCACCACTGTATGGAACGTTAATGCGTAGCGGTATGTTAGTTTAACCACATAAAACTGGTTTGACAACAAACATTTTATAGCATCTTCTTACCATCAATATCGCTCAGGAGGGCCGTGTCAATATCGCTGGGATCGCTAAGCGACAGCGTGGGATCCAGGTTATCCAACGAAGCATCATCAAAAGATAGGCGATTCATCTTTACGGTTGTAACTCAGCTTCTATCGTAAACTTGACTTGTCCAAAAATGTTAAAGGAAAAAACAGTGGTGTCCTTTAAGTCCCTACATTTGAGCAACCATCGGATTCCAACTCGACCTGCAATTTATGGCAAATAAACTTTTTTTTGTGCTCATGTGTCAACTATCTACTCACTCCTGCCACCATAATAAACCTGGGAAACTTGTCAAACCGAGACAAACACCGAAGCTCATTCAATACTAACATGCTTACGGTGGAAGCCGAAGGAACCCTGCCCCAGTGGTGGATGATTGACACATGAACCAGCCTATCAGCAACCGAGCAACGGATTCCCACGCTCTCGTTTCGTGTGATTGTTTTGATCAACGATAAAATAAGACGGCAATAAAGTGAAGAATCGCAAATGTGTACAAATATACCCAATAAAACAGTCGATATTTGTAAATATGTTGCAAAAGTCTCTGTATGAGTTAAACGATTTATTTAACTAAAATTATTTAAGTAAAATAACACACGTGTTGATTCTGAAGTACAAAAAAAACACAATGTTTGATATTTTAAACTAAATTAATTCCAAAACTTTATTTAATCAAACTGCCTTTTAGAAAACAGCTTGCATATGTTTATTATAGGCTTGCCTTGAACAGCCAATCAGCGGCTGCATGGGTGTCGTCTAACCAGCAGCCAAGTTTGGTTGAGTCGAAGCGGGAGCTCCTCCTGTAGAACCAGTGGAATTGACCAATGGGAATCTCAGAAACAGAGTGGGGTGATCCTTCGTCACAGCCTCGGATCTAGTGATTACATCATGCTATCCTGGAAGAGTAGAGTCGGCAGCTGGGTAGCAAACTGGGGCTGCTGTTGCTTTGAAATTATAAAAACAACGATATTTTTAATCACAGAAAAACCATCCCAATATTCCAGATAAAGTTGTATTTAATGTAAATATAATAAATATGCTACTACCATCAGCAACTGCTAATGTAAACAACGTTTGCCAAGTGAATATGAGATCAAATTCGACGGTTAAATTAACACAAACTGAGACTTTCAGTAAAAGTAGGTCATTGGCCTAAAAATAACACTATAAAGTTATTGTTTTCCAATGTAAACTCTCTTTTGTTACAAATTAAGTGTAGGGACAGTGGATCAACATCAGTGCTTTTCTAATACTTGCAGGGTTTTTTTCAAGAATCACAAACAGGCAAAGTCACAGAACTACTCATAACAACACCTTAAAAATGTTTTTAGTGTTTTTTTTTTTGGTTTGTTTATAGTGGCTGATCTGTAAATTACATTTTAAGACAGAGAAGACAAATTAACACACGCTGCATAATAATGACAACGTTTTGAGGTAGAGGTCACACACTGCTAGTGTTTTATTGGGCAGTTACATGTGTGCATAAGGCCAAACCCAAATCTGACCATCATTACTGACAGCAGACTGTATGCATGGAATATCCAAAGACAGAAAACAAGCCTCTCCATCTTTGACTTGTTGACATTCTGCATAATGAAAATGAAAAAAAGCAGCAACCTCTTTTAAGACCAACATTAAGGAATACATTTTTGTAGTTTCAAGAAACAGTGTTTGTTATTCAAACATTAGAGAAACATGAACATTAAATGCTGCTTAATTTAAAAGAAAATCTGGTTACATTTTTAGTGGCTATCACTGTCAGCCTGGATGATGCATGTTTAAAAAGCTACAAAAATCACCAGGTAAACATGTTAAATGTATGTAGCCATATATCATGAAATGAGAAGAAGAAAACAAATTTGTTCCCTAAAAATATTCAATTATTTCTATAGTATTTAGATTCACAAATGTTTCCCTCAAGTTGGGAGGTTGCGTCATACAATACTGACATACATTTTAACTGCTTTTGATTTACATGGCTTTTTATTTGAAATGGACAGAAGGACATAATGCTAAACTAAAACCACCTTACCTGGAACAAAGACCAAATTCAAATTTTGCGTTTTTTTTTTTTTTGTACACCAAATAGATAAATGTTAAAGCATGGTTGCAATAATCAATACATCTCAGAGATGCTTGGCAGCAGTTTCAACAAGAGCAGATGAATACAAGAAAATAGATGTGCATGGATAAAACAAAATGTGTTTTGGACCTCACAGATACAACAAAATGACACATCTATGATGTGAAAAGAATATGAACCTGCTTTCTTTTTTTTGTTTCCATGTATTAAGCTCTAATATATTCTTGACTTCATTCAGAAGCTAAAATTTTAGTGTAACGACGTATATTTGTAGCACTAAGCAAGAGATGATTTAAGTATGGAAATATGTATTGTGCAAATATTGTGAGACATCTCTTTTGCATTTTTACTTAATTCTGATGCATGTGCTTTTCAATATTGATCATAATGAAATGTTTTTGGTATGGCATTTTTATTTCATTATTTTTAATATACTTGAGTGAATTTGCAATCAGATGTTTGAGAGTTTTTCCACTTTGATGCAAACAGATGTTGCAGATATAATAGAAAAAAAACGTTGTGCAAATAAAAGCCTTTCTTAGCGATATAACTATCAAAAAATAATTATTATTTTCAATCTGTTTTTGTACAGAGACAATATCATAGTTGGGGAAGGAAGATGTACCTTTACCACACAACATTTCTCCACAAAAACTTATCAAATACATTTGACAAGTTGAATTAAGTCAAAGTTGGTCGTTAAAGCCTTTTTCTTTGGAATGCCTACAGGTGCAGCTTTTAAAGGTTATTCTCCATTGGCTTGTTGGGCCTTTCCAGAAGCCTGACTAAAATTAAAAATAAAAAGGAACTCTTCCACGATCAACTTACTTCCCTTTAAATATTTAAAATGGATAACATATTATCTCTTAACTTTTATTTTGAAAATTTCCTTTGGTTTAGTAATGTTGGGGATTTTGAACTTTTTAAAAGTAGGATGTAACTCCCAACAATATTCTGTTAAACTAAATTAAGCATGTTAACACAAGTCTTTGCTTTATAGTGCTTTATGAAAGCTTCATAATTAAAGACCAAGTAGTAAAAAGCCTTTTGAGATAAAAAAAAAAAGTTATGGGTTTAAGGTTAGCTCTGCTGTTTAGATCAAACCTTTAAAACATGAAATGCATAAACAACAATAAGATAAAAGTATTAAAAAAATAATAATAATGTAAAGTGTGATCTACGATAACTTAATGCATGAACCTGCATTTTAACTTGCCCTCCTTTCCCTTGAACGTAACACATTCTTATTGTAGGTAAGACTGGTTAAGTTGCCCTCATTCAGTAGAGAGTGAGACAATACCTACAGGGCGGTAATTACTACATCCAACATGATCAAATTAATACATCCATCTATAAGCCAACAAATCAGAACGGATGGTGTGGTAAGAATCTTAGCCTTGTATGGGTTTGAGCCACATTGGCAAAAGAACGACAAAGAGGCAGAAACCACTAGCTATACCACTTACAGTCGATAGAATGATACTAGAAGAGCGGTGTTGCAGGGACTCCTTTCAGGCAAAGACCTTTATGAATCCTTTGGGACGACTGAGGTTCACTGACAACAGTCTACAAGGCAAAAAGGGCATCTTCCGTCCGTTCAGCCTTCTTGCGGGAGCCGCTGGGGGCACGAGCAGGATTAGCTTCAGCGGGAGATGGCAGAGAGTCTGCCGCCTTGGCTCGCTCCTCCAGGAATTTATCAAAGTCTAAGAGATGAAAATGGATTTGTCTGATTCATGGGAATGGTAGTTTTACTTTCAGTTTTTTTGTGCAATCAAACTTTGGAAATAAGTAACTAGCTGCTGGACAGAAAATCTGACAATACCTTCACTGGTCACCCCTTCCTTGGTAGCATCCCCTTTCTAGAAAACAAGAAAAAAAAAATCACAAACAAATTACAGGAGAATCCGCTTCTTTAGGGAAGAATAAGGAAAAACTTGTGAAGTTAGTATTGGTCACAAAGTTCAAACACCTGTTAAAGAACCACTCCGATGAAAATTGTCTTTCTGGTGTTTTTAACATAATCTTGCTGCATTTTTCTGATGATAGAGAACATATATTCTTAAAAAATTAAGATTAAAATTGCAGGTCGGAATATTTCTTTGTTCGAATTGATGATAATCAGGAGCAGACCCAAAAATGCTGTTTGAAAACAGTGTAGTTGTGACATAAAAAATACAATGATGCATCCACTTGTAGACGACTAGATCTATGTATGTCTTTGTATTCCTCGTCTGAGCGGACATCTGGTTCAAAACTGTATGACTTGATAGCTCCAATATTGCTTGCCATTTTTGTTGCATCGCAAATGTTAGTTTGGAGGTGTCAGGGGCTGTAACCTTGCAGGGGAGCATGTTAACAGATAACTGAGTTATGGGTGCTGGGAAGAGGGGGCAAGATTTCTCTGCAACAACAGTCCTACCCACAACTCAGACGCAAATGTCTAATAAACTAAAAAACAACACAGGTCTTTGGTTTGGGTTCAAAATAGCATAATCATACAAAAAAGACAACTGAAAACACTTTTAAACTAGATCAAAAATGATCGGAGTGGAACTTTAGGTTTAAACAAGAGAAATCCCCAAAAATAGAATCATAAATAACCAGAGTCATGCACCCCTCAACATTTTTCGATCTCAAGGAAGCTTCTTGAGTCCTTCTATAACCTCTGCATGCACAAATCTCTGCAGCTGCTTATTGTTATCACAGTGTTAGCTTTGGTAACTGTCCATCAGTAATTGGTGGAAAAAAAAGATTATAATCAAGACAAAGATGAGAAATTGAAGAAAATCAAAGTCAAATGGGTTTAGTTATGTGAACTGAATGTTATATGGCATTAAATAGAAAAAAATAATGTTATGAAGTGAAATGGTTAGGAAAAAAAGAACACAAATCAAGGTATAAAAAAGTCTCACCACGTCAGCACAGAGCCACTCCTCTATGTCATCCATGACAGAGGACTGCGAGACGGGGATCTATGGAATGAAGCCATGGACAAACCAAGGAGGTAGCAACAAACCCGAACAACGAAGGACAAACAACCCAACGGAAAACAAGATGAAACACAAACAAAAACAACAAGACGTGGATCATCAAAGGCTCAAGGACTAAAATAAATAAATAAAGCAAAAATAATAATTTGCTCCAAAGACAAAATCTCCTCCACTTGTCTGCAATTAACTGACACTGCTTTCCACAAGAACGGAAGTTCAAGTTTGTATGTTGTTCTCATTCATTTTATGATAGCGACACGGCCTAATAGCTGCCCATTAATGTCACACTGCTGCAATAATTATTGCACACCATTAGTTAATTAGCAAATTGCTTGAACGTGATTCAGAAAATGATTGGGGAGTAAGATCTGAGAGCACAGGGTTGACTGAGAGGCAGGGAAAGCAACAAGACCTAACCTGACACGCGTGAATGCCGCAGGAAGTGCACGGAGCGGGAGCACTGTGTGCACAGACCAGTGAGGGCAGGTATGTGAGTGAATGAAGCACTTTTTTGTTCACACAGAAAAAACCCACAATCAGTGGTACGCTTTCAATTGCACGATCAGAAATTCGGCTACAGGCCACAGCATCAACTCCACCCAATGAAAATAGGAAGTAGGCTAATTATGTGGCAGCAGTTCAATGCATTTAGAGACCTGCTGAGGTTCAAACAGAATCTGAATAAAAAGAAAGGGATTTACAGGCTAAAAAAAGCTACATGTAGTTTGTGTAATAAAGCAACTGAACATTATTATAATGTGACAAATGACTTTATAGTCTTAGCAGAAAGTTTGGTCTCAG
Source organism: Oryzias celebensis (assembly GCA_014656515.1). Taxonomy (NCBI): domain Eukaryota; kingdom Metazoa; phylum Chordata; class Actinopteri; order Beloniformes; family Adrianichthyidae; genus Oryzias; species Oryzias celebensis. The sequence goes on along the minus strand of BNCR01000008.1, from coordinate 11,837,079 downwards.
AAATGAGTCTTTGTCAACAGTCACTTATAGACCTTAACACAGATGTTAGTGTTTGCTATGATCTGGAAAACACGCTAATGTGTGTGCAACAAATCTGTTTTAAATAGGACTGAACTGACTTTAACAATGTCATAGTTCATTTAGGAAAAGAGCATTTAAATACCCACTCCGCTAAAAATGATATTTTTGGTGTTTTTAACATGTTTTTGTGGCATTTTTATGATGATGGAGAATATAAAAAAAGAAAATTAAGTCTAAAATACAAAAGGAAATTTAACGGGCCAAAAGCTCTCTACTCCGCTCCACTTGCAGATGACTAGGTCCACGTATGTCTTCGTGTTCCTCATCCGAGCTAACGTCTGACTCAAAACTATACGGTTGGATAGCTCCGACATTGCTCTGCGTTTTTATTGCAGGAAACAGAAAACGACACAATCATTGTTAAAGGTCCGCTGGAAACGCTTTTACAATAGATCAAAAGATGATTGGAGTGGGTCTTTAAATGAAAAGTTGAGGTAGAGGGGCAGTGAAAGGAGACAAAAAAAGTCATGCTGGAGTGTAGACATGAAGAAACTGCAGTAAAAACAACACCAGCAAAGAGGAAAATTTGGAACAACTCTAATAAAGTTCTGTATTTACGGTTAAAAAGATTTTAGATGTACTAAAAACATGTTAAAACATCATATGACATACATTACACATATTTTATTAAGTTTATTAATTTTCAAAATGGGAAACTCATTTATTCCTATAGAAATAAATGAGTTCATCACACTGTTATAGGGATAGGGACAAAATTTACTCCAACCCAGCAGGTCACCATTGTCAAATATTTTTTACCTACAGCCCTGTTCCCAAAAACAATTTAAAACAACTTACAGGATATTCTTAGATTTTAATAAGCCCACAAATATTGGAAGATCTGTGAAAGGTCTAGACTGCAGCATTAATTTTTAGCATTTAGGAAGTCTTTGGCATTTTGGATCAAAGCCCATATGCGAGGTTCATTATAAATGAGATGTACAAAAGGGCACTTCCATGTCAACGCGGATGCTGGCCTTTGAACTGCTTGCTCAAATGAAGCTAGATGAAGCCTCTCCTTTACTCTGAAAGAACCGACAAGACAAGCTGCACGAGTCAGCAGTTTCATGTTCACCTCGCTCCACCTAAAAGGAACCACGGAGGAGGAAGGTCTCAAGCTCTTAACTTTATAGCTGATTTTTCCTCTTTATAAGGACAAATGAGTATGATTACTTTTATTTTTATTTCATTTAAAATAAAGTATTAATATAGACGTAATTTAAATGTTTATTCACTATTTAGACCATATGTTTGGGAAACAGGCATGTAATGGGTCTTTGTGTTATTGGTTGGATTTTGCTGAGTTGCGTGAGTGCATGATTGTTAAGAGTTCATATTTATCTTTTATTATTTAATCTATGAGAGGATTGCACTTTGAGTAGTAGTAACAAGTACTATAGGCATGGGCAATTTTAGGCTGAATTTCTTTTTCATTTAAAACAAATATAGATTAAATACAAAAAGGGTACGTTTTATTGAACTACAATGTTATTAATCAGGAAAAATTCTGCATCAAAGCTGTAATAAAGTCAAATATTGTTTTCCAAGAAAACTTTAAATAAATATTGGCAACTGATATTTTATGATGTTATTATATTACCCAGGACTAAAGTACAACATCATTATTAGGCACGGTGGTGGAGGTTAATGAGATGGGAAGCTCAAATGTTATTAGGATAGTTTGAGAAACGGTGAGGTGAAGCAAAAAAGAGAAACGTGAATACGATGGAGTACACAAGACAACGGTGATGGAGGGGTAGGAGGACACACTATAGGTAGAGTCCTCACCATTCCTTGGGTAATAAGCCAGCTGTCTATGGGCAGCTCCTGATCTGCTGGATTATCATCCCCCAAAACCCTCAGCTGAATCAACAACAGAATAACACCTTATACAAGAGAAGAAAGGCCCCACCACAGCAAAGCACAACGTGTGGAGAAAAGAAGACAGAGGAGAAGTAAAAGAACGCAAGAGACGGCCGTCATTAAAATCAGGAAAAAATAGAGTTGAGAACGAAGAGAAACAGAAAAATTATTTTATGAAAATGAGATAAATGAAAAGAAAAAAAAAGATGGCGTCTTCAACTTGGAAAAGCCATAGTAAACATTAGCGAAAAATGTAAAGTGTAAATACTTGTTTGTGTTTGGTGGATTATTTTGAAGAAGCCTTTCTCTACTTAGAAACATAGAAATTCAAACAAACTATTCATAAAGAAGCAGAAAACCTGACACACACCTGCAGCATTTTTGCCTTTCTGTGAAAACAGCTTCTAGAAACAACATCTGCTTCTTAATCTTAAATCATTCTTAAAGTTACTTTTATAGAACTGCAGTGTTTGAGGTTTGCAAATGTAAAACAAGCAGCTGCTCATATGTGGAGTGGGGTTCTAAAAGTATGAACATTTTGTCCAAAATGTTCATACTTTCTTAAAGCAATATCCATGCATATCCATTGGATTTTTATATTAGATAAGCATCAAATGACATTTATAACAGTCCACAGCAAACAGGGAGGAATCCTGAACTTTTGACAGGCGTGTATACACAAACATTCTATATTAAGCGTGAGTGGCATATTGGATAATGTTGCATTTCATCTTATGTTGCATTATACTCACCCCAACAGTGTTCTGCTGTCTGACGTCTAAAGCTGAGGCCAGACTGCCCAGAGCCTGAGGGTCCTCATATTTGACACTGCACAAAACCAGGCACATCAGAAACAGGAAGCAGAAGTATCATACTGTGTTGCCAGATTGGATGAAAAACCACCGAAATTTGAGCGGGAAAACTGCCCAATCTGGCAACACTGGTAATGTTTTATAATTGGTGCTGTCAACTGATTAAAAAAGTTAATCAGATTAATCTCACTTTTGAATTGTGATTAATCACAATGTTTTATTAGGTACATTTTATACGAAAATATGCGGCTTTTGAACCAAAAAATAAAAAGGCCAGAGAGAAAATTTTTTTCGTCATTTTTTCTGTCTGAAATGCTTATTTGTAAAATTTTAACTCAAATATCCCAGAAATGTAAAAAACATCAACAGTAAGATGAGTAATGACTTTCATGTCTGCAGTATTATTGTAAGAAAACAAAGATGCTGATAGCCATAAGAAAAAAAATTATGTTCTGCACTTTAAACAGTCCGGTTGAAAACTCAAATCTGATTAGCTGTTATGTATTCATGTGCATAAAAAGAGTCACATTGCCCAAATGTTCTATATCGCTGCACAGGCTTCTCTACAACAAACTTTTTGCTTGATCTAAATTGCTAAAAGGTGAACTTTCTCTCTGATCTGATGCTTTATCGAACCCATTGTGACACGTCAGTATATAGATCACTTTCCTTTGCTGGTGCAACGACACTCTGTGTTTAGTTACCATGACATCGGGCCGCACTACTAATCAAATAGTCCGCTTTTTGAGAAAGCTATCTAAACCAAAAAATAAATAAATAAAGTACCAAAAATAGACTGAATATTTATTTCTTTTGTAAGAGACCATGTTTTAAGCGGGATAGTGCCCGACAAAGTCCGACGCAACATGGAAGACGGTCGCCTCTGACGCGAAATTAATCTGCTTTAATAAATAATAACATGTTTTCTTAAATTAATCACGTGCGTTAACATGGTAATGTTGACAACCCTAATTATAATATTAAGAACACAAATAGAGAAACTAGAGAAAAGTTTCATATGTTTTTTATGTTTTTTACCATTCAGACTAGTGACATTAAATGGCATTTCAAGGTCAGCTTCTGATATTTTGCTAGTTTTTTTGTTTGTTTTTGTCGTTGCTCTGAGCAATGTGTGGACAAAAAAAGATTTGAAATAAAACTGAACTTCTGGGATTTCACTTACAGCAGGTTACTTTAGAACGTAACCCCTGATAAATGAGGGAACGCTGTACACTTAAATGCCAAAATTAAAAATAACAAACTTAAAACTAAGTGTATTTTGCTTCACTTAAATATAATTTGACGTAATTACACAGACAAAAAAAGGAAAACTAAAAGTACACATACTTTTTACGTTGTTCAGCCAGAGAGCTGCTCCTGGTCTGAGCAAACATGTCAAAGTCGTCCTTGTTGTGACCCGACAGAGAAGATAGGGTACTGGTCACACTGTTGGAGGACACATCTGCAAACACAAACACAAAAAACATACGCAAGTAAAAAAGTTAGACATCATGAAAAAATATAATTGTAACTAAAAAGTACGATAGGTAACCAAAAATATAAACGGAGTAAGAACATTACTTTTTTAACATCCGATTGGTCTTTTACAGTTTTGTGTCTGCAGTGGGCAGCACAATGGGAGACAACAGAAATCCGAGTCTGTAACAGATTACCTCATTTTGAAACTATATTGAGGATACAGATCAGGAAGCTTCTAGCTTTTGCAGCTAGAAAGTAATTACTTTGTTACATTAGTCAAATTGCTTAATCCCTTTTTTACACTTTGCAACTATTTGCTTTCAAACAAAAATCAATAAAGTAGCATTTTTAACTTTTTTGAAGAACACTTAAAAAACTAAAGATGCTTTTGGAAGTTTAGCTTTAAAATTATACTAAGCAATTTAGTTTTTAACATAGAAAACAACTGAGTTAGTTATGACTTATCCTTACAGAAGCTTTTGCTTTTAATCATTTAGTAACACTGGTTAAAAAAACATTTTTTTTTACCCAGTTTGGCCAGTGCAGAGGAAAGTGAGCCCGCAGCTGGACTGTGGGTTGGAGACGCGGTGGCTCCGCCAGTCAAGTTTTGTGGAGGGCTGGATGTGATCCTCGGTGTCACCACAGCCGGAGAGCCTGGGCCCAGGTCTATTAGGTTGTCCTCTATCGCGTCAGTTAACATCTGAGAAGCAATAAAGAAGAAAGCAGAGATATTAAAGTGCATAAACGTCTCTGAGGTTTGGCAAAATTGGAAAAGAGAGAAGAGCTAACAAAAGATACGCATAAGACCGACTGTGAAATATCAGGTAAACAGCTGTGCTTTGGAGACTTTGGGAAAGAACAGCGCTTAGACTCACAAACACTGTGACAGGTATCACCTCAATTTTGACACAGCCTGCTTTGTGAGCCACTGAGAGTAGTTCCCTGGTATTTCACACAAGCAATAAAAAATTCTAAGACAAATACTTAATAGAATAGTTTTTAAAACCTAATGGAATTATTTTCTATGTTCTCAATCAGGCTGTAAAATGGCTGAGAAGGTTGTTCTTAAACAAATGGCAAAGGAGCTTTAGTTTTCTGTATTTTTATATGAAAAGCCTTTGCAGAGGAAACTTACCCCATTGTTCTGAGCAGCTCTACTCATCCTGTACCTCTCATACCTGTTAAGAACATAAAATAAAATGAGGATTTTAAGAAGAGCTTTGAAGTTAAGCTTCAAAAAGGCTTTTATTCTGAAAGTCTTCATTAGAAACAATGGAAGAAAATGTCTACAGATATTCTACAAAGAATGAAGATTTATTTAAACAAGGTTTCTGATTAGTGGAAGTTGTTTCCGATTTGTGAATTCAAACTACAGAACCAGATGCAAACTTCTGGCTAATTTAATTTTTAAGATGTGGAGAATAACTTCAACATAATAAATTATAAAACTGGTATTTTCTTAATAGAACAACAAACAAGAATCTGTGATTGGTGCATATTATTCGGAGTGGGTTTGGTGTGTGGGAACAACTGTCACAGTAAATTCATATTTTAGTAGAACCCCTGGTTTTATGTGATAAATGCAAATGTCTTGAGTTTTTTTCTATTTTTCTTTTTTACCTCTCTTTCAATTTCCCAAAGACTTTTATTTTTTTAGTAACATTGCTAGCTAAGGGGCTTTCAATTTCCTGGTTGTAGCCGCTTAAAAACATGAGACCATGGCAAGCGTCTTGACATGCGTCAGGAGTCATAGATGGATGTGGAAGAAAAAGACTACTTTGTTAGACCAATCCAATATGGTCCAACACACGCACCTTTCATATCGAAGGAAGAGGTTATTGAGGTCATCATTGACGTGTAACAGCTCTTCGGTCACTTCCTCATTAGACACACGAGAAATCAGCTCCACCACCCTCTGCTGCATCGCCCGGCATGTTCTGTTCAGCTCCTGGATTGATTGACACATGGGGCAAAATGATCGAATGATTTTCTCCAAAAAGGGGAAAACAGAAATCCAAGTAAAGCTGCAAAATGCATCTACTAACCGATTATTAAACTCTCAATACAGTCACCGAGATTTGCACAACAAATGAAGGCAGATTTGTCTGCAGAATCAGAGCTGAGGGACCTAAAAACCATTTCCTAACTTCAGTCTACAAAAACAAGAAAAAAAAGGAACACAAGGAGTCATGAAAGGTAAAATGTGACTATTAAAGCTGGCACAGGCTCCACAGAAAAGAGCCAGATCCTTGGAGCTGACACGAATACCTGAGTGGATTTGGCCTGAGGCGATTAAACTCTACATGGGTTTCTCTAACACTGGTAGATTGCCAGCTCTAGGACTTATTGCTTCAGCTCTGGGTGGGTTGTGGAAAACAAAGCTCAAGGAAAAAGGAAAAAAAAAAAAAAAACAATCACGCCCCCTGGTGGCTGTAGAAAAGAACTTGCCTTTCACAGGTTCAATTATATGACGAGTTTGAATTTTTCTTGTGAAAATTAAATCACGTGAGCATGCATTTTTGTTCAACAGTTTTTGTTTTACTCTGAACTCAGATATCTACAAATGAAAACCTAAATACTTGTGATGTTAGAAATGGTGATTAAGCATAAATATTTATGAAACTGGAAAATCTTTAAAAATGCGCTGGTCTTACCTGGAGCAGTTCCCGGTCTGAGGCACTTTCCTGACCAGGGACCATTTCCGTCAGCATCTCTGACATGACTTTAATGTTTCCTCTCACTATGTCCAGCTCGCTCCGCAGCCGGGCAATCTGGTAGATAGATGGAAATCATCCGGAATTACAGATCGAAGAAGACTTAAGTCACAGAAGGGGAAACTTCTGGGATCAAGAGCAGCTCACCTGTTCAGGGGTCGCCGTGATAGGGCCTGGCATGGATGAGGTGTGCGTGGCAACAGAACCGGGTGGAGCGGGTTTTGGAGTTGTTGTAGCGGGTGCAGCTGGAGCGAGGTACTTCATCATGGCAGGGTCTATCTCTGGCGTTGCCTGTCAATAAGTAAAAAAAATTCTAACAACTTTAGAACTCCAACTTTTGAAACTACATTTAACAGATGAAGTTTGAGGAGAGAATTTCTAAATTCATCATTTTGTTGTAAAGAAAGCACTACCACTCGTCTGTACTTGAACATATTTAAGTATTCAAACAATTGTTTACGCGCAGCTCTCTACAGGTTATTCTATGCAGTATTTGACTCAAATATGAAGTCTTTCTACACCACTACAGCATTCTGATTTTGCTGTTCTGTTTTTGAATTCTTTGTTTTGTTCAGATGACTGTCTTTTTGCTTGAACCCAAACTAAGCCAAATTTTAAATCGGACTTTACTGCTTACAACCTTTTGCAGATTGATGTGCAAAAATACATTTTTTTTAGCACTACGAGCTGCTGTAAATTCACCTTCTTTTTGTTTTTCTTGTACAGAGTATGTGATTTAATCCTTTAAACGTTGAATTTAACGAGTGTGAATCGCTGGTTTATTCGTTCTGACCGGATGCAGTAATTCTAACTCTCTTATTCTCGATGTAGTATGTAAACTGCGTGCTGGTCTGCGTCTGCTTACTCTCTGTGGCGTGTGAATAGGAGACAGTGCATCCAGATCCGCCATTGGGAACTCCACCCCCTTCCTCTTCAGCTCTTCGTAAATGTGGACTACCCCTGTTAGATCGGGACTGCTCCTGAAGGCATCGGCCCAGGACTGTCACAACACAAAGAAATCCTTCAAATATCAATAAAACCTCCCCATTTATTTTACTAAATGAAGTTAACTTTGTCCATTTTAAAAGATGAAGCATTTTCATTACATCATAAAGGAAACACAAAAGTTTCTGGGGGCTTTTCTACCTGGATAAGGGACAGCACTTTGTCTTGCACTATTGTAGGAGGATTTGCTTTGGGGGAGATGATTTTGACCAGAACACCGTCAATGAAATCTCGGTTTGCAACCTGGACATGAAACCTGTGACCACAGTTCTTTACACATGTCTCCAGTACCTGTGAAACAGAAAAGGGGTTGAGCCAGAAGATGTTAGCTTGTGTTAAACACAAAAACAAAAAAACACCACCTATCATTTCTGAGGTCTGTGCTTTCAGGGTTACAATTAATGTCCAAAATCATCTTTTGATCTATTAAAAGTGTCCCCAGGCATTTTTAATTTTGATTATGCTGTTTTTAGCCAAAATAAAAAAACCTGTGTTGTTTTCTAGGACATAGTTTCTCCAGAGCAGCAGGAGTTCATGAAAAATTCGCCTCTGGAGTGGTGGACGGGATCATTGACGAGGAAAACAAAGACTTCCAAGGATTTAATCATCTACAAATGGATGTTTCAGAATGCAGCGGAGAAGGGAGCTCGTCACCCAGTGTATTTTCTACATCACAAATAAGCTCTTTTTAAAAACGGCTTTATCTGTCTGCTCCTGATTCACAACAACTTGGATAACGAAATACTCAGATATGCTACTTCAAGCTTATCAGTCCTCATCTAAGACATTTCCTAAGATGATACAAGTGTGCCACCTGCTGATGTGAATGAGCAACTGCATTGTTTTCTTAGTGACGACACAAGAAAGCATAATGTGAATTGATAGAAAGAGGCAACCAAACAATGTTTGAATGGATAAAACCATCAGATATTTATATAAAAAACAAATAAAGTTAGCATTTCACTTCTTACTGTCAGCCCCAGCATGACCTCTCTGTAATTCCTATTCCCGCTCAGCCTCTTCTTCAATGCCCTCACGGCATCTTTTGGCCTGTAAACAAACATAAAAAAAAAACAAAAAAAAGTTCAGTGTTTTTTAACTGAGTATCTATTGCTAACTTTGACAGAAAAAAAGCGCTTTCTGCACCACAAAAGCAGATGCACGCTTGTCAGCAAAACGGTTTGATAGATACAAAGACGGGCATGCCATGTACCATCTGGGCTGCTTCTCATTTTGTGCAATTACAGAATGGCTCTCCTAAGGCAAGATCAAAACTACTCATGTGAGGCAGGTTCAGACTGGCTTTCTCCCCAACACTCCTCTTGAACGAATATGAAACACATGAAGCTTGATATGAGTTCTTTTATCAGTTTAGGTACTTTTTTTGGTGAATATGCTGGAACATACGAATGTAGGCAGTGAATGGTAGGAAATATGTTGTTGCAGCAAAGCATGAGGTCCTTTACAATGCATATGTTGTTAAAGATTTCTTTGTAACAGTTGGCTTTTGAAACAGGATGGTGCATCTGTTTGGTTTTATTGGGCCCATTTCTGTACCATCTGTTGTCACACTTGTACTAGATAGTTTAGCACATGAAAGCACAAAGAAACACATGTTCACATCTTGGAAAAGTAGCTCTAAGGTGATTTGAATTTTTTTGTAATTCATGAAGAAAGTTGTGTTTGCAGCCTTTGTGTGTGTGTGTGTGTGTGTGTGTTTAGAGGGGGAATAATGAACCCTGTGTGACCTATCAGGGCCATAAGTGTGGGGGCTAGAGGAATTTGACCATAGTCGGAGAAAAAATTGAAAAAAATAAATGCAAACAGAAATTCTTTTTTATATTTGTTTCTGAACATCTTTCTATTAGGGGAATCGTAGTGGTTTGCTTGCACTCAATCACATTGCGACTTTTTGTCAATTAATTATGGCTACTCTTCATGTCTGTTGAAAGTCATTTTCAAACCTTTTTGAAAGGAGCAACAGGAAAAAATACTTTCTAAAAATAAAAAGTAAAAAAACAAGTTTTAGTTCTGAAAAAGTCCTGGTATTTTTTAAAATTAATAAATGACTGATTTATGTTGTTTCTTTCATCTTAAACTGCAGGAATTTCTAAGTGTGCCAAAAATTAATTTACATTTGCTTTTAATAAATGCCAATGCTTCTAAAACTTTAAGGTGGTTTTGTTCATAAATATTGTAATTTCATTGTTAAAAAACAAAAACATCAGTCAGCATGATTGAATTGCCACCGATTGAGCTAAATCCGAGTTACTGCAAGTAAAAGTGCTCAATGATTTTTTTTTTCTTGGAACTTTTTGGTCAATCCTAGAAAAAATATTCTGGGGGAATATTTCAGTAGTTGGATAGTTTTAAACCTCTTCAGGTTCAGTATTTTCAAATGGTATGGGATGCAAGATTTCAATTATTCATTCAGTGGTTCAGTGGCACCTAAATAAAACAAGGGTTATTGTGTTGAGTCGTGTGTGTGCTTGAGTACAAGAATAGTCAGTATATTATGTGCCTGAGTCCCTCTGCCAACCAGGGTTCCAATGAAAGAACAAATGTTTCATTAAAAACTGCTGGGAGACCAGAGGTGATTCTGCACCAGATACCACCATCAATCTCACAAATGATGGTCCAAAGCAAATAAACCAGGAATAATTGATTTAGTTTGCTCACCCTTCATCTGTTTCATTTATGATGTCACAGATCTCCATGTTTAGTGTCCAGTCCTCATTCTGGAGGCCTCCGTCTGTAGCTTTCTCTGTCACAAAACACGAGAAAAGTTAATGACATTTATCCAATAAAAGAGTTAGACTGGAGAGATGCCAACTAACGTAACTCTTTTTATTTGTTTCTCCTAAATCAAAGAACTGGTGGCTCTTTGTCTTGATCAAAACTGTTCCAAGTTCACCACATGGCCAGAAAAACTATACAACCTTCCCCACAAGAGGATAGACAAACATCAAATAAGTCAGATTTAGTCCAGTGGAGACACAAGAACAGAAAAAGTAAACCAAAGAGCTTTGCGTTTTATTTCCTGCATATTCATTTCAGGCACAGAGAAGTTGGGTATGTTTTTCTTTCTATTCATTCATTCATAACAACTAATATGTGACAAAAGTACTGGATACAGCCTCAAGTCTTAAGTTAAAGGCTGGAACTCTTCATTCTCTCTATTCCATCACTTTGCTGGCTCCAAATCTGAGTCTTCCAAAAACCTTTCAGGCACCAACAGTTCCTAAGGTGCAAAATAATGCATTGAATCAGAAATAATTGAGTTGAAAGTGTGAACCCAGCATGCAAGTGGAAGGTGGCAATGAATGCAGCCAGATGCACTCAAATCAAAACCCTAAATGGATGTAGTTACTATTTATTATATTGTGGCCTCCAGGTTCTTGATTTGAGATTTCTAGAAGACGATGTACTGCTACACATGTCTTTTTTTTATTTTTTGCTCCTGTTCGCTATAGAAATCTATCAGGGGAAAAAATAATTACTTCTAATTTATTTTTTGGAGCAATCTCTGAAAGGCTTAGAAATGGCTTAGATTTAGCAGATTCTCAAGATGTGGGTTTTGAGCTGGAACATGAAAAGCTCCTCTCCCTTTGGGATCAGAGCCACCTTGCAGGCTGCAAATCCACAAACAGCCACAACATTTCAGGAATCATCAACAGCTGACTCCTAATCTCCCCTTTTACATCAAAATACTTGGCAAACGCCAAGTGACAGACTTTTGTTTTGCCAAACAAATGTGTGTAGCTGTTGCTTGATTCACATAATCATCCTGAGGTGTGAAGAGAACAGTAAAACCCGCTGTGGAACACGAACGGCGACCTTTGGGTCAGCAGCTTCTGCTCCTGCTACGTCCAATGTAATCTCCTAAAGGGGATTACCATGTCGTGGCAGGGCAGGGTGGAAGAAGTAACACAGGAGGAGAGAGGACAAAAATTAAGTGCATTAAATTATTATGGAGGGGTGTCCAGCTCGTAGCACTCACATGCATTTACAGATTTGACGGGCTGAGTAGTAACGCCACTAATGAAGCGAGTCGGTCACATGGCTTAAAAGGAGCCAAGCTGTGCCATGCACACGCCAACAAATATACAAAGTCCTTCTTTGGCTCCTCTCCTCTCAGTTTAGAGTCTTCTTTTCACAGGCATTTTTCTGCACTTTTTTATAAATAAAACTTCCAGGTCAAATTCATTTAAAAATACTGTAGGTGGAACATTTTCTCTTATTTGCTTTTCTTTTGTTACGTATTAGGATTTCTACGATCTTAGCTGTATTAAATCCATCATTGCAATAGACTGATAAATCTCCACACCACAAAGCAACTATATCTCACTGAGAATACAGATGATTCTGTTTCATGCTCTTCCAAAACTTCCAAAACTTCCAAACTACAAAGTGTCAGAAAAATAAATGTCCATCATCTAGAAGCTCAGAAAGGCAAACATCGTTTAATGATTGCTGCTTTTTTAGAAACAGTTTGTCAAAAACACCTGAGTAAAAGCTTGGAGATAAATATAGCAAAAAGTGTATTAACTGTAAAAGACAAATGAAAAGATAACAGGAACATAAAACCATGATTTCAACCAATCTAGATAAATGAAAAATAAATAAATCCAAATAGCTAAAAAGTGAGAATATTAGCAAAGAAATTGAAAAGAATATGGTTAATATTTCACAAAGTAGTCGAAGAGTAACGTTGTTGTGCTGAATGGATATGCAAATAACTCTTGCAGACTGATTTACCAGATTCTGATAACATTTGCATGACGACTCTGCATCCAAATATAATTTTTAAAATGGTGAGCTGAACCTCTAAAATACATTCTTTGCAGAACTGAAAACTGGCATTGTTTGACTACATGACAATTAACAGTACTTTGAACAGGCTCGAAAGCTGGAACTACATAGATCTATAAGTCTAAATAAGAAGATAGATGCTACAGCGTTAAATGAATACGCTACACCACATATTTAGTGTCGATGAAGAACTAATAACTAAGGAAGGAGGTTTAAAGACAAAAAAACTGCTGTTCAGTCACTGAAAAAGAAAGAAACACGCCCTCTGACAACACAATCTTTTGCGATGATTTCACAGTTGTTTTATTCGTTTCAAGCGGCAAAACACAACAATAGCTATCGGCTTAGAATCATGAGTTATCACTGTAATGCACTAAGTTGGGTTAGTTTGTTAACATTAGCTCAGAGCTAATTCAAAGTAGATGACGTTTGCTGGGGACATGCCAGCTAGCTCCCTATTTTCCCCTTATGAAGCCCTTCATACTAAGCGTAAATTCTCTAAATTGCTGTTGTGCTAAAGCCACACATTTCCAACTCAGTAACACAATGTAGTGACATACCTATGCATTGGCCCACGGGTGTGCTATAAGGATTTCCAAGTAAAAACTCCATTTTGACAAGAAGCAAAACGTTTACGAATGACAGAGGCTGAGGCCCAAAGCGGCACAGTCAAGACCCGCCCACCTCCAAATCCTATTGGTCAAAACGCTGAAAAACTGATAAGCAATTGGTTGGAAAAAAATGTCAGTCAAAGATACAAACAAAACCCCTCCGTTTAGAGAGATTTGTATTTTTTCCTCATTTATAACGGTATAGTCAAACAAATTATTTAATTTTTTTATACGTGTCCTATTACAGCTCTAGAAATGAGTAAAAACAGAGATGCACTGCAGACATCATTTTTTCTTCAATTGTTTTCCTATTTAAAATTTCAGATGACATAAATGTGTGCATAAATAAAGTTAATTCAGAGATTGGATTATACCTTTTTATTTTATTTATTTATTATTATTATTATTTTATTTTATTTTATTTATTTTTTTGCTTGTATGCTTTCTTTTTTTTCCCGAGTCATTCCTGTGCACTTGAACGCCGCAAAGAAACAACCTGTTGCTATGCGACGGCGCAGAAACAGAGAAAAGTGCTACTCTCGCATGTTACGTTAGGTTTCTATAAAACGACTTAAAATCCCATTATTTTCTGTCAATGGCAAGTATTCGATTTTTTCATCTGCTCAGTTAGTTTCTTGGTTAGCTGTAGTTCAATCTGTGTATTTTGACTTAGTAGGGTTGATTTAAACCATTGTTTGTGAGTAAAATCCAAGTTTTTACACTTTTCAGATGGAGTTTTTATCTGTTTCAAACAGATTGTAAATTGAGCTTTAATGTTTTTTAACACCAGAAGCAACAACATGGATCTAGTATCCAGCAGGATGAACAGGGAGATGATCCACGGCGCAATCCCGAAAAACAAAAGCAAATCTAAATTAGTTCCAGAAGAAGACGACATTTGTCCCACTGAAGTCGATGCCATTAAATTGGAATACAAAAGTAATGTGTAAATGAATAAAGCTAACCCTCAATAAATGCAGAGATAAGTTCTGAATTTACATGGGTGTCATGTGTTTACAGACATCCTTGGGATTGACTCCTTGCATGAATATACCTCCCTTGTTCGGCTTGACCTAAACAACAACCTCATTAAGAAGATCCAAGGCCTAGATTCACTCATTAATTTGACATGGCTAAGTAATTTGCCCTTTTTTTAAATGCCAGGAACATCAAACATTCTTGTAAAACATAAAAAACTGTATAAATAACCATCAGACTGACTGTGTTGCAGATTTGTCATTTAACAGGATTGAGAAAATCCAGGGGCTAAAATCTCTGCAGAAACTCAAGGTCCTGAACTTGTCTAACAACCAAATCACCATCATAGAGAACATGGACACACTTGAAAGCCTCACTCATTTCTTCATTGGAAGTAACCTCCTTGACCAGCTGGAAAACGTAACAGCATTTAATTACATACAGTAAAAATTTGGTTAAACGTTGCAAACATTATTTGACATTCGTGTGCTGCTTTTTAAAGATTTACTGTTGAAACCTAATAAAAATCTAATGCATTTCACAGGTTTTGTACCTCAAGAAGTTTAAGAAATTGTTCCATATCTACATAAAGGGAAATCTCTTCTCCTACGAGGATGATTATCAATTATTTATTGTTGCTTTCTTTCCTAATTTGAAATTCTTAGACGACAAATTTCTTCACAAGGAGCTTGTAAGTTGAGATGCTGACACCGAAGCAAGCATGAAACTTTTGATTTCTTCTTTATATTAAAAGAACATTGATTAGAAGGTTATTTTTGTGTAAAAACATCTATGCATGCACAGAAAGAAAAGGCATCCAGCAAATACCAAGCCAACATCGAGAAAAGGAATCAAGAGGAGAGTCAAAAGCTACTAGCCGAAGAGGCTCTGCAAAAACAAGAAGCTGAGCTGAATTTACACAAAGTACAAACATATATAGAGTTTGTTAATGTTGGTTATCAGATGTTGTAAAAGTTTTCTGCTGTCTAATGTGTGCTCTTCCCCCTTTTAGGAGGCCTTTGTTGAGTATCTCAATGGGCCACACTTATTTAACAGCATGTTTGATGAGGATTTGTTCTCATCGACCATTCATTCTGTTCCAGGAGTGGGAGATCTCCTTCAATCATATCCTTTGTTCAGATTTTCCAAGACTCCCATTTCTAGCATGTTGAACATCATAAGCAGTTGACTTCCTCAACCCTGTCTTTACATTTGAAAACCAAATGGTGCGGCTGTGTGAACAGTTATTTGACAGAGGTTTGTCAGAGCGTGAGCAGAGGGATACAGAACTAAAATCGTTCTGCAGCTCCCAGGATGAGGTTGAGGCGCACTACAAAAACCAAGCAATTCAAGTTCTGGAGGATTTTAATAGGCAGCACAAAGAGGCAAGAGGACAGAAACTGCTTTGTAAAATGACAAAGATGTGTTGTTCAGCAAAACTGAATTTAGTACTCCTAATAAACATTTTCTGTTAACATTCTTTTAGAGAATTAAAAAGCTGAAGCAGTTAACCGTCCAAAACTCTGAGGGAGTCAGTCATGGTTATGATGAAATCAACAAACTCACGGAAAGGCTGATGACACTGGAGTTTAAGCTTATCAGCAAGATGGAGGTACTTCTGTTTGTACTTGTGCATTTGATTGTTCTCATGTCTGAGTAATTTGTATTTTTAAGAACAAAGATGACCCAAAATATTAAATGCAATCCACAAGTTTCTTGGGAATTTGCTGGTGGCAACTTTGAGATGATTTCTACATGCTTTTTTCTTTCATTTATGGAACAGTTTATTAATCAATCGTATGTCTATCTTTCTGTTTTTGTCAGCTTAGTTAGCTTCCATATATATTAAAGTCTTTAAGTCTGTCTGAATAAAAGATGTAAAAAAAGATTTTTCAACCACCTATTTTGGAATACAATCTTAGATTGACAATATTGCTTAACATTGAGAAACATGGTCTTGCCAATCCAATACGGTGTTGGGTTTCAAGCTCTTATACATTTTTTAGCATCATATGTATTATGTTCCAATATAAGCTGAAGTCCCAAAGTTTATGTTCCAAAAGCATCTTTTTTGCTAAGTTTCTTCATCAAAAATGTTGCTTAGCAAATTTGTTTTCACCACACTTTGTTTGATTTTGGTTCTAGATTGTATTGATGTATTCCAAAGTTATTAGTTATACTTTTAAATGTCTCTTTTTTTCAGGAGAATATCAGAAACATTGAAACCTGCATCTCAGACAAGGTCAAGGAGTTCAGCAAAACTGCGCAGGAAATATATCCTTTTATTCTCAAATCTGCATAACAGATAAACAAATAGTTAAAGTTAAAATATGTGATATCAGTCCATCTGAAATGTAAATATTCAAAGTGAGCATGTATGGTAACTATTTGTAAAAAATGTTACAGGCGAAGTTGGGTAGCAACAAGTTAAATTTACTTTGGTAACTTTTCAAAATAAATTTTGCTTCTATACTTTTTCTTCTCAGTGAATCCATATGTCTTACTACTCTTACTATATATATATATATATATATTTGGTTTCTGTATGTTGCTTCTTTAACAAATGTATACATTTACTGAATGTCGTAATGTGGAAGATGATTTTTATGGCAAAGTCCAAGAAATTATTGTTGCAACTCTGGAAAATGTTGCCAAGGAAAGTCAGATGGAAAATCTACCACATGATGTAAAAACGGTATGGTTATTTTTATGTCAATCTCTGTTCATTATAGATCAAAAAAGACAAGAGAAAGGGGTTGACGGTTAACTTTGGAAACGCAAAGACAAACATTAGTTTAAATAAGATTCAAGTATTATATGGAGAGACATTTTATTACATTTCACATGTAAGTCTATCTATGATTATTAAAACCCCATCTGCTTTACCATTTTTGTGTGTAGTTGTTTACAGACCCCAAAAAAGTGATGCATGCACTGGCCACCAACCATGAACACCACCTCTTAACTCTCAATGACCGAGAGCAACAGTTCCTTACATCAGCGAGTTCCTGGAAGATTGCCCTCTTCAAAGAAGTGAGTTCTTACGTTTCTTATAAATGAAGATTTAGGTGTATATTTTTGACAAAATCCTGGCTGTAGTTGCTTACTATCTTGTTTTTGTTTTTCCTTGTTGCAGGTTCATGACAAAGTTACTCAGCAGAACCACCTGCGCATCTCAGACATCCATAGATATGCAGATTATTTAAGGAAGCAGCTGGAAAGATTTCAGTAGTTCTATAAGTTAAGGAAAATTTCACTGTGTGCAAGTAGAAGTTAGATTTTTTTTTTTTTACATTGCCAGTGTTCGTATAATTTGTACAAATGGTTTTAAATATAAACATCTATTTGAAACCCCACACAGTATGCAAATATACACATTTTTGTATCAATTATTCATGCAACTTTTCACATTTTGTCAAAAGGATTGAAATGCATTGTGTTAATGTCAATAAAAAAAGAAAATTTGTTTTCTATCCATCCATCATCCATCCATCTATCTATCTATCTATCTATCTATCTATCTATCTATCTATCTATCTATCTATCTATCTATCTATCTATCTATCTATCTATCTATCTATCTATCTATCTATCTATCTATCTATCTATCTATCTATCTATCTATCTATCTATCTATCTATCTATCTATCTATCTATCTATCTGATTATAGCAGAACGCATACAACTCCCAGAGATCTTTGCGCTAAATCGTCCAATAGCAATCCAGCACCTAGTTTTTGGCCAATGAGATTAAAGAAAGCTGAGACTTCCTTGAACGAGGCCTCAAATAAGGCGAGTCTTCGTCACACGTCTGTCTATGGACAGGGTCGTAAATTTAAGCAAAGTCTCTTTGGCCTCTGCGATTTTATTTTACTATTTACCGGTAACCCCTCGCTTATGTCAGCACTTGTCGTTTCCCTGGAAGGGACCCGCTCTTTTGGCAAGCCTCAGAACGGACGCGGGCTGTGATTTTCAGTGACAGCCCGTCATGCCCGTCCGAGCAGAGTGCTGCTGCATAGCCGGCTCGGCCTGCCCATCCCCGGCCTGTCTTCACCCTCCCGCGCCTGTCAACACGCACCAACCGGGGGTGGCCACCTCGCTGCTGTACAGCGGCTCGCAGTTTCGGGGTTACCAGAAAAGCAAAGGCAACTCCTACGATGTGGAGGTTGTTTTGCAGGTAAATATTATGCCATTGCTACATATTGTTACTGTTAGCATACTTTTTGAACTGAAGATGAACTTAGCTAATGTTAGCTGTTTGAATGGTGTCACCCTCTTTAATTTCCTTTACATGCACTTTAGACCAAGCTTTTATTATTTTTGTTGTTTGAATATTAAACTATGCAGATATTATTGCTTTTAATTGATTAATATAGAAAGAATGTTAGCTAATAAAATGAAAAGTGTTTATAAAACATATATATTTAACATTAAAAGTCTTTTTCAGTTCAATTTATTCTGTTTCTATGTTGAATCTGTTTGCTCTGACCAGCATGTGACTATAGAGAACTCCTATTTGTGTGGATACCTGAAGATCAAAGGCCTAACTGAGGTAAGCCTCCCCACCAGGTCAGGTGCAGTAAGGCAAAATTTGACCCTTCAGTGAGAGCCCCTGCTGCAAGCAGGCTGAATCAGGAACATGCCGGTTTGAGACTAACTTGAGACTGTTGTGTCCAGTCCCACCGCTCTGAAACGTATCTGTCAACTGTATTCCCATTACATTTACCCAACACGCAAAGGGAAATCGGCAAACTCATCTAGAGGTAAATGTTTGTGGTAGAGTTAGGCAAAAGATGCAAACTCAGCTTGTGTGTCTAAAAGAACAGTTTGTGACGTACAAAGAAGACACAATTCCACCTTATCTTACCCTTAATAGTATTTTTTTTCCTGTATGATAGGAGTATCCCACTCTTACGACATTCTTCGTTGGTGAAATTATCAGTTGCAAGAGGCCGTTCTTAACCAGAAAGTGGGATGCAGATGAGGATGTGGACAGAAAACACTGGGTAGGTCTTCTTTTATTCGCTCTATTTATTTAAGGATTTTATCCAACCTTCTATAAACCACTACTTTTTAGATCGCTATAGATTTTTGCAAAACACCACATTCTTTTCTGAGTTGGTTCATATCTTTTTTTTTAAGTTGTTGCACTTTTTGCAAGGTGATTAATTTAAGAGTGATCTGGAAGTTGCAAGCAAGGGAATTTCAGTTGGATGCAAGTGAGATTCAAGACAAAAGTAACAGCAGACAGTTTTAACAAAACTCCGTCCGTCCGTCCGTCCGTCTTCTTCTGCTCATCCAGGACTGGGTTATAAATTAACATTATCCCCAATTTTCATACTTTAAACAACTTGTGGTGACATGAACAAACAGTTTTTTCTGCATTAAAGAGAGAGCTTTTATTTTTCAACACGTCACTGATGTTAAGGCAGTAAAAAGTTAGAATAAACCAATAAACATTGATCACAATTCCCAAACCTCAAGTCTCTGGCTGTAAGATATAAGTGGGACTCAAGTCTTTGTTTTCCAAGAGCCCATCTCTGAGTGACAGACTTGGGGGGGGAAAAACAGGTTTAGAACTTTTGTGATTTTCCGTCTAAATGAATTAAAGGTTTTTAGAAATAATTTTGACCACCGTCGAAGGTAAACAATCATAACTATAGATACCTGCTTATTGATGTTTCTGATGTCGCTTTTCATGTTTGTTCAACCACAGAGTTGAAAATAAATACACTTTTTAAAGAGCTCGTGGTTTTTATAAGAACTAATGGGGGTCTGATCCACACAAGCTGGTTTAGAAGCTGCTATTTAAATTCTGCTTTTTAATTATTAGCTTTAGTGACTTGAGGTTTTAAAACATTAGGTTCACTTTTTAAACATGTGGACAATATTAGTATTGTTCTATTTTTATGAAATTGTTTCATAATGGGCAGGTGTAGTGGTTAGCACAGCATGCAGACTCTGGTTTGAATCCCGTCTGGGTCCTATCTGTGTGTGGAGTTTACATGTTCTCCATGTACCTGCTCTTGCTTCTTCCTGCAGTCGAAAAAAACACGTTCAGGTTGATTAGTGACTCTGTATTGTGATGGAAGGAAGATTTCATGTTTTCGGGGAAAATGTTCTTCCTATGTTTTTTTTTTTTTTTTAATAGATTTCTTTAAGTGACACTACTGAAATGCACCCAATCTATGTTTAAGTATTGGAGAAGGACATTTGTGAGCATCTTTAAAAAAAAAAAAAAAAAAAAAAACAGTAAGGAAAGCTGTATTTATTAAAATGCAATTTGTTGAATCTACATTTGCACCATCAAAAGAAAGAGAGCTAAAAATAAAACACAAAGTTTGACATTCTTTTATTTTTCCCTGTCCAAAAAAAGCAACTTTGATGGATTTTATGGGGATCCCTTTCTTATTATGGGACCACTTTGAGATAAAAAAAAAAATCTTGTTTAAAATCCTTTGAAACCAATCCTCTTGACTAAAACTTTTTAAAATTATTTTTTAAGAAATACAATGTTGAAGCTGATTACATCTGTGTGCGCATGTTGTTCCTGTTCTCTTAAAGGGAAAGTTCCAAGCCTTTTACAAATATGCAAAAAACTTCAACTCTGATGACTTTGACTACACAGCGTTGGAAAACGGTGATTATATCTTCATGAGATGGAAGGTTGGTACATGTTGTTGTAATTTAAAACCTTAGTGTCAAGATCAAACTTTTAACATATGTTCTTGTTGCTCTTTCAGGAGCAGTTTCTAGTTCCTGATCACACTATCAAAGACATCAGTGGTGCTTCCTTTGCGGGCTTCTACTACATTTGCTTCCAGAAGTCCACAGCCACTATTGAGGGCTACTATTACCATAGAAGCTCAGAATGGTAAATATTGAACCAGTGGAAGAGTTACTTTTGATGCATTTATGAACTCCTGTTTTTACGCTCACTTCTTTTGTTTCTGCAGGTACCAATCTCTGAGCTTAAACCACATCCGAGAGCGGAGTATGTCTATTTATGAATTCCGATGACGTAAAGCTAAAGCACGGAAGGACAGTTCACGCTGCTCTGAGCTTCACTGGGACAGAAAGGACGGAGAGCTCTTTAAATGGGCAACACTAGAGGTGATAAAGTTCTCAGAAACTCTTGAGCTGGTCTGCAAGAAAGAATGCACAGATGAAAAACACGAAAGACAAGGTTAAAAAAAAACAATCGGAGGAGTGTACAATTCTGCTGCGAAGTTGCTTCAATTCTAATTTGTACTTTGGCCCGTCTGTGTCCACACTTTTTGCTGTGATGGCCTCTTTTCCTAAGTAGTTTTATTATTCAGTTTTCCAGGTGCATGCTTCAACTGAGAAGTTTTCTGTTAAAAGATGGATTTTTGTCAGAAGAAAAAACCTCTTCAGTTAAACATGTTTTATGGCTCCATCGAGGGCAACGAATCATGAACAGAAATCCAACTTTTGTAAGATACGATAGATGGATTGTCAGATGTGAGATCTGTACGTGGGAAAGGTTATGTTAAAAAAATGCACAGCTGGAAAGCTGTACAAATCAAGTTAAAAAAAAACTTGATTAAACATATGAGTAATGTTGTGATTTAAGATGATAAGATTTTTTTTGTCCCAGATTTACATTTGGAGCTGTAAAACAGAGCTTTGGCTCTGTAAAAATTAAAAAAAATATATATACAACAAATGATTTCTTTAAGTGGTGATGAATAATTCTGGGGGAAAAAATCTTGCAATGAAATCTTATAGAATCTCCTAGAATCTTATTTGATATTGTCACAAAGAACCAGTTGCCTTACACTTTTTAATGTTTGTAGATCCTTCTGTTTTTTTAAAGACCGATGAGGCTGGGATTTGATTTGCTGCAACGATTTTTTTACCTATTTCTATGTTTTGAGAGGGATTTTTTTGCACGAATACTGTTTCATCAGCTTTGCCAGAACACTCAAAAGTTGTCCTGAATAGTGCTGATGTAAAACCATTTCAACTTTGGCTTTCAACCGCCCGCAGTCCGACAGCTGCACATCCTCAGTTCATGTCAAATATGACGGCACTTTAATTGTTTTAAGCCAAAGAAAAGAAGGTATTTATTAAACCCTCAAATATTTTTCTTTTATCAATCATGTGACAAAAAAGAGGAAGATGTGCAATGAAAGGAAAAAATGTTTGAGTATGATTTATGTATTTGAGTCGTTTTAATTTAAAGTGTATTATAATTCTGCAATGTGGAAGGAGAAATAAACAACTATTTTATATGCTGAGGGTTTTTGTCTTCTTGTATACTAAATGCTGAACATAATAAAAATGCTTCAGTTTACTTTTTTTTTTCTAGGAAAAGCCCCAAATATCAGTGTTTAAAGATATATCTCTGCATGTAATTAGTCTTTTTTTTTTTTTTTTAGTTTTTGTCACATTTTTAGGATTTTCTGGGTTTTTTTCTTCTATAGTGATTTCTTTTCTTGTGGTTTTCCTTCGCATTTGAATTTTGACCTTGGATAAAGTTTCACCAACATTTTTTTTTCCCATATTTTCGGACAAATATTTGCTGTTTTTTTTTTATTTATTTATTTTTTTTTTATTTCTCATCGTTCCAATTCAGCAACATTTTAGCTGTTTGGTTGACTTGAACTTTTTCTAGAAAATGTAGGTGAGTTTGACTATTTGGTACTTATTTTCTAAGCTGTTTGTCTAGAAGCACATGGCTAAAAGTTTCAAATTTCAAAGCAAGAAAGTTCTCCTAAAAACCATCCATCTGTCATGGGGTTGCTGGAGCCTAAACAGCTACTGTTGGGCGAAGGCGAGGTACACCTTGAACAGGTATCCACACTGTTGCCCTGAAATTCATGGTTAGTGTTATGCTAATTTTCTTTTATCAATCTTAAATTTAAAAATCCTCTGTGAAGCCTATACAGTTTAATGTATTTCTTAGGATTTGTTCATCCGTGAGTCTGACTCTCTCCTTCTAGGGATTCTGGAAAGTTTGATTTTTGAAATCTGACCTTTAAAAAACCTCAGAGCACCTTGTTCTTTACCCGTCTCTGTCAATCATTGTCACCAATGTAAACCATTCAGTTTCCTCCTTAAACCCCACATTCCATCACATATTGTTTTATTATTATATATTAACTCCACATCACTTATTTTGCCTATTCATTAAAAAATTATTTGAACCTGTACTAAAATATCTTAGTTATATATGCTTATGCTTGTCTGTCTATGTATGTTTATATGTGAAGACGTTCACAAATTCATATCTGAGTCCAACATGTGAAAAATTCTCAGCAGAGATGAAGAAAGATGTTGCAGCAATCATCACTAGATGTCACTGGAGTCCTGAAAAACTCAATGACCAAGAGACCACATAAAAACCAACCTCACCATGATTTGCGTGTCACTTTAACACTAGAATGACTAAGTCATGACTAAGTCATTTTGACTTCTTTCCAAATTTTCAACGTCATAACGTTGTTAAAAAAAAAAAACCTAAGCTGTAAATTGCAAAGGCCAGAAAAAGAAATATTCCATGAACTGAAAGTAATTAGGCTAGATTGCTTTTGTGCTTTTGTGTCAGTGGAACACTATGAAACGTAGCAGAAACTCACAAGAAGACTTTATTGGATAAAGAAGCTGGCCCACAACCTTCAGCACAGAGGCACAAAACTGAAAGATGACCCACTGTGGACTGTAATACAGTCAGGGCAGAATATGTCCGATTCAGAACATCTTTACAGAAGTTACAGGCCCAACAGCACATGCTGAACGCAGTCTTTTTCTGCGTTTGGTTGATGATGTCACACTAAAACACATGTGAGTCTGTGTCGTTGCTGAGACACACACACACTGACTGTATCTGAGAACTGGACTGAGTGAGCATGACGTCACCCATGGAAAATGGTTTACTTCCAGCTCCAATGAAATGAAGTCAGTTCAGTCGCCGCCAGGTTGGAGCCAGATGTCCCCAGTAAGCAGTGATAGGTTTGAAGTGGGGGCCAGCAAGCAGCACATACTTTATAACTTGAATAACTTGCACTATAGAAATATCATGACAAAATGAGCATAATCATGAACATGTAGTAAAAAAATATAGCAGAACAAAAAGGGTTATTCTGAGTAAGCTGTTTATTTCTCATTGGAAGTCTTTAGGCATTTGGCTTCTCGGAACTAGCGTGTCATTCCTGTTTGGAAGGGTGAAAGGAGTCACTCCTGAACCATCTTGTAATTAGTCAATGGGCACACACAGTTGGAAAGAAAAGTTCATGGGATATGATTGTTAACGAGGCCTTCATTGCTCTAACCTACATTTGTAGTTTACAAGGTAGAAAAGGCCTGAACCAGTTTTTACCTGTCCTCCCTCACACTCTTAGAGCTTTTCAGTCCAATCCGAATTCTATACAAATAATGTCCAAGCAGTCAAAATGACTGTAATGATGCACAGAAAATGTTAAATATGAAACTTCTTTTTCTTTTGAACAGTTCAAAAACAAACTTCTTGTGTAACCTTTAATAATATGAGTTTCTGCAAAATATATGTCTTCAACTCAGATAATAAATTGAAAAAAAAAGATTTTAAAGAGGGTAGAGATCAACACTTAGAGGAAAGAGCTGCTACATTTTTTTATTCCCACCAACTTCCTTGATTGGCTTTACTAATGTTGGGCATTTGCACAGTGCCTGTAAAGATTTGTAGTTCAGCTTTTTCCTGTTCATTTTCATATTGTTTTTACAACAAAACATAACAAGAAATATAATAATAAACTAAAAAAAGTCAAACATTGGGACAAGTGGTTTCAAGCAGATGCATTTGTCATTTGCCTTTTTCTAAATTTTATTTGAAAGAAATTCCCCCAAATAAAATGTGAAAATTTGACATTTGAGATTTGCACAAAGAAATGTCCTCTTAGGTTATCTAGTTGCTAAATAACCATTTCAAGGCTCTTTCTTTCTCCAAAAGTGTATTTTTTTCTTTTGTGGACGTGAGAGATACAGGAGCACACAGGAGTTTCCCCTCCTCCTGTTGATAACATCAGTTTCCACCCGTAAGTTTCTATAGCTCCACCCCATAGAGGAAAGAAACAAATCGGTTGTGAGCTCTCCTCATTCATCAGAACAGGACGAGGCTGGGAGGACTATACGGCAGAAACCAGCAGGACTGTTGAAGACCGCCACCATGGAGCCAGAGCGTTACCCCGTCAGCGTGCGTTTGATTGGAGTGTTGCTTAAAGAAAAAAGCAGAGTAAATACAATCATTTCTTTCCATTTTTTAAAAAAAGGATTGGGATTTTTTTTTTGTTAAGTTGGAGCTGAATGTTTCTCTTTCAGATGTTCATAACCTCTGTGCTTTGGTCAGACCAGAATGACATTGTTGTTTACAGACGGTTTGAAGATTTCAAGAAAATGCATGTGAGTATGAAATATAACATGCATGCTTTAACTTGTGCATATAAACTTTTATTTTAATACATTTGTGAACGTTTTTTTTTGTTTGTTTCTTAATTGCTTTTGTACCACAGAAACAAGTAAAGAAAAATTGCACAACTGCCCGAAAGATGAAAAAATCTGAGCGAACCCTTCCTCGATTCCACTTCAAAGGTGAGGTTTCCTCTTTGTTGAAATTCCACGTCTAACAGGAATTTTTTTAGATTAAAAAAATGTTTTTTTTTTCTTGTGTGGCTTTTAGAGAAAAAAACTACCAAGTCTCTGGTTTTCCTCAAGTCTCTGGAGACATATTGCAATGACCTCCTGAACTGTGAAGCAGGAATCAGTCAAAATTCATACCTCATCAAGTTTTTCCAACCCAAAGATCAAGATTTGGACAAAGAGTTCACTAAGAACAGGTGAGCTAATCATGAAACACAAAAAAATCAACAGAAAAGAAATCATTTTGAGAATTTGACTGAACAGCTTCCACATTTTTTGTTCAAGAAATTGAACCGTATTTTTGATTTTTTTATAAAGTTTGATGATTACACAGACTTGTAAGGTTGACCTTTTACCTGCTATTGAAAGCTAATCTAAATCCACAATCTGAAAGCCATGCAAAGAAATTCCCACTGAAATTCAAGCGAAGTGTGAATTGAAAACTCATTTTGTGATTCTGGTTCTGACCCATGTATTTCTGATGTGTTTGGACCATCAGCATCATGATCACGCAGACAGATGCAGAAAACTGTAACGGGGATTGTTCAGATGGAAACGTGACACAGCCGTTTGTAACAGAGACTTTCAGATGTGTGGCGCCCTATGAAACCAAAGACACCCGGAACAAGCCTTTCAAAGTGGCTCTGGATGACAAGCTTGATGTTCTCATCAAAGACAGAACAGGTAAGCCAACAGCTGCAGGGAATGAACGTGAGGCTCTTACAAGCACCCTCGCGTGGTTCTAACGTGTTTGGCCTGTTGGTTCAGGGTGGTGGCTTGTCGAGAATGAAGAGAAGAGGATGGCGTGGTTCCCTGCACCTTACCTGGAGAAGTTAGATGATGATGATGATGATGATTATGATATTTCAGAAAGAGGTATTCACACAGAATTCTTCAAGTTTCATTCTATAAAGTGCGTGTTTCATAAACTAAAGCCACAAATCTGTTTGTTTTGATTTTTTTCCCCCCATCCTCAGGAAAGCTTTACACTGCAACTAAGAGCTACAGTTCCACCTGTGATGATGAGCTCTCCATTATCGCCGGCGCGGTTGCAGAAGTTCTCCAGAGGTCTGACAATGGCTGGTGGCTTGTCAGGTAACATTGAGACTAAAACATTGTTATTGGTGTTTAAAGGCTTGAAACTCTTGTAGAACAGGCTTACATTCAAAAGTGACAGCATGTTTTTTCCGGAGTGAGTAAAAAATGCATTGTCCTGAAGACATAACTTCAAGGAAGCAGCATATACGTTTTCACGTGACTCATAAGCCTATGATCATTGGTGATTTTTCTGGTTAAATTCAAAATTGAAACCAATGTTTGATTCCATCTCAATTGCTAATATTCTACCCCTTATATTGCGTTCAGTTTAAAACTTTGTTTCAACTTTGACCCAAACACAATAGAAGGAATAGACTGCAACCTTGAACGCTAAAAATGAACCATTTAGGTCCGTTTTTTTTACTGACCAAAGCTCAGCGAGAGCCGCAAAGTCCCAAGAAAAGTGCACATTATTTCATTAATTATGTTTTTTTGGCCATTTACAATTTACAAAATGGAGCCTATAACAATGATTTGCTCCGTTGTCTGACATGTTAATAACGCAAATGACAAAACGCAACAAATACAAGTTTAAATTAACTCCAAATCCATTATTCATTCAAAGGATTTATTTTTGGTTAAAAAGAAGTTGCAATGTAGTTCCCTCAACTAAAACCAGTATTTTCTTTGAGATTCAGACTGACATTAGCCGGAAAAATAGAGATTTATGGTTTTAATGGTGAACTCACGCAGGACAAATGACAGGATTTTCTCAAATATAAGTTTTCAGCTGAAAAAAAACTTTGACAATCTGTTTTAAGTTGAAGCTAATTTTGATCTTCTAATTCTTATCCATTGACAGCCACAAAGGAAAGGTGGGTTACATCCCTGCTATGTACCTGCAGCCTTATAACCCCCCTAAGGTTCACATGGCACCACTGCAACATGAAAGACAAAGGTCTGCTTCAGTCTTCACCCAAGTCCCAGACTTGCAGCAGCAGTTCCAGCACAGCCTTTCCCATGGAAACCTCCTGCAGCTTCCACTCAGCAGGTCCTCTTCTCCTAATAGAATTGAGGAAAGGAACATGCAGAGGTCCCATTCCATGTCTGTGCTGCAGGAATCCCAGCCTGAAGAAGACCTCACTGTCCCTGCCACAAATCACTCCGCCACAACTACCCCTACGATACATTCTCCTCCCATCATCATGGTGGAGACGGATGGAGAAGAGCATCAACGGATGCTCAGCATCTCAGTAAACTCTGAGGAAAGTCTGGACTTGGACAGCTTCAGCGATGACAGCTCTTCCTCTTCCTTCAGTGGGACACCTGGCGCCAATTACAGGTCGCCATACCTCAGCCACACCCCTCCACCCCTGATGGCCACCCACCTCTGTCCAACTAGCCCAGAGGTCCGGATGACCCCAAGTGTCTCTGATCCCAGCCTCTTCAAGGTGCCCACGTCACCCAAAGTGCCGCCAAGACCACAAGCCAGGGAGATCCTCACCCGCTGCACCACGGTCACCCGCAAGAACGCAGGCAGAGGCAACGTCTCACCAGTACAGAGCGAGATCATCAGCCGTTGAGATCCTTCAGCTCATTTTACGCTCATTATAACAAAATAGACTTACAATTGTTTTGTTAAAAATTACAGGATCTAGTCAGATTTCATGTCATGACAATAATGTTTAAATCTCAATACTTTTTATTTGATTAAAACCTTTTGTTAGATTAAAATTAGCATAGAAGAGATCAAATAATGCTGCCCCATTTGTTAATTTTCCATAGTGGAAACACTTTGTTTGCCTTATTGGTGCTTTTACAGAAAAATGTGCACACATTTGTTATTGTCAAGCAAATCCAGTATAAATTCTACTTGTAGAATACAACTCGTATAATACACATACATATGCCATGATAGTACTATTTGTTTAATACAAAGCTACAATGACTGTTCATAGATTTGTTTGTGTGTTCCTGGATTTAAAGGCATTAAAACTGCAAAACGCTGTCAGAAAAATATGGATTTTGAAACTCAGCAGAAACTCAGACTCTCACAAGCACAATGCAAAGTTCGCAACAGTTTGGACTTTAATATAAAGTGTAAATAAGAAGTGTATTGTACATCATATTAAACAGTGAAAAGTGAGCTGCTTCTGAGTCTTTGGTCAAATATATGTCCACACACATTTATACATCCATGTATGCACAAAGACAAAGTTGTTCTTAGTTTTTAATATCTTTTTAGCAACAGACTTTGGTGATTGTGTGGTTCTAGTGCAAGTTGTAGTTCTTGCCTGGAGCAGTGGGTCGGAGTAAAAGAACTGGCATTAGAGTGGTTCAAATCTTACTTGAGTGAGCAAACCTTTTGTGTAAGTCTTGGGGACCATGCATCTTTTTCTGACCCCTTGACATGGGGTGTTCCTCAAGGCTAGTTTTAGGCCCTCTTTTATTCTCCTTCTACCTGTTCGGTACAAGGAATGATAAACCTTTTGTTTTAACTCCTGTGTTTTCATCAGAAGGACCCGGCACACCTTCCTGGTGAACAGGGTCATTGTAGTGGGATCTCCCAGGTCTCGCTCCTTGTTTTGATCGGGGGATCCTGTGGCTTCTGTGAAAATGAGTGGGGTGGTCACTGATGTGGACACGTCCCTCAAATACCATTTCACCACTTCATGATCAAGAGAGATTTCTACTTTGTGTCTTATTCATACAAATGTTTTTGTTTCAGTGTTGTGTGTGTGGGGGTTTGAGTCTGTGCTCTATGTTTTTTAAGTTGAAAAATCATTTTATTATGTATAACACTTTGCATTACATGTGTATAAAAAGGGCTTTATAAATTAAGTTTGATTTGACCCTGTGACAGACTATTGACCTGTTCAGGGTGTACCCCACATATGCCTAACTGTTGTGGGGATAGGCTCCAGCAACTCTGGGACTCCGATAGGGATCCAGCAGATTAATAGACAAAGTTTGGATGATTTGATTTGATTCAATTTGATGTGGGAGGTTTGTCTTCCAAACAGCTTTACACGTGTCTCCACTGTGGTAAACAATCTGTGACTGGATGAAGGAAAGATGATTGACACTTTTTAATTCAAGTTTAAATCCATTTTAATCCCATGTCTGTGTGGATTCAGGAAACGGATTTTATGTTTACTATTAATCCCTGAACTGGTTTTACAACAATAATTCCTCAAAAAATGGATCAAAAGATGTTGCATGAATCTTCTTTTTAGAAATACACTGATTTAAAAAATCTGAATCAAATTGATAGCACACTAAACTGAGGACATGGACTTCTGTTTTACTGCAGCACTTTTGGAAATCATTTGATTCAATACCAAAGATTTAAAACATACATGTAATTTTTTTCTTTAAATATTTTAAAGATTGTGACTTAAATGATTATATAACATTAAACTGTTTTTAAATGAAGTACACGAAAGAACAATCAATTTTAAAGTAGCTGTTTTTAAATCTAATCATGCCACGTCAGCCCAGTTGGCTGCATGGTCTTCCTTTGCTTATGAGCCAGTTTCTTGCCATTATGTTTAAAATAAACCAATATTCCAGAATATGGGGAATACTCTGTTTGACCTTTTGATATATTCATAAACTTCATGTAAAAAATTCCAGATATACCGGGAAACAGAACGCCAGCAAAGACTGAAACTAACTTCTCTTTCTGAACATAGAAGATACAATCTCCAAAGAAAATTCCTTAACGGCTGAACTCAACTTACCTTAAACTCCAAAACAAAAATTTGTAACAAATAACTGGAATTAAATCAATAAACTTTGAGCCTTAACTCAAAAATCAGTTTGACAAAAAAAATATGCAGGTTGGACTCCATGGTAACAACTTTACCCTCAGCTAATAAACCAGAACAAGAATTCAAGGAGGAGCTTTTGTTGGCAAGAACTGATTTCTGTTGCATAAAAAGACAGTTTTGCCTCAATGAGAAATGAAAAAAAAAAAGAAGAAAATCTTGTTTGAGACAATAATTGCAAGTAATTATGTAATCAATTGCTAGGAAAATTTTTATTTACCTTATACGAATTTTTATGTCTTGGCTTCTCTAAAAAAGAAAAACCAGAATAAAATCATCTTTTGACTCACATAGTCTGTCATTTCAATAATCCCACCTTGGAATTCCAACAATATAATTCTGTTTTCAAGCTTTAGGAACATTTTCAGAAAGAGCAGAGCAGAGTAGAATTAGACCAGATTTGCATGAAGAAACTGTTTACGACTCGCTTAAAATAACCGTAGTTACAGGTAGAAGGAAAAACGCTGGCATTTAGCCACATGTTTGACAGCTGTTTCTTCTTCTGATTTGTCTCTTCGGCTCCTTTCATCTTTTTCATGAAAGATAATTTCAATAAGAAGGATTGTTTCTGTTTATGCGTGCAAGATGCACTCAGATTTGAACAGGACAACGAGAAAGCCACAACCATCATTTCTACAGAAAAAAGCTTTAATCTGCTATATCAGGATGAGAAAAATTTGAATGTTTTTCTTTTGAATCTAGGTTCTGCTATGAGCTGACAATCTGGGGCAGTGTGCTGGGAAAAACCCTGAGCTTTTTCATCTCTTTTACTGTTCCTGAAGTTGTCTTATCTTCCAAAATATCCTCCTCTGAGCTGTCCTCGCTTTCAGAAAGCTGGATGCCATTTCTTTTCTTCTTTTCTTCCTTTTTCAAATCCTGTGTGCTGGTAGATGCTTTCCTGGCAGAGCTGACTTCATCTTCATCATCTTTATCCTCCATGGGGCTGTTTGGATCCTCGTCAGCCTCGCTGTCACTATCCTGTTCTTGATTTTGTTCATCGTGAGGGCTGCCCGACCCTTTGTCTTCGTCAATATAGAAGTCAGCCTGTGCAAGAGGAGTCGTGTCCATTTCTTCATCATTGCCCATGCTGGAATTGAAAAATTAATAAACACCCATAAAACTTTATTGAGACAAATGTTGCAAACAACGCAGCAACAAGCACAAAAACGGAATGATTTTTTATAGACTATCTCTGAATAATCTCCCACCTGGTCGGTCCTCCGGCCACCCTCATTTTTTGCCACATGTAGTTGAGGAACATGGATGCCTGCAGCAGGCGGCCGATTCTCTGCATGTGTCTCTCTGCAGGACAAAAAACTAACATCAAATGATTTCATCTATCACACAAATAAAACTACATTCACTTACAGATGCAAACAAACAGAATTTACTGATGATTTGGAATGTTGAGAACTTCACTCGAAACACAATTTTTAAAAAAGTGATCCTTGAAGTTGCATTGTGGGAGAGTCCCTGTACTAATTGCAAAAGGAAATCTGACAAAAAAAGTGTGACAAAAGTATTCATCAAACTTCCCTGTGGCTAAATTGCAGGAATTAGGTTGGCTTGGCTGTGAAGCTCCTAGATAACAGGAATTGATCATTGCCTAACCAAGTTTTACTTAGAAGCAGTGTGGAATGTGTTCTTGTAATTTGATGGCACATTTCAGTGCGGCACATTCTTCCTGCATTCTAGTACAGGAAGTCCCTCCCTCCTTCCTGACCTGTGTATGGGATGAGACCCTCCAGGTGGGTCCGGGCTCCCTGGTACTGCAGCAGCTCCTCGGGCGGCAGGTGTGTGAGGAGCACCTGGAGGACAGCCTGAGCGTCCAGACAGTTCCTGGCGTTGGTGTTCCACGCCACACAGAACCGTAGGAGCGACTCTGATTGAGAGAAAAACCAAACATCAGTAATGCTGTAATTGTAATCTGTAATACATTTTTAAAGCTCCTATGACGATACCTTTTTGATCAACTCGCAGCTTCAGTAAGGTCTTCTCCAGCAGCTCGCAGCGATCTTCACCGCTACGAATGGCTAGAAGTAAAAACAACAAAATAAATCAGTACTACATTTAAAAACATCTTGGTTGAATTGCTCCCAATAAAAGGAATTTCTCTGTAGTTTTGACGCAAACATCTGCCTTTTTGTTGGCAGCAGTTAAATCAATTTTACTTAATACTTTAGGGCCCTACTTTTAAACTTGCGTCACTGTCTGTCATAACGAACCTCCACTATGGTTTTGTAACTACACTATGACAAAAGCTTCTTAAAACTATGCGTCTGGGCAGAATGAGAGGCGACAGACTGGCAGAAGGCCAGGAAGACAACCACAAGGGAGTGGCAGATGTCACGTAAAAACACAGAACATACTTTGATTAAGAATGCAGGAAACCCTACCTTTGATAACAGTGAGCGCTGTGTGAGGTTGATCCAGTGAGATGGCCAGACCCAGAGCCTTTAGGTACTTCTTCTCGTGGAGAAGGTTGGACAACTCCTGCTGCCTTTACACACAAACACAAAGTTTATAGAATAAAGTATTCATACAGTGGCATAAAAACCTACATGTGAGCGCTGCTGACACTTTCTCTACTCACCGCTTTGATTTAACACAGAAATTTGCTCATAACTTTGCAATATTATCAGCATTTTCTGAAGGCATCAAGCTAAACTGTTGAGACATCTAAACATGACTATTTTTAAGGTAATCCAGCTTTTTGGTGGCTGAATTAAACCCAAAAAGACTGAGACCCAGTCTGATGAAAATTGTGATTTTGGTGTTTTTAACATGTTCTTGTAACATTTTCTCATGATGGAGGACACATATAAAGAAAATTAAGCTTAAAACTGAATTTCTGAGTATTTATTTATTCAAATCCTTGTGAATCAGGAACAGCCAAACAAAATTTTTGTTTGAAAAAGATCATATTTGGGTTATAAAAAACACGCTGGGCAGACCAAAAGCTCAACGCTCCACTCAATTCTGATGCATCCACTTGCAGACAAATAGATCCATGTATGTCTATAGCTCTGAAATTGCTCCCCATTTTTGATGCACCATTAATTTTAGGTTAGGGGTGTGAAGGGCTGTTAGCTAGCAGGAGAACCCGTAAACAGATGGGTGATGGGAAGTGGGGGCTGGGTTACACCGCGCCAACAGTCCTGCCCACAACTTAGAGGTGACTTTCTGATAAACTTCTAACTTCTAAACCTAACCCTAAACATTAAAAGTTGCTCATCTAACTTATATTATCAGTATTTTCTGAATGCATCAAGCTAAACTTGGTATTTAGTGAACTCAAACAACCCAGTTACTATTTAAAGAATAATAACAGCTTCCTGTGGCTAAAATTAAACCTAAGTGACTGTTAAAATTAAAAATGTTTCCATAATGACTTATGAGAATTTTCTGAATCCATGACTTACACAACTGCAAGAACACACTGAAAATAATTTGACAGTAGCCATGATCACAAATGCAGCAACAATAGCCTTAACATTCCACCAACTGGGTTTGCATTCTGACAAAGCAGATCCACACAAAGAGAGTCGTAATGGAAGATTGGCCTAAACCATGACACCAGCTTAAAGATTCAAAATGATAAACAAAAGAGCTGAACTCACTTTAAGATTTGATCCTCCTGCTTGGTCTGCTCCTCTGCCAGCTCTGCTTCTGTCACATCCTGTTGGTACAAAGCTGATTATTTATGTTCTGTGTGCTTTCAGACACAACAGAACAACAAACAAGGAAAAAAGCTTTGAAACTTTTGTACAAAAAAATGTAAAAATGTCATCTGAACATTAGAATTGACTAAAACCGACAATCCCACTTACGTTCCACACTGTTATGTTGGAGTCTGCAGAGCCGGTCACCATCTTGTCGTCCTTGCGACTGGCGTGGAGACCCCACACTTTGTCCTGGTGGGCGTCCAGGGTCTTCACACACTCATTGGTCTTTATGGTCCATAACTTTACCAAACCATCTGAGCCACTGAAAGCATTGATAGCAAGAAAAAAAAGAACAAAAATTGAATTTACACAGACAACTTAACTTAAAAACGGTGTTTACACAGCAATGGTGGACTGTAAATGCACCAAAACGGGCAAATCCTTTTAAAATGATTTTAAATTTACCACAAAAAAATTGTAAACTATTTTCTAAGGAAAAGCATTGTAATTTATCATCTAACAACACTTATTTTGTAAATTCTTTATCTTTAGAATCATTAACAATGTAAAGAGAAATTTTCTTACAGGATTCCTTTGTATATCCATGGATTTAATATTTTGTTTGCCTTTACCTGGTCAGCAGCTGAGTACCACGGCTCACAAAGATGCACTTCAGTACTGATGCATCATGGCCCTCAAATGTCTTCATTTCCCCCAAAATAAAAAACAAACAAACAAAAAATAAGCACCACCATATGACATTTTCCCCTCGTGTTTAGTTGCAGGAAACATGCCCTTAAAAAAACACATAAGTTTGAGGTCACTGTCCACGCCATGACCTACCTTGAGACAGCTGAAGTCCTGCAAGCTCCACAACTTGGTAGTTCCGTCTGCAGAAGAGGTGGCCAGAACCTGGTCAACGGGAGAGAAGCAGACGCTCCAAATGCCACGGCGGTGGCCACGAAACACCCCCAAGAGGGAGATGTTCCCCTCTCCCGTCAAAGACCACAACTTGGCCGTACGGTCTTGAGAGCCCGAGGCCAGGAGCTTGTCGTTAGGTGAAACCGCAACACTGTTTACATCCTGCAGGGAAGAAATGTGTAAGATACAGTCAAAGCTTACATAAATAGGAGACTGTGAAGGCTTTTAAAAACGTAATTATAGAACTGGGTAAAGATATATTTCTATTCACTTAGTCAGTGTTTCACCTGACTCGTCACTATCTAATTAAGTTAGGAATTTTCCCAGGTATGTGTGAAATCTGTGCAGTCTGAGTGCAGCAGGAAACAACCGAACATAAAAAAAATGCTTTTGTCCTTTCCTCGGAACCTCTCTGGAGGCGGACGCTTTCTGGAATTCTCTCAAAAGGAAACGTGCAAAAAAACATCAGTCACAGTGTAATATCAATCTGGCCATCTGATACATCCATTTTACAATAAAGCATTTTAACAACGTTTTTTGATGGTTTCAAAAAAAGGCTCTAATGAGGTGCTATGAAAATCTGTGAAGCATTTATTCAATGTGTTGATTAACACAGTTCACCGCAGCTCAGACAGCCGTCTGTCATCCCCTCCATCATTGCCTTTTATCATTCCCAGGGAACCTTTTGTTTTTCTACCTTATCGTGAGCCTTCTCTGTGGTGCGGGGTGTCAACTGATGGACATCTCCAGAAGACAGATCTGGAGGCAGGTCCCACACTTTCACGGTGC
The DNA here is from genome assembly GCA_014656515.1 of Oryzias celebensis. Taxonomy (NCBI): domain Eukaryota; kingdom Metazoa; phylum Chordata; class Actinopteri; order Beloniformes; family Adrianichthyidae; genus Oryzias; species Oryzias celebensis. The sequence goes on along the minus strand of BNCR01000008.1, from coordinate 11,800,844 downwards.
AGTCCTGACTACCAGTCGCAACAAAAGAGGCTTTCAACCTGGAGGCAAAAATATTAGGCTGAAAAAAACCCTCACAGAAATGCCGATATTCTCCAATCAGTGTTAGGTCTCCTGGTCCAAACATTAACCAGGTAAAAACAAAGCTGCATTTCAGACGACAGGCTACCTGGAGCAGCTGATGGATCCCACAGCATTGGTGTGGCTGGTGCCCTGGGCCACACAGCTCACTTGACCGCTATCACTGTCCATCTGCCACACACGCACTGACCTGTCCTGAAGATGAGCACACACACGTCTGCTTAAAACCACCTTATAATTAGATTTTGGTTAGTTTGGGGGACATGGTTTTTATTTCGATAAACCCAAAAATGTTTACCTTTGCACAGCTTGCAAAGACAAAACCTTTTTTAAAAACATCCAAGGTGAGGACGGTATCTGTGGAAGACAATAAGGAGGTAAAGACTGATCCAACCTGCTCAGCAAGTAGCAAACTTCTTTTTTACAATTCAAGGCTCAAAAAAGTTATTAAGCTGGCAGCATTAAAACATCAATATGTATTCATTTTATTGCAGCTTTTCAAATAATCAACACTGGGGCGTGAAGAGATTACTGAACTTCTTGGCTCGCAGACATGGTTTAAAGTTGACAATAAAAAAAAAACAAAAGGAGTGTAGTTTCAATGATGGAAACGTGGCGCCCTCTGCTGATGACTGACCTGTATGACCGAAAAGGATCTGACAGCTGTTGGTGAGCAGCTCAAAGACCTTGAGCTGGCTGCTGTTTGTGGCTACCACAATGTGACTGTCGTTTTTACCCAGGAACTTGACATCCAGTACTTCATCACTGTAACCCACAAACTGCAGGACAGAAGGAGCAAACTTAAGATTAATCTACGATTGCATTAAACTTTAGATTTGTCTGTGCATAATTCTTGATTTGTAACTCATACAATATATTTTGTGCATAACTGTGTGTACTTGAGCTCGTGTATTCACATGTAAAAAAATTACACTAGCTTAAAACTTACTAGACATACAAATCTTTAAAACTATGCACCAATGGCCTGATAAATACATAAAAAAACGCATTTACGCACAAATCAGATGTGAGACTTTTCACGTCTTGTGTGTAAATGATCCGTTTAAATGCTGCTAGAATGTTAGGTCATCAGTTTTCTCATCGCTCCTTTGTAGAAGCACCCCCTCCCCTGGCAGCGCCTTCGGCAAGGAGCTCTTCCCCGAGGAGGAAGCACAGAGTACCCCTCGACACCCAGAGAGCGAGGGGGGCCAAGAGATGAGACTCCAATGTAAAGTTTCTTACATTTCAAGTTTCTTATAGTTGACACCAAAGAAGACAAAAAACACTGCAACAAATAGAGCAAATACTGCAGTTTGCCTGAAGCAAAGGTTTCCTCCTAAACACTCACTTGCTTCTGTGTGGTGAGCCCTGGCAGCTGGTAGAGAATGATGTTATGTTCTGCAGTGACTGTGGCCACTCGGTGAGAGGTGGGCAGGTAAAACAGATGTGTCAGACTAAAAGGGTTGTCATCCTGGCTTTCAGCTTCCCCTGTGGCTGAACTGAGGGTAGAGGAGGCCTTCTGGGTGTAGACACAACTGGCAGTGTTTGCATCCCACACTCTGAGTATACCTACAGGTAAGATAAAGAGGAAGCTGCTTGCAAACAGATATTTAAAGATTCTACATGTAACTCCATAAAAAAAGGAGTAGAACAAAGAATCTCAAGTTTTAAACCTTTGCTTCCAGCTGTGATGAAGAGCAAGTCTTTGCTTTTCACTCCTAGCTGTGATAAATCTGCATCTTTGGGAAGAAGTGCCACTCCCTCAACAGCCTGAAGAACAAAAAAAATTTAAAAATGTTTTTTTTTTTTAAATTAGGAAATTATTTTGATGCAAAACTTTCAACTGTTTTTAAATCCTGCCTCGTAAACGGGAACGGTTCTCTTTGCTTGGCGAGTTTTGAGGTCCCACACTGTGCAGATCTTGTCTCTCCCAGAACTACAAGTGCAGATCAGGATACAGTTGTAGTCAAAAACATTGAACCTAAAGCTTTTTATATATATATAAAAAAAAGCATCCAAAATGCTCTAAATTTGAAGTGTATTCACTGCAGATTGTACCTGACCATGGTGCCACCATCAGCACTGAAGCTGAAGGAGGTGACGGAACTGTAGTGACTCTGCAGCACACAAACACACTGACTGGAGCGCAGGTCCCACATCCGAATGCCACAGTCCAGGGAGGAGGAGAAAAGCTGCAGCCGGCTGATATCTGGGTGAAACTGAACCAGGCTGCACAAAAACAACAAAAATAAAAAATGGTAAGGTTTTAGGAGTTTGTACACTGTGGAAAAACAACAAATTGTCTTGTTACATCAATATATCATTTATGAACTATATTTATGAATCATTTATGAATACTATATTACTGCAAAACTCCTGATTGCTAGAAATACATAAACAAACTCAAAGCTAAGCCTCCTTACTGAACAACACCAGATGATCCTTTGAGGTTGTGAGTGCAGTACTGCTTCACAACATCCCATAGCTTTATAGTACCATCACAACCACCTGCAAGACAAAAACAACAACAAAAAAAGAAAAACTGGAATTATGAAAGCTCGTCAAACTGGAAATGATGTGACAGCTCAATGAAAGCTGACCTGTTGCCAGAAGAGTAGAAGTGGAGTCAAAGGTCATGCTAGCCACAGGAACAGTGTGAATGGCCCTCCAGGAGCGAGTGCAGCTTGCGTTTCTCCAATCCCATTGCTTCAACAACAAAGCTCTACTCGCTGTTACCAGCAGCTGTAATTCAATAAAGAGTAAATTCAAAGTAAAATCATTACACAAAGATGCACAAAAAACAGACCTAAAACCTTGCAAATGCTAGATCATGATGGCTCCATACAGTTAATATGTTGTTTTATACCTCATCATCCGAGCTCACTGCAAATGATGTGATGTCTTCCTGATCATCCTGAAAGCAGAATTAGGGTAATGTTGAAATTGCTGAAAAAAGTTAACAATAAAACAATTGATTCTGAGGAACTTTATGGTTGACAATTTGGAATACGTCTGAGTTTAAAATCTATAAATATATTTAATAATCATTTTTGGATTTTTTTTAAATTTATCATACCCCTTACCTATATTTTTCTTTAAAGCTATTGTGTTCGTTTGAGACAGAAAAAACAACACTTTTTTTGTTTAGAAAGTAAGTAATTGTCAGGTTTTTTTTAATTATATAAAAAATGATTTGTGGAAAATGTTCTTTAAAAAAAAATCCCAATGTAATTAAACTATGTTAAATGGTAAATCTAACCAGCTTGTAAATCAAAATTGAAACAATTCTGTATTTTGTGAGTGAAACCCAGCACTATTTTAGGACATTATTAAACCTAAAGCTCAGACAAACCAAATGTAGAGCTTTTAAACTCACATGTTCAACACAGTGGACAATCTCGCCTGTGTTTATCTCCAAAATATTGACACGCGATCCACATGTGCAAAAGATATATTGCTCATCTTTGCTGATCTGAAAAAGGGGGGGAAAAGCAATGTTGAGTTAGAGAGCAAGCTTAAATAATTTAACCATCACATGTTCATTCATTCTTTGAATTAAAGTTTAAGACTGTCGTGTATTTATATGTATTACTATTAATTTCATTTCACTTACCTGCACTTTCCCTCCTTTATAGAAAGGTTCAATTTTGCTGGACACAGCATAACTGAAAAAAGATGAAGATGAAAAACCGTAAGTGTTGCAAGTCGTGTCCACAAAATGCCACTTTAGCATCGCTTGTGTTAGCCAACAAACCAGCAAATAACGCCTACTGGTGAAGTTCAGAAAACTTACTTCGTTTTGAACCGAAGGCTTGTGTTCGCCATTTTGCTTCGTGAAGACAATAAAACATGAACACTTTTGCATTAAACGAAAATCATATATTTCTCATCCCACACGTTGACTGTAAAAACACACCGTTCCCTCATGTTAACTTGACGAGTCGCACACATTTTGCGTCACAAGGTATGGACCTGTGATTGGTCAGATCTTTATGCTGAATTTTGTTGTTGTTTGTTCATTCTTGTACTTCTTTTTAAATATTAAAAAGCAACAAATATAGTCAAAAATACAACATAAAATACTTATTAAGACAAATAGACAGAAATATTAAAATAAACAGAGAAAAATAAATAAAGACATCAAGGCAGTCACAAATGTAAGCATGTTCTTTAATAATTAACCACAAAAGTAATGAGCATTTATCAGATAGGTTCAAAAACTTTTCTCAATTATGTATCAGAATCTGAATCAGCCAGCAATATCTATTTTGGAATTTTTTTTTAAAAAAAGAAAGAGAAATTGTTTTAAAAGAGTGTTTTGAGGGGAGATGTGTCAAATAACACTTAACGTTGTGTGTATTTTTATTTAAAAATCTGATTTTATGTTTCTTAAAGTATCGCCTTCAGTTTTCACGTTTGATTGACAACAAATTATAATAGAACTGCTGAGAGCCATTGTTTAACGGCTAAATCATATTTTAGAACGTTTTTTAAATTAATTAATTCGTTTTTTTTATTTAACTAGCCAACTTTTTAAAAGCGTGTTCAAAATGACAAAACGTGAAATTGTCAATAGTTGAAACTTAGTATGAAATTGAATTTAAACAAGCAGTATTTTTAAAATGAATAATGGAAAAACATTATTTGTTTCCACAAATCAAACATTCTACTTGACAGCTCTCTATCTTAAGCAAATACATAAATAAATACTATTTTTAAAGTGATTCCGCAAAAACACTTGTTCATACAAATAAAAACCTATTATGTTTTAAATCTCTCTTTTTTTGAAAATTGAAATTAAAATTAAAAGACACGTTTTTGTTTTTTTTTTTTTGTTTTGTTGTTGGATCCTGCTGCACGTCGCTGGAATGCTGGAAAACCAGGGAAAGGACTCTCCTGTGTGATGATGTCCATTATGCAATGCCACTCCTGAAGGTGACGCCCACAGCCGCGTGCCCATAGCCGCGTGCCTCTTCACGGCCGGTCAGGAATGTTCGTGTGTGAGCTGCATTGATAACGCGGGTGTGTGTGTTCTGTGTGACATGTGGGACACCGATATGGAGTAACAACAGCGCCGACAATGGAAACACCGTGAGAGAAGCACATTATAATGGTAAGTTGGTTGCATATTTCTGTACTTTTACAGTTTATATATTTTTTGTTATTTCGTACGTTTTGTGTCAGTTTAAAACAAACTAACAGGGGGAAAAAACGCTTTGGAACACAAATGACTTTCTAGAACAACTGTTTTGTTGTCCTTTGTGGAAAACATTTATGATTGTGCATGCTGATGATCTAAAGCTTCCACATTTCAATCTTTCAAAACTGACTATTTTGACCTAATTTACCTCTAAATAAAAGATAAAATTGTTCTTTTTTTTTTTTACTTCATCCAGGCAGACCCAGAAGCATCAGGGCAAAGTGGGGGATATGATGTGGACATGTTTGTGGACCCCCCAGACTATGATCTGATCTGCACTATTTGCCAAGGAGTCCTTAGGTGTCCAGTGAGAGCTGCGTGTCACCACATTTTCTGCAAGAAATGCATCCTACAGTGGCTAAAAAGGTTCTGAAAATAATGTTCCTGAGTTTGTCACATCGCTGGATGGTGCTGGTAGATCATTTCCATACAAAGTAGAAATTGACAATGTTTCATCTTGTCCAGACAGGAGACCTGCCCTTGCTGCAGAAAACCAGTCAATCCAAGCTTAATTTTTGTGATGTTCAAGCTCAGCAAGTCCATTGGTCGCATGAAGATCAAGGTAGGAAATGAAAGAAAACGTGAAAATCTGAGGAGCTGAATCTATTCCATTTCAATCTAAAAGTATATTCAATTTTTCTAATCAAATATATGATTGTGTATATGATTAATACACACAACGGTACATATATTCTTTAAAAAAAAAAAAAAGAAAAATCAGTCAAACTTTACACAGTGATAGAAATTGTTTAAACAAGGCATTTATGCTAACTTTATTGGTAATTTTATGAATTGTTATTCTACAAATGCAAAGAAACTCTTAAAAAACAAAAAAAAGCTTTAAAGGAAATTGTATTCATTAATTCTTTTTAAATTGATGTGGAAAATCCTAAAAATTTGATGTGCTCTATCCTCAAAATCAAACCGTTTGGAAAAATAATGGAAGTTTTAGCTAAAATGTGATGCCTAATTCGTCATTTTTAAGGCTACCTAACTGTGCTTGATGGGTTCTAAATGTTTCTTTTTTATACGTATTTTTGTTCTTACAGTGTTCGAATGAGATTCGTGGCTGTGCAGAGACTTTCTCCCTCTCAGAGCAATACTGCCATAGCTTGAGCTGTTTGTATGAGCTCATCCCCTGCCCATACCAAGGCTGCAGGGCACAGCTTCTCCGCAGAGACATGGAGACTCATGCACGCCACTGCGAGCACTGGAGTCAGCCCTGCATCATGGGCTGTGGTGCAATACTCTCTCATCGCACCCAGGCTGAGCACAACTGTTACAAGCAGCTGAGAAAAGAGTACGAAGCCAAACAGAGGAACCACAGAGCAATAACTGCAGCACTACAGAGGAAGATGAAAAGGATGCAAAGCACAATGGCTCATATGAAAAGACAGCTGGGGCTCATCTGTGAGAGCCTGGAGGGAATGGATGATCTGCATGAGGTGGAGGAGTATGATCAAGGTGAGAGCAGTGGTAGTTCCAATGGGACTCCAAGTGGCAACAGGAATTACTGAGGAGGAACCTTGCCATGCATGTCAGCCTGGTACTGCATTTTTCCACCAATCTTTGAAGTTGTGATTTATTAAAAAGGCTTCTGAGTTTTAAAAGAGTGAATTTACAGATGTTTTTATTATGTAAATAAAGGGTTCAAAATGTCAAACTTGCTTTAATTGTCTTATGCACAACGGGTGTTGATCGTGTTCTTGTAAAGCTGACCAAAGGGTGGCAGTAATGAGCAAACATTTGTATCAATGCAAATATCGCGAGAATTCTGTCTATCAAAACCCCGGTGGCGCCTTGAAGAGGCCTTCTTCCTGTTCAAATCATCACGTAAGTACATTGTGCTTGTCTTAGTTTGGCAAGAAATCCACTTTTATCTAGAGCATCTTTATGTAAAAAATAATTATTTTTCACACAAAGTAATATTTACAAACTATAGTCTTGAAATTTCTACATATTTGATGTTGGATGTTTATAGAATCATTAATAGTGGACTTAGATGTTGGACACTGAACATGGCGGTAGTCGTGGCTTTAGAGACAAGTGAAACGCTTAGCTAGGGTATTATTTAGCAACAAAATAGACTATTATTTATATTGTCACTATAGCAAATGGCGGACGACGCCGGTGGTAGAGGAGGTTTTCGCGGAGGTTTTGGCGCTGGCGGCCGTGGTCGGGGCCGCGGACGCGGCAGAGGCCGTGGCAGGGGCCGCGGTGCTCGGGGTGGCAAATCCGAAGACAAGGAGGTCGGTCTTTTCCCGTTTTGTGTAAGCAGCTTGCTAAGTTTCAAGTATTCTATCATCGATGCTTTGATGCGGTTTTTTTAGTGGGTGCCAGTCACGAAGCTGGGTCGCCTGGTTAAGGACATGAAGATCAAGTCCCTGGAGGAAATCTACCTGTACTCTCTGCCCATCAAGGTAAGCAGTATTTCTGCATTCATGATTGTCTCTTAAAGTATTCTATAAGTATCTTCTGTATATTAAATATTGATATGCACATAGTTATCAGTTTGTCTATCTTGTGAGCCCAATGTTCACAGTTATAAAATTGAACAAGGAAGGATAGCCATATAAAGTTGCAGTTTTGTTCTGCAGAATTGGTATCTTTATCTAAATGTTGACTGTTGTCATGTTTTGTCTCTGCAGGAGTCTGAGATCATAGACTTCTTCCTGGGTTCTGGTCTGAAGGATGAAGTGTTGAAAATTATGCCTGTCCAGAAGCAGACCAGGGCTGGTCAGCGCACAAGGTTCAAGGTGTGTCAGTGAGGGGTTTTTGTTATGTTTGATTCCTAAATCTAGCATTTTTATGTTTTTTTTTTTTTTCCTTCCCCCCTTTCTGATCCACAGGCCTTCGTTGCCATTGGCGACTACAACGGTCATGTGGGTCTTGGGGTGAAGTGCTCCAAAGAGGTTGCCACAGCCATCCGGGGAGCCATCATTCTGGCCAAGCTGTCAATCGTTCCAGTCAGAAGAGGCTATTGGGGTAACAAAATCGGCAAGCCCCACACCGTGCCCTGCAAGGTCACTGGGCGTTGTGGATCTGTCTTGGTGCGGCTTATCCCGGCCCCCCGTGGTACCGGCATTGTGTCTGCGCCTGTGCCCAAAAAGCTACTCATGATGGCTGGTATTGATGACTGCTACACCTCAGCTAGAGGTTGCACTGCTACGCTTGGAAACTTCGGTAAGCACCGCCTGAATTCCTGGAAAATGTGAAAGTTTCTGGTGTTCTCCTCGCTCTGCTCAGCTTCACCTCTGTTGTGGTGGAGTTGTCGTTTTCAGGAGAGAAAGAAAAGAGTTCTTGCACGACAGAAAGACACTTTCATGGTCTCCTCTGTTCCCCTTTTTGCTTCCAACATTTTCCCCTAAAAATATTTGGATCTTTGCAATTGATTCAGTTATTAAAGTCTCTAATCACCATTTTCCTCTTCAGCTAAGGCCACCTTTGATGCCATCTCCAAGACTTACAGCTACCTAACCCCTGATCTCTGGAAGGAGACGGTGTTCACAAAGTCTCCGTACCAGGTCGGTACACAACTACAATTAATCATCCTCGTTTCATAGCAAGTAGTGCCTAACATTTCTTTTTATTCTAATTGTAGGAGTTCACTGACCATCTGGCTAAGACTCACACCAGGGTGTCTGTGCAGAGAGGCCAGCCAGTGCAGGCCCCCACCTCCTGAACATTTTGGACAGAGAACAGTTGAATAAACGTTCTGGAAAAACCAAATTCCTTGTTGTCTTGCATCTGGAACTTCATGAGTTTATAGCTGCGTTAATTGTCTTTTTAAATTAAAACCTGTCACTTTTGCTCTGATAAAAGCTGTTAAATACTACCCTCTGGAGGGAGCTGCTGATATTATATAGTTTTTACCTTTCAGGTCAAAATCCTGAATAGTTCGGAATTTTTCTGTATTTTAACTTCTAAAAACTGTAATTACTTGGGCCTGTTCTGATGAGGCACGTTCACTTGCCATTTCCCTCATCAGCAAATCTTTTTCGTTTATTTAAATACTGGTGAAACACTTGCATTCAATTTATCTTCATTTAATTCTGAACTTCTTTCTACAGTAAACACAAAGTGGCAAACTCCCAATTATTCACAAACTTTATTTTACAGCTATTACATTTAGACATTAGGAGAACTTAAGCAGTTTGAGCCTGAGCCGCCATCATTCGTTCTTTTTGCTTCATTAAACATTTCCTCCCACTTGCGTATGCACCCAAGTCTCCATCTGAGAGAAAAAAAGCCGTAAATTATAAACGCATGTAATGAGTCCAGACCAAAGCAAACTCAGAAGTTTGCAATGAAACTGAAAAATGTAATCAGATTCCATTACAGATAAATTCAACAGTACTTACAGCGAGACTGATAGTTCTTGGTCACCTCATTGAACTGCTGGATCTCCTTGGCGCAGTTCTGCACGTAGCTGTCGCCTTCTCTCTGCTGACAGGCCTTCATCCGTTCCTGAACCACCTTCACAATCTCCTGATCCACCTTACTGTGGAGTGCAGATGAAAGCGTATGGTTACCCTCGTAGATTTTGGATGTAAGCAGCTTCTTTCAATTTTATTTTTTCATGTTTCTGCTTCAACAGTTACTCTGTATGTGTGAACAAACCTATTTTATACAAGACAAGACAAATACTTGCACACTTTACGTAGCTATTGGTTCATTTATGACAGTGAAATACATTATATCAGTAAAGTCATGTTTTACCATAAAATGGGTTTTAACAAAAATTAGGATGCTAAAATAAATTCAACTTTTATTTGTAGCATTGCCTTGCAGATTTATTGAAATTATGCCTGATTTGTGCTACATAGGCTTCATACATGTTTGACAGGGAAAGGGGGGAAAAAAAAGCTTTATTTATGATCAAAGGCATATTATGTTGGTACTGATGTCAGTTGAGGACTTTCTGTTTTGTTTGAGGAAAATCTGAGGGCAGGTTGTCAACCAAAAACCTCTATGCTCAGGCACAATCAGTCTTTTTTTTAAAGCAGTTGCAAAATTATTCCTGCAAAAATGCTTCAAATGGTGTTTTCAATCAGGCTATTGTCCCTTTTAAACCAACAGCCTTTATTGATTAGCTGTTATTAATACATTTAAAACAAGGGAAAGCTGAGTTTTTTTTTTTTTTGTTTTTTTTATCATAGCAAACTTGGTAGAAGTCTGGTGGTTTCCCACTTGGTTTACGTCACTAAAGGTTATAACTAGTTTAAATTTCAAAGTGTTTACATGTACAGTCACCTCAGGTAAACACAGCATTTACTCACTAGTCTCTCCGCCATTGCATCTCTGCCTCGTAGCAGCAGACGTAGTCTCCCTCCTGGCACTCAGTGAGGTCAGGAACACGGCGGAACTTCTGATGGTAGTAAACCATCTTGTTTTTCGACCGAATGCTGTCAACAACATCTGAATAAAGAGACAAGTTACCAGAGGTTAGCCAAACATACCCGGTCAATGCCGTGCAACACTGTACTTGGATCACGAACAATGCTAACTAGCATAACAGTACTAAACCACGACGTTATAGTCAAAACTTTGTTTGAAAACACATTAGCCGTTCTATTAACACATAAGTACAAGTATATGTGCAGATAAACAATCGATAACCCAATGCATTACAATAATCTTTTTGCTCAGTTATCGTTGTTAGCATGGTTAGCTTACCTCTAAATGTGGTGACAGGCAAGTCAACGGTGTAATAGAAGACTTTAGTCAGGATGACCGCTGGGTTTGGTAACGCTGTCTGTTTATCCACAACCGGAGTCTTTCGCGGAGGCTCGGGATATGCGTCCTTGTCAAAATCTGCAGGCATTTTGTCAAATTTTTACCAAGACGAAAGAAATTCTACAGTTCGACCTCGACTGGTCTCCTTTCGAGATCGCGCATGCGTAGTGGTAACGAACTAGAGGTCATCGATAGTTTTTTTTTTATTATTTATTTTTTTTACAAGTGTTTAGTAGCACACTTTCATTTGAATACAATATTTGTTATTAATATTTTTAAAGTAACACTTTAGATAATGCAAATGTAAAAACAGTAGTCAAAGTGCAAAGGTTAAAGTTGAGTTGCTATTCCATTTGAGTGCTCTAGGGGGCAATGGAGAGAAACTTTTACTGCATATTTCTCTGTTTAACAAAACAAATTCAATCTATTTTTTATGTAACTCAATTGCATCGATATTATTTCTAATAAATTTACAATAGTATGGACATTTTTCCACTTTATATTGTCATACACAATGTAACTCCTAAAACGTTGTGATTGTTTTTAATTTCAACCCAAAGTGTGCATAATCTGATTTTTTTTTATCGATTGACAGCACTAGTCTTAAGATAAATATTGATATATATTACTTTTCTTTTAATTTAGGCTATGCAAACCACTAAACATTACAAGGAGGATTCTATCTCACACATATAAAAAGATTCAGAAGTTACAAATATTTTTATTGGCAAATTTTCAAAGAACTTCAAAAAGGGACAAAAATTAATCACGAATTGGCCAACTGGGAATATTAATACGTACTGAAAAATAGTTACAATTAATAGTTTCTGCATAAAATCCTGGCAGAAAGTCCAAATTAAACTTTTCTCTGATTATTTAATGTGTGCAAAAGCAACAGAGAGGTTCTGTGAGGGGGTGCTTTTTGTGTTTATTGAGACATATCTCAAATACAAATACAGACATCTCTCCCACTATCCTGCCTTCATAAGCCTCCTAATTGCCCAAGACTTGTGCTGGCTTTCTGTCTGCTCCTTTTCAGACTTGGCAGGGATTGGCTTGTTTGAAAGTAAATGCATCGTCACGAGCGGGCCAAACACTAAATTAGAGCCTTTACTCTGTGTATCATCTTATGTATGATACTTGGAGCAGCACTGCCCCTTCTCTCCTTCTATCTGTTGCAGGGGCAGCCGCACAGACATGGTCAGTGCTTGTTTTGTTGTTGTTCTTTGCAGATTAAGACATTAATCTATCATAAAAGTGCATGCATGTTTGCCACTCTGCTGGGAACTTTGTTAAATAAGATTTGGTGGAAGATGTTAAAAACTATAGTGACTTTTATTTTCGTCAACAGGAAAATGGCAAATAGTTGTGCTAGCCCTTTAAGGTTTGTGGTTTGCCATATCATGGTACCATGTAAAGTACTTAAATCATGTTAAGTGGGACCAAAAAAAGCGTAAGACTGTACAAAGTATGTTTTATATGAAGAAAAACTACTGATTTGATTGTGAAATTCAGTCTCACAGGAAGTTCCATGCCCCTCGGCATGGACACATGGGGTTTCTGCCCCACAAGCGAAGCAAGAGGCACAGGGGGAAGGTCCATTCGTGGCCCAAAGATAATCCCAGTCATCCCGTCCACCTCACCGCCTTCCTGGGATATAAGGCCGGCATGACCCACACACTGAGAGAGGTTCATCGTCCTGGACTCAGTATGTACATCAAGTCTTTGCGCCACTGTTGTAATCAAAGTCTCAGATAATGTTTTACTTTAGGTTCTGCAACCTTTGTAATCAGACTGAGATATTTCAAACATATGGGGCAGTCATAAAGCATGCAGTAAAAGTCCCATCTCTTTCTCAGAGATATCAAAGCGAGAAGAAGTTGAGGCAGTCACCATCATTGAGACTCCACCTGTCATTGTGGTAGGGGTCGTGGGATACATCAAAACCGTCAGAGGGCTACGGTGCTTGAAAACGATCTTTGCTGAGCACCTTAGCGATGAATGCAGACGGAGATTCTACAAAAACTGGTATGTGGTGTGATTCCATCTCAGATGCAGTTGACTGATTATTATTTCTTATTAAAGCTTGTCTTTTACTTTGATGTTTCAGGCACAAGAGCAAAAAAAAGGCTTTCACCAAATACAGCAAAAAGTGGCAGGATGAGACCGGGAAGAAACAGCTGGACAAGGACCTCTGTGCATTGAAGAAATACTGCTCAGTCATCCGGGTTATTGTTCACTCCCAGGTATGGGCTCAGACATCAATCCTACTTCAATAACCAGTGCCATGACCTGCAGCTGTTCACCACGTTCTGCCAAAGGCCAGAAGGATCATCCTCTTGACCACATAAGGCAGACAGAAAGGGCGCCAAATCCTTCATAGGGTCCACTGCCAGCAGTAACAGCCTTAAAAAGGAGGAGGGGGCTGCCGGAGTTTCAGATGACAGTTTAAAAATATTTTCCCTGCAGAACCTGGCGTCTGAACGGATTTTCCCTTAGAATCCTATCGTTTTATTGGAATTGTTCTACTTATGTGAGCCGTATTCTGAATTTTGCTGCATGCAAACATTTTAGTATTATTATTTGCTAAAATCCTCCTTTCAAGTGACTTTTATTTCCCAGAATATAAACTTCAGTAATTCCAAAAATAGTGGATTCAAAGGAGACCTTGGTCTCAAAACAACATAAATTAGGAAAACATCTGGGTTATTATCCTTATTTTTAATGGATTCTTTGTTTCTACAGATGCATTTGTTGCCCATGAAACAGAAAAAGGCTCACATCATGGAGGTGCAGCTGAATGGAGGCAGCCTCTCAGACAAAGTTGACTGGGCCAAGGAGCATCTGGAGAAGGCTGTTCCCATATCAGCTGTGTTCTACCAGGATGAAATGATTGATATCATTGGTGTCTCCAAGGGGCATGGCTTCAAAGGTAGCAGATGTGCTGGAAAACATGAAATAGGGGTCCAAATCGGACAAGTCAGTCAGCTTTTTTGGGGGTTTTGTTTGGTCTGATAGGTGTGATTAACCGCTGGCACACAAAGAAACTACCCAGGAAGACTCACAAAGGCTTGAGGAAGGTTGCTTGTATCGGAGCCTGGCATCCGTCTCGTGTGGGATTCACGGTGGCTCGTGCCGGGCAGAAGGGATATCATCACCGCACGGAGATCAACAAGAAAGTCTGTTATCAACCGAAACAGGAAAGAAAAAGCTTCCTAAAAATCTGTTTTTGATGACCACGTTTGTTTTTTTCTCAGATTTACCGTATTGGTCAAGGAGTTCACATCCAGGATGGGAAGGTGAGCCGAAACAACGCCTCAACTAGCTATGACACAAGCCAGAAAACCATCACTCCTATGGTACGTCTCTCTTTATGTTCTAAATATTTGCTAGGCACAGAAGAAAAACCTAAATATGCTTTCATATATGCAATAAAGAGTGGTGTAGAAGTCATTATTTGTCATTTTGCTATAATTTTCTCCTCATAGGGAGGCTTCCCCCACTATGGTGAAGTGAATAATGATTTTATTATGGTGAAAGGTTGTGTGGTCGGAGCCAAGAAACGTGTTCTTACAATCAGAAAGGTATAGATGGACTACAACAATGTAATTTGTTGCTGAAGCCCTCTGACTTTCAAAGCAGGAGGTCAAAACTTGAACGCAGGTAACGTGTGTTTTTCTTCTTACAGTCTTTGCTCACGCACAGATCTCGCAAAGCCGGCGAGACCATCGAGCTCAAGTTTATTGACACCACTTCCAAATTTGGTCACGGGCGCTTCCAAACTGCACAGGAGAAGAGAGCATTTATGGTAAGGATGAGAAAAAAATGTCACATCTGAACATCAGGAAGCAAATAGAAGAATGAGAGATGCATATGAACGCGTATAAAGCTCAACTCTCCATGTCTCCAGTCTCCAACTCTCCCTTTTTCTGCAGGGGCCGCTAAAGAAAGACGTCCTGAAGACAATGCCAGAACCTCAATCAGAGGAAGCCTGAAGAAGACTCTATTTGTGGGGTTTCTCACTTGATAATAAAACCATGTTTAACAAATTAGTTTTTTATGTGATTATTTGTTTTTCTCCCAATCTGTTATGAGTCTATTTATGCAAATTAGGCTCCTTGCTTTTTTATTTGCAACTGAAAAAAATACACATTTTATAAATGTCTAAATAAACTTTATTCAATGTCAAGAAATCACTTAAATTTTCCGTCCAAAGCCTTAGTAGTTTAGTTTCCCCTTTGGTGATGCTGCCCAGCTTGAGCAAGACGGATGTGCATTCAGTTTTTCAGGATTCCAGCAGGGGGAACTGTTGCATTAGTTCTTTTTTCATCACTTTCGTCACTACAGAGTGGCCTCTAGGGGGCTCTACTCTGTCAGGTACTCCTGAGACTCCACGGATGATTGGCAGGAGGAAGAATGAACAGAAGACTGGTGGGATGCAGCTGTGTTTTCCAGCCCAGATGTCATCAGAGGCAGATAAAGATCATCCATGTTGGGCATCACAAATACTTTCTGCTCAGACGTACAGAAAAACAAAGCAGATTGAATCAGAGCGGAGACCCGTGCAGTGAACAAACAGACGCATGGGGGAGACTGACCTGGAACTCACACTGCAGTTTTCTTTCAATCCACTCAGTCACATGAGTGAAGGTGACTTCCCGCTCTCCCAGCATAGGACGCACATGAAGGTCTAACCTGGGAGGCACTCTGAAGCTGTACCTGAAACAGCAAAGAGAGATGGTGGCAAACAAATCCGGAGCTTTCTGATAAAAAGCGGAGACTGTGCTCACCATATCCTGTCTGTAGGGGGAGGAGGAATGTTGACCGCCAGAGTTCCAGAGAGCTCCAGAACCTCAACACTGAGCATCAAAGGCATGTTGGACACCTCCGCTATCTTCTTCCTGATGTACTCATTTTCTGTGGCCTTCTGGAAATATTTAGACTTTGCTATCTTGTCAACAAATTTGAGGATTTTTCTACCTGTGCTGCCACCAGTGTGCCTGTGGACGTCATACAGTTTAAGTTGTTACTCATGACTTCTCCAGGAGGGCACGATTACCTTTTTAATTTCCGCTTTGTACGACATTTATGAAAACACACAAGTGAAGCGGACAAGTTACCCATCAGCTGGTGTTCCGCTGCTTTTTTCCCCCTGAGATCCCTGCAGCTCAAACGCAGGAATTTCTTCTTCATCAGAGGATCCTGCGCTTGATGACTCCTCATCACTATCAGCCAATACACACAGCCTTGCCTTAGAGCTGAAAAACACACCAGTTATGCTTTAGTGCTAGCTTCAAAAACAGACTTTCCTAGTAAACCAGAACACCTTTGCTTTAAGAAATGTTAAAGACCCACTGTGATGATGTTTTTAACATGTTTTTGGGGGCATTTCTCATGACAAAGGACAAATATATTTAAGAAAATTTAGCTCAAATTTGCATTCTTTGTATTTCTTTGTTCAAATTGTTGTGAATTGGTAGCAGACAAAAAGAGTGACGTTTGAAAACGAGCTTATTTGTGATGTAGAAAATATGCTTGGTGGGACACAAGCTTCGCAATGGAGAGGGAAAGGGGGGCGGGGTTGCTCAAAGTCAACAGTCCACAACTCAATTCCTAATGAATTCCTGCCGCTCCGCAGAAAGTGTCCAGCAAAGCGACACAAGTTGTTTGACTTTGGCTAAAAATGGGATCATCATAATTAAAAGACCACTGGGAACACTTTTAGAATAGATCAAAATATGATGGGAGTGGGTCTTTAAATGATGCCTACCCAACATGTTGAGTTTCAGGAACACTGTGAGCATCATCCTCTTCCTCCTTTCCCAGCTTAGAAAGGTTCATCTTAGTCTCCAGGGTCATCTGAAGGCAGCCTGTGTACACCACCTCCAGCTCCAGCCACAGGCCTTGGAGTCAAAGGAGGTGAAGGGAGTTATCCGGAAAGAAAACCACAACTGACAGCTATCTACAACAATTTTACCCTCAAAAACTGGATGTTTCGACAACTTCCCAAAAGTAAAGGCAGTTTTGGATAACACTTAAAGGAGACTAGAGTTAAAATCTCCATATTGTTCAATCTACAATGTTTTTGAATAAAGCTGAGTTTGATTTAGAGGCAAACACAACATCTCTTCTTGATTCTTTGGATAAGCAGCACACGGCTTTGGCTGGTTCTTGATGGTTAATCCGGATGAGAGGATTACTAATCGCTTCAGAAAGGAAGACAATGGAAGACTATCAAGTTGTGCGCCACAAACCCCTGAACCCAAACATTTAGATTGATTCCATGATTTAGCTGCAGTGGATAAGACGGACGGGCATGCATTAGTGGACATGTCAATGTCCAGCACTCACACAGTACCTCTGCGATCCAGTGCAGGTTTGGACGTATGTAAGACCTGAGGAAGGCAGGTACCCATGTCCAGATCAGCCAGAGTCAGCTCATTCATGAAATATGGCAACTGTCAGACAAACAGAAGGGCTTTTTCATGATAAAATGGCAACACTGAGGCAAATATGCTAATTTCAAAAGAAAAGACTGAGTAGGAATTTCTGCTGGGGGAAAACTTGCTTGAATAAAAGAAAGGTGTAAGACAGGAAGAGCTTGAAATGATTAATGTGATGCTGCGGTCCCATCGGTGTAAATCTGCACTTCTGCCTTTGAAAGCAGGGAACCTGTGCCATCAGCAGAATCCCTCACACAGACACAACACAACTTTTTTTTCCTGTTCACAAGACTGAAATCTTCTAAGATTGCACACAGCTCATTTCCTCCTTTCTGTGCCCTTCATTTCACTGGCGTTTTTTCCGTGTTGATCCTGATCTAAAGATGTTCAACATGTCCTAATAAGCGATCTTAGTCCTCCCTTGCCTTAATCTTGCTGAGTTTCTTCTGGATCTTATGTGCCACCTGGTCAGTCCAGTATTTCTCTCCCAGAAAGTCCCAGAATATCCTGCCCACCAGGCAATTCACCCAGGAGGGCTGGCTCTCCGCAGAGCATCTCACTGAATCAGTGGCTGCAGATGGATCAACTCCTGATTCACCTCCAGATCCATGATCTTCAGAATGAACCTGCAAGACATTAAAAATGATAAAGTTAGAATATTTGGGAGCAGATTTGGAAAAAAAAAACAGCATTTCTGACATGGACTACTTATCAGTGTCAGCCACGAGGAGAAAAGGTTGAAAAATAGTAGGGATAAGAAGAAAAAATAAATGTTCAACCTTTCTGCAAGTCGAAGGGCTTCCTTTATCGCTTTGGCATGGGCTGAGGGCGGGGCTGCACCTTTTTGAGCCGATCAGTTGAGTCATGTAGGTGGTATAGTCCAGCATCGCTCTGGATTTTACGGAGAGGTCATTCGGATCCTCTCCGTTTTCCTTGAAAGCATCTCCAATATTTGATGTTTCTAAAAGACAAATCAAATTTAGATTATAATAAAGTAACTGCGGTCACCGATGTCAGGCTTTAATCGAAACCCTTGCCTGTATTCTCCTCATTGCTGCTCACAGCTTCAGCTTTGGAAGCTAACAGAAAGTGTTGAAACCACTCCTCTTTTTCTCTTCCTGTGCGGCCAAACAGGTAGAGGGTGACAGGGGAGCGCTGGCCTGGGACGGTGTGCCACTCTGGCTTCTCTTCCTCCCCTTGCCCTTCATCAAAGGTTTCCTCCCTCACCTCACCTTCAGCCAGGGTGATGCATATGGGATACTTCCTATTCCATATCCTCTTACGAGCCAAACCGGGAGGCTCTAATGAAACCTGGAGGAAAAGACGGTTTTGTTGAGATACCAATTGGTCAGACAGTAAACACAACGATGACAGTCGTGTTCGCTGAGTGCATCAGGCGTTCAAGTCTTTCACCTCTGCGTTGGGTGACAAAGCAGGTGCAGAAAGATGAGACTCAGGTGAGAGGTCACCTGGACTTTCTCTTCTGCTCCCCTCAGACTATCAGGTGAGTTTCACGTCTCCCTTGCATCACACTGACCTTACTGTTTGCCAGCTGGTAAATGTGGGCGTGTAAAAACGCCGCCTCGTGGTGCGTCTCTTTGAAGGAAGCCCACCGGGGAATGTTGGCACGTGGGTAGGCCAGACGTAGCCGGCTGCCATCCAGCGTCACAAAAACCGAATGAGTGATGGAAGGATGGAAAGTCTCAGGGTCATAGCTATATGATTCACTCATCCAGCCCTGAGAAAAAAAACGCACTAAATGCACTTTACTGTGGATACATGCAAACATCTAACATTGCAATGATACAAGCTCCCCATTTTTGTTAGCTGCACATGGTGAGACAGCCACATCTGCTTTTACAGCAGAAATGTCTGAAACTAGTTTGATGGAGCCATTTTTAAACTCTGAATTGCTCAGTCTGCTTGGCCCGGAGGCAGTTTTTTGTGCAGCAATCACTGCGTAGTTTATCTATGTTGCTTCACCCGCTGCGCACTTGATTTCCATGTAGTCAAAGCAGGTAAACAAAGCAGCCTGAGACACTCTCCTGCATACGAACTACATTCATTACATTGCAGCCATTTCCTTGACTGTGTTCTTTTGAATCAGGAATTACCTCTAGAGAGCCGGGATCAGTGAACTCTCTATCCAGATCGTCTGTAATTGTGTGGCTCCGAAATCCTGTGTTCCCTCTGGAGCCTGCATGTCTTGGGGAAAACACAAACACCACTACCAAGCCCAGCATAAACCCACACGCCACCCCCAGGGACAGACCTGTAACATAGGATGGCAGGGGCAGCACGAAAAAAGCATAAGCCAGAAGTCCCACAGGGAAGAGCCAGTGAATGGGAAAAGCCGAACCCATGATTGTGACTCTAGACTTGGGATGAGTTCTCCGATGTGTCCGCCCATCCTGGAGCTCCACCACCTGAATCACATCCCCGTAAGAGCAGATTTGTAAGTGTCTGTCTTTTTGTTGGCTGCGCTGCTCTGGGCTGTTGCTGGATTTTATTGGGGAGTCCCTCTGGAGTCTTCTGACAGGACTGTCACATGTGGATTTGTACTCACCGTCGGTCCTCCTACATCTCAGGTCTGAATCTTCACTGACGCTGCTTCTTCTGCAGCCACTTAGGGAAACTGACACGTCCTCTGGAGCTGACACCTTCCCTTGCTTGGGACTCCCGGAGCTCTCGTCCCCCATGATCTTACTCAGCATGCTGAGTGGATCCTGCATCGCCTCGGAGAACTTCCTCCGTGTGTCCTCCAACTCGGCGATCAGAGAACTTCCTCGTGGTTCAGTGGGAGACAAGTTGCCTACAGAAGGAGTTAATGTCTCATCTTCATTTTGATTCCGTCCTCTCTCCTCAGGCTTATCCTCTGGGATCTTCTGGTTTGTCTTCCAGGGATGCAGATGAAGCTTGGAGTCAGACATTGAGAGATTGACCTCAGGCTCAGACCTGCGCGAGATCTCCGTGCTGAAAGACTTAACCAAGCTGAGGAGCGGCTTGCCTCTCAGAGTGCTGTTCTCTCTTGGCTTCAGGTCTGTGGAGGAAGACTTGACCAGGCCGGTGGTCATGAGGAGATCCTCTGACATCATGGACAGGTCAGATAAAGATCCTGGTGATGATGGGGAGTGAGGTAGGTAGAGGGGCTTGGACCGAAAACTTTGGCCCAGATCCAAATCCATCCCTGTGAGGTCCGACTGACACTCCCTGGTTTGAGGTTTGTCTTTTGTAAAAGCCACAGAGGGGCCTTCATCACTGCGGTCCAGACTGAAGATGAGTTTACTTTCCTCCATGATCCCAACAGTTGTGTGGATTTTAGTACCAACTAGTTGATGTAAACTTCTTGGTTTTTAGCATCCATGTCAGACGCTGAAAAAAACATGTGACACATAAAAAAATGATGTTGGTTACTTAATCCTCTAATATTTGCAGATTTTTTTTTACTTTTTAAAAGTGTATTTAATAAAAAACATGCAAGAAATTGTTTTTGCCCATTATGTATAAAGATCTGTTTGGCTTTTCTGCTTTTAAACATGACATGTCTTCACTCTCCTGCAGAAAATCAAAGAATTATTCCTGACTTGGATCCTTCTGTAACAGGTTCATCATGCCTGGAATCATGCTGGGGTTGCAGGTTTTATAGTAAGTGTCTGGAAAACCCCTAAATTCTTCAAAACGCAGAAAAACCCACAATTTTATCTCCTTCGTGTGTCGCAAATGTGCAATGTACAATTGAATCCAAGACTCACCTTTAACAAAAAATAAAAATAAACACAGAATATATTTTTATTTGAAATTAGAAACTAATTCAGGCATTAAGGAATTAAATCAAAACATTCTTAAAATTTATGTCAACCAAGCTTCAGCTAAAAATGAGAGCAAACAAAAAACATGTCGAAAATGTGCTGAGTTTCCTCTGTCTTGACCTCCTGGTGCAGAAAAAAAACCTGTCAAACAGAGGTCAGTCAGGCTTTTCCTAGGAGTTAACTCTTCTTTATTGTTTGTCCTACAAAACAAATATTAATAATTAATATTAATCTTTACGTTTATGTGTGTATAACAAAAGTATTTTAGTTTGTGATCACCTAATACAGGGACTATACTGCAAAAGTAGACTGAAAAAAATCCCCAAACTCACATTACTGTTTTCACAGAAGCAACAAAAATGTATTTTTTTTCACTGGAGAAATTTGATGCTGAAGTCTAATATTAATTCCCTGCATTTGTGTGTCATCACCCATGCAGGGCAGGGTGTCAAAAACAATCAGCCAAAAGTGCTGCTCCTTCAGCAGGTCAGTTGCTGCAGACTGCTTTAAATTACGCCGATCAATTTCTCTTCAGAAGTCCAGCTGGAATTCGGTTTTGCTGACAGAGAACAGAAGGTATTTGCTGCTGAGTGGAACGCAGGAATGCCTGAGTGTTGGCAGCATTCCAGTTCAGGTTATGGATTCATTTTTGCTCAAATAAGAAAATTAAAAAATACCAGCAACGCCGAAGAAAAGGATTTTCAAGGAAAAGATCAGATCCCAAAAGTAAAGTAAAAATTTATTTGCTGATTTTTAAAGTAATTACAGTGTCAGCCAATCACCTGCAATATTTGGGTATCTGGCTGTGAAGAAAAAGTACAAATAAACTTAGAAATAAGGATTATTTCATAACATGACAAACAAAAACTTGGCAAAGAATAAGTGAGTTCTTGTTTACCCAGGTATCCTTGATTGTTTGTGAACTCAAACCTAGTTTTACCTACTTAACTTAAAGGTAACCTAATTGACCTAAATCCTGTAAGCAGTGGAAGCAACTTGGACCAGACTTGACTCACCCTGAACATGGGTGTGACACATGCTGAATTTGATTAGTGAAAAGATTTATAAATCTAAAAAAATCCTAGCTTTTAAAAAAAGAAATCACTTTCTTTCAAGCTCTGTGCCGCTCTCAGTCTGTCAATCCTGGATTAGGTTTGATCAAAAGATTAAAAGGAGACAGAAAATGATTTTTCCTGCAGGAGATAAAAATACATTTTACAAAAGTCATTAATGTTCTGCGGGGTCAAGTGAAGAGTGGCACCAGAAGACAGACAGGATGATTATTTCTAATGCTAAATCCTGACCCAAGTGTGATATCTGAAATGTGATGTTTGACACATTTAGCTACAACTTTTGTCACTGAAATAATTTCTTTTGAGCTCTAAAGTTATTTTCTCCCCAAGGAGAATTTGTCCATGTCCTCTCACTTCTAAGTCTACCAGAAAAACCACAATATTTTCCAAAATGCTCTTACCTACAGGTGAAGAGGAGAAGTCTGGAGTGAGGAAGGCTTCATGCAGATTTCTGTTTTGAGCTGCATTGTGCCCTCATGCTGCAGTTCTTCAAATTCCTGCGGCACATTTGCTCCTCTGGCGGCAGATATTCCTCCAACTTTGCTGTCATTCTTGAGCGCCTTCTTCCTCACGTCAATCAAAGTTCCAAACGCAGCATCTGCAGTTCAGCAAGCATCGGGACGCAGCACCTTCCTGGCAACATCCCTGCTCGCTCGCTCGCTCGCTGCAGTCCAAAATAAAATCAGATGCCTGAACGACTGCATGCGCAGGAGACCTGGCGGCATGGATGACACTTTAATCCAGATTATACGGGTGAGACCAGCAGTTGCCATGCAGGGAGAGAGTTGTGTGAGAGGTTCTGCGCTAGGCATGAAAACAGACGACTGGGATGAACTCTCCAGCACCGCAGTGCGTGCGTGCTGGCTTATGCAATTACACAACCTGCAAGAATTCCAGTCAGAGGAAGACTATGCCCTTTAAAAACATGAACTTGCATAGTTTACATAAAGTCTATTTGTTTTAGTTTAGCTGTTGAAAATAATAATAATAATAATAATAATACACACATACATAAATACATACATACATACATACATACATACAAGATGGCAAAGTCAAACTGGGTTGGTCACGTACCTTATGTTAACTCTGTGCATGCTAACAATGTCACTTTTAATTTAAATGTTTTCATGCATTCTAGACATTTTTATTATTTATGTCCTTACTTTTCCATAGGATCTGACATTAAACTGCAATGACAAGGCAAGGTGGGGGAGACATGAATGAAAAGTGCGTCCCAATCAAAGCATTAACATCTAAAAGTTTTAAACAAAAAAAAAGTACAAATAAAAGTTGAAACAGGAAAAAAACAGGAAAAAAAATAAAAATAATTACAAAACTTTTGAATGAATGAGAACAGGTAAATGAAAAAGAAAACAGAAAAAAAAATATATATATAGATATATATCTATATATATCTATATATATATAGATATATATATAGATATGTAAGCGTTTGTCCTCGTTCAACAAAATTCTTTGGACAAAAGAAAAAAGCAATCCCAGTCACAGCTTTTATTTTGAAGGCACTCCAAACAAACCAGAAGTCGTGTTTTGTTGGCCGGATGTTTTGTTTCGTTCTGCGAAGGCAGATTAACACCGAGCACCTTAAGCAATGTCGTTCTGCTCTTTCTTCGGTGGAGAGGTCTATAAAGACCACTTTAAACCAGGTAAGTTAATATTTTTAATGAAATAGACCAAAAAAAGTTAATTTTATGAAATCTATGAATGGACGAACTAGCTACTGTGTTTTTTTAGACACTTCAACTTAAATGAAAGTACGTAGACTTCTCTTCTTAACTCATTTTCGGTGGTCATATTTGATGTGAAAACAACACGGAGTTCAAAAAGAAAAAGTTTGACCACACAGAATTGTAATTTTTGATTCAAACGTCCTTAAAGGTCTGTTTAGCGAGGTGATTTTGTAACGGTGGGGGTCAGGTTACAAAACAGAAACACGTTATAAAACGCACACGTTTACAAATCGAGAAGCAAAAGTCAGTTCAACAAATGTAGCAATAAATCGTTGAGAAATGAATTAAATCTTCTAAAATTATGGGGGGGAAACTATTATCCATTTCATTTTAACAGTATGTTCTTCAGGCTAACAAGACTCTATAAGTTGATCTAATCTAAATGTTTCTCTGCTCATCTTAGTGATTCTTCAGTTCTAAATGCTGATAGAAACTTCAGGTTATTTATTTGCTTTTATTTGTTTATTGTTTGTGTATGGCAGGTGTGAATTACACCCTAGTCTCCATGGGCAGAGATGTCATGACAGAATTGCATGAGAGACTGGACACAAATCTCAGATATCTGTGATGACATTGATGGATTCTTTGACTCCGCCTCCAAACCATCTGCCCTCTATGTCCACAATGTGCAGTTTATGTGTCCACTTAACCAGCGTAACCAGTGTTTGTCTCTGTGTCTTTCTGGGTTTGAACACATCGGAGATGCTTTGTGTGTGTTGAAAGTTTCTTGATCACACAGAAGAAGGGAATTCCCCGTTACTCCTCTTTTTTTTCTTAACTTATCCCAAAGTCCAGCTGGGATAACTGTAGATATTTTCCTCTAAATTTGTTGCCTTATTTACCAGTAACACTCACAATTATTTACCTGTTTCGTTCCTAAACGAGCAGCACTGGAACTCTTGTTCTATTCTAAGCCATCGTGCTGGTTTTTCTTTTAGGGATCTATGTGTGCTCCAAGTGTGAACACCACTTGTTCTCCAGCCGCTCTAAGTACGAGCACTCGTCCCCGTGGCCGGCTTTTACTGAGACCATTCGTGATGACAGCGTTTCCAAACACGAGGAAAGACCAGGCGCATACAAGGTGCCTTTAAAACAAAACTGTTAAAGCTCTGTGTTGATCCGTTTTAATAATAACATAAAGGGGCAACCGTTACAGTTTAAATTGCAAGTACCTTCTGAAAGACCTGTTCTAGCGACAGATGTCTTGTTCCAGGTGCGATGCGGGAAATGTGGAAATGGACTGGGTCACGAGTTTGTAAATGACGGTCCGTCCAAAGGGCTGTCCCGCTTCTGAATATTCAGCAGTTCACTGAAGTTCATCCCCAAAGGTACAATCTGGTTACATTGATGAAGCTGAAGCATAAAAAAAGTCTTTGAATGTGTGGAAAGAACTTCCAAAAAAATGTAGCCTGTGTTTTCTCAAGCTTTCATCATATTATTGCTTTAAAGGTTGTGCAATTGTCTGCTGTTGAATGCATTCTGCAGATAAGGTGGACGGACAGTAAGTGAGCTGTCACAAAGAAATGCCGCAAGACTGGAAGTTTCCCTCTGCTGCTGATGGTGTGGACAGCGAATGAAGCGTTCTGGGACAAAGCCCGGTCCGGGAGCACCAGAACGCCGATGAGTCTTGACTTCACTGGACCGCAAAGACAGAGAGAGAACTTCTGTTTTTTTGCATGTGTTTTTTATGCAATCATTAAAAATGTAGTCACTAATTTGATCTCATTAAGCAAACCTTTGCTACTGGTAATGATAACTTTTTTATGATATTAAAAGCTCTTACTGAGGTAGAGATCTGATATTTGATCATATTATCTGTACGTGGCTTCCAGAATATATAAAAATATCCAGCAGGACTGAAACTATTCAAATTTCCTGATCAGTTTTTTCACTGTTTGATGCACAGAAATAAACATATTTTAGAAAGAAATTTCTTTTTGGATGTTTTTTACCGCTTTGTCCCTCGCATGGTTTTCTAAATTCAGAGCATTTTCTAACTTCTGCCACTAGGTGGAAGTTGTGACATAAGGATCAGGTGTTACTTAAGAGCTACCAGCTGTTGACACTGATCTGTTTTTTTCCATGTTAAGCGCAGTTACTGTTTGCTAGTCTTTGGTTAATACCTAACTGAACATTATTGATAATTGTCAAACTTTTTGGCTTCAATCTGACATGGAGGGAATGTCTTATTGCTCCTTTTCGGATGGAGAATGTTTTAAGAATCACTTCCAGCCAGGTGAGTGTCAGAGAAGTTCCATGTGAAGCAGAGATCCCAGTTCACGTTTAGAAAATCTGTTTGGTGTACCCTTCTCTTAGGTATATACGTTTGTGCTGCATGTGGCCATGAGTTGTTTTCCAGCACTTCAAAGTTTGAGCATTCTTCCCCATGGCCTGCCTTCTCAGAGACCCTACATAAGGATAGTGTGACCAAACATCCTGAAGCATGGGGACCTATCAAGGTAGAATAACTGGTTTCAATATGGAATAAAAAAGCATCTTAAAGGCCCCTTTTTATTTAAGGTTTGTTGTGGAAAATGTGGCAATGGACTGGGCCATGAGTTTTTATATGATGGACCGAAAGAAGGTCTGTCCCGATTCTGAATTTTCAGCAGCTCACTGACCTTCATCTCGAAAAGTGAGTGTCATCTCTCGGCCCCAATCCTCCCAAATGCCGCAAAATTATTCTTATTCCAGTGCATATTTGTTTTTACTTTTCAGAATAATTTATTTCCTTTTTTCACAGGTTAGAGGGCTGTTGAAAAGAGGGATTTATTTTTTCTGCTAAAAGTGTCCACGATGGATGAAGAGCTTTGTGGAAAAATCCCAAATGGAAATCCAAAGCTCTGATGTAACAGGAATTTTCTGAACAACAATGAAAGATTGAAACTGACTTTTTACAAGTCAATGTTTAACATTTCTATAGCAAGGGTCAGTTTAAATGAACCAATTTACCTGGTAGTTTCTCAAAAGTGTATTTACGAGATTTTACCACTAGATGGTGCTGTATCAAAACTTTCTGCGTATTTGGACAGATTTTTTAAAATTCTATTTATTTTGAACAAGTGAATACTTTTTTTTCACGTGTCAGTCATTGCAAATAAATGTGCATAAGAAAGAAATTCTGAATGAGATAGCACACTAATTACATGTTTTATTGTGTCATAAAGCATAGAAATAAAATTTTGAGTTGAAAAGATATGAAAAACCTTTTAAACACCATCAATTAATTAGAGCTGCTGCTTCATTATCAGAAACAAACATATTTAAGAAATTTATAGCACTGAGTAATCCTGTGTAATGCCTTCAATTTTGCCCTATAAATTAATCAAACAAAATTAATATTTTGGTCAATGGCCTTCAGTCAGAATTACAGTTGTGCGTTTGTGTTTTTTAATCTCTTTGTGAATGTAAATGAATTCCCTTATCTGATCAGAGAGGCTTTTGGTGTTGAAAAGTCTAACCTCAGACAAACAGCAACATACGTTTTCACTCTGCTATTATTGACCTAACTAAAATAAAGCCAAAAAGAAAGTCATATGGGGGCAGACGTAAGTACCCTCATGCTTTAAGAGCTTTGAGATCCACCTTTTAGATTTATAATTAGAAGCAGTCATTTCCAGTTTAACTCTATCGCTCTGTCACATCATTGAAAAAGGAATCTGACCCTTTTTTCTTTTTAACAGTACTATTTCTTTTTAAATAAAAGCTTTGAGGCTTTTTTTTTTTTTTGCAAAGCTCTTATAAGATGGATATAAGTATGGACAACTAAGATTTCCAGATTCTTGCCCCCAAAATCCAAACCTGATCCATCACAAGAATGAAATACTTCAGTATAAAGACCTCTTTGGTGTTTGGGTTAACATTTGTCCACATAGATCTTCCAATGACTCATTCAGATGTAAACGTCAGCTTAGGTTCTTTTTACAGCCAAATTAACTTCTTTTGTGGCCCCCACTTCCCAACAAGTGATTTGTTGGTCTAATTGTGCTGTCAAAAACTTTAAAATTAGCATGCTCACTGAAGCCTGCAGTCTCAAGATACTTTTAGTATTCCTCTGTGGAGTGCATGATCTCACCTAAAAGTACAGCAGCTGCCTTAAAAACTTTGCCATTGGAAACAATCTTTGCAACAGCAGAAAGATTGTATCAAAAAATTAGGAAATGTTTTTTTTTCTGAAATCTGTAAAGTGAAACAACAGAGACTTTTTTCTTTTCTTTTTTAAAGTTTTATCAAAACACTCATGAAGGCTCCAACCGAGAAAACAGAGATAACTTCGGAGGTCCTCACACCTAATGATCAATTCATCAAGATCTATTTACACACATTTTCAACTTAATTTTTATTTAAACAATGTTTACTACAAAAATGTCTACGTTTTGTTTGTATAATCCCAAAACCTTCATTGATCTCATTTATGATCCACCTATGTGCATAAAAATGTTTGGATCCGAAAAGAGAATGCTGAGATTGGCACATTTCTACACATTTGACAAAAAGCTACAATCTGTTTTAATCTGGGAGTTTAGTTTAATATTATTTTACTGTATTGAATAAAAAGATGTTGTTTTTACTATTATTAGACACACTTAAAAATACTTTGGGGTAGCCCATGACAGCTAATGGATTCTGCTGCTTGGTGTTCTGTTCTGGCTCTACATGGGAGTATTTTCAAATAAAGAAACAGCAGTTTGATTTTTTATTTATGTAACGACAAGCCAAATAATTCTGTGTGGCCCACAGAAAACAGAAAATGAACTTGTGGTGCTCAGGCCTAAAGCTCATCAGACTGAATTAAGGGAAAAAATCTGACATTTTCGGACAAAGTGAAGTTCTATACAAGATCAGATGATATAAAAAAAATCAGGATTGCAATCAAAGTGGCTGATATCTGCTGATATTTACAGAAACAAAAACTTTTCTTAAAATGGCATGCTGATACAAAAGCCTAACTGCTTTAAGCTACTGCAGTTTAAAAAATCATCAGGTAAACATGGTGGCGGAAGTGTAATGATTTGGGGTTTCTTTCCAGAATGAAAACCTGCCAGAGTTAATGAATGAATACACTGTGGACTTTTTGTCACAATTTTTAAATTGTGGAAATGTGGTTAAAGTAGAAAAAAAACAAAAACAAACAAAAAACAATCTAAATTTAATCTCAAATTTGCTAAAAGTTGAAAATAAAAACATTTGCTTACTGATGAAAACATGTAATTGCTGTCATAAGATAAAAATGTGCCTGTTTCTATATTTGTAATCTTTATGCACAAATGCATAATTATGTGAAAATATCAAATAAATATCACTTTTGGGCCTACTTGAAGGAATTTTGTTGTGTTTTTGCTCCTTAGCGATGTCTTCCATCCTATAAAGTAGTTCCTTTTGGAGGATGAAGTGGTGGAATCTTAAACAAAATGAAGATGTGGGGGCGCGTTCAATGACTTTCATGCTTTTTGACTGTCTGGGATGAGCAGGTGTGTCTCTGCTCTTTTCAAAGACTGCAAGATCAGAGAGGGAGATGAAAGCATTGGAGTTAGCTGAAGGATTAGGAGAGGAAGTGCAAACGTGTAGAGAGAAAATCTCGATAAACTTTGTTTAAAGCACATTTGATATTATATGCGTCTGTAAGGTTAGGATCAAAACCTTTTTTATACTGGGTGTCCCAGAGAAGGTCTGCTTCAATTTTTGGTGTGCTTTTCTGGTACAAATCCCCTCAACTTTTAGTGGTTGCCTCCAATAATTATCTATACATTTTCAACTTTTCCCTTTGGTGTTTTAGAAGCTGGAAAGACTTGACACCCTCAGCAACAGACAGCCTAAAAACACAGCTGTAAGACTGAAAGATGAAGAGATGAGGAAAGGATGTTGCCTAAGACACAGGGCTGTAATTAGTTTCTGCTATCAGACTAGGAGTCTTCTGACTGGCAACCAGACACAGATGTTTAGCCAAGAGGAAGCAAACAGGAAGAAGGAAGTGGTAATCCACTGATGGAATCACTCGTTCCTTGACCTCTGGGACTCGTCCTGCTCCAAAGCAAAATAGGGCCCTTAATCGCATTAAACCGCTGCTTCAAGTCCTCCCTCCAGCTTCACCTCAACGTCCTGACTCACACAGGAGATCTTGTTTTAATTTGAACACACCCAATGCTGCTGCTGCTGAGACGAGGATGTTTACAGGATCTCCACCTGCTTCTGTTTGCATCCACAGAAAGCAACCCTCTTACCGTGACATTAAGTCCAAGTTCATCCAGGTGGGGTTCCCGAGAACCATCTGCCATCCAGGTCTTCACTCCACACAGAAACTGGGATCACCCTGTCGGAGGGCGAAAGTTCATTTATGCGTGACCATAAGACAAAATCCACAAAGTTGATGACAGCTTGTGGGTTTGCAGGCTGTGAGATATCTCCCTGCTGCTGTCCACGTTTCAGACACGTGGAGAACAAACACCTCTTATTGTGAGATGACTGAAGGACGACAGTGATATTTTTTTTTGCATAAATGCCATATAAATGAAGGTGATTTCTGCTTTTAATTAAACATTTTCCATCATTTTTTTTTATTATTCTTTAATAGCTGTAGACTAGTGTCAGGTTTGAAAGGGTTTGGCTGTTTACACAAATGAGAGTTAAAATATCAGCCAATTAAAAACAAAGCAGCATATTTCCCTGTAAAATAATAATAAAAAAAAGACGTGAGTAAAGAAGAGGAAAAATTGACAAAAATAAAACCAAAACATATGGCCTAGAGAGCAGAGATTTAATATAGTGTAGGTGGATGAAATCATGAGTCATTTTTACAGAAAGTATGAACTTTAAAACCACAACAAATAAAAAAAAAAAACTAAAAATCACATAAGACAAGATCAGTGGGCATTTTTTTGGTACATCAACACAAAACAGAAAGAAAATAATATTTCAGTAGAACCAGGAAATAAATTGAGTAAATGTATCAAAAATGTTGTTAAATGAAAAAAATATATGAATTTATAATATTTATTTAATATTTGTTGATAGGTGGAAAATTACAGCTATAATGCAATCATTTTCATAAAAAAATACTAGACTTAGCTTGAAACAAATATAAAAAACGTATATATTCATGAAATATTATTTTCCTATTTTAGAATAATATATATAATAAAATAAACAAAACTTATGTTTTTGGTATATTTTTTCTGTCTCTAAAGTTAAAGTTTCGTGTACTTTCATTGTTCTTTTTTTTTACACTGTAGATTGAAATATAGTGAAGGTAAAACACATTTTTTGTTGTCTTTTATGAAAACAAAACTCATGGGAATAACAGTAAACCAAGATATTTCCTCATCTTTTATTGTTTGCCAACAGTTTGCTGCAATCACAACCTGTTGGAACCAGGGAGCTCCTTGTGAAAGTGTGCGGGCTGCCAGCTAAGAAAACAAACAACACAGAGAGTCAATGGTTTCTGCCACTTTATTGTCACCTTTATCCCACCATCACCTTCCTGTTTCTGAGAGCCTGGATCTTCAATAACGCAGACGCGTTTTGAACATTTGCATGTTTGCAAACATGACTCAATATCTGCACCGCGATCAGCTCCAGCCTGCAGACAGCTGCACGGTTTTGTCTCAGAGCTTCAAAGGAGGGCTTGAGGTATGTGGCACGGCTATTGTTCGTCGAGGAGAGGTTCCCGTGCGTTCTGGGATGCCAGACAGAGTGAAGGATAGGAGCCAAGCTTTTTTTTAAAGGGCCTCAAGTCAGGCTGGGCCCCAGGAGGATTGGAGAGGGTTTCTGATGAGTGATTTCAAAGGGGAGTTCAGTCACCGAGCAGTGATGGGCTGTGCAGTATGCTGCGTTTGTGTCAGTGCTTGTCCACATATGTCAGAGGGTTCAACATCAGAGTAGGTTTAAAGCATGCTTAAACCACCTATTAGTGCTTAGAGATGAAAAGTAATTACTGCGATGGTTTTTTTTTTGTTTTTTTCCAAACTACAGTCGCCCACTAACCAGAGCTCCTGATATTTGTGGCTGCTCATCCTCTCCCACTGTAACGCTAGCTTCCTTCAGATGAGATCCACTTCGGGATTGGCTGCACATTTAAAGAAGAAGCATGTTTGTGCACATTCAGTCTCCTTTTGATCCAGTGTTTTTTTTTTTTTTGCTCTTGCTGTCTGTGCCATACGCCGCACATGTACATGTAGCTGTTAAGATCTTGTGAACTCCCCACAGATCTGGAATGGGCTCAAACAGCCAAAATTGCTGCTTTGGCTGGGCTGATTGCTAACTTCTATGTAGCAAATCCTCAGAGGTGCCTTGGCTCTTTACTTAGGGGTTAATAATCTACAATCTGCATTAGAGACAGTGAGGTGCTGTCTAAACCTTCTGAAAATATGGTTGAGGAAAGTGTGTCTTTAAAAAATTAAAGATTTTATCAAGCGGAAAACAAAACTTTAAAGAAAATATCTGTAAATAAAATAGCAAATAAAGGGGAATAATATGGAGAGAATACAGGATTACCCTGATTTGTGCGTGCAAAATTCTTGATTTGTAACAAAATGTGCAAAAGTGACAAAAATCACACCCACAACTTAAAGTTTCAACAGCTTGAAACGAACTGCGCACTCAAATCAGGGTGATACCAATCTCTCCATAGAATAAAACCCATTTGGGATGTTTGTGTGCCGTCTGGATCTTTGATGGAAAAATTGGGGGAATTCCACAACCTCGACATTTTTCGTGCCCTCCAGCACATATTTAACAATTGATCTTTGACTCCTTTTGCTTCCTATCTTTAGTAACAAATGGTTAGACTTTATTAGTCTGACATTTCTGCAAGAAAAACAAATGTTTTTTTTTAACAAAATGCCTTTCAGTCAGTTTTGCATTTTCCACTTTCAAAGTCTCCTTTGAAAAAGGTTATTTTCAGTTAAAAGACACCTGAGGTGATGATTGAATAAAGCAGACACAATGAAATGATTTCAAAATTTGGAAAAGTCCACAGAAAAGCTTTCCCGCTCTCATTTGGATCAGCAGCTCTGCTGTGTCCCCAAAAAAACTCAGACCTCAAAAGCCCTAAAGTGGGACCAGATGAGAACGAACGGAAGGGGAGTTTGGTTTGTGTGTTTGTCAGCACGTGTGTTTACGGCGAAATTCTCTGAGGATTGAGACTCCAATACAAGCCGATACAACTGTTCTATTCCTTCCTTTAGGGGGGTTTTAAAAAGAGGACAGCTTTGTCTGATCCTGATGAACCAAAACTTTGACAGGCTCACTAATGGTTTTCAATCCTCTTTCTTCATACTTCAACAAAGATTAATGATGTAAATATTAAAACTGAAAAAAAATACATTTTTCAAAATAAACGATTAAAAAATATGCATTTTTTGCTACTTTTATATCAGATAAAGTTGACACTTTTCCTCCTGAAATAAACCGGATTTTCTTTGATGTGATCTGTTATCTGGATAGCAGCAGCAGTTTCTCCAAAACCCATTTATATCCGTCATTAATGCTGTCCTCACACATGGGTGTATTAGCTTAGCCCCTTTCCCCTAAAGCGTTGGAGCAAACCCACAGATGCTGGCTTTTGAGCTGGGTGCTGATAACAAGCAGGATGGTCGCTCCTCTGTTTACCCCAGAGGGCGAGGTCACCACCGTTTCCTGAAAGAAGATCAAGTTCTGCTTCTCAAAAGACGCAGACTATCTTGAATTTGGGTTCGGAGGCCGAGGCTGTGTTTCTGGATCTTGTTTATGTTGAAACTCTTCCTGTTGATGAGTTTTAACTTTGTGGATGCAGCCTTTAATTGAGTTTTCTGGCAAATTGAGTCAACCAGTTAGGTTTGGATGGAATGCCAGACCCCCCCCTCTCTTTATGTCCATCCAGGAAATCTGGACAGTTGAACTTGGTGAAATGTTAACATTTAAAAACCTAAACTTTACTAAAAAGGATTGAATGTCTTGGAATACAAAACACTTCCTGCACTTTTAAAAATGATTTGTACCAACATTCATGATAGACATGACAATAAAAATTGAGTTCATAATAACTATGTTCTTGTTATACCAGTGGTCTTTAGGAGCATTAATGTTCTAATATTTTTAAAGT
This sequence comes from Oryzias celebensis, assembly GCA_014656515.1. Taxonomy (NCBI): domain Eukaryota; kingdom Metazoa; phylum Chordata; class Actinopteri; order Beloniformes; family Adrianichthyidae; genus Oryzias; species Oryzias celebensis. The sequence goes on along the minus strand of BNCR01000008.1, from coordinate 11,766,673 downwards.
TTTATTTTTCCAAGCATATGGATTTTAGAGGACATGATTTTTGCATCTGAACCAGCCAGTGTAGATGAGGCTTTAGACTTGTTTGTTTGTTTACTTTTGTTTTTGAAAGTTGGGTCCAACAACTGAAGCTTTTCTTCCATTTTCTTGCTATGGCGCTACGTTTGTCTGGGAGCAAGCACAAATTCCCTTTAAAGTCCCACTCTGATTCATTTTTATCTATTTTAAAATCGTTCCCAGTGGTTTTTTGATTATGATTATGTCGCTTTGTAACCAAAATAAAAAACAAAACTAGTGTCGTATTCGAGGACATAGTTTCTGCAGAGCACAGGGAGTTTTAATTTTAATTTGAGTTGTGGGCGGCATCATAAGGAAAATGGTACAAGATGTTAAGAACACCAAAACACAATTTTCATTGGAGTCTGTCCTCTCTGGTGGTTTAAAAGTACGAGTTGATGTGGCATTTGAATTTCAGCTGCAAGACTTGACCTAGACTTCATGCAAAATGGATTTGCAAGCCTTCATTTCATCTGGAGCTGCAATCAAAGGTAATTGTTAGAAAAATATCATGGCTTTTCAAAATAAAATCCACCACATCATGTTTTACCAGATTAGTTCTGCTACATGTGCAGATGAAAACATGGAAAAATCACTCTTCCAACTGATTTTGAGAGCTTTTAGAGGCATTTCTTTGTGCTCAAGACAACCCCATACTCATATTTGGAAGGATTACCACAATTACCGCAATTTTACATTTTTTCCCTTCTTTATTAAATGTTAAAAAATGTTGCACATCTTTTCTCAGTCTCAGTGGAGAGAATATTTTGCTGCTAAAAAAATAGGTTGCTAAGCAAAGCGCTTAAACCCTTTGTCTTTTAGTTCTCATGCTGTGTTGAGGCCTTAAAATAAAAATTCTGCCTGCAAAACAACTTAAGCAGCTTTTTTTCAATGCAAACTTTTGCTTGATTTGACTCATTCTAGCAAATTTGGACATCAGTCCCTCAAATGAAACCATTCCTTTTTATTTTGTAATCATCTTGCAGCAGAGGCTGTTTTTTTTTTCTTTTTTTCGGTGGGTCATATAGTCAGTACACTCCCGTCCCTTTTGGCAAAAACAACCATCAGCATGTTTGCTGCTTGCTTTTTTGACTCACACACGATTTCATATTCCTGTGAAAGTCGACAGCCCCCACAGGGTAGAAGACTATCTCCCACTTCTGCAGCATGAAGCAGCCTGACACATGCCTGAAGGATCTCACAGGACAGGTGATCCTGCTCCTGCAGAACTTACTCAACTGGGAGGTGATAAACGGGGGACTTTTGTTTTTTTTAACCATCTGCCCCCCCTCTCTCGTTCTGTCTTTTTTTTTGTTTAATGACAGCTCCCTTTTCTCACAGTTGCTGTGACAGACTGGAATTTGAAAAACATGGGAAACTCCAGAAAGCGGAGAGACAAGCTGCTGTGGTTTTTTTTACCCCAGTAATTACAGTCAGTTAACACCCATCTGAGAACTGTTTGTATTTTTATTTAGAGAAACCAGGTTTGACTTGTTTACATAAATCAACACATAGCTGAGATGTGATTCAGCTTGGAGGAGAGAAGGTAAAAACTGGGGATCGTCTCCATTAGGTTTTGCCACTTCGGTCCAGTGTGATGCTGGATCGACGGCGTTTGTTTTTCACACACTTTGTGAAAGCAGATGGTGACAGTGACATATGAAAGTCGTGGTTGAGGTTTGGAAATGACGTCATGGCAATCAACATTTAGAAAGACCAAGTTTTCAGTGAAAGGAAGCCACAAGCATCTCACTGTGAAACTGACAGACTTAAGCGGAACAGCAGGTCTCCACATATAGATGAGTGCATGCATTTGTTAAAACGTTTACATATCCTTGTTAGAAGGCCATAAAACTGTATCCTCATTACAGCTCTATTTTGCATCCAAACAATGATAAAGCCTCTCAAAAAACTTAGCCAGAAGGCATGAAAATGCATCCTCATGTGATCACTTCAACATCTCTTCTTTTTTATCACACAGGAACAAGCACATACAGGCGCCCCTCACACACTCATCCGTCTCTGCTCCTCCACCCTTCCCAGCACATCCTATATCACTTCAGAGCCAACCACCAGATCCCAATTTTTTTTCACCACAGAGCTGTGGATTAGAAAAGAAGGCATTTCCTGACTGCTCTGTGGCTTATGCGATGACATGATTGTCGTTCAGCTTAATTCCCTTTAGGTTCCCGCTTGCCCGGTTCTACTTCTACATTAAAGCGTCGGTTCAGGGGGGGAGAAAAAAAAGGTGAAGCTGCTGTGCAGACATGCTTTCTGGAAAGGTATTTAGGGTTTTATTGTCAAGATGAAAGACGTTCTAAAAACAAATTGGGTTCTGCACCTGCAGAAGGTTTCTATGCTGAAAAAATATGTGAAAAATATCCACGTTTTAAATCTCACTTTTAGTCACAGTTAAACCTTCTCGATTTGGCAGCTGCCCAGATCTTACCCCAGTAAAACTGAACTTTTTTCCTTGGATATAAATTACTTCCATGCTGAACTCCAGGCACAGTCCGGGTCTGCTTTCAAGGCCTTTGGGAATATTGCATAAGACCCCATCCCATCTTCCCTCTCTGATCTTTGCAACATTGATCCCTTTAGTGATGTTTCTATAAAGCTGCAAGGCAAGTCTGAGAGTCTGGATGTCAAGCTCGAGGGCTAACATATCCAAGCACCTGTGTGAAGGTGGTGGAACGTGAGGGCGTGGAGGAAAAAAAAAAGCAAAGGCAGAGGGGGCGGAAAATCACATGTGGACAAAGAGATCAGAGTGATTTTGTTCGGTTTTCCATCTATCAGTTCTTGATGACTTTGCTTACGTTTGTAGACAAGCGCTGGGAAGATGAGGCTTTGCAGTTACTTTGTTGTCGGCTTTTGTCTTGTGTGATCCATACTTCCCGAGGGCACAACTATTACACATCTTTCATGTCACAGACAGAAAGCTCAGCCTCTGTTATTTCTTCAAAGAGCTGTGATTGAGAAACCACAATATGGGAATTGCACCCCCCTCCTCTCCTTTTGTTTTTATTTATTTAATTTATAGTTCACCGCTTGCCTAAAGGGAAATAAATCTATAAAGAGTGAATTTGTTTATTATTCACATCCAAATGAAATTATAAGGATTTGTTGCAATTAATTCCAGATGCAGCATCCGGTTGCATTTGTAGGAAACTACATTCATGCCTCCAAACTGCTAAACGTGTATCTCCTGCGGTTTCTAAGAACTGCTGCGATGGCTGAAAGCCGGGCAAATGGGCAACAGCTTCTTCCTCGTACTGGAAATTACAAAATGGGAGTGGAACAGTCACTCTTTTGCTGTGGAGGATTCGTAATTGGCGGTAATGGGTGACACATGTAGGAGCCATCCGCAGGCCTCTGCCGGTGGAAATCTATCTGTGGTAGGGATGCAGCACCGCAGCACACCTGCAGGCACAACAGATGGCGCAAAAACAAAAAAAACGTCGCACATCAGTGCATGAATTCCTGCACACGAGCACAAAGACATGTTGTGCAGCCCAAATCCCTGGTGCACAAATGCAGCTCACAACCTGCATGTTACAGGGTTTTTTTTCTGCTCTCTAATCTTACTGTTTATATTTCTAAGTCCAAACCTGTCAGGGAAAGTTCTGCTGGAACAATTAGCATGGGAGAAAAGTAAATAAAATATCTGATCAAAGAAAAGCCTGGATCTTGACCTCGTTCTGACCGAATCCACAGCTCGCTGAGCGGCAGGCTGCTCATTCCAAAGCTGTGAATTCCTCGCTGCCAGGCTGGTCTCTGTTTCAATGGATTTACAAAGATTTCAAAACATATCATTATTCTATATTTGCCCGGGTCGTGTAAAAAATCCACAGAGAGCTTTGTTTGAGCAGGAGGCGTAAACCGTAATCACTGGCTTTGTCGTGCTTATCTCTGCAAAATTTCCCTGTTTCTTAAAGAAAAAGTTTGACAGGCTTGGACACATGCTTTTTCACAGCTTTGACAGGATGGAGGTGGAAAGATGGGAGCCGCTCTCCTGTCTGTGTGTTGAAGACACTCGCTGCAGTTCTTCCCAAAACTGGAGAAACAGCAAGCCTGGCTCTGTCCAAAGGTAACATAATCCACCTGCCGGGATCTTCAAAGCTCACTAATTAACATTCTTACGTCTTTCTTGTTAAGCCTGTAAGAAACTGAAAAATGATTTGAGTGATTTTTGACAATGTGTTTATCCGTATCGTCTCTAATATCCCGATTTCTAAAAAGTAGGCTTCAGTTATTAATTAAATTCAGAGATTATAGTCACTACCTGGAGAAAAGAATCGAACCTGATTTACCAGCAACTTTTAAGTTGGTGGTAAAAACTTAAAACTTTTAAGTTTTAGCTTAGCGGCATCATCCAATGGCAACAATTGCAAAGCTGTCAAATGGGTTCAAAACACACTCAAGGGTCATGTGACCTCACATTCTGACTATCTCCACATGCATGGAGGTTAAAGTCCCACTCTGATCGTCTTTTGATCTATTTTAAAAGTGTTCCTAGTGGCCTTTTGATCATCAGTCATGTTTAAAACTGATGATCATGTTTAAAACTCTGTAGAGCGGCAGGAGTTCATCAGAAATTCACCAGTGAGTTGTGGGCGGGACCTTTGACATGAAGTAATCCCGGCCCCTCTTCCCATCATCCATCTCTTTTCTCTCTTTCCCGTTATCTTATAGACCCTCACACCCCCAACCTGAATACGTGGATGCATCAAAATAGAGCAGAGCTGATTTTAGATGTTACATAACAACTATGAGCTTTTTTCCATCAGCAGTTTTTCATCTGCTCCGGATTCAGAACAATCTGAATGAAGAAGTACTCCGAAATGTAATTTTAAGTTTAACTATCTTCATATAATTCCTCCATCACCGGAAAAATGCCCCAATAACATGTTAAAAACATACACACAATATTAATCAGAGTGGGTCTTTATAAAAAAGCTAATATTTTAATTTCTAAGAAACATATGCTTCACATCTCCCCAGTAAAGCACGGTGGAAGTATTATAGTGGTTTGAGGAGGCAGAGGGACATAAAATAAGACAAACATTTTAGTAAAAGAAACATTTGTTCCTTTAGCAGTTTGTAAATTCCCATTTAACGTTTTATATTACAATAACTTTTCAAAAAGAGCATTTTTTGAAAGATTCTTGACCAGAAAGATATACAGTTGAATAGGCATGAAAGTGGAAAAAGTTTATTTTTATTTGCAGACAATGAGTTACCACTGAGAATAATGATTAATGGAACTAAATTCAAATAAATAAAGTAATAACCAATAACTGCCCTGTTGAATGGTGATAGATGACTCTCTTTTAGACATTCATTCTTTATTTGTTCATCTTTTCCTGACCCTTTCATCAGTAAACATTAACTCAGTGAGGGTAGGTTCAAAGTCCAGCATTTCCAGAACCTGCTCAGGTTTTACTAAATCCATGACAAGAGCTGATCCTTCTTTTAAAACGTGACAAGCTCCACCTTTAAGGCTGCAGTCATGGAGCAGGAGCGTATCAGTTCCAACAGGGAGCCCTTCTCACCCCAGATTCTTTGTTCAGGAGGTTTGAGTCTAAGAGGGCAAAGAGAGTACAAGAGGTTTAGGATGGACATCCTCAGGGCATCTGTTGGTCACAGAACCCACTGAAATATTGTAAGGGTTCAGAGAAGCAAAGAGGATTTCCCTGTTTGGAGTCGGTTTGCATTTTTTAAGCACTGCTGATATTTATTTTTTAAAAATACTCAAGTTTTGTTCTCTGCTGAATTGACTTTAAAAAAAGAAATCAGATAGGTTGCAAATAGAAACAATCTTGTTCCACATACTTTTTAAGCCCTTAAGTTTTTTAATGTTTAAGTTTATAATTTGTGCTTTACTTAGTAGCAGCTGAATGGCTTGGTTGGCTGCATGCAGGTCTGGTTTCATGAGAAACCAGGGTTTGTTTCCCAGGGGGAGAGATGAGCTTACTCCAGTGTAGGCAAGACCCTTCACGCTACTGCCGAACTACGGTCATATGTAACCACAGAGGGGACCCGGAGTCTGGGTTTGCCTGTGCCGGTCCCCAGTCCGGTTAAAATACAGGGTTGTGTCAGGAAGGGCATCTGGCGAAAAACCAAATGTGTAGGAATCGATGAAAGCTGATTCGCTGTGGCGACCATTTACGGGATGTGCCAAAAGGTGAACAAGAATTTATGTTTTATTGTACATTAATTCTGCTGTATGACTTATGTTTTGCTTTTTGTGGTGACATTTAGACCTGAGTCTGTAAACTTCTATTCTATTCTATTCTATTCTATTCTATTCTATTCTATTCTATTCTATTCTATTCTGCTTTGTTTTGTTTTTTGTTCTATTTTATTTTATTTTATTTTATTTTATCCATACAAATTAAGCCTAGTAATAACTATTACGCTGATATAGCAGCCTAATAACTCATAAACACACAATCTGTTTGTTCTACAACGTGGGGACTGATGGGTGGAGACTTTTAGGGCGGGTGTATAAGTTAGAGGAGGTTGGGTGGAGTGAGGGATCATAGAAGAAGAGCCCAGTCGAACGGGACATCTCAGAGCACACAACAGTGAGGTTTCATCTGACTGCACGTGGACGTGTTTTGTTAGAGACAAAACGTTCAATTTAAATGATTTTGAATGAGAAAGAATATGATCAGCTTCAGCCAATCTGAGCTGCTGTGAGGAAAGTTCCCCACGTGGTCCCTCACGTTTGCGCAACAGGTTCCTCACAGATTTAACAGACTCATGTAGGAGGAAGAAGCATGTTGTCACCGTTTCGGCCCTTTGGCGTTGAGCTGGAGATCAACTCATGGGATGTGGCGGATGCAGAATCAGGTTCAACTTTTGGAAGGTGCTCTCCAAAGCCTCGGTGTTCTTCACCATGGTCCTGATCTTCACCTGCTTCTTCTACTGTCTCACGGGATTCTGTGATTCGACTCCAAGAGCTTTATTTAAACAGCAAAGCCCACACAGAGGTTATGCAATATCTGATGACCGCCGCCGCATGCTGGAGGACCTGCGACCGTCTCCACGCTTTCCTTTCGACGCGCGCTCCATGCGCAACGGTACTGCTGCGCCGCACGCGCAGCAGGTGGACACAGAGGGGCAGAGGAGCAAAAACGAGAGCACGCAGAGCAGAGACATACCGGTCTCCAATACTTTTGGGAGCAAAAGGTTTCCGCAAGCGATTATTATCGGCGTGAAGAAAGGAGGAACCCGCGCCCTGCTGGAGTTTCTCCGCATCCACCCGGACGTGAGGGCGTTTGGCGCAGAGCCGCACTTCTTTGACCGTTTCTATGCTAAAGGACTGGAGTGGTACAGGTACAGCAAACACACATACAAACACATAAGCTTTTAGCCTAAAAGAAAAGCTCCTGTAGAAAAAAAAAACCTCTTTTCATGACCAGACTGATTTATTCCAGGGAGTCTGTCAAACTTTTTTCCCCCTGCAGATCTCAGGATGATGAATATGATGTCAGGCTGAGGGGTCAGGTGAGCATCAATGATGTGTCTGCCCAGCACATGTGCTGATGCCTCCTGTCAATAGATGAGAAAGCCTTTTTGCAGGAAGGATGATGTATTCAGATCAGCTTCAGATAATATTCTCAGTGTGTGCTGCAGTAGATCAAAGGGGCAGCAGGTCCTCCAGGAGCAGTTCATCATCCTGACAGTCATCCAAAACACCATTTACAAATCATCCCAACATCCTGCACTGGCGTGTCAATTTCACTATTTGTTCCCCACATGAATCAGTTTAGGGATGTTTGGAATGAACTTGATTGTGGGGCAAAATGCAGCAATAGCTTCTCTTGCAGGGGCAGCAATGATTTGGAGCAACCCAGATGGCCACAGCTATCATATATTTTTGGGGAGCAGTTTCAGCCCCACCAAAGGATTTAGTTTTGGATGTAGCTGGTTCTGATCATCCTCAGATGTTCTGTGAACTCTTGAGCACAGCCCCAGCCGAGCCCTCATCTGTGTGGCAGGACAAAACTATTTCAGGACCTCTGAGCAAGAGATCCGACAGGAGGAAGAGCGTTGGTAAATAAGTGTTTTGTGGAGCAGAAGATGAAATTTCATGCCGTTTTTCCATATGTTTTGTTGCCGAATTCTAAGTGGTGCCACATGGAAATAGTTTCACCACTCACAGTTTTAGCACACTGCTCCATTTTTCTTCTTTTCTGTCAACTTCTTTTTCTCCTCTTTTAACATGTTTATCAATTTAATGCTATTAACAATTCTCAATTCTTTATGCATTAATTACTTTTGGTTAAGTTTCCCATCTCCCTACTGACACCTGAAGAGGTGAAGCAGTCATCTGCTGACCCAAAAGGTCAGGGATTGATTCCTGGAAGTAGTTTTAGAAAGATTCCTATTCCTTTGGTCGCTCTGATGTTAGAGTGTGAAGCACAAGTCTTGTATGAACACGTGTGACGATATTTGGGCTTGAAAAGGGCTACACATAACCTCCTTCCACTCTTTTTTTCCTCTTTCTGGTCTTGTTTCTTTTTTCATTTTAAGTTTTAGAAATGAAAGCTTTTATTTTGAAACACAAGAACCAGCTCACAGAATAAGTTGTACTGTGTTCGTTTGACTGGTTGCCTAAAAATTTCTGAGTTTTATTGAGAATTTAGAGCTTAATGTTCAAATTATTATTAGCTTTTTGCTTCTATAGGGGCTAGAAGGGGTGATTGTAGGGCAGACTGTCTGTCGTAAAGGAGTTAAAGACTTCTCATTGACTTGAAGCTGAGGTGGGAAAGAACAGAAAGGATTTCCTAAACAATAGAAGGAGGTAACTGCAAAGTGATCCTGGATGAAATCATCGAAAGATGATTCCTTGCTTGTCAAGATCTCAGGAATTGGGAAAATCTGTTTGTGTTTATCTGCTCTGCTGCTGCAGATATACAGTCCTGATGGCTTTGTTGGAATCTAAATCTTGGATGCCAACATGTTATTGGTCAGTTGTTAGTTTTAGATAGTTAATTTGTTCCTGATCAGATCTGGAATCAAACAGGCTTGTTAAAAGCTGCTTTTGTTTCTTTAGCGTATCAAATTCATTATCTTTTAGATGAAAAGATGGGTTTTGGTAAATTTAGAGTTTGTATTGTTTTAGAATGTTCTCAAATGTACTAATTTTAGTTTTAAAACAGGTAATTGACAGTAATTTGTGTAAATTGGTAATTGTAGATGATTTTTGTGATTAAATGATCGATGTCACAACTTCTTTTCATGTCCGAGCCCCATAGCAGTGAACCTTCGTCTCCAAGCATTAGATGCAGGAAAACTTGCTGCGAGAGCAGCAGACGGAGGAAGTTTGTGTCATATCAGGCTGTCGATTATCCTTTTAGTGAGCTGCACGTTTGAGACTCCTCACAGATTCAGCAGTATCTGCTGTCCCAACAAATAATCCTGGATGAGTCGCGGTTAGACTTTGTTTTATGGGTGCTTACCACTGCTTTTATCTGAGTGCTCTGTAAGTATCCTTCCTTTCCACCCTGTCTACCTCTCCCTCTCATTCTCCTGTTTGTATGCATGCACAGGAGCGTCTTACAGGAATGAAAAAAACCCGCAAACAATGCACTAAAAAAGAGATTTAATGATTTGGTGGGGGTTTTATGGCTTTTGGGAAGTGATGGCTTTCAGATGGGACTTGAGAGCCACCACAGAATATTGAAAAGACCTCAGCTTTCTGTGGGACAACGGTTCTGATGTCATGGCTTTGACATGACTGAGTAGAAGAATAAAATATGATAAAATCCCAGCTTTTTGAATGACCGATAAGGCAGAACAAGCATTTCGTAACAATAAAAAAATACCAAAAAGCTTTGGGTGCCATTATTTTATTCTATTAATGGAAGTCATTTCATTTAGAAAAATAAAGTTTTTTTAGTGTCTTTATTTTGGAGGAGTTTATATACTAGCTAATCTACAGTCCAGACATAATTGGATTGCAATTAAAGTATACTTTAAATGCTTGAGCCAACAGCAAAAACGCATGGATGAAAAAAACATTAATCCCAGAGAAAGACAATTGATTTATGCAAATCAGAATACATATTAACAGCTACCAATACTCTAAAAACTTTCATTTTTGGAATACACTTTGTCAAAATGCAGAAAATATGAAGAAGACTAAAAAAACATCTTATATAGTATTTTTTCCCACTTACTTTGGAAGCATCTACTTATGAGTGGTTGAGCAAGATGTGCCCTAAACTTATGAATTTTCAATGTTGTTGAAGGTTAAAACCCACAATTTATGTCCCTTTCCTTTCAAGTTTATGCCAGATAAATGCCACCAAAACTACCAAAAATATTTTTTAACATTATTAATAATAGTGTACACCAATAAAACAAATTATTCAAACAATTTTATTGATGTGTTGGTTGCATAAAAAGATGGATGAAACATTTATTTTTCCAGAATGGTCTGTTTAATTCAGTCTTTTATATAGAAATGACCTGATTTTAACAGATCTGACACCTGCAACTCAAGATTTTTAAAGCAAATGAGTTGATTAAAGTAGATTCTGACACATGGAGCAACATTTTTTCCAAGGAAGGGTGATTTTCCCAACACCACATTCCGTGTTCAGCCCTGAAGCTGTTAGTGACAGAGGCTCAACACAGCTGATGGCTGTAACAGAACAGGAAACGCTGCCCGTAGAGCTAGTTGGTTTTAATGACTGTGGCTTTTGGCTGAAATTAGGTGTAGGTGGTGTTAAAGGATTTGGAAACAGCCCACACTCACACCCCATATGGTGAAAATGATTATAATATGAGGCACATTGTGGTCCACTTTGGGGCACCAGGGAAGGATTCAGCTGAAGTTGCTCTGAGATGCAGTGAGAAAAATGCAGATGTTATGGAACTGTGGACCAAAATAAAAAGTATCTACTGTGACACAAAAGCCTGAAAAACAAAAACAAAAGTTTTTGTTGAAAAAAAAATCATCTGACCCAAGTTTTTCTTATGATTTAGAGGAAAATACTTAAAAAATATTTGTACTGTGTTTTTGCATTAGGATGTGTCACCTTATGAGCTAAAAGATTCTTGTGCATGTGTCCTCTGGGCACTCTGGCTTCCTCCTAAAGTCCAAAAACATGTTTCATAGGTTATTTGGTGACTCCAAATTGTTCCTCAGGTGTGAATGTGAGTGTTTGCTGTTGTTTGTGATGGACCAGTGAGTCCACCTTTGCGCTTCAGTAGCTCCTGCATCCCTGTGACCCCAAACAGGAATATAGGGAGTTTAAAGGATGGATGGATTTAAAATTTGATTTATCTGATTTTCAAATAACCCAAACCACTAGTATATAAAATTTCAGATTAAATGCTGCCAGAGGTGGTTCTATGTGCAAGAGTTTCACCTCAATACCGCATAGAACTATAGATCAAGATTAAACTTACCCAAACAGCAAGTTCAATAAGCCTCAAACAAGCATGAAAGTGAAGCCTAAATTAAGAATTACATAGAATGTAGCTGGCCTGCATGGAGGCTGGAAACATGCAAATCAAAGATCATGTTTTCAAGCCAATATAAACAGTTTTTCAGCTGTTAGGTTGAGACAAACTGAAGCCAGGTACCAGAAGTAAAGTGGCATGTCATAACAAACAGATAAACCCTCTGAGATCATGTGTTTAAAAAGTTCAGTTTTATGTGACTTTTCTAAAAAAAAAAAAAATAATTGAAACCAAAATCAGCTTTCTGCTTGAATTATGTCATCTGCTGCTCCCATGTTCCAGATCATGAAGCTGTTTTTTAAGCTTTCCTGCAAAAAACTGTGAACTTTACACTTTACTAAAGCCACAACAAACATACAATTTATCCTCATTAATGTTCATGTGTGCATGTGTTAACATATCAGCTCAAATGTTCAAATAAAAAAGAATAATCAACCTAGTAAAACAAAAAATACTCGCTATTAAATATTATTTGTCTGAAGATTAGAAGTTGATCATTAAAATAACTATTTATTACAAAAAGGTCAATTAAGCAGTCTCCAAATGACTTCTATTTTATGTTTTTACTGTTTGTATGTGGAAAACCCTTTTTCTCACAAACCTATTATCTGTCAGTCTGGTATCCTGTTAGTTTCTTTTTGTTCTTTCAGAATTAAAGAGCAGGAATTTCTTTAATTATCAAGACTAAATAGTACTTGTTTGACTTCAAAAGGTAAAATATAAATTCAACCCAGTACAACCAGGATTGAGTCTTTATTCAAAATAAAAAAAAGCTGCAGACAGTGCATGTCACATTGTTTTTGTTACTTTAAAATGTAAATAAATCTTTTTATTTGATGTCAAAATAAAAGTTTGAGTGGAAATTAAGCTTAACAAAGGGTGGGAAACCCTTATATTTGTGAGGTATTTTGTATTATTTTTAACCTGAATGGATTATTGTAGATACAAAAACACTTTTTTGTTTAAATAAACAAAGAATTCTCAATGATTCATTATTAAATTAAAGTTACCACACACCCTTCAAGCTGTTAATTTTTTTTTTTATTTAGTTGGGTCTTTCCTATAATAAAAGGAAATAAATTAAAGAATCAGAAGCCTGTAAGGTTCAGTGAATGCCTTAATGCAAAGTTTTCCATCTCTCTTGAGTAGGGGACATGATAATTACATTTTAGGATCCAGTTTCTTCAAATCAGCTCCACTTTCTGTGCAGAATCCCTTTTGTTAAAGCTCTGCGGGGGTGTAGTTGCTCCGTTTCGACAGGGGGAACCATAATCTCAGGGCCAGGAAGTCCCCTGGCCACATCCTTGTTGTTTGGATGTATTTTCATTTAATCTTTTAAATCAGGCTGCTGAGAGCATATCAGTGGTAGAATTAGCTCTGCAGCACTTCAGCGAGGTAAGCGCCACGTCCTTTTAACAGCAGGAAGTTGTGAGTGGGTAGTCAGCAAAGCTCTCTTGAAGTGGGTTAAACTGAAAACATATTGGCAGCATTTGTTTTTCATAAAGGCAAGGGCATAAATATTGAATGACAGGTATGCATTTCAGATTAATCAACAATGATTTGTTTACAGGTTGTCACAGCACCACACACAGGCTGATTTATGATGGAAAATGGATAGTATTGATTTTCCCATAATGACACTAATTGTCATGATGGAGATAGGAACCTGAGACGAGGTAAAAGCTATGATTGATCAATTATTCATGAGTATGGAAAGACAGCTTATGGTCAATTATCGTGGTGTGGCTGAGGGAGTGTGAAGGAGTGAAGGACAAATACAGAATTATGGATGAGGAAGAGGAGCGCAGAGGAGGAGATGGTGCTTGGTTTCTCATCAGCAAACACCTCTGCTATAATGTGTGCAGAAACACATTCAAACACACTGAGGACCGTCTGTCATGTGTAGACAGACATATTGATCAGACACTAGAGAGGCAGAAAAAAATCCAGCTCCTGCAGTTAGATAGTAATCAATTAATGGTCTTTTATTTGGGGCTCTATTTAACAGGGTCTTAAAACGACTAAAAGCAAGAATTGAAACTTAAAACTACGTTTTTTTTGTTGTACCACAAAAAAAGTTTATTTGTTTACAACTGAGTTGTAAATGTTTACCTCCTTAGAACTACTGTGCAACCCAATATGTGTGAAATAGAATTTGTTGTTGCATATAAAATCCTAACTGTGGTAACACTAAAGAGAAGCTAAAGTTTGTAACAGCCTCATAAACTCAAGTTGTGACATTAAAATTTCATGAAACTGTTTTGCTTTATTTTCTGATTAGTGCTTGCCCACCAACAGCGTCCCTGAAATAATGAAAACAAAGTTTCTTCTGATCTTATCAACCTTTCCAAACGGCCTCTTGTCGGTAGCATTTGGATTTGATTGAGGCAATCAAACTAGAACAATAACACACATGTTTCATTGTTTGTTTATTTGAATTTTACCATGTGGCTCCTTTCCAGTTCCTGTGACACATAAGCAGATTTGTTGATTAGATGAACAGCAGACAAACTGTTTGCTGTTTTAAGCAGCGCTCAACATCCGTTCGTCATGCTGGGCCATTTGCTTCCACCACAACACTGATTTTCACGGCCCGCTTTTCCCAGATAAATACACAAACTTATCTGGTTATCAGCTACGGTGACAGTTGTTGCAGTGAATCAGGTACTAACAGTTCAATCAGAAAAGAAGAAATAAATAACGCCTGCTTTGTAGAATCAGCAAACATGGAAAAATAAATATATAAACGTCATTTGACCCAGAAATCTCGTATTATGTCAAAGAATTGAAAGATTTTGTTTTAAAATTAGGATGTTTTTTTAAACACATTTTTAAACATTTTTTAACATAGTGTAACTGGATCATAAAAAATTTTTATAAAAAATGTTTGCACTCTTACAATAAAAGAACAGTCATTTACAAAAATGAATTACAACAGATGAGCTTGTCTCATCATAGAGGTTAGAAAATTAGCCAAATGTTTCCCGCCAAAAGTGTTTTTGAGATTTCATAGAAGCCGCCATTTTGAAAACAGGAAAAAAAAACCTTTCTACTGCTCTGTAGTAATTCAGGGCATAAAACATGGATCAAGCTCTATACAAAGGGTTTTTAAGGAAAGTTTGGATCATAATGAGATAGGGGTCTCAAATTTTTGTATGATACTAATAGTTATGCAGAGTTAAGCTAACGATTTGAGAGAAATGTTCATTTACCAAAACAGTTGTCATTTGTTTTCATCTTTTGACAAAAAATAAGAACAAAATTTGTTTTTTGTGTGTTTTCTCTTGATTAATGTCACTGTATTTTTGTAATGTTTAAAGAAGATGTTACTTTACTGCTAAGAATTCAAACATTAACATCTCAGCTACTCTACATTCTGCTTGTTACTTGATCTTCCACTCCTTTATGCACCAAATAAAAGACAAAAAAATCATATGTTCCACCAAGGCCACTTTACAAAACAATAATTAGAATAATTCTTTTAATTAGGTATAATAAATCAAATAATATCCTACTGGAATTATCATGGACCTCCTAACCAAAAAAAAAAAAAAAAATAGAAAACATTTTCAGTCATTTTTTTGTTTGTTTGCCAAAATGCAAAATGATTAATAAATGATTAACCCCACCCCAACAAAGTGTTCCACATATGATCACTTAAATTAGACCTCTTTAGTAAAGAAAAGTAGACTTGTATTTTGTGTACATTTAGCAGTACAGTCTGCACTGCTTTTTTCTCCAATGCAGCCATATGTTGAACATACTTGCTGAGGCTGGTTTCACTTCCTGCCCACGTCGGGCTGTTAGTCTTTGAGGAACCTTCAGAGCGGTGGAGCGTGATGAGGGGGAAGCCCTCGCTCTTGCAGGAAGAAGTAAGGGGTGAAAATCTGTAGAAAATTGCTATTCAAGTTGTTATTGGACACTTAGTGGTTTTGATTTATCAGCCTACAGTGAGCAATCGGTCCTGTTGTGAAGCTTCACCGTGACATTCTGAAGGGCTTTTAGGGGCTTTTACATAATAGATCACAAAAACCTTTAATCAGGAAGATTTTAAAGCACAAGAAGTAAGAAGATGTTTCCTTTGATAGAATTTTAACTAAAGTTAAGTTAGAAATAAACTAGTAAATGTGACAATAGATAAGAGTTTGGAGATAAAATCTGGAGTTTGGATGAAGAACTGGTCATGCACATTTGAACAAAGTTATAATAATTATGGTAACCGAAAAAAAAAGTGCTGTGTTTGCCATTTATTCTTCAATAAAGACAAAAACTGGAGCAAAATGTAGTTCTTCGTGTCACCACCGGGGGTTAATCACAAAAGCCATGTTGGTTTGTACGTCACAGCAAAAACAAACAACATTTCAAGATAGTTCAAAATGCTTTTTCGTCTTGCTTTTTCACCTATGACCACATTTTTGGAGGTAATATTACATCTAGCAGATTTTGATATTTGTGATTAACTTCCCAAAAAGTGGGCGGGTCTGGTGGCTTGATTGACATTTCATTTCAATCCTCAGTTCTATAAAACCTCCTGGATGTGTTTCAACTATTGTCTGTCTTGTTTGTCTTTCATTTTTCATCACTTTTGTCAAGAGAAAAGCATCGAGCTAAAAACAGGAACATCTAATAAAGCCTAAAACCCCAAGGGTTCATCAGTGCACTTCCCTCTAATACAATGGCTATAAATGATCAGACGTGTTTGAAACATGTTCCTCTTTTTCTTCAGGAACTTGATGCCTCGGACCCTGGAGGGGCAGATCACCATGGAGAAGACCCCGAGCTACTTTGTGACAAAGGAGGCTCCCAGCCGCGTCTGCACGATGAACTCCCAAACCAAGCTGATTGTGGTGGTCAGGGATCCGGTAACGCGTGCTGTATCTGACTATACCCAGACTCTGTCCAAGAACCCAGGCCTTCCATCGTTTCAGAGCCTCGCCTTGAAAAACGCCACCACAGGTCAGATCGATACCTCGTGGAGCGCCGTGCGCATTGGCCTCTATGCCAAGCACTTGGAGAGCTGGCTCCAGTACTTTCCTTTGTCTCAGTTTCTCTTTGTTAGTGGGGAACGTTTAGTATCTGACCCAGCAGGGGAGATGGGCCGAGTCCAGGATTTTTTGGGATTAAAAAGGGTGATTTCAGACAAACACTTCTACTTCAACCAGACTAAAGGATTTCCCTGTTTGAAAAAGCCAGAGGGGAGCAGCAGACCTCGCTGTCTTGGAAAGTCCAAAGGCAGACCTCATCCTGACATCCATTCTGAGGTCCTGCAGAGACTTAGAGACTTCTACAGGCCTTTCAACCATCGCTTCTACCAACTGAGTGGACAAGACTTTGGCTGGGACTAACAGCGGGACTGTGCTAGCCTAAATAAAAACCAAAATCTTGTACTGTTTTTTTTTTTTATTTTACATCAAAAGTGTTCAAATGTTTCTGAAACAGGGAAACACCCACTAAATCAAACCACTGAACCCTTTTACTCAATTTGATAAAAGCTGTGTTGTAGGGATCAACTCTGAAACATTGAAACAATAAGCTGCAAGATCTCCTTTTTCTGTCTATGATAAAAAAGTTGTTTGATCAGTACATTTTTTTTAATCGGAAACAAATGAAACGTGCACCTTCAGCATGTTAGCTAAAGAGCTAGTTGATCACTAAAGATTGCTGTTTGTGTTGGGACTTAATGCTAACACACTCATCCTGCACACAGAGACAAAGCGTTTATCATAAACGATAAAATACTTTTATTTTGCTCATTTTTTTTTCACAGTTTTAGCTTTCTCAGGGAAGAGAAGAAACAAGCTCAATTCTGCCTGTGGAATCTGATCTGCAGCACTCACAAACTGCAGCAGTTTGAAAGGGAAGACGTGCACACAACGCTGCTAATATGCACGTTATACAAACAGTAAGGATTTATGGAACTATTTTCTTGTTTATGCAGTGTATTTTGAATCTAATATTTTACTGTTTAATGCTTAAGTTTAATGTTTTACTGTTAAAAATGAAACACCTATTTATGGTTTCTGTTATTATAGAATACATTTATATTTTATAGGGAAAAAAGCTATTTATTTCATGACAAGCCAATACATAAAACTGGTGTTGTTTAACTGGACTTTGGGGTGTATGTTATGCTCCACAATGCTAGGATACGGTTTATCTGGAGTTTTGCAGTACATATTTTTGGACAATCTGACTGATATATTTAGTGAAACCTCATTTGAAAAGGGCAGATTAAAGGCATGCATGCACATTCAGTTATTAATATTTTTTCTTCAAAGCTACTTTGTTTTTAGCATTTTGACTGGTTTTAAACAGTGCCAACTGTCTTAGTCGCTCATCATAAATCATTTTTAGATGTTTAGATCAATGATGAAACGGATTTGTTCTTTTGAGCCAATGCTAAACCCATTGCTGTGTGTACGAAAGCTGATCTGACTAATACTTTGTTTTGGGAAGTAAAGTTTTATATGAAATGAAATTTCAATGTTTTGTTTCATTTCTTGTTATAAGGTCCTTATTTAATTGATTTTTTTAAATTAAAGGAATATATTCAAAGATGTTTAAAGCCCATCTGGCCATGTGGGTTAAGGTTATGAATGATATAAATCCTCATCTGTCGTTACGAAGACAGTGATAAACCTTCTCACTATTTGTTTTTGCTATCAAAGACCTAAAAAAGTCATTGTATAAAAATGTAAAAGCTAAAATGTAGAACATTACTTATAAAGAATTATATTTCATCACTGGTCTTACTTTAAGAAACAATTTTAAACAAAGTTTTGCGCCACTTTTTAATCATAATTTTTGATCATAATTAGCATTTTTAGTTCAAAGCTATTAAACAATAAAAAGTGGTGATTGTCAAATGATCACATAAATAAAATTACTCACATTTTCTTTTGAAGGAAACCACATAAATTTGTTATTTCACCAAATGTTACCAACACAAAAGAACAAAGCCTGTTCATTTTTTTGGAATATGGTAAAGGTCAAAACTTGTGTCAATAACATTTAGCAATTTAGTTTGTGGACGTTGAAATCAGACAAATTTATTTTTAAAAAAAAAGGAGTATTACAATGATAATGAAGAGAAAAGTCCATCTTCTTTCGCTCATTTGGGTCGGGGGCAGCAGTCTGAGCAAAGATGCCCATACTTCCCTCTCCCCGGCTACTTCCTCCAGCAACTCTGGGGTTTGCAGGCAAGACAAGAAACGTAGTCTCTCCAGCGTGTCCTGGGTCTTCCTCGGGGCCTCCGCCCAGTGGGACATGCCAGGAACACCTTCCCAGGGAGGCTTAGCTCTCTCTTCACCACAACAGACCGATGCAGAGCATCCTTCACAGGACACCACAGAGGACGTGGTCTAACGCCTTCTCCAGATCTACAAAACACATGGACTGGATGAGCGAACTCCCACAAACCCTCCAGTCCTCTAAAGAGGGTGCAGAGCTGGTCCACAGTTCCACAACCAGTACAGAAGCTGCACTGTTGTTCCTGGATGAGGTTTGACTATGTGAAGTCAATTTTTAAAAAATAGAGTCTGTGTGGTAAAGCTATAAAAACCAAACAAAACCAAATAAGACAGGAATGGAAACATGTGCACAGAACTCAGAACTCAACACTTTTAAAGCCAAAATGTGTTTATTTTATGAAGCATTTCAATTAGAAATGTAATTTTGTCCGTTTGAAATCATATTTTGCACCATAAACCACATAATTTGTTTTTGCCTAATTCTGTCACAATTTTTTGTTCAGTTAAAAACGGTGTGGCAGCTTATACAAACTAGAAATAATGTAGTTACCTCAAAAAAGTTATTTTTGGCTTCAAAAATACTTAATATACTTTTTCAATTCTTTTAGTGAACATGTTCCTTGAGATTTATTTAACCTGAAAATTCTTCATGTCTATACTTAGACCACATAAGTTTTGGTTGTGGACCTCACTCCTAGCTTGTCTCGCACCCCCAGCTTATTGAAAAATGTTGTATTAAAACATGTTTTTGTAGAGTTAGATAAGGTCATTCTTCTTTAACAGTTCTAGCACATCGCCTGTCCAGTTTAGCTCAGTCTGTTTAGTTTAGTTCAGCAACCAGCTATTGTTTATAGTTTTATGATTGACTTTATTGTCTTTTTTTAAAATATCGATGTAAAGTCCATTGAGACAACCGTATTGTGTGATATTGGGCTACATAAATGAAACTGAATTGAATAATTGTCATATA
This sequence comes from Oryzias celebensis, assembly GCA_014656515.1. NCBI lineage: Eukaryota > Metazoa > Chordata > Actinopteri > Beloniformes > Adrianichthyidae > Oryzias > Oryzias celebensis. The sequence continues at coordinate 11,746,918 of BNCR01000008.1, read as the reverse complement.
TATATGTGGCCTGTAATTACAGAGGATGTTTTTTTCATTCACTCACAGCAGAATAAATAGCAGAATTTTATTAGTGCAAACACATAAGTGCAATTTGGAACGCTTCACTAACTATATATTTTAAAGTGTTTGTGGAACCAGTGGTTTTTTTCCTTAACAGTTATATTGTTTCTTTGACATGGCTGCAAACTTTCCTCACTCTCTTGCACGTTTGACACATGAATTTAGTGGACTTCCCCAAACTTTTAAACATGTTCCGGTCACTCCATTAGAGTCTGTTTTTATTATTCTGCCAGACGCTGTGACAGCCCAGAAGCAGATATGAAGTGATCATTAATATTCCATTCTGTGAGTATCACATTAACAGTGCTGGAGCAGTCGTAAACCCATTTCTTCCATCAGCAGCAGAGCAAGCATCTGCTTCAACCTCAATTAAACATTTATTACGAGGTGGGAAATTTAAAAGAGTTGAAGGAAAGGTTGGAAAGTAACCGTTCGGTTCATCAAAACTGGGAGCTGACATGTATGAAGGTCTAATGCAATGTGGTTTGTGGAAGGAAATCAAGAATCTGTAGAGAACAGTTTTGTGGATGATGAGTTGATTGTAATGCCTTTGTAGGGATCTTCAAATTTTGTTTGATGAACTTCTACAGTTGGGTTAACACCCTGTTTAGATTTTGCTGTTCTGCCTTGCCCAGTTTTTGTGGTTCATTTTTCACTTCTGCCTGTCTACCTAGCCTACACTCTATGATTTCCGGGATTTCGCAAACATCAAATAGCTTAGGACAGATAAGATGAGTATTTGATTTGTATTTGACAATTCTTTTTTGTTTTTTTAGGTCCAGACTCACAAATACGTCAAAATTGAGACATTTTGAACCTCAATTATCACAACTTTTGGATCAATCAAGATAGACAGAAAATGTAGCGCTGAAAAACATGCAGATAGACAGGAGTTGTACACTTTATGACACCTAGAAGGGGTTTTTGTTTGGTGTGGTGGAATCCCCACTGAAAACTGCAAGAAAACAAGAAGCCCTTTGGATTGTCCCACTCAGCGCTTTAAGTGAACTTTGATTTAAATGTTCAAAATGAAAAACTAAATTATGAGTTTTATCTGATTGCAAAAATGTTCCATTTAACAGTTTTTAAATGTGCCATTTCAATTATCTTTTGATCCATTGTGAAAGTGTTCCAAGTGGTCTTTTAATTATGATTATGCCGTTTTTTTGTTTGTTTTTTTTTTTTGCCAAAAACAAAAAAAAACAGCAATTTTCTAGGACAAATGTTTCTGCCGAGCGACAGTACTTGATCAGAATTTGCCTCTGAATTGTGGGCAGGAGTAATTGGCGTGAAGTGAGCCTGTTCTAATTTCCCATCAGCCCTCAGTTTACTTGCTTTCTCGCTAGCTTACAGCCCCTCACAACCCCAGCCCAACATTACTGGTGAAAAAATGGCCAGCAATATTGAAGCTATCCAGCTGTCCACTTTTGAGCAAGTGACAGATCAGACGAGGAAAATGAAGACGTACATGAATCTATTTGTTTGCAAGTGGATGCATCGGAATAAAGTGGAGCAGGAGTTTGTGGCCTGCTGTTTGTACGTAACAACTAAAGCTTTTCAAACAACATTCCCTCATCTTCTCCTTATTCACAACAATTTGAATGGAGAAATACTCAGAAACACACAGTTTTAATCTGAATTTTCTTTGTATATGTCCTTCATCATCAGAAAAATGGACAAAAAATGAAAAAAGAACATCTTCAAAATACAAAAAACACAATTTCATTTGGGGGTCAGATGTTAGGTTTTTGTTTAAGTCAGCAGGTAACTTTACATTTTGCCAATTGACTAAGGCTTTTTATCCTATAAAGAGTAACTTTGTTAGCATTTGAGTTTGATTTAGGATTAGCTTTAGAGCGTAAAGGGTCAGGTTCAAAAAATATATTTATATGTTGCTATGTATTCAACCAGATCAAAAGAAAAACCAACAAGCAAAAACAAAGGCAAACTCAATAAAAGGAAGATGTGAGAAGTTAGATTTATTAGATGGATTTAGAGCTTTCTCCCACCCAAACTTTGTTCAAAGGCTAATGACCTCTTTGGTCGGTTTAGCCGTCATGTGAGCGTATTTTTCTCTTGACAGTTGTTTTGAAACTGCATTTTTGGGTTTGAAGTCCAAATCTGACTAAACATTGGATTAAAGTATAGATTTGACAGATTAGAATGCAAAACCACAAGTTTACTTAATCATTGCTTGAATTCTTCTTTTATCTGTGCGTTTTTAACCTTTTAGGAATTTTTATCTTAATCTTTGACATTAAAAAAAATCTATTTGTACTTGAATTCATGATAATTACCTTTATTAATCTTTTTTTTAAATGCATTTTTTAAAATGAATGATTTTACACTTTTTTGTAGATTAAAACAATAAAAGAAATATACTTTAAATCACACCAATATCGTCTCCAAAAAGGTTTTAAAAAGTATTAAAACTGTTTAAATTACATATATGTATATGTATCATTAATTGCACTTTTCTGAACTATTCTCTCATAAATTGCAAACATTGAAAATTGTCCAGTTCATTCTGTCCATCTGATGTGCGTTTGTGCAGAGACACTGATCTGCAAGTGTGCATTAACATAACACATTCAGAGAGGATATAAAGTGATGTTTAAGGGGACGATTCTCACTCAGTCATGCAAACTGTGATCTAAAGGAAAGAGGCCGCCTCCTTTCAAGAAGCCACAAATTTTAGACAATTTACATTCAGGACTCCATACACTTTCCACCCATTAACTCCCCCAAATGAGTAACAAAAAAACTGCTGGGATTTCTCATTTTCTTTTGTGGTTAAGACTCGCGATCCCTTGTTAAAACATGAATCCAGCTTTTTATAACTGGGAGACAGATTTGGTACTGAGATATTTTATTGTAGGAGCATATTGCAATCTATGCCTGTTTAAGATATATTAAGATTAACAACATTTACTTAAGAATTTTGCAAGATTGTTTTTCTGAAGATGCTTCAGAATTTTGGCTTTTGAAATACCAATTCAGATTAGTTTTGATGGGATTTGATTTGAAAAGTTGAGGGATACCAATTTGTGGAAAACCTTCCACTTGATTGTAAGATATAAACACAGATGTTGTTGCCAAAAAGCAGGGAAAAGGAACAGCGTTTGTTTTCATCACTAGTTTTGGACAAACAGATGCAGCACTTTGAAAGTGAAAAGACTTTTGTTCAGAATTAAAGGTCAAAAATGCTTCAATCTGTCATGTTTCCTTGTAAAATGTTCCAATCTAAAAATTACAGATTAATACAAAAATATAGTTTTAATCAGAAGAAAGTCGGGCAGCATTGTGGGACTTGAAAGAAAAGGCTACTCAGTCTGAGCGTGCTCAAGCACACTGACTCATCCTCGTTCTGAAAATCCAGTTAACTCAATTTCTTCCCCATCTGAGTGTTTCTTTGATGTGTTCTGTCATACAACCATGTCTGGCTCTGTCTCTTTAAAGGTTCTGTGTGTCAGTGGTTGTTTTTCTAGGAAAAAGTCCCACCACAGGCCCGTTTGGTGACATCAAGGGCAGCACGCAAAGCCAGGCCACTTTTTCTGAGCGTGATTGTTCTGAACACGCAAACAGACTCAAACAGGCTGCCGGGCTGGAACACGCTCCCACAAGCCTGATCCCCTTGCATGCTTTTCTTTACAATAAAAAAAAAATAAAGGAACAGTGCAAAGTCAAGGTTGCATTTTTGGATCACTGTTGGTCATGTGAAGACAGGATTCTCATTTCACTGTCAAAACAGGGACTAAAGTCAATAACTGCAAGGGCTTTTTCCCTCAAAAACCTCGAAATTGAACTTGTTACAAGTTTTGTAATGATTTATTAAGCCACATTACAAAGTGGTAAAACTTTATGGACTAGTACTCCCATCACTCTGATAGATACAAATCCAAACTGAAAATTACAAATGCATGACATGTGTACCTTAATGCGGATATTTCAAAACTGTTGCATTTATTATTGCCTTAAAAAACTCAATTGAAGTAGAATTTTTGTCATTTTTGCTCCCTAAAAATTCTTAAAGTAGGGCACATTAATATTTTAAACAACTGTTATTTAAATAATAGGTTCTGTTTTCAGAGCTATCTCTAAAATTCTACTAAAATTCCAGGTTTTGGCTGAATCCCAACTGTATTTAGGGGTGCATGTGACAGCATGATGAAATAATAGAAGAAAAAACTGTTTATTTTCCTGTAGGGGCTGCATGTCTCCTAGTTTCTTTTAGCAACCACAGCTTTCCCCCCACTGTCAAAAAGTAAGAACATGTAGTTAATGTTGATTCTGAGATGTTTTGTCTTGTTTTTCAGGGAGATCCACATATGGATGGATGAATAAATGTCTCTTACCAAACACTTGAGGTAAAGCGAATGACGTGGAAGGACAGATAAGACTGATAAAACATTTTTAAAAGAGCATGCTGTTAAAAGACAACACCTGAGAGCTAACCTGTGCTCTGTTCTGACCCTGTGATGAGAAAAAAAAACAAACTGGCAAACTGAGGTTTGGGACTTATGAGCGCTGGAGGTTACATGCCCTGAAGGTGTGAAAAGATGACATATTCACTTAGGTTACACCAGACCGGTCAGTGACGGGCAGCTGGGGGCTCAGCTAAGTTTGAGAGAAATACATCAACACTTACAGCCTATGTTAAATTGGGGTAAAGGTAGACAAAATGAGAGGAAATGATGTTTGACCAACACACACTTCAGGAGACAGCAACATATTCATCACAACTTGTAACTTTTTCCTCATCTGAAAAGAAAACTGGACAAACTTTTGCTCAAAAACAAATCTTGACTGCACGCAGAAAATGTTTCAAAAGTCTGAGTCAAACACAGAAAGCTGTTGCTAAACCTGTTAAGATCCACCCCCATGAAAATGTGTTTTTAGCATATTCTTGTGGCATTTTTATGATGACGGGGGACATATTTAAAGAAAATTAAGCTCAACATTGTATTTCTTATCATTTCTTTATTCAATTCGTTGCAATTTAGGAGCAGATGAAAAAAATGCAGTTTGAAAAAGTGGGCCACAAGCTCCCTGCTTCGCTCCATCCAGATGCATCCACTTGTAGATGACTAGATCCATGTATGTCTTCGTTTTCCTCATCTGAACTGGCTTTGACTGGGTTGTTAGGGGCTGTAAGATAACGGGAGAGCGTGTTAACAGAGAACTCTCAGTTATGGTTGATGGGACGAGCGGGCGGGCAGACAGGCTTATTTGAGCCAATGGGCCTGCTCTCGACTTAGAGGTGAATTTTTAATGAATTACTACCGCTCTGCAGAAGCTATGTCCGAGAGGACAACACTTTTTTCTTTATTTTAGCTAAAAGAAACAGCATAATCGTTATAAAAAAAAAGAGAAATGGGAACACTTTCAAAATAGCTCAAAAGATGCTTGGAGTGGAACTTAAAAATTATAAACGCCATCTGAAAAAAAGCTATTTGTATTTAAAAATGTAAACTAATGTGTCTTTAAATTATATTATTAGTCGAAAAAATAAAGAAAATCAAAATAATGTTTAAATGAGAGAGGCTTGAGGCTTTCTGGCATTACCGTATTAAAAAACTATTGTAGTTTTGGAGAAGAAACCTCTTTATGGGCTTGTGAACTCTTTTGAAATACATTAAGTGTCGACAGCGTTCAACTAAGCATCCTAAAATCCCAAAAGTTTCCCAAATAAATGCGATCCAGAAACGTCGGTTACTTCTCTCCTCCAAGACAGTGAGATGCAACATGGATCCTCCTCTCTGTGGTCCAATGAGACAAGAAAAATGTGGGATTCTTACTGGAAACTATAAAAAAAAATTACATGACGAACGATTCAAGATGTTCAACCTCCAGCATTCACGATGGCTTTACTGCATACTTATTTAAGAGACAGTGAAAAACATCATCTTTAGAGCTATGTATGCTTCCTTTAACCCTACAGCCCTGTCAACTACTCCACGATGACACCAAACCACATTCTGTGAGTTTCGACAGTGTAGCTCCTTAATGAAAGAGTCTGGGTCCTGAAATGTTCTCCCTGCAGGGCAACTTTATTTTTAAACCATGTTTCGGTGGACAAAACCCTTAACAGCATAAAGGGAAAGAATAAAATACAAGTATGAAACTGCTTCTGAAAAAAAGTGCATGTAGCAGTCAAGTAAAAAAAAAATTTATGATCAAATTTACAACAAAGATGTTTTATGCTTTCAAAGTTTAAACAGGAAGAGTAAAAGAAAAGCTAAAAAAATGAATCTTTAGAAAGTAAAAAGACCCTTTAAAAAAAAAAAGTATTTTCTGTCTTGGAAGAAAAAGCAAAATAATCCTTGTTCAAGAAAACGTAGAATGTGCTTCTTCAAAAAATATTCTTGGTAAGACATCTTTTCTTATTGGCAAATTTATTTATTTTAGGGATTTTTTTGCAGTGTACATATATTTTATCTCTTATTTTTTGCTGAGAACAAATTAAAAGCAAAGTAATGTTATACGCAGTTACTGCTCCATTTTAACATTGTGATTGTAATCAGCTCTAATCATTATATTTTAAATATTTACGTCCACTGCGTGGACAACAAACTGATTTACATTGATACAGAACAGAAGATTAAAATAAAGCTTTTTATAATCTAAAAGTATATATTACATTATTAAAATAATTTTAGCTCCAGTTTAATTAAATGTTTAATCTTTGACATCTTACTACAGACATTGCTTCTTATAATTAGGATTTAAACTTTTAAACAGATACAGTTAAAACAAAATGATGTAAAATAAACATTTTTTTTTTAATTATTTCTGCAAATAAAAGCAGCAGATGGAAGGCTTTTTGTCTTTTTGTTAGCACCGCACTGCCATCTGCTGAATTTTCTCCATGTAAAGTTTTATTCGTCTATTTTACTTTGTTGTCCCTCCAGAGGCTCCGTACATTTGTCAACTTTAGTGATCTTTTCTGGCAACTTTAAAGCTCATGCTAACAACGTCCTCGATGCCCGCCTGCAGCTCGTCGTGCTCCTGCACGGCCGACACTCCTTTCGGGGTCCCGGTCAGGATGAGGTCCCCCTCTTCCAGGCTGATGAACTCGCTGATGTAGCTGATTAGATACGGGATGGAGAAGATCATGTGCGCGGTGCAGCCGCTCTGCCGCAGCTGGTCGTTCACCTTCAGCCACAGCCTGACGTTTCCAGGGTCACGGATGCGCTCTTTCGGGATGAACTCGCTGACGGGACAGGAGGTGTTGAACGCTTTCGCCAGAGTCCAGGGCAAACCTTTAGACTTGCACTCATCCTGGATGTCCCGAGCGGTCATGTCCAAGCAAAGAGCGTATCCCGCCACATGATCCATTGCGTCGGACTGTGGGATCGATGTCCCCGCTTTCCCGATCACTACCCCCAACTCCACCTCGTGGTGCAGGTTGCTGGTGTACAGAGGCACCAGGATGGGGAAGCCCTCAGTCACGTATGCAGAGGGTGGCTTCAGGAACAACACGGGCTCCGATGGAATCGCGTTGTTGAGCTCTTTCGCGTGATCTGCATAGTTTCTTCCAACACAGATGATCTTCCTTCCCCACTCCCAGAATCGAGATATATTTCGTGCTGTCATTCTAGGAAAATCTGTATTTGCGTTTGACTGTGTGTGACGTCTAGCTAAACTAAACTTTGACCGACATCATTGACCCAAACGAAACCCAATGATAAACTACGATAAGTCGGAAGGGACATTCTTAAAATCATCAAGGCTAACTTTTAGGCAATTCTGTTTAAGTTTATAACATTTTAAGCTTTACTAAGGCATACATAAATAGTATGCAACATATGTAAGCAACTTTTATATACATTTAAACAAAAATAATAAAAACAAAATCGCGTTCGATTAGTAATGTCTGTCGGTGTTTCATTAAAAAGGGGGCGGAGGTGAACCTGAACCAAACTTTACTGGTTTGTACCAAACGCGATAAGACTGTAGTTACTGTGATGTTATTCAAGTCATTTGTTGGGAGTGCCTGCACTCTGATAGGAGCTGCCACAGCTTTTAAATTCGGTACGTTCACTCGCTTGCTTTGTCGAAGTATGCCAATTAAGCACATTAGCCTACGTTTTTCGTAGTTAAATAGTTCCACTTTGTTGTTGTTTTGATGTTTACTCCATATATAGGTGGTGCAGCTAGCTTCTGAGAATAAACATATGTAATATCTGACCTAATATACTCGGTGACATCATAAACTAAACGTGCGTATGCTGTTCATTTGTACACAGGAACGATACGCTCTTTTGTTTACATATAGCATTTAAGCTAACGTTGTTTACGTCAAGTAATCTTTTTTAACACCCGTTTTTCTTGTTTATGTCATATGTTAATAGGAAGAAAAAGAAATGGAACCCATTTAGGTTGTACAAACGCGTTGTGTTGTTGTTTGCGTCTTTGTTGGGTCATTGTGTCTGAATAATTTATTGACGCATCTTGTGAAGCACCTGTGGAAGTCAAGGCCCAGGCAGCCGCTCTCCTTCACAGCGCAGTGAGGAAATCTCACCTGGTCAAACAAGCCAACATGAGGGTCGAGCTCCTGCCTGCACTCAGTGACAACTATATGTATCTGCTCATCGATGAAGACTCCAAAGAAGCAGCGATTGTTGACCCCGTGGAGCCAATAAAGGTTATATATTTTTGAATAACAACGTTATAAGTTTAAAACATGCTCTGCTATATATCTCCTGTTTTAAAATGCTACCCAAAGTGCCAACATGGGCATTGCTGTGTTGTATTACTGCTCGAGCTGATCCACTGAGTACAAAACTATTTTAGTAATAATTGGGCAAAAGTTTTAAAGTTAAGTTCTGAGTTTAAAGTTTTTTTTTTAATGTTTTGTTGCATAGGTAAAATTTAAAAAGAAAACAATTTGGAAACCGTATGAAATTACCTTATAATTATAATACACTGGAGAAATTGTCTTGTTTTAAAAGCAAGATTTATTCTACTTCCTGCATTCTTTTTGATATCAAAACAATACATCCTGATAGGACAAAGCAAACTTTCCAGTCTAGTGAATCATTTATTTGACTATCCTTCATCTGGAATCTCAATTTCTCTCTAAAATAAGGAAACAATTTAAGAGATAAGATTTGTTTATTAACCCCAGAATTTATTTTCAGCTATGAAATAAAATAAAATCACTTGTGATTTTGCTCTCAAGCTGATGCTAAATTGAGATGAGTTTGGAACCAAAATGGTTTGATGCTTATTTACATCAATAGGGATTAATCCATTTCTGTTTTTTTTTTTTATTGCGTCTATTGTGTTATGATTCTTGAATAAATTATAGAAATTAAGAGTCCTGAGCTTTAGTGTTTTGTGCTTTCTTAAAAGAAAGCATCTCAATTAAATCTGTTTTAAATCTTAACGAATATCCAAATCCCTTGAGTGACTATTATTTTAGAGTTTGATCGTTTTGCCTTTTGAAAGTGTCCAAGTCTGTTAGAGTTGGGGTTTTAACAAATGAGTGATGCATTGTACAGACTTGTAACAAGAGTGGAGTCTTTACATTGTTACAAATTTGTGATTATTGACAAATTAACCAATAATTTATACAATTTTTTTAAAGGTCTCAGTCCATTTTTATGCTTTCAACAGGTTGTGGAAGCTGTAAGAAAACATGGTGTAAAACTAACAACAGTATTGACCACCCATCACCACTGGTATGATGCTTGTAATGATAAAATTAGAATCTGCATAGATGTTCTGCTTTCATGGCATTCACATTTTAAACTCTCAGATTGTTATAGGAGCTTGACATTTTGCTTTAATAATGCAACAATGATTTCTCTGTTTTTGTTTTGTTTTTACTGAAGGGATCACGCTGGTGGAAATGAGAAGATGGTGAAGCTAATGCCGGGACTGAGGGTCTGCGGAGGAGACGACAGAGTCGATGCTATTACCAAGAAGGTTTCTCACTCCAACACTTTCAAAGTGAGACTGCACGATTGTACTTGACAGATATTTGCTTAATGTAAGACATATTTAATGATTTGTAATCTCTTTTTTTGTTTTCAGCTTGGCTCACTTAGTGTTAAATGCTTGTTTACACCATGTCACACGACTGGTCACATCTGCTACTATGTGACAAAAGAAGGCAGTTCTGAGCCACCTGCTGTTTTCACAGGTATGTCTGATCACCTGAACTGTATTTAAATTGAGTTTGAAAAGAAACTTATTTTTTTTTGTCAATGTTTTTTTAATTATTTTCTAAAGCTGCACAAAATGTCAATTTTAAGTGAAAATGTTTTGAATTTGTATAAGTTTTTGTAGCATGAAACTCACACAAAGGACTGTTATCCATTAAATTCTTCCTGCTGCTGCTTAGAGTATCTAAATCACTTGACGTGCTTAAATTTCCTTAATTAAAACAATGAGAGGCAAATGTTGATTTTTAGCTAGAAGAAGGGAAGAGTGAAAATTACAGATGAGTTTGGCTCTACAGGAAAAAATGAAAAAGGGAACTTAAGTTACAAATCTCAGTGTTATTTTGAGATTTACCACACTCATCAAAGCTATCAAGTAAAAAGCCTTTCGTCACAATAACTTAGACGATATGAAACTTTTAGGTCTCATGTCCAGATAAAATGTATTTTGGGAAGGGAATCTAAGTCTTTATTTGCTGCTGATAGGACTATGATAGGAAATAAAACAGCTAAAGAGACTAGATTTTTAAAGGAACCAGGGAAATGAATGACTACATAACTCCTTTTGCTTCTAGGTTTTAAATCAATCAATGTAATTAATCCTTTTAGATACTTGTTGGATCTTCTCATGGTCCAGAAAACTTGTGACTCTGAGATCTACAGCAGTTTGAACCAAACAGTTGCAAATAAATATGTTCAGCTCAAAGTCCCCTAACTTTTAAAATGACTGGTCTGTGGTGGTTTTAATGTTAAAACTCAATGTGGTTTGCATGTATAGAAGGATTCAATTTTTATCTTGTCTTGCCTTTGGGACTGTCTTCTGTCTCTTCACGTAGGTGATACGCTGTTTGTGGCCGGCTGTGGTAAATTCTTTGAGGGTACAGCAGAGCAGATGTACAAAGCTTTGATCGAGATTTTGGGAAATCTTCCTCCCGAGACGGTAAATGCACATGTTGACTCTGTGGATGAGTTTGTATTAAAGATCTTTTATGCACCCTTTATTTAGTCCTAGAATGTAAGGTTTAAAAATCTGTGTACGTTGTGGTACAATAGTGTGTTTTGTATTGTAGCGTGTCTACTGCGGTCACGAGTACACCGTCAGCAATTTGAAGTTTGCACGTCACGTGGAGCCACACAATGAAGTCATTCTAAAGAAGTTAGCATGGGCAAAGGTATGCGACTGACAGCTCTTTATTGCATTGTGAGGGTTAAAAAATAAAAATACCTTTTTGTTTTTTCATTTGTGTTTTTTTTTTTGTAGGAGCAGTGCAACAATGGCGAGGCAACAATTCCTTCCACTTTGGCTGATGAGTTTACATATAACCCCTTTATGAGAGTCAAGTATGTGAAGCTGCCAGTAATCTTCAAAGATTATGGTCACTTTTTTATTGATCTAACTGTCCTATTTACAATTTAGAGAAAAGTCTGTTCAAGACCACGTGAAGCAGACAGACCCAATCGAAACCATGAGAAGCCTCCGAAAAGAAAAAGATGGTTTCCGAGTCCCGAAGGAGTGAAGTCCTGCGCTTTATGATGAATTTCTCCATTTCTCACTACACGGCAAACTATCCATTTGTACAAAAACAAACAAAGCCAAGAAACATTGATTTATACATTTATAATCATTAAAAACTCAATAATAATATTACTATTAAGCTAAAACAGCTCTGATTTAGTTAGTAGTGTTTGCTTTAAAGTGTGTTGAAGAGACAGACAGAAGCAATATGTGGCCACAAACGGAATGCTTTAAAGGGTCATTTTAATTTGTAAATGCTGAAGAGTCTATTTTGTTTTAATATATTGACGTACAAACGTTCTGTGTTTGAATAAAAGACACATAAGGAGTCATTTGTGAAACAAATGTGTTCCATTATTATTATCATTCCATTTTCTGTTCATTAGGAAGTTGTTTTCTTACTCTGTGCTGATTTTCTTCTTCTGATTTTAAAGGTCTTGTCCCCTCTTTTATCTTCATATTTGCTTCAAAACTATCTTAAATTCAGTACTCCTGGTTGTTAATTTGCAGTTTTATTTATAATTATTAGATAGTTCGCCTTAGTAAACTCATCAGTGTGTCAGCACTACTTTTTACACATCCTAAATCTTCTTACGCTTGTAAAGAACACATTTAAAGAATATTCCCAAATGTTCTTTGGAAAAAGCAATAAAATTTTTTGGTTGAAAAAAAGTGATTTTATCCACTAGTATTTAGAGTACCAGAAACCCACTCTTTGTGTGTGTGTGTGTAAAATAGTAATTATCCCTAACCCCTTAGTGCTGAAATCTATGACAAAACCTCCTTTATGTATTCACTTTTATGTATATGCTAAATCAAGGTCATCTCAGAGCTAAAGTGGTTTATGGCATATTTGTGACATCAGGCATACATTTGAACTGGTTTAAAACATGGAATAGCTTTTTGGTATAGAAAAAAATGTATGTGAAGAGAAAAAAAACGACATTAACCATGAAAGAGATTAACAAAGTGAAACCATCGCCTTCAACTTGTCCTTAAAAAGTTAGCTGACTTTTTGTATATACATATATATAATTCACAATTAAAAACAGGAATTGCAGTAATCTTGGTATCTGTGGAATTCTTCATAGTTTATCCTGATTTTTAACAATGTCAATATCCGGTTTGCAGGAAGTAGCTTTTCTTCAAAGATTTTTTTTCACTCGTTTAGCTGATTTAGCAAGAATTTCGAATTATTTAGCAAACATTTTATTTCTCTAAATGTTGATGACCAGCCTTAAAGCATTCACTATTTTTTTTTTTTTTTTTTTTTTTTTTTTTTTTGCGTGTTTGTTTTGTTTTTAAATGTTTTTTGTGGATAAAATCAGTTCCTACAACGATCTCCTATGTTCAAGTTGAATGAACCCCAGTCGATTAAATGGTCTGTTGTCAAATATCGCGATAACTGCACGGGCGCATACGACAGTCAGATAGGAATGTTTTCCCTTTTTCAGGAGTCTGTCATAACTAAATCCGTTAAAGTCTGCAGATAACACATGTAAACTGCGATGCAGCTAGTTGTGCGTTAACGGCAGATACAGATTTTAGGTGTCTCGTTGCCAAATGCAGTAATTTTGTTGTTTACCTTCGACCAACTCTTCCCGAGAAATCGCGCTCCTCTGTGTACGTGGATGACATGAAGGTAAAGGTGATTTCCATCCTGGAGGACAACTACATGTACTTGGTGATAGAAGAGGAGAGCAAACAGGCGATCGCAGTGGATCCTGCTGTCCCACACCGGGTGAGAGGTCCTTGATCTTTGATTCTTGGTGGTTAATTCTAAAATAAAAGAACTGTCAGCAGTGTTTGGTAGAAATCACAGTGAGTCCCATTGAACCAACTTGAGAAAGTTGTTCAGATCCTATATTTGAAGAAACCATCGTTTAAAATGAATTCAGAATGACATTTTTTTAATTAAATCTTTATTTCACTATAGTGAAATAAAGATGAGTTTATGAACTCATAAACTCATAGTGAGTTTATGAATTAAATGCATTATTTATCAGACTATTTTTTGTTGTTTATTTTGAAGCCTATCACTAAATTCAAGTCTAACCTTAGAAAACAACAATCAATCCATGAATAATATCTTTATCTGCAGTGGCTTTTAGTCATAAAAAAGTCATTGACTTAAAGTTTTGAATAATGATTTTATATTTGCATACTGAAATAATAAAATAACAAAATTAAAGTGACATTTTGTGTAGTTTAGGAAGTTTAATAATTACAAAAGTGTTTTTTTTTTGTCCTTACAAAAAACATCCAACATTTTTATTTAATTTTTGTTTTCTTGTTTTGGTACTTCCAAAACTATTAAAGTTATTTAATTTTTTCTATATATATTCTTTCACAGCTACTTGAAATAGTGAAGAGAGAAGAATTGTCACTTACAGCTGTGCTCACAACCCACCACCACTGGTAAGAACAGTTTAACAATTCAATAAACAGTTTATAATTTTGCCAAGAAAGCAATTTGTGGAAACTTATAATTTTTGAATTTTTACAATTATAAATACTTTAAATTTGCATGTAGAAGATACCTGCACCTGTTCCATTGAGGAAATATATTAAGTTGACATCTAGAGCTGGTGCACCCACTGGCTCTGCAGTCATAGGTGACTAATTTTGGACAATCTGCTCTCTCTATTAAGGGCTGTCACATCTGGAACAGTGTACCCCACACCCTAAGAGAGTGTCCAACCTTTACTACATTTAAGAATCAACTTAAAATTTGTCTTAGATCCATACAACAATACACACTCTTGATGGGGCCGTGTCTTTCTTCCTAAACTTCATGATCCTGCAAATGTGTTGATAAAAAAGACTAACCTTCAAACTCCCACGGACTTTTTGTATTGTTTGTCATTTTAGCTGTCAGCTGTAATATTGATTTGCAGTGATTATATAACATGTTTAATGCTCTTGTGTTTGGGAGAATTGCAGCACAGTGTTGAACAGCCCATCCCAAATCTATTTTGTGTCAATTTTTTTTCTTTTAAAAATCTTTAGTCTGAGTTGCTGTTTTTTGTCTTGCTTTGACATAATTCTAAATTCTGCGCTAAATATTCTTTAAAGTTTTTATTGCAGGTCAAATTCCACTATAAGATACAATCAAAAACCTGTGTGTGATGTTGCGGTCTTCACCTGCAGGGATCACGCCCGTGGGAACGAGGCTCTGCTGAAGGAGCTTCCTGATCTGCGTGTGTACGGGGGGGACGATCGAATCGGGGGTCTAACGGATAAAGTAACAGATGCTCAGGAACTGAAGGTACTCTTCCATCAACGGAAGTGAAGTCACGGGAAGATACTGGCTCGTGTTTTGACCTTGTCTTCTCTCCGTTCCACAGTTTAGCTCCATCAATGTGAGGTGCCTGTTTACTCCTTGCCATACCTCTGGTCACATGTGCTACTTTGTTTGGGAAGATGAGTGCACTGACGCCCCTGCAGTGTTCACAGGTCTTTGAACCAGTTCAAACTGAAGACATTCTGTGTGGACCTGAGCAGAAACTGCTGTTAAAGTGGCTGGAGATACGAACCCTCAGTTGATACCGATACTGTTGCCATGTTTTTCTTTTTGGTCGTTAGGGGATACGCTCTTCATCGGTGGATGTGGGCAGTTTTTTGAGGGTACAGCAGAACAGATGTACCACAACCTTACCCAGGTGTTGGGGACCCTACCTCAAGACACGGTTAGTTGCTCTGCAGCTTTAAAAAAAAAAAAAAAAAAAAAAAAAAAAAAACAAATTCAAAATTAAAAACTATCTTTTTTTTTTCTCAATTTTGTTCATTTTTTAGAAGGTGTTCTGCGGACATGAGTACACCATCAAGAACTTGAAGTTTGCCATGCTGGTGGAACCAGAAAACGAAAAGGTTAAAGAGATGCTAAGTTGGGCCAGGGTGAGCAACACACCTTCAACTTCTCCACTGTCCAAAACATTTCAGCTTTTAAATTACCCTTCAGACTGAATGAATACGTTAAACTGAGGAACTGATTTAGAAAAAGACTAAACATGAATTTGGCTTCTCCCTGATTTCATATGTGCGGCTGGTTATTAAGACCAGTAGAACAGAATAGAGAAAAATAAAAAAATACACCCAAATTGACCAGAAAAAAAAAGTTTTTAAACATTTTAAAATAAGTTCCCATTTCACAAAAATTGAGCTATTAGGCAGTTTTTACTGAGGAGAAAAGAAGAGAGGGAATGCGAGAAAAAAGCCTTTTGTTCTTGATTCTAGATTTGAGTTCTTTTGAGGTGGTGTTTGTATATATTCAAATTTATTAATTCAAAATTTTTATGGAGAAGAAAAATGTTTGACTTTATTCTTGGGAATTAAAAAATATAGAAGAGGAATCATTAAAATCAGCAAATAGATGTATGTGTAAAAACCATGATAGTGGCATCTATTAAGTAAAATCAGAATTTATGAATACTGATTTTAATTCATGCTTGTTTATTTATGATTTATATTCTTTATTTTAACCACTCTATAGTATCAGTAACTTGTTTTGATTTTAATCAGACCAGACTTGACTTGTAGACTTTTGGATTTATTTCTGAAACTCGTGAACACAATAGTTTTTTGGTATTTTCCAACTTTTAACACAAATTCAAGTCCACAAGTGAGATTAGTTTGTTGTGCATGTTTGAACGTTATCTTAAATATAGGACATTTCGTCCTCCAGGCACGAGATGATGATGACAAACCCACAGTGCCTTCCACCCTGGTGGAGGAGTTCGAGTACAACCCTTTTCTCCGCCTCTCGTGAGTTTTGATCCTCGTATAAACTCCACATACAGTCAATGACGGGGAAAAAATAAAAAACCTCTATTATTTTGAACTGTTTTCTCAAAAGGGAGGAGTCAGTGCAAAAATTCACTGGAAAGACCGATCCTGTAGAAGTTTTGAGGGTCCTGCGGAAGGAGAGGGACAAGTTTAAAAAACCTAAGAACAGACTGCCCCCTCATGCCCTGTTGGCTCTACAGTGGGGGCTCCTTCGACCCCGTGATCCAGTTTCTTAGTTTTAACCTTTAGGTACAATCCACCATCAAGAGGACTTATGGAATGCAGGAAGACACTGAAGTGTAGTGTGTAAAATGACGCACAACCTGAAGACTTATGGTTGCTCCCTGAGATTCATCAGCAACTAATCATGGTTGCACAGAGGGACTGTGATATGGCTTCTTTGGTAAAAGGCCCATTCAGGGTTGTTTTCTCGCTTTTAGTCCCGCCCACCACTCTGCACCATCTCCAACTTTGAAGGTTTTCAATAAAAAATCTGCACACATCAGTTTTCTGACATCAAAAAAAGGAACTTAAGCAACTTTTTAAGTCTTAAGCAATGCTAATTTAAAAAGAGATCATGCACTTAAGCTGAAATATCTCATTTAAAGTTGAGCTGTGATGCAAAAACGGTTTGCAGCAGATAATATCTGCAGCACGTACTGTTTAAATAAAAAGAGTAACATTAAGATCAAATGTTTAAAAGATACAATGAAGTAAAAAACATTTTTTCTTGATTTATTGTACAACTTCTACACTTTCTTTTTTCCACTTTTTTATGAGTTTACTTGTTTAAACTTTTTGTTAAACTGGAAACTGTGTAAATTATGTTTCTTAGTTTTTTTCATTTACTTAAAAATGTTTTTTGTTGTTTTATGTACAGTTCCTACCTTATTTCAACTTTTACCACCAGGGTAAAGAAGAAAATCATTGCATAGTTGTTAATGCAACCTGCTAATTTCCAGCTCAAAGTCTGCAAATAAATTGCACAAGACTAACTACTCTTTAATATAAAAAAGTTAGAATTTCTAACTTGTTGCATAAACACCTTTTATGATAATTTTATTTCTGCAAAAGCTCATGTACATATAATTGTTAAATAAAAGAGTAATAATGATCATTTGTAATGTAGTCTTTCTATACTTTAAACATCAGAAACGGGACAATTAGGCAATCCTGAGGCACGGATATTCAAAGACTTATCACCACTTCATGGTGAGTCCATTGGTCATCTTCTCTACAGCGTGGTATTGTGTGTGCAGCAGCTCTCTGGCTCTGTCCTCTCCCACACTGCGAAGCCAAGTTTGGTAAATCTCAGCCACATGAGCATCATCCTCTGGCAGTCGGGGGCACTCTTCCTTGTATAACTCCTCAACTTTTTGAAGCAGCTCCTTCTGGTTCTGACCAGCAGCTCCCTTTATTTGTCCACCTCCATTTAGGCAGCCTTAGAGTTGACAAATAGGACAATTTAATCAAATTCAGGAAAAAAAAAAAAAAAGATCTATTCCAACTTCATGAAAAATCCTACCTGATGGACAGGCCATAACTTCTACAAAGTGGTATGGTGATTTTCCTCTTTTCAGTTTCTGCACAAGGTTCTGTATGTTGCGAAAACCGTAGGTTGCTGCAAAGCACAGCAGAACTTCACCATCTTTCTCCAGTCTCACCTCCTGGAAGTCTTTGTTCCTGAGCCGTCAAACAAAGAGTGAACATAAGCAGAAAGAACAACTTGCCTTTTGTTTTGATTTAAAAAAATAGTCCAAAAGTAACAAACTTAACACATTTATGCAGGCAAGCAAACCTTAGAGTTTTATACGTAAGCTCCTTCACTTCTTCTCCAAAGAGCTGCTTAGCAGCATAGATGAAGACATGATGGAGGTATCCCCCGGATCCACTGCCAGCGTGGCTCAGGAACTCATCCCCACAGATGCTACTGAACCTGAGAGTAAAATAGCATCATAGGAATTTTAAGTGATAAAGTTATCTGACAAAAAAAAGCAAACAGCTGAGAACTTACATAGAATCAAGAGTTCCAGGCTCAACATCATTCAGAGAAATATTGTGCTCCTCCAGCATTTTCTGAACCTCTCCTGAAAGACATAACTATTCGGATGCTGCAAACACACCAAAGTATCACTTATACAGGTAATTACTGTACCAGAAGTTATGACACAGTCCACTTCTCTGGTCTCTGCTCTGTTTATATAAAAATCTGAGCGTGATGCTTCGAGTTTCTTGTCAAAGCAGGGCATCACGGCCACATGGTAAATCTGCTGAGGACTCAGGCCCTAACAGCACAAAGAAATACAGCTCAGTTAGTCTTGCTTGTAACATTCTTTCACTTTCACAGAAGGGAGAAACCCAAACCACACCTGTTTTTCTGCCAAGTGGCTTTTAACCAGAGACCCCATCATCTGTTGGGGGGAGCGGGTGGTGCTGATGTATGGGAGAATATACTCCCCGTGTGTCTTCTCCGCATAGCAGATCCAACCTGAATACACAAACAGACGCTTAGTCTAGATGAACAAAAGTGGAAACATTTTTTGCAGAGTTAAGATAAATGAAAGCTTTTAATGCACTAACTATTTTATTCCTTACCAAAAAAAATAAATCAAAATGCTGCAATTTTTTTTTAAATGAGAGTTGTAGTCACAGCTTCCATCATGAACTCTGGACAATCGAACACTGCAAAGTCAAATGTGAGTCAATCCTAAACACAGCAGCAAATCATTAACAGCATGGTGAGGAAAAAAAGGACCAAGCTGTTACAACAGCTCAGCAAAAGTCCTGACCTCGACCTTTCTGAGACGTTTTCAGAGAATGGAAGTTCGTAAACAAATTTTAAAAAAAAACATCAAGGTACTGAAACAAGGTGGAGACACTAAGAATCACTTTAGAAAACTGTTTTTGTTGGGCTTTGAGAAACATGTCAAATACATATGAAACAGAAAGCCTTCAAAAAGAAAATATACGGTTGTCTCTGGACTACATTCAAATACAATTAAGAGTTTAATGAAGTTGCAAAGTTTTGGTTTATGTTTTCTACAATTAAACTCCAGGGGTTGAGTTGACAATACCTGGACAGGCAGAGGTTAACATGGGCAGGGCCTTGCTGTCCTGTCCCTTCCTCTGGAAACGTTCCACAAACTCTCTCTGACTCTCTAACAGACTGAAGGTCCGACTAAAACTGGTGTCAAACACATAATGAACCCCTGTAAAAACAGCAACCATCTGTCAGACATGTACACAGCCACTGTAACAACTTGATATATGAAACTTTAAAAAGAGGGAGGTGGTACCCAGGTTTTTGAGGAAAGAAGTGAGCCTCCTTCCAGCCTCACTACTGCTGATACCATAGTGTGCCGCGAGGGACGCTCTGGACTGAGGCGACACAGACACCACCACTGTCTTTTGCTCTGCTGCAGCCTGAAAACAAAGCTGAAAACTTAGGTGGAACAAAAAGCCAACTGTAAATAGAGAAACTGTGCAAAACATTCAACCTTGTTGTTCCGGAGCACGTTTAAAAGCTCCTCGTGGCTCTGCTGCGCGATGAGGACACTCTCGGCTGAGGTTATGCAGCCGCTGCACGCCAAGCAGTCGTTCAGGGAGATCTTCGCTTTTTCAAGCTTCTGCTTCCCGCCATCCTTTCAACACAAGGCACTTCAATGACCATGATATTAACTGATTGCATTGCTATATAAACATGGTTCATTTGTGGTTCAAACAATTCACACTAAAAGGCAAAAAATAAGTGCACATCCTCACCTGGTTGACCTGGACATAACTACCATCATCCTCTATCTGTATTCTGGCCACAGATTTTCCTTCTTTCTTCTCGACTTTTACTGGTTTGACACATTCCTCAAGAAAAACAAAAATGTAAACAACTGTTTAACCTGATCAATATTTTTATGTCAACTTGAAAAGATTATTTTAAAGTCCCACTTGTATAATTGTTTGATCAATTTTGAAAGCAATTCAAGTGTTTTTTTTAATTATGATTATGATTATGCCGTTTTTAGCCAAAACAAAAGAAAATGTTATTTTCTAAGACAGATTCTGCAGATCAGCAGGTGTTGATTAGTAATTCACCTCTGGGTTGTAGGCAGAAGTGTTGGCGCAGAATAAAACCAACCCCTTTCCCATCATCCATCTTTTTACACACTCTTCCACTAGCTTACAGCTCCTTACACACACAACCAAAATGGCGAGCAATATTGGAGCTATCCAGCCATACAGAGCAAGATGCCAGCTCAGATGATGAAAAATAAGATGTACATCGACATATTTGTCTGCAAGTGGATGCATCAGAATGTAACGGAGCAGGGCAGGGAGCTTGTGACCCACCTAATCTGCCTTCAGCATTTTTGCGTCTGCTCCAGATTCACATCAATAGAAATAAAGAAATACTTGAAAATGCAATTTGAAACATCATTTTCTTTACATATCTATCCTCAGTCATCAGAAAAAATGCCTCAAGAACATGTTAGAAAAAACAACTCAGTTTTCATTGGAGTGGTTCTTCAAATGTTGTAAAAAATATATGGGATGGAAGAACAGTAAGTAAATTAACACACACAAGTCAGAATGAACAGAGCATGTTTAATATTGACCTAAAGCTTTAATAGTAGCAGATGGGATAAAACTGTGTTCTTTGAGAGTAATCTCGTCCACTTTGTGGTCTGATTCTAACAGCCCTAATCAATGGAACTTTAATTAGTTAATTAACATTTAATGTGTTAACATTAATGGACCTTTAACCCCATTATGATCCGTCAACTGTGTCTCGGTTTAGCAGAATCTACCAGGTTACCAGGAACTCAAAACAAGAGTCAGTGGCAACAGTAATATAAGCTGTTTACTAATATGAGAAATGTTTAGGGACATTTCTGGCATAAGTGCAGCCCACATATGCTTAATATGTGTGTTTAATATGTATCTGTTTGAAATTCAGGTTAATACTGTAACTCCCATTTCACTGTTATAGAATCAGTTATCAGTAGCAAAAGCTAGCAGTCGATATTTTAGAAGCGAATTTATTTTAACTTCAGTCGAAAGTAATTATAAACACTAGAAATGAACACTACGTGTTTGTGAACTTTTAATACGGACAGTTTTAATTTACATCTGTGTGTTTTTGTTTTACCAAGAACAGCTAAAAGAACATGCTAGCTAGCTTAGAGTGAACTGAGCTTTTAGCATTTCGGTTGGAATAAGTGAATACCATCTGCTTGTATTGTTCTAGAATAAAAATTTAAAATTTCTTAAATAATATTCTTGGCACTGACCTGGGAGGGGGTGATAAAATCGTCCAGATCTGTCAGTTGCAGTACCCCGCTAAAGACAGAGGCCATGATTACTGCCGCAAACCTGTTGTTTACTCTTGTGTCGTGAATTGCTGCTGCTAGAAAACCGGTTTCAGGTTTGACTGGTTTACCAAATTCATTTATCAAACTGTATAAAACACTGTTTTAAAAACAGTTTCATTTAAATACGTGTGCTTTTATTAAGCCAGTACCTTTGCTCGGAGTTCAAATCTTTGTTAGTTTAAATATTTAGCTAAAGTAACCTGTAATTTGCTTGTTTAGTTGTGTAACTCGTTTGTATTTATGCATTTTACCAGTATTATACTGTCTGAGTCTTATAGTGGTAGTATGTGTCTAGTGGAATACATAAAAAGCTTTTAAGGAATTTGTTGGTTCTTTGTATAAACTGTTATTCAAATACAATTACAGAAAATCGATCATATTATGATGAACTGAACTAAAATATCTATAATATTCCAGAAACAAAGATTGGATAAAGCAGCATTACTTCATTTAGTTTTCGTTTTGTGCCTTTCACCTTAAAATTAATTGTTAGAAAAACGTCAGATGCTCACCCTAAAGCACATGTTGTACAGTAAGTTCATTTTTAAATAATTCAAGTGCTAACATTGTGCATTAAAAAAAATGTTGGTTTGATCTTTGTTTGGTTGGCAGGATTTTAATGCAAATTATTCCAAAGAATATATGAATGTATCATTGCACGTTTGTTTTTGCAAAAGTCAGTAAAATATTAATATTGTTGTTTTTAGTGACAATTCAGGTTACTCTAACTGGCTGTCAGTTTGGACAAATATTATTTGTTCAAATTAATTTTAACAAGTAAAATGTTGTTTTTATAAAGAATTTACTTTTTTAAAATTTTATTTTATTAAAAAAAACATCTTGGTAAAACACTTTGTGGTGAATAATAGTAAATAAATGGAAACATGCTGTGTATACATGTTGATAAAACCGAATGTAACTACTGTTTGGTATACGAAAAATGTAGGAATAATAATTACGTAAAAAATACAAATAAAATGTGAATGAAGGTCCAAATAAAATATATATATATATATAAATAAAATATTTCTCTTCTGTGTGCGAGGGCATGCGCTCTTTTGTTGTTATGACTACGGGGTCGTAAATCCGCCATGTTTTCCCTCCCCAACACAGCGTTGCGACAGAGACGGAGAAGTCAAACGACATGAATGCTGAAAATAATCATACGGCAGAAACAGAGAAAGAGCGAACGACGAACGGCAGTGAGACTATCACCATTCAAACCACCCTGGGAGATGAAGGTTAGTTTTCTGCCATTTAAAACAACTCCAAACTGGGTTTTTTGTCGGTAGTTTGGGCCTTGCTAACTTCCTCCATCGTGAAATTTTGCTAATTGTCTTTAGCAACAGCGAGTTTGCGGCTTTGCTGCTGTTAGCGGCATTTTAAAACGTCCAGATAAAGTAGGTGATAGCCTGTGGTGCTAGGTAGTTTCTAAAGCTAATCTTAGCTTATTACGCTTCGTCTTTGTGTTTTTAGACGATGTACACAAGTGTGGACGTTGTCAATCCGAATTTTCCACGCTTGAAGCTTTTATCCAGCACAAGCTACACAACAACTGCAAACGGGTGGAGGCTGACCACACTGCTGACCAACAGGTATGTGCCAAAACTGGAACTGCGTTTAAAATATTGATGAATCGACTCGAGTCTATCTTCACATAGAAAATGCTGCAAATGCTTTAGTACGAATCCAGAATTTTGAAAAGAAATTATTTCGTTCTGTTCAAACAGTTATTGAATAAAATTGATTCCTCCAAACTAAAATTGGTTTTGCAAGGATAACTTGAGAAATCTGTAAAGCATTTATTTGAATTTTAAATTGCATAGAATTGTAAATTAACAATTGTCATCAACACTGAACTATTGTGGTTTACATTAGGGGTGCAACTATTAATTGATCATTAATTAATTAATTGACTAGTATTGACTATTAATTGATAATTGCAACTATTAATCGATCAATATTCCAATGATCTAAAAGGATCTATCTATCTGTCTGAGGTAAATTGTTAGCTGGATCAATTTGTATAATTGTCAAATCATTTCTAAATGAAATAAATTGATTGTAATTGATATTGGAAAATACAATTTGGATTGAGGCACGGTAGTGTTATTTTACTATAACATAAAATCAACCAAGTTCCATCACAGCGGACAACACACATGTTGGCAGCAAAAAATGATCAAGCTATCATGACAGTCCTATATGTTGAATTACTTTGAATTTTGCAGATGTGATCATAGTGTGTGCTATAAGGTTCTATTAATGCTTGCAAAAAATATCTCCTGAGTCACACTAATTGAATTTTTGGCTCCTGGATTGATTTTAAGTCAGTGAATTGGATCGTTCAAAATTCACAAATGTTGACTATGAATCGTATCATCCTCCTCAAATTATGATATGAATTGAATTATTGTTCAAATGAATCGTCACGCCCCATTTTTCATTCTAAATAGCATCTTTATAGAGTTGGAAAACGTGTTTATTTTCCAGGTTATTACACCCAATGGAAGTTCTTCCTCAGAGGTGAAATCAGCTGAGGGTTTACCTTCAGATAAAGAATCAAAACCTTCTGATGGTAAGTCTGCATAATCTGTTCTCATTCTTACTAATTAATTCACTTTAATCATCTGGAATATTTTAACATCCTTTAAAAAATTACTTAAAATTATTGTTCAGTGCAAGCTCATTCTGGATTTCCCTTCCCTGTTAGAGATGTCACCACATTATAAATTGAGTTATGACTTACTTTTTGGATTTGAAATCAGCATGCCTTTACACATTTAGTTGATTCTATTTGAATCTGTCTAATTTTTTCTTTTTGGCTTTTCGTGTGCAGATGAAGTTTTGTCTGTGTTGGGTCGAGGTCGCAGGAAGAAAATTGCCTCCCTAAAAGCTACTGAGCAGTCCGATGGAGCTGAAGGATATGCATCCGATGGTGGTGACAAACCCAGCTACAAAGTCAGCCAAGATGGCCGCTATATTTGCAGCCTTTGTAATAAAACCTTCAAAACAGTGAGTCATACTTTCATTCATGTATAAATGCAAAAAAACATGTATGATTCTATTTAATTGCTTCCATTTTTGTCCAACAAATAATCTTTTAGACAAACATTTTGAGAACTCATAAGAAAACTCACAGTGACGAGAAGAACTTCTCATGTGAACTATGCGGGACTTCATTTCGCACCAAAGGCTCCTTGATACGTCACAACCGCCGACACACTGGTAGAGAAAATTAACTTGATTATCTTTTGGTGTGTTGTTTTTCCATTTGCAACCGTTTTCAATTTTTTTTTCTGATTTGCAGATGAGCGGCCGTATCGTTGTACCCTCTGTGGTCAGTCCTTCAGAGAGTCGGGTGCTCTCACTCGACATCTTAAGTCCCTCACTCCATGCACAGAAAAGATCCGTTTTGTTCATTATAAGGAAATCCTGGTTGGAAAGGATGGAGTCCAGAAAGGTCAGATGATGGAAAAGCATTTTGAAGCGCTTTGTGTTTCAACAGAATGAAAGGCGCTATACAAATAAATAAAGTTTGAGTTTATTTCTATTCTTTTTCTCGATTCATTCTTTTATCTAGTTTTGTTACTTAGATTTTGTGATCAATTTTCAGGTGTTGAAGTCGAACAAGCAGCTGTTGCTCCACAGCAAGCGATGATAGTGGTGGAACAGCAGCCAGAAGAGCAGGAGATGGTAGAAGCTGAGACTGCTGTTTTTAGTATGATTGACCCCAGTTCCCAGGAAGTCCTCCAACAAGTTCACTTCACCATGGAAGTGGACGGAACTACTCAGGAGCAGCAGGTAAGTGTGGAGATTTGTTTGGTGCACTTGTCATATTGTTTTGTTGACCTGATTCTTTGGCTTGATCAGGTGGTGGTGGAGGAGGAATCCCAGGCAGAAGCCCTGGCGGCTGCAGCAGCTGGTGACAATCTTATCTGTCAGGCCATCATCAACTCTGGGCTTGCTCTGGGAACAGAGGAAACAGTGGTTGAAGAGGTGTTGCAGACAGTCGAGGACAAAGAAGAGCCCGAGCCTCCCGATCCTGATCAGAGTGTCATTGAAATCCAAGTGAAGGAAGAGTTTGTAGAAACTGAACAGGTAAGGGGAACCTATCGGCGTAAAAACTGCATGCGAGGAAAAATCTGGTGAATTTTCAAGAAATGCAAACCGTTTTTTTGTTTTGTTCCTTTTTTATTTTTAAATTCCTATTTGACCAGGGAACGACTACTAGACGAAAATCCTCAAAACTCTACACATGTCCTCACTGCAATAAATCATTCAAGGGCTTGAACTATTTTCGTTTTCATTTCAAAGGCCATTTAGGTGAGTCCATTGCTTTATTACTGAGACTTCTCTATCTCTAAACTCCTGCTTATGGAACACTATAATTTTAAATGTTACAGATAGGTCACCAGTCTTCCCCTCTTGTTGTTTTTGGTTGCTCTTCTCTACAAAAATAAATCCCTATGGTTTTCCAAGTATTTAATGTTGTTTTGAACTTGTCTTCTTTTATGTAGGCTACAAGCCCTTTAAGTGCACCTTGTGTGAAAAAGAGTTTCTAACTGGTTACCTGTTGAAGAAACACATGGAAATCCACGTCAGTGAGAGGAGATACAAGTGCGGCGAGTGTGGCAAGTTGTATAAAACCATTGGACATGTTCGAGAACACATGAGGGCCCACTCAGACGAGAGGCCCCACCGCTGTACACGATGCAGTAAAGGGTACAAGACCAAGGTGAATCTTGTGTGAATACAAGGAATTAAAAAGTCAACAGGGATTTCTATGTGATTTTTAACCGTTTAAATACTTTGTCCAGAATGCCTTGCGTGTCCACCAGCGGACACATGGCAACGAGAGACCCTACGTATGTGAGTTCTGCTTCCGAGGATTCAGGGAGAAAGGTTCTCTAGTACGACACATTCGCCATCACACTGGAGAGAAGCCTTTCAAGTGCTCTAAATGTGGGCGGGGCTTTGCTGAGCATGGAACCCTCAGTCGGCATGTGCGTGCTAAAGGTCAGAATGGACAGATTTTTAAAAATGTATGATTTGCTGCAGAGATGCTATCAAACCTAATAACAAATAACAAATGTTAAAGTAGGAGGGTGCCATAAGGAAGATCCCAGTGAGCAGCAAAATGCTGTGGCGGAGCAGCAAGCTGTAGATGGCCTCGCCACGGCAGCCATTATCTCTGAGGATCCGCATGCAGTGTTGGTGGAGTTCTCCTCAGTGGTAGCAGACACGCAGGAGTACATCATCAAGGTATATGAGGCTTCTATAGTAAAAGAAAGCAAACCCCTTTTCCTCTGTTTTTTAAATAGATTTTTTGTTACTTTTTGACTCTACATCCAGTCATAAAAGTTCTGCTTGGGTTTTTTGCGTCATGTATGACTATTACTAAGATTCTGCTGGTGGTCCCAAAGGTCAGTACAAAAACCCACGGTGAGGCCACATTTCAGTATTGTGGACCTCGCCTGTAGAACGACCTGCCTGGGGATATAAATGCTTCGTCCACTGTAGAAGTTAAAAAAAAAAACCTTCTTTTCAGCAAAGCTTTTATGTAGTTTTTACATGCCAATGTTTTTTAATTAGATTTTGTGGGCTGATTGTTTTTTGGGATGTGTATGTGTGAGGCGAACTATTTTTTTTTTAGCATTGTTTATTTATTTATGTAAAACATTTTGAGGTGTTCTGTAGCAGGAAAGGTGCTATACAAATAAAGTTGGATTTGAACATGGCCAATGATAATCTACTGAATTATTCTGAGCTTAAAGAATAATTTCCATTTTCTTTCTTTTCTCTAGACTCAGACTGGGGAGGAAATGCAGGAAGAAGTGACGCTCATTCAGGACAACCAAAATGAGGTCAGTACACACACGACATAAAAACATAATACTTCTGATCTTTTTATATTAAAGTAATTGTAAAACTGAGAGCTTTTCCTGCAAACCAGGAACTTTAACATCTCTATGATTTATCTTCCAGATGGGAACCCAGATCATGAAAGTCGTGCAACAAATTGTCAGCCAATCACACAGCGCCGGCAGCCACCAGATTATAGTACGGAATGTAGCAGTGAACGAAGAAGTTCCATCAATCTCGGACTGTGGCGACACCATCACTATCGCTACACCTGAGAGCCTGACGGAGCAGGTCGCCATGACGCTGGCGTCTGCCATCAGTGACGGGACTCTCCTGACCACAACAGAAACTGTGGAGGCGACAGAGGGAACCGTTACCATGGTTACCACAGAAGAAGCAGTAGAGGAGGGAATGGTGCAGCAGCTAGAGGAGTATGTCATCACCTCCCCAGAGGAGGTGGAGATTCAGACTGTGGTTGTATGAGCAAAGACGAACTGTGAACTGCACTAGCACTGAAGTGTCAGCTTCCATAAAGGCCAACATGATTGCAAGGCTCATAGTTCAGATCAAGTCAGCATAAAATAAAAATGTACATATAAGATGTTTCATCACATTAAATGTTTTTTTTCCCTATTTTGGTTGAATAAAATAGATCTGTTTTCAGTACAGATTTGTGGACCTGTATAGTTTTAATTTACAACTTTCCCTTTTCTGTTTTTGCTTCATTTTTGTGTTTTTGGTTTATTTTCCAAACCCTCTTAATCCCTTTTGGGGTTGCTGGTGCCCAACTACCTTTGGATGAAGGTGATGTCCCCCCCCCAGGACAAGGGGCTTATTTTGAGTTTTGTAAAACAAAACAATGACCTTACTTTTAAGCTGTTTGGGATTTTTTATGTGTGTCCGTCCTTTGACCCAGCCAAATTTACTTTTGAAGGAGGATATCTTTACTTTGAGGTTTGATGTACAGTTGTTGCCTTCCACGATTCCATGCTGGTCATACTGCAGAAGCATGGCTCATGTAAAATGTGTTACATAAGCAAATTAAAGTTATTTTTTTACATCCCAAAGATATTTCATCTTTCATCTTGTCTGCAATTAAATGTATACTAGCCTGTAAGGTCGTGAAAAGTTTAACAAGAGTTATTATTTTGTTTTTTTTTAATACCGTTTGAGTCAATGTATAAAGCACGGCATCCTTTATAGATGCAAATGTACCTAAAAAGTTATGTCATTGATACACAGATACAAGACGTCACTGGTAATGAAATTGTTTGCGTTCCTGCACTAAAAGTACTTCAGCTTGATGGTGTTGCTGAAGCTGCTGGTGCTGCTGTATGTAACCTTGAGTCTGCAGGTATCGGTGCTCCAGCACTGCCGCTATAAACGGAGAAGTGTCCCTGGCTGCAAGACTGCACGCTTTCTGGGTCAACCCTCAGCCCTCTGAGGGGGCCTTATCTACATAAGCAACAGAGGGAGACGGGGAGAGAGGGTGGGATCGAGAGAGGAGCACAGGTATTTATAGAAAAATGGGGCTTCGCAGTATCTTTTCTTGCAATGAACCATTTCAGGATCAAGTGTCCCAGTTTCCTGTTCCTCTCTCAGCACTAGGGTTGGGAGCGAGGCTGCGGCTCAGCAGCCTCACCCAGGATGGAGAGCTTGACGCCGAGGTGCTCCCCTCTTCCGTGGCCCTCCTGTCTTCCCCTCCTTATTCTGTGGTCCCCATAATCCATAAATGTGACCTTCTACGTTGCCTCTGCATCATTTGCTCAGCGGGGTTGTCTTGTAGAGGCAGTGAGCTCAGGTGAGGAGCAGCTTAAGGGTGTCCGTGGACACTCTTTGGCTGCATCAACCCCCAGGCTGGGGGTGAAGATAGGCTGGCTGGAACGTGCCCTGCAGCAAGCCGGGCAAGGATGAGGCGTTTCCTGAGCAGAAAGGGCCGCTTCTCCCTGCGCCAGAGCAAGTCTGGAACCCGGAGTGCCTCCAAAGATTTCTGTAAGTGTTCTTCTCCAAATTAATCTTTACGCAATTATCCTGGACTGCAGAAAGGGAGCTAAAACTCACTATCTGGGTTGCTGGATGGAGGAAAATATGTTCCGTCTGGGCAAAAAATAAAAAAAACAGCCTCTTTTTTGACCCAGATTCTTTTGATTAATAATCTACTTTGGTTTGATGCTTCTTTTCAACCGTCTGACACCAGTGTCTGCGACTGTCTGAGCCTTTGAATTTGATATATTATTTTTTTATTCAGTCCAATCCTAGACTGAATATCTCGTTCTTTGCTCCTCTGAGATTTGATTTTTAAAATTCATTCTAGTGAAGAAAACCTGACATTTTTATTCAATTTGCTCTTTAAAGTTGGATTTATTTTAGTCTCTACATTATTTTATTTAGCACATCATCAGTTAAACATAGAAAAAAACGGATGTTCTTGTATTTGCTATTTTACAATCATTACTCCTGGTTAGCACTAAAATATAATTTGCACCATGATTATAAAGAGGAATAAATTAGTTCATTAAAAGTTATTTTTGGTTAAGTTGTATTTGAAAAAAGGTCAAACTAGTCGCTTTAACTTCTTGTATCCTCATAATTTAGTTTCTGATGTTTTTCCGTGGATTCCGAAGTTAAGTGAAGCTTCTGGGACACTTTGTGCTGCAGCAGAATGAGGCCAGTGACCAGGGGAAGGCCAGCGGTTCACTGTGTGGGCTGGATACCAACACTGTGTCCTCTTGCTGAGAGTTGTCCCACTTAAAAATAAATTCCCAAACTGTTCCTTTTCATGCTGTCTAACGGAACAGCTGACCTGCTGCTATAGTTTGGATGCTAGGTGGCTGGAGTATAATATTATCTCTGTCTTTCAGACCTCGGCCTGCCTGCTACCAACCAGAACTGGCCAGAAGCGTTTGGCTTCCGACTGGGAGGGACTGGACCTAGCTACATCCTGTCTGTGGTGGAAGGGAGTAGCGCCTACCTTGCTGGCTTGCAGCCCGGTGATCAGGTGGTGGACATTGAGGGCCAAGATGTGACCAATCTTAGCACACCAGCATTGATTGCTTTGGCTCAGACCCTTAAGACGGTTCCCCCCAGCATTGGCGTGGTGTCACGAATTAATCAGGTCAGCTGGCTCACAATACTTCTCATGAAGATGTAGACGTGTTATAAAACAGGTGATTTGTTTCCCTCTTCTTTAGATTGACATCACCCCGGGGCCAGATGGTCGTTTTGGCTTCACCATTGTAGGCGACAGCCCTCTTATGGTTGAGGAAAGCATGCCTGGAGGTCCAGCCCACCGCAGTGGCCTCAAAGTGGGAGACTATGTGTTGGAAGTCAACGGGATCCCAGTTAAACATCACGAAACAGCGGCAGCCATGATTAAAGCAGCACAGGGTCGACCTCTGCGCCTTGGCGTGCTCAGTATGGCGCGCAGACCCAAGCGCCTGAGCAGCAGCATGAGGGTGCTGTCACAGAGCGGAGACAGCGTAAGGGAAAGTCGGGCCCATAAGGCCATGGAGTTCAATAAAAAAGTAGGTGTGAAGAAACTCACTGTTTTATGATCCATTCAAGTTTTGAGATTTAGCATTTACTTTGCTGATCAGGTGGAGGACGTGCTGGGAGAGGAGCCCGATGTGAAGGAGCAGCTGTTTGAAGTGCTGAAGCAGTACGCCTCTGAGAGGGACGTGGACAGTCTGGCTGAGGCCTTGCCTGACATTTTGATCACAGAGGACCATCAGCAGCTGATTGACAGCGTCAGGTAACGAATCGTGTTCTTACATGTGCTCCCATATCCTGTATACAGGCTGAAGGTCTATTAAACTACAGCAATACCAGTTTCAGTATGATGCAATTTCTTCTTAAAGTCCGATTCCGATCATCTTTTGGTCAATTGTAAAAGCGTTCTCGTTAGTGAAATTCCTGTCAAAATTCCCTAACATTCCCAAGTAATTTGCAGTGTCTGAACCCCTATTTTAGAAGATGGACATCCTTAATTAAACTAATTGGGAGGATGCTCTGATCTCTTGTGTTGTACCACTGGACTGGCAATAAATAGGGTTTACATCATAATATGATGAGAGAAAACACCTTGTTTTACCTTATTACATCAATAATCTAGAAGTTCCTACATTTATCTGCATGTTGGATTATTGTCAGTGATATAGGTGTGATGGGATTTCAAACATACTGCCACTTACCTGTGTGTCCTCTATCAGACAGTGTCTGAGGCTACAAATTCACCACCTTATATTGAATTACTTCCACCTCAGCATTGATCGGAAAGCCGAAACATACTGCCGCTGCTCATTTTTGCAATATTTCTTCGTCTGAGGTCCCTTCTCGCCATCTTCTCTGTTCTCTCAAATGATCTCTTTTTTTTCCCTCGTCCCTCCCTGCCGGTTGTGATTCTCTCTTTGATACCAGCACCAGTCTTTTTGTGTGTGTGGATCTCATCAGTGGATGCTCTTTATTCCCTCCTCTGCATACTCGTATAGCTGCTATTGCCAGTTTGCTGCTGGTGATCCAGATATGCACACATGCGAACACAGACAGTTGTGCTGGAACCTCCTTTCCATGCCAATGGCTTCATTTCTTGAACATTTTCTTTGAATTCCTGTGCTGGGAGAAAAAAAAACAAAACAATGAATTGCTGTCTCAGGTGAGTACAAACGATTGTTTTCAGATTTTCTTGCATCTGAAGCTTGTGATCGGAGATCAAATTAGCTACACCACCTTTCTGTGGTCCATCTATTGTGTTTCTTTTTAAACTTAGTTATTAATTACTCCACTTGCTTTAGTCAGTAGTCAGTTTTTTTATTTGGCTAAACCACAGTGCTTTTTAGTTTCTCAGTAAAGCTGTGTCTTGCAGCTTTGTCCTCCTCTTCATCAAGCTGTATGTGAAAATGCATTGCAATGTGTTTTTTGCACAGGAGTCCCATAAATTATGCATTTGTGGTTTTTGTCCACTGTTAAGCTTTTAGAAAGTCATTGGGGAGCTTTAATTTGTCATATTTATCATTTCTGTCTTTTATGTTTTTTAAATTGTGAAGCATCTTGTGACTTCTGTCTGTTAAAGGTGCTATATAAATAAAACTTACTCACTTACTTACTTATATCAAGTTGTGTTGCTACAATTATCTGCTCAATCTTGGCAAAATGTCTACATTTTCTTTCAAAATATTCTCCATGTATTTGTAATAGAGGACACTATTTAGTATTTTCAGTTAAATGTTGAGGTAATGTGAAGCAGATGTTGGGAGGTGTGGTTCCAGGTTCCCCAGCAGCCATGCCTGAGGGCATTGAGCCGATCTAAATGTTTCTTTCCTCCTCCTTCCACAGTTACATGTCTCAAGGATTAAGGGACGGTGCAATGTGTGCTATTATTTATTTAAAAATGATGCTTCAAGGTGGTTTTTTTTGTGAAACTCCAGAGTTTTGGTTAGTACTTGAATATTTTATGAGAAGTGTTAACAAAATCTCTTTGGCAGTGTTTAAAATTTAAAAGATCTCAATGTGTTTCTTAAACGACTTGATTTTTTAATGAATTTTT
Organism: Oryzias celebensis; assembly: GCA_014656515.1. NCBI lineage: Eukaryota > Metazoa > Chordata > Actinopteri > Beloniformes > Adrianichthyidae > Oryzias > Oryzias celebensis. The sequence goes on along the minus strand of BNCR01000008.1, from coordinate 11,713,612 downwards.
ATAGGTATAACTTATAGATTTTGTGATTTTTCTTAGCAAATTGAAGTAGGTTTAGCATTTAGTATTGTCATTTCCATCAACCTTGGATGTATTTTAAGTTTTGTGCAGATTTATCAAATGGTTGCACTTGCAGGCTAACCTAAGCAGAGTCGTCTGCACATCTGAGATCTTATCCTGAACTTGTTGCCATGAATTTTTAGGTTAAAGTGGCTTGTATTCTCAGATCTGAGCTGGAGTCAGGTCGTACACTTCTTCCTCGACCTAACAAAGGGCTTAAAGTTCCACTTCAATCTGCTTTTGACTTACTGTATTGTAAAAATGTTCCGAGTGGTCTGTCAATTCTGATTATGCTATTTTTAGGTCAAATTAAAAATAAACTGTTTTTTTCTAGGACATAGTTTCTGTTTGCGAGGAGTATCCCCCTCCCTCTCCTCTACCCATAGCGGAAACCCAATTGTATTTTCTACGTAACAAATAAGCTCTTTTTTTCAACTGCATGTTTTCGTCTGCTCCTGATTCACAAGGATTTGAAGAAATACTTAGAAATGCAATTTTAAGCTGCATGTTCTTACAACATGCCCTCCACCATCTGAAAAATGCCACAAGAGCATGTTGAAATACTTAAAACGATTACACAAATACTATTTAACCCTTTGCTTAATTTCTGACCGAGAATCCAGTCAACCTTTGCTTACTACTGGTATATATAATATAATAGAATAGAATAGAATAGAATAGAATAGAATAGAATTTATAGTAATTCAAGAATGATTTCTCCTTTATTTGTCTAGAAGACAAATGGGACACCCTGATCAGCTCAAAAGTGAATGATTCTTGCAACGACTGATTATTAGTGTGGCTTGTCAATCTGAATGGCAGAACTACCAGTTAGTGTTGGAGAATCATCTTTTCTTAGATGGTGGATCTCTGTTTTTAACCCACCTCCATGTCTCCTCCCCCTTTTTGTGCACAGCTGTCAGTCCATCATTGCCTCTTTGTCAGTCAGCGTCTCTCCGTGACAGTTTGTATTAACACCCACTGCAGCAGTCTCATAGAGGTCATCTGTCAAAAATGTGAGGTGTGCTCAGCAGCTTGTGAAGCTTCTTTTCGTTTCTTTTTGCCTCTCAAGCCCTGGGACCTCTCAGTCTGCCTCCATCCTGCCCCTGCTGATTTGCCTCCCCCTCCCACAGGATGCTTTCTATTTATAAGCAGCCCATTTCTTTGAATAAATTCTCTCTTAAGTTTCCGGCTTGTGTCGATTCTTAAATGTGGAACTTTTGTGGAGTCACTTTGTGCCTGAAAGATGTGCGGAAAAGTGTGGATCTAGAGGTTGTCTGAAGTTACAGTTTCTCAGTTTGTAGAGACGAAAATACAATGATAATACCTAACTTAAATATGGCACAATTTTTGCTACAGACTGTATTGTTTTTATGAGATTTTAATTGAAGTCTACAAAATGACGTTTATAGAGACAGATCACATGTTTCAGGTTGTCTGTACTTCCTATTCGCACAGTCACTGTGCAGCCCTGCCTTCCAAACTCCACTGGGGCCCTCCGTTTCACTTCTTTCTCCCCTCACGTTGCTCTTTCTTCCTCACACTCTTCTTCCTCCTCTGGGGGTACGTTACACTTGTCATTCACTGCCTCTTCCTGATGAGGACTCACCTGACTCTTGCTGGCTTTTTGGCCTCAGATGATCCCTCAAACCTGCAGTAACAGCTGACGGTGCTGCCTCAGGATGTTCCGGAGGGACGTTAACTCCATCCGTTCTCAGAGTTTTACTGCTTTCCTTCATTTGGCTGCTTTCCGAGCCTGCAGCAAGTGTGTTTGAGATCCAGGACACCTTCTTTTCTCTCCACCTCCTCTTTTTTTTTCTCCTGTTGGAGAAACTAGATGGAGTTCCATCTCAGTAGAAGGGAAACATTTGCGTTGCTGAACTGAACTCAGGAGCCATGGGAGGAGATAGGAGGCTTTCCAGACATTTTCGGTATGACACTCTCTTTGATCTGAGCCGTGTTGACTGCGCTTTGTGTTGTTTGTTCTGGGTCACATTTGAAGTTTTACTGTTCAGCTTCCACTTTTTGATGACAAATTTATGTGTGCTCCCAGATAAAAGCATAAAGATTGTTAGAAAGAAAAAGTTTTTCTACAAGTCTGCTTGAACTTAGCCTGTGTTTAAATCTTTTCCGATGTTTCATGTTGTTCCAGCTTCAAATTCATGTGATTAGATTAGACTTAACTGATTTTATGAATTTTGCAGCGAGTTTCCCAGATATCTGCTGTTGTCATTCATCCCTCTGTGCATTGCGGCCTCCTTCAGACCCAATTATAGTCTCCTCTCGTCCTCCTTACAATCGAGGGCATCCCGAGGCCTATATCCAACTTCTGTGCCTCAAAGTTTCCTCTAACTTCTCAGGTTAAAAGAGAGAACAGTGGGATGGTGGTGACGCAGCAAAGATGATAGCCACTGAAGGGAGTCAGTGCTGCTGGAAGGGAAGCGAAGCAGGTCCTTACTTAACGACCCCCTTCTCTTTCCCGCTTGTTTGTCCGAGCAGCCATTAGTAGGTTTTCTGCGAAACTGTGTGGCCTACATGCTGGCAGCAGACAGCATCATTACCATTCTGGTCTTTAAATCAACTTCTCTTCCATGATTCTGTCAGATTTTTTGTTTCATTCTCTCTTGCTATTTGAAGGTTATTAAAAAAGAAAAAAGAGCAGAGCTGCATGAAGCCCCCCTTCAGGCTAACACCGCCACACTTGATCACTGTCCCATGCGTACAGCACCACTCCCTCCTTTGTTTTTTTTTTTCTTCGCTTAGATGTGTCACACATTATAAAGCAGTTTGCTCGTTAGCCAGAATTAATTATGTTTTCAAGATTTTGCTCACAAATTATCTAAAATTTGACAGAAACATTCATATCACTTGTTTGTGATAATCTGATTTCTAATGTTATATAATTGAAAAAAAGAATTAAACAGAGATATTTAAATCAGAAAAAGGCTGTGTTTGTGCTAAAAACAGAAACTTTTCAAGCTGTCACTAACCCTAAAGATTTAAACCACCTATTCCTGTATATGTGCATTTAGTTTGATGTGATATAATTAAATGAGCAAAATAGAAAATATATGTTATATTAAAATATATGTTCTCACTCCCCAAGGAAAATATTTCTTACCAGGCCAACGATAACAAAATGATTAATTGAAAACAGCTTAAATAATCATATGGTCTTCCTGAATATGTTGCACTTTACAAGTTCAGAGAATTTAAAAGATGGGAGAAAATTAACACGATTCTTCCTTTGCGATGATGTTGAAATGTTTAAAGGTGCTAAAAAAATAAGTTTGTCAGAATTTTGATTTTAGGTCAGTCGGATTGCACGCATACCATATGAAACAAATATATAGATCATTTGAAATCAATAAATATTAAGCAGTTTGGTCAGTTTCTTTGAGAAATGCATCTCATCAAATTATTTTACTATGACTGACAATATCTGTCATCCAACTAATGTCAATCAAAAATGTCTTATTGTCATGTTTCTATAAAAATGCAGACATTTTATTGTTCAAAAATTAATCAGAGTCCGAATTATTTCTCAACTGAAAACTGTTAGGAATGAAATCTTAATAGTTTCTCCTTATCATTTTTAAATGAGGAGTTTAGCTCTGATTTTGTAGCCTTCCTTTATGTTTGCTCTGCATTTCAATGAAGCACTGAAGAATCCTCCCGCTCCCTGAAAGTTATCCCACATGTGCCCATAAAGTCACTGCGACATCCTCAAAAAGCAAATATCTGCGTTTTCTTGTCAGTTTCATTTGAACACGGAGTTGTGCTTCATGTGTGGAAGCCCACAGGAAGTGACTTGTTTTAACAAAAAAAAAAAGACAAGAGAGCTTTCTTTTCTTCTCTGCACGAGTACCCAGGAGCTTTGTGAGGAAGACAGAGAGACGGATTGACTCAGGATCAAGGCTGCATTTTTTTTTTTTTTTTTTTTTTGCAGGCGGGATCAGGAGGAACACTGTCAAAGATAAAAGAGATCTGGAAAGTGTGTGTCTCATTTAACAAACAGCACAACCACTTTAAATAGTGTTTGAACCTTATTTTTCTCAATTTTGAGGACATTTTTGATGTTTTCTAAATCTTATTTAGTCTTTTTTTTGCAGACTGGACTAACATTACAACTTACACCCACGGCTGCTGTTGTGATCGCACAGTACAGCTCATCAGTTTTGTTCTTTGTTCTATTCATGCACCTAAAGCTTTACTCCTGAATATTCACCAGGATCTTCATCCCAAAGAAGCACCGGGAGCGTTTTGACGAAGTGGTTTCTCAGAGCCTGATGAGTCGGCTGAAGGGGCGAAGCTTCAGTGACCCCAGTCGGAGCCACCTACGCCGAAGCCGGAGTGAGGATCACCCGGAACGCCTTCTCGTCTCCACCCGTGCCAGCTCAGTGCCACGGACCCATGCAGAGGAGGGCGTGGCTCCCCCCGCCAGAGGCATGCGCAAAACCACCTCCCTCATTGCAGGCCATTCCGGCGGCACCACCCCCAACTGCAGGTCTGCTGTAATCAATTTGTTTCATGATTATGCTTCTTGTTTTGATCATTTTGAGATCCTTCAGATCATAAACTAATATCAGAAATTTTGCTGTAAACACATTTTTTGTAAACAACAGATACTGTTCTTATTCAACTATACATTTTTTTGTTTAAAAACGTCCTTTATAATAAGTCAAAGACATAATAATGCTGTAGTTTGGTTTATTTCTGTATTTGTGAGTCATTTTCTTGCCTGTTAAAAAACTGTTTTTAGTAACCAGCCTGAACTCAACTTAATTAATAAGAAAAATCCTCATTTATGCATAAATTGCATTGTTTGTCACCTGCACAAAATACCAGACCTCATAAATGTCCCTCTAGGACAGTCAGAGTCTGCAAGGGCAACATGAGCTTTGGTTTCACCCTGCGAGGTCACGCTCCAGTGTGGATCGACTCAGTGATCCCTGGTAAGGCGTGAAAAGACTTTTTCTGTAAGCTTTGCTCGTAATCTTTAATATGATTTTTTTTGCAGTGTTTTCTCACAAAGTGAAATAATGTTTCAATTAAATCTCGCTGGTTCTCTCCCTTGCAGGAAGTCCTGCAGACAGAGCAGGTTTGAAACCAGGAGACCGAATCCTGTTTCTGAATGGACTGGACATGAGGTCAAACTAAGCAAATATTTTACACAAAATATATATATAGTTTTAAACATTTACAGGAAAATAAGCTGAAGTTAGAAACATGCGATCACAACTGCTCCATTAACATAGAGGGAATTTTACAATGCTGTTTAACGATGTTTTGGCCCATAGTTGCTAAAGAAAGCACAACATGAAACTATAAATAGCTTATGTTAAATGGAATGAATGATTAGTCAATAACTCAGAAAGTATAAAGTTCTTTCATTTATCTTTCGTCCAGAGCTTATCTTGTCTTAATTGGTTTAAGCAGAAAGAAAGAAAAAAGTAAAAGCATTCAATTGCTTTATCTTAAAAAGTTGTTGATTACTAAATTTGTTTGTTTTTTATCAAACTTTTTTGGGAAAAAAAACCCAGCTTTAATTGATGTTTCCTGCACATGTCTGCCTACAGGACGTCCTCCCATGAGAAGGTGGTGTCCATGCTGCAGGGAAGCGGCGCCATGCCCACTCTGGTGGTGGAGGAAGGTCCATCTACTTTTTCCATAGCCGAACAGGACCTTGAAGGGGGCGGGGCTCCCACCGAGCGGGCTCGCTCTCCCGTGCTGAGTTCCCTTCAGTGGATCGCAGAGATTCTCCCTCCTAGTATCAGGGTTCAGGGTCGTACCTTTGGACAACAGCTTGAGCACTTACTGACTATCCAGGAGCGGTACACCATCTGCAAAGCTTTGGAAAACTTCTTCCAGCACAGGTTTTCCTTGATCAGATTTGTGTTGATTTGTGCTATTCTGCCACCACAATGCACTCAACTTTGATTGATGGCCACAGGAATGTTGACACTCTGATCGTGGACGTCTTCCCGGTGCTGGATACTCCCGCCAAACAGGTGATCTGGCAGTTTGTTTACCAGCTTCTGACATATGAAGAGCAGGAACACTGTCAGAACAAGATTTCACGTTTCGTCGGCTTCAAACCTCCAGGTTTGTACGAACTTTGACACACTAGCGTATTTGATGGTGGTCGTTTGGAAGGTCGTGGTAGAATTTTGACAAAAAAGAATGTGCATGTTCCAGCTCCTCCACCACCACCACCTCCTCCTCCTCCTCCTCCTCCTCCAGAGCCAGAGTCTGCACCGGAGCCCCATCGGCGCAGCAGCTCCATGAGGGTCACAGGGACCACGTACAGGAGCAGTGTGCGAGGCCGCAGCTCTGATGACCTGGTCATTGGCACACACTTGGGAATGGGTATTAATACTCACCTTTCAGCATCAAAACATCCTCCAGTGTCTAGATTTTTAGCAAAAATGTTCTAGTTTGAGTTTTGTCCGGGATTTTTGTAGGACCATGTGGGTCATGTGGGTTGTGCCGTTCTTGTCAATGCTTTACCAGGGCACCACACAGAGCCAACACAGGAGACGATGACGAGACTGGCTCCAGGAGAGAGACAGTCAGGAGATGGTACCTCCCTACCTGAGACCCCCAATAACCTCACTAATGTACAAACAAAGGCTGTTTTCTTCCAAAAGTTGACTCTTAATATCAGTTAGAAGCAAAAGTCCTCACAGTTGATTTCTTTTTGCATTTTTCATATAAAGCTGTCCGCCGTCTATGCTGAACTGGAAAACATGTATTCCAGCAAAAGATCCAAATCTTTGAAGAGCCGCCCTCCTCCTGCCCCAGAGAGTCTTTTGGACATGGACCCCCCCTCACGCACTGAGTCTCCCACCTTACAGGCTAACACAGGTCCCAGAAAGTTCCACCAAATCAGCAGCAGCGCTTAAGTTTGTCCAATATTCTGTGTATTTTGAGTAACAGATATGTGGTCTGTGTTTTAGGTAGTCGGAAAAATGCGCATCCCCATTCCACTTGGCCGGATCCCCTTCCCAGTCCACCTCCAGCCCCATTCTACCCATCGGGCTTGACGAGCCAAACTAGTGGGGAGTCCAACCCATATATGAGCCTAGACAGTCCTCCACCTTCACCGCCAGAGCCAGACTTCCCATCCAGCCCACCGGTCCATCGCAGCAACAAACGCCGCTACACCTTCTCTAAACCTCCTCGTTCAGAAGACACAGATCGTTTTCTGGATGCTCTGAGTGAGCAGCTGGGACAGCGGGTGGCCATCGTTGATGATTTCCTGACCCCTGAAAATGATTATGAAGAGGTATCTATCACCGTGTGTCTGAGCAATTTCTGATAGGCCTCAACTCAGAAATGGAACTGAAATCCAAATTATTAGCTTTATTTTGCCAAAGGAAACTTAAAAACAAGGATGATCAGTCTATTGGTGTAACAAATGGCTGTTGCAAATTAAGGATTGCAAGATCTTTCTCTGTTTGACAGAAAATTGACAAAATTCAGGTTTACTCACGGAAGTAAATCCATTCTTATTTTTATTTAATTTGTCCTAAAATCCGTTAAATGTATACACCCCAAAGACATTTTATGCAGGCTTTTACTGGAGTGGGATAATTTGCAACAGTTGCCATATGTTCTGAAGCACAAAAGAGAATACAAAACTAAGCAGACAAAACTCTTTATTATTATATTATTGTTTCAGGCTTTTTAAGATTATACATATATATATTCATTATTAATTTGAACAATTTGCACAAAGTCAGCTAAAATTCCGTTTTGCAAATTAAAAAAAAAGTGAAATTCTTATGACAAATTATTTTATTGCTGTTTAGTTTTTTTCTTTCTTGAAAAAGTTCAGGTTTTTAGTAAGGAAATGACTTCTTTTGAGGTTCTTTTTTAAAATTCCAGTTTAGTACCTGATGTTTTCTTTAAGTACAAGTCTAATAAGCTGTACTTGGTGTTCATGCCAGGATGTTGTGCAGATGGGCTTCCCGGATGAGGATGACGATGACAATGACGAGGAACTTGGGGTGGATGAGGAAGAAAATGGAGGGTTTGTGGCTCCTGAGATGAGCAGCCCGAGTGATGTCCAAAGCAGTAGTGGAGAAGAGAACGCCTCCTCCTTGACATATTCCTCTTCCTCTGATCACATCCCTCCTCCACCTATGAGTCCTCCCCCACCTCCACCTGTCCAGTTCAACGACCCCCCTCCTGCCCCACCAGCTCCTGCTCAGAGTCAGCCTCAGAGCCAACAACAGCCGCTCAGCTACACACCTGAGCACTCCCCGAGAGCATATGTGCCCATCCGCCGAAAATCTGGCCCTCCTCCGCCGCCACCGCCTCGCAGTAATCCACCACCTAAACGCCACTCCTTGCATAAGGTCCTCCCCACAAGAGAAGATATACAAGTCCATGCTACCATACAAGAACTGAAAGCCTACCAGGAACAACAAAACTACCAGGAAAGACAAGCATATGAGGAGCAGCAAGCTTATAAAGAAAGGGAAGCATATGAGGAGCAGCAAGCCTACGAGGAACAAGAACTTTTCCAGGAGCAGCAAGCGTACCAGGAACAACAGGCTTATCAGGAGAAGATCTACAAGGAGCGACAGGCTTATGAGGAGCAGATGTACCAAGAGCAGCAGGTCTACCAGCAGAGACAAGCATATGAGCAGCACCAGGCCTACCAGGAGCAGAAAGCATATGAGCAACTTCAGGCCTACCAAGAGCAGAAAGCATTTGAGGAACTTCAAGCCTACCAGGAACGGAAAGCCTACGAGGAGCAACAGATGCAGCAGATCTATCAAGGCCACCAGTCCATTCCTGTCCAGCTGACTCAGCACAAATCCAGCTCTCCTCTGCCACTCCAACAGTTACACCAGTCTTTACCCCCAATCCCCTCTCAGGAGTCCATGCACCCCAATGCTAATCACCCTCTGTATAAGACGGGCCAAGCACAGCAGCAGAGTCATCACCACAGGCGGCTTTCTCGCTCAGCTCCCCCTCCGCATCAGCAATTGCCCCAACAAGCAATGCACCCCAGCCAAGGTCAGTACTCCGAGAGTATCTACCAAAGTCACCAAAGTGCGAGACCGCAGCCCCATCATTCCTCGACAGAAATGCTGCACCAGATGCACCAAGCCCCGCCGCACCACGCCTCTTCTGAAATGCTGCAGCAGATGCAAAGCCACGGCCATTACTCGTCGTCAGAGATGCTCCAGCAGATGCACAAATCAAAAGCCCATCATTCCTCTACCGAGCTTCTGCACCAGCCTCACCAAAGACATGAAACACCGCCGCACCATTCCTCTGCTGAGCTGCTCCATCAAGCTCACCAGATGCATCAAGGTCAAACCCACCATTCATCCACTGAGCTGCTCAACCAAATGCAGCAGCCTAAGCCCCACCACTCATCTGCTGAGCTTCTTCACCAAACTCACCAAATTCAGCAAACAAAGGCCCATCACTCATCCACAGAGCTTCTGCATCAAATGCATCAAGAGCCCGCTTCCCTGCCAGTTCAACTCACCCGGGACAACCAATCACACCAGAGCCGCAGGAGTATTAAAGGACATCATCAAGCAGAAGTTTCTCTGCAGGCCAGACTCCAAGAACAGCAGATTCACCAAACCCATCACCCCCAGCCAACCAAGCCCTCTCCCCAGCGACCCCACTCCATCCAGCAAACCCACCACCATTCCAACACACCCCAGATCCACCACATCCACCACATCACGCCCCAACCACCCCCCCAGGATTACCCACACCAGATCCACGTCATCCATCCTCCTCAGCAGCCCCACAGGCCCCAGCCTCTTCTCTCCACCTTTCAGCCCTTTCAGCCACACCAGCCCACCCTCTCCACATTCCAGCCCCTGCCCCAGCACCCACAATCCCAGCACCACGGCCAGCCCTCCACCCAAGCGGCTCGTCCACAGTCACAGCCCTCGCATCACCTGCTGCAATCCCAGCATCTGCCACTGCCCCAAACCCACCACAAGCAACCCCACCACCAGAGCCAGCCCCAGTCTCTGCCGCACTCTCTGTCTGATCCCACAGAGCACCTGGAGCCGCCTCCACCTCCACCCCTCCCACCCTCCTGCTCACCTCCCCCACTGCCAAGACCCGCTTTGTCCAGGATGGACTCCAACCACATGAGTGTGAAGCGGCTGCGCTGGGAACAGGTGGAAAACTCCGAAGGGACTATATGGGGACAGGTGAGTTAAGAAGACTTCAGACATCTCAAATCCTAACCATAAAACCTGCAATTTTTGTTTTATATAATTTGAAACATCTTTTTTCCCAGTTGGGTGCAAACTCTGACTATGAAAAACTGCATGACATGGTTAAGTATTTGGATCTGGAGCTTCACTTTGGGACAACAAAGAGCACCAGTAATTAAAAGAATATTTGCAAACATATCCTTTTTGCATTTTTGATCACACTTTATTTTTTTTAGATCAACCATCAAATTCTAGTTCTTGTATTTTCACTTGTTATCCTTTTGAATTTCTATCCAGCTTTAATCATACAACTTCAAACACACAGCTCTGTTGCATTTTACACTGATTAATTGTAGTGCCTGCTCCAGAGCCATCTCCACAGCTAGAAACCTTCAAGAAGAAGGAGGTGATAGAAATTTTATCTCATAAAAAGGCTTACAATGCATGTAAGTATTGGTTTTCCTCTATCAGAAAGATCATTATTTTTAAGTTAGAAAAAAATAGATGGGTTCTCTTTTAACTTTTATCTATCAACTTAAAGCCATCTTGATTGCCCACCTGAAGCTGTCTCCTGGGGAGCTGCGCCACATCCTCATGAACATGACCACGGATAGACTCGAACCTGATCACATCAAGCAGCTGCTCCTGTACGCTCCTGATGAAGCGGAGGTGAAAAAATATGAAGAGCACAAGCAGGAGCCCAGCAAACTCAGCGAGGTGGACCAGTTTGTGTTGCAGGTACAGCTCTGGTTTTGAGCAGTTCTGGTGTTTGGTTTTTGGAGCTGAAAGTGTGATCGCCTGTGCTCATCAGATGCTGTCAGTGCCGGAGTACAAGACTCGCCTGCAGTGCCTCCTTTTCAAATGTTCGCTTCAGGAGAAGACAGAGGAGCTGAGGGGAGCGTATGACTGTATTTACAAGGCTTCTGTGGAGCTAAAGACCAGCAAGAAACTTGCTAAGATATTAGAGGTACGATATCACATCTTTATTTAGTATTGATAAGACACAGATGCAATATTTCCTCCAGCATTCCCTGGGACTGGAAAAGGTCAATCAATAGTTTTTTTTGGTCCGTTACAGTTCGTCTTGGCAATGGGGAATTATCTCAATAACAGTCTGCCCAAAACCAACAAGACAACAGGCTTTAAGATCAATTTCCTGACAGAGGTACACACAGTGCACACATGCATGACCATGCATGAGCTTTCCAGCATAGATTAACTCCTCTTTTTCCTGTGCAGCTGAGCACCACGAAAACAGTTGATGGCAAGTCGACCTTTCTGCACATTTTGGTCAAGTCCTTGTGTCAGCACTTTCCAGATGTGTTGGATTTCTCTAAAGATCTTACAATGATTTCTCTCGCTGCCAAAGGTAGGATTGTGCTGTTTAACCTTTGACCTTTGCAACTGTTTTGTGTCAGGAGGATCTACTTAGTTTCTTATTTAATGCATTCTTAACCTTCCCTCTGTTTTCTGATTTCTGTTTAGTGAATCAGAGGGCCGTCACATCAGACGTGAATGACATCCACACAACCATCCAGGACATTCGATCAGCCTGTCAGAAGATGCCGGCGACTGCAGAGGATCGTTTTGCTCTCGTCATGAGTGTATCCTTTAGAACTTCTAAGGAGCACACAGAGGTATGACATGCAACAACAAAAAAGACATATTTCTCTCCTTGACTTTAAGGAACATAGAACTTCTTAGAAAACAGTCATCCAGCTGTCCAGTCCCTGGAGTCTCTCCAGCAAAGAGCGATGGAGGAATTCAGCAAAACTGCTTCATTCTTTGGGGAGGATAGCAAAGCCACCAATACTGAAGCTTTTTTTGGTATCTTTGCTGAGTTCATGAGCAAGTTTGAGGTCAGTAATTTAAATGAAATTTTTTTTTAAATTATATTTATTAACAATAAGCTGTATCATATCAAATTTAATAACTTAACATATTAAATCATAATCTTTTTTCTTTTAGAACATTTACTTGAATAAGTAACTACTTGTATTTGTCTTTAAAAAGATGCAGCCAGATATGTCCTTTTATAGTTTCCTTTCAGCATTTTTAAGGGTTTTTAGGTTTTGATTGTCTTTAACACAATCAGTTTACAGATCTTTAAATAAACTCTATAAAATGAAGGTAAAAACTACAGAATTTTATGTCCAAAATTATTTTTAAAAAGAAATCAAAATGGGTAGTTCAAAATTGTGAAATTCTGACTGTTTTCTTAGATTGGTATAATTTTGAAATCAAAATCACAAGTTTTTTTTAAAATTCTAGAATCACAGGATTTTAATGTAGAGTTCTAAGAATAAAGCCTAAATTCTTGAGTTAAGAGCACAGGACTCAAAAATAAGACATCAGGTTTTCTAATTTAATAAGAAAGAATATGTGTCCAAAAAAAAGTCATGAAATTCAGGTTATAAAATCTGAATTTTGTTATTCTCATAATATACAATTCTAATTCCCACCAGGCATGGAAACATCTATTAGATATCTAAATCATGGCTATTTCAAAGCTCCCAAACTTCCAAACTTCATAACCTGCATTCATGCATGTAATAGAGTAATATGCTTCATAAACTATTCATGGCGTAGGTATATACATGGGTATATTCTTTCTTTTATGTCACAACAGAGAGTTCTCAATGATCAACAAACGGTTGGAAATCCCAAGAGCCCCAGAAGTCCACGCCTGGCTTCACCTCTGGCCTGGTAACACTTTGGCGCCAATGGAGACAACTGCGTACTGTGCAACAACTGATACACAAAAATGTACACAAGTTCAGGAGTTTTGTTTTATGAGAAGAAAATGGAAACAAAAACATACACTTCCCCAAAACATGTATACTTCAACGAAAACTATTATGTTACATCCTCTGTATATCTAAATTGATTAGTTAGTTTGAGGTTCAGGATGTCCTTACAGTTTAGTTACTCAGAAACACGTCACAGCTTTAGTTGTTTCTTGAAGCACCTGGTAGAGCAACAAATACGACCCTATATGGTCTGTTTATGGTTAAGACATAGATTTACACATTTAAGATAGATATATCAGAAACATATATTTATAAGAACCCCAAAAAGCTGCTTTTTGCGTCTCTTTTTTTTTTGTTAGGCACCCACCACACTGAATGTAAAGTAGTTGCTTTCCTAAGAGTTGCTGGTTTTTAAAAAGTAAAAAGTCATCCTTAAACAGGCTACTTTTTAGGATCTACTTTTCGCAGATCCTTTCAGTCAGTATGTTTTTATTTAACAATACACCAAACTTAAGTGTGTTAAGATTTCCTGGAGTGGGTTGGTGTTTTTTTTTCTATTTTTAGTAATAAAAAAAAGAAATAACTTTTTTCCTCCAGTCATTTGCAGACAGATTGCAGAAATGTAATCATGTGGATCTCAACATGGGCACTGTGCAATATATGAGCAATTCTCTGCTGCATATTACACTCATTAAAAAGTAACTGCTGTGTTTTGTGCTAACGGAGAGGCTGCAAAGTTTAGCAATGCTACAGAAGATGAAGCCTGCTGTCGCTTTAGCTCATCATCCTCATATTTATGTAGCTGAATGTGCCATTTGAGCTAAGCATAGCACTAAATCGCTGGCAAAGACAGCTTGTTTACATAGTGTAGCAAGATAAGCACATTGTTTAGCGCTGTAAAAAGTGCTATTTTTAAGGTTAATGATGATTACAAGAACAATATGGGCAGCCTGAGAAAATTTGGTTTCTATTTGTCTATTTTTGGTGTCATCTTATATTTACAGAATGTAAACTTTAATAGGCTAATGTCTATTTTAAGAGTAGAAATTGTCGAGTTTTGTATTATAGGCTATTTCCCCCCAAAGTTTAAGGCTTATACAAGATCTGCTCTTGCCTGTATGTTTCTGTTTTTCTAGAAAAATAAAATAAAAAATATATATTTGTCCTAAACCAAAAATTGCTTGTAGTGGTTGGTTGTTTTTTAAATGTTGAATAAAATTTACGTTTAAAAACGTTTTAATTTTCTCCTCATTTCTTTTCTCTTCGCATTCACTTGTTTTTGTATTATTTGGATGAGTTTATGCATTATTTGGCAATCATTTAGCCATTTCGCCGGAAGCAGGAAACCCCTTCCTGTGAATAGTCATAAATCCCTGACATTTTAACTCAGCGTTGTAGTACACACGTGGAAAGTGGAGTTTGATCTCTTGGTGTGTTAAAAGGATTTGAGAACGGCGCCAGATTCCTCGGATTGTCTTCCTCTAACGTGTGGCATGCAGGATCGTTTGGGGCAGGTCAGTCATCTCAGGTGGACCAACAGAGTGCGACAACTTATTGAAAGGTACGTTTTAAGAATTGTAAGATTTTATGTTATTTTGGACAGATTTTTTTAAATTGTTGACACATTTAGACAGAATAAGGAAGTAAGTATTTATATATGATGCATGTTGCCATGTTTTGTGAAAGGTGTACAACTCAGGCAAGCAATTTATACATTTGTGAAGAAAAAAAACTTTGAATGTGGTTGGAGGTTTTAATTTTTTTGCATTGCAAATTAAAGCAAAAGACCAATGTTGACAAAAACTGAGAGTTTGAAATTGTTTTCTTTTGTATTCTGAATGTGTCGTTGCTTAAGTTGCAGATGAGCTTCTCGTTTACAGCTGGTCCCCAGGACACCAGCATGGCCGCCACTCCAACCTCCAGCTCAGTGGGTAGCAGCACCCTGGTCACTCTGGACATAGTGGTGCTGGTCATTTACTTCATCCTGGTGCTGGCTGTTGGCTTCTGGGTAAGATGAACTGAAGAGGGAAACGGGTCAAACTAAAAATGCACAAATAAGAGCATCTTATACCTCATTGCCTGCAAAAAAAATGCTGTATTTGTTATTCAGCATGGACTTAATTGCTCTGAATCCTTTTGCTCTTGTTGTTTTTTAATATCTGTGCAGTTATCCAAAATTGCAATAAAACCAAATGTGTGGTGGAGATATGACTCCATTATTCAAGCTGTAGAGTAAAAAATACAGTAATCTTGATTCTGAGGTAGTATAAAATTGGTTACATGAGAGGAAATATTTTTAATGAGGTTGTTTAACCTTTTTTTTTTAATAAATTCACCAGTCTATGTGGAGGACAAAGCGCAGCACTGTGGATGGCTACTTCCTGGCAGGGAAAAGCATGACCTGGTGGCCTGTAAGTGAAATTGACCAAACAAACACTTCTTTACACGGATCTTAAAACGATTGTGACATAAGACTTTGGATCCATCCTCAGGTTGGGGCTTCACTGTTTGCCAGTAACATTGGCAGTGGGCATTTTATTGGTCTGGCTGGTTCAGGAGCTGCTGCGGGAATTGGAGCGATTGCCTATGAATGGAATGTGAGTCTAAATACTTAGTGAAATAAGATAAAAGTAACGAAAGGGACCTTTTTGAAGTGATGGTGTCTCCTCATCCTCAGGGCATGTTGATGGTGCTGCTTCTGGGCTGGCTCTTCCTGCCAATTTACATTTCATCTGGGGTGAGTTCCATAGATAAAAGTTCATCCCTGCACGCAGGGTTCACCGTCACATGATACTCTCGTTCTTTTTTTCCCCACAGGTGACGACCATGCCAGAATATCTGCAGAGGCGGTTTGGTGGGAGAAGAACGCATTTGTCTTTAGCTGTTTTGTCCTTGTTCATTTACATCTTCACAAAAATATCGGTATGGTTTAAATGAAAATCCGTCTTTTGGTGGTTTGTGTTTTTAGACAATGGTCATGAAGCTTTTCTGCTGTCTTGCAGGTGGATATGTACGCGGGCGCCGTGTTCATTCAGCTCGCCTTGCAGTGGAACATCTACCTGGCTATTGGGCTGCTGCTGGTAATCACGGCTCTTTACACTGTAGCAGGTGACTATTCATCGTAAAAGAAATGTTCAGGATTTGCAGCAGGAGATTTCAAAGCAGTTTCATGTGTGTTTCGCCTCCACTTTTGATGTGTTTAGGTGGGTTGGCTGCCGTCATCTACACAGATGCAGCTCAAACTGCCATCATGCTGGCAGGAGCGCTCACACTCATGGGGTTCAGTAAGTCTGATGCCGTAGTGTCTTCACCTCTGAGCCTCTTTCTGCTACAGTTTGTGTGACTCATGTTTTCTTCTTCAGGCTTTGTGGAGGTTGGGGGCTGGGGCGCTTTGATGGAGGGATACAGCCAAGCAGTTCCTTCAGTCCGTGTCCCAAACTCCACCTGTGGCATTCCCAGAGAGGACGCCTTCCACATATTCAGAGACCCGGTGAACTCTGACCTGCCTTGGCCTGGTGTCATTATCGGCATGTCCATCCCTTCCATGTGGTACTGGTGCTCTGACCAGGTAGAATTATTCCTTTAAAACTTCATCATTAAAAGTCTTAGTTTTTAGTCAAAATATAAAAAACCTGTGTCGTTTTCCAGGACATAGTTTCTGTAGAGTGGCAGAAATTTGCCTCTGAGTTGCGGACTGGAGTGTTAGCTTTGAGCAACCATTTCCCATCACACACCTGTTTCCACGCTCTCCCGTTGGCTTACAGCCCCTCGCAACCCCAACCTATCATTAACTGATGCAACAAAACCGGGAGGCAATATTGGAGCTATCCAGCCATACAGTTTTGAACCAGATGCCAGCTTGGAGAAAGCAAACTAAGACATACTGTACATGAATCTGTTTGTCTGCAAGTGGATGCATCAGAATGGAGCAGTGCAGGGAGCTTGTAGCTCGCCAATTGTAACTTCTACGTCCCCGCTACAAGCTTTTTCAAACAGCATTTTTTTCAACTGCTCCTAATTCACAACAATTCAAAGAAAAAAATACTCACAAATGTAAATGTAAGCATTATTTTTTGTGATTTCTTCCATCATTCTGTCAGGCGCTTCATCTACAAATGATTATATCAACTTTTTTTTTTTTTTTTTTTGCTTGATCATGTTCTGTAATTTTCTCAGAACAGGCCTTCCCTAGAAAAGGAGCGGAAAATCCCCAAGATGAAAATGTGCAATGTTTTGCTCTTCTGAGAGTTTAAGAATTTCCATTATACAATAACAGAGACCAACAGTCTGCTTGAGACAGGAAGACGCAGGCAGTTTGTCACTGTCTTATCAGGGCAATATACTGATAACAGAAATTCAAATCATCAATGTTGCTGTCCACAATTACAGTAAAAACACTATTTTTAACATGTAATCTGCTAAACATTTGGATTACTAATTAACTTTAAAAAAAATCCTATTTAGGATAACTGTGAGTCAGCTTCAGTTGGGATTCTCTGCAGGTCATTGTGCAGCGCTCTCTGGCCGCCAAGAACCTGACCCACGCTAAAGGTGGCTCCCTGCTGGCTGCGTACCTCAAAATCCTGCCTTTCTTTGCTGTTATGCTCCCTGGCATGATCAGCAGAATTCTCTACACAGGTGCAGTGATATTTTTTTTTTTAAACTTCTTAAATCAGCCATTGCATTTAAACATTAACTTCAATAGACTGTTTAAAGGCTCCCTATAGTGCAAAACACAGTGAAGTTTTAGTCCCACAACAGAAAAGAAAATGCAGAGTTAAACATAAACTGATCAAATTAATTATAGCACATTTCCTAAAACGGTATTTTTATTTAGCGGACACTTCGGATGACATAGAAAGTAGTTGATACAAAAAACTTAAGTAAAATTCTAAATAATGAAGTTTTTTTCAAGCTCTGACTCATTAAAAATGTCAAAATAGTACATGTTTTAGATGGATTTACACCTTTACTCCGTCGTTGATGTAGATGAAGTGGCGTGTGCAGACCCAGACCTTTGCAATCAAATTTGTGGCAACTCGGTGGGTTGCTCCGATATTGCTTACGCCAAACTGGTGATGGAGCTGCTGCCTTCTGGTAAGATTCAATTTCCTTTATAAAATCACCACGGCGAAAGAGTCTTTCATGCAACTCTGTCCCTCGATGTTTCCAGGCCTGCGGGGTCTGATGATGGCCGTGATGATCGCAGCTCTCATGTCATCGCTGACTTCAATCTTCAACAGCTCCAGCACCATTTTTACCATGGACTTGTGGAAGAGCTTCAGATCTGAGGCTTCTGAATGGGAGCTCATGATTGTGGGGAGGTTTGTGACCACAGGAGGAGGCAAAACCAGACAGACATGGCTGAGGACCACATTTCCTTAATTAAACTTAAAAAGTGTTTCCAATTAGATTAAAAAATACCTGTGATAGCCATTAAATCCTATTTCCAGTGACATCATCTGTCTTGTTTCCTTTTCTGCTCAGATCTGAACTGCAGTTCTTTGTCTTTTAAAGCATTTTATCAGCATCTGTGCTGCAGGGTTTTCGTGCTTGTGTTGGTGGTGGTATCTGTCCTGTGGATTCCCGTTGTCCAGGCCAGTCAGGGTGGCCAGCTCTTCATCTACATCCAGTCTATCAGCACCTACCTGCAGCCCCCCATCTCCATCATCTTCCTTATGGGCTGCTTCTGGAAAAGAACTAACGAGAAAGTACGCTGGCAGACCGTCAGAATGTGTTCTAACTTTATAAATGCTGTTTCCATGGTGATTTATTTGTGCTGCAGGGGGCATTCTGGGGGCTAGTTATTGGCCTTGCAGTTGGCTGTCTACGCATGTTGCTGGACTTCATTTACCCCATTCCCCCGTGTTATGAGGAAGACACCAGGCCTGGAGTGTTGAAGTATGTCCATTACCTCTACTTCTCCATCCTGCTGTCTGTCATTACCCTGTCAGTGGTGGTGGTTGTCAGCTTGGCTACAGAGGAACCGACTCCAGAGCAGGTGAAGCATCTGTTAAGTTCATTGGGTTTGCCTTAAAACGATTCGCTCCACATCAACTGTGCAGCACCACTAGATGTCAACAAAGTATAGAGATTTATAGCAAGAATATACTCTATATGTGAAGTTTCCTTTTGAAACTTTTTTTTTTTGGACAGATAAGTCGTCTGACGTGGTTCACCAGGTTTGACGCGGTGAAGCCTGAAGAAAAGTTGGAGGTCAGCTGTCAGTCAAACGACACAAACTTCTCTGAAAAAAAGCCAGAAAGGAACAACGAAGACACAGCTGAGCACCGTCCCAGTGAGTTCTGTAACTCACGACTCCTTTCCATTTAAGTTTTTTTTGTTAAACTACTTTTTTCTCTGTTATTTTTTTAATCTTCAGGCTTTGCTTCATCCGTGTCGAGCACTGGCAGTCAGTCCAGGTGGATGTCTGTGCTCTACTGGCTGTGTGGAATGGAAAGACGGAGACGAGGAGACGATAACCCAGTGACGCCTCCTGCATTTGAGCAGAATATCTGCAGTTTGGAGGAAAAGCCCACCCTGCAATATGTTGCGAATATTAACCTCATTATTTGCCTCTCTGTGACCGCCTTCATCATTGGTTACTGGGCATGATAGTGAGGTGGCAGCACTCCAACACATGGGTGGTGGTGTACATGACTGAAATGAATGCTTTGGAATTTGTGGGAATAAATTATTAGTTATTTAAAAGGTTTATGCAAACTGTACGATTGTTTGGCTCTAGACTGAAAGTTTGTATAAATGTATAGTTTATCACAATTCTTCAATATTGATGATTTCCTTAAAAATGTTGCAGACAAAATGGATCCTCCTAAGATTATTGTGATATTCAAAGATATAGCAAAAAAACGTATCTGCAGCATGTCAAATATTTATGAAATGATAGTACTTTAAGATTAAAGAAAAACACAGATTTATGTTATTTAAAGGCATAACTGCAATAAAATATCCACAAATATTTATTGTTTTTTTCTTTTTGGTCAAAGCTGTAACTTCAAGTGAATGTGATCCTTTACAAAAGCAGCCAAATTTGTATGAAAAATAGCCCCATCTTTAAAAAAACAAAAAAAACACATATATAATTATAAATCAAAAGTGGAAATCGCATAAAAATCACTTAAATCACATAAAACACAAACAAATCCCACCCCTTCTAATTACTAGCCATTATAGTATATAGTTGCTGGATATGGCAATCCACGCTGCCATTCACAGCACCAATGGTCACCAATAAAAGACAACAGCATTTTAATATTGCACTTAAATTGCCAAAATTGTTGATCAATAGCAACCAAAAAATGCGCTGAGCTTTTCTGAACTTGAACTGTTCTTCCTTTGGCTCGTACTCGCACATGTCGGCAACTGAAGAGGTGAAAACTCCTAAAGTAAACATGAATCACTTTAAGATAAATACTTATTTTTCTGCCAAAAATGTCCAACTCTGCATATTTCTGCTGCAGAAAAAATAAAACAATTATAAATGGGTCTAAAAACATACCTGACCGAGTAAGACTCAGATTTTAGAATGCAAAAAGTTTTTTTTTTCTGATTTCTAACTTTGAAAAGAAATAGAATAAAGTCTAGGCTGTAAAAAAGTTTTTCCAGCTGCTTTGTTGTTGTGGTTTTCATGGTTTCTTTAGCCATGCTTGTGGAAGAAGTTTAATCTCATAAAACTCAAAAATACATGGAGTGTTGAGAGTTCAGAAGAGTGTTGAGAAGGCAAAAAGGCAGTATTATTTGGTTAATGTTTGTGGTTCTAAACCAGGAGCAAACGGTTCCCTTTGGTGTGATTCTGATCTGGATCAGCTGGGTGTGTCTTCACAGAGCAGTGCTTTCTGCTCGTCTGGAAGGCTCTGGGTTTGGAGCTATGGAGGAGGCAGACTCTTGACCAGCTGAGTCCTTTTTTTCCATGACCATCTGGGGGATGATACTTCTTCCAGTCGCCTTCAGCACCAGACCGCCGTCTGCACAGGACAGTTCAGAATGCCAGTCAGCACACAGAGAAATCCGAGAAAAGGCTGCACACACCACTGCAAACATGCCACCGCACTCAGTAAGACACCAAGGATTGCTTTTCCGACTGAATCTAGCCAAATACAGCAAGTTAGGCATCACGTTTTGATGCTTTTAGTGCTAGAGCTGTTTTCCTTTTTTTTTTTTTTGTAATTTTATTTATTTTTTTGTTCCTTGGTGTTGTCTGACAATGCTGCAGAGAATGAAATGATAGTTGGAAGCCCATGTTAGTCACCACATCTAACTGTTAGCAGCTAAAACCTAAAAAAAATGAGCAAACATGACCATGATGAACACACAAGTTATACACACATTATGTAGGGTTACACACAAAAGACTGTTCTTTTTTGCCCCCTTAGACACACAAACATGCAGCTGATGCAGCAGCAAAGCACATGCACCAGCCAATCAGATCCTTACCATTACCCGCCTTGCAAAGCTCATCTTACAGACAGGCCCACAGCTCAGACATCTGCAATATTTACATATTTCCTGTCATGCTTCAGATCACCAAAGTTACATTGAAGAGAGCGGCACGCTTCGAGACAGTGAAACCAGAGGAAACAGAGCTCTAACTAAAGCAGCGCCCCGAGAGGAAGCTGAAATCACTAAATACTGAAGTGAAGACGGAGTCAGTAGACGAGCTTAATGGGACTTCTGCTGCTGGAACTTCCTCACACACACATAAAAATCTGGTTTAACAAACACAGCAGGTTTATTTCAGGGGATTTGCAGCTTATACTTTAAACATCTATCAAAGCAGCCACATAAAAAGTAGAATTTTTTTTTTGTGATTCTTTTAAAAGGCCCAAACCGATGAAAATCGTGTTTTTAAACAGGCATTTTTTTCATGATGGACACGTATATAAAGAACATTAAGCTTCAAACTGCATTCAGGAGTATTTCTTTATTCAAATTGTTGTGAATCAGGAGCAGATGCAAAAATGTCGTTTGAAAAACCTTGTAGGTGTGACATCAAAGCTACTACGGCAAGCCACAAGCTCCCTTCTCTGCTCCATTGTGCTTGTGGACGACTAAATCCATGTACATCTTTCTTTTCCTCATCCAAGCTCCAATATTGCTCGCTATTGTTGTTGCACCGGTAATGTTAGGTTGGGGGTGTGAGGGGCTGTAAGCTAGCGGGAGAGCGTGTGAACAGATGGATGATAGGAAAGGGGCGGGCTTACTCTACACCAACAGTCCCGCCCACAACTCAGAGGTGAATTTTTAATAAGCTCATGGCAGAAACTATGTCCTTGAAAACGACGCCGATTTTTAAAATTTTGAATTAAAGCAAAATTAAAAAAAAAAACACTGGGAACCCTTTTGCAATAGGTCAAAAGATGATCGGAATGGGAATTTAACCATCGCTATTGTCATTAGTTAAAAGTGGGAGGAACAAAGACTGACAAAGTTTGATGGCACAACTTTTTCTAACCCGTTTTAACTTCTATAAACAGCTCTACAGAGAGGGTGGTGTACCTGTTATGATCTTGGAGGCAGAGCTGCAGACACCATTACCAGTCTCATTCGCTGTGGGCTGTGGAGGTGGGGGCATGCTGGGTCGCATACGAGGCTTCGGAGACGGCCTAGAGGGGCGAGGCAGGGAGCCAGAGGGGTACAACGGAAGTGGCCCGTCGTGAGGCGGAGTGTCAGGAGGCATTGGGGAAGAGGGGGGAGATGACTCTGGATCTTCCTGATGCTGGTTGGCTGGAGGCGGCTGTGGCGGTGGATGGCTCGGGGCGTGGATGGCGTCTTTGCTGAGGTTGCGACGAGGAGTGGTGGGGTGTGGAGAACTGGGTATCTGGGTGTTAGTGGACTGAGAGGCTATGTGGCTCGTCTGTTTGGGAGGGGCTGGAGCTTGCTTTTTGGTACCTTCAAAATAAAACGTTTTCATAAATTGAGAAAAAAAATTGGGAGCAGAGGTATAACCTAAATAAGCAGGATTCTTTTTACCTCTGCGGCTCATATGAGGACTGGGTCCTTTTGATCCACCCATCCCTACTACAAGTTGGGCTGAACCATTTCTCTGCATAGGTGGGGTTGACATAAACTCCCTTGTTTGGCTGTGGAAATAGGACAGAACCAAATGTTAAACTTTGTGATTCATATCTTAAAAAGCTAAAAAAAAAACAAAAAAGCATCAGATTCATGCACGATTAATCATCAAAACGCTACATTTTCATTTGACGACAAAAAAAATTACTTGATGTGAGTCACAGTAGAATAAGGAACAAGATGCAAAATCACAAATGCATATGCTAAACAGTTTCAGTGTTGCATGCCAAGTCCACAAAGCAGTTAAACACACAAACACGATAAAAAAAAGCAGCAGGCAGGGAGGATCTTTGAAACGGATAATCATCAGAAACAACGGGAAAGGAGTGATCGCACAAACAAAGCATCGTGTGATTGTATTGCTTTCATTAATAAAGCTGAATTTAAAAGTGCACACTTTAAAAAGGTCATTTTCCTTAGGTCCAGAACTGTGAACTGAGGAGTCAATCAAAGACTGGGAGAACAAAGAAGGTGGGCGGCCTCTGGATTGGTTGATCGGCTGCGAGCAGACGGTGGAGAACGGCTGCGACCTCAGCTCACTCCTTACCTGCTCTCCTCTGCGCTGAGCTGGGTTACAACCTGAGGATGTACTGTGGCTACCTGGAACCCACCCCCTAGAGCCCCTCCCACAGAACCACCAGTACTCAGACCAGGCTGCTCCATCTCTGGAGTGGCCGTCCGAGTCTGTGGCTCAAGCTGGGGAGGAGCCCCTGCTTCCAGAAGGACTGGTGGGTGTTGGAGGATGGGTGAGGTTAGTGGTGACTGCTTCCTATTTACAGTGTTGGCTCTGCGTGGAGCGGGCTCCGGGTGTTTAAGAGCAGGGCTATGGGGGGGGGAAGAGGGGATAGAGTTCAGGAGGGGAACAAAGAAACAGAATGACGGAGACCCGAGAGAGACAAAACAAATAAAAAAACAAACAAAAAAAGAACCCAGCAAGAGTAGCAGACTTCAAATAAAAAGATGTTACTTCCTGAGTTCAGCGAAACCAGAAAGAAGAACCCAAAAAGGATATAAAACCACATGACAGTCACCTTCTAAACACATCTTTGCAATGCAGCAGAGCTGCAGGGAGCAATGACAATACAAACAAAATGCAACCCAGAAAGCCCACGAAAAAACATACAACCAACAACCCACAGCGGGAGCTACGTTTTAATTGGAAAATAGGACATAACACAAGCGTACACACGAGTCACAGAAGAGAAACAGACAAAAAAAAGTGGGTTTTTTTGTGTTTCATAAACTGTCTGAAAGAGAAATATATCATCACAGTTTGTACCAAAATTGAGCTAAACAATTATTTTAATGAAACTGCCCACAAAAAATTAAAGCACAAATCCCATAATCCCTCCTTTCAATTGAGTTCAGGAGAACTAACGGCATTAATCTACGGAGCAGCTTTGAAGTCTGGGCAGGGCAGATCTTCAGTGGGTGTTTCAGTGACTGTGATGGACTCGTCGGCCACTAGGTAAAAGGCCGACACCGCCAGACCCCGCGACTCCTGCCTGCTCACTGTCTTTGGACGAGATGAGAGGGACAGGGGCAGGCTGAGGTTGGGGCGAGACAGATACCTGTCTTTACGCAGGGCGTGACTGTCCCCGTCCTGCCCCATGCTGCCCGGGCGCTTCCTGTCCAGGTTGGGTTCCGGGTCTGGAGTTGCTGGGTGAGAGGACTTGTTAAACATGCCAGTAACATTGAAGTTCACCTCTGCAGAGAAGGGAGGAAAATACACATGTTGTATTTCTTGCAATATTTTATAATGATTACATAAAAACATTTTTAGCTTATTATTTTTTAAGTGAGAAACACATAAAAGCATGTTAAAAATACAATGTTTTACCCTCAGGAAAGAACCAATCTGCATGTTGGATAATGGGCTCAATGATTGACACCACGTGGACAGACGTAGCGGCCGCCATCTCTGCCAGCGTCCTGAGAACAACCAGATGTAGAAATCAGCCAACTGAACATCACATAAAAATGATGAACAATTGACTCCGTTTTCACCCTTCTGTCTTGGACCAGAGCAAATTGGGCCCCAGGACTATAGCAATGTTGCTGGGAGTCATTTTATTCACGTCGCTGTCCTGAGCCAGCCTTGCTAGAAACTTCACCAGGTATCTGTAAACAGAGCACACCTCTGATTAACAGAACAAGGATTTAACTCAACCTAAATCAGGGGTCTGCAACCTTTAATGCCAAAAGAACCACTTGATCTAGTTACTTACAGACCAAAATCAAGCGAAAGCCGCAGAGTTCCCCAAAGAAATGTACAGTATTTCTGTTTTTGCGTCCATTAAGCCATTCATTTTTACCATGAAGATTTAAACATTAAAATGATTGAATTATGACAGTATTATGATTATCTATATATAAAAACTGTTGCTGTCAAAATACACTACACTCCGTGTCAAATAATATCGTCCTGCAAAATACTTGAGTTACACATGCTAGAAAGTCAAGTCAAACATGGCATTTTTTATCAATATGATGCACTGTTTTTCTGTTTGGACTATAAATATGAAAACATTGGTGTAGAATCCAAGTTTGGAGTTTTACTTTAACTGCAAATTTCAGCAGAAGTTAAAATTTCAGTCGATGGAACCTTTTATTATCATTTTGCTCAGTTTTTGACACACTAAAAATCTAAGCAACTTTATTTAATAAAACAAAAAACCAAAACTACAAATCCATTATCTATTCAGATCATTATTAGCCTCTTTCATCAAAACCAAAGAGCCACTATGGAGGAATGAAGGAGCCCCATGCGACTCCGGAGCCTCAGGTGGCAGACCCCCTGACATAAATCTTTATTACATAAAAAAAAAAAGAAAAGAAAAAAAAACTAGCTAAAATTTTAGAGATGCTGTTTGTCACAATTTAAAGTGGTTTATTTTAAGCCAGTTCTGTTTGAACAGGAATTTCATCTCCCTAAATGTAAATCCTTAAAAACACAGGTCCAAATGTGTTTTGTAGACATGCAGAAAGTATTTAGTTTGACTACGGATCAAAATACAACTCACATCTCGTGGAGTTTCCATGCTTTTGGGTGGCACATGTACAAATTGACAGAATGAATACAATTCTACAGTTAAATTAAGACCCGAAATGGAAACAGAAACACCAGCTTTAAGAATTGCATGGAATTCCACAAACCTACTGATAACATTAACTTTTATTTAAAATAAAACAGAAATCCAAGTAATAAATTAAATAAGAATCAATAGAAGCTTAAGTTTGACCTATTAAATTGACGAGTGAAAGATCAAACTGATGATAGCAGTACCTGAAGTTGGCTTTGTGTGTCTCTGGCATTCGGCTACATGTTGTCCACAGAGACTGAAGCCTCTTGTCACTATCAGTAAAACTGCAAACATGAACATCATTTTACAGGCTACAAGTACCAAAAGTAACTTTGATTGAAACCTGTGCGTATGATTCTTTTAGCAGGATATCAGTGGATGTGCGCTCTCTTACTTTGATGCTTGTACCCACTCCTCATATAAGCCAAAAGTCATTAGAGGTTCAGGAAGCTCCCTTAGGTAGGACTTGAGGGCTCCTGTTAGCAGAGATTGTCATGAGAAACGTTTCTGAAGGAGCTGGATGCACATCTCCATTTTCTTTTTTTAGGGGAAGTTATACCAGCGACAGCGTGCGGATCACAGTAAAACTCCTCAAGATTGGAGGTGGAGCAGTCCAGAGCTGCTTTCAGCTTCTTCAGCTTGGAAGCTCCGGCTGCGATCCTGAAGAGGCCCTGTTGGAAAGACAAGCGAACATAAGTTCGTTTGCTAAATAAAAATAAAGAAGTGGGTATAGTTTTGAATCAGGAAAGGAGAACTAAATGCTAAATCAGGAGAGGAATTGATTTTTTGACAACAAAGCTGTTTCTCTTTTAGGATGACTTTCACAGTCACAGAACCGTTTGGATAAAAAGAAACGCGTTTGGTGTTCTTTACAAAAGAAAACCTTCAAACTCCATAGGGAGTCCGGGGAGATTGCTACATTTAAAGAGTTCAACAGGGAACATGCTAATGGGTAGCAGATGTCTACAGACATACAGATTTTATTTTCCGCAGGGAAGAAACAGGCTTGACCACAACTTGGCCACAGATGTTTCCAAACTTTACATGCAGTTATTTCTGAAAAAGACACAGAACTCACATCTGCTTCCAGCTAACACAGACAGCAGAGCTTACATTTTATGATGACAAATTTATTACCAAATCCAAGTCAATTAGCCATCAACTTTGTTCTCATTTAAATCCTTTTCTGTTTCTTTTTTTCGCTCGACTTCACTCGCAACACACCTCCTCTTTCATGCCGGTTTCCAGCAGCATCATGACACAGGCCTCAATGGGCAGCGCAATGTCCCGGTTGGTTCGTTTCAGGTGCTCCTCCAAAGCGGTGCCGAATGCTG
Organism: Oryzias celebensis; assembly: GCA_014656515.1. Classification (NCBI taxonomy): domain Eukaryota; kingdom Metazoa; phylum Chordata; class Actinopteri; order Beloniformes; family Adrianichthyidae; genus Oryzias; species Oryzias celebensis. The sequence continues at coordinate 11,686,091 of BNCR01000008.1, read as the reverse complement.
GCTTCTCTGTCAAGGAATCTGGGTGAAAGCAGCATTTTCAATGAGTGGAAATCCTCCACTTTGATTCTTTCTAGATCTTGAGTGAAATAAATAAAAGATCATTTAAAAAACAGCTTCTAGTTGTAAAACACAGAAGTGGGAGAGTTATGATTTGACCCCCATGTTGATGTAATTGAATTCTCCAGTTTTGTAGATTTGAACTTCAAACTATTCATCTGACTCCCAAAGTTTGGCCTGAACTTTCTCGTTAAGCAAACTAATAACCTATAACAATAAAGTAAATGCAATCTACAAAATGTATAATGAAGTTTTAAGCTCAATTGTCAAACTTCTGCTCCTTTTTTGGGGCTGGAAGCTAAAAACACCGCTGTGTTAATGAATGATTCTGCTTTCTGATTCATTTTGTTACCTTTATTACCAGAATACATGTAATTCAGTTATAGCAGTGACAAATCAGGCTGCCTGTGTGTTCTGTTATAAATCTGTTTGGATGGTCTATAACTCTGCTTGTCACCTTGTCTATTTTGGATGTTTGGTATTGCTGCCTCCAGAGCTTCCAGAGACTTCCTGTGATAATCCGCCTGGGCCTCCAACAGCTGCCACACAAAATGCAGACAGATGCAAATAGAAAACTTTGGCATACATGGTTAAACACTGACATGTCCTTCTCATTTCTTAATTTTATTACTTCAATGTAAATTGAGTGGCTCTTACCACTACAAAATAGCGTGCATAGTCTCCCTCCTTAGAAGCAAAGTTGTACAGGTCGGCAGAGAGCTGGTCCTGCAGGATAAAGCAAAGAATAGCAAAGGTGAGGAGTTTGATTAAACGTAGTTTGCGATAACGTTCATTAAAAACAAAAACTCAAAATAGAAAAGTCGTGATCTTTGATTAAAAAGTCTTAAAACAGAGTTTTAATCTGGTAACAATTTGGACAGCAATTTGATGAAAATATGATTTATTTGAAAACCTTGCATGCAGTAACACAGTTTGAATTTACCAACATGTTTAGGTGGAATTTCCAAGTTAAAAAAATGTATCTTTTTACTTTTTTGCACAAAAAAATTGAATGTCTTAAAATCTTTTGTTCTTAAACATTTTTTTAACTTTTTGTTAATCTGTGTGTGAATGTTGTTACAAATCAGATAAAGGAAAAAGCTACTTCTTAAAAACGTCACTGTTAATGGAATTAAAAAATATCATTTTCTGGCCCATTCTCTTTAGCATTAACAGATACATTAGTTTTTACGCTTCAATGTGATGTTTCACCCTCATAATTAGCAACCAAACTGACAGGAATGCCATAGGTTAAGCCACTTTAAAGCCAGCTAAACCAGCTTCTCCAGACATTTTGTCAGAACATGACTGAGAAGATGCCACGGTATTTAAACTGTACTGAACAAAGCGTGTTGCAGTTCGAAAAACTTCTGAAATTAAGACGAATATTAATCTAAATAGTAACTCAAACTGGGTTGAGGAACAAAAAATGGTTTAATGTTTACCTTGCATATCTCCACTTTATTAAGAGCTTCATCCATCTCGTCTTTGAGTGGATCCAGTTTTCCTGTCATGGCCTGACTGTTGTTGGACTTTGCTGCCTTGTATCTAAAGGCCAAAAGAATGTGCACGTTTTACTTAACCACAGTAAAAAAAAAAAAGAAAAATCCTAAAGTACCAAATAAATCTAGAACTAAATCCAGTTAAATCTCACACAGACAGGATCTATTATTGTAGACATTTTATGTACCTTGTCTTTGCTGAGTCATAATCAAGAACCAGTTTAGCAAGCTGCTTCCTCTGCTTGAGTATATTGGGAATCTCATCCTGTGGGAAAAAACAGTGAGAACGGCATGAAAACACATGCACCTAAAAGGGTGGCTGCAACTTTGCTGTAGGAACATTTTGTCACAATTGGCTGATTGGTTATAACAACAACTTGGTGCCAAAAGCAATAAAAATGATAAAAACACCTACCAACATGTCCAGAACATGTTAGTAGAATAATAAATGAGCAAAAGGACTTTTTCTTTTGGCTTTATAGCAGGTTAATCTGAAGTGAATAAAACAAAAAGAATATATTTGGTTTTATTTATTTTTTTTACCTCTGCCAGCTGATTAAGAGGATCCAGAACTTCTTTTTCAATATGCACTTCGTGCTGCACCAGTTCGCCTGCCAACTGTTTTTCTATGTCTCCGCAAATTTCCATCATCTTGCTGCACGTGCAAAAAAAAAAAAGCAAATATGACGGTCACCACAAATACTTAAAAAGGACTTTTCTTTCAATTAAAAAATATATATCTACTTCTGAACACAACTGCTACATACCTTTTTTTTTTAAAGCAATAAAATCTTACCCAATCAGCCCATCGTCTCCTAGCGAACCACCTCCTTCCTGCATGGCCTGAGACAAAGCCATCAGAGGCAGCTTTTTCTGCAATCACACAAAACCAACTCTAAAAAAAAATGTACTTTTTGGTATTTTTCAATGTCAATATGATAATTATCAATTATCTGAATTGCATAGAAGTTAATGATCAGAACAAATACTGGCAGTCGCAGCTAAAGGTGGACAGAAGGAGGAGATACTGAAACAGAAGACTTCTTACATGTCTCTTCTCAGCGTCTGTGCCCACCCCGCCCTGCATACAGGACACCAGCTTCTTGTGCACGGTGTGTGATGCCATACGGACCAGCTCCATCCGCTTCTCAATCTGTGTTCACAAAAACATAAAGAAACCTTTTAAAATAAGTCAGAAATAACAGAACAAGTCGACAAGCTCGGTTAGCTGATTTAGACAGGAAACAATGAGCAATCTGTCTTCGTGTGTGGATGATGAAACTCTGGTGAGTTCCACAAATCAAAACATGCTGTACAAGCTTCCATTTGTCTCAACACTTTCCCATTTCCTTTTGTCATTAAGAGATGAAGGTAAATGTAGTTTGTCGGATTTTGTTTCGCAACAAAACAACTAGCAGATGGAAGTTAAAGTACCAGCCATGACAGTATACTTAGTTGATTTTTGATAGGCAACAGAAAATGAAATAAGCTGACTGCAGACCCAGAAGGATCCTGATGTAGGTACTGTAAGCACGTATTTAAGTTTCTCTTCCTCTGCATGCTTTACATGCTCCTATACTCCAGCACATCCGATAGCCTGATAGTGTCCCCGTTATTTGAATCTGGTGTGTTGGAACAAGAAAACATGCAAAGCATGCAGGGCATCAGAGCCTTAGCACAAGTAATTAAAAAATGCTGCAATATAGAAATAATTCTCCTGGTTTCCGTTTTTACCTTTTTGATTATTGATGGTTCGTCCTATAATCTAATAATTCTATTCTATTTTATAATTTATTGTTGTTTTGGATTTTTCTGCCATAGCAAACTGAAAAAGCATCAATTTATCTTAAAAAAGTGGGGAAATACAGACAAATATTATTGTTTTTATTCAATTTCTTCAGATATTTATGTTTTCTTTAAATGCTATGAATTATTTATGCAAGTGAAGGTGGATATTCATATTCCAGAATCAAATCTTAGTAATTCACTTTAAACCATGCTAAATTTACAGTCAAATGTAGTATAAAATATATGGCATGTATCAAACACGCTTTCCCCTCATAAGTATTTCCTTTTCCTGTTTTAGTGTAAACATCCAGCCGTGCCCTGAAATCTTCTTTGCTGTCAGATCCAATCTTCTTCCTCTGCTTTTATCCTCACTAATTCACTGCTCCATTTGCAGCATCTGACAGACACTTCTCCCATCAGCCATGTGCTGTACGTGCAAAGTCCTTCAACATTCAGCAGGTCTCAAACTTTGACAAATGTATGGAAGTCTAGCTGTGGACTGGCTTGACTCAATTCACGGTTTTCCAAAGTGGAAAAGACGCAGAATTATTGACAACTTTAAGAAGTCAAATAATTATTTCTCAATTGAAGAAAGAAGTCATGTCAAAGGTGGGCTTCATATGATGCTTCCACATTTACCTTGTACTTACATACATTTTTCCTATGATAGGAATGTTATTTATAGTCTTAACAACATTACACTAAAATAGTTGCACTGATTTTCTGAAGAGAGCTACACAATCCCTACACTTATTCCAGCTTTTTTCTCAAATCCAAATTGAAAAAGGAGCAGCAGGTTTTTTTTCCCCCGAAGATAAAAGACCTCTAAGAGTTAATCTTACTAACAGACGCACAGAAGCATGTGTACACACCCATAGATACAGGAAGATAGCCTCGGAAAAAGGAAAAGAAAAATCCTGACAAACTGCAGTAAAGGAGTTGAAAACAGAGCTGAACAAAAGCTTAGCACAGACTGGCGCTTTTGAACCTATCCAACGTGTTACAGCTGCAAACTAACTGCAGACTTTTCTTCGCACAACAATTGCAGTGAAGTAACAATCGACAGAATGTGTAGTGAGTCCCAGGTAGGTATTGCCTTTTGGCTTTGTTGTGGCAGACTGGATACCCTGTAGATGACCAAGCTGCTAACTCTGTTGGCAGTTTAGACTTGGTGATAATTGAGCAAAAGAACAGAAAAGACTCAAACGACAGAGCAAAAAGTTGTCGTGGCCTAAAAGGAAAGGGAAATGCATTAGTGAGTTATGGAAAAGTCTACAATCAGCATTTTTTTTTCCTTGAGATACTTTAGTGAGGTTTCAAATGTAGGGTGATGCTTCACCCCTTGTGATCCATCTATATTACTTTAAAAAGCTTATTCTTCCCGTATAACTAACATTTTAAGGAGGCAGTTCACTCTGTGGAAGTTCATCTCTGGTGCTGTTGCTTCAAACAATAAATTATCAAAACTTTATCTCTTTTTATTTAAAAAAAAAAAGCTAATTTTTGATATAAGAAAAAGGCTCTGAAATCACAAATGATCCCAAAAACAAAAGTGTCAAGAAAACAACGTGACAAACCCCACCTTCTAAATAATGGACAATTTTTTTAAGCAGAAGTGTTAACGTTAACTCAGAGGGTCAAGTTTTAGAGATAAATGCAGGGAAGCCAGAGAAATGTACTTTGGACGTGTTCAGAGGAGGAATAGTGATGATCCTGGTAAAAGGATACAGGGAGGAAGCCTAGAGGAAAACCATAGGGGAGGTTCATGGATACAGTGAAGGTGGATGTGAGTGTGGATGATATGAACGAGGAGGACAATGAGGACAGGATTAGATGACAGATGATTGGCTCAAAGGAGCAGCAGAAAAACAATGTTTAACTCCAATCATCTTTTGATCTATTGTCATTTAAAGCGCTTTTAGTTATGATTATGCCATTTTTCACCCCAAATTTTAAAACCGGGGTCGTTTTCGAGGACACCATTTTTTGTGGCGTTCATTAGAAATTCGCCTCTGAGTAGTTGCGGAATTGTGACTGTTGGCGCTGAGTAAGCCCATCCCCATTTCCAGTTTTTCATCTGTTTACACTCACTCCCGCTAGCTTACAGTCCCTCACACCCCCAACCTAACATTACCAAAGAGAAGTAATACTAGAAGCTCTCCGACTGTACAGTTTTGAGCCAAACTGCAGCTCCGATGAGGAAAACAAAGACGTACATGGATCTATTTGCCTGCAAGTGGATGCAATAGAATGGAGCAGAACATGGAGCTCATAGGGCCTGCCGGTTTTAGATTTTACACAACAACTACAAGCATTTTCAAACTGCGTTTTTTTGTCAGCTCCTGATTCACCTCGATTTAAAAAAAGTAATACAATTTAAATATTAGTTTTCTTTAGATATTCCCTCCATCATGAGAAAGATGCCACATGAACATGTTTAAAACGCCAAAAACATTTTTATTGGAGTTGTTTTTTTAATGTAAACAGTCAAGTTATATTATAAATCATTAGGAGTTTGGACTTTGAAACCAGTCACTTACAAGGAGCAGTCTTACTAAATAACCCAAAAATCTATTGAAACGCAAAGTAGCTGAACAAACATCATCCATTAAGCAATCTAGACGGTTTACTACAATGTATATTCAGAGTACAGACGATCTACAGTATATCCTAAATGAAGAGCTGTTTGGGCTAACATATCGTGCAACAGTATCAGATTGTAGAATGTATCTACCGAGGTTATACTTGGTAATATTCAAAAAGTTAGCTATGTTTGATAGGCAAGGATATCTGTCAGTCTGACAACCGACACAATTCCCAGCGAAGCAGGATGTGTCCAAACAAGCTAAACGCCTCACTCTATGACGAGCACAGTGGAAAATGGAAAAGAAAATCTACTATGACAGCATGGAAACCGTAGCTTTGAATTTCATGTTGGACCACTGGGAGTTCAGAGAGCTGGAGGGGAGTGGACAGCAGGCCAGAAAAGATTACACGTTTTTTTTTTAAAAGTGACAGTATCAGAACAAAAACTGAAAACTGGAGGGTTTTAAAAGGTTTTGTTTTTAAGAAACACACTCTGACAACTTCCTAAAAAACATTCAGACCTCATCCAGAATCTCCTGTCAATCACATTCCACACTGATAGTTTAAGGAATGTCTAACGCAGCACAAAGCGTCTGCCGTCCTGTACCTGAGTTCGGGTCTCTTTCTGTCATCTGTGTGTTGTAGGATGACAAAAAAAAAAGATCACTGATAAGCATTAAAAAGCATCAAAAGGGTTTCATGAAAAATAGTTTTGCACAGCAATCATTTTTGCTGTTTTTCCTTTGCAGGTTCAAAGTTCACTTTGGCACGTCATAAAAACAGTTGCTGAGAGTAAATGAAACGGTTTCCTTTTTCGCCTTCACAGAAACTCCTCTCTTCTGTCAGGGTTCTCTGGCTTCCTACATATTTATTCACACACTTTTCTAAGGGTGATCTCATACCTTCACCAGCCAAAGTTTCTCCACCCCCCAAAAACACACCCAACAGTGAACGTTCAATGTGAATTTGGTTTACTTTGAGTAGAAAACCACAAGGTGGTTCTCTTTGAGCTGGTGGAGTACGGCTGAAGGGGAAAAGGACCAAAAAGAAGTCTTTTAAAGAATGAGCCAACGTTTATGGACAGTTTGGCCGCGTCTGAATTCCCTCACGACTCCCTCGTAACCTTTGAGACCCTGATAAACAAGGATACGAGGATGCGGTACTTGCCTGAAGGAGATCATCACTCAGGACCTCTGTTTTCTCAGCTCTGTGGAGAGAAACACCCATTAACCACAGATATCAATCTCCCTTTGACCAAAAGAAAAAAAAAGAATCAAAACAAAGTTTGTGAATTTTAACAGTGTGTATTTGCAGAGTTATATGTGTGCACAAAACAAAGAATCAATACATAAATTCTAAATTTAATTCCGTTCTTCTTTGGAAGTAAATGATTGACTGTGAAACACTGAATGCCATTTGAATACAAATGCTCATTATGTATGTGTGAATTCCTGCAGTGAACCTGTCAAATTCCTATATCCTTTTAGAAAAATGCTCTTCTTCATGAGTCATCGCCCCTTACTGTTTGTTATGGCAACACCGCAAAGGTGTGTGTGCGTTTCACAGAGGGCAGTGTCTAACACACAGCCCGTTTGGAAGCCAAGCAACAGCCAATCGAAAACGTCAGGAGAGTCACCTGAATGCACCTGGAGCTAATTCGGATCTTCGTGTGAACTTTTAGGCAAGACGCATCTGCTCTGCGAGCTTCACAAGTTCCCCATGCAGGCGAGCAGAGCAAAACGAGCCCCCGCCCTGTCTGCGTCTGACAAAAACAGTCATGTAATGTGTGTCTCTGAGCACAAACCTCTGCAGACCTCCTGTGTCTCCCCAGCAGGGCAATTTCACTCTAACTCACAGGGATCACTTAACCCTCTCCAATGTAGGCGCTATGACATAATGCTGTTGTAGGATCTTTATATTACACCATCCACAGTTTGTGATTACCTCACTCGTGTCAGAATGATCTGGTTTTTATTGACAACACCTCTGGGTGCCGTCTGCAGTCCTTACCTCAGACTGCAAGCAGGTGTTTGAATTCAGGCAATAAACGGCTAAATGGTTTCACACCTTTCACTTGCTAAGAAGAAGAGATCCATCCAACAGTGAGAACAGAGAGGAGTTTAACGCTTTCAAAGTGATCAAGCTTGAAATGTTTAAGCAGAAGAAAAACCTGCAACATAAGTGGGAAACCATTGCAGTTACTTTATCTAATCACCAGGAGGATGTTGTATAGACATTACAGATAACAATTAATGCAGTTATAACTATTCAAGAATGTGGAATCAACAACAACCCTTTAAGAGATGGATGGTAAGATTTGTATTTGTGGGCTAACTGGTCAACTCTGTTTTGACAGGATATGATGTCACTAAACTATGGCTTCTATGAAAGAGAAGTCAAATGATTGACATAAGTGGTTACACTGTTTGATCACACAAACTAATGTCATCAACAGATGAGGAATGGATGCTCAGGTGTTCAATCAAATGCCTGAACTTCATTTGAAGTCTTAGTATAAACTGATCACGTCTGAAACACCTATCGCTTTAGGTAACCACTTAAATCGCCGTTCCTCTGATAGCTGTAATCAATGTGAGTCCAACGGCGGGGTGGGGCAGAAGCGTGTGAACAAAAAGATCATTTGTGATTGGCTGATTCCCTCCTGGTTTTCACAGACTGACACAAACAGCATTGTTGCCAAAACTCAGGACCTGCTTCAGCATTGAGTGCTAAAGGGAGCAAGACCCCCACGGAAAGTCAAGAAAGTGTGATCTGAGACCCAAACCATTCATCCTCATCCAGAAATAGTGCAAAACGAGTTGAATTATTTTGCTGCAGCCATGATAAAAACAAGAAAAGCTAGTTGCATTACAGGTTTAAAAGGTTTACCTCTGAAGAAAAAAAGGCTACATAAGCAAGATTCAGGAGTAAATTAGCATTGATTTAACCTGAGTGGAGCAGGATCTAACAATGGACGCCCACCATGCTGAAACTCATAACATAAATGGGTGAAATGTAAATGATCTTCGTTTAAAAACCAATCGAGCCATATTTAAAAACTGTTTCACTCTTTCCCAACTATGCTGCAAGATTTTATTCATATGTTTTTAATCCATTGTAAATCAAAGAGGCTCTTTAAAAAACAACAAATCCCCTTGTGGCAGCCCTGTCTTTTAATGCATCTTTATCAGCTGCAGAAATGCTCACTCTACAAAAACTGGTGCAGGCTTCCCAAACAGAAAAGCACAAATCTTCAGTGTCCAGTTCTGCTTTAACAGCCAGTCTGGGTCAGTTTCATTTCATGCATTTGTGCATTCAGTTTGCTACAAAGGTTATTTATACTTTTACAACAACGGTTTATAATGTATTGTTAACTAGTTTAGTGACAGTTGCATACTGAGCATGCTGTCTGTTCTTTTAAAGCCTGTCAGGCATCCATGTGTTTTTTAACCTCGTCACACGTTCAGCCCTAATCCGGGCAGGGTGTGCTGCTCCTCACATGCACTTTTGCCTCTCAGAAAGGAGGCTGTCAGTCTGCTTAGCTGATCTTTACTGCTCTTGCACAACACTAGGGCGATGTCTGTGAGGAATCCATGGTTACAACCTACAAGGTTTTGAGACAGAAAGTCCACCTGGAGATCGATTCACTGACAGAGAGAGACAGAGAGTTCCCAAGGGGTGGTTGCTGATGGAGAACAGAGCCATGGCAGGAACCCAAAGGAAAGGAGATCCCTCTAATCTCATGTTCAGTCATACTTTATAAAGTGAGTTTTTTATGATTCACCAAAAAAAATGACCTAAGAAAGGATAAGAAAAGGAAATAGTGGACTCAAAACAGCACTTTAAGACATACAGAACTAACCAACTAGGAAAGATGTTAAAGATTAAACGTGCAGGCATTAGTTTGTAATCTAACTTTTAAATGATTAAACTATTTCTGTCTTGTAAAAAGTCAACTTTGAGACTTTTCTAAAACCATAAAAACCTATTCAAATCATTTTCCTCCAAGTTAAGCGACCAATCCCTCAGACACCGCCCACACCATAGATGACAGTAAAAGAAGAATTTAAAGGACAGCAAATCTGGCCCTTGACGCAAAAAACGCATGACCAGAACTTGAGGAAATCCTTTAAAAAAACAACAAACAAACAAACACCCACCTGCCAACAGTCTGGTTGGCGAGCTGCCTGACGCGGTTAAACTGCTTCTTCATGTTGTCCTCACAGCTGCTCCTTCAAGTGTAGAAAAGTTCTCGATCATCCGCCCTAAAGCCGACAGTTGCGCTGCGCCGCAGACATGGCGCGCACGAACAACAAACCTCACTCCAAACAGCTTTACGCACGAAAACACAGAGAATCCCGCTGGTCTGTCCCGCTGGCGCCGCGTCAAGTCAGCAGTGGAAACTGTCCCTGTCAGGCTTCCCCATTGCCACGACAGTCAGGCGGTCTACTGTTGAGCGCAACAGGGAGGTAGGAAGAAGGAAGTAGCCTAGCTCCACTTCCCGACTGTAAAACGCATGGCCTGTTGGGGACATGTGATATCTTTGCAAGAGGGGAAAAAACGTTTCTTTAAACTCTAGTCTGCCCCTCATATGAAAGCAAACTTTTAAAAGCATGCTTTTTTTTTTAAATAAAGTGTATTAACTTGAAGCGCAACACACAGTATAAAAGTGAAATTTGTTGGTTGATCTCTGTTTTCTATTTCTTTTGTCTGTTAGGTGATAAACCAGAAATGCTCCATATGGGCGCTTGGTCCTGGGTGTTGTGGGTCCTTTTGGTCCTCAATAAGCCGTCCATGAATAATGAATGGATATTTTTTTACACTTTAAATTAACATTGTAGTCACGCAAGAAAATAATTGACTTAACTTTTTTTTAATCAGTTACCAAGGTATCAGAGTGATCTGCTGCCACCTTGTGGACGTGCTCTGTCACAGCAGCCGCAATGTTTTCTAATCTGAAATTTAAGTTTTAAATCATTTTTTAAAGATAATGTTAACTTTTATACTCATAAACAGTTTTTTAAATGAAATAAAGAAGTTTGATTTTTGGACTATTTTAGGATTTTTAGATTCACAAATAAAGAAAAATAAAACAAAGAATAAAAATACTTTAGTTCAACACGTTTTTACCACAAAAGATTGCCTGTTACAGTGTTATCAAAATTTACTGCAATCGAGTGGTCAGCCTTCATTTCATTAAACTGCCTTTGGGTCATGAAGCCCCAAAGGTTGATTGAGTCGCTGAAAAAATAAAGTTTCACTTTTAAAGAGTAGGAAGTGGTTTTAATTTTAATTATTTATAGGGTTTATACAATACACAGGGTTAGCTTCAGGATATGTAGGATAGGTGTAAAGTAGTTTAGGGGGAAATGAGGAATTGTTGCATAAAAATGTGTAAAATGAAAACAGTTTTTCTCTAACACAAACTGTTGCCATACGTTTGAAGTAAAACAGGTCTTTCCAGACTTGTCTTTCTTGGCATTTTTAACATGCATGAAGAACACTTTTTTTTTTTCAAAAGTGTGTGAAATAAAAAAGGACCATTTTGTATTCCATTTTGTATTCCTTGCTGAGTTATATTTCGTGAAAGACATAACTGAGTGGATTTCCACTGGAATTTATTTGCTTGGTTAGTCCTGATGTGTGTCTTAACACAGCGTTGCTTCAGACTCAAGACTATGAAAACATCTGTCTTAGAGTGAGATTGTAATAAAACCTTTATGTTTTTTTTTATTTTGAAAATGTTCTTAGTATTCTATCTATCTTTTCATGCTGGTACTATAACACAGTAAGAGTAAAAAAAGAGTCTTTTTGAAAAAAGTGAAACAAAAGAAACTTGTGTTTTTTGTCTTTTCTTTTTAGTAAAAACTAACTTTATTTAAATGATATATAGGCTAGTTTTTACTAAACATTTTGTTTACAATTTGAAAACATAAAAAGTATGCATTTTAATGCAGATAATGTTATTTCCACAGAGAAAAATAAGGAAGAGTTGCCATTTCTGATGCACAAAATGTTGATCTTTTACAAAGCTTCTTAATGCATCGTTTTCTGTCTGTTGAATGTAATGGAACATTCTGAACATCTTTTAATACCTAAGCTTCATCACCAGAGGGACATGGTTCATGTGTGCATCTCACAGACTTGCTATGTTTTGAAATTAAGATTTAGTGGAAAAAGCATTTTCAAAAAAAGCTTTCCTGTGACCTCCAAAGTTACTAAGTGCATTTAGAAAATGGATGGATGGATAAAACAGCTTCAGTCAAAATTCAATTACTTCACATTTTTAACCACAAATGCTGCCCAGATTTATAAGGAGACCGAATGGCGACCCTTTCAATGCAGAAAAGCAGAGAGACATTTCTGCTTCACCTTTGTGTTCCTTCTCCGCTGTTCTTGCTCTCTATTGCTGCAGCGGTGAATGCCCGCTCCAGCCCTGGAGGGTGTCATGCTGTTTCCATATTGTACCCCTGGGCCTCCCCACAGCAGTGGCCCACATGGGAAAGCAGAACATGCGGTGGGATAAACCAATTACCCCCCAGTCTGAGTGGACTCCTGCCGGTGCACAACGCAGCAGCTCCGGAGCCGGAGCCCTCCTGGTTTCCATCCCCATGAGAGCCTGCTGGAATTCCCAGAGAGGAGAATAGTGTCTCATCGAGAGCCTGTGGAGATATTATATTTTATTTTGAAATTTGACATGGTGGCCTCCTGGAACAATGCTTCCAGAGGAGAAGTCTGACTGTGTTTGCGCACAATTGAAAACTTGATTTTTGGCTTACATTCATCAAAATGTGACACTTTTGTGGCTACATGCTGCATGCAGAGACACAGATGCAAACATCTGAGAACATTTTTAAGAACTCGTCACGTTTTAGACATTTTAAGTGCAGCTTGTCTTAAAACTATATCTTTACTCAAAGCAAAGTGAAAATGTCATCGTGATTTCTTTGACTTCTCAAACCCTGATGGTTTCTATAAAACAGCAGCTGTAACAATGCTCATTATGTCTGCTGGGGGCCTTGTCACTGCAGGGACATTGTTCTGGCCCCATTCACTGCTCAGTCTTTTACACTTTCATTGGGGTCTATTTAGTCCTTATAAAAAGTTCAACACACCAATTTGTGAGGTTCTGCTCAGCCAGGGAGAAGTGTGGAAGAGCTCAGAAAGGAGTTACTTTAAAAGTCAATTAACAGTTCTCCATTGGGAGAGGCTGGGGGGGTGGGATCCCTGGACTTTGGGGGGCCTCACATGTGTCTATTCATCTTCAAGATGAATTTTATAAGAGACAAAGATGTTGGTGAGTTTTAAGTCACCCACATATATATATATATATATGTGTGTGTGTGTGTGTGTTCATGTTTTTCATTAAAACAGCTTAACCGTTTATTACGCTTTTATTTGAAGCATTTGGATGTGATAACATGTCGACTTTAGTCTCCAATCAAAGATTTATGATTTGTTGTCATAAAGTTCAGTCAAACTTCTAAAAAAGAATTCTTGAGAAATAAAAAATTACGAAATATAGTGTATGAAAAAGGAAATTTTACAGATCAAGTCATTTTTGCCTTTTATATAAGTTTGTTTACAACACAGACAGACGCAGAACAGGTTGATTGGACATTTATTTGAGTGAAACACAATTTTACAGGCTTATATGTACCATTTAGGTTAGAAAACTGGTGTTCGTGAATGGCGTGGGCTCCATTTTTCTCCCAGTGAAGTTCATAGGGCAACTGTCACACAGAGCTGGCGAAGTGAACAACAGTTAAAGTGGGGAGAGTGGCGACCCAACCCCTCCTTGGTCTCCCTTGACGGAGGGCATCGATGGAGGACAGACAAAGGCTGGTCCTCTCAGAGCCTCGGCTCAGGGGGCCCTGCTGTTTGCTCCTGTTCTGTGTTTTTTCACCAGCACTTCTGTGGCTTCGCCCCTGCTGGTGACACTGGATGCCACCTCGCTGGAATGACAGCATAACAAGGTTCCTACAGTGCTTTCTTCTGGACAAGCATGGCTGCTGACATCGACTCAGCCCAGAGGGAAGTCGCAGGAATTCCGACGCTCCTGCCGGGCTTTTTCATAGACAGAGAGGAAGTTTTTGTATCGTGGGGCGCAACCTAACCAGGCTTCTCCAAAGTGTTCTGACCCTGTGAAGAGAAACTCTCCGTCGCCGGGCTTCACGTGGCAGTGCAGCAGCGTGTGAATGCGCCCGTGCCAGGACGGAGAGACAGATGGGTCCAGCTGTTGCTCAAACACCCCACTGCGCTGCCAATACACCCTAGAGGCAGACACGTCCACTGAGGAGGTCTGACTCCGACAGTCATGCGAGACATTCTTGATATGAGCTCGAATCACTGAAAAAACCACAAAAAGAGTTGATACAGAGTATGCAATCAAGATTTTCAAGAGTTTTTCTTGGTTCACATGCATCTTAACCAAGCATTCTATCCTTTCAAGAGTTCAACCCCCTGTTTTTAGTACATTTTTGTCCACATGTGTAGACAAAAGGAGCTTAAAGTCCCACTCCGATCATCTTTTGATCTATTTTATTTTAGTGTTTTTTTTTTATTATGATTATGCTGTTTTAACCAACAAATTAAAAATAATAAACCAAGCCTGCTCTCATTTCCCATCATCCCTTTGTTTACTTGCTCTCCCACTAGCTTACAGCCCCTCACACACCCAACCTAACATCACCGGTGCAGCAAAAATGGTGAACAATATTGAAGCTGTCCAGCTCTACGGTTCTGAACCAGATGTTAGCTCAGTCCAGGAAAACAAAGACGTACATGGATCTATTTGTCTGCAAGTAGATATATCAGAATGGAGCATATATTTATCACGCTGATTTATAATCAGCAGTTGAGACAACTCCACCTCTGTCTTCAGGATACAAATCCCAGATGTGACCATTACTGTAGAAGATGTTCATTCTATCAAGAATACTTGTATTTTAACTGAGGATTCTTTCATTGTTTTTCAAAATTGGGCTTCTTTATAACTAATTTATAGTCCAACCTAAACCCCCAACTTCCTTTGTGTGTGATGAAGTGCTCTATTGAGCCGGATGTACCCACCAAAGTCACTGTTGCAGATGGCCATGAGCAGCTCTGCATTACTGCAGGGTCGGCATGAAGCTGCAGGAAAAAAAAGAATCCAAAAGGTCAGGAACTAAACAAACTTTGTCTACAGTATTTTCTAAGTTGCTGCTTCTCCAAGCATGCATACATTAAAGTCTGATGGGGAATGGAGAACACACCTCCTCACATACCACCTTCTTTCATCCCCATTGCAGTCAGAAATGGGGTTTAGAGGAAAGAATGTGCTTGTTCTGCTCACACACCACCTCCACATCAAATCCGCACTAATCTTGACCCCGTGTTTGACTTCTTTTGTATCCAGCTAATTGAATGACCCCAAGCCAAAGTGAGGGGCTGCAGAGTCAAACACTCTGCCAGACGAGTAATACAGAAAAGATAAACAGGCAGCTGTCTATTATGGCCACAGAATGACATCAGTGCATGGAGACAGGCCCGCACACATGGACAAATGCTAATCATCGGGCGCACACAATGATAAGGTATTTGAGGAATCTGCAAAGTATGTGAGAGATGAATATGGGCCTCCTGGCCTGCTGCCCTGCAGCCACCCTGAGCTCTGCTGCGTCCTCTCTGCTTTGTGCTCTGATGGAAGCCAGACAAGCAGGACAAAACACAAGACTGACCAGCAGCTGCATGCTCTGCAGGGCAGGACTGGACTCTAATTAAATAACCACAGTCGACCCCCGCCGCCCCTCACACATCTGTGATTTCATGAATTCCTAGAGTAAGGCCAGAGCTGTGAAGTCTAGAAAATCAAAAAGAACTTTGAAAAAAAGAGAAATGTCAAAGAATAAAAAATAATACTTAAGTTTTCATCTTTTTTTTTTACAATTTAAATTTAAAAAAGCTTTAAATTTGGTGATTAGGAATGCGAATCACTGTTTTGGTGACCGTTTCGATGGAATAAGTCATTTTTGCAACAGCGCACCACTTTTCCATCATGTTTTGAAGTGGAATTTTACGCACTCTGCATCCCTCCGTGAGGCGCGCTGCTCCTGTTTCCCAGCAGCTCGTATCTGAAACCGATCACGTGTCTGCCCCACGGCTGGTCGCCCCTCGGAGTGGCCTGGAGGTAGATCGCGGGGCTCTGTGCTCCATCCGCGCTGAAGCAGATCACTCGGCGCTGCGCTCGCCCTCTCTGCGCCTGCAGAAGCTGCAGCTTCCCCGCCCGCTCGACGAGCATGCTGACCCCTCCGAGGGATGCAAACGGTTTGATGCAGATTCTGCTGCGCCCTGAAGAGGACAGTTTGGGGTCGAGGACCACCCTGAGAGCCTGAGCCGGGTATACCCACCTTACTGAGCCCTCAGCGCAGCTCAGACGCACCTGTAGAACAGCCCTGGAGTCTGCAGATGCAAAACCACTGGATTTAAGAGGAAAGGAAAAGAAATATTACATAAATTCCTACTTTAATGATATGTGTGGGGAGAATAAATCGTAATATTTAATGTAAAATAGTTCTTTTTTGTATCCATAAACTTTCCACCAAACCCTTCTTTGGAAATTGGATGAGCTCCATTTTTACGCGCAGGTGGAGGACAAACGTTCGCTCACCTGCCGGTCCAGTTGCACAAATCCGCTGCGCCGGCAAGAGCCAGCAAACCGAATGAAATGATCACATTCAGCCACATCTCCAACACCGTAAAAATAAAAGCTCCTGAAGAGAGACTGCAGAGCATGGAGCGGGGACTGAGGAGCTGCTGGGAGGAAGGAAGGACTTTTGAGATCGTTCATTGGATGCTCCCTCCTCCTTCTTTTTCCCTCCCTCGCACTTTTCTCCTCTTTGAGGCTGTAATTATCTGATCAAGAACGACCACTGTGTTTAAAGGGCTTTTAAAGTGTCGATTTGTCTAAATAAACAACGTATTTCATTTTAACAAACTGGCTTCAATATCTTACTTAAATGATGAAGGAAAATTCTCAAATCTCTCATTTTTGCAAAGCAAAATGTAAAAGAAAAAACACCAATGACGCGCACAAGGAAGTGCATCTGTACTCGAGCGCCATCTAGCGGCAGGTTGATGCAGTGCGCAGCCTCACATCTGGAGGAGGAAGAAGAGGAGGAGGAGGAGGAGGCTGTAACTCAGCGACCTTTAATATCCAGCTTTCGTCGATCACTTATTCACTGCGCATGAGCAGTTTCGCTCTGTTTCAGCCTGCAGGCTCTTTCGAGTGACTGGAATCGGTCGTGATGGTGGCGACCTCTTGTGGAGGACCCCGTGGACCGTGACGGTCCGAGGAGAGCCTCTGCAGACTCCTCTGGAGGACTTGAAGCAGGAGTTGGAGTTTGGATGTTCAAAGCCTCTTCCAGACGTTGCCTCAGCTGCACCTTTGCTTTGGATCCTTTTCAATCTGTTCACACTGTCCGTCTCCTTCCAGCCTGATCCTGTAACATCTGGAGTTTTGATCTAAAAATTAAAAAAAGAAGAAAAAGCTACACCGACGGGGTGGTTTTACAGGATGATCAGATTGGCTCATGTGTCCCTGCATGGAGGGACAAAAAAGAGCTGATGAATGCCGGCTTTGTGTCCGGAAAAAAAAACGGCCTCCTGTCATCCAACAGCACGCGGGGCCTGAAGAAAATCAAAGTCAAGAAGCAAAAATGGATTTCTGTGAGATCTTAACCTGGAGTTTAAAGAAACGATCTTTGATTTTTCAGGCGCAAAAGACACTGGAATCTTTTGAAAGGATTTCCCATATGGCGCACAACTCTGAAAGTTAACTTCAGTGTGGCACTTTGGGGCCTAATTGTATTTTCTATAACATCCTATCATTGTGGTGGAAGTACAGTTTCATTAAAATCCAGATTTGGGGTTTAAAGCGCTCAATTTAACTGTAACTTTTCTTAAATTGTTATTTTCAAAAATCAATAACTTTTACTTAATTTACATAATTTCACACAAGGGACCTTGCAGTGCGTATAAAGGGGCTCCTCTGACAAAAAATACCATAATTCGAGAAAATGTTCACTGTTTTTACAAAATAAACTCCAATCGATCAGTAAGGATTTCAAAATAAAAGTCCCTTACATTGTTTTTTTGTGACTTTAACAATTCATAATAAAACATAATTAGAGGAACTGAGATTATTTCAAAATTCAACGGAACAAGAAACGTTTTTAATTTTTTAATCCATCAAGCAAGTTTAAATGAAACTTCAAGAGTATAAAAAATGACCTTTGAAGTAAAAAAAAAAATTAAGAACCTGTTAGGTCAGTTTTCACCTTGAAGTTGTTTATATGTAAAGGTGCGCTCAAGTCCTTTCAAGGATCTTTTGTCTGTAGGATTCTGTCTTTAGTTGGACAAAAACATGAGAATTAAATAAAAGTCAAGATTGTTTTTAGTAAAAAAATCAACAAAAAGCTGAGAAATTGAAATCAGGAAAGAAAAAAACACAAAGACGACTTTATACCCTTTCTTTTTATTTGTTTCAGCATTGTATTAAATATGTTTGTAAATGTCTGGCTGTTACCTAGAAAAAAATATAGCATGACTGTGGGCCTGTGTTTTAGTGGCGCATTCAATGCCTCTACAAACATCCTCATCTCTCCTCTTTGAAAAATCCTTTGTCCGTGCTGCTCTCTCTGACCGTGACCGTCAGTAGGTCTATGGTGACGTCGGTCACTGTCACGCTGTCCAGGTTGGTGAAACTGGGCCTCCAGCAGGAGGCTGAGTCGTGGGCTGTGATACCGGCTTGCTCCCGGAGCGCACAGCGCTCCTGCGCCTGAAACCTGCGCTCCTCCGCGGCTCGCCGCAGCGCGCTCTGTTGGATGCTGCTCAAACAGTACTGATCCCTTTGACGCTCATCTGGACTGAAGGCGCAGGTGTAAGACAACCTCGTGCCCCCAACGTGTCTGTGCTGGCTGCTGGATTTGGGCGTGATGGTCGTCTCCTCCTGGAACCTTTTGGTCAGCTGGATGAGCGTGCGTTCTGACGTCTCCTCGCGATGATGGATGCACCGGGGAACCGCGGGCTCCTCCTCCAGCAGCCTCCGTTTGGGGTCCGGCTCCTCTGCGGCGCTCTCTTCGTGTTTCTCCTGATGTAAACGATGCTTCGGTTTGCGTCCTCGCTTTTTAGGGAAATGTGGAGACTCCTGACCCGCGTGAGGAGGTGGCGTTGGTCTGGGCCTCCTCTCCGGTTCTGGAGCGAAGACGTGGACGCTTTCACCTCTGTTGATCGCACTCGGAGGGAAGAGTGTGGGAACCACGGTGCGTAAACCCTCTCTGGCCCTTGGAGTTACGATGGGCTCCGGGACAGGATAGGAAACCTGGATTCCTCTGGGAGTCTCCACCCTAAATTCATACGTTTTTTCTTTGGCTTTGGCCTGGGGACAGGAAATAAGATGCTTCAATCTTTTCAAGCTAAAAGTGAGGTTTACCAAAAAATAAAACCCCCAACAGAACTTTCCTTTAATTCTAAATGTTGACATTAAATCTACTTGCAAAGAAACTTTTTTTTTACTTTAGATGCATGGTCCAAACTTTAATCTAGTTTCAAAGAGTACGATTATATATATATATTTAAATAAGAATATCTTAGCTATTAAAATTTTGCGCATTTGAGAAGGCGAGAAGATGAAACTGAAATCCACCCACCTTCAGGAGAAACGTCTCGGGTTTGGGTCCCCTCTTTTTCGGCCCGAACAGTTCTCTTTCTTTTTCCCTAAAAGAGAAAATAATCTCAAGAATTAATAATAAAACACGGACTTTTTTAACAGTTTGCCATTGATCAAAAGATAAAAAAACGTTCCACAGATCAAGAAAAACGTTATATGATGGACTTTACTTCCTTTTGGTTCAGGTGAACAACAATGAGCCTTTATGCAAACACACTTTATGTATTTTTTTATGCTTAAAATGACTTCTTTTCGGGGTGTTCCTAAGACAAATGTCGCGCCCCAGAGCGCGCTGTGCCGTTGAGTTTGCGCAGAAAGGCCTACAGCAGCGCGCTGTCAAATACAGCCTCACCTCTCCTCGAAGGCGGCGAAGAGGCGCGCATCCAGAATGTTTTCCTCCGGCTCCCAGGTGCTGTACCTGCGTCACAACAACAGAGAATGGAAGGGTTTTGCACCTCAAGCATGTCATCCTTAACACTACTTTTTTTTTTAATGATTCTGGCCGCTCAAATAGCAGGCAGCGTCGCGCTCAGTGACGCATGGTGAAAACCCAAATCCGCTAAAGCTATTTGTGCTCCTCAAAAAGTGCATACTTCTGAGGCGGCGGGTGGTTTCACCGCAAAGAATGCTGCGCAAAAGCCGCAAGACGTGCGACGGACTGCGTGAAAATGACGCGCAAACATAATAAAAAAAGAAGAAAACAACCGCAAGCTGGGTGAAGCCACACTCTGAGGTGCTGCAGTTGTTGCGAGCGGCCAGGATGGAGCGCTGTGCTTCACAGCCTCGCCTCTAATACTCACTTCTGAGACCAGCCCTTCCATTTTACGAGATATTCCCATCGACCCTGCAAAACAGATCAGCCACGCATTCAGGTTAGCAGACAGCTGCACGTCGACCCGGAGGCACACGCGCGTGCGTGATAGATGAAAAAGAAGAAGCTGGTGGTCAGAAATACCCGTCTGATCCGCCGTTTAATGATGGACTCGGCTGCGAAGACGCTTTCGCCGACAGCCGACAGCTCCATGCTTCACCATGCACGATCCGTGCCGCGCTTGCTGTTTTATTATTTTTTTTTTGGGTTTCACCCCCTTCGTCCTCCTTCGGGGTTGTTTAATTCCGCACATCCCATAATACGTGATCTGGAGAGGACGTCATCACGTCCTTTTCTGTTGCCAGGCGCCGCAGTCGGTAGGACGGATCGTGGTGGAGCGCATTGGCTCTGTTGCCGCTACGTGCTCCGGGTCTGTAAGTGAGGGGGAGGAGTCCCGCTGCTCCGGCTGCCGCGCTGCTGTACAGGAATGTCTGGCACCGTGCAGCATGGCAGAGCGAGAGGCTCCCAGAGCGGGGGGCCACGGGCCCCACAGATGTCCCCGAGGGGCTTTTAAAGAGTTTCACGCCGGAGGACAATTAGTCACATCAAAAATAAAAAATATGGGGGTCATAAAGCAACTGACAGAGAAATATCAAAGCCAACAATACAGATGAATAATTATTTCTTTAAAAAAACATTAAAAGATGACACGAAAAAAATACAATCAATGACATTTCTCTGAAACAATGACTGACAGCATCATTTTATCTGAAATCAACTGTTTCCACAATGTCACAGCGCGCAGAAAATTTAAATTAAAGCTTTGAGATCTCTTTGAGTTTTTCCAAGAGTCTCACGCGGCACAAATGAGCTGCGCAATAAATGCAGTGCGCAAGTGCCAAAATCAGCGCCCAACACTTTAGCGTCTGCGCACATGCATCCGATTGTCCCCACAAAGCGTTAAAAAGATCTCTTCCATTTTTGAATAATATTTAGAGCCTGATGCTCCTTTAAAGAAAGATTTATGCTGTGATGAGTCGGAGAAAATTCACTGAAAGGTCAGGGGGGGTTTTGTGTGTCACACCACCATGTGAAAGATGAACACGAAATGATCCGGATGAGGAGCGGATTTCTGCCTTAACTGCGTTCTATGAGCGTAAAAGAGGTCAAAAATGCGCAATGCGCAGCCACTAAAAGATCTCATTTTCAAGCATTTTCATATTTTCATTTTTTTTTCTTAAAATATTCATTAAAACAAATAAATAAAGGAGAATAATTCTACTGCAACCAGAGACCGAAGGTGTGAAATCATTCTTAATCCGCGCGGTGTTGGAACACCAAGAAATGTTTGGTTTGGATTTTCAATTAAGCAAAAGACTTTTTAAGATTGTTTATTTTTCTGTATTTTTTTCATTAAACTTGTTTGAAATATTTTTTTTTCAGTCTCAACCCATATATGGGCATAGTGGAGGATTTCGATTTTTTTTTGATTAAACAATTATTTATAAGTTATTCTCTTTTCGCACAAGAACGCAAGGAAAGAAATAGTCTGCAAATAATAAATAAAATTATATTTATTATTGACAACAGTATTATTATTATTTAAAAACACGCAATAAAGCGAAAGAAATGCAGAGCTGTTGAGCTGATTTGGGGCCTCTGTTGTTCCTCCCAGCATGAGCCTAAATAATTAAATGAATAATTGTCACAAGATTTAAACATTTTCTTGCATTTATACCACACACAGCCAATAAAACGTCCACTGATTTTCCATGAGTAGTTGTTTACGCAGGACACGTCCTTGGCTCCACTTTCAAAGAACTGAACGAAAGGGTTGACAGATAAGGCAAAGCCAGTCTAGAAAAATGTAGAAATTAAACCCAGAACCGAACGTTTGTCTGATGGAATAAAGACGTTGGAAAAATTCAGTGTTTTTGTTTAATTAGACTGCAAGCAGCCCGTATGGGTCAGCACGGGTTTAATTAATAATCATCCCGTCCACAGATCAGTCCTCGTTCAACAGAACATCACGCGTAATGTTCGGATCGAATCTTTGCGCACAGATAATGCCATAACTGATCCAAATTGTTTCTTTTTTTCTCTTATTGGGCTTAATTTTTCCTTCTTTCCTTCTTGTCGATTGTTTTTTTCTTCTTTTAGCGCGATGCAGATTTCCTGAAAGGACACAAAGTGTCGCTCAGGTGTGTCGGAGATTCCCCTCAGACATAACCCGGGTTTTCTTTTCCAAAGAAATGCGTGTTCTTGTTCGGTTCTGTTCTAGTTCTGTCCTCATGGTACCGGAAACCCCAAACATTCGACGCACCTCCACCTTTATGATGCGCTTCCTGCATGCACGCAGACACATTTTTATTCGTTTTCGGTGATAATATGGGGTGTGGGGAGGTTAATATTCCGGTAGATACAGGAAGGACAGTCACCCTGCTCCGCGGAGAGAGGTGCGTGACGCAGCAGTCACGTCTCATTTATTTGGAATTTTCGCCCATAAACTCAGGTCTGACACGTCTGTTGTTGAAATGTCCCGCAGCGGCGCAGACAAAGGCGGGCGCGCCGCGGACAAAAGATGCGTTGTGGCTGCGGTGGAAATATGAACCACCATTTTGCTACTCATGGCGTGCAGACCGACATTTCCTGTCGGCGCTAGAATGGCTGATTCTGGTGCGCGCTGAGAGGAGTCAGCCGTGCGCAGAGCCTGCACTCTGGAGCTCCATATTTGGCTGCGCGTCGACATCAAGTCAGTCTGTCTGCAGGAGCCGCAATGGCGGCAGGCGTACGCGAATAAACAGAGCTGCCTCTGACAGAACATTATTGGCTCTCTGGTTTCTGGGCAACTGCAGCGCACTTGTCCTACTTACAGGGCGACATTTTCAAACCGCAATTCATTTTTTTTAAGTGTTAAAGCTGCGCGTCTTTAGCGTTTGTATCACTTAAAAGCGGCCTGATCCGTCAAAAAAACAGCTTTCCAGGGTATACCTCTTGGATGATAGCGCACAAATCCACGAAAAGTCCATAGAATTGGCATTAAAAATCCTCAAATATAAACGATAAAGCCAATAAACAAAAGTCTCAGCGTGCGTCATGCGTTTATTTGTGCGGGCTGGGGTAACGCCGCGGGCCTGCAGCAGGTCACTCCCTGAGATTTTAATGAGAGGCATGACCCTCACAAGGAGGAGAGCTGCTCATGCTCTGCGCAGCACGATAAAGAGGGAATGTGAAACATCACACTCTGTCTATAAATATGCTGCCCTGCTCGCTGTTTCACTTTCCTATAGATGCGTTCTTACAGCTGCTTCAAGAGAGGCCTGCGTGGAGACACGTGGGCTTTTGACGTTTTGGGGCAGAATCAGGCTCCCATGCAATTGTTGCTCAGCACACCTTCATTTCTTAAAGGTTTCAGTGAACATTTCAGACGAATAAATGATTTAAGTGAAACTTAAAAGTTGGACACTTGACTTGATCAGTTTTGAAAGAGTCCAAACTATCTGTCCTGAAATTACAGACCTAAAGAAGCTTCAAAGAGCAGATCTGGAAAGTTGGAACCATACTGATTGCCTTTTGTTGTTATTTTTATTGTTTGAAATTAACTTTTGAAATTTAGAGTGACCTCAAAAATGTACTGCATTTTCATTTCAATCTTTGCTTTGACCTTCAATCCCAAAAATCCAGGACCTCCATAAAAAGTTTAGACCTTTTTCCACCTCCACGAGGACTGAAAGAGCCCCAATCACATTTTTAGGGTAAATAAATAATTTGGGGTGAGTCTCTAAATCATTCTTGCGTGGTGATAAAGTTGGGAGAATGGCCAGATCGTGACAGACTTTCTAAAGAGGTTGTTTTCAGGAAAAAAACACGTGCATCCAAGCCTACCGGACAGGTTTTGGTAAATGTCCTCCTGCTACATTAAAGCCTTTTCCAAAGCTCAAGAGTTACATAACAGCTTCCTCTGAACTCCTCCACTCAAGTAGTGTGTTTACATTCCTGCTGGAGGTCAAAGAGGTAGAATAATGCTTGAAGAAAGTTTTAATAATACCAGTGACTGGTGCAGTTTGACAATACATAGAGTCCTTTGTGCAGGACGGCTTTGGATTATGCAAAATGATCTGTTTTCCTATTCTTGCCACACAACGCTAATGTTTGCAGTTAGTGCTTCATTCTTCTTCACACAAACCCGGGTTCAGACCAACAGTGACGCATACAGACTCCAAGCACAAAAGAAATGAGTAAATGAAAAGGTTTGAGGTCAAATCTCTGTCTTTATTGTGAAATATTTCACAGGAGAAGCGTAACGGAAAGGCCAGCAAACTCCTGATAGAATGTACTTTCATGACAGTCTTTTCAGAGTGCAAAAAGAATATATATATATATATATATATACATATATAATTACACACATATATATATATATATAGAAAAGAGGAGCAATTTCACCCCAAAAAAATCAATAAGGTGAAGCTGCAACGTGATGCAGCAAACTTCCACTAACTGCTTTTCAGAACAAATAATAAATATGCATTCCTGTTTCCCATTTTAAAGCATTTTAGCATTCTGGCTGGATTTGCATTTATTGTGCACCGAAGGCCATTCAGACTTCAATGTGGGTTACATCCAACATCTCTGACATTTCAGCAGCATACAAAAAAACCCCTCTTAGATTTGAAATTGGATTGCGTGTGTCCAAAGTCTCATCAATGACCCCGGCAGCTTCCACGAAAATCAAAGCACATGCATTCTTCAGATTATAGCTTCAGCATGAGATGAAAACCCAAAACATGGGCGGTAAACACTAATCAAAGTGAGCAGGAACTCACTTCTGACACAGTTTTGTTAGTTAGCATCTGATTCTTGGCCATCAAACATCTTAAATGTGAAATATGCAGTCTGGAGGAAAAAAATGCTGGTAGTTCAAAAGGAGTGGAAACATCATTTAGTGTGTCTACACCGGGATTTGCGTGACGGGACTTCTGGAGCCACAAACAAGATTCCCTCTAAAGGCAGCTGTTTGTCAGGAACAAAAAGGGAATGAGAAAAATCTCTGAAGTAAGACTTAAAGAGTTCTTTTCTTCACCATGTGACCTGAAAATGCTTTAAGTGCTTCAGTTTTGTCTATGATTGCTGTACACTACAAAACGTCCTCTAAGACCCAAAATAAGATATATTATTATTATTATTATTATTATTTTAAAAACGTATATAATCCTTCATACATCCAGGTTATAGGTTTGGTATTGGTATGAAAGAACAGCAATAGTATCCCATTAAGATTGACAAATAAACAGTTTTTTGTGTGGAGTTTTTCCACGTCAACACTCAAATCCTCGAGGGCACTTTCTTCGCTACAACATCACAGAGGAGTTACTGTATAAAACATAAGAAACATACTGAATTTGAGTGATAAATTAAACATTTCTTTATATACAAAAATCCAAATGTTTGTTTTTTTGGTTTTTTTTTTTACATATAAACATATGAACAGGAAGTCCCAAATGATAGAAAGTTTCTCAAAAAGAGACAAACTCCTTAAAGGTGACGGTCAGACTGTTTGTCGTGATATCGGTGATGATGATGTTTCCCATGAACGGGGAGATGTTTTTAGGCGGTTCCTTCGATTTCTCTGAGGATTCTTCCGTCACGGGAGGCGTGTCTTTGACAGCTGCCTCAGAGTTGGGCTCTGGCTGTAATTTGGGGTCAAGCGGCGACCTGTTTTTTGGACAGCTCAGGTCCATCGGTTCCTCTTGGTTGCCAGCGGCGTCGTACGTACAAATGCTGGGGCGTGGGGCGCAGCAGTGCAGGTCCATGGGTGTGTCCTGAGGGGGCGCGACCACAGTGCCGGGCATGCTTAAACTCCTCGACGAAAGAAAGGTTTTGGAAACGTTCCTGTCCTCAACGGGATCTGAGAGCTTCCGCTTGCGGTCACTGGAAAAAGATGGGATCCTGATCTGGTCCATAGCCGTAGGAGTTGGAATGTTGGTGTCAACGCTCCAAGACGTTGGAGGGGAGCTGGCGGTCAGCTGAAGGGGCAGATCTTCTGGTAAATCCGCCTGACCGCGAGCCACTTCTGTGTTGTATTCCTCAGCGGTGCTTGGTGATGGTTTGGAGAAATGCCTGTCCTTGGGTGAGCACTTCATGGGATGCTCTGCAGCAGAGAGGGAACTGCTATCACAGAGTCCACTTCCAGAAAGTTCCACCATTTTGCTCCTGTTTTCAGGTGGTTTGGCGCTCTGGGAGTCGCCTTCCTTCGAGGACTCCCCGTGTTTCCCCTTGGCTCCATGAACCTTGTCCATGTACTTCCCCATGACGATAACAATCCGTCCGTTCTTGTTCTTATTCTTGATTATCTTCATTTTGCTGCTGACCGCACTTGGCAGAGCCGCGTCTTTAGGATTAGGTTTCAGTGCATTCTCACTCTCCTTAACAGCTGGTTTCCTCACTTCCACAGCCAGCTCCTTGACTTTGCTCAGGCAGCCGGTGTCTTTGTCCCGAACCCATTTCTGTTGCAGAGCCAGAGGCAGGTTCCAGCCCGGGTTTGCTGGCTTGCTAGCTGCCTCCTGGACTTTGACCACTTCTTTGAGGCGTGAAGCCTGAACGTCGTACATGTGTGGGTCGGGCTCATAGTGGTGGTGCTTTTTGCTGTTCAGCTGGTAGATTAACCTCTTCTTGCTGTTGGTCAGCGGGTCGGCTGCAACCTCCTGGCTGCTGGGCTGGTACTGATGGTGCTTTTTGCTGTTGAGCTGGTACTGCTGGGGCTGGGAGCGCTGGACCTGGGTTAGATCAGACTTCGGAGTGATCTCCACTTCCTGAGATGTTTCCTCGAGACCTGCCGGAATACTGGATCTCCGAGCGAACGAGGGCACCTAGAATGAGATAAGGTAGACCTTTCATTAAAAACTAAACAAGCTTAAAATCTTAATTATTGGAAAAAAACCCGACATGCAAGCGATAAATCCCAGCTCACATCCTCCTTTTGACATTTCTAAAGTAATTTGTCAAACTCAGTTCCCAGGGGCAACATGAAACAGATGTTTAATGGGTTAGAAATCATAAAGAAATCAAATCTGAAACAGGTTTTAAAGACTTAGAAATGTTAGTGTGACTTTATCAATTTTTTTTTCATTGCTAATTATAAAAAAGTTATTCTGTTCATATTTAATTTAGAAATTTTTACTTTTCTCCATTTAAAAATAAAAGTCGATAATATTAATTTAATTGAGTAAATATTAAGACTCAAATTGGAATCAATTGAGTGCTTTGGTAATCATCCAGAATCATCCAATCAGAAAGACTTCCAGCTTCCCTCCCACCTCACCCCCAAACTTCCCCCTCCTCCTACAGATTGACCCCGTGGTCATCAGAGGGGCACGGCAGCGGAACGATCAAGAAACTACGGCTGTGACCTCGAGGTCAGGGAAGTGCCACCAGACATGTCACGCTTTATCTCTGACTGCAGGCCACGTGTGACTGACAGACGGCTCTGCCTCTTAAAAATGACGCTGCATAGCGATCCGCTCGGACTCTCCAAATATATATCATCACGTTTGGCTCAAAGTGTGGTTCTGGGAACAGCTCAGGCAGAGAAAAGAGCCACAGAAAGCTGCTTTTTCGGAGGGATTTTAAGATAGAAAAGAGAACTAATCAAATAAAATACCGTTCAGTGTGTCGATGCAACATGAGGCAGAAGTGGTTTTAGAACAGTTTAAGAGAAAAACCATGACACCTCACTGTACAAT
The DNA here is from genome assembly GCA_014656515.1 of Oryzias celebensis. Lineage (NCBI taxonomy): Eukaryota > Metazoa > Chordata > Actinopteri > Beloniformes > Adrianichthyidae > Oryzias > Oryzias celebensis. The sequence continues at coordinate 11,657,897 of BNCR01000008.1, read as the reverse complement.
CGTAAACAAACTGATGTTTATTTACCTGAATCAGAAGATGCTTTGGCTTTGGCCCCCGTTTTTTATACCCCATTAGCTGCTCCTGCCTCTCTCTGTGGACAAAAAATAAAAACATTTTAGCATTAGAACCCTCCTTAAACCTCATTCAGCCACACGGGTTCATCATCTGAGCGCTCGTTTTTTCACCTTTTCAAGGTCAAAAGTAGAATAGCCATTCAGAGAGGCTAATGAATGCCCACACGCATGCTGCAGCAAAGCATTGTGGTCCTTATTTGCATAGTTCTCTATGGTAATCGGCCCATTCCATATTCTCATTATCCTAGAGAAATTCAATTAAGGCAGCAGCAGGGAGAATGTCTCCCCGTCTTTTAAACATCCTCCCTCCTGCAGCACATCCTTCCTCTACTGCAGCACATCTCTAATTAGGGTCACAAGGTAGAAGCAAAGAAAAATAAAAAGCATAAAAGTGGAGCACCTCTGGGATTTGGAGTAAGTATTTTGCAGAAAAAACACCATCTTCACTTTAAATACTGGACTAGGCGGCGTGTTTTTGCAAGCACTGCTGCATGAAATATTGCTCCCTGATATAAACCTTGACTCATCATTGGCTCATAAATAACCAGCGGTGGGTGAAGGCCAGCTGTAAACAGGCTGAGAACCCGGCCTGTCGTTTTTGCCTCCTGCTACAGATGTTAAAACTATCAGAGCTGCCAGGAAAAATAAACAGCCAGTGTAATGTGTAAGATTTCAAACAGCGCCTAACAGGGTGACCCCTATTCACACAAGATTTGGCAATTACAGACTCCCTAGTTGAATCCCATCCCCCATCCACTGGGAACAGAGAGGAATCCATACACAGAGGCAGCTCTCCATGACCATCAGCACACACACACACACACACACACACACACACACAGGCGGGCGAGCAGGCTGAGAGGGGAATATGAGAGCGGTACACTGGAAACATTGAGAAGCGCTGCGTGTCAATTAGCCTTTTCAGAAAAGCGAATTCCTTTCCCCAGCCATCACATCTTCTCTCAGTCTGGGTTGCAGCCCGCCGGCCCACAGAGCGTCTCCATATCTCACAGGCCCGATGGCTTGCATGAGGGCGGCAGAACTTTGATTCATTACATGTTTTTCAGGTCATAAATCCACTTTCCGGGAAGATACAGTGCAAGTCACAAGGGTTTGGAGGGAACAGGGAACAACAAGCCTGGAAGGGGCAAATGGAAGGGGAAATGTGGAGGGGTGGTCTAAGGCCTGAAGTTAAAACCACAGCTGTGCTCGTGTCCTCCACTCTCCCACATCACCACCTGCCTCAGCACATAACCGGGCCTCATGGGAACACTGCTGTAGTTTGGGTTTTCACACGCTGAGCCACAACAGTCGAGTGCCCCCAAGTTCCATGACTCCCTGAATAACCCACAAGCACACACACACACACAAGGGGAGAGTCATCCTGAGGGGTGGTGGGAGGTGGCAAAAGTCAGGCCCTCCTCCTATGCCCTTATATGGTCATGGCTGGAGTGGAGCCTGCGAGGGCCTCGTCTAAAGTCCACGTCTCCTCACCTGTGTTGAAACGCGACCAGCAGGCGCGGGTCAAGGATGTTTTCCTCCGGCTCCCACGTGTTGTACCTGCAGAGAGGAGCAAACACATGTCACTATGCTGTCACCTGCCCCCCCCTCCCACCTCTCACATCCACCCACACAGGTGAGACTTCATCAAGGTGGTGAATACACACAAGCATCCACCTTTTTCTTGAACCCTCCTTTACTCTTACTTGGATTTTTACGCACAGATGGATGAAAACACAGATGCAAACCTCTGAGACGTTCAAGTGCGGGAAGGGGAGGACGGGTGGTGTGTGTGAGTGTGTGTGGGGGGGTGAATTATAGGCTAAAGTGTGCGCTCCTCCAGCTCCAACACGGAGTCGGCCATTTTAGCAGCGCCGTCTCGTATAAATACGCTGGCAGAGCAGAAATAATTAAAACGGGATTACATGGCTGTGCCTTCCCCCTTCCCTCGCATAAATTAGTGAAGGCATCCGCGGACAGACTGAGCCGCATACCGAGCGCGCTCCCCCAGTTACACACAAACACCCGCAGACTGCGCGCTGCCGCATCGTGCACTTGATTTGCCCGCAAACCGTTGGTTTCGCGCGTTTGCGCGCGCGTCCAGGTGTACTCACTTCGGGGACCATCCTCGCCACTTGACCAGGTACTCGATCTTCCCCTGCGGAGGAGAAACACGGTGAGGCTCGTGCGCAAAAGGCGACATCCCATCATACCTGCTGGCGCCTTCGTGCCCCCCCTCCCTCCTCCTCCCCCCTCAACCCTCCCCAGCAACAAACGCTGTTACCTTTCGGATGCGCTTCTTCTCGATGCCCTCCACCGCGAAGACGTGCTCGCCGGCGGCAGGCAGCTCCATTGCTCGGATTAGTCCGATTGCAGCGGTGGGGGGGGGAGGCAAAACGCTGGCGGATCCCGCTCTGTGCGTGCCTTGCCGCGCCGTTCCGTGCGCGCTCGCTATAGCGTGTTTCCAGCCTTCTCCAAATTCCCGTATCTCCCTCCGCTCCCGTCTCACTCTCTGCGCGCACAGACACATTCACGGCGCTGTGGCTGCGAGCAGCTCCTTTCGTGCAGCAGCCTCGACTCCGGAGCGTGACGTCAGGAGGGGGAGGGGGAGACCTTGCAGAAAGGTTGGGGGGTCCATCCTGAGCCTGCAAAGGGAGGGTGTATTTAAAATTCAGATGGTCTCTACAAAAATTCAGGAGTGCAATCCAAATTTTGGAGCAAATCCAATCTGAAGATTGTGGAATTTGGATACGAAAACAACTGTCAGTGGCACCAAAAAGGTGACCCGCGATCATCTGAAATTAACTCTTCCTCCATCACCTGTCAGCCGTTTTGGCCACAGGAGGATAGAAAGTTAACAAGCACTCAAAAAGTGACAGAGCCCACAGCTTCTGTCACTCTGAAAGTCGGATTTTCCTGCTGGAAGCGCAAAGAAAAATATGGGTCACACTTATATGTGTCAAACAACAGTTTTCTGACAAGGCTGCAGCTTCACCTGAGTTCACTCTGACAGTTCATCCACCGCCACCGCACACACCCGGTTTCCTTTTTCCAATCCTCTGTCGTTTGGGGGTTTAAACGGTTGATTTCGAGACAGTTTATAGGCAGCAACACATCCTAGATCACGGGTTAACATGTTTCATGTACTGTAAATGCCTCCCGCACAGCTGATTTATGCGACTTTAACTGGAAACACGAGCTCAGCCGCTGCGTAAACCTCTCGATTTTTGCGCGTAAAGGTATAACTTGCGCCAAGAGGCGCCTCAGCGCGTGAAAATGTCGTTTCTTTGAGGCGCGCAGACGGGGTAAAATGACAATCAACGATGAAGCCGATGTTTTCTGCCTAGCTCCAAAATAATTCAGCACCATAAGGGTTAAAATGAAGCCCGTAAGCAGAGCGGCAGCGGCCAGCCTATTGAATCCAGGCACGATATATCTCTGCCCTGCCATATAAGGTAATGGAGAAAAAGCGCTGAAATGGGACGCGTTGTGTTCCGTAGTTCTCGGGTTTGAGGGCGGATTTGGGCGCAGGGAAGGTTTGGGGTCGTGTTTGTCACAAAATCGTTCGATTACAGGCGATTGTTCACGCGCCTTCCCCGGTTTTTCCCCGTGCCCTTCATCCGTGGCCAGGCAGCGCATACGCCCTGCTTCCCTAGCAACAGCGCGAAAAGGGAGAGCGAGGTAGAGAGGAACGGAAAGAGAGCAGAGAGAGAATTCAAGTTTGTGACAAACAAATGAGCTTCTGATAAAACCCCCATCAGAGCCGCGGCGTTCTATATATGTTGATAGTCCAATTACCACTGCTATCCCAGCAGCCCCCAAACTGCGCAACTGTCTCACCGCATCACAGAGCGCAATTGTGCAGTTATTTGCTGTCAGCTCTGTTTACTCAACAGGTACCCAAAACACAAATTAAGACCGATCCACGCAGGTTTGCGCCCACGCAAGACGCCTGAAGTCTGCGCCAAGACAGAGGAGATCTTGTCTAAAAATCATTTGACTCGGCTTACTGTGATCCAAGTCTGTAACAGAGCAACATTTATGTCATCAGAAGATTTGAGGTTGATTGAATTTTGTGCAGCAAAGAACAGGAACAATCAAATACATATATGTTTTTGGAATATATTCCATTCCTTTAACACAAAAAGCCTCATTTCTTTGTCGTTTTTTATTGTTTTTTTAATTGTTTTCTGATGAACTTTTCATCTCAATGCACCAAGAAATCAATTGATAGCAATTCACAATTCACAGAAGAGTTTGTTCTCGTCACTTGATGGGGTTCTTCTGTAAAAAAAAAAAAAAAAAGTTCCCGCTCCGTGCGCGCCCTCTCGGGAGTGCGCTCAGGTAAACTTCACTTCGCTGCTTTTAATCCACTTTTAAAACAGCAACGTATTCTCGAAGCAGTCCCTTTTATGTAAAAAAATATGAGAAGAAGTATCACAAATCATTTTTTATGGAGAATCTGACACGTTGATCAGCAAGGAGCAACAGGTAATAGAAAATGAGATTTATTCACGCATTAATTGGACCAAAACGACACCAAAAAACCCCGAACAAACTCCTTTTTTTTCAAAAGCTGCATCTGCAGGAAACTCTTAGTTTATTTGGACTTGCAGCGACCCGTCAAGGTTAAACGAGCTGTTATCTAACATGAGGATGAAGTCAGGGTCTGTTTTTTATCTGGGGGGGCTCTGTTCAGACAACTTATGGCGTCATTTTCATCTTGAGAACAAGGCTGTGTATAACTGCACAAGAACAGGAGACACATGGAGAACGCAGAGTGTGGCCGCTGATCTGAAGGTGAAGATTGTTGGAGACTGAGTTTAAGTTCATCTAACTGGAATTAATTATTAGATAAGATTTGTTTGAGGATAACGCTGGAGTTAATTTATGATCTGGAACAAGAGGAGACTTGTTTCTTTCACTTTTGCAGCTGAATTTTCTTTGATTTTCTTTGAAATACTAGTGTCCTTTGAAAAGGAAAGAAAAGTGCATAGAGGAGCCACAAGGCCTCCTTTTCTGAAAGTGGGTACCTCCATGAATGGAGTCAAGAGGGAAAGTGATGCAGGAGAAAAGGAAACGTTGGCGCAAAGAAAGAGAAAAATATCCCGTCCATCAGCTAAGAGGTAAGGATCTGATTCTTGAAGAAACAAGGAAGAAGGAGCACCACAAAACTGAGGAGAGGGCCTTGAGATTCTCAATCCGCCCTTGAGGTCCTCTGTCAAACAAGCTGATGCAGCAGGAAAGGATGGAAGACTGAAGATGTTTAATTAGCTCCTTTAAACCCATTCTGCTCCACGACTTGGTGTAGTGTGTTTGAGCTAATTATGTTGTAACAAAAGATCCCTCTGCAGCATCTCTCCCTCTTTGCCTCAGGTGTTAACACAGAAATCTCTCCACTCCTTTGTCTGCCCCTGACATATGTTTCATTATGATAATTTCATAACAAATAAGAGCCATTAGGAAGTCATTCATCTTGCTTTTGCAGATTTTTAATGCAGTGTGAAAACGGGGTGGTGGGTGATTGGAGGAGGGCTCCCCCCCCCTTCTCCTGCAGCGTCATGGTCATGGTCATTGTTGCAGAGAGGCGACAGGTCTGCAGGGAGGGTGGCAGTGGGAAGACCCCCCCCTTTCCCCTCCTTCATTCCCTTCTTTATTTTCCATCCACTTCTCTGTATCTCTGCCGTCGTGTGGGGTTCACGAGATGAGGGGGGGTGCAGGAGCCAGGGAGAGACAGGAGGAGGAGGGAAATGGAGCACCAGGCTTTGGGACAGGCGAGGGCCAAGGCCATGAGGAAAAAGAAGGAGGTGCTGCAGAGGAATTCTGGTTGGAATTCTGCAATCAGAGGATTTGTTCTTCTGAAAATGGGGTTTGGACCAGTGTCACCAGTGACAGATTTGCTGGAAAGTGCAATGGTAAGCACACGAAAGCCCGCTTTGGGGAGCAGTGGCTGAGCAGTTGTGTGTAGTTTTCTCAGATCTGAGGAGAAAATGATTTCTCCTTTTGATTATGACCTCAACGCCCTTCTGAATGTGTCCATGACCCAGCGCTCAGATTTAGCTCCCTTCAGTCTAAAGCCATGCTAATGATGAGTGACGCAGGCCCTTATCCTGAGAGCCCTTTCCTTGCTTTGCCCCTTCTCTCCCTCTCCCATCCCCTCATCTCCCGGGAACAGCTTATTTGCCTGTTTTTAATTGCTTTTTAATTTACATGGACTCTGGGCCACAGCCGATTTAGGCTTCACATTTTTTTTTTTTTTTACTGGACAATTTGCCGGGAGCAGAGGCCGCGACAACAAAACAAGGGCATGTTCCTCTTTATGGGGGTCAACACCGGTTCAGGAACAATCAAGTGTCCGGGTCAGACACAAGCACAACAAGGAGGCTTAAAGAGATGGGAGGAGAGAAGCAGATGAAGCTCTCATCTCTTCATCAGAATCTAATAAGAGGGAGAACTTAATGTCTATATAGATGGAAATTCACTCAGCCATTTGCCCAGTATTTTTTTTTTTCTTAAACAATTTCCTTTGGGCTTTAGATTGACGACACGGCGCTTGGAGCCGGGAGATAAAGCTAGCTTTCTTTACTTGAGCAAAGAGCACAACTGGGATTTTGTATTCAACTTAGAGAGATAATCATCCCACCATGGATTGTCTGCTGCTGCTTCTTTCAAAGAGGCTGCAGTCGCTCGTGAAGTGCATCCACAGCATTTTTAAATCCTACCGTAAACAAAAGAATCTGCTGCTCAATTTTATCTATGCTTTTCTTTGTCTCTTTTTTCTTTTTTGAGTCAAAAATGATCTACTCTTTGAGTCACATTTAAATAGAACCCAAAACAGAAAAAGAAAACTCAGCAAGAAACCAGAATAGCCACATGGCTGTTTGACCAGCTCTCGCTTTCAAACCCATCGATGTGAAAGAGGCCTGCCAGGGCAGGCAGTGAGCGCGCCTGTCAGTCATCGCCCAGACACTCTTGAGCACGCGTAGCCGACATCATACACTCAACACAGGAACTTGGTGCAGGTCACAGGTACTGCAGCTCACCACATCAGAGGGACGAAGGCCTCTTCCTGAGCAGCAGCACAGACAGCCCTTTGTCTGCTGCGTGTCCTGTAGTGTCCCCCTCTGCTGTCTGTGAGGTCCAATTGTTTCTGCTCGGCATGAAGCTGCATTGAAAAATGAGAACATTGACATATAAGCTCACGCTTGCACCACCTTTGAAAGCCTGAAATGTGCTTCTAGGGAGTCGAAAACTCAACCATTTGTGGTTCTTTCTTAGCAGGAAGTTTTGCTTTTGAGAACTTCTGCGTCACAGTGTTTTCTAATGAAGACCAGAAGATGAGGGAAAATGGAAGAATCTGCAGCTTTCCCAAGACAGTCGAGAACTTCTACACTCACGTTTAAGAATTAGAAACATAATTGAATAAACCGCATAGTTCCAGCTTTTAAAGACAACAGAAAATTTCAAATAAATGCATAATCACACAAGTACAACCCAGCACTTCACGCTGACTCAGTTCAACAGTATAAAACTATTTCCTGCATTCATTCTGTTTCAGTGTGTCACGAGTTTTCAGCTTCAAGAATGTTCTGACTTTACATTAGAGGATAACAGAGAAAAATGTTTGGCTCGAAAACTGTTTCAAGTCTTGCACTCCTTAGAGACGCATTTCTCGTTTTAGGTGTGACGTGGTTGTTCAAGCAAACATTTTTTCTTCTTTTTTGTGAATTGTCCTTCTGAAATCTCTAAATTCTGTCGGAATGATACACAGTTGGACCTTGCTGATATAAGAACTGTACATTACAATCTGTCTGCTGATGTCATGTCTCACCAAAGCTGAGGAAGATTTGACAAAAGTCCTTTACTTCTGAGTCAAACAATAAACTGAAAGCAACATCTGAGGTATCTGAACAGATGAAGCAGAAGAGGGGAATTTGGGAAGACAAGTCAAAAAGAAATTAAGTAATAGAATTTTCTAACTTATTTTTGCCGAAAGTCAACGGCTTTTTCATGGGAGCTGGCAGAACTTCAAACTTTTGTGTGCGTGCCGAGCAAAGACAGCAAATGTGCCTCATTTGTTGAAGTAAAATTGAATTAGAAATGGATTTCTGCTCAGAGAAGTGGATCCATTTGCAGAAACAAATGACTTTCTATGAAATGTGAGTTTTTATGTAAGACAGATGATAGAAACAACAGAAAAAACCGAAACAATGCTGATGTTCAGATATCTAAAAGACAACTTTTCATTTTTCAGTTGAGAATAAAGTTTTTTCCTAAAGACACATGCTTTTTTTAGGCTTTAACTTCATCCTTCCTTAGATATCTACTGTATATTACAAAGCTCATAGCAGACGATGTAAGCATGTCAGATTATTCATCAGATTCTTCTTTCTCAGACAACACCGCCCTTCTCACACTCCCATGTGTTCCCATTCCATACGGTTCCTCCATGATGTATCTCTCTCCTGTGATGGTTATTTAAAGGGAGGCCTATGGATTTTTCTCCCTCCATACAACGTAATGGCAAATCAATGACACAGACCTTATGGGGAGAGCCAGCATTTTCACAGCGAAGCCTAAAAGATGAGGATCTGTATTAAAGATCCCAAAAAAAAGAGAGCAGAAGGAGTTTACGTGTTCATTTTTAAATTATAATTTAATATAATTTATAAAACAGTTTTAGTTTACTGTCCCAAAAACTTTGCACCTCTAAAGTTTAAAAAGAGAAGTGTAAAATATTGAAACAATGGATTAGATAGAACAGGGTACAAACTCTTCTGATCTTCTAAGTAAATTTAGCAGCTGGTAGAACCACATTTGTCAGTAACAGTCAAAGTTGGAATGCTTTCCTATATAATATTATCAGTTTGTCAAATCTGCTCATAAATCTTGCCTCATTTCAGTTTCTGATATCTTAATCAGACTGACAGGTTTGGGTTGAATGATCCACCCCAGCTTTTTAAATAGGGAGTAGTTTGACAGTTACGGCATCTTTTCTTTTTTTAATTACAGCTTACAAAAAGTGGCGTGTGACACGTTACATTGTTTTGTTTCGAGCCTGTCCAGGTGTCATGACGTTAAGCTGTTATTTACTATGATGCATGGCCTTTTCCACGACCTGTTGAGTCAAAGCGCAGCTTTTTTATTTGGTTTATCAAGACATTTAGAACCGTTGGCCTGAACATATCAGTACACTTTGACTACCTAATGTTGCTTAAATTGTCACTTTAACTGAATATTTGCACTCTTTTAAAACTGTCCTGACAAAATATTTAGTCAAAGAAAACGGCTGTTTTCCTCAGCCATTTCATGGATCTTTAGTTAATGTGAAAAACACACTTTGAAGGCATGCAAATGGTGGCTGAGAGTATGTGCACATGCAGACTTGAACACGTTTGACATGTTTTTCCATAGCAAGGCATGTCATTTCATGGGAATTAAGTCAACAAGTCAGAGGCTTTACATTGTAATAGTTAGAGTGTGCACGTCTGTTGGGAGGGAGGGTGTCAGGAGGAAGGAGGGAAAATGGTTGTTATCATGACTTATGGATTGGACAGCGGGTTCCTACTGGGCTGAGAAGACAGGAATGGTTACAGGGAGGAATGCCTTTGCTTTGCTTAGAGCCGAGGGGTTTGCAGAGGATGAAAAGGAGGGCTAAATCAAAGACGAGCAGGGGTTGAACGTCCAGGAACATGAAAAACGTGTGATGAAAACGCGGGGAGAAAAGAAGCAGCTGTCAAAGGCCGAGACGCCTGGAGGTCCTCCGTGTTTACACTTTCCCCTCTACCTCCTCCATCGTCTTTATCTCTGACACGGCTCGCAATCCCTCAATGACTCACCACACGCTCCAGTGCTGCGAACCTGGCTTTAAGAGACGAGGAGGGGAGGGGCTGACCCCCAAATCCTGCTTAATCATTCCTGAAGTACTACTGCCGATGGCCTGTGGGTATGAATGAAGGGTGAGGATTCAGTGGGTGGGAAACAGGGGAGGTTTGCATCCAGATATGATGACAGTTGAAGTAACAGTCTGTATCAGGCCTGTTCTGACCACACTCCCACACTCACAACCAGATCTTAAAGTCGGGGAGCCCTCATCATGGTGCCACTCCTACCAAACTCTTTGGATTAAAGAGCTGCTTTTGTCTCCAATTTCTGGATCCACAACGACCTGAAAATACATCACTGTAAAGTGCACACACAAATAAACCCGCCAGCACACCACATAGCTAACAAAGTGCTGCAGTAAATTTATAGTAGTTGTGGGGCTCTGCTATCACACTGCATCACACCTCTGCAGAGACTCAAACACGGTGTCTGTGTGCAGCAAACTCCAAAATAGAAATGACCTTTTCCTGCTAAATCCAACTTACCACCTTTTGATGGAAGGTACAAAAGGACAACATGGTCACAAATCTGCACACTTCTCTGCATTTTAAGAGTTAAATCTACACGTACCAACAGTCACAGAGGGGAAAAGGTTTTTGCAGAGTTTGCTCACTGGATAAATTGGCCTATTGCTGTGAAACTAAGACAAAGCTTTGTGGCTTTGGCTGAATCACCCCACAATTTTCACACATCCTGCTTGAGGAAGGATGCAGGAACACAGACCGAGCAACAAAAAACACACAAAAAATGTTTTATGTGAGGGGGTTGCTCTCAGATCAGCACGGTTTTCTGGGTGTTAAAACTCGCAGGTGCACAAACTAACGACACAGTTCGTTTTATTTGCGTCATGATCACATTTTAGCTAAAAACAAATCATACATTTAGGATGTAAACATTTGGGTACAGTTTTAAATGAAAATATTCGCTAAATTACAATAAAAATGGACGTTTAGAGCTTAAAAAATCTACATTTTGTTTTTTAGACCTGGCTTTAAATAAACAAAGAAATCGTTTTTCACTTTTATATTGCGCTGGGTGATTAATGACACATTTTCTCTGATAAGACAAGCTAAAAATACTCATTTATCTTTGCTCTTCTCAGACTTTCAACAGTACGGAGGGCAAGTCTATGTAACAGTCTATGTCTGCATTCTTGTGTTTAGAGAAAAGACAAAAGTCTTTGATAAAATGGAAGCCGAATGAACTTCAGCATGAAATCAACTCAGCAGATTTGACTCTTAAGTCAGCAGAACTTTAGCCTGTATAATTCAAACTAAAATGAAGAATTAAATTACAGAAAAAAGCTATAAAAGAATATTTTCAGATCTGGAATGGCATCACAAGAAATAATGATCAGCCTATTACAAAAAGAAATATATATTTAAAAAAAAAACAGATTAACAGCCGTGGGTTTGTTTGCAGTTTTCATGAAATTATTGATAAAAATGACCACATGAATGATTGCATCACTGGGGTTATTGATGGAGACGGGGAGAACATGTGTAATTAAATAGTCCCCTGTGTGTCCTCAGGTCACCCTGATGGCTATCGGCAATAAACAGGAGGTGGACAGAGAGGAGATGGAGATCAATATTGGAGTGTCAAATTTCAAAACTGGAAGTCAGATCAAATGAGTTTGTGTGGATTAGAAGTTCAGGGCTGGAATATTAATGTTAAGTAAATTCATGGATGCTATTTTGAAAGTGCAAAACAAAAGAAATGGGGAAGGATTCCTCCTCTGAGCTCATTTTCTGTCATGTCGTCATGTCACATGTGTCCAAATCCCTTTTCCCCCTGGACCTACATGGTGACCTCCTCCATCATCTGCTGCAGAGCAGGACTTTGATTCCTGTTTCAGCGCCTTGTGTCATCCATCTCTCGCATCCCTGCACTGTCTGAGGCTGCATTTAAATGACAGTGATACATGTGGCACATTACAAAGACAAAAGGTCTACAAGGCCCCCTTTTTTTTGTTTTGTTTTTTGTTTTTCATATAAACCGCGACAAGACTACTCTGCTGACTCGTTCTTGCAGCTCCACATAAAGAATTCACAGGAGTGGGAAACCCAGAAGCATCCTGAGACTGAGCCAGCCGAGGTGTGTGCAGAGATCCCATTAAAATGCACTACAGAAAATGAGATTTGGGGGAGCCCTGTGAAAAACCATGCGTGTAATCATCTCGCTTCCTCTCTCAGTTTATCTGCAAAGGATTTGGAGTGGGCTTTGGCACACCACCCCTCAGCTTCCCCCCACACAAAACATTAATATTCATAGAGTCGATTCCCTCTTTGCTGTCTGTTGCTGCCCCACAGATGTAGCTCAAAATGGGGCTGTCTGCTGGTTCAAATCTGCAGAAAGATTTTCTTTCTGTTGGAAATGTCACCAATCGTGAATCCACGACAGTGTTGGGTCGATCCTGCTGCGGTACCTGTTTGTGTATTTTTTATTTCCATGGAAATGTCAGATCCTCTTCGTGGCTGTGAGTTCGTCAGCTTGCGATAAGAAGCAGCGTGCTCACATTGCACTGCAGCAGTGTGAACTCGCAGGCTGACAGCTTGATCTCGCGGCTTTCTTTGGTCAAAGCCACGACGGGGTGAGTCAGACGGAAACCCCTCTTTGCCTGGTGCTGAACATTAAAGGCACACAGAGATAAGTGGAGAGACTCATGTCTCTCATGAGCGGCCTCTGTGATTACATGCTTAAAGTCATGAAGTTCACCTTGCAGATGGCAACATAATACCTCTTCTCCAGCTTTTTCTTTTTCATCGTACAGGATCAGGTGTGACAGGTACCAGATGTCAGTCTATTAACAACATGCAAAACACGCAGCTCGCTCTGAGGCGCAAACTGTGTACAAGGTCACATGAACCACATATGCAGACCACAGAGACTACAGAGCATTTGGTTCTGTACCGTTACCTCCAAGACATTACCTCTGAAGTCACTCTATAAACAAAGTCTGGAAAACATGGTATTATTACTGCTGTCGAAATGTACTATTTCAACTTTTCCAGTATGTCCACAGCTTTACATGTTTGGTAGATGAATGTCACATGATCACACAAGAAAAAGTATAGGGTCAACATCCTGTGGACAGAAGCATACTAAAAAAAAATCAGATCTAAAACAGACAATGAATGAAATGAATGTCTCCAACAGAAGTAAAGCTGTGCAAACATGAGCAATCAAGTGTGTGTGTTCATGGAAGGATTGTAGAGATGACCTGTTGCCCTGGCCTGTATGAGGAAACTGGCAGCATTCAAAATGTGAATGGGGAAGCAAAAGAAAAAAAAAGAAAAGAATTTTGTTAGTTTGTTGAGAACAAAAGAAAAAACGTTCAAGCACATCACCATATCAGCGAGTTTTTGACTTCCTGAAGAGGTGACAGAGAATTAAAAACATCCTGGATAACAGGGATTTCACATTAAATATAAAAGGAAGTGTGTTTTCTGATGGTCAAAGAGAAAACACATTTTTAGTTTGGTTTTTTTAGGATTCCACATATTCTATTTCTTGCATTTTGTTTACCCCTTGAACAAAAATCCAGTTGGATAAAGGCTTCAAAATAATGCAGGCAGGTTATAGAAAAAGTGGAGAATGCGGCTCAAAATGTATGCTTTCATAGAACCTGAAAAATACCCATAGCTCATTTGTTCTTTGGCTTTTTCATTATTCAAATGAATTCAAACCATTGAGTTTTAACAGTGGTTCAGGCAAATGCTGTGTTGTAGATCTTTGCAGTTACATGGACAGACTGGATTCACGCTGAGACACAGTATTGCAACAAGTGTGTTGCAAGGAGGGTTTCTTAGTCAAGAAGTTAAGCAAAAAAAAAACTTCACCACATTAAGCTTCTGTTAGGAAGAAAAGTGGAAGTCGAGCTGGATTAAAAGGGGATTTGCAACGTCAATTATTACAATTATTACCTGACCATTTCAAAACATTCATCCGTTTTCTGATCCCACCGAATCCCTTTCAGGGTCACGGGGTTGCTGGAGCCAATCCCTGCGGCGAAGCAGGGACACAACCTGCAGGGCCATTTTAAAATATTAACCAACAAAAGCACAGTTTTCAAAGGTGCTTCTGAATCGTCCTTATGAAGTAGCTTTGTTAGGGTGGAGGGGCGGAGCTACAGGGTCAAGAAGCTTTGCCTGTCCACTTGCCCCACAATGTTTAAGTCAATATTGATAAAGATAAATAAGAATTCATCAATATTATAATACTACTAAGTTTCTTTAAGCTCTCCAACAATAACAAAAGCAATATTTTTCAAATGAGCCCTTGTGTATTGTGTATTCCGGCCCATCTGGCCTTCATCCATGCAGTTTCCTTGCTATGGCAAGAGGAAATTTGGACAGATCTTGATAAATGCCACAGATCATAAATGGTGACGGTTAATTTTATTTGTTTGATCTGAAGAATTCAGCTTCGTCCAGTGTGTTTATCTGCTCTGTTTGTTGCGCAGCCCTTTGAGCTGGGCGGAGCAATGGAGCAGCAGAAGCTCTCCGTATGCAAGAATCAGCATGGCGTTTATGTAACGTGTGTTGTTTTGTTTTGTGTAATTCCATCAAACCACTTGTAAGTAGTTAGTTAATCACAGTTGTATCGGTATAATTGTAAATACCTGCTGCTGTCCCTGAATTCACCACGACTAGGAGTGAGCAGTGAGGAGCATGTATTCGTTAAAGTTCCACTCCTATCATCTTTTAATTCATTGCAAAAGCGTTCTCAGTGGTCCTTTAATTCTGATTGTGCCTTTTTAGCCAAAGTAAAAACAGCTTACAGCCCCCCACAACCCCAACCTAACATTACAAAAATGATACTGAAGCTATCGAGCTGTACAGTTTCGAGCATATAAATATACATACAAGCCCCAAATTTACTAGTTTACCTGCAGGAAACAATATTGAAAAATGTTGCATTATTGTTGTGCCCCATTTAGGTAAAATGTTGGTCCAGGCCTGTGCAAACATTCACCAGAGGACGATCTGTCCCAACAGATCCTGCTCAAGCTGGTCCAGTACAGCAGTTTGTACTTCCTCTCCCTGTGTCCCTCAGCACCCTCTTTCTCCTTTCACATGTAAATGAGTCTTTAATCTGCGCTGCTCTAATAGACAACCATGGCAACCGAGGCAGGCCTAATGAGGCAGAGGCGCAGGTTAAAATCTGCCTGAATGCTGGCGCCACTCACACAATCAACAGTTTAAATTAACGCCTACACACTTCCTCATGTACAGCCACTGCACTCATATCCACATGAACATCATTTAACTCGGCGGATCGCTGCATTTCCATGTTAACTGCATGCAGACTGCATTTTTTTTAAAATAACGGCATGGTGAACGAGAGGTGCAGATAAACAGATAAGTCGCCGGGTTTCATAAAATGTTTGAAGCACAGGATTACAAATCTGAGGGAAAAAAGAAGAACGCAAAGCTGACATCAAACACTAGATGTAGTCAGCTGAAAGATGCATGGAAATGAAGATGCTGCACAGCTGATGAAACTGTGAATACAGCCTCAAAAGCCACTCAACGAGAGCTCATTTCCATGCGAGTGGCACCGAGGCTGCAGCTCTGCACTGTTGACTGTAATTTACAACCATATTAAATCCATTAGAAAAACATGTGTTTTCAGAGCAGTTCAGTCCACAGACAAGCCCCTTAAGCACATCCCAGCCCCAAACCTCAAAGTCACACGGGCAGCGGAATGCAGGGGGATGTGTGCGTTTGTCTGCAACGCAATACAAAAGAAGTCCTTTTGCAATTATTTCATGGAGATCGTCGTTGTTTTAACCTTGATATTAGTATGTACTAGATAGCTGAGGAATTTTACCATCTTAAACACAATAAGACAAACATACAAGTTTTTTTGTTGCTATTTTCAAAATGTTATTTTTCAATGTATTAAACTCCAATTATGAATTGTAAAAGCATTCTTTTAAATATGATTTTGACATTTTTAGCCAAAATAAAAAAAAACGGCGTCATTTTCTAGAACATAATGTTTGCACAGCGGCGGTGGTTCAATAGAAATTCACCTATGAGTTGTAGATGGGACTGTTAGCGTGGAAGTAAGCCTTTACTGATACCCCATCATCCCTTTGTTTACACTCTCTGTCAGCCCCGAACAACCCCAAGCTAACATTAGTTTGCAGCAAAAAGGGCGAGCAATGTTGAAGCTGTCCAGTTGTAGTGTTTCGAGCTAGATACCAGCTTGAAATAGGAAAACAAAGATGTTCATGGATCCATTGGTCTGCAAGTGGATGCATCAGAATGGAGCAGAGCAGGATGACTTTGGCCTACCCATCACAATTTGAATAAAGAAACCCTCAAAAACACAATTTTAACCTTAAATTCTTTTATATGTCCTCCATTATGAGAAAAAATATACAAGAACATGTTAAAAACACAATTTTCCTTGGAAGGAACTTAACAAATGTTTATGACCCCATGTGTAGGTAAGTAATACAATAAGGTAAAAATGAAGTGTGTGTGACTTTTTTTCTGTTAATTTCATCAACAGTTAATCAAAGCAAAGTATTTGAACCTTAGAGACAACGGCGTTCAGGGATTCATTCAGTAATAGTGTCAATGACTGAAAAAATGACTCACAATTTAAAGATTAAGAATGGGAGGAAGAGGAAGATGTTGTTCACACAAACTGTACACTCAAAATGCAACACAAATTTGTAAAAAATAACATAAACTAAACGTATTCTGATTACAAACAGAAAAAACTCTATTGTGTCTCTGACAGTAACAAAAATATTTGTAGTTGTTGCTTTTTTTCATGTGCCAGAACGATCGCATCCCTTTTCTCTTCTGTGAGATTTTGGTTTAAAAATACCATAACATTTTACATCTTGTAAAAGCAAAAATCTGATTACAGGGAGGAAAAACAAAGAAATGTTATTGAACCAGACTTCTTGGCTTTGCTGTCAGGTGTAGAAGATTTAGATTAGGTTTAAAGAATAAAACTTCCACAACTGCACAATTCACTGTCTGTTTTCCTGGGACAAATGCAACCCTTTCATAATATTTTTTTGAAACGGAGCTGCACCCATAATTACAAGCTGCCACCTTTTTAGTTTGGAACACACAGGGTGTGATGTTGACACGTTCATGAAGCACCTTTCATTGTAATTATTCTGTGTACAGTGACACCGTGGCATCACCTCACCAAAAGGTCTGGTGCTACAGCAGCCTAATTAGCAATTAACAATCATATATCCTTGAAAACACTGTCCTCTGGGATCCACTGCAGCAAAGAGGCTGTAAAAAAGAAAAGAAAGGAAATCATGACTGGAGACGAGGATTTGTATGACTTTCTGAATGGATGTATTATAAACCGGGTAATCATTTGCATATTAATGAAGAAGCTACAGTTTATTATCATGAAGGTGTTGTTTTGTCTTAATGAAACGGGGTTCGTTGTTGAAAATCAGAGCACACACTGTTGTTCCGGCTTTGGTGCGATGCTATTTTTGCCCTGAGGCCCAACACAATTAACACCCACAGCCAATTGGTAGGTTTCACGTTTGTGTGTCTGAGAGATGATGCATTAATCTCTCTGCTTTAGACACAAAAAGTACTTTAACTTGCTTCCGTTGCTCCTAAGGAAAAGAGAAAAAGAAAAGCTTAAAAAATTATGATTACAAATGCACACACATGTTCTGGATAATTTCCCTTTAATTAGTTCCATAATTACCATCTCCAAACGAATCGCCTTTCAAACGTTAATTTTTCAGTTAAGGCAAAAACAAGCATACAATTAAGCTGCGTTGCATAAAGGAGATTCATCAGAGGTGCTGTTAACAAACCAAGAAATCCACTCAAATTAATCACTCAGTGGCAAATCAATGACATTGTTGAATGTGAACCTGATCTCTCCCCCAATTTGATGAAAAAACAGTAATCCTTTCTTTAGAGGGAATTCAAGAGTTGACCTTGTTTTCAGATTGATTGGTTTTTTTTCTGTCTTTTTCACGTGTCTGTGTGTTTAAATGAAACATGAGTGGATAATCATAGGCCAGGAATTCCTCCGGCAGACCGACCGACTGACAGGCAGGTTGCTTCACAGAGGAATGCGGAACCTGGAACACTGAAACGATGTTCCGCGATAAAATGAGGGGAGAAAAAAATGACGAAGGACACCAGGAAGGTCCAGGAGTGCAAGGCAGAGTGAGAGAAAGGAGTGGCCAGGGAGTGAAGGAGGGGAAGTCAAGTGGGGAGGGTTTTTGCTATCACCCTGGAATGAAAATATTCCCAACCTTCTTAGTGGCATCTAAAATGTGTCAAAGCAATGGGAGAGCAGGAATCCAGATGAGCCACAGCTGGAATGAGAGACCTAGAGATATTCATGGGATGAAAACCAACAAATAAACATGTAAACTCTTATTCCTGACCTTTCCTCTTCTTCACATCACATATATTTCTCTAAATATTTAAGCTCTGACAAATTACATTTAGAGATGTAACTACCTTCCCTCCTCAGTTCAGAAATCTGTTTTGCAAAGGGGGGGTTGGGGCTGAGCTCCTCAGTGTGAAACACTGTGAGAGAATGGTTCGGCTCGCTGCATTGTAAACAGGTTTGGGAAGAAAATAAAAATCATGCAATACCTGAATTCCCAGGAGCGGCACCTGGAAGATTGATGGCAACAACCGCAGCGGCTTCTTATCTGTGAGCAGCTCCTGGGTACATATGCCGCAGCCTGTAGGTGAAGTAGATGCTGCTGCCGGGATGCTGGAAACGTGGGTGATGAGCAGAGCTGGCGGTAATTATTTATTTGGCAGTTTCCCGTGTTTTCATCTTTTTTTTCCAGAAAGAAAAAAAAATATGCAAATTACCTGCGACAAACATAAACTCTGCTGTGAAGGTGTCACAAAGTATGTCAATTTAACGCATGTTGTGTGTTTTTTTTTTAATGGATTCTGGAAAGATTTGGCAACACAAAAGACAAGGGCAATGTTGGAGAGGTGAGTGGGTCGCAGCTTCAGCCCCGGTCTATTCATAGACCCTGCCGATAACAGGTCGACTTGTCTGGGAAAGCAGCAGGCATGGCAGAGCAGGGGGAGGGGGAAGGTGGAAGGTGACAGAGCAGAGACAAAGGGAAGCTGCAGGATAAAAAAAAATTCACCTGTGGAAAGAGAACAGAGATGAGAAGAAGACGGGGATGTTTTTCGGGATCAATCAAAAGACTGAGGATAAAAAAGGGATATGGCAAAAAAAAAAAAATGTGGAAAAGGAAGTGTCTTTCCACCCACATGCACCTGCTATGCTGGCGCATGACACCTTACAATGTGGCTATCACTGTCAGGGATGAAGAATGAAAAGGAATTTCGCTCTGAAAGGCTTGAATAGAATGAGGAGGAGGAATTCTAAAGAATCCGACATATGCATGTTGGGTTCAGTCACTGAAGAGCTGCGCAAAGACGTTTTTTTCCAGGTGTATTTAAGCCTAAAATAAGCAGCAAAGGGATGTCGAAAGCAGGGGAAAATTCAACTACTGGGACTGAAAACAACACATTACCAAACGTCTGGTTTTTCAGAGCACAGGTTACTGTGTTAAATGTCAAATGTGAGGCTGCGGCCTGCTTCTCTGCAGCACAAACCTGCTAACATGCTCAAAAATACCATAGACAAGGCTCAAAACAATGATTGCCATCTGAGGTCCCGGCTGTCTTTTGCCCTGATTTTTGTCTGACACGTCTGTCAACTTAAATAGCTGTTTCTGAGGTCTTGATCGTTTTTGTTAAAGCACCTTCAAATCCACTCTTTCCGCAGAGGATTCAGACATTTGTGGAAACCAATTGCAATTGAAGGTGAGCTAAATCAAAGAGAAACCTTTAAAGATAAATCCATAACTTTCAGCTGTATTTATGCAGAAAGTTGTCGCATTTCTGACACAGAAGTGAGAGACAGAATAAAGCCCGTTTGACTGAAAAGATCCAGGAAAGACAATGCTGGAGATCTGTTGAGCCGTTCATTCAAGTACAGACGGACCACACAGGAGTCTCAGGCTGCTACTTCCTGCATAAATGTGACAGTTCGAATCTGTGCAGGCTTTGAGACTAAAACCAGAGCAGTCGAAAACTCACAGAGCTGCCATGTGTGGTGTTACACATCGAATTTTAGGAGGTCTAACAGATTCATACCCGTCAGGTGTTAAATGCAGAATGGCCAGAATCAGCTTTTGAATGACAAAGGTTTTTAAGTTAATATGGAGAAATTGCATTTTTAGCAACATACTATAGAAATAACATCCATCTGTATTGCAGCAATTAACATGATGGCAATTGACTGCTTTTCATTTAAAATCCCACAACTTTTTGTAAAAGAGTTCAATAGTGGCTTTTAAATTATGATTCTGCTATTTTTATCCTAAATTCTAAAAACGTTTTCTCGGCCAGTTTCTACAGAACAGCAGTAGTTCATTAGAAATTGCCCTCTAAATAGTGTGTGAATAAGCCTGCTCCTATTTCCCATCATCCCTTTGATTGTGTGCTCTTACAGCCCCTCACATCCCAACCTAACATTACCAGCGCAGCAAAAAATGCATATTGTAGCAATCCAGCCATTCCGTTTTGAGCCAAATGCCAGCTCAGACAAGGAAAACAAAGACGTACAAGGATCTATTTGTCTACAAGCGGATGCATATGAATAAAGTGGAGCAGGGAGCCTGTGGCCTGCAGATTGTAGCACCTATGTCACACCAACAAGCTTGATCCATCAGCATTTTTTCGTCTGCTCCTGAATCACAATGATTTAAGTAAAGAAATACTCAGAAATGCAATTTTGAGATTACTTTTCTTTATATATACGTCCTGGGAAAAATCATTGAGAACATGTTAAAAACACGCAAAATAAGATTTTCATCTGAGTGGGTCTTTCAAACATCATCTGGTTTTAAAGGATAAAAAACATAGTGGACAAGATCAGTGCATTGACTTGACTCCTAACAAAAACCGTTAAACAAGTTTATAATAAGACTGCAGTTTATTTACATTTTTACAAGAAATCTAAATTTGCACAAGAATTTGACCTCGCTGGACGAAATCCTTCAGTTTTCTGCTGACGGTTTCTGCTTTACTCCATATCTCAGGGCCAACACAGAGGAGCTATGCCAACTTTGCCAAGGTCTTGTGCCAACGGAAATAGCCACCTCTAATTTTACTGGACCGGCTACATTCCTCGCCTAACACAAAGCTGTTGCTGTTCGCCATATTAAGGTGATCTTGCAACAGATACCAGCTCCATATTGAAACCAAGTCTAATCCCTCTTTTCATGCAGGCCCATTTGGTCCTCATCCAATTGTAGGAGAATTGACGATTGAATTCCCTCGGGGCATGCGAGCTCTCATTTTTTTCTGGCTTTAATAAGAACAGTGATAATGCATTTTATAAATAACACATGTTTGAGTGCGATGAAGTCTCGCGGGGGAAACAGGAGAAACGAGCAGGGAAGTAATTAAAAGCAGGTAAAAACAAAAGGAAAAAGAATGATCTGGAGATGTGGATAAGAAATAGTGGTTTGAAGTGCTGTAATCATTTGTAACTGTTTAGCCTTTGGGTGGTGAGGAAGTACCAAGAAGCACCATAAAACCTCCTTTAGGTGTCTGTTCTGGAGCACTAGAATGGATCATCAACCAGAAATAGCTTCAGTCCATCATTATGCTCACATCTCTCTAATTTGTAACCATCATTTCTCTTTCCTTTCTCTTTCCTCTCCCCCTCTGTCTCTCCATCTGAGTCTGCCCCAATCCAGATGTCTGTTCCATGTCTGAGGTCCTGCCAGATTCCTGCAAAGAGGAGGAATGCAGGAGAGGGCCTCGCTGAAGCCCAATTAACATTTCGACGGTGCCGTTCTTGCACCTATGCAGGGTGCTTAATGATGGCATATTCATGAAAAGCAAATGTTTGCACAGAAAAGCTGTCTCCCAGCGACCGGCAAAAGGACAGAGATGATAATTGAAAGGGAGCTGTAGAGGCTTTTCTAAAAAAAGGCGAGCTGAGATAAATGGAGGGCAGGGCTTTAAAGAGACTGGTGGCAAGAGGATGCCCTGCGAGGAGCGTGCGGTGATGGGAGAAAGCCCACTCTGCTGGGCACAATGAGGGTGAAAATATCCTCGAATGGAGGGAGAGCGGAAGACGAGATTGTTTACACGCAAAGAAGATTGACAGAAAGAATAAGAGAGAGATATATCTTCGAAGAAGAAAAGACAGAGGAAGAGAAGAGGAGCCGATAAACGGATGGGTTTTCCAAAATGAGCAGACTGCATACCATCCCTCATTTCCCCAAAGAACATGCTTCCCTACTGCTGCCCCCAGCTGGGAGTGCACACACAAACGTACACAGACCCACATCGAGACTGGCTGTCTAGTTGGGGGCAGGGTACAATTTGATTCAGGGAAAAGGATAGTGATGGAGAAGGGAGGAGAGGACAAGAGATGGAGGGAGGCACTGCAAGGATGGCGAGAAAGAAAAAGAGGAGGAAAGACTCCCCGTGTCTGATGGAGCGCCTCCACCTGCCCATCTGACTCAGCATACCTCTCCTTACACACACAAAACGCGCAAAACACCTCCTGCTTCCTTATCCACCGTTATCTTGTCTATCACTCACTCTAACATTTCAACAAAATCCCCCTCGGAGAAGTAACTCAGCAGTCAATAATGTGCTACACATGCACTCACACATGCATGCACCATCCCCCCTTCCAACCACACACACACACACACACACACACACACACACACACACACACACACACCGATGCACACACATGCGGTCCTAAACGAGACAGCTGGAGCTATCAAACCAGAGCCAGCTTTCTTCAGATGGATTTGAGATGTGGGCTTTACCGTATCATCTGCCAGTGCGCTGCTGGGAATGAGACGTTGTCTTCGTAGCAGCATATTGCCATATAAGGCAATTATCTCTCTTTTGACCCCCTCTCTTCTGTCTTTTCATATGGGTGGAGTTTCAATTATGCGCATCAAGGAACAAATTAGGCACCTGGCAATTTCAATACATCCTCTTTATCTGCATCAAGTTGGTGGGATGTGGTTTTGATGAGCAGATAATGTGGCGTCAAGCATCTCAGGCTCCTGGACTTATAGATCGTGACTTGGTTGATACCGAGCAAAAAGATAACACTTCTTGCAGAAAAATGATTAACCAAAGCAGGAGTTCTATTTTTTATTTGAATCTTACCTAAAGCAAACAGCGCATGCAGCACGCTCATTCCCTCCTGCCAGGCGCACAAAGACTCTGCAGCCGCTGCTGATCGATCAGTCAGCAGCAGCAGCTTTGAGGGCACATTGAGACTTTACTCCCATTGACTACTTCACAATCAATAGTGGCTGATTACTGACTGGAGAAACTAGCTGCGGTTTCGGCTGTGATGCTCACACATGAGCCGCACTACACAGCACAAATGAAACCAGCGGCTGCCCTGATGCTCCATTTGTGGACCTCAAGATGAACAAGTTACTGGACACAATTTCCATTATGAGAGTTGGTAGACTGCAGCTATGTGGAGGGGTCATCCCTTCAAGTTGCAGC
This sequence comes from Oryzias celebensis, assembly GCA_014656515.1. Taxonomy (NCBI): domain Eukaryota; kingdom Metazoa; phylum Chordata; class Actinopteri; order Beloniformes; family Adrianichthyidae; genus Oryzias; species Oryzias celebensis. The sequence goes on along the minus strand of BNCR01000008.1, from coordinate 11,634,372 downwards.
ATGCATTCTCTTGAAATAAAAATGTATTAATGTATCTCAGCTCAATTAGCCTGTAAATGCATATTAGATCACCACCTTCCCACCCCTACCCCTAGGCAGGAATAGAAAAATCTACTCTTCATCTTGCAGAAGTGTGAGCTCAACCATCCCCTTTATTCCATGTATGGTGCTGCCGAGCAGCTCCGAGGGGACTCAGGGCTGCTCTTGTTCTGCACCTCTCAGGCAGCTCAGCGTCTGCGCGACTCTAATCCACTGAGCTGCTGAGGAAAGAGTGCTGACTGTGCCCTTTTCCACCGACGATCCCCTAATCCAGAAGGCTGCAAGTCTGGAAGAATAATCCAGGATTAGGAACTTCTCCCTGCGGAGAGGGCCATGGGGTCCCTTCGTGTGTGCCCTCCCACCGTCGCAGTCAGCTGTGCCTGAGGCACCGACCCCTTAACATCAAAGAACAAAACAGTCAATCCAGAATCAGCCAAACAGTGTCTGATTAGGAGTGAATTGCTTCAAAAGTCGGCTTGTCACCCTGAGGGGAGCCGCGGCGCTTATTGGAGATGAATAATGGTTAAGAGGGTTAATGGTGGATGGGCCTGGTGATGGTACAAGTGCTTTTCATTTGAGGTGACAAAAATTTGGAATCAAGACTGGAGAGGTTGTATTCATGCTTGTTCAGCTAAATCCCATCACAAACACATCTGAGAGTGATGGTGAAATGAAATAAGGGGTTCGTTTAAGACATTCAGGGATTCTAGGAGGACCGATAAAATTTTTTTTTTTAAAGGCAAATGCTTTTAAGTATCTCTTGTTGGGTTTAAATAAATTACATCAAGCATGAATGTAACTCAGTTGAAATCAATTTCTCCAGTGGAAGTGGAACCTAATACAGTTTGTATTAAAGATTGATGCAGAGCTGCTGGTGGTGAGGCCGGAGTCAGGCCACAGAAAAACACTAGAGTGGTTCCTGGTCAGTGCTCTGCTCGGTCTGAGCAGGCCGGTCCTCCCTCAGCACACAATCACCAGTTTATTTACCTGCATGGCTGCTCAACAGAGACCGCCGCTTGCGTCAGAGCTCATATCCCACGGCCCCAGTGAAGCACAGCAGGGACAGCAGGGACAGCAGGAAGGTTTAATATACTCCTGCCAATGCATCGTGGCAACACAGCTAACGGTTGTCAGGATGAGTCATGGCTCCAAACTTTGTATATGAACAATGTCATTTACCATCTACTGAGGCTGGACACTGATGCTTACAAGGATCATTTTATTGGATAAGATAAGCTCCTTTTCAAATTTACCGTGTAATGACTTAGTCGGATGCCAAAATTTGAAAACAAAAATGTGGCTTATTACTTAAAAAGAAAAGAGGGGTGAATTATCTTCATAAATGAGGGACCAGTTTGGACCATAGAATAAAACAAATCCTCTTAAGGGCAAAACTGAAAGGACTGCTAGTGTTGTTTTCATAAAGGGACACGAGTATAGCAGTCTTAGCGTTTAATTTCCTCTTTTGTCTCGCCCCCAAAGCATGCTCAGTGTGGGAGGAGAAATAAAACATGCACCAAAAACAAAACTGTTTCACAAGAACTGACCTTTGCTCCACTGTGGCAAGCCAGAAGGGTCAAAAGTTTTGAGGAAACACGTCTTTTGAAATGTCGTTTCAGACTGTGTTTTGTCTTACCATTCCTGACCCCTTCGGCTTGCCGTACTCACCTTTGCAGCACCTGTGGCAGAGGGAGTATGGCACACAACTGCCACATGCTCCAAGTTCCAGCAAGCTGAACGCTCGAAAATCCACAGAAAGTCGGCGCACGCCACTTCGCTACCCCCAATCCTCCCTCCCCCCTGCAGCTATTTTCAGAGATGCCTCATTTTCATTTCAATCTTCTGTATGATGCAGTGCACGACTGCCACAAGCTGACTCCTTCACCTGAATGACAATAATAGTAGAATAGAGCGTGGACGAGACATGCTTGAAAGCTTGTCTATAGTAATAACAAGGCCAAACCAATCTATTTTGCATTCACAAGAGAAAATAAATCTCCCTCTGTGCATCCTTGTGCTTGAATAGAGAGAAGATAGTGGAGGATGAACATGGATCAATGCTGTGTCCTCCATCATACCTGATAAACTGTAGAGAGACAGCTGCAAAGAATGGGTTTTGTGCGCAGAGACACAACAGGAAACCTCTTCAGTTCTGTACTTTTTCATCGCACTGTGGTGAATAAAAGGTGAAAAAAGACATTAAAAAGATAAGCACTTTCACAACTAATTCGAAATCTGACATGAAAATTCACTTTGCAACAAGGAGGCAAACCTCTCTGCACACTGAAAGTGCTTGAGATCATAGTCCATCTTTATAAAGAGAAATTATTCCAGGAACATTCACCTTCCAAAATATTAAAGATTTACATTTTCATCATCAATTTACATTAAGTACAAAATATAATAGAATCAGAACATACTTGTGTAGTATAAGAGAAAAAAAGCACAATAAAAGTCGAATTATCTAGAAATCATTGTCTGACTTAACAGTATTCGTATACTCAATAAAAAAAAATATGCCCACACACTTTGACTTTTGTGAAAAACCTGTTTTTACAAGGAAATTCATTATCAGTAGTTGGCAAAAGACACATTCATCACATGACTGCTGAGCAAATAGACCCCGCAAACAGAAAAGAGCAGGTTTATTTGTAAATGTTACAAATCATTTGCCACGTATCTTTATTTTTAAGGGATCTTTTGTAAATGTTCTTGTCTCTTTTGAAAATGTCTTTTTTTTTTTATTTGGCCACTGCTGCTTTTAGAATCTTTTTAGTCAAAAACTATTTTAAACGGCTTTTTTTGTACAAAATTGGTCAAACCTATTCCTAAAATTGGCTGTTTTTGAAGCTTGAACCAAAACTGATGAGTTCTAACGAAACTTTAACTGTTGAGGTCTTATTTCAGCTTAAGTTTATTGAATTCTTTTCTCTGTCTTGTATGCATTTCAGTTTAAAGTTCTATTAGAGTGCACCTCCTCCTGTAGTGACGACACACTTGCAGCAACATTTTGTTGTGAATGGAGGCCCTCTGTTAGCAGACACCCTATGGATCTGCTTGCTGACTGTAACCCTGAAAGGCCCATTAACACCTTCAGAGGGTGAAGCCCTGCCCCCTCTATAAACAGCCCAGTCGGGGGTCCATCCTAATGGGCTAAGCTCATTCCCAGTCTGGCCTGCTCCAGGTGTGGAAGCCGAGCCCTGTAATTGATAATTAGAGGGTAATAACACAACATTGGGTGCTGCTTCGCTGTGGCCCCACACTGTCACCCAGTGAGTTGCAGGGAAACCGGAGACCAGAGGACGAGGAGGGGGGGGTTGTATTTCAACAATGGGACTGTTTGATGGATGCAAGAGTGGCTGAGAGGGGAAAAAAAGTAGAAGCACATGAAAACACAGGCAGGGTTTTAGTGCCATGTGTATGCAAAAAGAGGACAGAGCAAGTATGTTTGAGTAGTATTCCATACTCCAAGTGTTTTGCGTAAGTCACTGATAGTGTGTGCGCTGCTGATACTGAAGATAGTGAAAGGTTGTGACACCCTAAATGCAACAGGTTTGGCATATCATTTCATGTGTACCCATTCACTTACTTTACTGTTAAACCACAGATCTTATCAATCACGATAATGCAAAAAAAGAAAGAAAGAAAGAAATGCACCAACCCAATAGTGTGTGAGAGCAACGCCTCCACCTCTGAGACTGCTGCACCCAGCAGCAATTATGGTTTCTGTTGAGGATTGAAAAAACTGTAATGACACAAAAGAGGCAAAAAAAAAGGGTAATGAGAAGTGGCATTTTATTCATTTATATATGTATTCTGATATTCCCTTTATCTTGTTTTCTATAATAGAAATACATTAGTCCTGAGAGAAGCTATCAATCAGGGGCTAATGGGTCGTAATTGCAGGCAGGCAAGCAGGCCCCTCACATCAGAAGCAGCAGGTTTCTGGATGGCACTGCAATTACACCTTCTGTGCACACTTGACCACAGTGAATTATGACTGCTGGTGATCTCCATGAACTCCATAGATGTGAGCAGCAGGAATGCCGTGAAGACCAGAAGGAACAGGAAGGAAAATATCCCGAAGGTTTGTGTTGTAAAAGTGCAGGACTACTTTCTTTAATTTTCAAGAGTGCATGTATGGAGGCTGGGGTTCTCCGTAAACAGCTGCCGGTGACAGTTCATCACTCCCATCACAACCACTGTCAAACAGCCACAACAAACAGAGCAGGATGATAAGGCTGAAGTTGATCGTTTGGGGTTAAACTCTGGGAAAAACACCTTCTGCCCCTGCAGACGTTTTCTCATGAGAGACGGTGTATTTCTAGTTAGAAAACTGGAACCTCTGAGGCAAAGTTCACACCTCTTCTCTTTCATCTTAACAGAGAGGAAGGAAGCTGCAAAAAAAAAAAAAAAAGAAGAAGAGGAGGAACACATTAAAATAAAGCCTAGAACCCCCTCTGCAGAAATGTTGAATTGTTAGGGGTTTGGGATGAAATATAGGTAGATGGTTGCTTGTCTTACTGCAGTGGTGCTCACAAAGATTTTTAATCGTTATTCTCTTGATTTGCAGAGACAGCCTTAGAATCTGCAAATGCAAATGTTGCAAGAAGAATCTGTTTGCAAATTAGCCTTATGCCACTATTATGCAATTTAATTGTCTCTGGAAGAACTGAATTTTTAAATAATATTCATTGAAATGTTCTAGTTTACAGAAAACAATTAAAAACACAAATCTGTGTATTAGCAGAACTTTACCAGCTTTGCAAAACAACAACTGCATCATCCTATAATTGGTCTTTATATAAATATATATGCGCAATATGTAAATGATCCAATCTGCAGATCTGAGCAGGAAACAAGCCCAGAGTGAGGGAGCCGTCAGCTGAAAGGATTATAAAGCCACACATTAGGTGGTGAAACCAATGAGCCAAAACAGGAGTCGGTGTTTGTGAACAAACTGTAACGAACCTGCTAAAGAAAAATTCAATTTTCTCACAGAGGACAAGAAGGGAACACCTTGAAGAGAATAAATGGCTGGTTGGATCAAAGCCATGTCCAGCTTTAATCCTATTTGAGGCAGAAGATGAGAACTGTTCTGAGTGTAATGCCTGAGGAAACAAGAAAACATTCATTGTCGCAGATAATATCAGGTTCTGTGTTGGATAAAAGGAGATAGGATCACTGGCACTAAGCTAACAGTAAGTTCCAAGCATACATTGAAACTTTAGACACTTTGTTTTCCTACATCTTTGATGGAAAATAGTTTTGATAAAGATGCAGCTGTTTTTTAAGCAGGTATTCTTCCAAAAACATAAAAAAAAAACAGAGTCAGAAAGGAAAGAAATCTTTATGGGTTCGTCGAGTATTTATAAAACAGTTCCCATCATTTTATATCAGTACATGAGAATATTTTACTAAAATCTTTTTGAAATGTTTTTTGAAAACAATTATTCTAAGCAAGATCATGAAATATTCAACAAAATAATCATAAATACATACTGTATGTTAGAATCTGTATCTAGCACTGATAATAAAGATCCTGCTTTGGTTTCTCGTGCTTACAGACAGACTGCAGCTTATCTGTGGACATTTCTTTTATTTTGTAAACATTAGCTTTGTCTCACTGCCTCTATCTTCAGTGCTCGCGTCATCTCTGGCCTTTGCTCGCGAAGCTCTGCTTGTTCAGCGTGCACTGTGAGAGCGGCGTGCTGAAAGCACTAATCTAGACCAGACGGAAAATGTTAAGACATGTTGTCTGACTTTTTTTTCAACCCATATTCTCCGCTAACATTTTTTTGTTCCTGAAATGCATCATTTTGCAGCCACATCAGTGTGAAAAGCTGGTCTTCAATCACAACTAAATTTGCCACTGGATTTATTTAAATAAAAATTGAACTAGACAATAAACATTTAGACATATTTACCTCATAAATACACACACTGATATTTATTATTTAGTAAAATATGGAAAATGTGGTCCATGAAAGCCAAACAGTGGTTTAGTAGTATTGTTTTTATTAATGCTTACAGTAAGTTCCTTTCTGTGAGGTGTGCAGCAAAACATTCAGAGCTGAACAGAAACTTGTACATTCGTGATCACAACTCAACCCTTTGAACAAAGTGTGACTTGTGTTTGTGTAAACAATGTGGTTTAAATGGAAATCAACCGATGAGATGGACACACTGCATATTTTTGTCATCGTAAGCTCGTTTTTTTGGCTTCATTTTTACACCTGTTTGTCATCAGAAGTTCATCATAGCTGAGAAAGAGAAGCAAATGTTACTGGGAATCCCAGTGAAAAAACACACTGTAACACCTGAGGCAACATTACAATATAGGCGACCACCGCATGAAGCATAAACACTTAAACAGGGGTCTTGCTTCTTTATTTTCCCTCCCCTGTATTCCCCTCAAGATGCCTGCTATAATAAAAGGGGAATTATGAAGCCTTCCAGCTCACCAGATGTTCAGGGATCTCTTCAGGTCACATTCAGACTGAAGCATCTCAAAGATTAACAGTTGATGCCTTCAATAAGAGGAAAACACATTTTTATAAACTGATTTCTAGTCATTAATTCAAAAGAAAAAAAACTGAAATGAATAAAAAAAAAGGAGCAAAGACATCAAGACACCAACTTCACAACTGGAATGAAAAGATGGTCAGAGCTGTCTTTGCAGGCTCCACTGTCACTCCCATGTGTCCATGATTTCAATTTTTTACAATCTTGACACAGTCAAAGGAAATTCTTAGCCTGAACAGCTCATTTTTCACCAGTCTAATAAATAAAAAAATTGAAATTTGAAGGATTTCCTTTATTGCCTAATGAGGAAATATTTGCAGCCCTATCAATAAGCAGGTGCCACACTCACACAAATAGCTCTGCTTATCAGTATTTTTCAACAATAATATGATGTGCCCTTTATATGTAAAAAGAATTTATCATGCAAGAATACAATATTGCTAATTTGTTTGTTTGGTGGCAAAATTACAGGTATTTACCAGTTTTAGGATGAAATGAAACGGCAAAGTAATGACTGCTATTGAATGACTCCTCTTTGTTCTTGTCAAAATTTTGGATTTCATGTCAAAATATCCTTCTCAGACTTTCAGATGTGCACAAATAACTTGATTTTCACACAAACATTCCACTTTGAGTGCACAAAAGGTTAAGTTCAAGTCCTTTGACCCTGAATCAGAGTCTGCACGAATTCCTCCCACTTGCCTCAGACCCCGGTGTGACCCCCTGCCCACAAAGCCCATGGAAGAATGCCAAGCCAGCAGCAGCCCTGAACTTGAAGAAGCTCAGACCGACACAGTCGCTGGTGATTGTCAGTTCTGCTCAGTGAGGAAAGCAGCTTCTCCATTGTCTGGCAGCAAACCCTCTCCATCCCAGATTCATGTGATACAGAACGCTGAAAATAACATTCTGGTAAGGCAGTGTTCAACATTGCACCACATAAAAAGACAGAAGAATCCTGATTAAGCAAAGGAAAATTCAGGGGCAGGAGCATCTGCAGTCCACCTCAGGACTGCTTCCGAAAGGTGAAAATGTCCCTCTTTTTGAAGCCCCTCTTTCCTTCCATAAGAGGTGTGGGGGTTGAGTTTGGGGAGGACGATGGGGACGGCGAGGAGGGCTGTGGGGTAGACGTGCCTCCATAGGGGCAGCTCTGCGAGTCCGGGTGTTCCCCCGAACACTCCACGGTGGGGATGTAGCGGCTGTCCCACATCCCCGGACCACACAGTTTACAAAGGTCATGCAAGCTGCAAGGGATCCTGGGAAGGAGGCGGAACTGGTAAAGAAGACTGCGGGCCTGGAAGAATAGGGTTGAAAGTAAACGCAAACACTGGACACCAGACCGTTTCAATGATCAATAAACGTGTCTCCTGGTAAAAAGTTTACAAAGGAGGGTTTGTGTCAGCATGTTTAACCCTGAAGCTACAGACGCACCGAACATGTGACACACATTCTTGACTTCTTCTAACTCCAGCCGAGCACAAACCGCAAATAATAATTTTTCTTCCATGATCAATAATTAAACGGTTGGCACTTATGAATTAAAAGGGACGCCATCCATACGTCACTACCAAGTCTCTGATTGGTCAAAGTTCAACCTAGTTTAACTTTCAATGCACGCTCAATGGTCGTAAACAGTTTTAAAAGAAACGTTAGAGTTTTGAACGCAGCAGCCAAAATGCACATTTTACAAAGAGTTCTTGCTGGAAGTGGCCACTTGAACATGTGTTGCCGGGGGCGGTGTAAACGTAGCTTAACATGAAAACTAAGTGATGCTGAAATTTCAACGATAAACCACAACAGCTGCATGTTACGAAACCCCAATTTCTGTGGTTGATGCAGCTCCAAGAAGAGACAAAAAAGCAGGGACGCACACTATAAGCCCACATGACCTCTGCAGGTAGATTTTTTAAGCAGCACAGACAGTGGAAGTGTAACAAGAATTGACGATTACCTTCCGCAGCACCAGCTCTCCATTCATGTGCATAGAGAGGTTGCTGAAGTGGAGCAGCATTTGGTCGGTAGCGAGCTGCTGGTCCGTCACATCCTCCCCATAGAGAACAATGATGGCCACGCACAGGAACAAGTGGAAGTAATCCGTCTGTAAAGAAGAAAGGAGAAGGCTGGAAGGTAAGAGACAAATGCAGGAAGATCAGCAAAATTCATGTTTGCATTTCTGTGCAGTTAGCCGCGCTGCTGCCCAAGAAAACAATGTGCCAACAGAGGGGAGGAATGATAAACTCCAAGCTTAAACATTAACTTAAACTGAGGGCTTCTGAAAACTGGAACACTTTATTGATATTGTATTTTAAATGCTGTAAAATGAAACTACTTTCAAGCACCACCCTCACAGAGTCATTAAAACATGTTTCATTTCAAAAGTTTGAGTCTGTATTTTTATTTAACATCATGAACGCACACAGAGGTGTTGTAAAACACTTAATAGAGAACAAGCAGATGCAACATTTTATCGCCTGATCTATATTTTCCCAAGAAAATCTGATACCAATCAGAAATTCTGGGTTAAAGCTCATTTGGTTTAAGGCCAGGTTTAACACACAGTATCTGCTCTATCAGGACCTGTAGATGAAGATCTGAAGACACACCAGAGTCGGAGCAGATGGCTCAAACAAAGACTACGATATTTGAGTCTCCCTCTCAGAGACGAGTGGACTGACCTCAAAGAGCATAACAGGTTTGACTGGAGCCTGATAAAGACCATTGATACTATAGATGAAAACAAGTTTGTGTGTAAGGCAAGTCCTGCATAATTTAATATGCAGTCTACTTTTATTGGAGCCAACAAGCTGCTGGAATGTGAAAAATGTATGAGTTAAAGTTAAATCAGCACTAATGTAGGGGATGTAATCCTTTCAAGACTAAGAGCAAATTCTACAGCCATTTAACAGGATTACAGAGTTGAGAAGTGACAGGTCCTCAAAAAAGCCGTTTTTGTGGAGAATGAGTTAACACCATCCTTTCAAAATCTGCTCTCTTTTGACTTTGCGTAGAAGTTGAACACTGAACAGCATTTCACATCAACGCAGTGATGCAGAGCTGTTTTTTTCTACTGCGTGAGTGTGCAGCGCAGCAGCTGGGATTTTGGCCTGACCTGGTAATGTGCCCAGCAGGCCTCCCACATGCGCAAAGCCTCCATGTCGGGAAACTCTCGTTTAAAGCAGAGCAGAATCCAGCGATGGCAGAAGAGCAGCTGGAGGCCGTCCTCGCCGAGCCTGGTGAGGTGCTGGTGAAAACGCGGCAGCATGAGGCGCAGCAGCTCCCGCAGGTACATCTGTGGATTAAAGGTGTTTTTCCCCTATTAATTTACTATATGTTCAGGTCTGCACATGTGCTGCTGATGGGCTGCAGAGCTTTCCAAAAGACCCTCTTATTCAGCTGATGCCTCAGGAAAAGAGTTGACTTTTTTCTGTCTGCTCCAAATAATAATGAAAATTACAAGAAATTTAAGTTGGTGAGAAGCAAAAATGAGAAGAAATTGATTTAACCCTAGTTAGGTAAACCTTTTCCAAGAAGCTGTAAATAAGGATTAAAAAAATCTTTCAAAATTGAAGCTAAAGTAAAAAGGAGACAGTTTCATAATAGGATAAGTACAAACTAAGTGTTAGTGCCAGGTCATGGATTGCTTTATTTTACAGGAGTGATGCAAAAAGCCCCCACAGTTGCAACTCTTGAGAAGTCAGAAGCAAGTCGTTGTATTTTCGAATAAAGTAAGTATTTCTGAGTAAATCCACTTACCAGCTGCCGCTCCATGTCCTCGTCTCTTGGCGAGCTGATGAAGATGGTATTCTCCATAAGACCGACAAAGCACCAGAAGGTGTCGCTTTCATCCTGGATCTCCGTGAGAAGGGGGGCCACCAGGTCAGACATGCCCTGGCAGTAACCCATGTCAGGATTAAACACTGCATAGTTGAGCAGAATTCGCCTGGGGAAGGAACAATCACGGGCATCTTAGTACGGCTGCTACATCTTAAAAAATAACTTCAGGTGTGGGTTTAAAAAAAAGCCATAAATATTTAAGTTCTTTTGGGAATCTTTAGTGGAGTATGTTTGTTTCAGCCAAGACTCTAGAAAAGTGGGGAGCCACCCAAACATTCTGAGACAGCCAGCATCTATTTCAGCATCACTGGTGATGCCCAGAAAAACAAAGCAATCTGCTTTTACAGTTGCTATGCCAACTCATCCGGTAACTAGGGAGCTAATTAATCAGTTTTTCCTTCTTTTCTTTTCTTTTTTTTTTTTTTTTTAAACACTTTGATGAAAACCTATGTGCCTTTAAGCATTAGACCTAAAAGAAAATGACTATATTTTCATGGTGTGAAGACGTGAAGAAGTTTGGAGACTGCCATGTTAAATTCCTGGTCAGACACACATTCCTTAGAGGACGTGACTCAGAAGAGCAATGAGTGTTGGAAAGCATGAGATAAGTGGACACTTGCACCTCTGGTACCACCACACCTCAAACATAATGTAAGGCGTAATTTCAAGACAAATACCTGGAGCCTCCATGAGAGTCGCTAAACTAATATGCTATTTAAATCCTCTTGCACCTCGTTTAGAAAGCCATTAGCTCTGAGTATGCGCCAGAAAGTGCCCAAACGGCTTAGTCAGAGTCAATAAAGCATGAAACTCATTTGCAGCTCCCCCAGGGTTCAGAATATGAAATGAATACTGTAGGTACGAGCATACATTTGGTCGAGCAGAGAGAGTGATAAGAAGGGCCTGAGAGATGCTGGAAGAGAAAGAGATTGGATTAGACAAAGAAAGAAAAAAAAGGATCTTGTCAGACCTCATAATCTCCACATTCTGGTTATTCTCTCCCCTGAAGAACTGGTTGCTTCGGTCTGTTCTGACCACATCTTTATCCACAGTGAACTGGACCTTTCTCCAGAACTCACTGTGCTCTTCTGGGCTCATGGACAGTCTGAGAAATGTAAAAAAAAGAAGCATTGTTTTAAAAAAGAAGACAAAAGCTTTTTTCTTCCTAATCAAGTTAAGCAAAAACGAAATCACACCAGTATTTCTATCCACTAACCACTGTGGACATGTGCAGTAAACGTTTCTTTGCTATGAAGTCTCAACAATTGGCCACAAATGCACGAAAAATGTGGAGGTGGGTAAACTGTGGTCTCAAGTGATCCTGTGAGAATAACACCACGAGCTTAAACCCCCATCAGTCCCTCTAGATGATAAGGCCTACATTAACTATGTAGTCTGTGTGTGGCACTAATGTATTCAAGTCCTAACAAGCAGAGGGGATTTAATTAACATTGTTTGTTTTCCATGAGCCCCCACTAGGAATAATGCACATACACCTGATGCAATGCCATGCAACTGTTTAGTTTCTGTATTGTTTGTGTCTCTGGACTCTCCCCAGCCGCCTTTCTACACTTCTTTATCCCAATAGAGAGACGCTCAAGAGTTGAGAACATTTGTTTTACCACTTTACATTTTTATGGCATTTCTAAATTAGAGTACGTGCCATTACTTATAAATAGTGGAACTCAATGCTTCTCCTTAAATACAGTAACTCAACACCACAGCATTAAAATAGCACGAATGGGGTGCAAACGAAGCGTAAATCATTTTCATTATGAAGCAAACTTGAAAAGTTAAAACGATCTGATCCATTTTTGTGGTGAGACAGTTTCTATTAAAGAGAAATAACAAAAGATTCTTCAAAACAGAATTAAAGTAGTCAGTCGTCCATCCATCCATCCATCCATCCATCCATCCATCCATCCATCCATCCATCCATCCATCCATTTTCTTCCACTCATCCGTAACCTGGTCGCCAGAGAAGAAGTCTGAGCAATATTTAAGGTAAAATCAATTAAAAGGCGACAATTTACAATTGTAAATTGTAAAATCTCATTCAATACCCTCTACAATCAAATCTTTTGTTTTCCTTGTTCGAACTAGCATTTGGCTCAAAAATATATACAACTAGATAACTCCTATATTTCTCGCCATTTTTATTGCACCAGTAATGCGTTGGGGGTGTGAGGGACTATAAGCTAGAGGGAGCGCCTGTAAACAGAGAGCTCTCAGCAACAAGGAGAGGAGAGGGGATGGGTCCCAGTCCTCACAGTACAGAAGTAAATTTCTGATGAACTCCTGCCACTCTGCAGACAGTATCTCTTAGGGGAGGGGGCGAAAAACAGCAAAATCACAATTAAAAGACCACTGGGAACACTTTTTAGAATAAATCAAAAGATGATCAGGGTGGGATTTTAAAGAAAAACCTAAGGAAAATCAAGCCTAAACTGGACATTTTACCCTAAAAATAAATGCAAGAAGGTGTGGACTGACCACAATGAGAAACCAGCTTCTCAGGTTACATCACAAGAACCTTACAGCAACCTAAATGATCCAACATGAAAGGACAATCAGTCTGAAAGATGAAATTGTCCTTTTGGTGGGAAAAAAAAAAACACAACAATCTATTAACAAATAATTCAGTGTGAAGAAGCCTAATGTTGGCTTAAATCTGAGAAGGGAATCATCTGTAACATAAGAAACCTCTGAATCTGAAAGAATCTTAAAAATGAGAGGAGTTTCCTCTTTAAAACAATGCAAAAATTTGTTAGAGGCATTTTATACACCGAAAAGTGATTTACTTGCTTTCTTACAGAATAATACAAGTGAATTATTTTTGTTTTTGAAGTAAAGAGATTTAATTATAGATTACCACTTAACACTTTTTAACAGTTTTGGGTCAAATAAATTGGATATTTTTCAGGCAATATTCATCTCTCTTAATCAAATATAAACTTTACTAAAAGTAAAGACCTTTTGAATGTCAGTCACTCAGAAACACAAAGGTTTGCTATTATATTATACGTCTGAGCATTTCAAATATTGAAGTTTTATTTCATTTTCATGGATGTTTCAATAAGTATTAGGTTTTGGATTAAAAAGCCTCTAGCTTGTATTTGCGGCTGCCCAGTTATCTAAACGAAGTGAAGGACACCAGGTTAGGGGGCAAGGAGCAAAAGCAGCGAAATGTTTCCTTTCTCCTAATGATCAACTAGTGGCCCTGGAGGCTGCTGTAGTTGAAGGGTCTTTAAAGGAATACACATCAGAGTCAGAACAAGGACTCTAATTGCTGTATTCCGATAAGACTTGCTGTACTCAAAGCGTTAATAGGCCAGATGGATGATGAAACCTGTCCAATTATTAGATTCATTACAGGGAGAGCTGAAGAACACATGGAAATATCTGCACACTTAACAGTTTGATGACAGGGCGGAATCAAATGAAAATTCAAGGATCTACTAATGTGCTTGCCTGCGCATAACCATAGCTGGATTTTTTGTTTTCTCTCGGAGAAGACGGTATGATCTGATAAGCGGTGACATGTTTTTTCTCCAGAGACCTTTTATTTCACACTCAGCTCCTCCCCTTAACACTTCCCTGATTGTGCCTATTGATTGCTCAGCGGCTGCTATGAGAAGCCACAACACACTCGCATATGGTTTAATGTTTGACTGACTGAGCATTTGGCAGCCAGCGCTGCAGCCGCGTGACAGATTAGCCGCTGTTGGACTGAACTGAGCACAACCGTGTGTCCCTCACTTTCAAACCATAGGGATTTCTGCTGCATCAAGTTAACCATCAAGAGATATTGTGACAGTTCTAAATACAAAAACAATAAAATAATATATCTTCTTCGGCCCACCTCCTCTGCTGGATGTCGTAATATTCATCGCGTTTCTGCAACCTCCAGGCCTCCCTCTCCTGAGAGGTGGTATCGTAGCTATAGTAGTGCAGCAGGAAGGGCCACACCTCACCCCGGATTGATGGGTCGATGCCGCCAAAAAAGATGGCCTGGTGAGGAAAGGGAGGTGGACAAACATGATAAAGCACAAAGGGAGCATTTTCTGACATTTAGAGGGCAAATGGGGGGCATGCAGCACATCTGATAGATGTGAGAACTTCTGTATGCAAACAAGACAGCTGTCGATGTGGAACCATCTGCTCTCTCTACCTCTGAACTGCATCAGTTGAAGGGTTTTCCTGTTTTTCTAATTGTTGCATAAGAAAAAAAAACTTTTTAATGAGCGCTTTCAGAAAAAAAAAAAAAGTCTTCTGTTTCTGCATTCTTGTGATTACTGAGAACATGTCTAACTGCCAGAGTCATTTCAAAAGGACGAGAAACCATAAACTGAGTCAATTCTGGAGAACTCAGATGAGTCACAGTGAGAAACTGGGGAAGACAACCTTCACACTTTTGACAGAAATGGGTGCTGATTAAAACTGAGAGATAAACACTGAGGAGCTGACTTTCAAAATGACTTTCAGAGAGTGTGATTGAGATGCAAGAACATGTGACTGCACGAAGAACCGAATGGTTATGGATGTTAATTATTTATTTTTTCTCTTGTCTTCCTCTGGACTATTAAAACATGCAGTCATACAAGTCATTGGCATAATTACATCAGACTTTATCCACAGGCTTTTGACCGGCAAAAATGACGCTTAAGGTGTAACGGGGACAATGACCTGAGTTTGCCTCGCCCATCTAAACTATTGTTTGAGAAGGAGTGATTGGGCATGACAAGTCAAATCAAGCCTGACACACACACACAAATGCGCACAAACACAAAAGAACAAAGCAACAAATAAGTTAAAAGGCAGTATTTTGCATTTTGGGTGTAAGGTTGCACTTTCTAAAATCTGAGTGAAGGGGACATTGCTTTAATTTGACTCTTGGTTTGTTTTAAAGACTAATTCCAATAAAAATTGTGTCACTGGTGTTTTTGAAAATGTTTGGTGGTGTTTTTCACAATGAAGGACATGTTAGAAAATTGCACTTCTGAGTATTTCTTTATTGAAATGATTGTGACCCAGGAGCAGATGAAATGCTGTTGGAAAAAGATGACTTGTGAGGTAGAAAATACGCTGGGCAAGCCACAAGCTCCCTGCTTGGCTCCATTCTTATCAGAATCAAAATCCTTTATTTATCATTGCACAGAATACATCTTAAATTATAGCAGCATTGGACTGGCAGAAGAATATACTGGTAAGTGGAAAAATAACAACGTGACAATAAATAGTGGTCTTATGCATCAGCTTGCCGATAAACCCAATCGTGTACGTTTTTCTCATCCGAGTTGGAATCTGGCTCACAGCTGTACGGCTGGTTAGCTTCAATACTGCTCGCCATTTTGGTCGCACCGGGTAATATTAGGCTGGGGTTGTGAGGGGCTGTTAACTAGTGGGAGAGAGTGTAAACAAATGGATGTTGGGAAATGTGGGCACCAGCAGTTACACCTACAACTTAGAGTAAATTTCCATTGAACTAATGCCGCTCCTTTTGTTTTGGCTAAAAATAATTTGTGGATGGCAAGTGGGGGGTTGATACATGCCTTGCGCAGCTTATACTCCTCCTCCACCTGTCCGTCTTGGTTGAGGTGGTGCAGCCAGGAGGTGACATCCAAGCGTCGATAAAGCTTCTCTTCCGGGTGGGTCTCAGCTGATGGCAGGATGGGCCTCTGAATGGAGAACTGCATGCAGGACTTCTCATCTGAAATCTGGAGATAGGAGGTGGAAACACAGGTGCTGGCAGTGAGCTGACACTTCAGTATAAATGAAGTCATAATGAAGAGTAAGGTTGCAACCTAACCTGGTCCTTAGGCTGAGTCTCTCTGCAGCATTTCCACTGGTGGAAGACTTCCACCAGCTTGTCCAAACCCGCATG
Source organism: Oryzias celebensis (assembly GCA_014656515.1). Classification (NCBI taxonomy): domain Eukaryota; kingdom Metazoa; phylum Chordata; class Actinopteri; order Beloniformes; family Adrianichthyidae; genus Oryzias; species Oryzias celebensis. The sequence continues at coordinate 11,618,093 of BNCR01000008.1, read as the reverse complement.
ATGAAAGTGAAGGATCTTATACTGGCTTTCTCTGCTAGCTATAACCAGTTGGCCACTAGTGCATGCCTCATCGCTGCAATGCAACAATCAGAAATTAGATTTTTTTTTCTGGAATCAAAATAGTCAAGGTGAGAAGGCTGTGATTGAGCTCAGCTGACCTGAAAAAGAGTCTCAGCGACCTCATGTGACCCAGGTCCACTCTAAAAACCCCACACAACTGTTCCAGAGCCAGCAGCTTTTGCTGCTCTTCCCACCGCATTCCCTGCAACTGGTTGCTGCTCTCAGAGGGGGCGTGGTTGTCCAGACTTGATGCAGAGCTGGCTAAGTGGTTCATGGACTCCTCACACAGCTCTCTGTACCAAATATATATATATATATATATATATATATTCATTTATTATTGATGCTGAAGAAACAATTTTACATTATCTGCAACATCAAAGCAACGAGACTTCAGAAATTCTGTATTCCCCACTGTGGAAAAATTTAATTTTTCATGGTTCCAATTCAGACAGTTGTTCTTTAATGTGGAGCGTGAATAATTAATAGCTGGTGGTGCTCAGCCCAGCAATAATTGTGCAGACAAATCCGCAGCTCAGTTCTGCCCTGGTGTCTTGTGTCTCAGTACGGTTCCGTCAAGGGGCTGTGAATAGTAAGATTGCTTGGAGGGTTCTTGGGACACACACACACGCAAAAAAAAAAAAAAAAAAAATCTGTACACACACAAATCACACTGTCCGCCATCCAATTTCCCTGTCAGTCCCCCATGGCAAGTATGTTGTTCCCAGCAATGAAACTTGAGCTAAGGGTTGCTCTGCTGCAGCAGGAGACACACAAAAACACTCGCACACATGCAGAGTAGATACAGTATTGTGGTAAAAGCATAGACCTTAAAAAACACAAATATAAATTACAAATTAATTTTACATTATATATATAAATTAATATATGTTAATCTTGAGTCTTTCTTCATTCTTCTTTTTAGACAAAGTGATTCCTAACATTTAGTTTGTCTCTGCAGGCAGTATGTTACACTCTGCTCTTGAGTCTTTGTACCTGAGCATTCCTGAGGATTTTTGTTTGCGTCATTTGGTTTTTCCTCAAACACAAAAAAGCATCAACCATAAAGAACAAAGCTGAATGGACATCCTATACTGTAGGTTTTACAGCGTGAACATTGGCTGCACTGCAAACAACTACATTTATAGATTATTTTTTTAGAAACTCTTGACATTAAGCTTGTAAAGCATTTTTGGTGTTTAACAAATTTGTAGAAACTATAATTTTGTGTGAGGTTATGAGAATTACAGCTTTTAAAAACAGTGGCTTAAAGTTTTCTGTATTTAAGGAATAAACACAAAACAGGGACACACACAAATAAAATAAAATAACTGGAAACAGCTTATGAAGGGAAAACCACAAACTAAAATTAGAAATGTTTTCCAAAAACTTAAACTGTATTTAAAAAGATTAAAAACAAAAGCGTGGATACTTTTGAACAAAACTAAGACTTTTGAATTGAACTGAAAAAGTATAAGGAAGTATATTCAACAACACAGAAAAACAGACACACAATCCAAAACCAGATATGCAAAGTGCCCCACAGCAAAAACACCAACTGTTCAGTGGAAATCTCTCAATCATTGGCAAGCTCAGGATTTTTTTTTTCCTCCTTTTTCCACACAAACACATGCGCGCACACAGACATACACATAGGCGAATGGACCATATCTAATGACCATAATGCAGTCTCAAACACGTCCCTAGAAACACTAAAGCTGAGAAATCTCAAAGAATTTCACTCAAGAAATATTTAAGACAGAAGTCTAAATAAAGTTTTTCTGCTTATTAAAACACACGTAAACACATTTGTGTATTTTCACTCATTTAAATGAAAGTAAAAATATCCTAAGTCATTCTTAAAAATCAAATTTGTCTTTTTTGTTGACTTATGATGACGATTGTGGTCCAGTTGACAAATGTGAACATAACAAGGCTGATAAATTGCAGTTCTTCAGCCTCCATGTGACACATGACAAATTACTACTCCTGTTTCTAATCTTCTGCCCCAAATCAAACTGGAGGAGCAATGGATGAATACAAGAAAGGCGCACACTCAGAGCTGGAGGGACACCAGCACATTTCAAGTTGAGAGCGTTTGTCTTCCACTCATTTAAAGTAGAGAAAACACAAAAACAACATGCAGCAAATGCTTAAAATATCATAAATAAATATTCATCAACAAGCTTCATTTTTTTTCATATGTTAGGCCACAGACACACAACTTAAACTGAACAACCGTAAACAAGCTGTTGTGACAGAGTCAGGTCACAGTGGCTGGCACGTCCCACCAGACTGGGGTGAGATCAAACAGCCCTGAGGCCCTCCATAACACCTTACCCCAGAGGAAAGTGCTGCCAGGTCACCCTGAGAACCAGGACCAAGAACTTCAGGCCTCCTGGGACCTCTAAGTCTTCCAGCTAATCTCTACAGAGAAATGGGAGTTAAGCGAAGGCTCAGTGTAAGCAATGTAGGTAAATACTGAAAAGCGATCCTTGATGAAGAAAGATCAAACAAAAAAACCCCAACAATATGGTTATAGCAGTTAAGAAATCCTCTATAAAAGCTCAAAACAGCTCAAATGAGACGTAAACATTAAAATTACAGAAATTAAGCTTTACTAAATTTTGTGTAAACAGATATAAAAATATCTTGGTTAGAATATTGCTGCTTAATTTAAAATAACAAAGATCTGCTTAAAAATGTGTTGCTCCTGTGACAAATAAATATTCCTTATATTGTACTCAGGACAGTTCCATAAATTACAGTTAGACTTTAAAGTCCGATCATCTATTTTCAATGCTTTCCCAGTTCCCAGTCATCAGAAATTTGCCTCTGAGTTGTGAATGGAAGTCTTCCCTTGTTTCCCATCATCACTTTGTTTACAAAGAATGGAGCCAAAGTGGCTGTAAGCTAGCAGCTCTCCTGCTAGTTTACAGCCTCTTGCACCTCAACCCAACATTACCGGTGCAACAAAAATGGCAATACGGCCATATATTTTTGAGCCAGATTCCAGCTCAGTTCAGGAAGACGCAGTCGTACATGGATATAGTAGTGGATGAGAAGTAAGCCTGTGGCCCATCTTTTGAAGACGGGTCACAAGCCACTGGTACAGGCTATTTCCAACTGCATTTTGCTGATTCACAACAATTTGAACAAATAAATATTCAGAAATGTCATTTTAGCTTAATTTTCTTTATCCATGTTTTCTATTAAGAGAAAAATGCCACAAACACATGTTACAAACACAATTTCAACTGGAGTTGGCCTTTAAAAGTCATTATCATGTACTTAGGACAGTTCCATAGACTACAGTTAAACTTTAAGGAAACTTTAAGATTGTTGAGGTTCTTTTTTTCCGCTCTCTCCCACCCTCTCTTCTCTCTTCCCCCTTTTTCATCCGGTCTCACTCTCCCATACACAGTTCTTTCTCTTTGAATGATTCCAAGTGACATGTTTCCAGTTCCTGGCCCCTTAACAGTGTCAATTAAAGCAAGCGAGAGAGAAAGAGAGATTGAGTGGGTTCCAGGGTTTTGGCTGCCGCTCCGCTCTGCTCAGTCCTCTAATCCAGAGAGCTGACATTCAGCCCAACACAACAACCCTGGGAGCACTGAGAATCAAAGGGCTTCACACAGACTTTAGGAAGAGAAGAGGAAAGAGGGAGGGGGAGAAAGATATCCAAGAGGTGCCATAAGAGGAAGAAACTGACAGAGATGAGAGACAGAAGAGTCCAAAAAGAAGAGAAAATCAGGCGAAAAAAGAGGATAAATATGGGTGCCAGAAAGCTGGTGAAAGACACAGTAATGAAGAGAGGTAAAGGTTAGAAGCTGGGAGGCCTCTGCCAAAGTGCCTTCATTTCCAGCAAGCTGGGCTCTGCAGACAGGCTCAAACTGATGAAAAACGTCCCCTGTTTGACGCACACTTACACATGCTCACACATTTTGGGAAGCATGTCAGACCAAATAGCTGCGTGAGGAAACAACCACGAAGGGAACCATAAAATTTAATAGCTCCGAGGTCCAAACAGCAAACACAACTGCTGTGGCTCGATCAGAGAGCAGTCTGTGGAAACACAGGTTTTCAGGTTGGAGGGATTTAGGACCTTATTTTGAAAACTGAGAAATTCACCAAAAAACAAAACAAAACAAAAAAACCCCCACCAAAGCTGCTTTAATTAAATGTACACATTTTCCATGCCCCCCTGCTGAAGTCATGTACCTGCTTTCACTCCAAGCAGCCCTTGAGCTGGAGAGCAGGGAGCCCCCACGCGGCCTCAGACGGTAAACACACGTGCCCTTAATTCTTTTCTTTATGGCTCCACCTTCTGGTAGTAAGGAGCAACTGAATCTGGCTTTTTTTTTTTTTTTTTTTTACAATTGGATTATTTTTATAAATAAGTAGAAAAGTATCAGATTTCTAAAAGTTTATACGACTTTATATCTTTTAATTTATTATTTTTCTATTAGATAGAAAAACACAGATTTTTCTATTACAGTATACATTAGTACCAACATCTTTTTGATTATTAGGACATCTTTTCAGAATTTTCAATAAACACAGACATAAAAAATAAATAATGTAAAAATGTGTACAATTTTTGTGTACAGCTTTGAATAGCCTAATGGCATTATACTCCCCCCACACATTAAAGACTGGAAAATAAAAGACAAAAGAGGGGAAAAAATGTAATATATTTATGCGATCTTCATTTTTCCAAGTTTATGAAAGACCCAGACAGATTTTGATTTATTCACGCAAACTTGATCATCTCTAACTGATCACAGTCACAGTTAAGAAGCAAGACGGACATCTGAGCAGCGGCAAAATGAACAAAACAGAATGTCAGCTGTGACTAAAGAAACAAAGAATGACCATTTTTAATTTAAATGTAAGTTTTTACAGAAATGAATGTGTTGCATGTATTAGGATACATGCATACAAACTAGTTGTTAATGCACCAAAGTGCTGCAGTGAAAACGGTCTACTTTTGTACATTTCCATTGGATTTCATGCTTTGCATTATAAAACATCAATGCAGAATGAAAACTCGACAGAATAGATCATAATAGAAGTCAACGCTTAAAACAATAGAACACTGACCTGCTCTCATTGTCCAGGAACACAGAGCTGCTGCTCTCACACAAGGCCTCACCAACTGGCGACAGGCAGAAGGGAGAGGAGAAGGTGTCCGAGTCTGACCCCATGGTGCTGTCTCGGCTCACTTCATCTGACAGCTCACAGGAACCCTCGTCCAACTCCTCTCCAGCTGAAGGCAGCTGCTGCCGTTGCTGTGAAGATGACTCTGCTCCAGTCTCAACCGCCAGACTCTGGCTCTCCAAGGACGTGCGGCAGGACACGTTCCTCTCCTCATCCTCGTCTTCCTCCTGGGCTGCTGGGGGACGAGAGCGTGGTCTGGAATAGGAAAGTTTGTTTCAACAGAAAGGAGAGAAAAAACAAGGAATTCATCACAATTTTTAATATCTAATATCTTTGTAATGCTCTTTTCAATGAACACAGTTGTTTTATATGGTTTTCTGTGCGCACACACATGTAAACAACTCAAAGTGAAATAACTCCAGCATGTCTTTCAAAGATCACCATATGAACACTGGGACGTTTCAGTATCATCTGTTAACGCGTGCCCGCCCCTCTTCAAATGTCAGATGTGTCTCTTAGTACCGTCGGCCTCTGCGGCGGGCGTTCCTGCGTACAGGGGAGCTCTCTGGTGTGATGTACCGCAGGGCCTCTTCGTCCTGCCTCTGGATGCGAGAATTGGGCACCCAGGTCAAAATCAAAGTGGTCCCAAGACTCTCATCCTTCTCCACGTGCACACATAGATAACCTGTGGGGGACAAAAAAAAGTGTAAGCAAACTGAAAGTTAACCTTGACAGGGGAGGTGTGACCTTAAATGAAATGAAACACAAACAAAAATAGCAGCTGACATAAAAAGCAAAGGCTTAAATTACAGATCTTTGTTCAACACTTCTAAAATGAGCCTTAAGTCTACTATATTTCATTTGTTTAGATTATTACTACTCTTTATTTTTTTAAATTGTCATTCAGTCCAAAACATTCCATGGGGCAAAATGAGCTTGATCTAGTGTGGGTCCTTAAGTAAGACCTTTCACCCAACTGTAGAGGCAGACATTTTTACAGGAATTCCACGGGTCACGTGATTACCGCGGGATTCCCATGGAAAGTGAGTCTTCTCTGCAAAATAATCATGGTACCCGTACGGGATGGGATAAAATTCTCAGGAGAGTAGGACAGGAAAGGGAACCAACCAATAAGCATGACGACAAAAAAGTAAAGGCTGTTTTTGTAGTTTTGTGATTGTATGCTCACAATAGGACTCAATTTAAATAAACTACATTACCCAGAACACATCAGTGTTCCTAAACACTGTTTCTCCATTAAATAAATGGAGAAACAGTAAACAATAAATAAACTAATTAAAGTGCAGAGATCATATATCAATGGCAGCAATGAGGAGAATTACAGCCTACGATGAGTTCAATGACAGAAAAAAATGACACTCAGGGAAAGTAAGGATGAAAGACTTCAGTTACGTTCAGAGAGCTTCGGGACAGGAGCAGGATCTTTTTCAACGGGCGTGGGAGTCAGTTTATATGGAGGGACAGGAGTGAAAATCCACTCCCATGTCATCCTCTGCTCTAAAGCATAACTATGTAGCCACAAAGATGCCCAAGCCTGGATCTCCTTGTGCCGCTTCCCATCCCGGATATAACACAAGGTTGAGTCAGGAAGAGCACCCTGTCTAAAAACTCTCTGCCAAACCTGTGCAAATCAGTGAAACCTAATTAGCTGTGTGGAAACCTGCTGACAGAATAACATTTTTCTCTTTTGTTATAATAAAGGTTTTTCAAGCTTTAACAAAATTATTTTTCAATGGAGCTAAGAAATAAAAAAACAAAGACAAGCAACTTGAATAAGATGACACAGAAAGCTGCTTGAATCCAGTGATTTCATGCTACCATTATAGATTATTAATGTAGAAATTAGTCATAAAACAATACAATTTCAACTCAATAAAATAAATACAAGATTAACCGTGAAAAAAGAAAAAACACAAAATGATTTCCAACATTCTAACTGACAGAGTGACAGAATGTTGCAAATATTTGTTCTTTTCCAAAGCAAAATGTGATGCAGGTTCCTATACAGAGATAAAGCAACCGTGTGATTAACCTGTCAGGGACTGGTCTGTAAAATGTATGACTGAAATATTCAGAAAAAGAAACACAAAAAGGTTTGTAGAATGGATAACAGGAAGCATTTTGCTTTTGTAAATAAAGATTCGAATAATTTTGTGGTTTAATTTTATGGATTCACACTTTTATAGTTTTATAATAAAATTAGTTGTGAAGGATTAATGTGTGACAAATACGATTGAAAAAAGACCAAAAAATACAACTTTACAAAGACTTGGTGAAGCGTGACAAACATTTTAATTTAGAAAGCAGTTTGAATGGCTTTGCTGTTGGAAGTTACACCATATTATGAACAATAAAGAGGAAATACTTTATGTCCTGTTTAAAGAATCAGCCAAAGTCGGAAGCTAATGATGGATTCGGAAATACAAATAGGAAAAAGCAAACAGCAACAAGTGTTAACCCTAAAATCAATCTCAGCTCCAACTGAAGTATCTGAACAAACCTGGGTGGTGCTCGGCGAGGCCAGGCAGCGGCTCTGTGGGGTGCACGCAAATGTTATTTTTGGAGAAGATGATCTCCCCATCTAGACCAGGGCGCAACACTGAGCCGCCCGCACCGGGGTTAAACGTCAGGAGGTCAGATGCCTTGGAGGAAGCACGCCGTAGGAGCCGACCCAGAGACATCTCCTCAGGCACAGAGACACTGAGCCCATCCTCTGAATGTGGAAGTTGGAGAAGAGAAGGTTATTTGTGAGACGTGGGGGAAACATCTCAATGGGTTAATTAGGTGGGAGAGAAGAGGGAAGGATAGAAGACTAAATGCCTGTCCAGCAAACACTTTAAAGGCAAATGTGTGAGACCTGCAGTTCATCTGCTCTGTCCCGAGTGCGTTAGCATTTACTGCAGTGTCCTTACTGCAGCGCTGCAGACCCCCTCTCCCCTGTACTCGTTCAGCATTTCTCTGCACCTGCACGTACTGACACAGTAACAGCTTCTGTATACTCTCTACCTGTGTGTACCCAAACACCACCCGCCTTCGGCAAATATCCATGTATGTACACACTAAAGAGTCTCTGCGCAAACACGCTGGGCGAAATTCCACGCGGTTTACAGATGTCACCGACATAAGTGCTTCACTGGGAACCTCATGTCACACCATCAGTGCTTTGACTGCTTCAGTGAGTTCTGCGTGATGAAACTATCTGCACGTCGAGAAGAAAGCTGCTTCCCTTTGATGCTGGAGCGAGTGGAGACTCTCTTTCCTTACTTTCAAAAACTTCAGAGATTTCTTCACTATAAACAAAATGTTTTTAAATCTCATCGCCTCCTTTTCTGTTTTTTTTTTTTTTTAAATGTCCTACTCTTAATGTTAATTTTCTTGCATATGTAAACAAATTTGGATCCTCTTTATTTGTCTGAACTCTGGCACAACCTGCCCCCTCTATCTCAGGAATGTTCCCTCCTTTTTCCTCAGAGGGCATGTTTACCTCAGCTTGATTAAGCAGGCACCCCACTTCCTGCTGGCAGGACTCACACAGGAAGTCTGCTCGCACCAAAACCAGGCATGACCTTGGAGAAAAGATCCACTGCTGCCCTTCATTTAGTTTCCATTTGAACCCTTTACTTTTTGGTCCAAAATGAATGACTAGAACATCTTTTTTTGTTTTTGTTGTTTATAATTCAAAAATATTAAAAACCGTGCATTTGAAATTAAACATTCCGCATGAAAAATTGAAGTCTGCACTTGTTGCTAAAGTTGTTTACAACCTTTTTAAATTGGCAAGTTTTTAGAATATTTGTTGTGTTTCAAGGTGTACTTTTGAATTCAGTAAAATGTTTGCATTTATTAAAGACCCACTCAGTAGAAGATGAAAAAATGTCATTGGAAAAAGCCTGTAGGTGTGATGTACCTGTAAGGTCCAACAAGCTCCCTGCTGCGCTACATTCGGATACATCCACTTGCAGACAACTAAATCTATGTACGCCTTCATTTTCCTCATCCGAACTGTCATATGGGTCAAAATTGTACTGCTGGATGGCGCCGATAATAATGTTAGGTTGGGGTTGAGAGGGGCTGTAAGTTGGCGGGAAAGAGTGTAAACAAAGGGATGATGGGAAATAGAGGCAGGCTTACACCACTTGTTTTACCAACAATTAAGTTACCAAGTTAAACTTCTACTGATTATTAGAAGCTAACTCCTAAGGTTTCCAATGTCAAACTTAACCCCTGTTTTAAATAAAAACACTAGAAATATACAAGCTGGCAAAGCAGCAACTGGAGTTTGACACCTGAGTTTTGATGCACTTACTTAGAGACCAATTTTGACCGAAATCCATGGGTTTCCAAACTACATTCACAGCTTTTGTTTGATGCTGTGGTTATTTTGGTGTGTTGCAGGGGGACTCGGGTCAGTTTCATGTTCTAACTACCTGATAAGGGAAGGCCCTGCTTTCTCCTCGCCTCATCCTTCATGCTGTCAACACCTCAGCGTGCCTACACACTCCGAATCTCCTCCCTGACCTTTGGGTGCTTTGTCAAACTGCTCATAACACACCAAACTAAGACTTGCCCAAGTTTCATTTTGACCCACAGAACTTGCAAAGTTCTTTGGCAGCTTTTTACAGTTTGCCTCACACAAAAGGGTGGGCCTTTAAAAAAAGAACATGAAACTTATGCCATCCAAGTACAACTAGTACAGAAGTTATAGTGTCTCAACTTCATTCCTCCAGGCTGCAAAAATGAAGTCATAGGCAACTTTCCTCCAGCTCATTGGTGCTGTACAACAGCTAATAAGCAAACAGCCACAAAGAAGCTTCAAAATAAAGTTCCCCAGCTTGTACAAGCCATCTCTATATCTTTTTTGATTCCTCGGTAGGAAAAAGCAGATGTCTTTTTGCTACTTTTGACAATCATAAAGGCATAAAACTCGAAGAAACATTTATATTGACTTTATTTGTGAATAGGTGCTGAATTGTAGCAGAACCTTTTGATGAAAGGGCATGAAACATGCAATATAAGTGTATTTTTGTATTATATAAAAAAGTATTTTTTATGCTAGCTGGACACTTTAAAGCGTGGATGGAGGCTGTATCGACAAATATTATCTATTATGTAGCCAACATCATACAAAACAAAGCTAAGATGCTTTATTTTGAAAAGAAAAACAATTCCATTTAGTTCTATGCTCCCAAAACATTACTTTACAAATACATAAAGAGGCTCGAAGTGCTCTACAAACTGAAACATGTAATATCGTTAGCTTTGAATGAAAACGCTTCGTGTCTGTGGCGGGACAGAGCAGCAGCTTGTGCGGCAGAGGCGTGCTTTCAGCTCTCATTAGTCTGACAGCCAGCATCCGCCTGACAGCAGAGGATGGACACGGCTATTTACACAGGCCCCTACATGCATTACATGCAGTTTACTCCCCGTATTTGACAGTTTTGTTGTGCTTTTAAGCTGAAAGAGACGCTATTCTTTTAGTGATGCGCGCGCTTACAAACTGTCTTTTTTGTAATGCAAAATGCTACTACGTTCAGGTTCTCGTGGGTGGTAAAGGCAGCTGCAACACACCTGTTCCAGCAGAGGAAATTAGACAAGATAACAGAAGAAGAAACGGGGCCAAGCTGGACGCTCTCACCTTCACGCCCTCCGCTGGAGTCTAGAGCCCATACCCGACAGCCATGTCCGAGAGAAGGCGAGGGACGAGTGGCATTAATGGCGAAAATATCTCCTTTAAACCACCGTGGTTGTTAAAAAGTCTAGCTTTGTGTATTTCCCGACCATGGTACTACACACGCCGGACAGCAGTGGATTTTACAACGGGAAGAAACTAACTTCCGGTTCGAATTTTTCAAAGTAAATTCACGGGGTCGAAAACTGTAAGCACACGGCTTTTTGGTTTTTATTTTGAAAGGTGTCGGTTATAGTTTTACTTCCGGCGATTTCTTAAAATATTTATGTTTTCACTAACGACAACAAATCCCTAATATACTGCAGGTTCCAAGGTAGTAAAAGCTTTTTAGATTGCAAGTCAATGTTATCATGGAAACATTACTGAACATTTTTACTACGGAGGACATATTTAGCTTCAAATCATGTTACATTAATAATACAAAAACCAATTATTTCCCTAATCAGTTTGGGAAAATATAGTTCATTAAAAAAATCTAAAATGCTACTAATTTTATCTTGGAACTGTCTATCGCCAATTATAAAATAATTAATTCAAAATTTGTCTCAATTTCTTACCTTGTTGTAAATATGGTTAAAAAACAGATTTTTATTTTGTATTTTGAAGTATTGATTTTGTCTTTTTTTTTTGTTCACCAAAGACATGTTCAAATCAAAAATAAAATATCATGAAAAAATGTGATTTTTTTTTTCACCCTAAAAAAATGTGTGTGTATTCCAAACAAGCTAGTTGCACATAAATTGGAAAATGGCAAGCCTTTTTCTTGCAATTTTAAATATTCAACGCTTTCAGGTCATGAAAACTAAATTGTCAGAAAACTATTTTGAAAAAATGTCAGTGATGAAAAATGTGGTGTCACTACCTATTCGGCTAACAAACTTTAAACTCCTACAAAGGTTTCCAAGGACTTTCTAAGGAAATGGTCTCTCAGTCTCAGCGAGCTTTGCAATCATGACGAAGACTGCTGACTTAACAAAAGACAGTCATTAACATCCTTCTTAAGGAGGGCAAGCCACAAAAGGTCTTTGCTTAACAAGCTGGTTGTTCACAGAGTGCTGTATTCAAGCACATTAACAGAACATTGTGGAGGAACATCTGTGGCAGGAAAAGATGCACCAACAACAGAGATAAATAGGTGCAGCCTTGAGAGGATTGTCAAACAAAATCCATTCAAGGGTTTGGGTGGCATCACAAGGAGTGGACTGAGGCTGCAGTCACTTATCAAGAGACACCACACACATACAAATACTAGACATGTAGTATAATGGTCACATGCCTTGTGTCAAGCCACTCCTAAAGTGTCTTACCCGAACTGGACAGTTGCTCAATGACCGCAAGTCATTTTTTCAGATGAAAGAAAACGTTGAGTAAATTTGGAAATGACTCAGAGTCTGGAGAAGTAGCAAACGCACAGTTTCTGAAGTCCAGTGGGAAGTTTTGACAGTCTGTGATGATTTGTTGCTATGCCATCTGCTGGTGTTGGTCCGCTGGGTTTTTCTGACATTCAAAATCAATACAATACATTTTACAAAGAAGCTCTATAGAGCACTTCATGCTGCTTTCTGCTGACAGGCTTGGAATTGTTGATTTGTTCACATGCCACTGCATCTTCCCAATCAAAGATACCAAAAGCTGGTTCAATGACCATGGTGCAACTGTGCTTGATGTGCCAGAAAACTCACCAGACATGAGCCTGATTTAAACTTTAGGGAGCAAACAATGCAACCCGGGCTGCCACTAGTCCTACACAGGGTCACAAGTGTATCCCCTCTATTTTGAGGTCAACTAGGTATTGATTGAAAATGAATTAACATAGTTTTTCAAAGAAACCTAATATTTGTGCTAAAACAATTTTTTTGGTTGGTCTGTTCTGATATTCAAATTTTTTTAGATACAATTTTTTTTTTATTATCAAGGCCATAGCTATTTAAACAACAAGATATTAAGGATTTAAATATTTCATTTTATGTATAATAATTACATAACTGACAAATGATGTTCTCTTGTTACCCTTTGTTCTACAACATTGAAAAAGAGTTGCTTTTGAAACATAAAAAAAGCATATTGTGCACTGAGAATAAAGAAAGATTCTACAATAATAAAATGAAGGCTAAATAACATTTGTACAGAGGTTTTCTTTTATTTTATTTTAGAGACTATCAACTAGAAAATATACCTAACAAAAAGACAATTCTTTCTTTTTTTTTAATAAAACAAATTTAATAGAAATACATTTAAAATGTTAACAATTGTGCACACAAACGTTTTCACCATCCTGTTTCTAGCTTGTAAAAAGTAAAAACTACATCAATAAAGATTTGTGAAGAGCCAAACAGGTTGGTATCACCTGTTCCTACTTTGACACACTTCTTGCACTGTGGTGTTTGGGAAAGACTCAACCTTAATAACATCCCAAAAAGAATATTGGGTAGCTTCCAAAGGAAGAAAAAATAGGAATCTCTTATATGATTGTAGTGTCTCCATAAAATCTGTAGATGTCACTGCAGGAAAATACAGCAAATCTTTTGAGCAGCAGAGCTGAAACCAAGGGCTACTACGGGCCTCTTAGTGCATCAGGAAGTCCACTGGATTGTGAAGGTCTTTGTCATGGGCAAGGCCAGGCTGGCCACTGTCAAAACCTAAAAGATATGAAACAAACGTGATGTAAATACACAAATAAATCCAGAAAACTGAAAAAAAGCTTCTTTAAACAATTCAATGCCAAAACTTTGACACTAAATACTTTGTGCAAAATATTCAAATAGCAATAAACAAATGTCAAAATGATGGATTTTTTTAAAATATAAAGTCAACACTAAGATATTGTTAACAGTGAATTAATGTGTCAAAAGGTGTGCATAAAAATGTGGCCAATAATTGATACAGTGTTGATTATATTGTGGGAAAGGTTAAAGCTGAGACAAAATCGTACTTTAGTGTCAGCTTGATATGCAAAATCATGGACTTTTTTGCCATTTGCCAAAACATAAAGAGGTGGTGACGGGACCCCGAACACTTGGACACCCCCCAGCACCAGACTGTCTAGGGCCCCATTCAGCTTTAGGGGTTCACTAAAAATCTGGAACTGAAGAAAATGCAGAATTAGATTGAACTTAAACACTAACTTTTTTCCAAAAAAAACCATCAGGAAAATGTTTTCCCCTTCCTACTTGTGCCGCTGTGAAGATGATATAACTGTAATTTTGCATTTCAAAAGTGTCAAGACTCTCCCCGTCATCCCAGAACAAGTCACCGCGAGCGGAACCGTCCGCTGACAGAGCAGCTGTCAGGAAGAAAGGCTTTCGGCGAGAGGCTGCAGTTGTCAAAGCAGGCTCCTTCATAAGGTAGAGACGAAAGAGAAATTTTTAAAAAAGTTCTATAATATTTCAAAAAGCTCAAACTTCAAGGCTTGAAGTGGAATTTCTTGTAATCAAAACAACATTTGATCATGCACACCCTGTCAAAACTCCAAATAAATCGCAATCTTTTGTAAATACGGTCTTAAGATTAGCTTTGACTTTATGAACTCATTTGCAGCAAAAACATCTAAAACAATCATAAACTCCTTCATAGCAAAATTAAAAACAACATTTGGTTCAACTATTCGAATTACAACCAATTTTTAAACAGATTGCGTTCCTTTTAGATCAGAAACCCACCTGTTGGGGTATGATGTGTCCCTGCCTCACATGAACGTTGATTGTGTCAAGTGGGGCTGGAAAGAGAAAGAACTGACCCTTACTGTAGAAGGCCTGACCCTTAAAAGAGCAAAAAAAAAAAAAGAGAGACGACTATGAGAAAGAATTTCATTTGATTCAAAAACAACCGGTTTTTGCCACCAAAAACGTGCACTTGCATTGTGCAAGCTGTACCAAGTGCCAAGTGGCAGGTAGGCTTTGACTTTTACTGCTCCTTGCTTCAAAAGCGGGCTGATGAGAAGTGAACTCCCCCACAGGAATTGTTGGTCTATGCTCTTACAGTTGGGGTCAGTGGGAAACCTGTGTAGCACAACATAAATGGGCTGAGATTCAGCAGTAAAAACAAGAAAACTGCTACTGAACAGAGTGGGGAAGAAGAAAACGTACTCCATGAAGAGAGGTCGGGCAACTGTGGCTGCTGAGGTGTGAGCATGATGGAACAGAGTGTAAAGAAAGGGAAGAAGAGAGTAGCGAAGATTCACAGCACTTCTCATAGCTGCCTGAGCCCTCTGCCCGAATACATACGGCTCCTGAGGCTGATGAACAAACCAGTCAAAACATAAAAAACAAGAAAAGCCAGAGTTATATCTTTTTTAAAATACACAAAACGAATCGATAGCTCATAATAAATGCACTTAAAGTTGAAAAATCTGTTAACATAGTTTTTTTTTTAAAACATGCATTAAAATGTAAATAATTTAAAGATACAGGACTTATTATCCATTTCAAAGGTTGTGTGTGTCTCACTGCATTAGGTTTGTCATTGTGGTTTCTCATGAATGGGTAGAAGGCTCCGAGCTGCATCCATCTCACGCACAACTCCTCTGTGGTGTTCCCTCCAAAGCCACAGATGTCTGCGCCCACCAGAGGCACTCCGAACAGGCTAAACTGCAGCACGGCTGGGAGCAGAAAACCTGCCCTTTAAAAGCTACTGAGACCACTGCCTGAAAAGTCTGCATTGCCTTTTCAAGCATATTTCTTCATACATTTCTGATACTAGAGTGCTCATTTTTCAGTTGAACTACCAGGGATGGAGAATCCAAGTTGCTCCCAGTCACTTCTAACGTCCCCTGTCCACACAGCAGAAAATCGTCCACTGCCAGGAAAGGAGGAGCGAGACAGGACAAAGGGTCTCTTCCCCTGAATCTTCTTGAGAGCACTGAAGGTGGCAGCATTTAAATAAAGTGAATGTTAGGATCCTCAGATTAAAGTCTACTAAAGGTGGAATAATTTAACACACCAACAGTGTTCTACTTTTGAAAAATTAAATGAATACGTTTCCAAATTGGAGCAAATCTAAAGACACTTTTGTTTTACACTAAACATGCAGCTGCTTAAGATAATCTTTTGCAAAAATATATAATTTTACAAACTTCTCTGAATTACACTCCACTAACTTTCCTATTGCGAAGCACAATTCGGTTATTTACTGCTCATTATTTGATGGTCTAACCCAGGGGTCTGCACCCTTTAACACTAAAAGAGCCATTTGGTCCAGTTTCTTAACAACTAGAACCCAGCGAGAGCCCATTTTATCCCATTATAACCTTTTAGAGAACTTTATTCATGTTTATGTGGCCATTTAGCTGTTTCTTTATAAAGAGTAGCTTTCAAATATTTACAATGACTTAAGTTAAAAAGTGTTTTATTTTTCTATAAATTAAAACTTTACCTTCTTTACCAACAACACAAACAACTTCCTTTCAAAATAAAACATCCTGTGTCAAATCAGATGACCTGCTGCAGCAGATTGACTTGATATAAAAATCCAAGAAAACCAAGTCAAACAAGACATTTTCTGTCATTATGACAACTAGGTGCTACTGTGCAGCATATATTAGAATGTGCTTAAACTCATTTCATTTTTATTCAAATTATTTGCATTTTTTTTCAAAGCCAAAGAGCCATAACGGAGGGATAAAAGAGCCACATGTGACTCCGTAGCATCAGGCTGCAGACCCCTAGTCTAACCTGTGTGTGGCATAAGCTTCAGTCAGTCCATAGAGATTGTGTAGGTTGTAGTGCGTGGAAAGCTTCTGCTGAGCCGACATGCAAAGAGTTCCTGAGTTCAGCTGACCTCCAACCACTCCTGTTTGAGCAACAAGAAACAGTTAATTATGTTTATGTGTTTATATTGGGGTTCCACACGAAATTAGTGAACCTACTGGGTGTGTAAGGCGGTCTCTCGAGGTCACTGTCAGGACAGCCCTCCACTGACCCTTGAACGAAACTGGCTGGTTCATTCATATCCTGTGTGAGAGTAACAAATAAAATGATTTTAAATCATCTTTATAATAGCTACTTAAACTTTAAATATATATATATATTTTAAATTTTCACATACATTTTCAAAATTAATCATTATTTTTTGTGGGTGTCTGTGCAAACTCACAATCCACAGACCATCAACAGGCACTTCAGAATAAAAGCCTCTAATACAGTCCTCCCACCATTTTCTGGTTTCCATGTTGGTGAAGTCAGGAAAAGCAGTTTGGCCAGGCCAAACCTGCGGGCACAGTCTGGTTTAATGAATAACAGCTAATGGAATTTAAGTGTAAAACTCAAATATAAATCTGTGGTACAAACCTTTCCAATCAGAATGTGTCCTGTCATATTTTTAATAAAGACGTCTCGTTTTACTCCGTCTTCAAAGGGAGGGTAGGTGCCGGGGGGGCTGGTGCTGCTGATCCCTGGGTCCTGAGAAATATTGCAGCCATTTTAGTCACACACCAAGATATTTTTGCTGCCATCTACTGGACAGATGCTCATTTTTTATTATCATTTGCCCAAAGTGGAAAACTGTAAATGAATAAAATATTTTTTACTGTCATTTTTGTTGAAAGTAATAAAGGAAAAAAAGAAGCCATGACTAAGATTTATATTGAAGTCACACAAAAATCCCACACCAGTATAAGGATGTACTTCATCCCTCTGCCATGAAACTCTTCCACCATTTTTGGCAGGTCTCCAAATCGCCTGGGGTCAAAGGTGAAGACCTTTCGTTCATGTGCATAATCCAGGTCATTCCACTGCACATCCTTATAATGAGAAAAAGGAATATATTTTAAACAAACTACTTTTAGATAAGATATGGAATTGCATCTTTGAAAACACATTTAAAGTATCTTGATTAACTTGGTACAAATATGTTAAGAAAAAATGGTTATTGTTAGTATTTTTGATCACAATTAGGAATTTTAATATAACCTTTTTAATATGTTTTCTTTAAATATATTACTATTGAGAGCCTTGATTTGTTTCCCCTTTAATTAAATAACTACATCCTGCAATCATTACCATAGGAAAATTGGCATCGTGCATATGCTGTCCAACACTCCGTGTAGCATTAGAGGTGGTGTAACCCCAGCGACAGAGATGAAAGCCAAGTGACCAATAGGGCGGCATCATGGGGTATCCTACAAGAAGATCAAATTAAACCATGTCAACATCTGGGTTTGTACAACATTTCCATGTAAAATGTGTTGTTGCTTTTTTTATATGTTTCGATTTAAGCTGCAGAATGTACTAGTAAAGACATACCAATAACTTGGAGGTACTGCCTTATAACACTTTGGGGGTCAGGACCCATAAAGACGTACAGATCCAGGATTCCACCAGTGGATATCCAGGTGAGAGCTGGAGTTGGCTGGAGAATCACTTCTGCAGATATGAGATTAGAGTAGATCAGTGGTAACCCGTTTATGAATTAAATGTAAGATTATCGGCGTGAGTGCACAAAGATATTCATTCAGTACACATAAAATTTGGTATCTGGACATTTCTATAGGCTTCTGTTAAATTATGAAGTCAATTTTGGCTAATATTAAAAAAATAAGGGAAGCTACTTTAAGTAAATATAATTCTGTGTCAAGGTTCTTTTATTTTATTTTCTTCAATGAAAAGAGCAAACCCATTTAGGCCTATACATGAGAGTAATAGTAGTTTGTCTAACTGAGATTTCTGATATTTCTAGAAATGTTGCTGTCCGCTGTAAAAATGTGTTTGCAGTAAGAGGGAAAATGTACCAATCGCATTGCTGTTCAAAAGAAAAACTCCATGAGCTAAACCATCCTCCTCCTGCACCATGTAAAATGGATGGGAGCCATACAAGTTAGCATCTGCCTGTCGAGAAACGGAGTAAGCAAATTTCCACAACAGACACATCAGAAAATTAACAACAAACATGAAAGAATCTAGTTTAGAGACATCAAGTGGATTTATTTTCATAGTCTTACATGAGGTGCCATGTCTCTGTTCCAGAGAGTCAGAGACGTCCAGTTCAAGTCTAGGACCAGAGAGGTATAATGCTCCCCAAGGCCAGACACAAATGAAGAGGACAATGTGGTGGACATCTGCAGGTACTGGTCAGCAAACAGCAGAGGAGCAACTGTGGTGTTCAGACTGGACAAAAAAGAACAAGCACACAATGCACTAAGAAAATAGAGTTTAAACAATGTGACTAATCATTGGAAATGAAGCCAAAATTACTGGTAAAAAAAGAGTGATAAACTTTTAAAGTTTCACTCCAATCATCTTTTGATCTATTGTAAAAGCGTTCCCAGTGACCTTTTAATTATTATGCAGTTTTTAGCCAAAATTTTTTAAAATCCCGTGCCGTTTTCTAGGTCATAGTTTCTGCAGAGCGGTAGTAGTTCATCAGAAATTTGTTGAGTTGTGAGCAGGACGTTTGGCGCGAAGCAACCCCAACCCCACTTCTTATTACCCATCTGTTTACGGACAGTCCCACTAGCTTACAGCCCCTCACCTCTGCAACAAAAATGGTGAGTAATATTCGTCTGCTCCTGAATCACAAAAATTTGACTAAATGAATGCTCAGAAATGTAATTTTAAAATTAATTTTATTTTTATATGTCCTCCATCATAAGAAAAATGCCAAAAAAACACACAGAAAAAACATTTTTGTTAGAGTAGGTCTTTAATTACCCATAAAAAGGACTTTATTATAAGAAACAAAACAAACTTACATCACTCTTCTATTAGTTGCGCGTCGCACTATGAAACCAAATGGTTCAGGCTGAAACTCGGTGGTATAGAGGGCATCCTGAGCATCAGCTTTGGTATGAGAAACTCCTTCTGGAAGTGGAACTTCGTACCTTTGAGCGGAGGGGTCCTTTATCTTTGTAGAAAAGTTAAATTAGTGCAAAAAGAAATAAATAAACATATGGACGTAATTAAGTTTTAAAACTCAATGCAAATAAGTCACTTAAATGTTCGGAATTTAAATGACTAAATACTTAAATTAAACATTTGAATTGTGCAAAAAGTGTCAAAATTTTCATTACTTTCTTCACGACAGACAGTAAGGTTTTGTCTTATGTACTCACAGTGAGATGTAAGCACTCTGCAGACTCGTCTTCCATCACCTCAAGTGTCAGGGTGGAAATTTCCTTAGTAAGAAATGAGGGTTTGGTTCTTGTTAGGGTTGCAGTTTCACCATGTGCGCTGGGGGAGAATGGACCCATTTTATATCCAGGATACAAGCGGGGGTAGAAGCACCAAGGGGCTCCATCAGGGTAGGGCAGAGGGGAGAAGCAGCACCCTCTGTCCTCACACTCCCCCTGACTCAGCAGCCTGTCCCGGCCACAGTCAAACCGACTCTCTGGGTCAATGGTGCATTCGCGTTCTGTGGGAAATCCGGATGTACACCAGCTGGCTCGGTGGATGCTGCTCTTTGACGTATTCTGTCCTTTTGGTTCGTTGTATCTGTTAATAACTGATCTGACAAGTGGAAATTCATTGTTGGAGAAGTGGGTGAAGCTGTAAAACAAAAGAAACAAAGGAAAGGCAACGAGCAGAGCTGCAGTTAAATTGGACAATCGGTCCATCCTATTTTGCCATGTCAAATGAAGTGTAGAAATCTTTGCTGAAGCCTTTAATGTGACTCATTCAGCATCACCGAATTTTTCCACTTCTGTCGGACCTACTAGCCGTTCTATTATTGGTCCAGCATTAGGGAAATCACGTTTTTTTTCGTCAAAGAAAACCGGTAATAATGTGGTAACTTTTACACGAACGACTTTGCTAGCTGCTAACATGCTAACATAAACAGTAAGGCAAGCATACTAGGTCAAAATTGTTTTCAACAAACCAGTCTCAAGATTTTAAAAAAGGCTGGATATGTTTACACTAGAGGAGTAACAATTCATTTTCAACTGATTCTATTCATATCATAATTAGTAGTTGCTGATATAATTCATAGTCAATATTGATTCATCTTGAACGATCCGACTCACTGACCTATAATCAATCCAGGAGATCTTTAGCCAGAAGAATTCAACCAGGGTGACTCAGACATACCTGGATAGTGAGCAGTGCAGGTGAAGTTTTCAAGATTCCTGGATTTTCTTGCAAGAAAATCAAGTGTAAATCAAATGTTTACAAACAAAGAAGTAAACAAGAATCATTGTCAAATCCATTCACACTTTAGTTTCATTAAAAAGTGGGTGTTGCTTAAATTTACTTTTTTTTAATAGCTTTATGACAAACATCTTTTAAATATGGAAAAAAATTGCACATTCTTATATTTTATATATTTAAAGGCTACCCATTAAAAAAACTTTTGCACTGACTGTAAATGACAACATATTTGATTTGTCTACTTCTTTCAATGTTCAAGATGACTGTATAAATAAATACTCTTTTACATTTAATAATGCACCCCTTCCCAGAGTTTATCTCTAGACTAGTGACAGACCTAATAACAAATTTAATTCTATTTTCATTTAATAGATTTACCCTTTAATAGAAGATTAACCCTTTCCAGACAAGTCTATTGCATCTTTAAAACTTGATGCAACACCTCGTTTGTAGTAAAGTAATTACTAGACAAACTTTAGATTTCAAACATTTTAGTACTAATGGTAAAATTCATTTGGCCCTGAGATGGTTAAATGACCAAGAGACCAATCTTAAAACTGATGGAACTGAGCTGCTGCACTACCCAGATTGCTTTGCACATTGTGGAAGGCCAGCCTTGTCAGTTTTTTTTTTTTTTTTTTTTTTGATGAAGTGACCAGAAGCTCTGCCTGATAAACATTATTCAATGGAAGTAGTATGGGAGGACAAAAAACAATGTTAAACTTGTAACCATTTTATAAAATAGATCAATCAAAACACAAAGTATGAATTAAAAAAAGAAAATATAATTTAATGTGCAATTCATTAACTTCACTTTGACACTTTTTAAAAGTCATTATACAAGAGCATTTTGTGGCTTCACTTTTAACTTGTTTGACATAAACATGATTTAATTGTTTGACGTATTCAGATGCCACAACGAACACCCTTTGGAACAGTCCACTCTTATCAAGTCAGCTTGACGGATATGATTTAAACATGAGAAAATAGTCTAGCAGCATAAACTGGAATCAAGCACATTTAGCATAGTCTAGTTTAAAGAGCCGTACCCAAAAAGCACAAAGATACTTTATTTAAAAAAAAGAAAAGAAAAAAAAAGGCACAATGGCCACATTAAAAGATTTCTGATCCACATGTGGAATCAGTTCATAGAAAACTATACATACAGTATCTGTGCAGGAAATAGAATCACTGAGAAATGCACAACATTGCACAATAAAACCACCCCATGTTTTAAACAGTATAAAAGACACTGTTGAAAGTAGAGATTCTTTTTGCACAAACACCTCTTTGACACCAAACAAATGAGATACAAAATATTTCTTTTCTCAGTTCAGCTAAAACGTCAAACAACACCCTGTTGGTTGTGCGACTTTTTGCAAACAACTGGACAGACTTGTGCTGGGAATCCTTTTGACAGGGGTCAGCAGAAGGCACTTTATTCAGCCGCTGCACCTGGCAGTGGATTCCAGGCACTGCAGGCCCAGTCCCCACCAGCTCGCAGCACAGCAGCCGACTCCTACAAGTGTTCTACTCTTCAAAGGCTACGCCTCTTTCTGTACCATGTCCACTCAGGTGTAGATTAGTTCAAGGGTTCATGCCCAACAGCAGGAGTCAGCCAGTGTTAGCTTGCACAGCTGTCTCGGTTCTTTTTACCTGAGCGGAACTGTAGGCGGTTCTGAGGCAAAGGTTGGGTTCACCATTTGATGGTGCAAGTTTGTCTCTGTTGGCTGTGTCAGCTCTAGCAGCTGCACCGCCTGAACTGGAGGTTGTGTTGAAAGATGCTCATCTGGTGATGAAAGCAGTGATTCAGAGGCTGTTGTCTGACATACGGGATCAGGTGTTGATGAAAGTGAAGGCTCCTGAGCTTGTAACAAAGGTAGTAAAGTGTGGGTTGGCAGGTGCAGAGAGCATGGCTCATTTTGTAGTTGTGATGCATGATGGGAGTCATGGTGTAAACCCTGGTTTTGAGTTTTAAAATGCTGCTCCACAGTGGAGTAGTAAGGCAGGAATGGCCTCTCTGAAGCACAGGTCCGCATGGCCAAGTAGGTGTGCATGAGCAAGTGTGGAAAACGAGACGTGAAATAAGAGACAAAATCATCTGGGATGGAGCCCAGGGTCTCCTGTACCTCTGCAGGCAATTCTCTGTAATGGTGTTTCTGCAGGAAAAAAGTCAGAGATTAAGCCGATCAAAGAGAACAGTTTTAGTAACGATAATAAAGAACAACTCTCCCACCTTGTTTCTCATTGCACGCAGCAGGTCTCTGACCGAGCCCCCCTTATAGGAACGGAATTTTCGAAGATCTGATAAAAAAAAAAAAAAAACATGAAAAAACATGAAAACTTGTAATAAATACATAGCTAGTTTAGTAAGTGGATGATACCATGAACGGGAAATAGTGAACCAATTTATTTCTCATTAGTATTTTCCAGAGACGCTCAGTATTCAGTGGGACTGTGAATATACATCAAGGTTTATAAAAACCCAATATATAGAGATATTTTTTAACAATAAGACGAGTCAGAAGATTTTCATTTAAAGAGATGTAAACGTTTCTGTTTGGCTCATACCTGTCTGCAGTGGCACAGTGATATGCTCCCTCCAATCACCTTTTACAACAGCCCTCCCCCCTCTCTCCAGCTGCCTCACGATTGGTCCATCCAGAGGTTCCTTTTCGATTCTGTCACTCACATCCTGAAGACAAACAACTGGAAAATCAGCTAGAAGGCGAATCGCAATGGGAACCTCAAATGTGATATTGCAGTTAAGCGGAAGAAGTGTCAGAACTGTGACCAACCTGAAAGAACTGCAGCTCTTTTTCCAGACTCCAGAAGAATGGGTGTTTAAGAACACTTTCCGCAGAAGGTCTCTTGTGGGGATCCATACTCAGCATCTGTTCTATCAGGTTTCTGGCAACAATTTCCTCTGATAATTGCACAAACATGAAGCTTTTTAAAAATCACATTGTAAAAAGTGTGATTTTAATGATCTGACATGTTCTAACTAGTAAAAACTGATTTAGATCATATTATTGTTTTAAACAACAGATAATTGTATTTGCAATCGATTTGATTACAATTACTAGCACACGGCTTAATTTAAATTATGTTTTTAATTTTCTTACAGAACCCAATTTTATTTAATAATAAAATACTGTTTTCACATACGTGGAGACATCAACTGAACAAATGTTAAACTTTCATTACGAGAATCATCATTTCTTACATTTGGAAATGGTTTATTTTCAAGCAATCAAAGCAAAATGAAATAAAAACAAGCAAAAATATATCAAACATAGGATAATTAGTCATAAAATTAATTTAAAAACTAACTGCAAGACTATTAAATTGTTTTTTCTTTTCATTTTACAAAAACAAAAAAAGAATCTTTTCGTTTCATAGATTAAATGAATCAATATCAATTCCTTTAAGCAAAAATTGAACTTGAATAATGAATTTGTGTTAAACCCAACTTCAGAACAATTATGCAAGCTGCTTTGGATAAAAACACCTACTAAATAGCTAAATGTAATTTTCATTAAAAATGTAACATCTCTACAGCTGATCCAGCTTTCCTCTCACCGTGTTTGTCACTTTGAAGGTGGTCGATGCTGTAAGCTCCTAGCAGTATGTTAGCTTGTCTCTGCAGAGATTTGCCAAATGGATGGCTTCCTTGGGACACCACATAGTAGAAGACACAGCCAGCAGAGAAGATATCAACAGCGTAAGTCTAAAGGAAACAAGACAAAAGCATGGAAAGGGCATGTTTAAAACTCAGCCAGCTGCAGTTTTTTTAATTACATTGAAAAGCACAGTAAAAAAGCTGCTGCAACAACAACTTACAGGGTTGTGTATGCAATCCTCACTGAGAACTTCTGGGGCAATCCAGCCCTCAGTCCCTGGAACCCCAGACCTCCTGCTGAAACTGTGGCGTCCCACTGCCAGCTTCTTGCACAAACCAAAGTCTGAGATCATAGCCCGAACCCTGCCATGCGCGTTGGGCATGGACACTAAAATATTGTGGGGTTTTAGGTCTCTGTGAACTAATGGAAGACAACGGGGACAAGAGAAGTATGGAATACAACTTTGTAAGGTTAAACAAAAAATAAATTGGTGATGTATTTGTTTTTTTGTGATACACACCAATGTTGAGAGAATGTAAATGAGCCAGTCCTGACATGGTCTGTTGCAGAACCATGACAGGCTCGAGTCCATGACGGTTAAAATCTTTTCTCTCCACATACTACAAGAAATAATAAAGTTCTTTTATTTTTGACTTTGCAAACAAAATATAATTTCCATAAATTTTTTTTAAATACGCAGTAGATCACCTCCTGAAGAGTGGCAGCGCAAAGCTCGATAGCGATGTACTGGAACTGACGGTCTCTCTCGGTGCAGAAGTAACGGATGACATTTGGGTGCTCGTCAGATTCCCTCAGTAGCTGAACCTCTCGATCTGC
The DNA here is from genome assembly GCA_014656515.1 of Oryzias celebensis. NCBI lineage: Eukaryota > Metazoa > Chordata > Actinopteri > Beloniformes > Adrianichthyidae > Oryzias > Oryzias celebensis. The sequence continues at coordinate 11,592,630 of BNCR01000008.1, read as the reverse complement.
AAAGCTGAAGCATTCTGGGAGAATCCTCTTGACTGCCACTGGGCGGTTGTCAAACTGACCCCTTATGGAGCAAAATAAAAATGCAGTTTTAAAATTGGGAAGCATTTCTGTAGTATTAAATATTGATAATGATCAGCTTACTTGTACACAATAGTCCCTTCAGCTCCGTGCCCTAATACTTGTTTTGGGTGGAAGGTTATGTTGCCCACTCTGACAATGGTGGTATCATCTTCTAAAAGAACGCATTTCAGAAACAATTTCAAAAAGTGGAAAGATGAAGAGCATGTTTTTCTGTAATCATTTTAGTATTCTTTACCTCCATCTTCAGTCTCATTAGTTGAGGTCCCCAGCTCCGAAACAGACAAATTGGAGTGATTGGATGCGCGCGGGGTGATGTTGGGGCTGCTGTTGTCAGAGCAGTCAGACCTGGTGCGGGCCACATCTAGGTAGTCACCGTCAGGAGTCGCGTCTGCTGCGGAGAAGGGCTGCTGCCGCTGGAGCAGCTCCAGCCTCTCCTCCATCTGCCTCTGGAACTCCTGGTGCTGCAGCTGCTGCTGCCTGTGAACGCTCTGAGATACAAGAGGATAATGTAGTTAGAGATCCAGAAATGTCACCTGCAAATAACTTGAAAAAAGTGTTTTATCTGTGAATTTCCTTTGGTTATTTTTCACTTTATATCCATTCACAGACTTTGGGACTTACTTTGGGGTATATGATGATAAAGGCCACCCAGCCAGCAAAAAGGAAAGTAGAGAAGATGACGGTGGCCATGTCTTTGAGCATCGAGTCCACCGGGGCTTCAGGACGGATGGTGCGACCGCTGATCCCAGGCTCTTGAATTGATGTTTTTGGTAGTGCTGAAGGAGAACCATCATCCATACCGCTGTCATTGACCTTCTGAAAAGTTTAGCAAGAAAGTAAATAAAAATCTGCTGCAGATGTTTGGACAAAGCACTACAAAGTACTCATAAATTATGTGTTACACACAGACACAGACCTCTTCTACTTTCTTGTCTGTAGTGGGTGGGATGACATTTCCTTGATTGCGAGTAAAACTATTAGGGAACTCCAGGTTTTTATTCTGAGCCTCTGGTGGAGTCTCGTGATGACCTGAGGAGCAAGAGAAAAGTTTTCCTGTTAGCACACAGTCCCTTTTGTTGTGTTAGTTTGTTTTAACAATTTTTTTAAAAATACATTATTACCATGTTACATACAAGACAAACAGTCAACTGTTTGGTCAAAATATCATGTTTCATGTCGAACAGCAGAGGGCAGTCTGAGCACAGCTAGGCTTGACTTTACAATGTGGTTAAAAAGAAGAAACAGTGAAAGATCAAGACAGAAACGCCTCTTTATGTGAGTAAACACTGCCAAACCACAAAGTGCACAAATTTGAGACTCTGCATTTTTCTTTATAGTATGAAACAAAGGAAATGAAGTGGTCAGATCTAGTCTGTCTGCTGTAGCAGAGTTTTGTTTTACCTATGAGAAGTAGGTAGTTTCTCATGTAATTGATCCGATTTCGCTCTCGAAGGGCAGCGTTGAATTTTACACTGGTGCTGGGTGTTATGACACACTCTTTGTCCTCTTCTATCTCCTGGCTATCAGGGCCTTCCAGCAGGGGAAACGTGCTGCCACGTGGCTGAATGAACATGTGCACACACACAGGAAAACACAATCTGCTATCAGACACTTTCCTAAGCACATATTCTCAAACAGTGTTTAGAGTTAGAAAAGCAATGCATGTCAGGTAATAGTTATGTAATAGGACTGCTTCACTTTGATGAAAATAGTTTTTTCATTGTTTGAACAGGAAGGATTTTGAGCACAGGTTAAAAATGTACTCCTAACAGTTAAATGTACTTTGTAATTTTAAGAAAAGTATGAAAATAAAACATACTGGTAAGAGATACAGTTTTTTCAAATGTTTTCAGAAAAAACTGAATATTAACTGCATTGAAGAAGATTATATGTTCAAAAAAATTTGATCTTGAGATTAAATCAAACTAAGGAATTATTAACTCTTTTTAAAACTGTGTAAAGAAAAAAAAAAAAAAGAAAGAGCCATTTTCTGTTGTTTACTTAAAAATATCTGCGTAACATAGGAGGGTGCAGGTTGTTCTTCAAGGACCCTTTTTGTGAAGGAAAAGGACTCGGGCGTCCCAGACCTCCCCCTGAATGCTTCCATAGAGATCAAGCCTGAAAAGGTTCTCCCTCTGTCTAAAGTGCTCTCACGACGTTTGTTTTTAGAGTCCACTTGTGATCTGATCAGTCCAAACACATTTTCAGGGAAAAAAAATGTCTGAATGGAGCCTAACAACACTAAACCCCTGTGTGACTCGATGTGAAGAAAACTAAGACACAATAAAACAGTACAAATGCACAAAGACTTACAGAAAATTTACAAAAAAACCTTAAACACGAGAGAAATAGGTCATATTAGCTTTTACAAATGCAGCTGAAGGGTCTGCTTTGGCCTCATGTATTTCATTTAAAGGTCAAAACGTTGCTTAAATAAAGATGTATATTCCAATTGTGCTCACCACCACTGTAACTCCATCGTGCACCAAAGACGGAGATGCGTATAGGCTTGTGGAGTATTTGCCCACATACAAAGTGGCCCTGGGAAAAAGAAAATAAAACTTCGTCAAACACTGACTGACAAGAGGATAGTGTTGAAAAAAAAAAAAAGAAAACAGACACAACTTTCAGAGGGCTTAGTACTGAAAGTCCTGTTTGCACTGCTACACCAGCAGAGGAAGATGTAATTAAAAACATGCAGGAGGTGCTGCAGTGTGAAACCACGACTGAAACTAAACTCCTAGTTTAACACTTGAGACTAATATTTCATAATTTCTTTAGCATAAAGGACATAAATTATTGTTTTTAAACAGTAAAACTTAATCTCCAAGCACCAAATATTACCATGTTTGGAATACAAACTTTGTAATACATTTGTCATTGTCATGAAATGAAGGAATTTCAACAACCAAGTCAAGTTGCACAAAAGTCTAACTTACATAAATTTATTCTTGGGCTTATTCTCCTTTGGAAAGGGATATTTCCAACGGGTGATGCGGCCAACCTCTCCAGACATGAAGGTGAGGTAACGCAGGGTCTCCACAGCAACATTAGTGTGGGGAACCTTCCGGAGGCCCTCACGCTGCCAGATGTAAATGGCCACCACCGGGGAGTTGTAGTTCTGCACCCACTGAACATCTCCGGTTTCGCTGTCCACAGTAACCACGAGGCCGTCCCCGTTGGAAACAAAATGAGCCATTTCTGGAGGACCAACAATTAAACAAGTCATCTTAAAAAAACAAAACAGATTAGAATCAGACAATAAATGGGTGGATTGAGATTCTTACTGTATTTGGTATCGTCATCAGGAAGGGTGGAGGCGTAATCGGAATAAGTGGCGTTCCACCGCAGCTCTCTGCTCTTGGTGTCATACATGGTGATGGTATATTCTTAACATAAACATGATCACAACAGAAGGTAAAAATACTATGATTTTTTAAATTTATTTTAAAACATGTCAAAACATGTAAAGATAACATCATATAAGACTGTAAGTGATTTATTGATGTAAACAGCTTTTACTGCTTCAGAATTTACAGCATTTCTTCTGTTGTAGCTCCAAGTTCGCCGCTTTATTCACATCCCAACGTCAGGCACAATCAATACAGCTGTGTTAAGCTTGAAGATTAGATAAACTCACACAAGAGACCACCAGGAGCTAAATAAAGACTTACTAAAAGTCAAGGGATGACACATGACAAGGGAAACAAGTATAATAAAATGAGCAAGTGAAAAAGCTGACTGTGCTGCCGCGGTTTGTGTTTACCTGTACGGCCCAGATAAAGAAGAGATGAGGAGGGACAGAGCATCTCAGCAAAGGAGGATGTCAGAGTCTGCTGTTTTTCACCAGTTAACAGGTCCACCACATACCACAAGTCTTGCTTTTTCCCTGTAACGAGCACAGCAACAAACACTGAAACTTGAATCTATTCTATAACTAAAGCTGCAGTTATTCCACCTCAGTCTCTGTTAAACAATCACTTCTTTATTAATAAAATACATATATTTTGTAGTCCATAATACACATAAGAAGGCACAACTATGATCTGAGAAGTCCCTTTTAAAACAGGATGTGGTGCATGTGAGACTTAAACTGAATACTTAAGTAAATCCCAACATTACAATTTTAAAAAGTGTCATTTATATCTGTTTTAGTTAAAAGAGAGGTCAAGTCAGGCAGATTTTGCTGTAGATTTCACTGTGTCTCTGCATTCGGTGGTGCAAATAGAAGGAAGCTTTCTATGTGAAAGAGGCAGGAAACATGACTATAGATACATGTAAGTTTAGTATGGCTAAAAGCTCGAAGGTTTACCTAAAAATATAAAAACCACAAATATGGTCAGAATCTTTAGAAAAACACAGGACAATTGGATTCTGATCATCCAGAATTGAAGCCACACAAAAAAATTGAAATAATTTTCCATAAAAACAAGATTTCTAGTGTATATCTAAGAGTTTGTGGAGGCAGCAGTCAGTTAAATGAAAACAAAATAAGCTCCACTGATAAAAGTAGGAGTTGCAAATGTCTTCTGCTTCCCTTCAAACAATGACACTGAAAAACTGTGGCAGATTTGGTTTTTCAGCACCAGTTGTAAATTCAACAGAGGGAGGTTGTGACCGTCCGATAACACCAACTAATTTGGGGAAGTTAAACAGACTGCAGATATACGTGGCTGCAAGTCGATGCATAGGCACTGACCTGTGGGTTTAACACACGATCAACACATCTTACCCATGTAAAGAACTCCATCTGAACTGCGACATGGAGATGCCTGCACTAACTCTGGAATGGTGAACGGCAGTTTCTAGAAAGCAAAAAAGAAAAGGTTAAATGAGATTTAACATACAACTCTAGTGCAGTAAAGCTGCAAACTCATAATAAAAATATGCAACTTTAAAAAAAAAAAATCTAACAGAACAGGAAATCTAGTGATGTGTTTAACTAGAAAAAAAAAAAAGATTGTAATGCTGATAAAGTAGTTTCCTCTTACTGTGAGGCCTTCGTTATTCTTTCCTCCTAAAGAGTACAAGCTGCCATCGTTGGGATCTGGCAGAAATGCTGGCCTGGAAAGAAAAACAGAAAAGACAAAGAAGAATTCTTAAGACTTGAAAAATGAGATCATGTTAGCAGTCACTGAGAGATAATGAAAATTAATTGAGCAGGTTAATCGCTGCACACAAAATAAACCAAAGTGTTGGTGCACTGGTGTGGAAATGTAATAAAGAGATACATACTCTGCGACATGTGTGGGGACCTGAAGAACTGGATCTGTACAGAGACAAAGGGAAACAAGATGCTAGTCTGGACTGACAAGAATATCATCAAACGTTAACAACGGCCAGTGGTTGCTGAGACAAAAAAGTGGCACGAAGGCTGTGACATTCGTTTGCAGGGGACACAAAGTTCAAGAGTGTGGATTTCCCAGTGGCTACTATGAAAGACAAACAGTTCAGTCAGTAAACATCTTTCTCTGAGTGTATCAAGCACAGAAACACAGAGAAGGATGTCAAAAATGTACAAAAAAAGTACAAAATTTGAACTTTTTGCTGAGACTCCCAGCTAAAAAAGCTCAAAATTGTGAAAGTTGTGAGTGATTCTTATATTTCCTCAAATTTTAAGTTGCCATATATGTTCCCAAAAAGATCTTTAAAAAAAAAAAAGGAAAAACACTAGGATCCTCAAGTCCTAAAAGAAAAAAAACAGTTAAACGTATGCCTTTTTTACATATCAACGGTCGTAACTTTCTTTAAGTTACTCCATCGTTGTTGTGTTGAGCAAAAGTTTACTTTAGGAGTCTTCTGTGGTTTACTACAGCCATCTTCCACCTGAAGATTCTGCTAAACAAGCCTCACAAGAGTGTGAACATACTGGGTGTGGAGTAGGTGGGGCTGCTGTGTGTAGGTGCCCAAAGGCACAGGGTTTAGGTGTGGGAGTTGTAAACAAAACGCATTCACTTTGTGTCATTGGACACTGCAGACACAACCCGTATTCTGTCCACTTTTTTTAAACCAATGTTAACCCTAGCAGGATGAAATCGAAATAAACATTTCTGATGCCAACAATAGGAAATGAGCACACAGAGGACAAGCTTGGGGGTGCTCTCAGCAGCGGTAAAGATAATAGCCGTATGTTCCCCTCTCATTACGTGGCTGCCTGGCTGAAACCCAATATCAGGTGTGAGCAAAGCCGGTACAGGACACTGAAAAATAAATTCAGTAGCTGCTGAGGGAAAGCAGATGATGTGGAGGTGGCTGCATCTGGCTTTGAATTTAGTTATTGGAGATCGTGTTGACCTGAGCGAGACTTACAGCATTAACCGTGTAAAGGCCTTGTGCGCACGTGATAAAACGAGGAAAAAAGCTTAACCGGGCCCACATTGACCTTGATTACAGCCTATTTTTGCCCATCTCTGTTAATGATTAGACTGCTTTCATGGCTAAGAGAGGCTTGCTCGGCTCTCTTTTCAAGCATGGTCTAAACAGGAATCCTAGAAAGTTCTAGCGGTCGATAATTATCTAAAAGCTTACAAATAGTCAAAACGAATCCATTGTTTCAGTATAAAAACAAAGCAGTCGTTCAAGTTATCTCCTCCTCTTACCTTCTTTCAACGTCCATTTGATAGAGCCCGATTTCTTGTTAACGGCATGCAAATTTCCATCCAAAGTGGAGACGAAGAGCAGACTTTCAGGGAGGGAAACTGTGCTGGTGCTGCAAACAGCCTGCAGAAACACAACAAGGGCACAAACCAAACGCTTCATTAAAACGGTTTCTGTTACAGGTCAGACATTAAACAGCAGACGTCCAAGCACCAGCTTTGGGTAAAGGCAAGATAGAACAAAACACTGAAAGCAAATCACAACTCCAGACGCCGTTATTAATAAAATGTTGAAATAATACACATAAATAACATCTAGCAGAAGATAATTTGACGTCTGACAAAGACTACTAATAATGACTGTCTGTCTGTTAACTGGATCAGGCATTTAGCTTTATGTTTTTTGTATTTTAGCCTGATGTTGGAGGGGAGAAGCCACTTTTTTAAAAGTCAATAAACTTTACATTTATATTTAATGACAGAAACATCAGCGGTTTCTGTTAGTGTGGACTTACAGACTTATAGTGTGGAATATAGTTATAGGCTGGATGCCAAGACTCTCAAAAGCCAAATTCTTGTTGGTATAATTGTGCAAAAGTCAAATCACAAATGCAAAACCAAGATGCTTGTGTTGGTCTGAAGGACATAAAGAGGACATTGGTCTTTTCTGGGTCCGATATGATGAGAAGGGTGTGAGAGAGGAGCTAGTGAAGGGCTTTTCAGAGTAGGTGCCCTTGGGGCAAGTAACCGGATAAGCTTTCAGAGCATTTTCAGTAAAAGCTGAAACAAGGGTTTTAGTGTGAAAAAAAAAGAAAAAAAGAACCAAGATAGAGGCTAAGCATACATCTATTTCCCTGCTGGAATCATGTCACTATGATAGCAGCACTTCAAAAATATTTTTTTATCATAGGTCCAATAACTGCTGCCATAAACTTCTGAACACCTAAAACAACAAAGAGGATTTTAGAATTAAAAATTACAATTATGTCAATAGATTGATGCAAGAAGAGTCTAAGCTGAGCTGCAACACTACAAAGTACAAATATGAAAATGTGCAACACAAAAAATAGCAACAAATTATAATATTTCAACATCATAAAAATGAAAAGCGCCCTCATCTCTTCACAGCGTTTCATCAAATGAAAGAGCATCACGAGAGGCTGGAAAGCTGCATTTTTTGGGCATATTTTTGGCTTATTAATAAAATGTCTATTGCATGTAATAAATAAATAAATATCTGAGATCAAATTAATTTTTATAAATACAGATTCATATTTGAAAATGACTTGCAAAAAGCAAAGTAAAAAACCCAATCCATTCTTTGCACAGATGAACAGTGGGCTGATGGGCCATATGGGTCCTCCTCTATCAAAAACCTTGAAAACACTCACACAAAAACACACACAAACATGGGAGTTGAGTGCATGTGATGGAAATTAAAGAAACCAAATCTGAGCAGCAGACAAATCGAATCTCTGACTGAGATAAAACAGGAGATATAAAATAAAACGGTGTGCTGGAAAAACACTGAAATAAGCTAAAGCAAATGATTCAGGGCCGTGACGTGGCAGAATTTACAGCCCTGTGTGCTCCATTGAACGCTCAGGGACTCTTGACAACATTACCATCTTGCAAGGATCAGTGGTCGTGCAGGGAGAGCCGTATTGTGGATGATCGCATTAAATTACAGAAAAATACCAAAGTCTCCACATTTTTTTTTTAAAATGCTTTATAAAAACCATTCATTATTCACTAGTAATGAAGACTTTGATAACATTTTATTTATTTATTTTAATTAATTTGAAATTTTCATTCAACTTAATTTAATTTAAGTATAGTAAGACACAAAATGCTGCAATTAGATCTGTATAAATGAGGTATGGGGAGCAATGCAAAAGGTTAATTCAAACATCCATAACATTTCCCCTTCACATGCCATCAGGGACAAATGCCAGGAAATACCAGACAGATATTTCTATTGTCAGAATTGACAAACTAAAGTACATTTGACCAAGAAACAAACCAAAGCAAGATATGAGAGTTTCACTCAGTTTGCAGAGACGTTACATCTGTTACATTTGCGTAAGGATCCCTGCTGTAGTACCACACGTGCTAGTCAAGCTTTGTGTCAATAGCATGCACCTGCAGCTGTTCCCAGTGGGCAATCAACTAGCACCCATCACATAAACGTACTGTAAAATAGCAACCCATCTGATTTTGAGCCCCTCAGAATCTCCAAAAAGGTTCTTGGTTTCAAACCCAAATTAATGTCCAAACATCTGCTCACTTTCCTTGTTTTGCATGCAGTCTGACATTTACCATATTGAATATGCTAAAGTATTAGATTTCATGAACATCTGTGTTCAAACTGTTTAGAATTAAAGTGTGACATGGTTTGTAACGCTTAAGACAAAACTGTCTCTGCATTCCTTCCCATTTCCTCATTTTGTCAATTGCTCAGAAACTGTATTGCATAACATTGAAGAGATTAGTCAAAGTTAAACTATGGATGTCGTATATCATCTTTATTATTTCCTTTTGCAAACAGGTCACACATTGCTTAAGGGCACACTGACAGCGACAATCATGCAACCACTGGCATCAAGTTTAAGGATCCCTTAAAGTTTGGAAAACCGAAATGAACGACAAGATAATTAAAGTAGGAAGCGTTACAATCAAGTGTAAAATGAGCACTTTTGAATGGCACATCCACCTGAAAACCCTCATCTGTTGCTTCAATGATAGTCTCAGAAGCACTTTTGATGGCACAAAGGAGGTCAAACAAGCTGTGATCCTTGACAACTGTAATCATTTTAGTGTTATATAAGATAATGACACTTTTTTAGGCATAAAAAAGCCAGCAAATGAAAGCACCAAATGTATGAAACAACTGCTCATCCTACAATCAGCAGTACTGTTTTACACTAGAAGAACCAAAAAGGGAAATGTCACAGGAAATCTTCTTAGTTATTAATAATAGCAACAAGACATACTCTTTTTATGGAACACAACTGTATCCCTACATTATTATTAGAAAATTTAACAGCGGCATAACAATAGGAATAGTTTTCTTTTTCCATTTAATAATGACATCTGCAAGTAAACCTAAGCAAGCATGTCTGCATGGTGCTGAAGCTGCAGTCAAGGCATTTCTAGTGGATAAAATAGCAACATTTTTACCAGCATAAATTAGAGAAAAAATACATTTTCTTTTGCATATTCAGTTGTACTAATGAAAACAGCAGGAAAAATTGAAATCTTTGAAAAGCAGCTGATACAAGTATCAAAATCAAGAACAGGTTGACAAAAACAGCCCAGTTGATGCAAGACTTTCAAAATAAGGGCGTAAAAAAGGTTATTTATAAGACCCTCTTCTGTCCTTCATAATCTTTCTGCCTGAATCTATAGTTAGCCTTCATTTATCACCCCCAACTCTACTCATACACTTACTAATAGGCTAAGAGAAGAACCTGAGACATGACAGGGATTATAAAGGTACTACTCTAATCTCTTCCTTTGCTTAAGCGTCTCACAAGTTTAACAGCATAGGGGTCCTGTTTCAGATCCTCCAAGAAAACAGAACAGGTTCAGCATTTAGACTTTAGGGTTTTTTGAGCCAGGCTTGTACTTATTTTTGCTTGTAGCTAGCAAAATCTGGACCCAATGTTTTTGTTGTTTTTGTCGTTTTTGTTGTTTTTTAGAGGATGGGGGTAATCCTGAGATTGATGCACTTTCGCTCAGAAAATAAACTTAGTGCAAGTGAATTGTGCTCCCAAATGACCTCACCTAATAATATTTAAAGTATTCTGTTATCTGGGGAAGATTGTAGCTCAGGATTTGTGAACTCAGAAATGACTGCTTTTAGCTAGCTAGCTTAACGAGCGGCTGTCAAACCCCACAGCACACGAGTTTATTTGAAGATATACGCAAACAAAATGTGTCAACGTTGGACATTCATCCCATAAGTGTAAACCTTGCTAATTTATACACTTACCGTCTGAGGCAGAAAAAAGTAGCAGAGCAGCGCTGTAAAGAGGCACACCACAGCCCGACTGTTCACCGTCCAGTCCATATTCTTTGGTCCCTAACCGTTGGTTAATCCGTGCGGCCGCTGACTACATAGAAAACGTGCTTTGGCTAACAACCAGCTGTTTCGAAATGTTGTCCCAACGCTGGAACGTTGGAGGTAACAGCTAGCAGCCGACGATTAAATGTTGCTTGTTTCTTCCTGAAATGAACACGGTGTGGGGGGTTGGACTTTGGGATTCATAACCACACGAGTAGGGGAGGCGGGACGAGAACTCCCTTCAACCAATGAACAGGCGACCTTTGACACGGAAGTGGTATAAATCAGTTCCGGGAGACATTTTCTTCCAACGCTAACCACGCGTTGGCAACGTGCTCGTCCAAATGTCGCTGCTTTTTTCCACCGATATTATTCCAATAATATCCGATATTTTATACAAGTTTGTTTTTTTTTGAAAAATATAAACATAAATTTAGAGGTTTTTTTTCTTCAAAGAGGTGAAAACAGCATGCTATTGAAAGAGGTAGGCCGCGGCGGCTTTGGAAAAGCAGAGGTATTTCATTTTTAAGAGTGACCTTCAAAATAACCATGAAGTTTTTTAAAACATATATTTGTATGAATGTCTTGGGTGTGTGTAGCATTTTTTCCCTCTTGGCCAGGACTCCTTTGGAAAAAGTGAATGAATCTTAATGGGACTCTGCTGGTTAAATATTGGTAAATAAATCATTTTTTTTATAATAAGTTTTCTTTAATAACCGGTTTGCACATTTTATATACTTGATGAATGATTGCATATAAAGCAAGCATTTCTATCGTTCATGTGTGATGATTTAAGTGCGTTAGACTTCTGACACAATAATGAAGTTAACATTTATTCTGACATGAACCATGCATCTTAATTAGGTTTTTCTTTTATTGATTGTATTTAAAGACAGCTAAATTCTTCTTTTTTATTTCTCCTTTTTCATGCAGAAACACCTTGGTTGGATTGCTAGCCCATCAAGGTAAGCCATCAAATTTGAACTTGGCTGTATTTTATTACATCTGACAATTTATTTTTTTTTTCAAGTTGAATAAATGACAGAAATAATAGGCGATTAGCAAAACACCTTCAATAAAGGATTAGTTCTGCAACTGGTGACCACAGACTTTCATGTTTCCTTGCTGATGTTTAGGTGATGTTTGAATGCACGCCAGCAGTACCATGAGATGGCGCCTACAACCCACACAAGTGGCCCAGGTAGTGCAGCTCATCCAGGACGGCTCATCAATGTGAACTGTGCCCAAAAGATCTGCTGTCTGTTGGCGTAGTGTTCATATGATCGAAGTGCTACCAGGAGGCAGGCCAGTACATCAGGAGACGTGGAGGAGGCTGTAGGAAGGCAACAACCCTGAATCAGGACCACCACCTCCCCCTTTGTGCAAGGAGAAACAGGACGAGCACTGCCAGAGCCCCGCAAAATGACCTCCAGCAGGCCACCAATGTGCACGTCTGTCCATGTTTTGAACATGTATTTTTAAAAAAAAATCTTTTCTCCTATCTTAGACCTTTTTAATAAAGGATTTTTTCCCCCCTAATCTTTTTTATAGCGCAACTTGAAATGAGATTGGTCTTTTCTTGTGGCCATTTGCATGGTTCAGAAAAGTGCAAGATTAAAGTTTATCTTGTCATACCTGGGGCTGCTTGGCAATATTACTTGGTTCCTCTTTCAAAGACAAATGATTCATTTAGAAACTATTCTTTGCTCAAGAGTAGAAACTTGGGTTCCCTAAATGACATATGGAAAATGAAATGGAGTTTTGTTTTTAAGCTTGTCGTTCATAAGTTATACATTTGGTGTTTAAATTAACTGTTAAATAACTTTGTTTACTTGCAGCTTCTTTATGAAATCTGTTTTGTGAGAGGCTGGAGCACTAAATGGGTCAAACCTCCTTTTCTCTAAATTATAAGTTTGAAGAATTGAAAATGTCTACAAAACCGCACAGTTTTTAGGGTTATGGGTAGCATTTTTTTAGTTTTCTCATCAAAGATTTGTTTGTAGAGTAGCAAGTCATCTGGAAACAAGTAACTGTAAACTCACCTTGAAGTTTTGACCACATTGATGCTTCTCTGTCAGATCCATAAAAAGAACATTGTTTCAGAGGAAAAAAATAAGTTTATTGATCCACAATGATCAGAACCATAACAATCTGCAACACGACTGAACACGACAGCAATTTTCATCACTGTTCAAATAAGCAACACTGAAATGAAAATGTAAAAATGGGCACGTCTGAAACAGTAAATGCAGCAAATGTGGCTCACCATGAAGGAATGTTTGGTTACTTTGAAGGCACTTTCTGCCTCGAAACAATAGCCTACACACATTTTAAACAAAAGTCGTATTTGAAGTGGTCATGTATCCAAATATTTTACTATGATTCAGTGAGTCTAAATTGATGGCTTAAGAATACATAAGCAAAACTGTTTTCATGAGTGTCTGCTGACAACACTAAGCAATATGGCTAATATCCAGTGTGGTGGTATTCCAAAATAAGATTTTTTTTATCTAAAAATTTAACTTTAAACAATGATAAAAGAGTCTCTTGTTACCAAGAGGAAATAAAAACGAAATTCTGTATTTTCCAACATGAAAGTGGTTACTTTTCATCAAAACAAGCAGAAAGGGATGAACTGATTGCTTAATTTGATTTTTTTTTTTCATAATACACCTTTCAAATGTAAATGAAAGATTGCTTTGGCAAAAAGGATACAAAATTATTACTTTTGCTCAACTCTTAACTAAAACACAAGGAGTAATTGAGACAGAAAATAAGTGAAAAACAAGCTTCTGCACAGCTAGCAAGCTGCAATCCAACCGATACATTCAACAGAGCTGGAAAGGCAGAGCTGCAGAGAAATTTCAATTTTTTTTTAAAACCCTAGTTCAGTCCGAGCCTCATTGTATGTATGGCAACATAGGCAGCCATGGCAGATACACCACATTTTATGGACCAACTGCCATTTCTGGGTTTGCATAAATGCTGGGAGTGTTGTTGATAAGAAGACTGCTATATTCTAGGAAAATTATTTTAAAATATTTGGACTACCCCTTTAAGTCATAAAGGGAGATTTTCTAGAGTTCTAAGCATTGCACCAAAAAGTTTGCAACAAACAGAGTTGCTGCAGATGAGCATCACAGGTTTCTGGTTCATCAAGGTGAATCAGATGGCAATTTTCTGATCCAGCGTGAAAAATGTGTTTTCATTAGGAAGTGTGTTTTCTTTTTTAATCTAAAAAGTTATCTTCCATTAGTTAATCACCATCTATTGCTTTTAGCAGCCAAAAATGACAAGGGCTCCTTTTTTGACCACAAGTTTTAGGACTGCTGCAACACAGATGCTGCAAAGACGAAATCAGATATTAAAGAGTTTGCCTTACATTCTCACACCTTGGCTTTAGAGTCAACTTTCGTCTGCTTATGAATGAAAAGTTCGTTGGTCACGGCACAGCACAACGTTAGTCTTTAAACATCGGGGATGTCAGACTCCTCTGGTTCCGTATCCTTCAAGGCATCATTTGTCACAGTCATCAAGTTGGCGTTTGAACGTGCATCCATGGCTGAGTGCATTATGGGTAGCCATATGTCATCCATGTTTGGCATTACGAATATTTTCTGCGAGGAAAGAAAAATAGAGTGAACTAAATAAAGCAAAAAAAGTTAAAATTCATGAGCCATCAGACCAATTTTAGTGTTAAAAAAATTGAGCTTCAGTTTTGAACATTTTTCTGCACTGTTTTTCTCAGGGTTGACACTGTGAAAGGAACATATAATTACAGCCCTGGAGGAGTCAGACAGGGATAAATGTAGAGGTGTGGAAGATCTGACAGGGTCATTCAGTTGCAGTGGTTTTCAAAACAGCAGGCATATTATTATTCCTCTTGTAATGGAGTAGGTGAGACACCCACATACAAGTTTTAAATGTATGAAGATAAAAGACTCTGCATTCTTTATTATTCTTTAATATTTTTATATAATTGCTGACCAAAAAATGTTTTGTTTGTACCTGGAACTCCTGATCCAGCTTCTTCTCTATCCACTCGGTTACATGACCCAGAGTGACCTCCCTCTCACCCAGTTTAGGCCGCGCCTTCAGCTCCAGATGAGGAGGACTCCGGAAACCATACCTACAAGCACGGAACTAAAGTGAAGCTTAAGTCTGTGTACATTCAGCATGCATTGTGTGGTCTGCTAGATCCATCATCCTCTCAGCCAGGGCTCTGCAACCTTTAATACTAAAAGAGGAGTTTGGGTCCATTTCTTACTGACCAAAACCCATCGAGAGCCACAAAGTCCTCTGCTTGTTTAGAAAACTACACTATTTTTTCCTGGCTTTTAAGCCATTCATTTATAACACGTAGCTTTTAATTTATTTACAATCATTGAATTATAGTAGGATTATATTTGTCTGTAAAAAACAACTTTAACTTCTGTTTCTTTTGCAAGCAGCACATCTAAGTTTCTTTCAGAATAAAATCCACCTGGCATTAAATAAAATCCTCCTGCTGCAGCAGATTTACTTGAATAAAAAAGTGCAAAAAGCCAAGTCAAACCTGGCATTTTCTATCATTATGGATGGTTGCGTTGAATGGTTGATGGGCAGTAGATTGAACCATTTTGCCATCACTTTGCTCAGATATTGAACATGCTAAAAATCTAAACATAAATGAAGATACCGTAATTAACTAATGCAAATAAACCAAAACTACAAACCCATTATTGAAGTTTGTTTTTTTCCAAAGCTCCAGAGCCTCAGGTTTCAGATCCCTGCTCTAAAAATTCCACAGTTATGCATGTCTGTATTTGTCCAGCAGAGGGAGTATTTGCTGTGCTCTCCAGTTAAAATTCCTGGAAGTGAGATGCTCATAAACAACCACTTTTTTTAAAGATGATCATACCATATTCTGTCTGTGGGAGGTGGGGGAATGTTGACAGCCAGAATTCCCCGGCACTCCTGTACCTCCACTGTGAGCAGCAGCGGGGTGTTGGATACCTCTTCCATTTTCTTCTTAATGAACTCAGTCTCCGTGGCCTTTTGGAAATATTTGGACTTGGCTATCTTGTCCACCAAGCGCATGATCTTACTGGGTCTGTGGCCTCCTACATAGCTGCAAGGGCCAAAGATGGAAAGAGAAGAGGAGGTGGAGGGCACAAGGAGTGAGTCAGAATCATCATTTATTCATAACAGCATCTCTTGCTACTCAGCACCCACACGGGAGGGAAGAAGCAGGGCGATACATCAAATCAGCAGCGGGCCTTCAAATGAGTAGACCAAAAGATTCTGCTTCAAGACATCAACATGAATCTAATATTCTGCCCGTTTTTTTCATCAGATCCCTGCTGCTGTCGCCGTAGCGACACGTCGGCTCACCCTTCAGCTCCAGGCTGAGTAGATTTGTCACTAAGGAGTTCTGGGGGATCTTCCTCATCTGATGAGCCAGCGCTGGATGACTCTTCATCACTGTCTGCCAGACAGTATGTCCGTGACCTGGGCCTGTTGCACAAACACACACTGGCTGTTTTTCTATCAGAAATAGTTTTTTTTTTTTTTTTTAACCAAAATCCCTTCAAAGATAAACCATAGAAGACTATTAGACACTTAAAAGATCTTTAAGTGACAGGCAGTGGAAGGCATCCATTCCCAAACTCACCATTCATTGATTAAATCCATTATTGTAGGCATCCAAAAGGGGAGATTGATATATGAAGAGAGGGGAGGAATTATGAAAAGCACAAATGACAGCTAATAAATGCATCTACTCGGTCATAATCTGATTTGTAGCTAAAAAAGGATCCTTAGTGTTTTACTTTGGCCTGTCACAGAAAAAAAAGAGTTGTATAAAAACTCCATTAATATAATCATAGAAAAAGTCATTTGTATAATTGAATTTGCTTCCAAAGCTGCAGTTTCAGATTTCTAAAAAGCCACAAAACGTGATGCACAAAAGTCTCACCATTCTTTCCCGTGCTCCCCTAATCCCTCGCCTTCTTTTCCCAGACGCGCCAGGTTCAGCTTTGTCTCGAGCGTCATGAGGAAGGAGCCTCGGTAGGAGATCTCCAGATCAAACCACAAGCCTGGGCAGAAAGGAGAAGAAAGACATTTATACTCTTTTAATTTAAGACTTTTTCCTCAGAATGACTCATTTAGACGTGTTTTTCTTGAAATATAATACAGCCCTCTAACACTTTAATCAGTGTGAAGTCCCCCACAGAGCTGCTCGGGTGAAGATCAGAAAAGGTCAGCTCGATGCCAGCAGTGCTTCCTTATTGGCTGACTCCATCTGTGTACTTCCTGTTTACACATCATTAATTGCGGACAGATTTCACTTCCCCTGCTGTTTATTCCCCTTGATCTCTACAGTCTCTGATGCTTTCTTCTTTTTTTCCCTTTGCTTCTAGTTTTCCGATTACGTCAATATTTTTAAATTTGTCACAGGACTGTTTGAAGGAGACAACCTGGTTGAATATGAAACAGAAAACGTGTGGCCTTTAAAAAAAATGACTTTTTTGCAATAATTTGGTTAATAAGTAATATAAAAAAGAAAAATGTTGACAAATGATAAGAGAATTTCAGAGAAATCTCTGTATGTTGGGGACGATATTAAAAGTAAGCCGCTATTGCTTCTGATCTACAGGAACAATTTCAAACCAGACATATTTCTGCAAACAGTTAATGCAAGAGGTTTGTTGCTTTCTGTGCGTGTGTGGGTTTAAGTCAAAAGAACTGATTATTCTTTCTTTATCTGCAATGTTAATAACAAATACGTAAAGCTCTTATGTCAGCCAGCATAACAAATTAGATCATTTTAGCTTTTGCATCTGAAACATCTAGATTCAATGAAGTCATATTCACTAAAGCATTGTTGAAATATGAAGAGTTTTTAAATAAACCAGCTGAACTTTTTAGACATGCTGCTTGAGCGTAATTGCACATTAGCATATCTTTAAAGAGCATAAAAGATTGTAGGAGAAAAAAAATAATCAAACGCTTTTTTTTTTTGGTCTGTGGAGAAATTTATAGTCCTCATTTTGAGGAGTTGTGCTCAAACCAGCACAATTCTCTGCAGCGATTGTCTTCAGTGAAAGAAAAAGGAGGTTTAAAATTCCATTAACAAAGAAAAAACATAAAGAACATATAAAAAAAACTAGAGTAGGGAAAAAAAAACCTGCTAAATTATTTATTATTATTAGAAAAAAAAGGATGAATTCATAAGTTAGAAAATAAGGAAAGCAATGATAAAAGATTGATGGTGGAAATCTGACTGATTTCCATTGTACACTATGAAGAAACCTAGAAAAAGCCTAGCATACCTCCACAGCTTTCTTTTCCTACCTTGGTGATCTACAGAAGGTTTGGAGGCACCAAGGATCTTAGGAATGGAGAATCCCATATCAAGCTCGGTCAGAGTCAGCTCATTCATCACATATGGCAGCTTAAACAAAAGTTAAAGAACTGTATGAATAAAGAATATGAATGAAGACAATTTATGGAGAGACAAAATGCATGAAAGAACTGGTTTTTGTGTGTTCAGTTTCTGTTAGAATACAGTTATGCCACTCACCCTGATCTTACTGAGCTTCATTTGGATCTTTTTGGAGACAACGTCCGCCCAATACTTTTCTCTGAGGAAGTCCCAGAAAATTCTCCCCAGGAAAGCATTGACCCAGACCTCGGACTCATCTGTCTCCTCTGAACTTCTCTGTAACTGCAGGGAACACACGTGTACACCACAAGCTATGGAAAAGGAAGTTTATGTGATTTCATGAAGACAATATTTTGACCCTCTGGGAGCCCTTCAGGGCAGAAACCCCCTTTTTTGTCTCATCCATCTGTCTCATACCTTCTTTGTGGTTTTGGGGCTGCTCTCGGGGCTCTGCCCTGGGCTGTCATCTGCAGCAGGGCTTCTCAGTGGAGCCTGGGGGTTCACATATTTGGCCATGTAGACGTTGTAGTCCAACAGCATCTTCTGCTTGGACCCTCCAGTAGAGCCACAGGGGAGAGAAGACAGCTCTTCATGGCTTCCCCTGCTGCTGCTTCTACTGTCAGCCTCCAAGTTCCCACCAGACTGAAAGCTGCGACTGTGGGCTGGCAAGAAGGCTACAAGTGGATCCAAGAGAAGTGTAGAGAAGACACAAATAATCCATTTTCACTATTTTAGCCGAAACGTGTGATTCATGACAGACATTTCAAAGCCTTGAATAATTAGGAACTTCTTTGTTTTCCTTTTTGAACAACAAAAAGTGCTCAATTAGCACACTTCTCACAGGAGAACACACTGCATCATCTCTGTCTCACCATAAAAGTGAACCGCTTCACAGATTGTGTTCAGAAAAACTCGAATTTTTGCAGCAGAATCTTTTCTGTCTGATTTAAAAAGGATTGTACCCCACCATGGAAACCAGCGCTATAATACACCGCTTCTGTGCATGTAATCCTGCTGACCCATTCACACTCAGCTGTTCATTTCGTCGAGGGGATTGGAAGTCCCTAAGCTGAGGCTTAAGCACAGATCTGATTGCAGTGCAGTAATGTCCTCCAGAGGGTAGTTATTCTGACTGTGGGCCGGGAAGTGTGCAAACACAATACCGGTATGTGTGGAAGAATGAGAGAAACCCTCCATAGTCCATGCCAGTGCTTTCTCATTCTTCCACATGCATTCTATAAGTCCATCTGTGACAGTTATCTGAATCTCACCACTCTTGCTAACGCCAGCCAGGCTACCGTCTCTCCCCTCTGTCTTCACACGAGATGCTAGAAGAAACCTCCGGAACCACTCCTCTTTTTCCCTGCCGGTCCTCCCAAACAAGTAGATTGTCAGATCTCCTCCTGAAGTCGGTCTCTTTTGTTCCTCCGTGGATGCAGAGCCTTCGGGTCGGTCCGTTTGATCGGTCCTCTCACCTTGCCCCGCCAGCCGGTCCTCTGCGGTTTCAGGCCGCTCCTCCTGAGCTTTAGACATGAAGTCATCCTGCTTGGCCAGCTCAATACAAATGGGGTACTTCTTGTTCCAAACTCGCTTTCGAGCCAGGTTCTGAGGCATCAATGAAATCTGGGGAATACACATTCCCAGTTGTATGAATCAAAGTGATAAAACTATGTGAACCTTTGCTCTCAGCAGTATTTCTTGTGACCACAAGTCTAAACTCTTACATTTTTGTTATATAAATCTCGTTTTTTTTTTGGTTTCGACAACTTTGAAATAGGAAAATCTGGTCAATTTAACATTTTAGTCAGTATTTTTGTACTTTATCAAGCATAAAAAAACAAAAAATGCTCGTTTCACCTTTTGAGGCATCAAAATCAACAAACACAGAAACTGATTTTCGATCACAACAATGACAGAGGACTAAAAAAAGGGTTTTCAAATACTCTAACTTATCTTATCCATCTAAAACAACAGTTTAATTTCTCTATGACTGACTTTTCTTGGTTTTTATTTTCCTTCTCATATTTCCTCCATCGTTACACATTTATCTTTGCCTGTCGTGAAGGTTACAAACACTTAAGAGGCTTTGTTTTGGTCAAATTTGGTGTAAATAAAACTTGCTAGATACTTGTTTTTCAGCTCAAAGGGCAAACTAAATGTGGATAAATTCAAACTCAATGAGCATACATCAGGTGGCCAGCTGTGACACACGCTCATTCGGCTTGTTAATGCACAATCCTTATTTAAGGAGCGAAACCAAATCTGTTTTTGGTTTTAACACGCCTCAACTGGCTTCTCACCTTGCTGTCAGTAAGGTCAAAGATTTTCTGGCTGATGTAAGTGACGTCGGGTTTAAGCTCGTTGTGCGTGGCGCGGCGGGAAATGTTCCTGTTGGGTTTGGACAGGCGCAGGACAGAGCCCTCTAAGCGGACGTAAACAGAGTGGGTCAGGGTGGCGTGGTACATCTCTGGGTCGTAGCTGTAGATCTCGTTCATCCAGCCCTGACAAGAGAAAGGAAAGAAGTCAACTCAGTAACTTTTTACTTTATTTTTGCTGATTTGTTGAGGATTAAGCTGGACTGTGGACTGAGTGATCAAATGCGTTCACTGACAAAGCTTTTTTTAAAGTGCTTCTGAGCTGGGAGAATATTTTTTTACACCATGATTTTGTTTACAGTTTATTATAAATTGAAAATATCAACCTTTCACATTGTTTTAGTAGTTCTTTTTAATCACAGATGAAAATTCAAGTCTTTCTGGAGCTATAAGAGAAGGTAGTGCAGTGATGAGGATCTACCTTACGTGGAGTCTCTTTTTCAGTCTCCATCTTGTAGATAAGTGGAAAAATATTGCTATGAAAATAATAACATTTCACACAATAAAACTATACAATAAAACATTGTATGTGTTTATGCATTCCCCCACTGTAGTATTCATCATTCATATGTATGTTTTTAGTAGAACATCCCCGCTAGGTACACATGTACTAGTACATTTTATTTATTGCTTGTCTAACGGCTTTAAGCCATTAAACATTATTTCTATTTATTTGTAAAGAAAAACGCCAATTAAAAAGATTTTCCTTAGATTTCGTTATTTTATCGGCAAGCTCACCAATTCAAATCAGTGTTCATATCATGCATGGATCAATAACATCCCTGTTTTCACCTATTTTTTCAAAAACCAGTTGGTAATAATATTTTTTTCTCTTTTTCTAATCATAAAAATTGAATTAAAAAAATGTCTAATCATACAAATTGAGAATTGAGGTCTGAATACTTAGGACCATGCTATATTTCAGTTTGTCTTTTGAATAAATCTGTAAAAATGTCAAAAATGTTGTTTTATTTTGTCAATATGGGGTGCTGTGTGTACATTAATGAGGAAAAAATGAACTTAAATGATTTTAAGAGGCGGGACTAGGTCTGGACACAGTGGAGTCAGTGGTGGAGAGAAGGATGCTGGCCAAGCTGAAGGTCATTCTGCAGAACACCAGCCACCCCCTGTTCTCAGTGTTCTATGGCCAGAGAAGCTCTATCGCTACAGAAAGATACAGGACGTCCTTTGTTCCCAGTGCAATACGGCTCCATAATGCTGCTGGGAGGTGTGGTGGCAAAAGAAGGGTTCACGAATCAGTGTTTTTATAAAGTTCTTATTGTATCTTGTATCTATTTTTTTATATCTTTTCTGCATTTTAAATATCTCTTATTTGCAATACCTCTTTTACTGATCTTTTTTATATACTTTTAATATCTCCTTAAATCTAGCTCTACTTTGTATTTTATCAACTCACTAACTTGATTTTAAATACTGTATGTATGGAGCAGGGACAGCCATATAATTTATGTAAATGTATCTCTCTATCTCTCTGTCTGTCTGTCTATTTAGCAAATGACTACAATACAACAAAGAGTGAAAAATTTAAGGGGTTCTAAATACTTTCCGTACCCACTGTATGTCAATATCTAGACTATATCCAAATTGCACCTTCTTTTGAGTTCCTCCTTTTCTCCTAACGTTTTCTCACGTTCACATGCGATGCGCATTGAAGAAGGTGATGAGTGCACACTCTTGAACGTTCGTTTGGCATTTGGTGTTCACACTATGGAAAGCCTTTTTAACATTTATTAGATATCCTTGATATCAGACGTTTTAAACCTTACTAGTAATGCCAAAGGTACAACTAGTTAACTAGTAACAGCCAAAAATGTGAACTAGTAATCATTAAAAGTGTGCACTAGCTCACTAGTGGGCACTATTTGTGCTCACTAGTGAGCTAGTGTCAATCTAAAAAGGCCACTAGTTAACTAGTGCCATTTTTCTGTCCCACTAGTTAACTAGTTAACATTTTGCATATCACTAGTGAACTAGTACAATATTTTGGTGACACTAGTTAACTAGTGAGCTTTACAGGACCTTTACTAGTGAACTAGTAGTAAATTTGCAAGTAACTAGTGTAACACACAGGTAGCTTAAGAGGTAGAAATGAAAACACTTAAGTCATCTACGTTGCCTCACCTTGAAAATTCCTGGTTCACTTATGTCCAGTTGAGCAAAGTTCCACCTCTCCATCCTCTGTCTCCTTATTCTGGTCCCTGATGAGGAGTGTTGAGGAGAAGACAGCCAAAGGACCAGCAGGGCCAGCACAAACCCTGCCACTATCCCATGCAACACAGAACAAACACATGGAGGCACTGGAAGGATTAAGTACAAATAAATCATCTGTGTTAAGAAGATGAGGCCAGTCACACAGTCCACTTCCTCCTCTTCCCTCTCCTCATCTGCATCAAGTTCACTACACAGGCCAGTGCTCCCAGTATGGGGCTGTCGGGATATGGACCGTTCTCCATCTGGTGTCTCTGTATCAGTACAAACATCAAAGTCCTCACTGTACAGTTCACAGAAGTCCTCGTCTTCCTGTCGCGCTACCAGGGCTGACATTGAACAGCGGCCCATTGTGAGAGAAGGGGACTTACAAAGGGCAGGCGATGGGGCTAAGGCTGGACTGAGTGACAGAGACGGAAAAGAGAATAAAACAGAGTCGGGTCCCTTTCCTGTGAGTGTTTCCTCCTCTTCCTCTCCTTCACCCCCTTCTTCCTTGATGCTGTAGTTGCTGTTAGCATCTGTGTGTCCATTTACAGCTGTCGCTCCGCTGAGCTCAGAGGCGCTAGTGGAGAGCGATTTGGCACGATGCGCGCTTCCAACAACTCCCACACCTGACTCATCGCCCATAATCTTACTGAAGAGCTGGAGGGGGTCTGACATCACCTCCGACAGCCGGCGCTTGGTGTCCTCGATCTTGGCCTCCACTTCTTGGACTTTAAAGAAAGTTCTGCCATCTGGGGACATGATGGGGGAGGAGGGAGCTGTTTTGGAGTCTCCCCCAGCTTGAGTGGCAATGACAGGGCTGGAGGATAATCTGGGTTGAGAGAACTGTTTAAAGAGCTGCATGTTGCGAGGTGGAGCCCGATGGGATGGAATCTGTTGAGGGTAGTGATGAGGAGACCCCTCCTGGTGTTCGGCTTTGGAGATGTCTGTGGATAAAGACCTAACAAAAGACTTCATCAGCTGTCTGTGGCGTGTGTGTGGCGGCACCGCTGTGGAGACAGGAGCTTCTCGAGACTCAACATCATTAGATAGAGACCTCACGAGACTAAGAAAAGGCTTGGATGAAGAGAGAGCTGTGGACCTGCAAGGCGAGGAGGAGCTGGAGCTTGTGGGAGAAGGATGGGCTGGTCGATCAGTGGGCCAGGAGGAGCTCGCAGGAGGGGCGGAGCTCAGGTGGGATTGGGTGGAAATGGGGATAACAACAGTGGTAGAAGAAAGGGTGTGTAGGTAAGGGTCTTGAAGCTGAACGGATGAGGTGATGGATGATGCAGGTAGCACCGGAGCTCCAGAAGTAGTTTCTACTTTGGCAGACTCAAACAGCATCTCCTCTTTTGCCTCCAACCCTGTGGTGACACACAGCTCATCCGCCCCTGCAGCTCCGTCTTGGCGCCCCCCTGACCCACCATCCACAGAGGCAGCCGCTGCAGGTCCAACCTCTATGCCGTAGAGTTCGTCCTCCTCTTCTTCCTCCTCCTTGCCCAAAGCAGAGAAGTGTATGGTGATGGTGTCACGAGAGCGGGAACGCTGCACTTGGAGCTTGGGCCCAGGAGCGTGGCGAAGGGGGGGAGTGTCAGCATGCTGGCCACTTCCCTTGCTGCTGCTGCTGCTTCCCTGACTGCTCATCATCACCCTGCACAGGGCTCACCGCCTAGAAGAGGCAGACGGGAAGCTTGAGAAGTTTTCACGCACACAGAGATCAAACATGTTCCGCACAGTGAAACAGAATCATTTGCGGTCTGGCGGTAGAGTTTCAACCCAAAGACCGGAAGGTTTAAATCCATAGAAAAGAATGTGACTAAATGCTTTTATGATTGACACTTGACATTAAGTGGTAGAAGTGAGCACTGAGATGGGTCTAAGGCTGAGAACAAATCTTTTAAACCCTGTTGTGGAACTTTAACTTTAATGGAGCAGAATCTTCTTTTCTGCCACAGTGGTGTATTTAGGGCAGGGATGGGCAACTCCAGGCCTTAAAGGCTGGTGTGTCTGCATGATTCCAGACGTCCATGCCCTACTCAATGTTGAATACCTGGATCCGGTGTGTCCAGCCAATTAGGACATGGCGGAGCAGCGCATCTTGAGGAAAATCGGTTCCCACCCCTGATTTAGGAGCAGCACCCAAAACAATCCTGCAAATTCCTATGATCACACACGACTACAACATTGTTTCAAAGCTTTCAAGCAAAAATGTCAAACTCAAAACCTACAGGCAGAATGCAGCCTGAGACATAATTATGTTTGGACTGCGTGATAATCTGATCACTATTAGAGCTACTCAGAGTGTACATCTAATACCATACATCCCACAACGCACTACTAATACAGTTACACATTGAAAGCCTGTTAAAAGCCCATGAACAGAAGCTCTTGCCCCTTTGATGAAGATAAGTCATCACACTGGAGTGGTGTTACTGATGAATAAATACCTTTATTCAGTCCTGAAAATGTCCTCAACTCAAAGCCTGACGGCTAATGAACTTAATTCCAACATGAGACTAAATCAAAGGGGGCACCGACCTGATCAGTAAACTGAGCTTCAATACAAGTTTCTCTTTCTTGCTGCAACAAAAATTATTTTGATCTTTCTTACAAGAAATAAGATATTTGCTGTTCTTGACATGTAGAAAAGTCTTGAATAAGAACTGTGACAGATTTTTTTATTCATTATAATGTTTAATATTGTTTTTAGGTACAAACTGTCTTATAAGTTTTATCAGTTCAAGTTTTATGTATCAATTACTGTACATCACAAAGTGGCAAAATACGCTTTAATGCAAACAAAATGTTTACTGTTGTTTCTACAGCTACAGACACAACATATTATTGTTTTTATTATTATAATTATATCTGCTAATTATTAGCTTGGGGTTGTGAGGAACTGTTAACTAGCGGGAGAGAGTGTAAACAAGGGGATGATGGGATGTCAGTGGAGGCTTACCTCTACGCCAAACATTCCCACTCATAACTCAGAGACAAGTTTGTGCTGAACTCATGCTGAGCCGCACAAAGTTTGTCCTAGAAAATGACACAGGTTTTTAAGTTTGGGCTAAAAATGGAATAATCAGGATTAAAAGATCCTGATTAATGGCGTATGAATATGGCACAACATTCCTCAAAAATTAGGTTTAATTGCCATAACTAGGCTCAGCACGCATCATGTCCTAACAGATATGTGTTAATCTGCCACAACCAAGACGGATTCTAATGATTTTATTGATCAAACATGGAAATGTATTTGAAATAGAAGTATAGCAACACACAGCTCACAACCCAACGACAAAAAAATCTGCTGAAACTACAGCAATGAGGTTTCCACTCTGTTATCCTTTATTGTTTCCCATCATAAAGAGCCCATTATCTCCAGCTAGTATTATCAAAGAGAGAAACTGCACTCACGAGCACACTGTTTGCACAGCACTACACTCAGCTTCTCTGGCTTCCTGCCTCCTGGTTTGTTGATAAAAACTGCCTGTAATGAAAGGAGAGCCGCATTAAAAACAACCCAGCGGTTAGCTCGTGCTATTGCCTGCTATTCTGAAGACGCAGCGCTTGCTTGGGGGCTCCCTGGTTAGCACTGCATCTCCAAAGTTTACATTTAGTCTAGATCCGAGATAGGCAACTCCAGGCCTCGAGTGTCTTCATGATTTCCAGATATCCATGACTGATTACCTGGTTCAGGTGTGTCCAGCCAAATACAACATGCCAGAGCATGGTTTGTTGTAAAACATGCAGAAATGCAGCTCTGGAGTTGCTTATCCCTGGCCTAGATGGAAAAAGTAGAACATTTGACTTTCCCTGTGATTGCTTGGTTGTGTCACAGCGACTTTTGTGTGCAGCCTTTTAAAGTGGCCCGATTGTCACAACCGGGGGCCAAAAGGAGCAATGAAAAGAAGATGGGGAGAAAATAAGATTATTCTGCACCAAATGCCCTTTCACAGACCGGCTGTAGAAGCCACCAAAAACACACTACTAAAGCAGACGAGGAGAACGACAAAGATGGAGGTGAAGGACAAGAGAGCAGCTGAGTGGAGTGACAGATGCCTGAAGGACGAATTAAAAACAGGAGGAAGGTTGACAGGGTGGAGAAACAAGCTGGCAAGTCAGAAGAAGAAGAAGATGCTCCATCACACACTCAATGCTAATTACATTGTCCAATGAGTAAATCTAACCAGAGCAAGCACCCCTTTGGGAGTGATTGCAACTTACACTGAACCCTTCTCTGTATTTGTTTTACTTGGCTTCTGCTTTAAAGCTTAAAGGCAGCTTTGCATCATTTGAACTTGCTTTATGGGAGCAGAGCTTTCAGTCTGAGGCGAGCAGTGTTTGCTCACTCACCCTCCTGTTTCAGTTGTCATCATGTCACTGAATAAAAGCTCAGTGTTTGCGTTGCTGCCTGTGGAGAGGAGGGAGGAGGACAGGGGAGCTGAGGAGAGGAGACCGGCACTCAGACGAGGCTCATCCAATTAATCAAAGCAAGCAGGGCCACTCTAATCAGCTAAAGCCAGGGCCCTTAGAGAAAGACAGGGAGTGGGGTTAAAAGCAGCGAGGTAGAAGAACCACATAAAAGGGTGAACAGACTGCAAGGCGAGGAGGAGACACTGGAGAAATAAAGAGTGAGACGTGACCGAAGGCGTTTTACAATCTAATCAATATCCTGTCTCAGAAATGCACTTAAATGTGACATTTTTTCAATTTAGCAAAAGAGGGAAACGATGCATGCCAGCGATCTACCTTTTCTTTCATAGTGATTGTTATTGTTAGAATATTTTAAAGGGTTAAGGTATACGATTTAAAAATAAAACTAAAATAGAAAGCTATCCTTGTTCATATAAAAAAACCCATGTCATGTCTGCAGGTGTTCAGGACACACTGACCTCTTATGAAGCATCTACAGCGGATCTGGGTATTTT
Source organism: Oryzias celebensis (assembly GCA_014656515.1). Classification (NCBI taxonomy): domain Eukaryota; kingdom Metazoa; phylum Chordata; class Actinopteri; order Beloniformes; family Adrianichthyidae; genus Oryzias; species Oryzias celebensis. The sequence goes on along the minus strand of BNCR01000008.1, from coordinate 11,564,944 downwards.
ATGACCCCCTGGGTCACAAACGACCCTGTAGTTCACTCTGACTAGCCCTTCTAAGATTAACTATAAATGTCAAAATTGGCATTTAATTAAAAAAAATGATTTAATGCAAGACCTGTTCAAGGTGTACCCACCTACACCTAACAGTAGCTGGATAGGCTCCAGCAACCTTGGGTTCAGAAAATAGATTTGATGCAAATCCTGAAATCTGGATGCCTCCATTATTTATTTATTTATTATTTATTTTTTCATTCATGACTTAATGCAAAAAAACAATGCAGCAGATGACTGCATTTAACAGTTAAGTAGTGTTTAAATATTTGGATAATAAAACAAAAAACTCTCAGACATACCAAAAAGTGGTGTGTCTAGATGCTAGAAAAAAAACTTTGAAATCAGACATTTTTCAAACTGAGCTACAAAAACAGCAAATGCTTTTTTTTTTAAACCAAGCTTCACACAGATTTCTGATTTCCCACAAAATCCCTAAAAAGAGTAAGCCATTCTCGCAGAAGACGTTTGTCAAAGAGGATCTTTGTGGGAATATTTTGGCCTGAGAAAAAAAAAAAAACAGCATTTGAGCAAGACCTGACGTCTGGGATACAGCCCAGTTACTAGAGTTTGTTTGTGAGATAGCAAACTTATAGAAAATTACAGAGGCAGCAATGGAAGGGATGTTGATACGACTGCACTGAACACCAAGCTGCAAGGCCAGGATCTTTTTGCACGTCAACGCACAGCTTGATGAATGCTTTCATGAGAGATTCTTTTAAGACAACTGGAGAGCAACACCCTTACTCATGTATGAACCCTGAAAGAAGTCACACTATCAGCCAATCACCTTCACAGGCTAAAGTTCAAGTCCATCTAGTTGTCACGCATCTAGGTATGTGATATTTGCTCTCAGTATTTGACCCATCCCCTGGGGAGAAGTGACCAGCACACAGCCAAGCTAAGGAACTATTTGGTGGTTTAATTCCCCAATCATACCCCTTAAGTGTCAAGCTGTGAGCCACTGGATCCCATTTTTAGAGTCTTTGGTTCGGCCTGGATTTGAACTCACGACCTTCTAGTCTTAATGCGGACACTCTACACAGACCTGCATGTGATCCTGCCAGGACACTTTTAGTCAGCATCTCTGATGGATTTTATGGAGTTTTCCGACATCATGATCCTTGCTCAGAACATTTTGATTCTCTTTGGCTCCACCAACATATGTGGACAAAACTTCTTGGCTGATGAAGTTTAACAAATCCAGGAATGGATCCTCTCCCAGTGATAATCATCTGTTCCTTTTTTTGTTCCTTTCATGAAGAGTACCACACCATGAAATTATTTTTTTTAATTTCTGCCCTTATATCAGATTTTAAAGGAAAAAAAATATTATTCTTTACAAATATATTTTTAATAAAAGTTTATTTAAACAACTTCACAGGACTTTCTGTTGAGAATTCCAAACTTTTACTACAACAAAAAAAAACATCTTTGCTTTAAAGTAGTATGAGAGACTTGAAATTTGGTATTATTTCTGTCACCTCATCCATCTCAGACATTTAACCAGGCTTTGCTGTACTCCTTCTTTCCAATAGTATTCATAACTACACTGCATTTGGGTGTGAATGCAACAGAAAAGGATACCTATCGAGTCGGGATGTTAAAAATGTATTTTTTGGTGGAAAATGAATAAATGATCCTTTTTGCAGTGCAAATTCACATGGTATATGCTTAATTATAACATATACTCTCACAGTGTTTTATACGCTTGTCAAAACAGTAATTTGTGCTGCTTTTGAGATAATTTTTCAAGTTAAAACATGCAAAATAAAGTTCAGTTGTCCCCTAAACATTATCTGTTTCTCCTAAGGAAAAAATAAGATCTGACGTTTTCTTTCCACCCAAACTTGAGTCTGAGGGAAACAGAGAAAAAGTCAAAAAAAGGACGGGAGGAACAGCACAGGAAGACGACAGCGCTAAATCCAGAGAGACAAGCGGATCAGACGTGAACAAATGATGCAAAAGATGGAAAGTGAGGCTGCAGGAGCAGTAGAACGGCTGAGACACTCACACAAATGCAGGGGGGGCTTCCTCACTTACACATGCAGGGGCAAAAGCACTCCCATAATGAGCCTGCGCATGCATGACACTCAGAAGTGCATGGATGATCTGTGCACAAACACAAATCAACAAAATAAGAAGAATGTGAAGGCGTGAAGTTTTAAGCACCAACAGCAGGTAGAAAAAGGACAGTTTAACATAACACCAAACAGCCGGAGATTTGCCCCTGAGCGGAGAACAGTTACATAACAGCACAGTGCAGATACACACACCACACACTCTTTATGCCCTGCTTCTGGAGGGTTTGGGGCAGCCCTATCAAGGGTCCTGATTGCTTGAACTGCATACTCATGCACTGCTGACAGAGGTCAAAGACCGTTACATTTAGAAGAAAATAAGACCTGTCATTGACTGTTTTTTTTTAGCAAACTGCATTTTAAATCCCAAATTTGCTTTTTGTCAATTAAAAAAAATTTTTTTTGAATGTTTTGCATTGTTTTTAGCTTAAAATGTAAGGTTGCCTTGAACCAAGCCAAAGGACAACTGTCTTCCCCTATTAACTCCTAGTCTTGCTTAGTATTTTTTCATCTGATAGAGTTAAATATACTGTATACCTGTAAACCTGATCCAGGTATGCCGCACCATACGCCAACCCGTTCACGACCACGACTGCAGTGATCACTCATGTCGACATCATACTTTCCCAATCAAACAAGCATGACTCGGCCTTTTTGAAGGACGTGTCGTATCATTTCTGTGCAGATTACTCTCAGCTGTTCCGTTTTAATCTATCAAGTTTGATCAACTCAGTTGTGCAACATGTGTTCAGAGCTGGTCAATGAAAATCGGTCTCCATAAGTACAGCAAAAATCGACACGCTGATCTTCGAGCCACATGAAAAATGTCACGAAAATGAAGGGCAAACTTAATCTCATCCTAACCTAGAGATGATCATCAATGCTTTTCTTTAATTTCATTTGGAGTTGTTTTCAAGAAGTGTAACATTCTGCAAAAAGTCTACCTATTTTTTATGTTTTAAATGGAATCATCTTTGGGTTTACTTCATCTCTACTTTTAAAATTTTTGTGTTGCTTTTTTGGTTCTTGACTTTTTACCAGTGTTTACTACTGTATCTCCCTTTTTTTTAAATTATGCACTTTTTAAAGCACTTTTTCTGCGAAAGTTGCTACTCAGACAGGAATTAAATACTTACATGATGTAGTAAATATTACCGGTTTTATGTTTCGTCCCATTTGTGAAATTGAGCAAAAATCCTTAAAGGTTATGTTAAAAAATGATAGTTCAGTAAGGACAAAATCTCAGTAAAGCTTAAGAAAGATGCTCTCCGGATAGACTGAAGTAAAACAGAGCTGCTTCAGCTATAATTGCATTCCTTCATTGCTCTATTTCTGCCTTACAACTGACAACAAGCTGCTAATCACGTACGCACACGTCCCTTGAGGGATGCTGGTCTGTTGTTCTGTGGCAAACTGTTGCAGCTCATCAGATTTGTGTGCGTTCTCACTGAGACCACACGGGCTTGAAAAAGGCAAAAGGAGAAGCAGTTAAAAAGGAAGTGTAACATCCAGGTGATGACAGCTGAGGATAATAAAGGGCACAGAGAAAAACAGAACAGAATAAGCCGTACAGGAGAATTTAGACAGCAAGGCATTAGGAAGGGGAGGTAAAAGGACGATGGGATGCTGCTTTGTCATGTCATGGTGACTGTCTCTTTCCTGGCGACAGTGGAGGAGGATTCTCTGACCTGACTCTGACAGCGAGCAGCTTAAAATAGCTCAGAGTGACTGTGGAGGTGTTTGTCTGTTGACACCAGAGAGGCCACTTAAAGCAGGCGCTCTTCGACACGGGAAAAGGGAAAAAAAAATAGGTGGATTTTCAACCTCCATCATTGTCTGCCCCACACTAGTGCATCATAATCCTCATTAAACGAAGTAACGAGCACACACGCGTGGCGTGAGGTCAGCTCGATGCAGGATCTGGCGATGAATCCAGAACCAGGGAGGAAGCTGCACACCTGAACCCCTTTTCCTCCTCAAGCGCCCAGAATCCACCATCACAATGTCAAGCATCAGCCCTAAACTGTGTGGATGATCAGACGGTTGCCATGCCAACAAAGAAGCTTTAATTCCATTTCTCACTCGTGTTTCTCTCCATAACAACCAGTGTTTGTTAGCCAAACAAATCTGAGTGAATGACATTTGCAGGAAAGGCAGGTAAAAAACAAAGCATCCATCAAACCTCACTAGAGAGCAGAGATGTTTGTGATCAGTAACAAGTTCTCGGCTCTTCATCGTTTCACAAACTATAATTGTGTTTGTCAGCTTGCGTCAGCTTTGTCTTCACAACTTCAGATATCAACTGCTGTCTTTGCGCATGGAGGAAACGGCTTATTTGCTGGAGAGGCCCGGGTTTAAATAACCGATCTGCATTTACACATCAGCGCGGCTTAACCCAATTTGACAGTTTGCAGATCAAAACACAAAGGCTTCCAAATATATTAGGCCATTCATAATCTGTGTAAAAGCTGCTGATGTTCCACAAACAGCTGCAGGGTTTGGTATTAGTTATAATCCGACCAATTACATGAGACATGCAACAAGAGAAACGCTGAGATGAAGCTTATTTAAAGAAACAGATTAACAGTTAAAAATATCTGGCGTGATGTTTGTTCTGTAGCACAAAGCAACAGATCTTTAGTGAAATCAAAAGCTTTTCCCATCAAAAACATCTTATCCGGTCAAGTTACATTTGAACATAGGAGCCTTTATTTTGCGGCAGCTTCACAACTCTTCTGTTCTTCTTTTTGTACCACAGAAGAAAGTGGTCATACTTTTCAACCGACCAGCTCTCTCCCTATGATTCCGGCACAAAACATGACTCCTCCTTACTGACGTCGCAGCTTTGTTGGAACATCAACAACCCACTAACCAACCAGGGTTGCACGCACTCATCAGTGAAGAAGACTGTTTGAAAGAGTCTTCATATATGTCTGGGCCCACAGCACCCGTTTCTACTTTCAGGATCGCACGATAATCATGCCTACGTTTTGTGAAATATCCAATGCATTTCATGCTTTTCAGCAGCAGAGAGATCCTTTTTCTTTCCCATAATGCTTGTAAATGCCTGTTTAATAATGTGGAACGTCCTTCTTTGGTGGTTTTTCCTTGAATTGAGCTCACCTGGTAAACTAATTATCACAGGTGTCTGAGATTGATGTCAGTGATCCAAAAACACAAAATCATCCATAAGTTTCATTGAAAAACAAAGACTTTTGTCCTTTTGATACTTCACTTTAATTTGCATAATAATTTGAAATACACTGTAATTAGGTGCCTTGGATTTATGCTTATTATTGTAATTCTTACTTTCTCCACTGACAAACTAAATCTTGTGTTTAGAGTGTTTGCAAATGAATTTGATCAACCACTATTGATACGCCTTGTCCATGGGTCAGTTTAGTTCTGATAGGCGGCCTGTCAGAGTTAACGTTTGGTTTATTGTGGGAGTTGATTTTGTTGCTGTTGACCTTTTTTAAAGGAGCCAGGTTTGCATATTTTACATTTATATACATTTTAATCTTTATTTTTTTAGGAATATCTTTTGGTATGAAGACTTTCATTCATCCAGGATGGAGCCACAGCTGAAATTCTTTTGAAAGGGTAATCTGGACAATGTGTTTACAGTTTTTTTTTTCCTTTAAAAAAAACTATTCAGAAGACCTTTTTTAATTTAATTTTTATTTTAATTTTGTTGCTATTTCCGGTTATCTTGTTTGTCCACTCAGTCCTTTGCAGCAGCTGATACACTATAGTTAAAAAAAAACCTTCTTGTTTTGGCCAATGACTGATCATCATTTGGCTTCCTTGAAATAGTCTGGATTTCTTGCAGTCATATGGTTTCTAACAGTGGAGAGGACTGTCAAAGTGAGCTAAAGAGGACAATAAATCCAAAAATTCTCTCCTGAGTGGTTTTGTGATGGAGCCAAACATGAGAGAAATGAATTAGTTCAGTTAATTTTTAAAAAGCATGAGCATTAAACTTTGATAAAAGGAACAGTTTGATCCAATAACCAGACTGGATTTCATGTGGAGAGTGTTGGTGGCTTAAGCTGTTTTTGGGAAAATAAAATTGCAAGTTTTCAAAATTATTAGTAATGCTCTGCCCTCTGAGCTTACAATCTTCAAAATAGCAATTAATTTATCAATTTATGTTTTTGCTTTCATCCATTATTAATGAGTCAACCCTCAATGTGGCCTCGAGAAATCTGAAGTTGGCTTAATCTGATGAAAAAATGAGACCAAAGAGAAGACAGGATAGTGTATTTGAAGGGAATCATTCTCGGCAGAATAATATTTCACAGTTGAAATGAAATCTATTTTTATTTCTGTTTTTTAAGCTACTCCTGATAATGAAAGCGCACCACCTTTCTCCTTATACGTTTTGCCATCTGGTCAACAAAAGCTTCCTCCTTTCTGTGCAACCTTTCGTTTTTTAACTTCCTCTTTCTCGCCGTATGCAGGAAACACCAGTTTATTCTATTGTTTTTGCCTTTATCTTTAGCACCGCCCCCTCAGGATTTCTCATAGTTTAATTCTGCTCAACTCATAATGTATTTGTAAGCAGCTATGTGCAGATAAATGAAGACGCTAAGCCATGGAGTTTGTTGCAACTGTGGCTTCTGTAATGAATGACATTTGCAAAACTTCTGTTTTTAGACTGTTGCATAAAAAAAAGAGACTGAGGAGGCAGTTATATGCACACAAAAGGATAAGTCATGAAGCCTGTGTGTGATACACAACACCACTGCAGACAGAGTCAAGTTTTTATTCAAATTTGGCAACTTTTGCTCTCAGAGCTCAGTGTCCTAAATCCTTAAATTCACATTTTCCCCCATAAGCTCCATTGTAAACACACTCGTCTTTTTAAAATGTTTATGCCATCTATCAAATATGAATAGGCTGATTAAAGAACAACCGGATCAAAGGCAAAAACAATGAATCCAAAATATAAAAGATCAACTAGAATTAGAAGAACGTTCCACCATGCTTTCTTCTACATTCTCTGTTTGGATTTTCACCAACTAATAACCAGTGCGGTCATTAATGTGTCTTCTCTGTTTATGATACTGTTTTTAAAAAATATATTTTGACACATAAGATAGATTCCATAGAAAGATTTCCAACCACCTTTTTCAGAGCTTTTTTTTTTCTATGCTGCAGCTTCAGTGAAAAAGTGCAGCAAACATGAACAGAATGGACATGGAAATGTTTTAATGAGATGTTGCATATTTGTTTCCTATTAAAAACACTAACATAGATAAATACTCTAACTACCGACACAGCAGATGATTGTGCCTGATGACATTTAAAGGAGCGTCTGTTCCGTTTAGACACGGGTCAATAGAGGAGGGAAAGCATGAACAGCTTGAGCTTTTTGCCTACATTCAGGGCATTTTTGTACTAATGACACCAGCAGCACCATGAGGGGTTGTTGGTGCTGACTAAGAGACGGCCGACCAAACCCCTTCAAGCTGCCTTTCTCAGCTCTGAACATGTGAACTGCAGTTTAACCCGAAAGTTCGCTGCCTGCAGCGTGACAACGAGCAGAACGCAGAGGCCAACCTGCATTTAGGTCACAGAGTAACTGTACTGGCAGCACAGCCTCCCTCAAACACTCATGCAAATGTATTGAGTCAGAAGGGACGCCGATGAAGACAGGCGCGCAGCAGACGCCGAAGGCCGTGGATCACATCAAGCTTTGCCTCTCGTAAACACCAACACACAAGGTCAGAGGAGCAGCAGCAGGATGAGGAGGAAGAGGAGGGGGTCTTACCTTGAGATTTCAGAGGCATCCAGTCTCCTGTTGGAACTCAGCCTGCAGTGACACACTTTGCTGATCATGATGCAAAGGAGCCTAAGAATGACAAACAACAGTTCTATAATCCAGTTTTGTGCCTGACAGAGATGTTTGCATGTCCTCTTGGGATGAAGTTCACATGAGGACAGGGACCAGCTCCAGATGATGGGAAGAGCAGGCAGCAGGCCCCAGAGGAAAGTGTAAAGCATCTGCTCCTCATGAGGCTGTTGGCCTTCTGCTCTCTGGGAGACCCAGAGTAGGGGAGATGATGCATGCATCACCCATCCGTCTGCACGTCTGTGCAGGCGGATGGGTGATGCATGCATCAGACACCTGCCCTAACAGAACAAACCCTTTCCTGAGGGCAGCCTCCATCCAGCATGCTGGAGTCTAATGTCCTGACAGCTTTGTTTCAGCCTGATGTTATTTTAGAGCTCAGGAGGGCGATGAGAACCCAAATTTAAAGGGGTGCGTCTGTCACCTTACCGTGGTTCTCGCATCCTCCCTCTGTCTCCCCCCGATCTGCGTGATGCGATGAGATTTTTGAAGGTGCGGGAGGTGCGTGGCGGGACCGTGAGGATCACCCTGGCGGAGTCCGAGCCGAACCGCGGCGATCCGGGCTCTTCCGCCACAAAATCTACGAGACCTGGGCGTGTTTTGTTTTGGTGAAAGCGGAGGGAGGGGAGGGGGGTGCTCGGCGCCGCCACACCCCCGCTCCTCACCAGACGAACGGCACCGACACCCCAGGAGGAAGGCGATCCGCGGCGCACGGCTGCTTCATATTTTAATGTGATGCAGCAGCGGAGCGTCAGTTGCGTCACGGCTTTGCAGCGAAGCAAGAAGACGCGGGTTTCCCCGCGCAGCACCACCTGTCACCCGGACAAAAAACGGATACAAACGAGACTTTAAGAAGATTGTAGAAACCTCATATATTTCCTTTCAGTTTTTCCTTTGAAAGAGAACCATCGTGTAGGCTTTAAACAAAAAGAACCCCTTTCCTGGAGGAGATCTAAGTTCCTAAATCCTGTTGTATCCACTTGAAAATGCTGCCACCTAGTGGAGAAGAGCGGTCACTTCAAGCTACTGTGTGTATTGGGGGGATGATGATTTTCTAGTTTTGCCACTTTACTTTTCAGTTTTAATCGTTTTTTCAAATCAGTTAATATTTTTTTAACTGGAATTTTACCTTACATTTTCAAGAGCTGACCTACACGTCTAAGTTTGGACTTATCAGCATTATTAAAGGAATGCCTTTAAGAAGCATGAGGCGCACTCTGGCGGACAAACTCCAGACTGTCCGCCTTTCTGCTTGATTATTTATTTAATGCCTTATCAGTCAGGCTGTACTCAAAACCTGCATTGATGCCCCGTAGCCCTTAGTAGTCTGGGGTCTTTTGACCTATTTTTTTCCTGCTTCATAATTTGAATTTTTTTGTGGCACAACTTGATATCCATCTTTTTAGTACGAACCCAGCTTCTTTTTTTTGCAGATATATTTTTGATTATCTTACACAATAATGCCACAATGGCCATGCAACTTTCCAAAAATCGAATTTAAGTTAAATTTTTTTTTTAGAAAGAACAGTTTTATAACAAAAAGATCAAACTTTTAAAGACAATAAAATTGTATGAATCCAAAAACAAGGTCAAAACAATGTGAGAATTGTCTAAAAAAATCAAGTGAAGCACCATTCAGATTTATTCCAAAGGGTTATCACAATTAGGCATCATAGCTAAATTAAAAACAAAAAGTTCACAGCTAAAAACTTTTGAAACTTTCATCTTAATTTTGAATGAAAGCTTACAAATGGAAGGGTTTTGTCATTATTTTAAAACAGCCGATATGATTGGAAAAATCATAAAAAGTAAATAATACAATTGAAAGAAATTGCGCCTAAAACTGCATTTTATTATTCTGCTGTGTATAAAGTACAACATATTCTTTGTATGTATGAGCCGTTTATAAAAAATGTACAACGTGTGAATAACAACCACGGTTCAGTTTTGTTTGTTTGTTTGTTTTGGTACGCCTAAACACTCACTTATCTGAACAAAAGATTCCCTATTTTCATTTGATTGTATTCAGGATTGAGGAATCCAACCAAATCTCACAAACCTGAATATATTATGTACTGATAAACAACATTGTTGAACTGATTCTTTTAAAGAAGTCATTTCCTTGACCACTTTTGTTGTCTTTAACTCCTGTAATTCAGATTGTCAGTTTAAAGACACGTTTTAAGAAAGAAGACTTTAAATCCAGTCGCCATGACTCAACTTCAAGGCAATGTAAATTAAAATGAATTTCTCAAGAGTTTGAGGAGGACAAACAATGGTAAGAAAAGAAGCTAAGATCAGTTTGTGAGTGGCATTTGATTTTCATTTCTCTTTAAATTGGTGAAGATAACACAACACCATCACAATAGTACAGATGCTTTGTTTAGCTGGTCTTCAACCGCTTTAAAAACCTACCATAAAGCTGGTAGCTTCCATTATGCTTTATGTACAGTTTATTTCCCAATGTCACTTTAATATAAACAGTTCTATTGTGATTAGAACCACTTTTTAAATAGTTTTGTTGAAAATGAATTGATCCCATTTTTTTCCAGAGGAGAAAAATCTGACAGCGTCCTTGTTTTCCGGGTGAATTTTTCATGCAAAAATGAAAAAAAAAAGGAGAGTTACCTCACATATTAGGGACCTTGGCCTTTTGTGAGGTTCCAGCCGCTCCCTCTACCTCTCAAAAATGATTTAATAGTGTTACACATCAAAGCGCTCAGGACCCCAGCTGTTAAACTCAAAGGCCACACAGCCAATCTGCACTCTGATGCTCTAATAGCCATGCCTTTATGAAGTTCATAAAACCCACTCCTCACTAGATCAGTGCAGATGGCGGGACAGACTAATAGCTGGAAAAGCAGCATAGGTCGTCACCTCGCTTGGACTCCTTTGAACTCAAGCATATTGGAAAAAAGGGGGTGGGGGGCATGTGATGTTCCTAAGTGTATTTGAAAGAGGATGACTTTCAGTGTTCGCTTGTGTGTGTGCAGTTTGTGTTTCCTCATCCTTATCAAGTCACAGCAGGAGGGGAGACATGAAAGCCTTCTTTTTTTATTGCAGTGTTTGGTAATTGCATCCTTCCTAAATATCACAGGAGACGGCCACATCATCAGAACGCGGTAAAACCCCGGCATCGTCTCCCGCTTTAAACACTTTCCCGCACAAAGCGCCTTTCGGACCGGTCGACCAATCGGTATTCTGGACTGTAAAAGTACATATCGGTGTGTGCAAAGGGCTTTCTCCTCTCAACTCAAAGCCGTTCTTTGTTGAGAGCATCCTTTTGATCTAAATTCGAATAATCGCAGAGCTTAGACCTGTTTGTCTGAGAGTGTTGTGCTTGAAGAGGTGGAAGGGGGTGAGCTGCCACCTTTTTATGCCCCCCCCCACCCCCTTATAACGAATGTCAGTGCTGATAACAAAGCCTGATTTGCACATCACGATTCTCTCGACCTTCTGATCAGGTGTGCTTGGAAGCCCGGTTGTGTTCTTTCAAAAAACGAGAGCAGCGGAGGCAAAAACTCGGCTCCCTTTGAACGCCGTTTGAAGTCCTCTGCCAAAGTTCAAATAGCACTAAAACATGTGCATGGCATTGACTGGCTGATTTGTATTAAAAAGAAAAAAGGCGGAGGGATGGAGGGATGAAAGGAGGTCGGGGAGGGGAGACTGAGGGAACTTTCTGCAGTTAGTGGGGCCAAAATCCTTTGGATCTCATGTCATGACACATGTAGAGAAGGTCCCCCTTTTTTAATATTCAGCCTTACAACTTCAACTTTATTTGAAAGCATTGGCAAAGAAGTTTTTCCCTTCAACTTGATCTTTGGTATCGCTGTTGTGCGAGATGGTCTTTATTTTAATGATGGCCAACTTCTTCCTGTTCTTCTCCTCCAGGGCTGCCGTCTTTGACAGACAGCTGAGTCCAGCTCCTCCATCCAGCTTCAAAGGAGCTGCTGCTGCTGCTGCTGCTGCTGCTGCTGCAGGCTGATGACGGGGAGCAGAAAAAAAAAAACAGAAAACGCTTTAAATTCTCAGCGAGGTCAAGGTGTTTTGTCTGCGAGCGAGAGTGTGAATGTTATTAGCGACTCTGCATGTCACAGCCGTGGATACAAAGGTCGCGGACCACCCCAGCTGTGTATTCACACACTTCATCATCAACCAGCTCTCTGATCAACAGTGCTTCGACTGTTCGTGAAGGGCCAAATGTTTGCTTGGCTGACGGTACACAAGTTTTCGGCCTCCTCTTGTCAGACGTCCCCCCGTCTTGGCTTTGGACGAGCCATTCGCTGCTGCCTGAGTTTTCTGAGTCCCAGTTGTGGGACCAGACGTCCTTTCCCATGTGTGAAGAAAGCCTCCAGCAGGGCTGTTGTTGCCGATCAGCGTTCTCATAGTCCCCTATTTGGCTCGAGTTGTAAAGCCGGGCCCTGGGAGTCACTCGCCTCCGCTCTGATCCACCCAGCTCAGCTCTACAGTCGCCGCGTCTCTGCCAGCTCCTTTATCCCAGCTCCCGCTCACCCAGAGCAGGCAAAGCCCGACTGACAGTCCCCCGCTGCCTCCAGAGCCTCCGTCTCTTTTCCATCTGAAGCCGCCCACCGACCCTCTCTGCTTTTCAGCCCTCCAAGCAATTAGAAGGAGATCCCTTTCTTTGTCATCTATCCATGGAGGGAGAGTAGGAATGAAAAAAAGGGAGGAGGGCCAAGTTGTTTTGGTGGTGGAGGCCCGGCCAAGCCAGGAGCCACTTGTGAAGCCCTGGGTATTAGAACTCACATGGTTTGTTTGGAAAGGCTTCTCCAGGGGCCAGAGCGGGATTACATTGCAGATTGCAAGTTCCCATGGAAGGGGCCTATATGAGCAAGGGGTTCGGTGGGTGGGTTTCAGGTTGGGGGCCATAGAGGAGGTCTTTATGAGATTGGGGTCTGTCTGAATGGAGAAGGCCAACTCCCAGCATGCGAGCGCTCCATATTAGATGGACACAGAGAGCCTATTGAAGTTCGCAGACATCCCCCCTTTATTTCTGTCCTTTTCTCTGCCTCTCCAAACTCTTGAAGGCTTAGCTGTTTTCAAGGTAAGAAAAGAGTAAAAGACTGTTCTGGGAGCTGAAGTGATGCTTGTGCTCGTTCTGGTGACGAAAATACAATCTGTGAGTTTGAGCAAACATAATACGATATGACTGTTAGTGGCCTGGGCCAAGTTTTCACAACTGTGACAGACATTAAAGCCAGGGATGAAAAAAAAAAGAAGAAATGAGAAATTCTTTAAAGAAAAAAGTTGTTGAAGTTAAAAAAAACATGATTTCAAGTCCAATCATCTTTTGATCTATTGTAAAAGTGTTCCAATCGGTATTTTAATTATGATTATGTCATTTTTAGCCCAAACAATACGAAGTTTCTGCAGTAGTTCATCAGAAATTCCCCTCTGAGTTGGGTAGTAATCCCCCTCATTTCCCATCATCCCTTTGTTTACACTCTCTCTCGCTAGCTGACAGCCCCTCACACCCCCAACCTAACATTACCGGTGCAACAAAAATGGTGAGTAACATTGGAGCTATGCAGTCATACATCTTTGATACAGATTCCAGCTCAGGAAAACAAAGACGTACATGGATCTATTTGTCCACAAGTGGATGCATCAGAATGGAGCAGAGCAGGGAACTACGCCCCTGCTACAGACTTTATCCAACTGCATTTTTTCGCCTGTTCCTGATTCACATGGATTTGAATAAAGAGATACTCAGAAATGCAATCTGAATCTTAATTTTCTTTATATATGTCCTTCATCATTAGAAACATGGCACAAGAACATGGAAGAAAAAATATTTACAACCCCCCAAATATGACAATTATTCAACCCAGGGAAATATTTTCCCATCAATTGTAGATATTTGAAGAAAATGTGTGAAAGTAACCGTGTTTCCAACTTGAAAAGTTACAAAGAATCTTAGCTTCTAACAGTGTTTGACCTCAAAGCAGCCCAAATATCGGTGAGGCATCTCAAGAACATCCTAGGTTTTCAACGGTACACTTCTGCTCTCAGACAAGGAGCATCGTCTAAGATTCATAGAAGATCTTTAAAGTCTTAAAAAAAAATTAAAAACAAAGAGAAAGTACTATCCCTGTTGGATTAAAGAGCTGTGATAGATGAGCTTCCTTCCAGGTATGAAGTCTCCTAATAAAGGTGAGAGGCGGAGGCAGGCAGCTGCCGGCATCTTCTGCAAAGAGGCAGCAGGAGATTAATGCTGGCTTTGACACAAAGGGGACAAATTGAGCTGGAAGCCAGGATGGGAGGGACTTGGACTGGGTGCTGCCGACCAGCCGGCTGTGATCCAGGGTCAGGAAATTCAGAGAGGGCCGGCCACCAACCACTGACTTCTAACCTTTCATGGCTAACGTTGCGAGTGTCTAACGATGAGTGACAGAGATCTGCATTGGACAGCAGATAGATTCACGTCACCTCTGTAGATCGTTTGAAAGAAATGCTCTTGTTAACTTGTGAATCATTCCAAGTGCATTCATCCATTTAAAGCAGCTCCTGGTCAGCTTGAGGCAGAGGTGAATCAGCATCGGCGCTCTCCAGATGTCCTCTACCCCTTGCCCTCTTCTGCTTGCTGCCCCTCAATCTCTTTTGACACCTCCGTGCTTCCTTTCAAGCCCCCACCACTTCCCAGATTCCAATCGGTCTCCATCTGTAGAGCAAGCAGCAATGCATAAATACATAAATCTTAGGACGGCGTCCTTGCTTGTGGGTGTGTGAATGTCGGCATAGAGATGGCGGGCCGGCACAGTCAGACTTCTTTCATGTGTCACCGGATCACAGGCGCTCAGTGTTTACACACCAGACCCATCCAGACACTCAGCGCCCCTCACATCCCTCACGCTCCAGCTATGTGTCGCAGGATCCGTCACTCGGTCTGCAGAGGCTTAGGGACAAAAGCAGGGAGTCGACCTGGAGGTGGTGGTGCCAGACGGCCTCTTTGATCTGACCGACTGCCACTGAGCTGATGTGAGATACGACCAGAGGTCGGAGGTCAAACAGGCTCTGAAGGGAAGTCAGCTGCCCTCTGCTCATTTGTCAACCGTCTTTTTCCCAACACACACCTGACTCGGTGTGTCTGTGTTGTATAAACATCACGGTCCTGAACAGCAGCTTGCAACTGAAACAGGACAATTCCATACAGGAATTTCACAAACTGGAGCCGTACTGAAGGGAAAAGAAGACAACCTTTCTGAATTTTGCTTTGGGACTCCTCCTGCTTTTATGTTCCTACTTTGTTTTTGTTCTATGTGTTTTCTTAACCCCACATAACCATTCCTATCATATTTGATACATGCAGACCCATACCTCATTAAAATGATCCAAACTTTCCTTGAAAACTCTTTGCACATATGCACCATGTTTTCTGCCCTGAAGTTCATCATCATCCCACTAGGGGCAGTAGAAGTGCTTTCCCGCTCGTTAAAAGTGGCTATTTTCATAAAGTCTCAAACCTACTGTTGTCTCTGAATATTTAGCTAATTTTCAAAACTTTATGGTGAGAATAACTCATCTTTTGTTATTTATTTTATTAACTGACTAATTGCTGGATTTAAAGAGTGCAAATGGGTTAATAATTAATTATTTATGTTTAAAAGAAGCCCCTGGCACATAGAAGACAGAAAAAATGGGTTTTTTTTACAACAGAGAGGAGGAACGATCCTCTGTCCTCAATTAGAAAATGTATGAAGATGACAGTTTGCATTTTATTTTGCATTTTGACAGATAAAGCACGATGCTATGCAAATGAAAATGCATTACACCAGGGAGACGCTTTTTTGAAATTTCATTTAAATTATGACACAAAAACATCATGGCAAATTAAAACGCAATAGATTTAAAGTGACTTTAAATTTAGTTTAAAGCAAACCATGCATTAAAATGTCATGTTTTTTTTTATTGAATTTTAAATTGCAAAATGCATTTTGATTTGAATTATGGTACCAAAAACCCATGACAATTTAAATGCAATTGATTTGGCTTTTATTTAAACATGTATTTTTTAAGTTTTAAGATTTAATAGTTATTTTTCATATTGAGTTCTAAATTGCAAAATGTATTTTCATATTGCAAGATAAATATGCATTTTGAATCGTCAATTTCTTTGAATTTTTACTCAAAAAACGTTCATACATTATACTTCCTGTTTGTTTCTTCCATTTAAAAAATGGAAGAAATCCATTAATTCATAATCCATATTAAAAACAGAACGATCCCAATTAACCAGTTGGATTTTCAGAATCAGATAGAAAACATGACCTGATGATTAAGGAAACAGTGGGAGAGCTGTGATGACTCCAGCATGGACTTCTAGTCGTACAATACAAAAAGTATTTTCACACACGGAAGTCGCATCGCTCCATCATTTTTGTGCAAACTGAGACAAGGGGAAGATCAAAACCAAAATTCCAAATCAAGACATCTCAGCAGCCATACTTGTGTTCCATGAATGTGCTGACGGTTACCTTTTTTTTTTCCTGTAACTACCCTGAATAATCCCAGAGACAGAGAAAACGAGACGAAAGGAAAAATAAAAGGAAGCAACAAAGCCCAAGAAAGCATTTCATCCGACTGTGTTAAATTGGGTGTGACTACGAAAAAGGGATGTGAAAAGCCTCCCCTGCACACACACACACACACAGACGCACAAGCACGCACCCACACACACACACACACAACAGAAACAAATTAACATCTAAAATGCTCCAACTCGTTTGAACCGTTCACTTCAAACCGTCATCAGGCCTCTAATGGGGGCCAAGTTCAAAGCTCCACTAGACTCCCGCTGCTATGCTGAGATGGAGGAACAACACTTTCGTCTCCCTCTTCGTGTTTGTTTATCATTTGCTTTGCTCTCTTTCAAAAATTCCCCCTTTTCCTGCTGCAGCCTCTTTCTTTATATAGCCTCCCCCATCTTATTATTGTGTAAAGCCTTCACTTAATTTTGAATCAACGGTTTCTCTTCGGTTTTTTTTACTGCCGACCATGTCTTGTTCTTGACGTTTTTCTTAAAATATTTAATTTACAGTTAATGTTTAGCTGTCTCCATTCCTCTTGTTCTCCTTCCTAATCAGTCCTTTAAAGCACCAATCTGTGTTCAGAAAAGGCCCTGCATGAATTCCCTCATTCCATCTCTTTCCAAGATGGGAGCTTCAAATATTCCTGAAACTCCATCAGTCTGCTTATTAAGAGGCCTTCAAAGCTTCCCATTGATGTAAAAACATCAGTTTGAATTTGTAATTACCCTTTGCTGTACTAATGCTGCGTTCAGCACAATTTTCCCAGGATTCTGTGCAGCTAAAAACCAGGTTTTATCGGACGTTTGGAGGTAAAGTGGAACGCTTTTGTTCGGGTTTGTTTATATGTGCTGACAAAGGAAGTAAGAATACATTAAAAAAATTCAATGTACAAAGAGAGATAAGAGCCACGTGAAAAACAAACGCTAGAGCCGGACAGTGTTTGTTTGAAGATTAAAGTTCTGCTGCCATCACAGGACGTGCGATTTGCTTGAAAGGCACAAAAATTGTCCGGAAATTACGAAGTGACTTTAACTGATATGGATGCCTTTAGAGGAAAGTTACTTTTAATATTCCTCTCACAAACTTAAAAGTGTCTGAGGTGTTGAGAAAACACATTTTACCCACATGAACTTTTTTTATTTATTTTTTTAAAGGCAGCATATTCAACCTGTGTGCATATTTAGCACAAAATCCTCTGAGTGTTGCAATGACGGAGAGCCCGACTCTGTCACTCCATCATGACACCGAGAAGAGAAGGAAAAAGCAGAGACAGAAGTAGAAATCCTTCAGATCCTTAAGGCAGACGAACATACCTTTACATCTGGATTTCCTCACAGGAAGGTAGTGTTTGAAATCTAATACATAAACATTATTCCCCCGGCCCGCCGCTTCTTCTGAGACACTTTGGGGAACTTTTCCACGACGCAGCCCTCTCTTCAGTAATTTCAATAAGAAGGCTGACTGGGATTTGGCTGCTGCCATGTTTCATCAAACACACTTGTCTGTAGCCATCGCAGGCCCGTCTGTCTGTCACACAACTCATCACAAACAGCACTTTTTCTCAGATTTGTGCAGCTGTCAACAGGAATGTGGCTATCAAATGAGCTTAGCTTAAAGAAGTTACTGTTAAATTTTCAGACGTTAAAGCAGGAAGTGAGATACTGTTAACTGCACGCAGTAGGGATAGCAGAAAAAACATTGTAGAAAAATGTTGTGTTGGGAAAAAGAAAAGCATTTGATTCAAAAGATCACAGCATTTTATGTTAAATACATATATATACATAATTCAGTATTACATATGGTGTGCAACAGGGGTTGTTTTTGGGGCCCCCAAAAGTTGTTTAGGATAACATTTGCTCTGAGGCACAAAAGTGTACAACAACATTTTTTTCCTTCTTTTGACTAAAGATGATTCTAAATATGTATTAGAAACCATTATTGAAGAAATAAACAATTTGTCGTGATTAGAACTAGATGTACACACACTTCAACTTCAAGAACAAACCTATAACTTTCTACTTGGGAACACAACCCCAATAACCACCAGTACGCTGAGCTAGGCAGCAACTGACCTGAAAGACAAAATCATGTCTAGAATGAACACCAGGCAACCCCGAAACACCACCTGAAAGTCTTCTGGAAACTGTGGATGATGCATTGAGGGCAATTCCTACCACAATAATCACAGAAACCAATGAACTGGTTTACACTTCAGCAGCAGAGATTTGTGAAAAGCTTGACTATAAGAGAAGCCGTGGGAGAAAACAATGCCCACCACGGAAGCAATGGTTGGAGGCTAAGATCAAGACAGCTCTGAGGGAAGTGGGTTAGATGACAGAGGCCCAAAAAAGTGCAATGAAACAGCAAGAGTCTAAGAAATACAGCCAGATGCTCATACCTGAAGCACTGGAACCTGGCAAACAAAAGCTCCTGGCCTTGAGCAGCCACCTTAAGAGGTACACAAGAGACAATGAAGCCAGACGAATAAACAGGCTGTACGCAACTCAGCCTGTGAAAGTGTACGCTCAGAGGCAGGGTCAAGACAGCACAGTAGACATACCAAGGTTGGAAACTGAACAGTACAGGAAAAGTACAAAGGTTTCCTGCTGGGTCCAAGGTGGTCGGGTCATTCTGTCACGGAGGACCCAAAATGCAGGAGACAGAAAATGAAAACGTTTCATCAATTCACTGAAACGTGACAAAATCATGGAGAAAGAAAAAGGTGGCAAAAGAAAACCAGACACTTAAATGCACTTATGTAGATTAAATAAATGAAGACAGCTGTGGATGATTAACCTAAACCTAGTGAGTCTGACAGGGAAAACAGAACATTAGAAATTTAAAGAAATTTAAAAGTCATGGTGTCATTTCTGTTTTCTGCTTAATTTCATCTTATTGTTCATTGTGATGAACATAGTGTGTGTTTGCAGGTGTGAGTTGTGTGTCTGGTGAAGACGTGTTCACGGGACCATCAACTCCAAACTAATCCTTTCCCGATGGCGTTCTTCTTCAAACACAGATGGCGACTGCGGGCTCTTGACCCTTGACCTCATCACTAAATCACATCGGTTGTTGTCTGTGAGGACCTGAGGGTCTCATGACTCCACCAGGCAGATGGGTGAGTACACACATGCTTGTTTATGACACACACAATCACACACCCATGCGACTACTTGATATTCTTTTATGTAAGTCTTCTCTTTCATCCTTGTTCTTCTCTTCACAGACATTATTTCCAGATGTCTGCTGTTTACGTCGTCTACTCCTCTGCTCTTTTTCTTCGTTGTCTAACACAAGCCAATATCTGAAGGTCAAAAGTCACAAAAACTATTGGTTAAATAAAAAAAAATAAAAGTCAAAGTTAGAATAAATATTAACAACATTTTCAGAGAATTTTTAAACTTATGACCAAATTTGACCAAAGAAAAAGCCTAATGTCCACTAATAATCTATTACAGTCAATACTTTGTTTTGAAAATTGTGTTTTTAACATGTTTTTGTGACATTTTTCTCATGATGGAGGACACATACGAAGGTAATCTTGATTTATTCCAATCATGACCATCATCCATTCTCATGGATGTGACACATGAGCTACAACGGAAAGCCACAAGCTTCGTGTTTCACCTCCTTCTGATGCAAACACTCAGAGGTGGATTTCTACTGAAATACTGCCGCTCTGCAGAAACAGGTCCAAAGCTGGAAAATAAAAAAGAAGAAGTTGCTAAAAAGTGAAAAATGTACACATAGTAAAAATAGATGAAAATCTTCTGTTCTTCCATCCAATTTCTGTAACTCTAGTGAAAAAAAGAAACAAAATTTTAAAAACAGACAGAAATCTCCATCCTTTCTCATCAGGTGCTATGACTGAAAACAACTATTAACAATTGTCTTTAAGGGGAAAATGTGTGAACTAACTCATTGCACCTCTGCTGTTGCAATCCACATAAAACAATCAATATACATATTCTGTATTAATATTTTGTATATTTACTACAACACTCTTCAGTTAAATGCATCTGTAATTAACACTAACAAGTTTTTTTAACAACTTTTGCTCTTACAATCGTCTTCCGTAAGATAGTGTAGTAATTTGTCATTTTTTTAAATACATATCAATAAAAATTCTACCTTTTTTCAAAAAATCCGCAAAAAACAATTTCCATAAAAACTAGTAAGAAATACGTATGTTTTAACAGAGATTTGGAGACCACATGAAGCGCAAAAATGAACTTCCCACCAATGTTATCCCACTTCAGCAGCAACTTATGGACGTGGGTTAGTATGATATGAATGAAAGCACCAGAGTCCAGCAACTTCCTTTTCAACAATAAAGTTAGACCTCTTTCTGTAAAAACTGTGAAACCTCTTTGTGTTAATGTTTGACTCGTTTGTCTTTAACGCACACGTATGCACAATAAAAAATAAGTCTAGAAATCATAAAAAATCAAAGCAAACACTGTAAGATTTCTTTCAATTAAGCCACTAACAAAAACATGACTTTTCCTACATTGAAGTTTGAGTGAATGTGGGGAAATTGGAGGTTAAATGATGTGCATTCATGGAGACAAAGACTATTCATGTGTCCTAAGAACAAAGTAAACTTTCACCTGAACTTGTCATAGTTGACATTTTTATTCATACTTTCAGAATTCAGTTTAAGACAGTTTTGTTCAGTTTATTCTTTTAAACTAGTTTGACGTTCTGGGACAACTATTAGGTTGATGTGTAAAACTGTTGAGTCAGGTTTAAGTCAATAGAGGATATTATAAAAGGCCAAATTATATCCACTATAGAGCTGAAAAGCTGGCTTTAAATGGCTCCAGTGAGGTATGGTGTCACATGACCATCCATCTCATAATACAGTCATCTGGCTAACATTTAACAAAAAAAATGTGTCCCAACAATTTATGGCGAGAAATGCATTATTCCAGATACTATAGGGTGTATCATATAAGCATGATGAATAAAAACGTTCAATGTCACTCAGAGAATTATGTTTATAATAATATAAATAATAAATAAATACATAAATAATTTGTTGATATTTTGGAATTATTCGTGCTGAACAAAAAATAATGTATTAAATTATTAAAAATGTAAACAAACTGAATAAAAATGGTCATTTTCTGTGTTAATAGTAAAAAGGAGAATGCCAAATGACATTTCTAGGACACTTATGCACAAGCAGCAAAAAGGCAGCCAGAATAAAAACAATGTAAAACTGGTTCCAAGATCAACTTTTTATACATTCAACTTATTTTTGTTTTGGTTATTGTTTAACAAGATAACATGACAAACGTGATTTTCTGTTATTTTGACAACTGGCTGTCCTGTAGTTTATTATGAAGCCCTACAAGGAAACAAGCACTATTTTGTTCTTTATCTCAAATCTGAACAACTAGTTCACACGAGAAGCAGCTGAGCTAAGTTGAAATGTGGGCAGAGTTCCCTCAATCCGACGTGCTGCAGGCCCACGCTGCTCTCCTATGGAGGTCCTCCTCACTTTGTTGTCCTCTCAGCAGGCACCTGCATTCCTTGCATAGCTGTCTCAGAAAGTTCCAAGAGCAGCTCGCTCTATCTCTGTTTGCCGGTCTCCGTCTCCCTAGCTCCATTCAGACCGCTGTTGCCTTGTTGCCTGGAGATAAAAAGGAGAGCAAACTGGGACGATGGAGGCAGAAAGAGAAAGAAGGCCCAAACCAAAGGAGGATGAAAGAGGAGGGGGGGATCAGAGGGAAGGACAGGTCAGCAGGGGTGATGAAGTTTGTTTGGGATGCTTTGAATTTAAAGGGTTATTGCGCAATCCTGATACTTGCTTTTTATGTGCTGTCAGATGAAAGAAAAAGTTTTGCTTTACTTTAAAGAAAGTCTCCATCTCTGATTTTAATAACTACTCAGAAATATGCAAGTTCCAATGAAAATAGTGTTCTTGATGTACTTGCAGCTTTTGTAAATTAGGTAAAAGAAAAATAATTGTTAAAAATGTCATCTGAGTATTTTCTTTTTGGTTGAAATCGTTGTGAATCAGGAGCAGACGAAACAAATGCAGTAGTTGTGACATTGAACCTACAATTGACAGACCCCAACCTCCCTGATCTGCTCTATTCTGATGCGCGTGAAGGGCTGTAAGCTAGCGGGAAACAGATGGATGATGGGACATGGGGTCAGGCTTACTACGCACCAACAGTTTCACCCACAACTCAGAGGAACATTTCCAATGAACTGCTGTTGCTCTGCAGAAACTATGTCCTAGAAAACGACAAGTTTTTTGATTTTGGCCAAAAACTGCACCTGGAATACTTTCACAACAGACAATCGGAGTGAGTCTGTAAGAAATATTCTAGCATATGTTGGTATTCATGTGCATTTTGAAGTCACCGTGAAAGTCTTTTTTTGTGCACTCTGACATGACTGATCCACTCGTGCACAGCCGTAGCAGTGAGGCCCTGATGGGAAACATGCCTTCCTCTGCCACACAGCTGTGGAAGAGAGTTGTTGTGAAAGCCTGTCATTTTCCAAACAAATTCATAACAAACTTCAAAAAGTCATGTTCCATGGCTACACAAGCATGTTTACTTCCCCCTGTGTCCACGGCCCAAACACAGGCATGAATTTTTATTTTGACACATCCACATTCTAGTTTCTTTGGCCTCAAATGTGAAGCTCAACCGTTTGTCTCTAATGAATCTTTTTAATCCGCAGTTGTTCAGGTCGTTGTGTGATTCCGTTTTCTGGGAGCTCGGTCAAGCGTCCTGAGCGCTCTGTGACGTTTTTCCGTCACACATCCCGAGGTTTGGCTGTGAAGCAAAAAAGCTGCTCTTGAAGATCCTTCTGATGGCTTTTGCCCATGCTTTCATTCGCCCACTTTCTTCCCTCTGTGGAGCAACAGACATCAAGGCAGGCTGCTAACAAGCATGTTACTTAGACAATGATGTCATTGCCATGGGGATGCTGTGTTATGTTTGTGGTAGTGCAGCACTAAAGGGGGGAAAAAAGCAGAATACAACCAAGGTCAGTTCAGCTTATTATATCATAGACTGAAGTTTCTTTATTGAATTGTGCTTGATTACTTAACACAACAACGCTGCAACACTAACCCTCATAAATCCTCCAGTTTTACCCGATGAGGTCATAGTTAACTCTGCAGATAAAAGCGAAACAACCCGTCCTGCACTGACTTTTAAATAACTCAAAGACACAATAGCCACGGTAGCCACCCAGAATCCAGATCTAGATAGGTGCAGATCCCAGTCCCTGATAGAGGACTGGCCGGATCAGCAGCATGCCCACTCAGAATAAAGCCTCCATTGTCTGGTGCAGGTGTGTATTTTTGAGCGTATCAGGGTGACTTGGCAGAGGGAACAGGAGCGAAGGGAAGAACGTAAGCAAACACCTTGAGTCAGCACATGCAGGTGAGGGGTCAGCAGGCCAAACATGGCTGGCTGGAGAAGGTATTCAACCGCCAGATGGACTTAAAGAGAGGAGATCAAAGTAAAACATTAAAAATCCTCCCTCTAGAAATGCAACAATGATTTAAAAAAAATAACTTAGAAAGGAACTTTTTGTTTGAAATCTTAAAGCTAATCTTAAAGCTGTGACATAGTTTTCTCTAAGAAATATCCTGTTCTGTTTATTGTTTACCTTTTTGGCTTGTTAAATAATAAAATATAAAACTAAAAATGTATGCCTGAACTTAAAAAAAAGTTATATTTTTGCAAAATATTTTTGCAAAAAAGAAAAATGCATTGGTTTGTCTAGGAACCCGAAGGTGCTTCCTCTTACTGAATTACTGCACCATAACACAAAAGAACGGTGTCTAAATGCAAAGTTGTAAAACCGTATTTTGTTGTAATTGCACACAATGAAAATCTTAGCGATCTGATATAATGAAGCCACACCGCTTTTAACAGTGGTCAAACTCACTGTTTGATCGTTTCTATGTTTTGGATGCAAATTTAGATGAAAATAGGGGAACTGAGGCCATTTT
This sequence comes from Oryzias celebensis, assembly GCA_014656515.1. Classification (NCBI taxonomy): domain Eukaryota; kingdom Metazoa; phylum Chordata; class Actinopteri; order Beloniformes; family Adrianichthyidae; genus Oryzias; species Oryzias celebensis. The sequence goes on along the minus strand of BNCR01000008.1, from coordinate 11,540,425 downwards.
CTTCTGAAGAGATATCATGGACTACTGCAGTCACTTTTGCAGCCAAATTAACCGTTAATAACGTGTCTGTGTTAGCAGAGTTAATGAAGGCTCGGAAAGTGGCGCTATCCTCATATCCTGGGAATTAAACTGCTATCAAACAAAGCAGAAGAAGAAGAAGACAATAATTGCACATGTGCGATACATATCAGAGCTGTGCTGTCCAGCTTTGCACATGTGCAGAAGGGATCGAGTAGTCCTGATCGGTAACTTTTCTTCATTCTTTAATTTTTGGTCCTCAATAAAATTAACCTTTCTTTATTATAGACATTGAAGAGGCTTATTATTATTATTGTTCAAATTTCAAAAGAAACTCTGAGCAGTAAGTGCTGTAAAATGCTTTAGTAAAATGCATTTCATGCATTCCGCTACTTTATCAAACTTTTCAGGAGACTGTGAATTTTTTTGCATGTTATTGCCCCTATAGATAGAGTCAGGTATCGCTGCTACCATTCAAAGGGCCTATTTTATGCAATTTTAAGCTTTTCAGAGTAAACTATATCCAAATATTCGATGATATTACCTTTGACACAATAAAACATTATTTTTTTAATGATATATTAGTTATTTTTGTGAGTTCTTCTCCCACTCGGAAGTAAGATGACTCGATCTCTAAGGCGCTGCCTTTTTGTTCTTTGTGGGTGCCGTTGATTTCATGATGTCATCCTAGAGCCGGCTTCGGCAGTGTGTCTGCGTTTTGCACACGAAAACAAACAAAATTCAAACTTTTTCAAATATGGATGTTATTATGTGCATATAAAATGAAAGCGTTTTGCCCATCATCGCAAACTTCGAGGAGAAAGTGAGTGTGTATGCTAGCTTGGGGCTGGTGCTGGCAGTGCAGACTCTACCTGGAAGGAGCGAGTCTTACGCATCTACGTCACAACGTGAGAATCTGCTCGTTTTTGTAGATTGGAAGAGGCTGGTGCTCAGAGAGCAGAGTTTTAGAGGAATGCTCAGAGATGTATAAATGAACCAAAATACAGCTTTGGGGTGTTTATTTTTTATGAAAAAATTGCATAATAATCCACTTGAAAGCTCAAAAAAGCTGATTTTGTATTATATAAGCTCTTTAAGTCATAATATCAGTCAATTCGACAGAGTGAAATTGTGCTAATGATCCACGACCAAGCTTTAAGTAGTGTTCCTGAGTACTGTTGTGAAGCCCATGGGGGCAAAAACTTCCCAACTTCATGTATTTTGTGTTTGAATTAAAAAATGTGATCAGATATCATTGGCTACCTCTTGCACATATATGATTGGGTGAAACGAAAGTGCTTTCCTCGTCCTCTTACTGCAGAAACGACACAAGAACATAAAGAACAGGAAAGCAGGAAACACTTCTGAACTCCCAAGACTCAAAGTCACTGACAAAGCATGAAAACATGTAGCAGGATGAGATGATTAAAAAAAAACCAACAAAGATAAAGAGGATATGTTTACAATATGCAGAGAAAAGTAAGAAGTGTGTGTGAAAGTCACAGTGTAGCATGTTAGAAGCTGTGCTGCTGAAACCTGGTACGGACAGTTGACAATAGGAGCCGGAGATGGGAGATGAAGGGAGAGGATGAGACGAGACAGTTGTTCAATCTGGTTAAACTGGTTTGCTGCAGATGCTGCAGGTGCTCGAACTGACAGACATGACGCGGAACTCTGAGATGAACAGTGTTTGACGGCGCTGTCCTGTGCCATCTCAAGGTGACGCTCTTTGAGTTCTCCTGGGCTTCCAACAACACATTTTTTAGACAATTAATCAAACTGATTAGTTGATTTCTTCAACATTCCTGTTTTCTTAGCTAAGTTTATGTCTTATTCTGATCATTTTTTTGTCCCTGTACATCAATTTATGTAAAAAGCCTGAGGATTTGTTGATTTTCTTTTAGTGTTGTGCCAAGCCCCAATCTGAGCCAAACCCCGGAGACAGAGTATTCTTATATTTCAGCCAGCAGGAACGGGCAAAGGTGAGACAAGAGGTAGATTCACAACAAAAGAGTTGTGTGTATTCACATTAGCATGTGTGGGCTCTGTTAGTAATCTAACCCTGCCAGATAGCTCCAGGGAAAAGGACATTCTCTGTTGTTGTTTCCCCTTCTCTGCATTCCTTGACGCGTTGCTCCATAAAGGGTAAAGGAGGAGTATCCGAGGAAGGGAGGAAGAGATGGAACAGATTGCTTTGTGCCAAACTGATGGCCACAGTGCTCCCCTCCCTTTAAATAATCACATTCATTCCAGCGGGTACCTGCTCTCTTGAAGGATGAAAACAGATCACGGCCTCAGCCTCCCCACTCTGCTGTCAGGACTCAGAGCTAACAAGACTTTGCCATGCTCTGAAGCAAAAGCAACACTATTTCTGAGTACAGTGGATGACGGCGAAGCCATACAGGTGCTTTGTGCCAAGTGCTGAAAACTGGGGAAGCTAAGAATATACAAATAAAAGCAAAGAGTGACAGTAAGAAAAGAGGAGATGCTCGGGTATTGTTTGGAGGCAGGACTCCTGCGAGGGCAGAACTTTGCTGCAAAGAGAAACTCTGCAGCTGAGGCGAGCTTTACATCAGCCCACCTGCAATGAATTCTAATAGTGTTCCCTTATAGTAAAGAAAAACACACGAATTAAAACTGCAAATAGCATCAGCAGTTTAAAACGTCCTGAAAAAATAGAAAAAAATATATAGTTTTCCTTAATTTACATTCAACGAAAAATAAGATAAAGGTGCCAAAGTACGGAGAATGTAACCCATTTTCAATGAAGTTGAGGTAAGGCCGTGTTTACCACTAAGTTGCATCACACTGAGTTAAAAGGAAAAACACTGGGAAGCTGCTGAACTGTTGAAAGCTCAGTGATGCTTTCAGCAGCAGCTTGCAGGTCATGACTATAGACTGTATGCATGCAAGAATGACAAGTGTGTGATAATGCCTGTTGGTTTGTGTTGACGAGGGTCACTAAATTGCGTAAAAATGGACGAAAAAGGAGGGGTAAACAATCTCGGTTGGTGCTGGAACCCGCCCAGAATGACCGATGTAAACATGGGATAAAGTTGAAAAACACATTTTTTTGGGGATGTGTAACAGCTGATAAAGTTAGGCAGAGCCTTTCCTGTTGTAAAATGAATGATGTGAACTTTAAAAACTGACAGGCGGAGAGCAAAAAGCAGGAGTTATTTTCCTTTTCTTTTATGTTCCAGTTTAAAGAAGTGCAGCTGTTTTTGTGAAAAGAATAGTCAGGGATGGTTGGGAAACTCCCAACGGACAAAGAGTTACACAAATCCAGCAGGGTTGTAAAAAAAGACCAGAGATTACTTTTTCAAAAGGGTTGTTGAGATAAAATTAATTTGAGCTCTGCTTGCTGTTTTCAATGAAAGGAACTAGAATTAAATTATAAAACAATTTCAAGTTGATCATTTTTTTGCCATGTTTTTCAAATTTTAGGCTGGAAGTAGGTCTGAGTCTTCACTCGGAAATACAAATATCAGCTCATCACATCTGCAAATCAATTTTCTTGAAAAGTTTCATCTTTAGTTTTAATTGCTTTACAGGTTTTGGATTTGAATGATGACAAATAAGCCATTTTTATTTTTGCCAGGCTGTAGTTGCTCTAATTGCTTTCTGGACTGTTTTGTTCCTGCAGGTCCCCTCCTCCCAGGTGTTGTCTGTATTTGGGCGTCTGGGATCTGCCCTTTTGGGGAGGAGTACTGTAAGGATTCTTTGCTTGAATTTTTGTGCTTTTTGGTTTTTTTCATGTTCTGTTTTCCCTGCCAGTCTCATCAGGTTATGGTTGATCTTTCACAGCTATTTTCATTTAGTTAATCACCCTCAGTCTATTCAAATGTCTGGTTTTCAGTTCTTTGTCAGGTCATCTGCTCTGCCATATCACCTTTTTGTTTCTCTATGGTTTAAGTTTTCGTCACCTTGTCTGGTCTCGTGCATGTTGTGTCCTTCATCTCCAGTTCCTGACACTGGAGAGCGAAAAAAAAAAGTTTTATTTCACTGTAATTTTCCTGATCCTGAAACTAGGAAAGATTCCTTTTAACAAGTAGATCTTTGTTGCAAGCATAGGCCCATAAATCTGACCTCTTTTTGGCAGTCATTCTGGCTGCTAAATGCTACTCCATGAGTCCCAGCATCATTATCATTCTTCACGGTTCAGAGTTTGGGATGTTTGTGGCTGTCCATCCATCCAGCCGTTTACCTGCCTCATCTCGCCAATGAAATTGTTCATCCTCTCCTTGCTGTCATAATCAAAATACACCCTGTAGAGCTCACTAATACGTCACACTGCCACAAAATGACAAGCATGCACACCCATGGAGAATTTCACATTTCTGTTTAACCTGAGATACATATTTTTTGGATCGTGGAGCAATCTGCAACACTCGAAGAAAACGCACATACGCACAGAGGGAGCAAGTGAACCAGGAATTAGACTGGTGTCAGTCTAAGTCAGCACACTAGATGCAGGTTATGTGATTGTTTCAGTTTCTGCTTTTTTCCTTATTGCCAAAATTGCAACAAAATGTCATTTTTGATCAAACTTGTGACATAAAAAATACATTTTGTTCATTATTTGTAAATGGGGCCCTGATGTTTTACTGGAGGCAACAACATTTGGAAAAGCTGGCGTGGATCAAACATTTTCACGCTCATCCTTCCATCTGAGGGTTGGATGATCTTTGTTAGCATTGGGTGTCAAACTTCAAAATTACCCCAATCCCTTTAAAGCGACACGCGCATAAACACACACCCCTTTCTGTAAAGTGTCACTACTTTGCTGTCAGGGAGAAAAAAGTGATTGGAAGCTCATCAGATGGTGGCAACGTTTTTTTTTCTCACCCACACATGTGAAACTCATCACTAACACTTCGCATTTGTGTCACAGTCATTAAGTCGCACGCATCAGTCAGCTTTATGAAGTTACTTGAGAAGTAGGAGGTATCTTGGGCACTTTTTAAGTTTGCCTTCAGTACACTTGTGTCTGTGTCGTTGGCTAATTAAAGCAGGAGATCTGCAGACCTGTGTGGAGTGCCCCTGACATGATTGATGGAGACTGTCAGGCTCCTCAGTTGGGTGTCTCCCTTGATCGGGACCCGGGCAGAGGATTACGCACATCCTCGGTAACCTTGGCTGGCTTTGTACGCCTGGGCCTGGCATCAAAGACCCGGCAGGAGACGTTAGGGAGACGGCTCCGTGCTGGAGCAGCAGGTTCGGATCACTTTCAGGGGAAAAAAACAAAATAACAACACAAAGAGCGAAGATTGAAAAAAGGGGCAGTGAGGAAGACAAAAGCGAGACACAAACCATCATGCTGTGTTCAGCTATTTGAGCAGAACATCACAGAAATCCAGGATTTAAAACTCTTCTAAGCAAAAAAAAAAAAAAAATCAGAAAGAATCACAGCATTTCAGAAACACAGTAAAGCTGAACCGGACGATCGTACAAAACTTTTTATTTCTGCATAGCTGCAAAAGTTAGGAACCCTAGAGGAAAGAAAAACATGTGAGATCATTTCAGAAACGCATATTAATATGATGTAACTCCCAATGTACATTTATATGAACAAATTGTTGCTTACAAACGTTCCCATAAATCAGTGTAGCACTTTTAAAAGAACTAGCAGACATGGCAGCAATCCCACTTTTCCACCCCATCGCCTCAAACATGTTTCTTGTTGTGATGTGTTTCCCCTCGTGTTTTTCACTACTGGTTAAAGCTTTTCCTCTCCTCTAATGTCCTTTTGAACCATAAAATTAAAGAACTGCAGAGCAGAGCAAATGTGAAGTCAAGAAGAGTCTTGCATTAGTGACAAAATACTTGGTTTTTAACCATCCTTTAAAAAAAGTTTTTGGTATAGACCAGTGAAGAAAATTGCTGACAATTTCAACAAAATAAAGTTAATTTATTTGAGTTAAGTTTAATACGTCAGATAACTTAAAAAAGTCATGTTTAGAGTGATTTTTAATTAGAATAAGCCCAAAGCGCACATACATTTATTTTTAAAAATTGATTTTACGCCAATGTTGTCATGTTTGTGTTCAATAGTAAAAGGAGAAAATGTATGATGGCATCAGAGTTAAAATGATGGAGAATCTGGCTTTTTTTGCCTTTTTAATACAAATAAATCTGCTGTCCGTTTTGACATGGGGTGTATTTTATTTTGAAGGAACCTAAACGTGCTGCTGTCAAAAGTAAAACAATTAAAAATTGTTATACAAAGAAACTCCTAATAATTAAATTATTGCAAATATTTAAAAAATATCTATAAATGACTTAACTGTCACAAAAACATTAAGTATAATAATTTAATGCCGCTCCTGATAGGTTTCGATCGGTAAGAAAATGGACCAAGTGGCTCTTTTTGTCTCTGTCACTGTTTGATACTGTCTGTACACTTAAACTTAACTGAAAATAAAATATAAAAAAAAACAAGATGCAGACTCTTGGAAAAGACAATACATTTTGCTCCTTAGTTTGTGTATAAATGTTGTTTAACACCATTACAAAAAACTGGCCATCTTCCAAAACAGTAGAAACTGTTAGAAGCAAAAACGCCTTTGAAATACAACTAAATTTGTTTCTTTTTCTGAAAATACCAATGTCAAAACCTCCAAGAGAGTCTAAAGTTGCAGTAAATACATTAGATAACACTTCATAAATATCTAAAACCTAAAGTCTCCACTCAACTTCACTGAAGCCGGGTCGAAACAAATAAGGAAAAAAGCCTAAAACCTCATTGAACTCAACACTTAATCACAGCAACAATGAAACAGGAAGTCTCTGTCTTAAATTTAAATCCATTTAGCTGGGATGATCAGACCATCAGGCTTTGATGTTTTCCATTTGCTCTCCCTGGTGCTTCAGATTCCATGCGAGCTCATAAAAGCTTGGAATAAACCCGCAACTGCAACAACATTTGATAAAACGTCTGAGATGCAAATTTGGCACAACAGAGGTATTGCAGCTAAAATCTCTGCCGGAGAATGGCCCAGCAAGAGACTTCCGAGACGTAATATCCCTTTAGAAGTCTATTATCTCTTCCTGGCAACGGGCATGCGGACTACACATATGCAACACTGTGCACCCACACGCACTTTTAAATAAGTAAACATTATCAAAAGCTCTGTTCCGTAAAACAACAAGTCTTTTTGTGTGTCTTTCTGAGCCTGTTTTTCTTTTCTCTGAGTATGTCTTTCACACACCAACACCTCCCGCTGCTTCGCCTTTGAAAACGTGGACTTTTTTGATGTGACTCATCAAAACAGAGTTCAGCGTGTGACCGATGCATCTCCCAGTGTTTCCTTTGCTCTCCTGCTGGAAGCCAAGCGGACGCTTAGTTAGGAAGCGTTTCATTCTGTTGCTAGATAGGCTCCCGGGATAAGCATCCTGACTGCAGAAGGATGCAAGGAATACAAACCTCAGAGCACACTAAGCTGGAGGAAAAAAAATGTACGTGTAATCTGTACGGCATGTGTTTTCTCAAGAATCTTTAAGGGTATGTCATTAAGAACCGACCTACCAGTCCATAGTATGCTTAGCGTTTGTATTTGCATCAGTGACGGCACAATGGCAGCTTAGCTAAATGGGCTGGAGTGTTGGAATGACTGCAGAGTCTACAGCTGCAGTTCAAAGTCTATCAGTGTTTGAATCTTAACAATGAGGAAAAAAAGACGTCCATGCATGGGAAGAGCCCGGCTTAGATCTTCAACCTCCGCGCGTGTGCACAAACTCCCAGTTTAAGCAAATGCACACATCAAAAGATTAAAGGCCACACAGACAATCGCATCAAGACACACAACAAGGGCCTTAAGAGAACTGACACACAGACACACTCAAAAAGCAAACAAACTCATGTGCACACATCAAGAAGAAGCACACATGCGGGCACAAACACACAAACAGCGTGAGGCTTGTGTCCCTGGCCGGCCAGCTGTGGGAGGTCACACAGACATGATAGTTCTGCTATCAGGCCAGCATTAAGGCCTGCCGCTTTAAACACAGCCTTTTGAAGTCACACCAAAGTCAGACACTAGGATCTCTCATCTCCCATCTCCCTTTTAACACTGCAGCGCCGACATTTCATTCTGCCCTCCTTTTCATGATGCCAGCTTTGAATTTTGCCTTTTAAAAAGACTAATTTTAACTTCTTGAAGGCTGGAAAAGCAGGCAAAGGCGTGTCGTTTAGATTCTTCCGCCTGACATGTGCCTTTTTCGGCCAAGTACGGAGTGATCAGAGGTAGCCAAGGTCCACTGAAGCGACGTTTCATCTTTCAGTGGGCTGATAAGCTTTTAAGCAGACTATTGTAAGCTTTTATCTAAAGGTTGTTAAAATGCTTATAGTTTTATTTTACAAAAGATCATGTCATCTAATCGTCATCATTACAATGCTCTCAGAATATTAAACAATTTGTGGGATGGTTTCATCCGGACTAATTTAGAGCACAAACACATCAAACTGCGTTTTCAAATGTCTTTGTCTGATCTCAAAGGTGCATCAGCGTTTGATTACTACCTCTGTTTTCCTCGGTGTGAACAGCAATTTAGGAAGAACACCTTGAACAAAGTGGGAATCAGCTCCATCAGATGCTATTGGTGAAAGATTTCCCGCCAAGGGAATGACACCAAACGGAAAAATGCATTTTTGTTTGGGGGAACAAAGCCAGCCCTGAAAATAAAGGAAAAAGTAGAAGAAAACTAACCAGTAACATCGATTCAACTCAGAGCGCCGGCGCATGGCGACATTTATTAAACGACAACAGAATTAAACATTTTAGAATGTTATTGGTCCAATGGCAAGAAAATGATCTTGATCCCGTAGTTTTGCTGGGAAAAAAAGATATTTACAGCCGGTTTTTTTGGTTTGTTTGTTTGTTTTGTTTGTTTGTTTTTGGCCAGGTGACCACAGCAGAGCATCTAAACAATGCAACGAACCCGGAATGGTGGCAAAAAAGAGAGATGTTAATAAGAAAATGATGTCAGAAAATCAAAAAACCCGAGCAGGCGATGGAGGGATCCCCGTTTCTTTGCTGCCTGCCGGTGATGTACCAAATTACATTTCCTCTGCCAGATTTTGCTTCCCCAGTCTTAGGCATCTTTTTGGCAGTACTGGTACCTTGGCACCAGCCAGTTGTGCCAAAGTACATTACGAATGACTAGAATGTTGCATCGTACAACACCATCACTCATACCTGCAGTGAGCACAACTTACTTTATTTGTATCAATACTTCACAATACACTTATCAGAAGCACAACAATTGTACGTTCCATTTCCATAACCCCCACTTAAGGTGTCTGTATAAGCCACAAGGGAACAGCAGTACACCTGCGCTCCCCTTAAGACGCAGCCCCTGTTTTGTACGACCCCACACAACCCAAAAGCCTGCATAACCCGTATGGATCAACCTCAGTACATATGACTAAAGCTTAAATGAAACAAAAGAGAGTAAATGAAGTGAGTACAATAAATCAAGAGAATGGAAAAAAAAAGTTGGGCATTTGTATCCAAGGAAGCCTGGTTCACTAAAATACTTCCAAAGGTCATGTGGATGTAATGTGGGACTGCAAGGGTTTGTTGTAGTCAACTGAAACAACAAGCACGACTCCACAGTTTTCTTTGGTACTTTGGTACATTTTTCCAGGTGGTCTGGTTCATATTTGTTAAAGTCAAAAAAGAAAATGTGAAATTTATCAACATTCCTCGTTTGTTTGAACTAAACCTGACCGTATTTCTTCATCTACAAAGAACTACCAACGTGGCGCAGCGGGAGGGCGATCGACCTCTGATTTGAAGATTCCAGGTTCGATTCCTTTCCTGCCCGCCCATGTGTCAAAGTGTCCTTGGGCAAGACACTGAACCCCACAGTGCCTCTGGTGGAAGGTTGGCGCCAGTGTTCGGCAGTGGATGAATGAATAGAATAGTGCTATACAAGTATACCCCATCGACCACTTATTCATCCATAATTTTCTGAAGCCTGTGAGTCCCTTTAGAGGTCTCAGGGTTGCTGGAGCCTATCCCAGATACTGTTGGGTGAAGGCTGGATACACTCTTGACAGGTCATCAGTCTGTTGCAGGGCCATTTTTCTTACAATGATCCATCTGAAGTTCTTCTCCATGTGTTGCATAGGGAGTCTGGCATGACAAAAATGGACTCCAGTTCTATTTGTAGTGTTAGGCACGTCACCTTAAATGTAAAAGAAAATTTGATAACGTTTTATTTTGAAAGTACAACGGAAGTTTTTATTTAGAAACCTAGATTTGTTTCTCATTTCTGCAGCTTTTAAACTGCAACAACGGACTGAAAACAGAAGCTTGCGCTACGATGCAGAAGGACGGACGCAAGATACAGACGTTACGAAGGCGATGCAACCCCTCCAATTGATTAATGAACAGTTTCTTTTTTGTGTGTCCATGCAATGGGAGGAAGACACACTGCAGATGGACCAGTGTAAATCAGCCTTTAGTCTATTCAGTTCACTTCTGCTTTTTTCTTCCTCAGATTGGGCGGATTTCCGTTTACACTGTTGTCGAACCACACCAGGGTTCACTTTCATGGTGAAACCATTATTTTTAGGTGAATCAAAGTTCAGGTGCCAAACAGAGAAATAAACTTCCGTGTGGATCATCTAAAACGACTAAATCCAATATTCGTTCTGCTGTCAAACGGTTCTCTTTGGACCATGTCTGCTTTGACTTTAAGCGGTGATTATGCAAGCGCACTACAAAACTCCTCGTGACATAACCACATCCTTTTGTCATCACTTGGAAGAGATTTCATACACGTTAAATAGAAAAGTCCACAAGTTATGACCAAGACAGTCGTGTGAAAATTGATTCAAGGTTTCTCTTTGTTCCGACATCAGGAGATGGTTGGCTCCTTCCCAGCTGTGGGGCCTAAACGTGATCTTGTTTCAAAATAAAATTCATTTTTTCTTTTCAGAAACAGTTAATCCAACCTTTAGACAGATTTATTGATGTGCCGTCTTTAGTAGGTTATAGGTCCAGGTTTGCTGTGGTCCCGGCTCCTACAGCTGTTTCCCTGGTGAGGGCAGCCACCGCAAACATAGATCAGATTGAAAGAACTCAGGTCGTTTCTGTCTTAGAATAACATCCTGGACTAATTGAGAAGCTCACTTCGCAGCGTTTCAGCATAACTCCAGCTGAGTGATGACAGGCCAGGATGGAGGTGCTGAAACCGGTCGTCGCAGACGACGGCGAAATCTCTTGTCCGTTTGCTTTTTGGGTTGGAACAGCTCACTCGGGCTGAAGTGTTTGTTCCACACAGAACACAGAGGTTCTCTGTAGCTGACCCAAGCTCCTTTTTTCTGCTGGCTCCACTCCGTGTTTGGTAGTTTGAACAGATCAAACGCACTTCTAAGATGTGAGTTTGTTTACTCTTGCTCTGACCCACACCCAGCCAGAGACACACACAAGCACTGCAGCTCTTTTTCCACATTTAGCTTTTTTTCTTGCCTGTCATCTGGATCACAGATTTTCTGCGAACTCCCTCCTCCTTGTTCCAGCCTCCTTGTTGCCCCCTGCTCAGTTTTGTTCTGATGACATTTGATGTTCAGCAAGTTTTTTCTCTCTTTATCCAACACCAGCATCATCATTTTTAGATCCTGATGACTTCTTTCCTTTCATGTTAACACTTCTTGCTTTTTTTTCTCCTTCTAACATCCAACGCATCTCTTTTCTTTTTTTTTTTTTTTAGACGTTTCTTCTCTGTTTGCCAGTCCTGCACTGGAACACTCTTCTGATTAAAAATACTCACATGCATGCTCATATGTAAGCTCCATTCCTTTGCCTTTCCCTGGCAGAACAGCAGGAGTTTTACAGTTCAAACTTCCACTTCACCTCACTCTGCAGCTCCTTTTTCTTTCTTTTGCCACATCACTGAGGCCTGACAGATTTCGATTTTTTACATTGTGTTCATTTCTTTTTATTTAGACTGAACAACAAATATAAGATCTTACACAAGGTCTTGTACCTGGGAAATAAAAGGCAACAGAAAGAATAAACTCATTTTTCTGCCACTTTTGCATACTAATTAGAAGAAAGCAAAAACACAGTGAAAGAGAGTACTGTATTTATACCTATCTGCATATAGTTATGAATCAAAAAATAAACGTGATTATGACCTCATTGACGATTCGTGATTCTTTGGAGGTCATTTTTCAAGTTTTCCTAATGAAAAGAGAGTTAAGTCCACCAAAAAGTGTGACTATGTCCATGTCCATGACTCAATATAAACATTTTCCTTTCCTTCTTAATAAAAAATACCTTAAGCTTCAGGTGTTGGAATGATTTAAGGATCAGGAAACATCCTGAGCTTTAGGAAAATGTTTCAAAGTGACTCAAAAAAAAAAGCTTTTTTTTGTTGTTTTAAGAACGAAAAATAGCACAAATTGCATCCAAAATTATTAAAACATCCAGCAAACAGTTTTTCAAAAATGTCTTTTTTTGTTGAATATGCCCTCTAGTTCATTCTGAAGTTTTCTGCAGTGTGCTCATGGAAATCTCTTCGTGACTGAAGACTTCTCTGCGTTTGTGTTGCTTCTCTGAGGTTCTAACTTCACTGCAGCACACACATCACATTCCAGCCAGAACCACAGGCATCATGTTAATTTTTCCCACACGTTTTACAACAAACAAGAAATCCTATCCGGGGTATCGGAGATGTCATTTTCCAGAGACAAAATCAGCCCGTCAGCTGATACGTTGTGTCCTTTTCATTGGGTGAAACAAAAGACTCAACTTTCAGCTTTCCAACAAGCGTGCTGCTAATTTGTTGTGCTCCTGCTGTGTTAATCTGTTTTTGGTTCATGTCCAGGGGGCACTGGAGACATCCACGACGCTTGACAATCAATGGGACGCTCAGGTTGTGCATGCAGGGTGAGAGAAGCCAGACCATCTCTGCATGCTGCGCCCCAAACAAGAACCACATGTTCCAGTCTGGGTTCTTTAATTCTTTATCTCTTAAACCCCACTTCCCAGCCTTCCCCCTCATACTACGCTCCCCACAACCCTTTTTCCTGGGAAAAAAAAAGGAGAAGACTTGCAAACACATGTGGTTAACCATAAAACTTCACATGCACTCTGTGTACCCCAGCACCACAATCTCCTTTAAAAAAGCATGCCTCCACCATTCCAGGACAGACTCAGAACAATGGCTGACTTGCAGCTTGGTGGGGCTTTTCTGCACACAAAGTGAAATTTGGTACAGAAGGCTCACAATGGAGCTCCCTTAGTTCACAAAGAGAAATTTTGAATCAATTATAGTGAGGATGCATGCAGGATTCCCGAGTGGGCCCCAGATAACCACCGCACCTCGCATCCTTTGTGTCACAGAGGACAATGTTTTAGCACTCAGAGGTCTACAAGTGGGTCTTGAACCTCTCGTCGTCATCACTTCCCACAGCATCTACGGGAAACTGGATCTCCTCAGAGCGCTGGAAGACTTGTTTGAGTCTGAAATGTTTTAGTCACACATGTTGGGCCTTAAAAAACAAACTTTCTCTGAAATAGCAAAACAGAACATTTGGATTAGCAGAGTCTTGGTGAGCATTTGAGATGTTCGTGTTTGAAAACATCTGTAATAGTTGAGAGAACTGGATGTCATTGGATTAAATCCCACAACTGGTCACATGGGGCAGAGATCAGCCTCCACAACGGCGCCTGACCAGCGTTCAGTCTAAGTCTCCTGGTTGACCGCAGTCGCACGGGTGTCTGGATCCATGACTTCTGTGGAACAACTTGTCCGACGGATCCAGGGCACAAATGAAGGGTTTCAGGACCCAAAATTGGGGGTCTCAGTCTCTTTTGCCCGCCTGTGGTGGGATGGCTGAGGTTTGTGGTGACACTCATGAGTAAAGTTTGCAATCAGCTGTTCTTTGGCTGGAAACTTTACATGCAGTCCATTCCTTCTCTGATCTCTCTTGTTAGTGACTTTATCCACAGACAATCAAGATCACTTTACATATATAATTATCCATTTTGATGGTTCGTTCTTGAGCCTGTTCAATTTCCTGTCCCTGTGTTCACAGTTTGAGGCTTTGATCTATGTCTGTGTGGGAGGGACTGGGAGTCGGCTTTGGACATCATCAGGGGAAACAATAACAGGCAGATAAGTGGACATCTGTGGGAGGAGGTGGTAGCCTGGCACAGCGTCTTGCCAATTCATTACAGTCCACAGCTGATTCTTTAAGTGATGGGAAGGTTGGAGGATCCGGCTACAGCCAGTGCTCGCTTTAGGAACCGTTTTTATTGCCCATCTAAGCACAATCGGAGCAGAAAATACATTTCCATGCAACCCAACGACTGATAAGCCCCTCAAAGTGAGTGATCAAACCTTTAAATGCCCACAAATCTTCTCACTCGCCTATACGGCGACTTTAAAAAGCCTACACTTCTGAATAGCTGCAGTAACCCTGAGCATTCTTCCCAAAGATGACCCCCCAGCAAAAATAGCTCTCTGCACACAAAAAAAGGGGTCCGACAGAGGAGCGGCGCTGTGTGAGAGCACTCTACTTTACCTCCAAAGATTCCAAAGGGTGGCCTTCAAGTGTATGCTCTGACCTTTGCTGATGAAAGGTAGAAAATGGTATTTTAACAATATCGCGATGCCCTTTCAATATGAAAGGCAGCATAAGCAAACCTGTAAACCAATGAAAATATGAAAGATGAACACGCAGGACAAGTCCAACTACCTGCAAATTTTCATTTAAAATTGGACATCTTTTTTGCAGAACCTTGAAAAAAATGTACAGTTTAAGCCGTTTATACTGAATGAAACTTTTTGCTGCATAAAACTATGAACATTTTCCAGAAAAATGTTGTTATATTTGCACATCCAGGTTCGGGTAGGCAGACAGTTTGATTTTTGCTCATTTTATTATACCATCCCTTAGCAAAAAGTAGTCAATTTAAGTGTACTACAAGTAAACGTTGTATATACAAAAAGGGAGGCAGCATACTTGAATTTTCGTTGAAATACTTCTAGTATTTAGCTAGTATACTTCCTACACTGCATGTACTCAGTCTATAGCAAACTTAACTCATATTCAGGAATACTTAATCAAGTAAACATCAAGCGCACAACTTTTTTCTGTGATTTCATGCAGAATTGTGTCTGCATTTGGTTGAATTTGATTTGCTTTAGAGATCTTGGTTGGAGACGACATGCAAATGTGTAGATGAATTTATGCATTTGATAAAGAAAAAACAAACTTTTTTCTTTTTGATTTTAGTTTCTAGAGCTTGAAGTGATTTGTTCCTCTATCACTGCATGCTGTGTTCCCAGCAGGAGAAAGCACATTTTGATGCAGCTCCACCCCCTTTAACCTGTTTATCTAATGATGCAGGAAGCAGCGCTTCAATCAACATCTGAGCTCCTGAAAAAGCCGGTTCTGATCAATGACTGTATATGAGAACTGGACTGCGTGACCCCTCCCTGCTCGCTAACAAACAGGAAGAGGCAAAATTCCATAGACATACACACGTGGACAAAATTGTTGGTACCCCTCAGTTAAAGAAGGAAAAACCCACAATTCTCACTGAAATCACTTGAAACTTACAAAAGTAACAACAAATAAAAATTTATTGAAAATTAAATGATCAAAATCAGCCATCACTTTTGAATTGCTGATTAACATAATTATTTAACAAAAACAAACTAATGAAACAGGCCTGGACAAAAATGATGGTACCTCTATAAAAGATTGAAAACTATTTGACCAGACTGACATGATTAACTCAGGTGTGTCCTTTAATTGACATCACAGGTGTTACCAAACTCATAATCAGTCAGTCTGCCTATTTAAAGGGAGACAAGTAGTCACTCTGCTGTTTGGTGAAAAGGTGTGTACCACACTGAACATGGACAACAGAAAGCCAAGGAGAGAATTGTCCCAGGACATCCGAAAAAAAATGATAGATAAACATCTTAAAGGTAAAGGCTATAAGACCATCTCTAAACAGCTTGAACTTCCTGTGACGACAGTGGCTCATATTATTCAGAAGTTCAAGACCCACGGGACAGTAGCCAACCTCTCTGGACGTGGCCGCAAGAGGAAAATTGATGACAAATTGAAGAGACGGATCGTTCGAATTGTATCCAAAGAACCCAGAACAACCTCCAAAGAAATTAAAGGTGAACTCCAAGGCCAAGGTACATCAGTGTCAGATCGCACCATTCGTCGTTGTTTGAGCCAAAGTGGACTTCATGGGAGACGACCAAGGAGGACACCACTGCTGAAAAACAATCCTAAAAAAGCCAGACTGGAATTTGCAAAAATGCATGTTGACAAGCCCCAAAGCTTCTGGGAGAATGTCCTTTGGACAGATGAGACCAAACTGGAGCTTTTTGGTAAGGCACATCAACTCTATGTTCATAGACTCAAAAACCAAGCATCCGAAGAAAAGAACACTGTTCCTACGGTGAAACATGGAGGAGGCTCAGTCATGTTTTGGGGCTGCTTTGCTGCATCTGGCACAGGGTGTCTTGAATGTGTGCAAGGTACAATGAAATCTGTAGACTATCAAGGCATTCTGGAGAGAAATGTGCTGCCTTGTGTCAGAAAGCTTGGTCTCAGTCGCAGGTCATGGGTCTTCCAACAGGACGAGGGGTACCAACAATTTTGTCCACGTGTGTAGTTTTTCTGAATAACCATTATGGCTCTGCTACCTTTCTTCACGTTCTTGCCCATCCAATTTTTTTTTTGTAGTGCAATTTACTAAGTTATAAACTCACCAATAATATACCTCAATAAAAGTAGGTGGTCTCTCATTGAATGTTCGAAACATTTGATTGACAGAAGTCCACTTTCAAGTGGTACAACTGCAGACTTCTAACAAGGTCTCTCTGCCTGATTGGTGAGAGGGGTTGCCATAGAAATGTTGACCCACACCCACTCTGAGCAATCACAACTTACTAACAATTTCGGGTATGGCGTCATCTGCACTGTAAAAAAAAAAAAAGAAAAAAGGAAACTGATGATGTCACACTCGCTCGGTCCAGTCATCATCGCCTTAAAGAAACCAAGACTGGTTTTAAGTTTTAGCTAAATGCTTTGATTAGTCCAAACAGCTGATTGAAATGTCCTCATGATAAACTATACATTGCATTAGCAAATGCTTTGCTCCCCCAACTCCCCTTTTTCCCAAACAACAGAAGCTCTAGTGGCCAAATTAATGCTGCTCGCTTTAATTTCCAACAGGGAGCGCATTAAGAGCCGATAATGGATGCAAATCTGTCGGAAATTTCTCACAGGACCCAAAGAGATGCTCTCTGCACAGCAGGGTTTGGGTGGTGCATCCAAACACCACGCTTACCCCCCCCTCCCAATAATTAAAGTGAGAACACACACAAGGAAAAACAACAGGAAAAAAAGTGCTCATTTGAAAAATAGAACATTTTAATAAAGGCTACATCTCTTTATAATTACAATAATTAAAGTACCGAGGCATCTTCTCAACTGAGCTCTATGGGACGCATAATTTACAGTTTACACGTGGAGCTGAGGAAGCCATCAAAAAATAGAATAAAACAGAAACGTGATGAAACGCATTCTAAAAGGCATAAAAATATCTTTTCCACATACAGCCCCCCCTTGTTAAACCAAGGGATTGATAAGACCCTGAAAACTGGGTGAAACACGGCATCAAACCATGTAGGCACAGCCACTGTACTCAATGGAAACACTATGTACAGTGTATTCAAAACAATCGCCATCTTTCTCTGCAGCTCAGTGCAGAACTCACACACACAGACTGACCTGACTTAAAACACACACACACACACACACTCACAGGGAGCACATTATAGAGCTTTTTGTTGGTAAATAATAAAATGGGTGTAAACACATCATCGGGGCTTAAGGTCTTCTTAGATGGGGGTCCTCCAGGTACACGTTTATAGGCTATTTGTGCGATGCCTGCGCCACAAAACAAAGGCACTGAGACGCAACAGATCAAGGCTAGCTGGACAAAGGCCCACAAAAGGAAATGGAACATTTAGAATATTTGTAGTTTTTGTTTTCTTCATGGGAACATCTCCACAACTAGAACTGCAGTAGTAAATGTAGAATTTTAGGTGTTTGCTCATCATTTAGGGGGAGGGGTCAAACATAAGTGAGAAGTTTCTCCAAGCAGCTTGTCCATGGAAGGATCATAGGATCTGGGATTGGGATATTTCCAATAAATAGCAATAGAAATCTTTACAGAGCATTATGAATAACAATACAATGCAATCTACACATATGTCTGCATATACATACTACTTATGTGCTAGCCCGTGTCTGTGGTCAGACACAGGCACAGGCAGGGGTCAGGTCAGCCTGCATCTAAACCCACAGCTCTGCTTCTTCTCGAAGTGGTCATTCACCTAGAGTCCCGACTGAAATGTGATACTGGGAAGGTTAGATTCCGGCAGCACAGTTCCGATTTTCTTCGCTTTGAGGTGGCTGTCGGCTCAACAGTCCAAAACACCCACTTCCTCTCGAGTCAGACTGCTTTATCCTTCAAAACCTTGGAGAGGGGTGAGTCACTCCATCCTTTCCACCTTTCCCAGGATCTTGCCCTCGTACGTAGGCAGAAGGGAGCTGTCGTCGGACACCTCTTCGAACACAGCGCCGCACTCAAATTCGTCGCTGGCTTTTTTGAAGTAGTACCTGCAACAGAGAAACGAAACGCCATGAATACTTAGTATTTTGTTTGTGAGATCCACTCTAAGCATACTTTTGTACGTTAACAAATACGTTCAACGACCCTTCCTCTCTTCTTTGTCAATTTAGGGAAAAGTTGGAGGTGGAGAAAACCAAGAAACACCAGGTCCCTCCGCCCCTGCTGATGCCACCAGGGCTTGCTTGGGTAAATAAGCTCAGCTGACTGGAGATTTATTTGAGTTTCAGAACTAAATTTGAAGGAGGAGTTTCTTGTCAGCCATGACTTCACTGGGGCATAATGATGCAACCCCCCCACCCCTCTGATCCTCATTTAGGAGGAAGAGAAAGCAGCAGGGGTGGCTTGGTTTGCATGGTCTGGGAATCCACTCATTAAGTATGTAATGGAAAAATGGCTTCATTACCTCTGTGTGTGGAGCGACTGGAATGCCTCTGTTTGTTTGTGAGCTTTTGTGTGCTTTAAGGAAGATAAAAGTTCAGATGCTCAAAATTTGGGAAATCTTAAAAAAGAAAAAGGGAATTCCAGAAAACTGGATACACTAGAGAACAAAATTGAAATTAAATGTGACTTCCTGGTATTGGTTTGATCCCGTTTCATCTTAAAATGGTGAAAAAAATTAGAAATTTTCCCCCAAAAAACCTTGAACTCTTCTCGTCTAGTCTTCAAAGGCCAATGATGTTTTTTGCTAAGAGACAGAAAAGGGCCTGAATTTCCACTGGAACATGTTTTATGTGGCTGGATTCTGCCCCCCTCCCCATCTTTTCTACCGTTTTCTCTCCGCTAGCACTGACATCTGGCACCAATATACTTTGGCAGGGGCCAGCAGTACTGTTCTTTGTTGAACCGCTGCCATGCTGAAATGACCCAACTCCACACATTCTCTGGCTGCTATTAAAGCGCTGTGCAGCGCACCGGCCAGAAAATGTGGATGTATGACACGGGAACCGGGGCTGGGAGCCAAAGAGGAAAAAGAAGACGAGCAGAAAAGGGGCAAGGGGGCGGACAGATGTGGTGAACACGGGGCTAAGTGCCCTGTCACATTTGTTGAGCCCTGCATCTGGGCGAGAAGACGTTTCCTAAGAGTTCGGATACAATCCTGCAATTATTAACACAATATCCGAGCCGTGCTTTGTCAGTCTGAACAATAAAGGTTTGATCTTTTCCGTTCAATGCCTGCTGGACAGCATAAAGGGAAATCTCTCTGCAAGCACACGTCGAAGCCACGCCGCCTCTCCCCCCACCATACGGGGCAAAACAAGCGGATCTGGCGTTTAACAATCTGCCTTTCAAAAATATCCATAAAATGATTACAACATGTGTAAACACTGTGCCGTATTCAACACAAACGCAGGCTCTTTGAGGAAGGGGTGGTGGGGCCCGCTGATAGCATCAGTGAAGAATTTGCACGCTGGCCATTTGTGCAAGTCTTTGTTGGTTGAAATGAAAGAGGCTGGGGCTTCAAAGCCGGGTGTATTAAGTATGCCTTAGCATGGAAATCAATACCAGATGGGACCAAATCGCTGCAGTTCAGACTCTCCTAACCCCTGCACCCCTTTTGTCCTTTTCTTGTTTCATTGTCGGTAAGTACCAGTATTTTAGAAAAGGCGCACAAAAACGACAAACTGTAAACACAAAAAACGTAAACACGTGGAGGAAACAACTGCTCAAACCTGGATTCTAACCATCTTTTATTTTTAACACTTTCTGCCTTTATCCTATAGACATTTTATAGAAGAAAGACTGCATTCAAGTGACCACTTCCAAGGAAAAGTCTAAGTAAACGTACATAAATGGATGTTCCAAGCTTCTGTTTTCAAAACTCTTGTGTTCAAGAGAAAGCCCGACAATCTTCAGGCTCTGCGCATTTCCATTAAACGCATTTTCAAAGTTCAACCAAATGGAACTGACCAATTAGATAGTGAGGTATGGATGGCGTCCCTTTTAATTCAAAGAAGTGAAAGGCATAATCATGAAGGAGAAGTTCATAATTGAGGTTTGTGTTCGGATGGAATTATACGACAAAGTCTTTCATATATTGGAATGGAGCTGAGAAAACGTCGGAAGCAAGATTTGCAGCAACATTTCGCACCAAACCTCTTCCAACTGTTTTCTAGGTGGCTAGTAAACAGTAGGAAAAGAAATAGAAGAAGAAGCCAATCCCTGCCTGTCCAATGTCAACACCATGGGCTAAATAAACATTCCAGGACCCGCATTTAGCATGTTCTTGAACACACGTCCCACAACGGGTGTGTTCGTAGCTTGAGTCCCAGCTATGCTGTCAGCGTGCCACTCTACGTACCTGTAGCTGCCTCTTTTCCGAAGCTGCTCTTTAAAGTGACCCAAGGTGAGACTGTGGCTCTTCATGGTTCTCCGGTAAGGAATCTCCTCACCACAGAAGAAATACGTCACCACTGTCTCCCCCCCGCTGCTCCTGGCAGGGTTTCCTAAGCCCTTTTTACACCTGTCAGGACACACAGAGGCAGTGTGTGAGGAAAAAAAAGAGCTTTCTACAGAGAAATGATGAAATGAGAAGCAGAAAAGCCTCAACAGGAACAAAATGTATGGCTTCAGGACAAGCGCAGAGATGATAGAGCTTGATTTGAAGAACGGAGCGTGTGACCCTCAGCCGATTGGAAAGAGTGTGTGTTCTGAGTGTGAAAAAGGGGGAACAGTGTTATCAATTCCCCTTCAGCCATGTCCAAGGCTTTGTAGGCCCACTTCAGAGGAGCTCTGTCAGTTGCACTCATCCTGCTCCACTGCAGGCTCACTGAAGAACAGCCAATGGAAGTGAAGCACATATGAAAAGGTGAATGTACAGACAAGAAAAAGCATGAAAACCGAGCGATGCGTGCAGAAAGCTTCACATAAGCTCCAAGCAGGTGAGCCCTTTTACTTTTAGTGAATATGTGCTTGGTGAACATGAATCATGTATAGATTGCAGAGCTGCAGGACAGGTGACGAGGAGGAAGACATACAAAGGCCTAAATTATGAGTAGGAAGAGGAGAGAGGAGGAAGCTAGAAATATCGTACTCTTCTGACTGGAGACTGAAGCCGCTGGAGTTGAGGATAACTGGGTTGGGACTGGCTACAAACAGAGGGACGGTGCCCCCTCCCTGGACAGACACTTGGTGGCTTTTCTCTCTCTGGATCCCGGACAGTAAGTGTCTTGAAAAAGAGCAAAAGAGAAAGTTCACCAACATGATCAGAAACCGAAACGTCTGCAGATCTCCACAAGAGCCGACTGCATCTGTACCTTTGCTTAGTTGGTTTAGTGGACACCTCCTCCAACCTGCGGCAGGCCTCCTCCAGCTGGGCCAAAGTGTTGGGAGGGGGCAGAGGAGGCATGGCGGGGTCCTGGATGAAGGGCTGAGCTGGCTGGTGGTTCCTCAGGTGAGCACAGCTTCCTCCTCCACCCCATGTGTGTGTCTGAGCTGACGAACCCCCGAAAGTCTTCTTGGTGCTTTGCGCACTGTGACGACAAACGGGAGGTGTCTTAACCACGAGGAACTCCAAGAAAGAAACGAAGAGGCGTGGAGCACCTGAGCAAACCTTACCTGTGAGCCTTATGCCTGCTCTGTCTTTTACTTTCAAGAATCCACTGCAACACATTCTGGGTGGAGTCTGTTGTGTCGCTGGGGAGTAAGGGCCCACAGTCATCTGAACACCGCTCTGGGAAACTGTCCTCCCCACCTGAGCGACACACGTGTCTTGAAAGAGAGCTTGAACGCCTGAAAGGAGGAGAAATTGTGTTTTTTAAGTCTTATTTGGTCAAAGAATTTAAAGTAAACAGATTCTAGAGTGAGAGAACTCTCACCCCATGCTGCTGTCTGTTGAAGGGGCCCCACACATCTCTCTGCCCAGGCTGCGACTGCGTGGGTAAGCTGCTCGTGGCTCTCCACTGCCAGAGCACACGCCGTGCACCCGCAGGGCCGCCTCCCTCTCGATCTGCTCTTTCGACTTGGGACTGGTGTGATGGTGGATGTAATGGTGGTGGATGTGCTTGGTGCTCTGCTTGCTGATGAGGGTTCTGTTGGGTCCCATGGCCAGAGTGAATGCTCCTTGATCAGGACTCAAGACAGACGAAGGGGAGGGCCCAGCTCTCAGCAGAGCCTTGACTCCAAAGCCTCCACAGGCAAAGGGCCGGTGTTCCGGGGAGCTGGAGCAGGGCGAGTGTCGGATCATGGTAGGAGACTGACAGCCGGGGGTTTTCAAGACTCGGGAAAGATGTTCGTCTAGGATTGCCTGAGGATCTTCCTCAGAGGAGCCGGAGAGGAGGGTCAAAGGATGCGGGGAAAGCTGTGGAGCGCTTCCATCGATCTCCGTCTCTTCTCTTTCCTCCTCCTGCCATGAACAAGAGTGTTATTCAGTGACGAAGACAACTTCCTATTCTGACAAGTCCACTGCTGGAAAGCAGTTTGACCAACCTCCTGAATCTGCTGAAGCCTTTGTTTTGGAGAGCTCCCATTTTCCTGCTCCTTCTTCAGACTTTCCAAGCGAGACATGAGGAGAGCAGCAAACTCTGCCGGCTTCATGGGGATCATCTCTTTGGGAGGACATTGGGTGCGCTTTGGGGGAGAGGACATGCGTTAGGAGTTAGATCACTATTTCAAGCCAGTCACTGGCCCCTCTACCAGCCTTTCGAAAACACACACACACACACACACACAACGTCCAGGAATCGGCTGAAATGATCAGGACACTCTGACTAGCACCCAGGGTTACGGGGTTGTTTTAAGATTCAGCAGGCCCGGTTTACGGTCCTGCTGGGCTCGGCATCGGCTGGTTCCCCCTGTCATCATCAGCAGGCCTCTTTAAAGTCAGCCCACTTCAAAGGCTTCCTCGTCAAATATCAAACACCCAGTAGGGGAGGATAGGGTGGTGGAAGGAGGGATAGATTGATGGGAAGCAGTGGCTTTACATCTAGGAATAAAAGCCACATATCAACAGGGGGTGGAAAAGAACTCTGCAGAGGATAGGATGAGGGATTTAAAAAGGGAAAAAAAAAGACATGGGAGAAGTTGAGATGCAAAGATGTGTGCTCACAGGATAAACTAGAAAAAATGAAGAAAAGACAGAGATAAAGGAGCTAAAATAGGATGGGAGATCAGAAAGGTTGAGGTAATTTATTCCTCCACCTTGTCACATACTGGGTTCCTTCAAATTACAGTATTGTGACAGTATAAGTGCATTCACATCCATCTTAAAATATTAGCATTTTTTTTTTTTTGCATCGGGTCTTCCTTGATCCCCCCCCTCCACTCTCCTCAACTTCCCAAGTTTCTTTGTAGTTGTGATAAAGGGAAGAAAAAGTGATGAAAAAGAGGGCTGTTTGATGCTGCCTGGGGCTGGTGCATCCTGGGAATGGCAGGCCTCGCCAAAACAAAAAAAAAATCTGACAAAAAAAGAAAACTCAAAACAAAAAATAAAAGCAATAAATAGATAAATATCCAGAATTGCTCTGAATCTTTGCAGTAAATATTTTTAATGTTAAAACAGTTTTTTTTCTACAGATGGTTTTATTTTTTTTAACCGTTCTCCTGCTTTTGACGCCCCTCTCACCCTTAAGTTAGTTTCTCCAAAGCCCTCAGCCACCTCATCCCCTCTGACCTGCAGGGAGCTCACATGATGCGCTCAGACTCTACGCTTTCAGGCGAGGGGGGGGGGTGCCTGAGCATTTCTGTGTGGGGGGAGCAAAGCTGTGGAGGAAAAAGGGGGCCAGCTCTGTTGGAAGTTGTCACTTCCCTGTGCGTCTGCTCCATTCATCTGCGGATCAAAGCGGCGCGTGTGCGCGCACGTGTGCGTGCGAGTATCTTTGTGTTTTTGTTCGGGAAGCAGGCTGATTTCAGAGCCCTCGGGATAAAGCTGCAGAGATCTTCCTCATCTCTCTCTGCTCTCCATATTTACAGCATCGGCGGGGAAGAAAAACCCTGGTGTGTTCCGAGCGCTGTGGCGATAAACAGCTTAGAGACCTCCCCGTCTCCCGCAGACTTCAAGGAACCCTAATGGGGGTGTAGGTGACACCAAAGGTAGTGAAGGAGCTGGTGTTTGCATGTGTGACTGTGTGTGTGTGTATATGCATGTCTGAGTGGGAGGATTTTCTTCAGATCTTTGATGGTGTTGTTGAATTGCGAATGCCAAATACAGTTTGCACTGCACTATTCATAGAAGCAAGAGAGATCCAGAACGGAGGGTGGTATGGAAATTGCACCGTGGGACCCAGCTCAAAAAGACTTCTGAACATGCCAATGTGCAGTTCTGCATGTATGTGACTTTTTTGTGAATACTTACAGGGAAAGCAGGCAGTGAAACTTGGCTGTTCATCCTCATGTTGCGCTGCATCTCCTTCTGCAGCTGCTTCTTGGTACCCAGCTTGTATGGAGGGATGCCGTCTCTGGAGGCGTGCAGACACAACGCAAAAGGTCAATTGCCCAATCAGTGAGATCATTAAAAGACCACACAGTGGTTCAGGAAGAAACTTGTTAGCCAACGGGACAGATCAAACACTCAAAGCGAGGAGGAGGAGAACAAAATGATTTATTAAATGTCTCCATTGGATTCTCGTCTTTCAGGTTTAATCTAGGAGCAGTATTGGTGCTGGGAGGTGTCAGAGGTTGTTTTTCGCATGTGTGTCGTGGCGGTTGAGGGTAAACTGATAGGAGCTTCTGATTGCCCTAGAAATGACACTCATTTTCAGCTGTGGCTTCCAGCGCAACACTGTGCGCTCTGCTGGTCATTTCCTGTTTCCTGCACACTGCTCCAAATTTAATGGCTTATAAAGTGGGGTCAGGATTAGCATGCCCCCTCCTCAAGTTTGTGCTAAGCTAAGATAATTAGTAGCATTAGCTACTAATTATACCTCTTACAATAAATGAATGCGTTAACCCCCCCAAGGGTGTAAGTTCACCTCGTTAAATGTTCCCAAGGAAGGGAATAGTAAATAGTAAAGCCCCAGCTTCTAACTAAAGTACTCGACGGTTTAAAACATTGTCTTTTCTATCGCGCAAAACAGCTGCTTCCTTGTGACCTAGCCTAACTGAGGAGCACTTTTCCACTTTTGCTTTGAAACACCACAGTCATTCGCATGAGATACCCCCCCCCCCCTCTCTACACTACACTCCCAATCTTCATTTGGCAAGCGCTGCCGCAGCCAGCCTCTGATCTCCGCACATCAAAAGGCTGGTTTGTAAGATAAGGTAATGTTTGAAGTCTGCGCAGCTACATTCCCCAGCGTCCAAGCAAATCCATAAATAAGATATAAGCAAAAAAAAAAAAAATCCCCCTTCACTGCTCTGTTTCTCTTCCCAACTAACCGCCTCCTCCCCTATTTCTTACCCCCCCAAACCCAATTTTTAACCCCCCCTTATCTGTAAATGATATTCAAATGTTTATGTGTTTTTAACTGACCTACAGAGAGGCAGATATTCTGATCAAGGCCAAAAGGGGGGCGGGAAATGAGGCGGGAAAGTTGCGTCCCTGCGGCCCGCGCGTTTGATGCCGCGCTGGGCAAAGTACACCAAAGAGGACTATATGCGTCTCTGTGTCTTTAACAGCCAAGATACGAGAGGCTCTATTGTAAAATGAAACATTTACAGCTGCTGATTACGTACAACCTAACACGACCCGAACGTTGATATTTTCATTTGTAAGGTCAGGACAGACCCTACTTATGAGTGACATCATCCATGTGAGCATGTCCTCCATGGTAAAAGAAACGTTTATTTTTTTTTCTGAAAAATCGTCTGACTTTATAGCCCTGACCTTGAGCTTTCCTCAATGACTTCACAGCACCGTGTCATTTGAGGGGCACGTGATGACCCCAAGTAATCCGTTTGGAGAACGTGGCCCGGCGCACATACACTACCGCGCCTGGACCACGTGGAAAGTCAAAAGAATGATTCCTCAATCAGAAACTCAGAAAGAAGCTTATAAAGGACTCGAACGGTTGTATATGGAAGAAAAAGTAAAAGATTGTAAAAATCTTTGACCCTCTCTGGGCAGGCGTTACAGATTTGCAACAGCTAAATGCTCAAACTGAAACTTAATTTGCCCCTGAGAGGGTTAAATAACAGTAGAAAGACACAGTATAAGAAAGACTAAGAGCTTTACTCTATCATCTGGAAGTAAAAAAAAAATCTTTGACATATTTCTGATGATAATTGACAGTACGGGTGGTGTGTCCCTAAAGAAATCCAAAACTTTGCATAAAAACATTAAAGAGGTGTGATTCTGAAAGCTCAAAACTGACAACTGACTTTCAGCATGTGAAACCAAAAAATGAGCACCTCACTAAAGTCTTTTAAACATCTTCATCAAGTTTTTGAAGACTTAGGAAAAACTTAACAAATCCAAGATGAGCTATTCATTGAATTCTATTAAAAGACCTAAAAATATAAACCTTTTTTCATTATTTTCCACCACTTTGAACAGTTGTGAGGCGTAGTTTGACTAGCACTAGGATTCACTTACACACTGCTGTCAGTCACTGACATGGCGTCGTCAGTCAAGGCATCACTGGAAACCTCGCTGTCATTGGTGCTGCTGACAGGTGCAAAGGAGCCCACGTGGCAGGGGTTGAATGAGTCTCCTCTCTTGCACGATCTGGAGAAGTCACACAAGGAGCTTGATTATTTACAACTATTGCAAGGACTAAGAGTAAGTGTGAATTTAATTTTGTCTGCGATCGATCGTAATCAATAAAATGACAGGTCGGTAACAATATGTTAGGAAAACATCTTCAGTGCCAGGATTTCTCTTTCCCATCATGCTTCACTTCTGAACATCCTGCTGGGTTTGCATTCCTGCCATGCTACATCAGGAAGGGGGGAAGAGTAACTCCCCCCCAAAAAAATTGTGGAGTTGGAAGCATGGGAGTGTGTCAGAGGAGGAAAGAAAGGAGAGAAAGAGCATCAGGTAGGGGGGGTCTCCATGAGCAGGGAGGGACACAGCATGACTAAAGCTTCAGGCCCGGAGCTCCAGGCTGACCTTCCGAGGGGGCTTGTAAGGAGTCAGGTATTTGACACAGCTGGCCTTGCATTCTTCTGCTCCCTCTAACTTGCTTTGAGAAGAACTATCCCCCACCCCCCAAAAAAAATCCATCATCTTCCTTGTGTCCTTCCTTCTGCTCTCTTTGCCCTTATTTTCACTAAGTAAAACTGGAAATCGTGGTGGAGGGGGCGGAAAGAAGGAAATCAGGGAATTGACACAAACAAGACAGGAGAAAGAGGTGTTGATTCTGTACTGTAGCGGTTTTCTTAAGACTCAAGTACGAGAACAAGTGAGGTAAAAGAGACAGAGAGAAGAAGGACCAGCAGGGTTCATGAGAAAACAAGACTCATGGATCAACCAACTGGTGTCAAACTAAAGCAAAATACAGCCGAACAGTGACCAAGCATCTGCTACAAGTGCAGATATCCTACTTTTTGACCCCCGAGATCTACAGAACTATAGAATCGATATCTGTTAGCCTGGTGCATGAGGAAACATTGCATAGCAATGCCATCATCTATTATTTGCCGGCTGGGGCCGGAGCCAGCTCTGCCAACCCTTCCTTTGGAAGACGATCCCTCAGTCTGCGAAACTATTTCAAAGCCCCGGAAATCCAGGAGAGCGCCAGCAGAGGGCTGCTGCTGAGGACGCCAAGAGGGAAAGGGGGGGCGGCACGGACACAAGTTTTCTAAAAAGTTTACGCTTGTGTTTGATTACTTCCGAATGAAAGTGGATTTAAGAGTGGAGGGTGTCGCAAACCTACCTGTATCCCCTCTCCATCACTTCCACGGCACTCATTGGCGTGGAAACCCTCTGTCCTTTAGCTGACAGTCCAGCCAGAGCTTTGGCTTTGAAATCACAACTCCACACCTCCTCTTCATTGAGCGTGGGCAGGTATCCACAGACAACTTTCAGGCTGGGGTAACCCGGGTTCTCGCCCCCGGTCCTCACATAGTCCAGATAAATGTCAGAGGTCAGAAACATCTGGTATGCGTTCTCCTCCATGTTGGTTTGGATCTCTGTCTGCGCCTGGTCGAACATGGCAGAGTCTATGTGCTGCTTCTTGACTGTGTCCCGGATGAATGTTTTAGTGGCAGGCTTCAGAAGTTTGGCCACTATGCTGTCATTCTCGATGTAGCGTTTGCAGATGGCTTTGGCGACTCTGTGAGTTTTGGTATCCTTGAGGTCCATTTGCCGAAAGCCGTTGCAGGCGAACCAAAAGTCCAAAGTGTCAACACACTTCTCCCTCTCCAGGAATGTTCTAAAAAGAAGAGCACCGTCCTGATCTCCAAGGAGAGTGTGCAAAGACTTAGTCCACCGGGAGAGCGGCGAATCCGGGGAGGCACTCCCCTCTGGCTCCCCAAGACCATCCTCATTCCTCCTCGCCGAGGACACCGGAGAGCCAAGCAGAGGCGATTTGGGGGATTCCAGGGGCTTCATCATTGCGGGTTTGCCGGGGCAGCAGGGCGCCTCGCCCTCCTCCCCGGGTACCGGGGGTCGGGGAGCATCTTCTCGGAAACTATTGGCGATGTGGTCCACAAGCGCCCGGCTCATGGCTGTTGAAGGCTGCAGGAGAGCAGAGCCCCGTGTGCTGTTCGCCTCCTCTTCAGCTTTACTGTAATCTCCTCACTCACTCTCTTATGTCAGCAGGGGGGTGGGAGGGGGGGCTTCTCTCCGGCTCTTCTCTCTGAAACACAAAAGTATTGATCTAATCAAAACCAGATCCGCTCCGCTTCAAAGAGGGGGGGGGATTTTTTTTTTTTACAGTGAAAACAGGAGAAATCGCTGCAGCAGCATTACATAAACAGCAGCTCCTCTGCAGAACCACAACTGGAACCCCACATCAGGTGCCTCTAGAACACGCTCCTCAACAAGCATCACGGGGGGGATTTCAGAATAAGGGCTGCAACAAGGTCCACCTGTCACCCCCACTTAAAAAATAAATAAATAAAAGGAAGAAATTTAATCATCTGGATTCCTCCTCGTTTCATCTCAAGCGACAAAAATTGAGACTTTCCCCTCCAGGACCTGCAGGACACCGATCAACTCCAAGAGATGGAAACGTGACCGAAATAGTGAATGGAGCTTCAAGGAGCTCCAAGTACTCCAGGAGGCTGGAAGCGCCTAAAATAAGCACGAAATGACGGGGAAGTACTTCAATAAAAAGCAGCTCCATCAGCTGAATAGCAACTCCTTTAAAGTTAAAAATATCAGTCACCCTTTTTACTTTAAAATGATGCCACATTAGAGGCAAAACAATCCAAACATTCAGCCTCGAGAAAGTCTCAGATCTCTTGGGGATGTGGAGAGGGGGATTGCTCAACAAGAAAAGGAGGATTTCGTAGCCAATTTAAAAATAACCCCCTTTCCAACTCAAACACATTCGCTCAGTTATTAAAGTAAATATCACAAAGGGTCGTTTTTAACAGCTTTTTGAGTCTTTTTGGACAAAAAAAACCCATTTAATTACTTCAAAGGCGACTGAGCCGCACATCAAAGAGAACTCCAATGGGGGCAACTTTGAGGAGGCACGTACTCAACTTACCATCGATCCACGAGTTCGAATAAACTCCGACTTCTTTTGCTTTTTTTATCCACAAAAGACGCGTGTAATCCACATTAGTGCTCTCCGTCTGTATCCACACAGTCCGTTCAGGTTTGAGTGAAGAAAAAAAAGGGGGAAATGATTTATCTATAAATCGCTTTTTTCCCTCCT
The DNA here is from genome assembly GCA_014656515.1 of Oryzias celebensis. Classification (NCBI taxonomy): domain Eukaryota; kingdom Metazoa; phylum Chordata; class Actinopteri; order Beloniformes; family Adrianichthyidae; genus Oryzias; species Oryzias celebensis. The sequence goes on along the minus strand of BNCR01000008.1, from coordinate 11,510,016 downwards.
TTCAGTCTTTCTCCCCCTCCTCCTTCTTTCCTCTCTGTGCTTTCAGGCAGCCATGCCGCGCGGAGGTCCCTCCTGTAGCTGACTCCAACACCAACTGAACCGCGAGGCTGGAACAGTTCACTTCAAAGGGACCAACCGACCGCCTGGTCCTGGCAGATGCATAAAAACAACTGCAGCTTTCTGCGTCCTTCTCCCCCCCAAAACAGACACAATTCCTGTTATTTTTCAACCACCCGGTACTGATTGTACTATTAATGCTAGTCGATGGGTTGCCTCCCTCGCTTGTTTTTTATTTCGCTTGTTTTTTTACTAGTCTTTTCCCCGATCACGAAGTTGCAGCTCCGATTTTAAGGACCTTATCAAAGACAGGCAATCTTGAGCCAACTCCCTGAGGGTTTGAAGCGTCAGAAGTAAGTGATCTGCCGCCCCAGCAGCATTATCGTTGCAATCCCTCTGTTGCCACATATACTTTAAAGACGCAGGGCTCTTTTGTGAGTGTTCGGGTTGCACCATGCGTGTATTTCTTTCTTTTTTTTAAAATATTTTTATCTACAGCATAGTGAGCAATACATTTTCAAACCTTTTGTGACCATCTTTGGAGAAGGACAAAGCTCCAGACGCGCCGCATTTAGGCAAGCTTTGTGAAAATAAATGACAATCTTTACTCACTGCAACTCTGATTCAGACTCCTCAGTAGATTACAAGTGCCGTTCTCACTCCACAGCTCCAACCAGTGGCAACATGTGCACACACTAAGGATCTTCTCCTCTTTTCACTTTTTACAGTGCACAATCCTTAGGTTGGCTATACCAAAACATCCAACACATAACTGCTCGGGTTTAAAGGAGACTATAGGGGATATTTTAGACCAGGCATGTCCAAAGTATGGCCCCGCGTGTTTGAATTTCCACAGGCCCACAGGCTTCAGTCATAAAATCAATAATATGGAACCTCCAGCATTTTCTAAAAACTGCACAATTTATTAATTGTAGTTGGCTAAATTACATTTTAAAGACCCACTCCAAAAACAAAAAAAGCTCAGGTTTGTGATCCAGAAACTGCCATGGGCAGGTGAAGTCTCCTTTCTCAGCGACAATTCTGATGCATCCACTGGCAGACAAATAGATCGTTCAAATAGCGTCTTGGTTTTCCTCATCTGAGCTGACATCTGGCTCAAAACTGTACCGCTGGATAGCTCCGGTATTATTATTATTATTATTTTTTGGCTTTTTGCCACTCTGTTAGCTTGGGTCTGTGAGGTGCTATAAGCTAGTGGAAAAGAGTGTAACCAAAGGGCTGATGGGAAATTAGCAGCGGCTAACTTCTGCACCAACAGTCTTGCCCACAACCCAGAGAAATTACTAACGAGCTCCTGCTGCTCTGCAGAAAATATGTCTTAAAAAACAATGAATGAATAGTACGCTATTGTAATACAATGTATATTAAATGGTTCATTTGCATTTAACGTTATTAAAATAGTTTAAAGAATGTCTGGCCAAATGGTTGGTCCTCAGACATTTCACCACACCAACTCTGGCCCTACTTGCAAAAAAGTTTGGACACCCTGTTTTAGACGCTACAATAAACAGAGTTTATTCTATTTATTGAGCTGATTCAATTGTGTTTTTAGATCCGTCTTTGGTGTTCAGAGCATCACTGCAGGGGGGCCCTTTGTGCAAAATGACAGTCTATATTCTTGAAAGAAGCACAGTAGGTGCTCCTGTGTCCTTTTAGTCTAAGTGGACATAGATCCAAATTGTATAGTACAAAGACAGAAACCCCTTTGATCACCCTTTTGGCTGAAGGTGCAGAAAACTTTCCCCTTGATGCCACGCTTCCCATCAAGATGAGCAAAAGAAGAAACTGCTCTTAGAGAGGCAGTGGCAATGCAGGGATAATCATTTCCATCAGCTCTGTGCACTCAAACACGTCAAGATACCAAAAATAAATGTGACTTCAAATGGTTTTCCACTCCAACAGGTACTTCTCTGGATCTCCAAGCTTAGGTGTAAAGCCAAAATAGGTTTTAGTAATCCATAAATACTTTAATTAAGTTAGTGAAGAGAAATAATGGCTGAGTTGATTAGAAAAGGGAGCACAAAAATATCTTGCTACGGCAGTTGTGTGTTAAGGCAAGGTCTCTCTGTGAGTGTACAGATCATCTACTCTCCTGACAATGTCAGTCTTTGTTAACTTTGGAGGGCCCAGGTTGACCTCTGACAGTAAACACACCAGGGTGGAAGCCATCTCCATGGCAATGGTGTAGACCCCCTGCCAGTACCTGGGGCCAGTTGGGCTCTCATGTCCTGCTTTGGCAACCCCCTTTATGGTACATAGGAGGTCCCCACAGGTCAGCTTCCCCTCAGGAACTGACCTCAGGTCTTGTGACTTGTTTGAGATCTGGGGTGTCCTTGGCTCCTTGTCCAATAAAAAGAAAAGCTTTGAAAGGGGTTGAGAGTAGAGGTTATGGGATGTAACTGTCTGTTTTTATGGGGAGATATTTTTACAGAGACGGGACAAACTCAGGCCGACTGCAAGGAGATGAAAAGATAGACGTAGAGAAATGTATGAATCACCAGTGAACCCATTCAACTCTTGTCTGTTTCTTTCATTTACATCACACAGAAACAGCTTTAGTTTTAGATTGTATCTAAATATGTATTCAACCACTTCAGAAGACTGGAAACATTTTTTCCACATTCGGTCTCCCAAACACCCCAGTCCAGCCATGCCTGCCACAGGCCACCTCTGTCGCAGCCACATAAACACTTTTGGAGGGAGAGTGCATGTGTTTACCAGCACCGTCTTCTCTATGCAGCAGTTCTGCGATCAGTAACTGTTCTCAATTACAGTATTGTGTGCTCTTCCTTTTCGGCTCGGGGTTAAACTCTTTGCAGACCCCTTTGAAGTTCTCATCCCTTTATCTCAAGCTAAAGCCAAGAATTTGGGGGAGGACAATGGAAAATGAAACCAAGAGGGAAGCTTATGGCAATTATCAACCAGGGCCATGAGGAGGAAGTCGGCTTGCATAGAGAGGAGATAAAGAGAGTAGGAGACTGCCAACGTAGGACAGGGGGTTACTGTTTCAAGTTTGTTTGGTGTGTACACACCCCAGGCGACAATTGACTGCCGAGAGAGAGGAAATGGAGGCTACCTCTTCAAAGTAAGTGACAACAGGGGGACAATGGCCTCTGAAGGGGAACGAGAAGCTAATGAGAGAAGCTGCAGAAGTCAGGATGGGGGACTTGGTTGGGTTAAGTGAGGACCAAGCGACAGCGTGAAGCGTTTATGAGCAGAAGGATGTGAGGACAACTGTGAAAGAAGTGCTGTTGTCAGCAGAATCAAATGGCACAAAGTGAGCTGGGAAGATACAATTAGAGTGTGGAGTTAAGACAGGCTTTGAAGTTGGACATGGTGCATAATAGCCTTAAAAGTTTAGGAAGGGCAACAGCTCGCAAGTATGTTATGGGGCTGTTTTGAAAGAGAAAAAAGGAGAGCGTAGTGGGGGTTTGTTTTTGAAGGGGTTCAGTTTGAGGGGAATGAAGTTGGATTTCAAGCACCAAATAACCCCAGAAGGATGTTTTTTTCCCTCCCTGCCAAACACAGGGTAGTAAGAGTGGGAGTTTGCAACTACCTGTGAATTTTGATAATAGGGATGAGTGTGAAGGTAGAAAAGGGTGAAGATAAATGTGTCAGAGGAATAGGAATAAGAAGTGAGAGACAGGTGGAAGAGAAAAGAGAAAGAAAGAGACATGAAATAGGAAGGGGAGGTTATTTATTGGGTTTTTTCCCTTCGTTTTAATCCCATTTTGCGCTTGACTTTTAAGTCTACAAATGTATAAAAACAATGTCGGATGCACTGTCTAATCCCGTTTTGGCCATGAAGCACACTCCACACTGACAGTAATGACTTTTACTTCCTCTGCTGCTCAAACCGAAGCAACATACAGACACTTCACAGGCCAGACGCCCCAGTTCTGCCATGCCTGACAGGACCCGTTTCTGAATCACTCGGTCTTAACCTGAACCTTGGACTCCTTCACTCATTTTTAATCTATCACTTTAACCCGCATCTTCTGTCTCCTCCTTTTTCGGGAGCAAAGAGTTCCTCTACTGGAAAGGCGATTAACTTGCTCGTCCATTCATCAGATGCCAGATTGTATCTCTTTGCCTGTTTCCTGCCCCACCACAGAAGGGGTGTTACATAGCAAGAATGCCACGGCAACAGAAATGTGCTCTGAGGAGGGCAGAGGGTATGACAGCAACATTTGGAATTTGATCTGCCGTTGTTATCTTAAAAATTATTGTAGACAAATTGACACCAGAAACAAAATCTAAATATATAGTACTGTACAGCAAGCTTAACATACAAGGTAGCAGTATTGTGCCAGAATTTAAAGGTTGTAGAATATTGTCTTAAGATACCAAAAATAGGACAGTCATATTGTGTGACATTTTTTACAGTTAATTTGTTAATTTGTTCTTTAAGAAGCTATTCTATCCTTGACTTGTTACCTTTAATAAACTGTTTATACCTAAATATACCTGTTTTAAACTGGCTTCCTGTATAAAACACACCTGTCCACACACTTAAACAGTCAGTTTGCAACCTCTCCACCATGATCAGGACCAAAGATCTGTCAAGGGACATCAAAGATGAGATTGTTCACCTGAAAAAGACTGGGATGAACCAATGTACAATAAACAAACAGCTTGACGAGAAGCGATCAACTGTTGGAGCAATTATTAGAAAATGAAAGAGATACAAGATCACTGACAATCTCCCTACACCTTGAGCTCAATGAAAGATCTCATCTGGTGGTGGACAAATGATCTTGAGAATGGTAAGGAAATAGCCCAGAACTACACGAGGGAACCGGTCAACGACCTGAAGAGACAGCTGGTACCACATTACCAAAGGTTAAAATGGCAAACTGGTATACTTATATGTAGGGGTGTAATGATTAATCAATAAATCGATGAATCATTTTTTCCAACCTCATCAATCTGTCTGAGGCAAGTTGTTACAAATTGAATGAACCCATACCATTAAAGTTCTCTTGAGACCATCTGGATGATCCAGAGGAGGATTAGGAGAAGGTCATGTGGTCAGTTGAGACCAAAATTGAACTTTTTGGTAGAAACGCCACGCGTTGTGTTAAAAGGGGTAAGAATGATCAGCAGCAAAAAATAACACCATAATTACTGTGAAGCATGGGGGTGGAAACATCATGCTTTGGGGCTGCTTTTCTTCGTATTAAGGAAAGGATAAATGAGGTCATGTATGATTGAATGAAATGTAGCTCGACCTTCCAAAATTCAATTTCCCTTTAGATTATGGGAACCAGCCAGCAAGATCCAGGATACTCTGTAAAATTGCACATAGATATCTCGGATTGTTATTTACTGTGTCACAAATACCACAGATTATTTTAAACTACACATCCCCAGAATTCAAGTCAGAGTTAAGAAGAGTGTTGCAAAGTCAAACCACCTGAACTCGTTAAAAAAAATCACTAAAATTTGAAGATTTTATATATTTTTCTGCATTCCAAGAATGCCTGAATACAATTATCAATACTTGGTTCTTAATTAATCTTGTACTATGTGCTTTACTGCAATCTAAATTGCTTTTTATATTTCTACAGACTACATTTTGGGTTGTTTTTCAAATGTGCCCTTTAGTATTTTTGTGTTTTCTCCCACCCTCACAAGTGTTTCTCTGGCACTTTTCTGGATAAACCATGACTGGAAAAAGGGATTTCTCAAAATTGTGGGAAAGGGCCATGGTGAGATTGAAAAATATGTGCAAACGTGAATTCATCACTGAAGAATTTAAGGGAAAAACACTTTGAAAGAAAATTCCCAATTATAACAACAGAAAATTAAAACTCTCTGTGCTTAAAGTCCCACTCCAATCATCTTTTGATCTTTTGTAAAAGTGTTCCCAATGGTCTTTAAAAACGCTTATGCTGTTTTCAGCCAAAATTAAAACAATCTGTGGGTTTTTTTAGGATGTAGTTTTTGCAAAGCTGCAATAGTTCATTAGAAATTTCTCTCTGAGTTGTAGCCGGGACTGCTGGTGTGGAGTGAGACTGACTCTACTTCCCGTCATCCATCTGTTTACACGCTCTCCTACTAGCCTACAGCCCCTCACACGCCCCAACCTAACATTACCGGTGCAACAACAATGGTGAGCAATATTGGAGCTATCCAGCTGTACAGTTTTGAGCCAGATCGAACGAATATAACAATGATGTACACGGAGCTTGTCGTCAACAAGTGGATGAATTGGAATGAAGCTGAGCGGAGGCTCACTGATTGTAGCAGCTACATCACTGCAGGCTTTTTCCAATGTCCTTTTTAAATATGTCCTCCGTAAGAAATATATATATATATATATATATATATATATATATATATATAAAATGCCTAAAAAACATGTTAAAACACCCAAGACAATTTTGACTGGAGTGGGTCTTTAAGGAGTAGTTTAGCAAAACAGAAATTTTGAGACAAATAGCTAAGAATAAAAGGAAAAAAAAACAAAAAAACAAAAGTTACTTTTTTTTTTTAATTTTGCAGACTTTGAATTACAAAATTTCTTTGTCTGTATTTATTAGCATTTTCTCCAGCCTATTATCTTTCTAAGTTATCAAAACTAAAGCAAAAACTATAACAATACAGTGTGGGAGACATCAGCAATGCAAGCAGTGTGTGGATGTGTGCCAGCTTTGCTGAAGGAATGTGAAATGATCAAAGTAAAGAGATAAAGGAGAAAACCGTGGAGCTTTTCCTGTGTAGGAGGCCCAGGTAAAGAATAAATACTGCTAAAAATGGGCAAACATTTCCAGCTTTATGATCATTATTGTGAATGCCACCAACTGCCTTCCTACCCATAGTGGCATTTAGGTGGAAAGAGAGAGATGAAAAGAGAAAGACGCGTGTCAGATGCTCAGAGAATGCAGACAAACCTCCCACACGGTCCACAATGCTTCCTCCTTTCTGCTCAAGCCACATTATCAGATGCCACAACAACAGAAGCACAGCCTGCTGTGCCTTCTTCAGTTAGTCTGTATAGCCTCTAACCTACTTGTTCTCAGATCACACAGCTGTGGATTCCTTTTCATTGCTCCTGTTGCACTTGAGTGACAGGACCACGAAATAAATAAATAAAACTTCCATAAATACCACGTCAACAAAGAGAGAATGACAGAAGAAAGGAGAAAAAAAGTGCGACAGAATGGTGAGAACATGTGTGAAGTGTTGGCGATAAATAGGGTTATTTATGCAAGCAGTATACAGCAGCCAAGCAGCAGCAGCAACCTCTAAGGGTCTGACTCACAACACGGCTCTATAAAAAGATACAGTGGCACGCATCCTCACGCAAATGATGACTTTGTCAATCACAACAGGGATGTACAGTCAATCCCAGGGGCTTGTCAGGAGAGTAAGGTGCACAGGCGTGCATGATTGACGACGCAAATCTATACTTCACATCTACAAGATGCCTACGTTTGAATCCTCAATTAATCCCTAATACAGCATGCTGTGTGATGCTTGTGTCACAGTTGAAACAACACTTCTGAATGGAGGTTTTTTTTTTATTATGTTTCTGCACTCAGATAAAAGCACTGGTATTAAACCTAAAGTTTCACTCCGATTTTAAAAGCGTTCCCAGTGGTCTTTTACGACAATTATGACATTTTTATGGAGCCCTCAAAGAAAAACGTACAAAATAAAATTCCTATAGATTAGCACAAATAAGTATTTTGTGGGCACTAATGAGACATTTTTGCGTGCACGAATGAGAATTTTAGGAACTGAGAATTCTACTGCTAACTTGTGTGCACAAATGAGTAACAATTGAAGATACTACTACAAATGTGTGTGCACAAATTCGTATTTTGTGGTGACAAATTTGGTTTACGTTTGTGCACACAGATCACTAGCATTTTGTGGGCACAAATGAGCAAATAAAATACTAAGTTGTGCACTTAAAATGCTAATTTGTGTGCACAAAATACAGATTTGTGGCCATAAAAAATTATTACTTTATTGTTATTAATATTTTTACATAAATGTTATGTCCGGGTCTATGTAAAAAAAACAAACATAAAACCTGTTTCGTTTTTTGGGCACGGCCTGATGGCCTAGAGCAACCCCGCCCCTGTTCTCATCCCCGTTACTGGGAACCGCCTGTTTACAAACTCTCCTGCCAGCATAGAGACCTTCACACTCCCAGCCTAACATCACCGTTGCAACAAAAATGGCGAAGAATATTGGAGCTATCCAGCCGTATAGCTTTGAACCAGATTCCAGCTCAGATGTGGAACAAGGAGCTGTAGCTTCTACGTCACGCCTACAAGCTTTTTCAAACTGCATTTTTCCGTTGGCACCCAAATTGAATAAAGAAATACTCAGAACTGCAATTAAAAATATTATTTTTCTTTATAAATGTCTTCCATCGTGAGAAAAATACTACAAGACCATGTTAAAAACACCCAAAACACAATTTTCATTAAAGCGGGACTCTAACGTGAGCAGAGTGTAGCGAGGTGGTGCACAGCAGCTGCAAGGAGGATGACTGGATACTTCTGAAGGCTCTCTGACCGCTCTGCGCTGTTGTCACACAACAGTGCACTGTCTGATGTGGAGATAACCGAGAGGAAGCGCGCGCTTTGATCCTTAATGGGGGCCATGTCAGCTCTGTGGAAATGACATTCATGCCTTCTGTTTACAAAAGCACAATTACAGAGGTAATTTTGGCGCTAGACAATCAATTAGACTAAAACTATGTTGGACTAATAACGCAGATTAAAAGGAAGGTTATGGCTGGAACCTGTTCTGGTGTCAACGATCAAAACAGAGGTCTGCACAACAACACACACAAAGAAAGCTGTTTTGATGTCCAGTACCAGCAGCTGTCAAGCTTAATGACTCAAATAAAACGTTAGTCATATTTAAAACGAGTATTAGGGCAGCTTGTTTACCACCATAAATGCAAAGTAAAGTTTAACAAAGTCATTATCAGGGTTTGAGGTTGAGCCCTGAGAAGACAGACACTTTGAGGTGTTAGGTGCTTTCCTCTGCACCATGGAGTCTTATCTTGCATCTGCAGAAGCAGCAAAGAACTGTGGTCATTGACGGTCCTTATCAGAACCTTTTCTGATAGTGTGTAATTTCCACCAAAGATAGGTTTTTCAAGTAGTGCTGCCAGAAACTTCAAAGTTAGCAGCCTGGTTAATGGTTTCCACTCACATGAAGATTTTCTTGAGTGCCACAGTTAGGTTTTATGTATTTTAGTACATTCAATAGCTAACTCCTCACAGCCTTTCTTTCCTTCAAGATTCAGCTTTTTTGCTCTTTTTAAATCAAATTCTGTGACCATCCCTTAGCCCATTGAGTTGATTTAGAAGCACATACCCTTTTTTTCACATGACCATTTCAACGACCCACTCTATTCCCCAACCAGGCAGCGTTTGCTTTCGTTGCATGAGAAGAACAGGATTCTAGGCTATCATAAAGGGCTGTTATCAGTTTACAACCATCCATTAAACCAAAGTACACACATTTGAACTTTGGAGAATTAAGAGAAAAAATCCACAAGCAGGAAAGAAAGAGGAAATTCCAAACTGGATTTGAACTGAGAAACTTGGTAATAAATTAAATGTATGTTAAAAAAATGTATAGAGCATAAGATCTTATGTTCATCCTACCTTTGCAGTTTAATTTTGGACATTGGATTTTTAACAACAGCTAAACAGATTAAAATGTTTTTAAAATGTTAGAAACGATTTTGATTTTATGAACACTGACAAATATATTCCTACATTACTTACAATAAGTTAAGGATATTGTGAAAAACTCAGACGCTGCATGCACAGTGTTTGTTTCGCTTCACAGATTTTTGGGATATGGAGGTAATTGTATTTTATCTCAAAGTGTCAGCATCAAGCCACAGAACTTCTGGCCGAGTTTGTGACAAACACAGGAGTGGAGTCCTGTGAGTGACACAGGGCAACTATGACTAGTGCTCAAGGACTTGTGCACTTTTTCGCCAGAACTGTTACAGCTCAACTTCAGGAAGTTGCAGTGCTTCAAATGGTATGGCCACCACCGTCCCCTGACCAGAACCCCTTAGAGCATGTCTAGGACCCCCTAAAGCAGAGACATGATGATTGTACCCCACCTCCTAAACAACTTCATATTTAATTGAAATTAAGACCAATTAGGAAAAGCAGTCATGCAAATAACAACATCCCTAACTTATTGTAAGTAGTGTATATTAATTACTTTTTGATAGATGTAAGATAAGCAGTGATGAAGCATCTATTTTATAGGGATTCTGCCTATGACTGTAAAAGAAATAGGTAAAGCTCCCTGCTACCATGACCCATTGGATTATTACTTTTTTTTTTCTAGATTTGTGGTCCTCGCCATCTTGAAAGGAGATGACAACACTAACCATTGACCGTCCTGAAAAATGAGGGAGAAAAGAAAGACAAACATGCTGTCAAACCCTCATCACAGCTAAAGGTTTCAAAGTTAGCTGTAATTAAAAAGAAAGTTCAAAGGTGAAGCATCAAAGCAGCAAAACTGTATTTTTTGAGACTGTATGTTCATTTTTGTTCCTCATTTGGCTAACTTTACAACGTTGTACGGTGATTAGGTTTTGCTGTTTTGGTGCAACACCCCCTAGTGGTAACTTGGTGAACTACATGTGGTTCGAGTTGCTTTTCAAACCAGCCTCAATCAGGAAGTTAACAGGTTCCTGATTAATGGTGTGAGGCGGGATCAAGATGTTGCACAGTCTAGATAAACTGTAGCATTATGAGGGCATTGGCCCCACAACTGACTTCATCACAGACACGGTTCATGCAAAACACCTCACACACAACCCACAAGTTGTAGAAAGATGAACAGTCTCAGTGGATGCGGTGTTACAATAGTAATGAATCCTCAGTGAAGCTCTTCCAGAAACAACAGACACAACTAAATTCCTCTTCTTCAAATGCAAGGTCTCCCCGATTCTATTCTTCTCCACCTCTCTTCCCCTCCGCAGGAGAAGCAGAAATCAGCACATCAAATAAACACAGAGAAAGGAAACGTGTTTCATTTGGATGCAGCAGAACAGTTCATGGATAATGGTAACATGTGCTGTGAGGGAGTGAAAAAAAAAGGAAACATTCCAATGTAAATAGGCGGAGAGGCCTCTGAACCCAATGTGATTTAGCAACATAATAGTATCTATAAATTTTGTTCCAAGAGGTAAAACAAAACTATATTTTGCAAATGATCAGTGTTCATCTACATGCATTCTTCTCTTACCAGAACACAAAGTGATTGGGGTAAATTACCAGTATGAAGCTTGTCTTTGATCCATCAGCGGTTATTAGTTCCAAAAAACCTTCAGACTTTGTTGGAGGCACCAAACATGTCAGCCAAAGTGGACTCCAAAGCCTGAGTTATTGAGACTGGGCTTGAGTGGAGCCGCTGGTTAAACACAAAAAGGGTGGCCAAGACAGAAAAACCAGGGCCACTGAGTGTTGCCTTTGGCCTGAGGTTCAAACAATTGACTTGCAGCTCTCTTTATCAGAACCAACCACAAGCCCCTGACTGGTCTCCGTAGTTCAAACAAGGGCCCAGGCACAGAAGCGCTGCAAAGTAGCGATGAGGGAGGTGGGAATTCAAGGTCTTTGGCTGCAGCACTAATCTTGGTTAGCATGCATGTTGTGGTCACAGAAGAAACCAAGGCAACAAAAAACTTCTTCTAATTAGGGGATTCATTATGTGACAGTTTAAGATGAAAAGCACGCCCAGAAGAAAAAAAAAACTCAGAAAGAAAAGTTATTTATTAAAAAAAAAAAGATGAATTTATGAATACATGACAACTTTAGTGTGCATACACTCACTGGCCACTTTATTCTGTTTAATCTAGTACATCCAACACAGCAATTAGGTATCAAAATTTGCATCTTTTTGATCTTTAAAACCACATAACAGAATATTTAGAATTTTGCAAAAGGAGAATATTTGGCAGAACTGCTGTAGTTACACCAGATTCTACATGTGTGAGTATTTTTTGGCAAGTGAGTGTACAGTAACAGTCACAACATTTGAACACGAAACCAGTATGAAGTTAAAAAAATAATCTTCAAAAATAAAAATATAAAAACTGACAATGGAAACAAATAAGATTACATTTAAGGGGTGACTGGTGTTCTTGCACTAGGAGTGTAAAGTATTTATACTAGCCAGTAATCTTCTCACTGGAGGAGAAGTTTGGTCCTTCAAGTCCCGTTTCAGGTCATGAAACTCCTTCATTGCTACCTGTGACCAAAAACACATTGATTTACAATTTAAACACACCGGCAGAAACTCAAACTACCTTTTTAACAACACTCAAAATCCCAGTTTGTGAAAGCAGAGATGTTACAGTGAACGACTGCCAGATGAAAAAAACTCTCCAATCGCTGTGTATGTAAATATGCTCGTGTTTGAGGCATAACTGGGCTCTTATACATGATGGATGGATGACAAATCAAAGACTGTGTCACAAACAGTGTGTAACAGAGGACTGTCTGTACATGTGTGGCACAAACTGAACTACACACACGTTTCTATACAGTCCCAGCCATCACACTGACCTCCTGCTGCGGCAGGCATTCAGCTCTTCCTGTAGCAAAGAGGCTGTCTTCTGGAGGAAGCTGACCTGCACAAACACAATTCAAAAAGACATGCAAAATCAGTTAACGTCGATTGCTTTTTTAAAAAAATCTTTATGAAAGAAGAAGGAAACCACTTTAAAGTAGAGAAGGTTAGATGGCCTTAGGTTAAGTTGTGGTGCAGCAGGAGTATGCTGTGTGAGGGAGAAGGAAAGAAAAGCTCGATTGTTGAATCTACAGGTCAAGACAGCAGGAGCCGGGGGTCAGGAGATAGGTCAGCGGGGTTAAAGCACTTTGGGACAACATGACACATTACGGACCAGGTCAGTGGGGTCTGAGATGTTGGAGAGGAGGCTACACCATTCTTTTGTTTAGCTACAAATTGTAGGTTTATTTATGAAACCTTTTTTTTTTTTTAGCTGAAGGGAAAATACCCCCCACCCCCTACCATCTACATTTACACAGCATCAAGAGCCTGGCAGAATAATCATAGCTCCGAAAGCATCTGTATTGTTCTGGGGCTGCAGGAGTGGAGCCGAGCATGCATTCCTGTCTGTGGGGGAGACCTCAGCTCAAGTTCTAACATTTCATTTGGCACTTTATCCTGTTGAGGCATAAATACTGGTGTGGTCAAAGGCTCCTTGAGACACAAAGACTCTCCATACCTGGCTCTTTTTTTTTCTGGACAGCCTAAATAAATAATATAACTAACATACATAATGCATGCTAATGCGTAAAACCCAAGAAGACCGTGTCAACGAGAAGAGAAACCGCACAGGCTGCGCATTACAGTTCATAAACAAATCTGTTCACAGATTTGTGAACAGCACAGCTGTGGTCGCTGAGCTGAAATAGGAGCTACGAGAATGACTATGAACAAAGCAGAAAATGTTGTTTCCACAAGGCTCAATTATTGCTGAAGCAAAAATATTTAAAATCTGAGCAATGAGATGTAAAAAATGGACGGATCTGAGCAGACCCTGGGCTGTGGGATTTTTATTCATCGAGGTTTAAGGCCAGAATCACGAGTAGCAAGAGCAACTCCCCAGTAGACCATATACTAAATATACATTTATGCAACAGAGTGGTGGACCTGTCCTAGGTGTACCCCGCCTTTGCTTAACAGTAGCCAGGTTAGATCACCCTGAAATTGATTCAGTGGGTTCTGAAAACAGATGGATGGAAGGTATTTACTTTAAAGAAAATGTCAATGGGAGGAATAAACCCAGAAACAATGACTGATCTTCATCACTGCACTGGCTTATTTATGTTTGTGACGTAAAGGTGTCATTTTATCAAAGGTGACTTAAATAGAACGTTTTGTTTTTAAAGAATTGAGTTATTATTGAATTTGTATTTTTTTTGGTGGCTTATCAAGACAACAAATCAAACTGTGGAAGTTGAAGCCTCATGACCCTGACATCTCATAAAATTCCGTTTCGTTAATTTATTTATGGGGCTATCCACATCGACAGCTTTTGTTGTGCAAACTATCAGATGACAGACTTGGCTACCTGGTACCGTCTACTAAAGATAAGCTTAAAGGTAAATACATAATAAAACTTCTATATAGACAGCTGAAACAGATATTTATAGCTTTATTCATTATGGTGCGACTTTGAAGTTGTGGTTCTTTCTACAACACTCATAAGGAATTTGTCATTTTTTATCAAAGATGTTGGTTTAAATGTTGATTTCTTTATTGCTTCAATAGACCAAGAAGAACAATCAATGATACATAAAAGTATCACTTTCTTTAGTCTATTTGCTTAAAGCTCAGCAGAAAGATTGTGATGCAATAATGAACTTTTGCATCTGTGGAGACACCATTCCTGCAGAACAAAGCTATTTCTAGCTTCTTCCTTTTCATGAAGGGTTTAATCAAATGCAAAATAATTAAATTTTTTTTAATCCAAAAATGATACAGAAGATGCAAGTATAAAATTATTAGCAGATTAAGCACTCATTTAAGTTGTCTGAATATAAACTCCAGGAGCTACAGTATGTGGCAGTAATAAAGTATGTTAAGTTTAAACAGAAAGAGAAAAAATGATAACATTTACCCTTAGTCTATATAAAAGATCAACAAACTTTTAAAAAAGGGAATTAACATTGTGATGTTTCATTTGCACCAGTGTTTTTTTCTTTTTTAATGTGTATTATTGTCTGAACTGCGGTGCCGAGCAAATAGAACCGTCTTAAAAAGAGGGTTTTGATTTGCTTGTAAGGGAACCTTTAAAAAAAACTTTTTCTGATGATGGGCCACATTTAGAAAAAAAAAGAGCTTAAAAGGATATTTCTGAGTATTTCTTTACTCAAATCGTTGTGAATCAGGAGCAGATGGAAAAATGCTGTTGGAAAAAGCTGTAGGTTTGACGTAGAACCTCAAACTCTTCTCCGGTCCATTTTGAAGCATCCACTTGCAGACAAATAGATCCATGTACTTCTTTGTTTTCTTCATCCGAGCTGGCATCTGGCTCAAAACTGTACGACTGGGCAGCTCCAATATTGCTCGCCATTTTTGTTGCACCGGTGATGTTAGTTTGGGATTTTGAGGGGCTGTAAGCTAGCGGAAGAAGCATGTCAACAGATGGATGATAGGAAGCTGGGACGGGCTTTCTCTGAATCACGAGACCCGCCCCAGAACTCGGATGCCAATTTCTAATAATCCACTGTTGTTTTGCAGAAACTGTCCTAGAAAATGATACAGGTTTATAATTTTGACTAAAAACAGCAAAATCACCATTAAAAGGCCGCTTTTCAAACAAATCTAAAGATCATTGGACTGGGGCTTTAAGGTGGTTCAGCTTTAGTATGTAAGCAGACAGTTCAAAGGACCAATGAGTAAAAGTGAACTAAAAACTATAAATGATATAACTCAATCAAAAAACCAACATCATTTACTGAGGAAATGCATGTTTGTATCCCTATAACAATCTAAGAACTAGTGGGTCCAACTTGGTTGTCATTTCTTTTGCTTTTTTATTTAATTAAATAGGATTTGTTTGAATAGAAAGCTGCTTCAAGTTAGCAGTTTTTGAAACTGCAGGAGATTTTTTTGATGGTTCGGTCTTGAGTGGTGTGTGAGGGCGCCCTTCGTCTTCATGTGGCGGCCAGTCAGTCCTCACCTGAGCTTTCAAAGAGGTGATGGTGTCCTCGAGTTCCTGCCTGACTTCAGCTGGCATCAAACCTTTGATCTTCTCCTCGTACTCCTGATGCACTATGGTCACCTAGAAAAAAAAAAAGGTCAGATTAAACGAAATGTAAAACTGACAATATTGGTAATATACGCTGCTGAATATGTGTTTCTGTTTCCCTTTACATCAGCTGAATACACTCGCTGACACTGTGGTTATCCCCTTTTCAGAGTGTTCCTGCTCTTCACAGCTCCTTCACATCTTCACAGGGGGTCTGCCGGCCAGCATGGCTCCCTCTGCGCAACACCCCCTACTGGCTGCCAGCGACTGCAGCCAGATCTGACACAAAGCATTTATGGGCTCGACACAGCTGGGTTTGGAAGAGGACAGAGCCGTGGTGGTGGGCAGAACACATCAAACGCAGCAGCAGCTCAATAGCTAGCTAGCTATCTCCACTGGGGAGGACTGGAGGAAGTCTGTCTGGGGCTAAATTACACTCCACTAAACCAGAGTCTGATTATAGAAGTTGAAAAGGGCTTGGTTAAAGCAACCCAACCCGTTTTTGGCCACAAACACACACAAATGGATGCACATGCATACGGTGTACAGCCGTGCAAACACATGGATGCACAAACAGTGCTTTTACGGTACTGTAAAAGCATTTACAGCATTCTGAGGAGTTGCTGAATCAATAAATTTAGAGCTTGAGGAACACTTTAGCAGAGCTTAAGGAATTAACAGCCACAACTGTTTTTACCCACATATCTCAAGGTGTAAGCGGGGGGGGGGAACCGGACAGTGTTTGGTGGAGACCAGCCTTCATCTGGTCTTTTTAAAGTGAAAGGGAGCGTGTATGAAGTAAGGTGGGGGGAGGGCGAAAAAAGATCAGCTTCCTTAAAATAATCTTCCTGTTGTGGATTTAACTGATTGTTGCTTTGGCTAATTAATCTTCCTGGCCACAATGAAAGGGATTGATGAAGCACTTCAAAGCATCTCTCGGTTTAAATTATCCCAACATGACGCAGCTCACTTTGTCTCGGCTCAGTGCGCTAGATTAGTCGGCCGCCACTTTGCCAATTTTTCAACCGCCTTCCAACCTGCTGAAAAGGCACCAGTTTGCATCGTTTTCCGCCCGCTTTGGGAAAAATCAGGTCAAACAGGGTTTTAAAGTTTCCTTTTTTCAGAAAAATAACAAAGTGACAGTAAAAACCTTAATTTGAAAGTCCTGGTTGAAAGGAACAAAAAAAAGAAGGGTGCAGGTTTTCAAATGTCTATCTATAGCAGCGTCTGTAGTCATAACAGAATAGCAAGCCAAGACAAAACACACTTCACTACCTCAGACCAAAGTAATAAACAATGGCTGAATAAACACATCCCTTACCAACAACTCTGAATATATGCCTTAGATTCTTCAAAAGTGAAGTTCCTCTTGGTTCATCTATGGTGCAATCACCGCAGCAATGAGAGAGCCGCTGAGCCTAAATTATACGCTTTTTCATTTATGTATGGCAGTTCTCCATTTTCTACCCCATTCATACATTAGGATGGGCAAAAGCATGTTCACAGACCTGCAGGGAGCCATGTCTGACATCACAAATATGATAAAGAGCGCAGGCCACGAGGCTTCATTTTCCTTTTTTACGTTGGCCGATGATTCCGCAGTCATTTCCCTCCAAAGCACTCCACTCTAAAGCTTACTTTTCTATGCAATGTGTGTGGGTGGAAACAGCAGCACGTCTTTGTTGTGCAAACCTATGGTAGCTCATAGAAGAAGCAGACAATGTCTGACTTCATTATATCTTTCGGCTGAGTTGAAAATTCAAAACAGAAGCATCCGACTCCCTTGAGATGTTTGACTTCTTTCTCGAGAGACATCATTCCTCCAGCTTTGGGTCCTCTCACTTCTGTCTTCATGGAAACACAATTTTTCTCTTTATTCATTTCTCTTTATTAAATAAAGAAATGTTTTTTTGACATGTGGACGGAGACATGCGACAAGATCTGAAAAAAAAAAGGCTCCTTTCCATTAGAACAGAAGTGAGATGCCTTTGAACAACACTGTTGATCAAACCCTTCATGAGACTTTTGGTCATTGACAGACTGCAGATGAGAGGAGAAAAAACTGAAAGAAAAGAGAAGGGGAAACACTGCAAAAGAGCAGAAAAAAAAGCTTTAAAGGACACTTTGACTTTCTGAAGATAAATCAGGATTCATCTGCTCAGCTTCTTTAAAACCAGTTTTTGTTTGTACCTGATGAGGCACAATTTTGAAGACTGTGAGGCGCGGCAGCCGTTTTTCCCTCCCAGTCATCTTCCCGACAACATTTCAACTATATATAGTCTTTAAATTGTGGTTTTGACTTTGTCTTGTTTTCACTTCTGTCACATCGCATGTTTTCTGACAGCTGCCAGCAGAAAAGGAAACACACCTTAAACACTTTCAACGTTCAAATGAAGTTTGTCACATCCTTGGGAAGCTTGATGTATGCTAATGAAGTCAGTTGTGTGTGTGTGCGTGAGATGGATTGTGGGGCAAGTAAGATGTATTTGCACCCCCCCGTTCCTAAGCAACAGAAATCTTGTCAAGAACAAGGAGGTACATGAAAAACGCCACCACAAACTCACAAACTTTGGACCTTCACATGCACTGATTTAACATAAAGTTTGCAAACAAGCTTTTTAAAATGATTGAAAACAGGAAAAGTTGTGTTAAAAGCGGAAAGAAATCCTTTAAAAGTTGTCAGAACTCAAGGCAGATGGGGAACTGATGATGTAAGGTGGTTCAATAGAAAGAGTTCACTCAAAGCTGACAGAAAACCTAAACTTTTTATGAAATTTTCCTTCATTTATGTGCTTATATTATTCCTAAAGTACTAGATTTGAATGTATGACTGTGTGAAATGTTGCAAAGCAGCTAATACAATCAAGAGGTTCGCAACTCATGTAAAAGTTATGTTTATGTTTAAAGCAACCTTTCTTAATCTGGTGTCTTCAAATCTATGTAAACTAAGACTATGGTCACATATCCCAAAATGCCAATGGCAACCAAAATGAAAGTTTTTTAGCAAATTCGGCAGGTGGCCGTGCAGCGGCATTTTAAGCCAGGAAGAGGCAGTACCATTTTTACACGTGGTGGTTTTAAGAAACAGTTCAAATTTCATGGCGACCAGGCGATTTTTTGACATCAGTGGCCGCCCTACCACATTTGGAGGTCACGCGGCGGCAGTCCAGAAACAGGCGGGCAGCAGGAAGGCAGCAGCCATAATTGACTGACCTGAGGGTCTCCAGGGTTCCCAAAACCGTCTGATGATCAGACTGCCATCCTTACATTTTATATGAGAACTTATCATTTTTTCATACCCCCATGCTGTCGGGTGGCTGGCGACCAGTGGCACTTGATAGAGACGGCCGCTGTCCAGAAACCTACACATCGTCCAATTAGAGTTGCTGCTGACCGCTGTTCCGGCTGCCACAGCACTGTGGTTGCCCAGCTGTCACTCGATTTTGTAATGATGTCATCCCCAACGCCTGACGCCTAACAACTGCCTGACTGCCGTCAGCCTGCATTCATGACCACGCCAATGATTTAAAAAAAAAAAATTCATAGATTCTGATGTGCCATATTACCCAACGGTTTGTAGTGACTCAAAGATGGATTTTGAGCCACACTGCCACCACCATCTTAACCAGTTATCTTCACAACGGCCCACATGGGTGGATACGGGCTGTCTGTGGGTGAAAAATGGACAGACCTGTTTGGGCCTGCACAAAATGGTTGTTGACCGCTTAGTGAACCTGTGAGTGAAGATGTTCATGGACATTTTTTCCTACGGACATTCTGCAGGCGATGGGTCGTAGTGAACACTTAACACAACAAATCCTGCACAATTAGCCTTCTAGTACTGGTTAAGTGATAAGTGTTACTTGCATGCAGCCTCTCTGTACAGTTTACTAAATGAGACAATTGTAGTTTGCATAAAAAAACAACTTATTTGATAAAGATTGCCAGTGCTCAACTTTTAGATGGCTGACAGAGATGAAGGGACTTTTCTGGAAGTGGTGGAAGGAAGAAACCTGGTTACAGCAACGCCTGTCACCTTTTAAGCTGTCATTTCTGTTAATCAAGTTTCCCATAGAAATCAAACCAACAAATTGCAATTAACCAATATCTATTTCCATTGACACGTTGTTTTAGGTCCAGACCTTTAATTAATAGAAAAAAGACATTTCCTTCATCAAAAAGTAAACACATTTAAGAAAATGCAGAACTTCTGAGCAGTTCAAATCCTAACACATCTCTCCTAAAACTCAAGAAATGATCTGCTGAGTTTGCAGGTCGGGATGGTACTTTTAAAGTCAGAATGAGCTAATATTCTCTATAAATATGTGAAATGTTTGCCTTTTTCTAGAGTAAATAAAAATAATACATTTGACTTTTCCAGCTTATTTTGGGTTTTTACATTTACTATTTAAGGTTTTGTTGTTTCCTTACAAAGATTTTAAGCATGAAGTGAGCAAAGGCGCCTGTGAGGGCCTCCAAGTGGAAGGCAGGCAACATCTGAGTGAAGTCAGGGCAGAAAAGCTCTGCAAGCATGCAAGGGATCGGATTATAGAGATACAAGGATTACAAAGCCACATCTTGGCAGATAAACAAGAGCAACACAAGCGTGAGGAGACAGAGTGGATAAACGACGCGCAACTCAAAACCATATCAACAGTTCATGTGGATGTGTGATGTTAGCTAATGCAAACAAAACTTGAAAAAAGCAGCTGATTTTTGACACATTTATGCACACACTTGACCTAAACAGAGAGAAAAGCCAACCTGAATCTCCTCCAGTTTCTGATTTGTTTGTTTAGAAAAGCTCTTCAACCACATTCTTGTCTTTGAAAATTGTGTTTCTTGTTCTTTCTCACGATGGAGGACATTTATCAAGAAAATTAAGCCTATTTCTTTATTTAAATTGCTGTGAACCAGGAGCAGATGAATACAAATTGCATTGGAAAAAGAACTAATTTGTGATATAGAAAACATGCTGGATGGACTAGAAGCTCCCGCTCCATCCTGATACATTCACTTTCAGACAAATAGATCCATATATGTCTTCGTTTTCCTTGTCTGAACTGGCATCTGGCTCAAAATTGTACGGCTGGATAGCTCGAATAGTGCTCACCACATCTTTGTTGCAGCATTGATTAGCTTGGGGTTGTGAGAGGCTGTAAGCTAGTGTAAACAAAGAGCTCTCAGCAGTGGGAAGGGGGGCGCGGTTGCTTCACGCCATCAGTCCCCCTCACAACTTAAAGGTAAATTTACTTTATTCTTTCTTTTTCTTCATTAGTAAATTCTTCTTGATTAACAAACTGTGGGCTTTCATATGCTCCTGATCTTTCATGATAAGAGTAAAGAAAAATTCATATAGCGCAGTTTAAATTTTTTTTTTATATGTCTTCCATCACCAGTGTTGGTGGTAATGATTAACAAAGTAACAAATTACTGTAAATTAATTACTTTAGTCAGTAATGGAGTAAAGTAATGAGGTACAGTTCAAATTTCAGTAATTAATTAATATTACTGGACTCTAACAACTTTCTTTACTTCAGTTTTGTAGGCTCTGACATGTTCTCTTGGTTAGATGAAACATAACACAGATTAATTTAAAACAAAACAGAGTAACTGAAGCATACGTGCACACATCTGTGTGCAGAGTCTAGGATTGGTCAAAATACACACATGCCCCCATTGTTGCAAACAAGGTGATTTCCAAACTGGAAGATGTGATGAAAGTAGACGCTGCAAGGAGTCCTGTCATCTCCGTGGAGCAGCAGAGCAGAGACCCGCCCCATGTACTGATGTTTTGGTTACGAATAAAACGACTCTAAAGCCGCTCTTTGGTGTGAAAGACGAGAGCTGGCTCCTTCCTGGGAGCCGTTTTTTTCCTACATTAACTCACTTTGTCTTTCCTCATTTTTATCTCTAAACTGCATGTGACCAGTGGTCAATACGAGTTTGCGCTCAAAGCACTTCGCAGGGGCGAAGGGTGGGGATTGTATAGTTTAGTAGACTCGCAGCAGCGCAGAACTGGGCACAAAAATTCAGCCAGAATGAACATTTAATTGTACTTTGGGTTTTCAAAAGACTGACTTAGTTTCAGATTTGATAGACATGAATATAGACGTAACAGTATTTTCCACATCTGACTTTGAGCAGTGGCAAAGACCACATGTGTTGTAACTTATTTTGTGTCATTTTTAACACAGTTGTCTGAATTCGAATGAATCCAGGTTATGTCTTGGACCATGTTCATACCTTGCACTAGGTTGTTGCTTTAAAAATTTCGTTTATTTTATTTTTATTTACCTTTATTTAGCCACACAAGTCTTATTGAGATTAAAAATGTATTTGTCAAAAGAGCCCTGCTAAATGAAGAACAAGAGGATCTTTCTGTTTTTCCCTTAAGAATCTGTATATGAGTGGAAAAAAGTAAAGTAGCTAGTTGTTAATTACTTTTTCAAATAGGTAATGAGTAAAGTAATTCAATTACAATTTTGATCCAGCAACTAAGTAAAATAATCAATTACTTTTTAGAAGTAACTTACCCAACACTGTCCATCACAAGAAAAATGCTACAACAACATGTTAAAAAACACCAAACACTATTTTTATTGGAGTGGATCTTCAAAATTCTACTGAGCATTAAAGACTTTGTCGTGCTGTAACAGAGATTCTGGTAGACAGGAAACAATCCATATCTAGTCTGGGTGTTGGGCAGAGACTGCCGGCTCCTGACCCTTCACCTGATGGCAGTCAGACACCGAGGTGTGTGAGGTAAAGTGTGCACGTGGGTGGGTGCTTCAGAGGGAGTGAGAGAGGAATGAATGCCTTTGGTGTACATACCACAATAAAAAGGCCAACCTCCTGTGTGAGTGCAGTCATTAGAGCTTTCTTCTCTGACTGTGTCAAGGTCAAAACAGAGCTTGATTACAGGGCATTCTGGAGAGCCACAGGGAGCGTGCGCGAGCACGCGCGCGCACAGAGGCTTCCCTTTTGAACACAGGCAGTGGTGGCATTCCTGGCCCTAGGCGCTGGCTCTTAGAGGCAGCTCTCAAGGAATTTGGGAATTATCCGAGGGGGCATTTTGTCGGCTCTGAACACATGATGAAGGAAAGGTAGGGTGATGAGGGAGGGCAGCAAAAGAGAGGGGATGATTTGTTTGGTTTGTCTTTTGTGGACCTGGAGGATCAGCTAAGCAAAGCAAATTAAGAAAAAGGAAGCAAGTGAGGTGATGAGAGAGCAGAGACGGATGTTGATGGAGTTACCAAAGCACAATCAAGAAGAGTATGGAGGTTATGCCTCGGCAAAGAGAAATGTGATGAAAAAAAAGTAAAACGTTTTTATACACAGAGCTGAAAAGGACAGAAAAGGCAGAAAGAAAAGGGGGTATCCATTACCTTCTCCTCAGTCTCCAGCTCTTTGCTGAGCAACTTCTTCTCTGTGCTGTGCAGCTGCCTCTGGAGACTTTCCACTTTTTCCTGAAGCATCTAAAAACAAATTGTGAGTAAATGGAAAACTACTTTAACTTAAAAATCAGGTAAATGGATAAAACCACTAAGAGTAAAGCCGCTTTAGGGGGAAAATGGTTGTGAATGAACACACAAACTCATATTTGTTTTTAACATTTAGGAATAGAAGAAAAACAAGTGTGGGTCATTTTCTTCCTCTCTGTTGTAAGTAATAGTGCGCCTCAGTTCCTGCCTACCGCATGGAGCCAGATGTTTTCAGTGCACATGTGGACACTTCATCTTAGATTAGCCTGTACAGAAAACAGAAAGTGATGTGTACACATCTCTAACAAGTGTGGGGGCCTCTGTCTAGCATCAATACTCCTGTCTACCCCCTAACAAGTGGAGCTGAGTGAGAGGGCCAGGTGTTGCCTTTTCGTTTCTTTTGGAGCGGCAGGAAACACAGTCCAGGTGATAGGCATGACCACCCGATCTACAACCCACTTTACAGACATAAATCAGACTGCACAGCTTCAGGGCAAAGATGAACTCCTGGGTAGCACCTGTAGGAAAAGCACTAGAGTGGACTGAAGGGGAAACACTGAACAAAACAGCTATACATTCAACTTAATATCTAGTGCAAGCTTTTTTTGCTAAATCTGATAGAAATATTAATGTTTTCATTTTTGTTTAAGTTTCTAGTACTAATATTGCCCCCTCAAATAAACACTTTAGTTGGCAGTGGGAAATCATTTACAGTGGCTTGCAAAAGTATTGAACTTTTTCACATTATGACCACAAACAAATATATTTTATTGGAAATTTGTGTGAAAGACCAACACAAAATAGCACATAATTGTGAAGTAGAAAGAAAATTATACAAGTATTTATTTTTTATTTTTTTGATTTTTACAAATAAATAAATAAATAAAACACTAAAAAGTGCAGTGTTGTGCAGTGCAACACTTTGTGGAACCCCCTTTTGCTGCAAGTCTTTTGGGGTACGTTTTTACCAGCTTTGCACATCTGCAGACTGAAATCTTTGTCCATTTTTCCTTGCAAAACAGTAGAAAAAATGCTGGGTTCGGCAACAGCTGTCTGCTCCGTTCCATTCTGATGCATCCACTTGTAGATGATTAGATCCATTCTTGTTCGAGTTGCCATTTGGCTCAGAACTGTACAGCGGGAAAGCTCCAATATAGCTTGCCATTTTCATTGCACTGCTAATGTTAGGTTGGGGGTATGAGGGGCTGTAAGCTAGTGGGAGGGCCTGTAAACAGAGAGCTCTCAGCAATGTGGAGGTAAAGGGAGGACAACAATGCTCAGTTTCAAAGGTGAATTTCTAATGAGCTACTGCCACTCTACAGAAACCATATCCTGAAAACAACCAGATTTTTTGACTTTGCCTAAACACAGCACAATCATAATGACCACTGGGAGCGCTTTTAAAATAAATAAAAATATGGGATTTTAGGCCTTTAAATGGGTAAACCCTTCAACTTCGACAAATAAAACAAACCTTTATGACTAAAATATTAAATGTATTCTTGCAAAAAAATGAAAATATAGATATAGAGTATCAAAGTCTCTGTGTAGGTGTTATCTTTTCTTTACCCACTCTGCACACACATATTTCAATTACCACGTTTGGGGGATTTCTTTTGAAAAGCCTGATTTCCCCGCACTGTGACGCAGAATTTCTGGACCTCTTCTTCTGGGAAGGGCAGTTAAACACAGGCTTCACTGGTGACATGCACTTTGATGTGGGTTCTCTTTTCAGATCTTCATAACACATTTGGGGGAAGAAGCTCAGCACTTGTCATTTTATTAATAGAAGCACATGGGATGATTGTGCTGATGAGCAGGGCTGCTTTGTGAGTCAGAAAGCTCACATTTAGGGGGTTAGCCACAACTAATGCAGACAGGACGGACATGTGACGTGTCTTTGATCCCTTTCAAAACAGCACAACATACAGTAATTTTAATCCCAATAACCACAAAAAAAGATGACCGACAGCAAAAAAAGCCTGTGAAGGTGTATGGTTAACACCTGTGACCCCCTGTTCACAGGTGTTAACCATACACAAAAGCATCACAGATTAATCTAAAGGCTCATAACATTTATTTTAAGAAAAACGTGTCTTCGAACTTCACATTTACTCATAAATACTGCCTATATGATAGGATACAGGCTGTGAATTATTGAGTGTAGGAGACCTAGTTGATGTGTTTCCAGATACTCAGGGAGATGTGGTATTTATCAGTCGAGCAGATTGAGATGATTGATAACAGGTCAGGAAGAAAGGGGAAATCAATTTCTTTCGGGGAATACAGAGGGAGGGAGCGTGACAGGGGAGGACAAGAGGTATGACAGAAGGAGGTGTGTGAAGGGAAAAAGTACTGTAAAACAAAAAAACCTGGAACGTTAATTTAACAAACGTGGACATAGAGTAAGGAGAACCAGAAAAATGAATCAAAAATAGCAGAAAATATGGACAGCAAAAAGGCGGAGGAGGCCCGCCCCTCTTTCACCGTGAGGCGAATTCCCTGCTCGCCTCATTGCCAAAAAATGTTGTCCCCTAAGCTTGTGTCCCTGGCCGCGTGCGGGAGGAGCTACAAGCCATGGGAGGAGCTACGAGCTGTTTTTTGCCTGATCACTACATGAAGCGATGTCTGTGCTCATTTCATTTACTGTACAATGGAAGACACGGATGATGTTTAGAGATCATTTTTCTTTTTTTCAAAGAGCTCTACAAAAACATCGGTGATGAAGTCGCCATGTAGATCGGCGACCATTAAAAAAAAAATTTACGCATACATTTACTATCTATTCACAAAAAAAAAAAACATTTAGTCACTAAATAGCCATCACTATTTTTTTGCAACTGCTGTTGTAGCGACAGCGGTTATTAATCAAGTGCTTGTAATCAAATGTTTCTGGAAGTAACCGGGTTCAAATACAGCTATTATTGTGTTTTATTTTTTTAAATACATATTTGCATTATATTAAGCATAAAGAATACATGATTCTAAAAAAAAATTACTAGGAACATCTTTTTAAAATCGACAAATATTAAACCAAAGGTTTCATAGATTACATTTATTTCTGTGTTAAATATATATTACTAAAAAAACTCATGGCTATAAAGAAAATACATTTTAATGATATTTAAAATCTAAAGAATTATCCTGATGTTTTTGATTAATATTTATAAGTGTTGAGACATGTGTGTTGAGTAATTTAGCAATTAAAAAAGGAAAAAAAGATTAAAAAACCAATTTGGCCTTCAAGGAATGTAGAAAAGCGCTTTACAAGTACACGCCATTTTACCTGAGAAGCCAAAATAAAAAAAAAAAAAATAAGAATACAATTAAGGGACCTTTATTATAATCAATTTAAAAAAAAGGGCAGGCTGTCTCTCCATCCCAAAAGGGATCTCTGTCTGGCCGCCAGCTTTTCTCCCGGTAGCCAACGTGGCGAGCATGACCGCTCCAACTCCATGGGCCCTGTGATGAACTGTCTAGGGTGTTCGTCCAACAGTAGCCAGGACGGGCTCAGGAAAACGCCGCTGCCACGAAAGGAATACAGTGGGTTAAGAAAATTAATGGAAGTCAAGGAGATCTGATCCAACATATTGGATGTGTATTCTACCCGCTGTTGAGTCCCTAATTGGTTGACGTGGCGACCTCCCTAGAGTTTAGATTTTTTTTTCGCTAGCCCGTTGCTTAATTTGCACCATTGCCAGACCTTTGCGCCGTGCCCGCCGCTCAAATTGCGTCACAGGACCTCAGATCGCATCTATATCATTGACTTAACATGAAAACTGGCCGCCTCCGCTGGGCGAATTGCATTGGATGTGAATGCACCTTCAGGGCTCCATCACCTCTCCATCAGCGTTATCGCCCTGCCTTTTATGTCAAACTTTAGCTCAAAGGAGAAGCAAGGAGTAACAGACACATCGCTCAGAGCGATCCAAGCAGGTATAGGCTTGCATTAATATTAACTGCAAAGGTTCTGCAAATGTAAGAGTCAAATGAGAGTGCTGCATGTACACAAACATTTACACACAAATGCAGCAATGCCTGAGTCATCCTTTCCTGGGTGGTCCTCATGCACAGATAAGGCAAGCATGTTTCCCTTGGGTGAAGTAAAAGCAACATAGGGCATGGAAAAGGAGGGGGAGGGGCGGTGGATAAGAAAGAATGGAGGTAATGGTGGGAGGAGGAAAAAAAAAAAAGGCCAGAGGCCTCTTTAAACTTGGTGTTTTGTTAGGAGCTTAGCTGCTCTTCAAGTGTGGCGGGGCCTTCTATTTGCAGCGTGCTGTCAGAGGTTTCTCCCAAAGTCTTGGATTAAAGAGATCCTCTAATGACACTAAGGCTGGACGACTTCAGACAGCAGCAAAAACCTTACTCTGCACTGCCTCCAGCCAAGAAGACACACACACACGAGCGCAAGAACAAATACAAACACAAGGGGCAAGAAGCAGGCAGACGCAGCTCTGTGGACGCGCACAGCAACTTTAGCAGAGCCCGGCGGTGCATGTATGATCTAATAGTAAATAATAAAAGAGGTGATGACCTCAAGAAAAGATGGATGGCCAAAGAGATGAGAACACACACTCTTTTATCTGCACTTTTATCAAAGGATTGTGGGAAAGGTAAAGAAGAGAGAAGCTGCAGGAGGAGGTGGAGGACAGAGGTCTCCCTCCTGAGGTGTTTGAACAGAGAAAACTTTTGCCTCGCTTCTTTCCCCATCTGTCTGCGGAGGACTAAAAAGGTGTGGTTTAGCAAGTCGACCACGAAAGATAACAACGATATCGGTGTGAACTGACTGGATTTCAGCTCTTTGATGCTTTTCGGCACTTTCCCCCAGAGTGGATTTAGAAGTGAAGTGAGGAGACGTACCATGACGGCAACAGCAGCAGCAGAAGCCTCCAAAACAGCAAATCAAACTTTTAAATTCATTTTCTGCGATACGAGAGTGCGTCGGCACAGCTATGGAGGCGCCTTCCCCAGAACTGATGAAAATAGCGAGACAATTGCCGCACTAATGAAGACATGTTGCAACCCAGCTATGCCCACAGGGGGGAACACAGTGCTCTCTATCTTCCCGACTCTTTCAGATGCAGTGAGCTACGGTAGAAAGAGAATAGGAAACAGCTCCAAAATATATGCCATATGTGTGTGTGTACTTGTGTTTGTTTGTGTGTGGGGATTCATAAACGTATTCTGTTTCTCAAACAGTACAGTGTTTAGTGAGTGTTAGCTTCAACACAAGCTGAGCAACACGTTGCAAAAGGTAAACTAGGATTTTCACGTACCTGATTATTTCACATTTTTCCCCAAGAAAGATATTGTTGACAGATATAAACTTTCAAAACATAAAAAAAAAAAAAAAGACGTGTTTGAATGTGGTTGAGTTATTGACGACATAACTGGCTGCATGAATGCTTGAGGTTTCCTCGAGGAGCTAAAGCAATTAAAAAACGTTTTCTAGGTTAGATGTTTGGCTCTTCATCTCAACCCAAAACTTTCACTGTTGTGTACGTTTGTGCTGTTGGACCCTGAGATATGTCAGAGTTTTAAATATATATGGGATTTTTCAAGTGCTGAGGTTCAAGGGAAGGACACACATTATTTACCATCATCATGGTTTCTCTGCGCGAAGCATTGGGCTTGCGGTTTGGTGAGTAATTTCCGCTTGTTGTCTGCCAATATAATTCGGTCTGTATGAGCTGTTTTACTTGTAGCATCCTGGGATGTTATCTTCCTCCTGTTTCCCACTCCTCTGATATGTGGATCAAACGCTGCCCATATCTGGAAAAGTCATCAGTCAACCAACACAATGCGCACGTGTTGAACTGTGTGCATGTCCAAAGATGCAAGGGAGTTTATAAACACTTTATATGGTTTACCTTAACGATACATTACATTCTACATTACATTCTATATATAATAATAGAGGAGTATAATAGTGCTTCAACTTTGGAAAAATATCAAATATAAACACAAAACTTTCTTAAAAGGATGAGATTCTACTTTCTGGATAAAAAAAAAACATACATACAAGTTCAGGAATCTGTCATAACTTAAACTTCTGTTCAAACCTGAATCCACGTTTGCATGTGGATAAAATCTGGCTGCAGACGGACGTGGAAGCATCTGTGAAAGTACTCAAGGGAGCCTTTCCTGTAGTTCCTGCAACAGCACATGCCACCTGGAACACATGTTTCCCCCCACGTGGGACAAAAACCAATAACGTTTGAAAGTATTTCAAATATTAATGAACAAGGTGGAGGAAAAGAATGACGAAAAAAGACAGATGATACACTTTCAGGAAACAACTTTTCCACTCGACACAAAGGGCTTGACGGTGGTGGAGGGTGGACGTGGGAATAGAAAGGGGTCGGAGGCATGCAAACGCGTTTGAAGCCGGCCTGCCTCTGCAGTAGTGCACCTGCGCTCGATCTACCACTGCCACTCTTTCCCACGAGTAAAGTCATCTTTTCAAACGAATGCATCCCTACCTGCACAATTGCAGAAGATCTGCAATGAGCCTCTGTGCACATGATTCCTGGGTAACACTGCATGCACAAAGGCTCAGCACCCAAATCACACAGAATGTGTCAAATGTGAATTTGACCAAGAATGTATTGTCTGGTGTACAAAGCCCACCACACTTCATAAATTCACTCTCATCCTCAAGCAGTGTCAGACATTGGTCACTATTGCATTATGTAACGTATCAGTTCAGCCAGAGGACATGAAAGTTTGTGTTAAAGAATGCAGGAATATAGAAAAAAAAAGAAGCACTAACTCAAAGGTGTGTGAGGAGAGAGCGCTGCAGATAAATACTCTGTGAAGAGAAGGCTGCGGCGGAGCTCGCATGTCAGCGCACACACACACACACACACACACACACACAAGAGGTGTGCGTGTGTGTCTTTTCGTGTGCACACATTCAGCAGGCAGAAAGACAGGAAGCAGTGCTGTGGGGAGCAGGAACAGCGGTGCTGATCAAAGCCCAGGCGGGTGACACTATGGGCGGAGTGCCATTGTTTATTCACCAGCCACCTCTCCCTTTTGGCAGGGTGAGGTAAGCATGTGGGCTTGTGAATGTGTGTGTAGAAATAGACTTTGAGATGGAAAGAGTTTGAAGATGCTGCGCTGGAAAGACAGGGTGTGTGAGAGAAAAGACACAAGGCTTGTGAGAGTGTGTGTGTGTGTGTGTGTGTGTGTGTGTGTGTGTGTGTGTGTGAGAGCCTTTCACTTGGCAGGTTAATGTGGGCCTCAGTTCTGTCAGATTTGGCAGCGGCATATTTCAGGTGAACACACATTCACAATCATACATGGGGTACTGCACACACACAAGCACAGGCAGACCCCCCCACCCCCCCAAAAAAGAATGGCAGCACAAACACAGTAATCCCAAAAGCCTCATTACTAAACTTCAAATTTCATTTGAATCCCTACACATCACAAAAAGCAAAACAAGCGGAAACACCTGTAACCATACATAATGAAAAGGAATGGCACTAGGAAGAGAGCAATCCTACCGCTAAAAACTGGAAGCATGCCACACCAAACCCTCCATCAACAGACTGATAAAAGCTCAGTGTTACGTGGTTCACTTAAAGCGCACTCACGTGACAACTTTTAATCATACGGCTAATATAAAGGGTAAAGACCATGCTAAAAAGTTGCAATTGTTAATAAAATTGTAAAAGTGATCCCTATTTATAAGAGTGGAAACAAACATCTTTTTACATATATCGCATCACTTATAAAAGTTCAGAACATCCTCTCTTTTATTCTTCAAAAACGAGCCATCAGAATTGTACATAAAGCTGGATATATTGATCGTACAAACAATTTATTTTATCAATCCAGACTTTGAAAACTGTATGACCTTATTGATTTTTACACCGCACAAATTCTATACAGAGCTAGTGGGAAAACTTTACCATCCAATGAAGGAGGTTACAAACTGAGGGGATGTAGGAACTTTTCTGTGTAATGTTTAATGTGTAATGTCCAAAAATTCAGGAAAATGTATAGAGAAACTTTTATTTCACAATATGAAGATGAGAGGAGTTAAAGATCAACTGGTGTTTGAATAATTGCAAATATATGGATATGTGAACTTAAATGTGGTGAAATAGTCAAAGCTCTTTTAATTCTACTCAGTATTAATTACACTGTGTAATGAGCAATAATGATACTGAAACATTTTGATTACAATCAATAAGCAATTGATTTTCTTTACTTGATCTGAAAAATGTAGCAATGATTAATGGGTAAATTTAATACTTTGTTATAATGCGTTATCAATAGAATCATCAAGTGTGAATCATTACAGATTACTCAGGTATATGTGAGAATTATTTCAGAGGATGATCAATAAGCAGTCTTTTGTTACTTGAAAACTTGATCTGGAACGTGTGGGGAAGATTTCTTAATTAATATGAAATTGTATTCTGATGATAATGAGTATTAAATATCTGTTATATGATGTGTTGATTCATTTTACCGTTTACTGAGATTGTGAAATAATGTTTTCTGACAGAACTCAACCAATTTTGTTACCTGAAAAAATCTGCACTTGATTTGATCAGAACTGGATTATGAAAACTATGCAAATCTATAAAATGACCTAGGGGTGGGATTATATACGTTCACTTCTTCCCACTTCTTTTCAAGCAACCAATCAAGCTAATAATCACTATTTTTAATAAATCAAATGACTTAAGTGAGTCTTTGTTTTTGTTTGTTTCTTTGATACGAGTCTGAAAAAAATTAGTTTTTTTCTATCCTTATGTTGTCCACAATTTATGCTTAAAATAAACCAGATCAATCAATCAAAGGAAAAGTTAAAACAAAATTGACAATAACATGGTTTCTAGCAGACTCCAGTGGCTTAAACAAACTCCTATTTAAAGCAAATAAAGAACTGTGTTACTTATGCAAATTTAGCGAACTTCTGGAATAAAATGAATAAATATATTTATGAAACAGGTTGAAGGAATCACTATGCTATTGGAAACAAAACACCAAGATCCATTATGAAGTAAAACACCAGTTTCTAGCTAACTTTGTCATGCAAAAGGAACACATCCAATCACAAGCTTGCTTCTACCGGGTCAGGTCAATTACATTTGGCGGAAGGTGAACGACAGGGAGGGGATGAGTGTTGTGTGTGCACAGCACTGCAAACAAAACCCGAATAAATTAAAATCACACACTTATGAACTACAAAAAACAAAACAGTCTAAAACCCTCAAAATAGCTGTTTTTTTGTTTGAAGATGTTATGTCAAAGACATTTTGCTTTGTTGCTTAAAAAACTGCCAGTAAGAAAAAAGTGTTTTTGTAAAAAGGCATTTTCATTTTTTTGAATGGTGATTGCAGATAACAAATGTCTAGATTGTATTCATTCAGGTAAAAAAACCTAAACCAAAAAGAAAGCTCAGATTGTTTCAACAGTTAATAGTGACAATACTACAATAATGTATTTAATACATAAATCTATTTTCTGATAATTCAGATATTAAACATGTTAGTGGGTTTTGTCCACTGACTGTGTATGAGAACTGGACAGAGTGAGTGTGATGTCACCAATAGAAAATCGGTTCCAACCAAATTAAGTCAATTGATTTTTTCACGATACAGAAGCTTCCTTGTTGGAACCAGACAATGCCAGGAAGCAGTGATTGGTCTGAATAGGTTAGAATCATTGTTTCTATGAAAACCATCTCATTGGTCAGTGTATATCTTGAGAAAAAGTATTATTTAAAAATTAAGGATTAACAAGAACATGTTACAAAAAGGTATCAGAGCAAGAATATATCTTCTGATAAATATAATAACTGAGTAATTGCTGTTTATTGCTCAACAGAAGTCTGCAGAATTTTGGTTCTTTGAGCCAGAAGGTACTCCTATTTAGAACGCCAGGGGGTGGGGTTCAGGCAGTCCAGTTTTCATATACAGTCAATAGTTTTGTCTCACTGCCATTCCATATATACTGTATATTCTGCCATTTTGTGCTAAATTAACTACAACTGAATAAACAGCATAAAATGTGAAAATGTAAACATACAATTATTTGTATTTTTATGCCTATATATACACAAGTTGGCATTTTAAAATGGTCTACGAACGGCCTACCAACTACAGCACAACCTATATGATCTTCAAAAGCATGACCATGGTTGTCGTCTGCAGAAAGATGCCAAAAACAGACTTCTGCATGTACGTACACGGAAATACGGCACCCAACATTTCCACCCAGACGACACAAATACACTCCTTCGCCTAAACGTCACATTTACAAAAAAATAAACCCACATAATAAGCATACTTAAATGAAGTACCGTTGTTCTAAAAAAGGCCTTTATGAGATTTAAAGGGCTCTGCAGCTAACACCCATATTTAAGAGATCTGCATACAGTAGAGCTGTAGAGGAAGCTGCATTCTGGTTAGACATTGCAAAATGGGGATGGCAAGGAAATAGAGGACATATGATCCGGAGCAACATACATACAGAACAACTGTTTTGGGATTATCTCAATTCAAATGCGCGGCTAACTTTGATGTTATTTTCTTCTCCACCCATTGTCTGAAGCCCCTCACTCTCGTCATAATCCCAGCCCTTTGAAGTGAGCAGCATGGAAACAATGTCAGCAGGCGACGCACTCCCTTCAGATGGCCCACTGACAGCTTTCTGACGGTCCTTTCTTCTACTTTTCCCCCCACGATCCTTTTCAGTTCACACACTTCCTCCACCCTTCCTTTGCCTCACCCTTTTTTGCTGTTTATCATTTTCATTTATTAATCTTTTCACTGAATTTTGCCACAATTTCATTTGTTTCTTTCCATTTCTAGGAGGATAGAATTCCCCATTTCATGCTTATCATTTGGCATTATATTCCATCATAACTGGGAGCCTTATTAATAGCTTGTTAATGGAGAGGTATTAATAAAGATGTCACCGAAAATCAAAAGAGAAACCTTGTGTCTTCTCTCAGATCCCGAGGTCTCTCTCTTGTAGCAGGAAAAACAGAAGTCCCTTTTGTTCATGTGAGGTAAGTACATGGGTAAACACTGCTTCAAATAAAGTAATTCATAGGTACAAGTAAAAAAAAATAACACAGCAGTTAGTTAAATTTTTATGAGCAACCATAAAAGGAGTTTTAAAACCGAAGGTCATCCTTTTTTTTTGCTAGATGTTACATTTGCTTACCACAAAGTACCTTAAAATTTAGCTCCAGCTGTTTTTAAAATGACGGGAACGTACCATTTAAGGGGATGAGTCATTTAGTCTATCAGCCGCAGTTACACAGACCAACTACTGCTGGATGATGCTTTTCTGGGATTTAGGATGAAAGAAAGGCGACCTGCCATTTGCATGTAGGAATCTCAGTAGCTGTTGGGATACAAAGCTTCTTGACCACTAAGCAGAGTATGATTCAAGGTGGGCCTGGTTACCAAGGGTTGGAAGGAGAGGAGATCGGAGAGCAAAATCACAGAGCTGCCTCCTTTCTATATGAAGCAGGAGCCACAGACAGACAAGACTGTGTTTGGAAAGACAGCCTGATCCCAGACACAACAGCTCTTTTTTTTTTTTTGGGGAACCACGCCTAATCAACTGTTGCTGTCTTCCTGTCTGGTTTTGGAAAAATGAAAGAGCCAAAGGATTTAAAAAAAAACATATAAAGAAACTACATACAAAAATGTGTCGATTTTGCCTATATAACAATGTTGGTAATTAATTAAATTTTAAAAATAAATGATAATAAATAATCTATGTGAAACTGTGAAGAAAATGATTCCCTTGTGAGGCATAGTAGACGTGTTTACAAGACTCAACCAGATACAGGGATATATAAGGATTTAAAAGACTAGAGGAGTCTGTAAGTAGCCATAAAAACCGTAAAGTACATTAAAATCAGTAAAGTTTAAACACTGAGAGAACTTTAAGAGACTGAATTAAACAAAGACGGACCCTTATTAGCGACATGTTCTACATTGTGGGCTGAAATGAGACAAGACGCAGGTAAAACAGCTAAAAAACACCAACAAAAGCTCCTTCTTTTAAAAATAGAGGTTTTAACAAATATATATGTATATATACATACAAATTGACCTTAATCATAAGACTATATGCAATATAACAGGATGTATGGGACTGCACAGTTTAGCGGTTTGTCTCTTTTAAGTAGAACCTGTCAGTGAACATAGATGCTAAGGTAGTGTTTCTACATGAGCGTGTCCTGCACTGACCTTGTTGGTCTGATCAGCATGTTGGGTAATTCTTCTTCTCTCTTCATCCCAGCGAGCGTTGGCCTCCTTCAGCTGCTTCTCCATTGCCTGCTTTGTACGAAGCATCTTCTCCTTTGACTCGCATACGGACGTCTGCAGCTCCGCAATTAGCTATTTGGAAGAAAAGAGACAAAACATTTAAAAAAAATAGGACCTATTTTCAAAATGACAGAAGAGATGATATGTTGGTGTTAGATGTTTTTGTTCAGAGTATGAATTCTACTCAAGTAGAGAGAAAACATTTTCCAGAAATAAAAATAAGTTGATTTGTTTTGATTTACTGAATTTAGCCACACTTATACTCTTTGAAAAGGAAAACCCTTTTGAGTTTTGACATGAATCTGAACTTCAGTAATGATCACAGTGAAGCTGCTGCTCACAGAATTACATGTCTTGAGTCTTTTTTTAGACAGACAGAGGACACGGGGGACAGAAGACAAAAAACTAAAAAGCAGATTTAAGAAGACTTAAAAAAAAAAATCATCAACTTTGTGCTGGAGAAGCTCGAGTGCAGACTCAAAGAAAAGCAAGCACAGGATCAGGAAAAGTGTGATTTAAAAAAGAGGGATGAGAGGAGGAGAAATGAATGGGGAAGTCTGTTTCTGTTTTTGTGCAGCTATTTTATTGTTTACTGCATTTTCATTCTGGAGAGTCCTTCCTATTTAATTTTGCAGTGGTGATGGTCACCACAGACACAAATAAATGTATATGGACCTGTTTAGGTTCATAACTGCTGCTGACCAGTTATGATTGTTCTCCCTGTCTTCCTGAAAATAAATTTGATAAATGAGCAGTTATAGTGTTTATTTCATTTACTACCAAAAGGTAGATGAACTAAAACCACAAAATCCTGCTTAGCACAAAAAAAAGAGCTGCCATAAATTATGCCTTTTTAAAATACAAGAGAAAAACAACATGAAAGATGGTAAGTGCAAACAAAAATCACATTTGTGGTGATTGACTGCTTGGAAAACAAGTATGTGAGCACTTTGACGTCACATGTTGGTTTGTGGACTGCTGCCGCAAAGCCTCAAGATTGTCATTTCTCTACTTTAATCTTCTGATGTGCAGGCACGGATGTGAACCCATGAATACAGCTCCCACTGCATGCACTTGTTATGAAAAATGATTCAATCTTACTTATGTACAAGTTGTCCCGTCATAAAAGATGAGAGAAGTTTAATGTTTTTCATAGATGCACTTCAACTGTGAGACAGAAAGTAAAAAAAAGGAATCCTTGAAATCCCATTGTGTGAGTTTTTTTTAAAAAGAATTTCTTTGTCAAATAGTGCAGAAAATATGATAATACAATACAAAAGTTAATCCTAATACTTTGTAATGTAACCCTGGTTTTGGGAAAACAGAGGTCTAATGTTTCCTGTAGGTCTTCATCTGGTTTGCACTATTGCTATTGCTTTTGGTTGTTTCTCACCCAGCCAATGTAATTTGTATCATTGTCATGCTGGAAGATCCAGTCATGTTTTATTCTTAATGTTCCCACTGATTGAAGGAGTTTTTTTCTTTTTTCACCCAAATCTCATCATACATAGATCCATTAATCCTTTTCTTAATATGAATCTGTCATCTTGTCCCAGTAAATCAGTGCTGGTTTAATCAGAGGGACCTTTGGAAAACTGCAGGATCTGAATCTATGACGGGACTGTATGTTTCTAATCGTAACCTTTGTTACAATAGTCCCAGCTCTCTTCAGGTCCCTGACTTGTTCCGCTGTGTAGTTCTGGCCTGTTTCCTCATTGTTCTCAAGTTCACTAGTGCCTATTTTCTACACCACCATACAACTATGCCCTTTAAAAACAATCAAACAGCAGTTGAAGTCTTTTTATGTTAAATATGTTTTCTCTTTGCTTTTTAAGTGGGGAAACTTGCATAAACTGCAATTTTCAGTCAGTGGGGAATGCATCTCTTTTACCTGACAACAATCACCTTCGAGTCAGCTCATAAAATCCTGAAAAAAGTGTAAAGCAGTCAGATTAAGCAGATGAAGCACTTGATCATCCAACAAAGGGGGTAAGCATCTTTGTAATTACTGCATGGAGGAGAACAGACATAATTGGTCAAGCACATGGACTTTGTGTTGTCATAAGGCAACTGAGAGTCATAATTTAACCTAAACCCCATCCATAATATTTTTTAAAATCTTAAACCAACCCAACTTTGCATTAATTTCTTAAAGTTTTTGCAAAAGGAAACCGCAGAAAAAAGAGAAAGCACAACACTGACAATCTTACGACTGTTCAAAAGGAGAAAAGTTACAATTAAAAAAACACAATTTGCCCTAAATAAATAAAAAAATAAATCAACTTAAATATATTTTTTGTGAATTGTGTATGTGCTTGTATTGTAAAATACAGCAATGATCCTACTTAAACTTTAAAGAACCCCTTTCAAACAAAGTGAATCCTGTAAACCAGAGTAATAACAGACATTAATTAGAGATTTTTGCATATAAACTTTGACCTTGATCTTCAATGAAAAACTGCACCCCCGTGTTGCCTACTCCCAGTGAGGACAATCACAGATAAAGCACTGATCCTCCACCTCCATAACCACCACCACCCACTGTAACTTGATCATTAGGACGGGAAAGAGAGGCACAGCTCCACTCGGTTCACAGGTCACCCAGGAGGACCACTCACAGCGAGATGCTTAACAGACACCATTGAATGTGAGAGACACTAATTAGGACTGCATGTGTACGTGTGTGTTTGTGAATGAAAGGGGCAGAAAAACGCAGACAAAAGCAAGATGCGGAAAAGTGCATAACAGAGGTGTGTGTGTGTGCGTGGAAGTTGGCATGTATACCCTTTTGTGGGACAGCTTAAGTCTTCAAGGATAATGTATAGCATGGCATGATTTTAATTGGGCTATTAGACATGCAGCTAAGCTGGAGAGCAATGCCCCCTGTCAGACACTGAGGAGTTAACAATCAGGGGTTAGCTTTTGAGGTTCAAAGACATCTTGTTTACATTTGACTGAGTTGCCCCAAAGGGAAGGCGACAAATATGTTCCACCTTTACCTTTTAAGACAAAGCTGCTAAGGCCCTTGACAAATGCTCTGAATTAACCAAACATATTAATATGTTTGCAAGAAAAAAATCCCTTGTCTTTTGCTTAATCCTGCTGTAAAACAACACATGCAACAAAGGTGTTGAATCCTGCATGCATTGCTTTAATGTCAGAGTGTGTTGTTTGTTCAACACTCGCCGGCTCTGCGTCCCCAAAACAGAGGATTAATCACTTGTTGCTCGTCTTTAGAGACGAACCGCATAAGAAGTGGGTAAACATGGCTGAACTTTGGAACAGCCTCAGCCTTATTTTGAAGTTAAGCACTGTGTAACCCAATAAGCTACTGACTTTTTGTTTTTTACAACATCTGCTTGTCAACCTCACTTTCAACTCGACAACATTGCCAGACAACCCAACATGTAGGAGGTTTGAAGAAAAAAAGAACCCACCATCTCTACCATTGAATCTCCTTTGTGGGTAATAAGGTGCAATTATGGTCAAATGATTGTAATATTTCACCCTTCCACAAAAATGAACAGAAAACCTCTTTGTGTTGCATAAACACTACTTAGGTTTGAATCTTTAGGCTGATGAGAGGAAAGAGAGGAAAAGAATTACCTGAGGTGAACCTGAATGAAAGCATTAGCAAGGGACTCCATGACAGGAAAAAAACAAGCAGGTGTACACAAGTGATAAAAAGGTTTGGAGGTGACTGAGATGTAGTGTAGAAGAGCAAGTGATGACAGTGGAACAACAAGGAATAAGTAGGAAACTTTTGCTCAACTTTATAAAAAAACGAATTTATTTTTGTTGCAGGTAGCATCATTGATGAGTCAGATTCCTGAAAACTATTTATATTATTTAACACAAATTTAGATTTTTGTAACCTTTTTTAATTATAAGCTGACATTTTACTAAATAACTAGTTGGATGATTTGAAATCTGGAACATGTCATCAGGTATAAATGTTCTTACAAGATGATCAATAGCTGAACAATTAAAGCAAGTCTCTGCACTAGTAGAAGTCATTGATTTACTTCATTAATGTGGGTTTAAGTTCAATATTTATGCTGGAGTATAAACTATTTTATTGCAAACGATAGAGGTAACATTTTAAAATTGAAATGGGTACATATCATTCTTGATGAATTGAAAGAGGGCGGCCAGTTTAACAAGTGGTTTACAGGTGCAATGAATCCTAGTGGCCACCTGGGGGCA
This sequence comes from Oryzias celebensis, assembly GCA_014656515.1. Classification (NCBI taxonomy): domain Eukaryota; kingdom Metazoa; phylum Chordata; class Actinopteri; order Beloniformes; family Adrianichthyidae; genus Oryzias; species Oryzias celebensis. The sequence continues at coordinate 11,470,150 of BNCR01000008.1, read as the reverse complement.
GCTAAACAAACTGTATTCCTACATTTTATGCAAAAATTACTCTAAACATACTTACTATTTACTATTGCACACAGAGGGAGTTTTATATCATTACTTGATTTGTATCATTCTTATTCACAAAGAGGATTCTCAAATAGAAGAATGGTCTTAACGGTGAGTAATAAGCTAAACTAGCACCTGAAAGAATATTTGTTTGCTGCTAAACTTTAGTTGTGCACGTGTAGACAGATTTATTTGGAATTGGCAGCAGCTCAAATTCCCCCTGCTTGAGGTTAAAGGCCCTGATGGCTCACCGTGTGTCCTGAAATGGTTGTGTCACACAGCAGGGTTGAAAAGAGGGAATATAAAATGAAAGAAGGGAAGATAAAAGGCAGACCGCAAAACTGATTACCTGGGCAGACTTGGTGAGCTTCTGACTGTACTCCTTCTCAATCTGCTTCATCCTGCTGTTGGTCTGCAACACAAAGACGAGGGGTAGGGGTGGATGGAGGGGGGTTGAGCGGGAGATACAGAAATGGGTGGAAAGAGAGACACAAAAAAAAGAGATAAAGTTGGGAAATTCAATCTCCTGTAAGGAAGGAAGTGCACCGACAAAACACCATTCTGGTTTATTTTCAGGTTGTCGCATAAACACACTGGCGTTGACCTCTGTCTCTTGGCAGTGTGCCCCCAGGGTGCCGGCCCGTCGCCCCCTGGCACGATGCCAGTCCCAGGGCTTATGAGTGCCAGCAGGTAATGATGGGCACCAAGCGCCTTTGATCCCCTGCCAACAATTCATCACTTAACAAGTAGAGAAGGGATTATGGGGTAAATTAAAATGCTGCTGCCAATTAGCTTTATTTGGAAAAAAAGAATGATAATCGAGAGAAGCAGTGAGATGCAACAGGGCGGAGACCGAATACGGCAGGGGGGATTGTTGTCACTGGAACTTTGCGTCTCTTTGTTTTCGGTCATCTCTCAATGGAAAGCTAGCCAGCTGGAAGCACTGGCTAATGCGAAATCTGTCTACTTTCGGCAGGCAGTGTTGAAAGGCCTTGCTTTCAAAAGAGGCTGGACAGTGGAGAGAGATAATTAGGTGTGAAGTGCTGGAATTCCACGGTGAACAGCACCCTGTACCGCAGGTAGACCACAGCTCAAAAGAAAGAATGTTTGATTGAAATTATTTTCCTAGTCTGTTATGTTTGCATCTGGTTTTCTGTGATATGAAAGTGTTCAATTCAATTGAACCAGATATGTTAAATCCTCTTTAAAACTCAGTTGATTTTCTAAGAATTTTCCAAGATTTTCTAAGAATCGAAGAATTTTAAGTGATTTTTCACTTTAAAGATCCAATCCAATAAAAAATGGGTTTTTGTTGTTTTTAACATGTTTTTGTGCCATTGTTCTTATGATGGAAGTCATATAAAGAAAATTAAGTTAAAAATTGCATGTCTGGGTATTTCTTTATTTAAATTGTTGTGAATCAGGAGCAGATGGAAAAATACTGTTGAAAAAAGCTTGTAAGTGGGATGTAAAAGCTACTACAGTAAGGCACTAGCTCCCTGCTGCGCTCCATTCTGATGCATCCATTTGTAGTCAAATAGATCCACAGACGTCTTCTTCTTCCTCGTCTGAGCTGGCATCTGGCTCAAAACTGCACAGCTCCAATATTGTTCGCCATTTTTTGTTGCACCTGTAATGTTAGTTTTGGGGTGTGAGGGGCTGTAAGCTAGAAGGAGATCACATAATTAGATGAAGTGGGGAGGCTTACCCAACAACAGTCCCATTCACAAATTTAGAGGCGAATTTCTAATGAACTGCTGTCGCTCTGCAGAAACTATTTCCAAGAAAACAACACAGGTTTTTTTTTTCTTTTCTAAAAACGGCATGTTCATAATTAAAAGACCACTGGGAATGCTTTTTAAATAGATCAAAAGATGATTGTAGTGGGGCTTTAAATTAATGTCGAGTTCTGGATGACTGGATATGTCTTCTGAATATTAAACACATTCTGATAGTAATGTTCCTTCATGAGCAAAGCATCCCCTTCAGAGGCATCAACACCTGAGCTGAATTTGGGCTCAGAAGTCAAGCCAAACACTTCCTGACAAACACCACCGTCCACTATAAAGGGACACACCTGTCACCACTGATACACATAGCTGTCACCAAGGATACAGGCCTGTCTTCCTGAGCCAGGACTCTGAGTGGTGGCCTGCTCATCCCGAGGGCCCTAAAGCAGCTGATGAGAGGGTGGAGGACAAAGAAGGGTGTAGAAAAAGAGTAAAAAAGAACTGTGTGTGGGAGAGGAGCTTAAATGGGGTTCTTCTTCTTTACAACCAGCGCCATTTGTTGTTTTCTTTTGCAGCAGTGAGACTGCTCTGTGCTTGCTGCAACTTTGCAAAGTGACTGACATGTGGAAGATAAAAGACAATCTGTTAGCTGGCTGAGCATTTGAATTCTTCCATTCAATGTCATTAACTTTGCTGCCACATAAAAGATCAGGCAGCTAAAAAAAAACTTTTAATTCAAATTATTACACACTACTACATTACTGTGAATACATGGGTATGTGCTGTACTGTATAAGACAGGGAATTCACATATGAATGGATTCATGCAGACACCTTGCCATTCTTGCATTCAAACAGGCTCAGATGTTTCATGAAAGCTGAGAGTCTGCTACTAACCTATTCCTTTTACCTACAATCAACTCTGGGGAATTTCAGCAGAAAGCATTCTGCACCATCATATGCTATCCTGCTTAACCATCTAAACACACATGACTGGAAGCAGACAACAAAATCATAGCACACGTCAGGGACAAAAATCCCCACTGGACTGTGACAAACACAAAGGTGGAAAACAGAGCTGAATTAAAAGAACAGCCATATGTGTGTAGGTGTGTGTGTGTGTGTAAGAACTTTCAAAGAGACTACCTGTGCCCTGCCAAAGGCATTTTTGTGCTGAAGGCACTTTGAGGTTGTATCAGGCTCCTCAATCACCTTATAATCCTAGCAGTGTGTAGTGCAGCTGCTTTGAAGTGTGTGTTGGTGTAGAGATACTTTGTGTGTGTTCTAAAATAAGAGTGGAAGTGGATATTAAAGGCAAAGAATATGCCGCTTACCAGAACTTAATTAATAATCCACAGTGGGAACCAGGCCAAACACACATGCAAGTAACAATGTCATGCTAAAAAAAAAACAGACAGAAGTGGCAGAAAGCCCACTGATAACTTTCTTTCACACCCTTGAAGGCATACGGAAACTTATTCAAACACAGATAACAGACAAACAGGATTTGTGGCTTTGATCTGTGGCTGTTTCGAAATAGGCTTTGTTAAAGGTGTTCAGACCCGGAACATGGTTGTGCTGTTGCAAAGCAGAAGAAACCACAAGAAAGAACATACCTGTGATGCTGCGCTCTGAAAGTTTCTCATGTTGGCACACTGGGGTTAAAATGGTCAGTTCAAATCAAGTTGGTATAAAAAAAAAAGTGGGCTTTGTTTTTCCCTGTTTCGTACACACAAAAGTAGGTCTACGGCTACAGTCACAGAAGATGAATGACAATTTCACTTCCTCTGATGAGCACCAGGACGTGGTTTTTATATTGTTCTTAAACTGAACCCTACTAAAACAAAAACTACATAAAAAGACTCAAAATTTCAGTGAAGAAATCTATAATTGTTTGCAACAGATCCAAGTTCTTAAGGAGTAAAGAAACCTTTTTACAAACCTTTCAGATAATTCTCACAAAATACTTTTAAATTAATTCTATTCACTTAAAGACTTTATGCGATCAAAAAGAATTATAAAGATACCCAAGGATGAGAAAAATGCAATATTCATATGAAATATTTCAAGAATAAATGGTAAAAATATGTACAATGTTAACATTAAACATATATATGTCCAGTACTCGATAGCTCAATATAAGTACTTTTCTGTATGGTGTTTTAGGGTGTCTTGGATGTCAAACACTGATATCAAAAATGTATGCCAATTAACTCAAAATGATGGATACATCTTAGAATATTAAGAACATTTTATGAAAAAGTGCAATATTTTTGGTTAAATTAGTATTGTATGGAGAATTGTTACATACAGTATGAAATATATTGAGTATTTTTTTATGATTATTTCTCACAGATAACGAGAACACAAAAATCTGTGTCCTAGAAAATTAGAAATGTATTTAAAAAATGAATGTTGGGTACTCACTGTGTTAAAACTTAATCAACTAATTAACTAAAAATATCTGCCAACAGTCTTTAAGACCACTGGGGATGATTCTACAATAGAATTTAAAGTGGGACTTTCAATAACCTCTCAGTCTGTGTCAGTGGGCTAAACGGTCATGAGTAAGATTACTTCAAAGATGTCAAGAAGACAGTCATTGAAACCCTTCAGAAGGACAAACATTAAAGGTATGGATGAACCACCTGGAATATACAATCACAGCTTTGAGAGGAATGACACAAATGTGTTCAAGAATTTGGGGCAGCATCACAAAGAATCATTGAGACTGGAGTCAGTGCATCAGGAGCCACCAAACAGACAAATACTTGACGTGAATTAAAAATCTTTACATTAAGGCAAAATAACTTAGACAACATAATGTTGCAGGTTCTGGAATCCCCATAGTTCCTCTAGAGAGCTGTTTGGTCCAAATGCATTTAATACAGCTGCAGGTTGATGTATCAAATGCACAAAAACTGCACATTTTAGGGATGTAAAGCAAAACATACTTTTTAAATGGCTGCCTTTAGTTTCACCCTGCACACAACATGCAGTTTATTGCCCACCAGGGAGCTGATTTATGGGATCCAATTCTTGAAAACAACAAAATCTGGATTTAAATAAAAGCCTTTTTTTGCCACTCCACAAAGTCTTCTGCTTCAGTCGCAGCAGTATTTGCGAGCAGCGAAAACGACAAGCTCACCATGCATGTCTCGTAACAATTTCAGCTCAATCTGCCAACGAGGGAGAACTGGGAGATGTTATTTGCTTGTTTGTCTCTAATCGTTGCTGTCTTGCTGTATTTTGGTGCATGTGTTTGTGTGCGTGAGGGGGAGAGGAGCTGCTGTAATGACAAGAGGCTTTATTTCCATTTCACAGTTTGCCATCAATGCCTGTCAGTAGTAATTCTCTTCATTGCTGCTGCTTTCCGTCAGTGCTGCATCACACAGTAATAATGCATCATGGACCTGCACACATAGGCAGAAATAAACACAGATTGTGACACACTAAAGTTTCAGTGATTGTAAACAGCAACTCCATAGATGAAATCCTATTAGATCCATTAAGAATGAATGAGAAAGGGCATAACTTTGAAGCTACATCATAGGATTGAAAGTTTGAAAGCTTACTTGAAAAGCTTGCCTTAACTTAAGCAGGTGGACAGACACCACAAATGACATCTAATGCTAATGCCCTCTGGACTAGTAAGCTACAGTGTGTTCAGGTGTAGCATTTTCATTTACGGAGCTCCATGCTGGGGCAAATTTGTCTAGTTTTAGGTTTATAAGACCTGACAAGCTGTGCTTTTACACCTCCGCCTCTGCTTCCATCACTCGTTTCAGTGATGTTCGGATGCCGGGTGATTTTTGAGATTTATTCAGAAGTGAGATAAAGAAAAAAAAAAAGCAGCCCAAAAATCATCATGTCCCACTTAAAACTCCACTTCAAACCAAAGTGTAATCTACAGCGTGCAACAAGATGGGGAGCTGTCTGACGCCATGTCTTAATGCGATTGAGAAAGTGTGCCGGTTCCCTCCCTCCTCTCGGTTGACTTCAAAAAGTGAGCAAGGGAGCTATGTGATGTTTTTTTGGGACAGCAGAGCCTTTACTTTGACTCTTTCATCTGCTGGGTGACTCACTCGCGCTCCCTCTCTGCCGCCGGGCCCTTTGGTGCGCCGAGGAGACGAATAGGCTCACATAGGTCTGAGCATGGCTACACATACACAAATACACAATGACGGTTTACACACAAACAGGCTTCAGTGCACAGTGGTGCACAAATCCTATTCCAAACATGTTGATCTAATAATCTGAACAACAAACACCCTACAATTTAACTCCTTCTGCCCTGGAGTCAGATTCCTCGCTTTGCCTCACCCGACCCATTGTTTCTGTGACTCTGTACATGCGAGGTGAATGTGGGCTCTCTTTGATCATCCCACTAGCTCTTGCAGTGTTCTCGTCGAAACCATGACCAACAGAATAACATGATTTGGTGTATCTCCAAATGGCAGGGGACCAAACCATTAAGCCAGCTATGACGGTTAGAAGAAGAGAAGACACAGCTGTGACAATGACAACAACCCCGCAACACCATCTTCTGGCAGAAGACGTTAATGTCTCCGGTGGCAGGATCAAAGCTGAGGTAACTGGATTGACACAGATGTAAACTGTTGTATCAAAATCTAAGGTTACAAGCGACTAAACTCAGTTATTTTCCTTTTTTCTACCCTTCAACATAGTGACCTTCAACTACCAAGTAACTTGTGCTAAAAGATTTAGCAAGTAAAAGATTTTGGGGGCTAAAAGTAGCTTCAAGTCTAACATAAGCAAAAAAATAATGTTTAAATGTGCGCTTTATGTTCCATCCTCGATGTATAAGAATCAAATAAACAACTCTTGAGGACAAAAACTTGAATTTTCCTGTAGATCAGGGGAGCCCAAACTTTGTGAGCACAAAACTTCATTCTCAGCTTTCCTGAATATAAAAAAGCAATTGTGCTAAAAAAACAACATCTTTTTCTATAATATAATCAAAAAATGTTTTGATTTGACACACTCTGTAATTCCCCCAAATAAAAACTGCCAATTTATTGAACACATATTTTCAATCAAGTATTTTATTACAGAGATCTCCACTGACAAGAACCTGTTTGAATAGAATCTTCTCACCAGGTGGAAAGTGAGGAGTCCTGAAATGAGGACTCACACACAAAAGGAAGGTGAAACTTCAGAACATTTTCCAACACATTTATCAGCAAAATTCTCTCATGTTTTAACATGCACAAAACCACTCCGCTGAAATAAGCACATATACCTGTGGGGCAAAAAAAAAAAAGAGGAGTAATTGCAAGAAGGGGGCCAGTTCATTTTTACAGGTTAGAAGGCATCTGTCTGTGTGAGAAGAAGTCTGAGGTCTGTGGTGCCTTTGATGTCAGGGAGGTCATCCGGGACATTGCCAGAGGGACACTACTGCTATGACACAGTGAACAGGGATTGGCTACTTTTAGCCCTGAAAAGTTGCTTTCTCATTGGCTGAGACAGAGCCTTAAGGTGTTTTAGTCACACTCAGTTATTTTTTGATAAAATGCTCCACTCCTTTGATCTGTAGTAAAAGCAGGCATGTGAATAAACATACATGGAAGCCACACAGCTACCAGAACACGTATTTTTCTACAGACAAATACAGCTTTAACATTCCTGTCACTCTGTAAATTTTGCATATATGTATATAAACATTTTTTTTTTTGCCTCCAAACTACCAAATCCAGCATTCTAGCTGAGGCCATCTCTTTATAAAAAGTTCTGACATTCTGAGCTTTCCCAACACTTGAAAGGAAAACTGGGGGTATGGGGAAAAGAAAAGGGTTAAGGTGTGGGGGCGACATAAGAAAGTCAGATAAGGATGTAGGCAGGGTGAGAAGCAGAGCTCCTCGGTCACTGTAGTCCAGAGATGAGACGTGTTTATCAGGCACAGAAGCAGCCACACAGCCCCTTCATGGCAGAATGGAGATTGAGAGGTCTGAGGTTGTGTGTGCTCATTTTTCCTCACAAACGCGCACACAGAAAACAGACTTGCAAAGATAAACTTCAATAGCATCCAGACTAGCGCCCCCCCAACACACACACCTCTTCCACTGCTTCTTTCCATCACTTTTCTCTCTCAACTTTCTTTTTGGAGCAGATCAAATATATGATTCCATCCTAGAGTCTGATCTGATTTCCTCTGATTTTCAGTTTCTCATTATTTCATTGCAAAAGCTTTGACTGTCTACTCCCAAAACAACTACCAATGCATCCAACCAGCCCCTTCTCCCCTTTCTTGGTCTTGTCTTTAAACTCATGCGACTTTGATGAGAATCCATTCATGGATTTAATGGATTTCTCTAGCCTTTTTCACCAGAATCTGGGAGATGTGTTCAAAAAAAAAAGAGGAAAGGCTGCTTCCATGGGTGCGATGGACTGCAGAAGACAGCGTTTCTGTAGGCATCAAAAGAATGAGAAATTTCCAGCTTACAAAACAAGGCTTGCGAGTCAATATGGATCTGAGGCCTGCCTGACTTCAATCCCATGTGTGGAAAAAAAAAAAACAGCGCGAAACGACAAAGGGAAAGTTTTTGCTGCCTCCTCCGAAGTCAAACTTAGAGACAGATTAGAATGTACAAAAATATGAGGAACAAAAGAAAAAAAACTACCTATGGTGAGTTTATACTCTATAGTTTATTTTAGAAGCGTGTCTTCAGTAGACAAAAAAAAGATGGAACAATCACTCATCACCAGGAAAAATACAAAGTATTCTGTGCTGATGTTCTCCGTCTGAGTTCAACTTTTGCCTTTAGACTGCATTAAATCTCCTCCATCAAAGCAATATTTATGTTAGCAGGACAAAACAGAAAATCAAAAAGAAGCCTTAAAAGTACCTAAAAAATAACTAGCAGAATAAAATCCCCACAGTCTGCAACTGGGCTTCCATTATCACACATATTGGCCATTCCTTGGATCTCTCTTACTTCAGTACTACTGGGTCTGTTCTCCATATGGAGCCAAAATGGCTGCTTGGATGCTTTAGAGGTCCTTGCATTCCAGGGCTAATGCCGTACAGCTGCTGTGAAATGGTTTCTATTGAAAATGCCCTCTTTGATGGGCCCTGCTGAGGGATTACGTTCTGATCAACACCACCTTAAGTCAGCTTCCTGCTCCACCGACACACAATTACGGGCCATTTTGCAACTGCAGGTTCAGTTTCTCAGATGGTAAAAAAATAAATAAATACAAATTAATTAAAAAAAACTAAACACCTCAACTGAATCTTTAAGATATTACATATTTACTACAAAAAATGTTAACTAACAAAAGGGAAACAACAAACTTGCAGAATGTAAAAGCTCAATAATGAGAGAACTAACAGGTTTTGCACAGCTCTCATGACTTTGACTGCATGTACTTAAAGCAACACTAAAAAAAGGACCTGCAGCCTTGATCCTAATGTCAGAGTCTGGCCAAAATGCAGAAATTGACACAGACAAGCAGAACCCATCTAATTTAAATGAGCTGGACCACTTCTGTCTTTAAAAAAAGGCAGATGCACTTTTCAAACCCAGGAGATTTATGATAGCTACAATAGATTGTACAACAAAGTACTGATCTTTTAAGCTCAACAGTCACATATCCTGAAGTTCTTACTCCAAGAAGGCTGCACAGAATGATGCTGTTAACATCTGTTTGGGGGTTAACGCAGAAGTGGGTCACTGGCATCATTCGCAGCTATTCCCTTGACTCTAGTTTTATGTCTTGACTGTCAGGGTGACTGATCTTGAATACTCGATGTATCAAAACATTCTGAGCTGGAATGATCTGAGGTTTGAGATGCCGGAAAGCTAAATTGAATACCTAAATGCTATGATTTCACAGAAATCCAAGTGTAGTCATTTTAGAGTGGATTTTTGTGTGTTTTACTTTATAATTATCATGTGTTACCAAAATAAAAGTCAGGTAAAGACATTTAGGTGCTCAATGACTAATGGAGTGAGCCTTCACCCACAGCTGTTTTGTTGATTTTCATAGTAATGGAAAAATCTCAACAGTCTTGGAATATTTGTGACACTCATACTACCCCATCTTTAGTCTACCTTCTCAAAAGTGGCGTTCTTCTCTTGCTGGTGATTTCTCTCAAGGTCGCTACGAATGCGTTCCATGTCAGAGCGGAGCTGGTCCAGCGAGGTCTCCTTGTCCAACGCTGCTCTTTGTCTTTCTTCTTCATGGAGTGATGCCAGTTCAGTCAGCTGCTGCTTATGGTTGCTGTGGACCTCATGGAGTTCCTCACGTAGACTTGCCACTTGGGCCTCCAACTCTGAGATTGTCTAAAATGTTCAGAAAAAGCAAATACACTGAAATTAGACAAATAATTTGAAATACAGTCATTTTTCCTTTTAAATGAGAAAGATTTGGACGGATGTTTTTACAAAGAAGGTGTCTGACAAAAGTATGAATCAGGACATAGCGTTTCAACCTGCTCCACTTTGACCCTGACTGAACGCTATCGAGCGGTTTAAGCAATAAAAAGGGGAAATACCGCCTCTGCCGTTCACCTGTGCTGTTGCATGTTCACAAACGTGTTCAAACAAGACTTCAATGATGATTTGGCCTCTCTTTCCATCTCTAGTTTCTTTTTAGCAGCCTGGGCTCTGCCGGATAAGCCCTTTAACAGGGCTGCAAGTGCAAGTCAAAATTACATAGAATGAATGCTAATAAGCCCAACCCCGAGGCTCTAAATCACCAGAAACAGGCTCTCCTGGCACAGGCTCTGATGCTTTATCTCTAGAGTTTAGGAAATGTCAGGAGGAAAAAAACGAAACTCATGGTTCTGTCAAAACTGTGCAGTGTTTTTACAAGAAGGGACTTCAGCAAATAGCTCCTGCAGTCGGTTGTAATCAAATAATAAAAGTAATGAGGCAGTAATAGAAAAACCTACACAGTAAAGGGATTACAATGATCGCTTCCTAAAAATGGAGTGGTTAAAGCTTCATGACATTGCTTTTTATGTGCAGGTGGTTCTAAGATTACGTTTCCCTCTTCTAACCTGTATTGCATTTATTCCCAAGCTATTACACACACTCGTTATTTCCTGTTTTTTTCTCTCTTCTTTTTTTCTCATTTCAGCCTCCTGTCCTCTCCCCTGCATCCAAAATCTGAGTATCCCAGGACAGCAACAACTTAAGGCAACAAGACAGCAAGAGTCTGAAGTTTTTTTTTTTTTAGGGGGCACTGGGGAGAATCAAAAGAGACTTCAAAGGAATGTCACAAAAAAGGCAGACACTGTGGCTTTGAATAATACTTCCTACACAGACACACAAGCAGACCTATTGTACTCATGCACATCCATAGTTAAAGGGCTTTACATGGTCTAGTCACATTCAAAGAGAATGCAAGGCCAGAGGAAATAAAATACGAGCAATTCACCATGTTCTGCTCCATCATTTCTCAGAATTAAGAGTTTGACTGACATGAAAGACAAACAGCTATTAGATGCTATTCCTCAAAGGTCTTATATGTATAATTCTCTATTTAAAACAAGCTGATTACTCTTCCAAGACAGCCTTTTAATAAGTTAGAACACAATCTTCAAAAATCAAAGACAGATCAGAAACTAAAGAAGAGAAAAGAGCATGTTTTCTTTGGGAGGAAGTGAACTAGACTACTTCAATGAAGCACATGTTTTCCCACTTTATGATGACATGGTTTCTGTTAAAAAAGATTTCAACATTAAAAAAAGATGATTTTTTAAGCAAAGATTATGTAGAAAACTAAATTTAACAGTTAAAAACTTCAGTGTAAAAACAATCGAGAGAATAGAATAGAATAGAATCAGTGCTTTGAGTGAGCCAGTACTGTTTGGAGTACCGCTACTTTTCCAAGGCAAAAGTACTGAGAAGTACTGTCAATACTCAGTACGTACCAGAAATACTCCAGAACACTTAGCTCGACAACTTTGGTATTATTTTCCTTTTCTTAAAATAAGAAAGACATAGTATAGTATATTGTCAAACTAGATAATACTGTGCCCAATTACTAGCAGCATCAGGAATTAATCATCACCATACCCAGGGGTCTCAAACTCAATTTACCTTGGGGCCATTGAAGGCAGAGTCTGGCTGAGGCTGGGCCGCAACCTCAGCGTGCATGCATGCGCACGCAGCTTGTGAGGGAGCCAATGCTAATTTGATTTAGAAAAATAAAAAATTCTAATTTTCTCAGTTTTTAAAATTTTATTTTATAACAGAAAACAAGATGAAGGACCCTCCTGTAAACAAGTTTATAACTTCCTCCGTTAGATCCCTTCTTTGGTAATACATTTGTATGGAGCATGTACTGTACTATTAACTGTACTGCAATATTATCTTTTTTTTTGTAGAAAATAACTAATAAAACGCTCAATCAACAAATACATGGACAAATCAAAAACTATTAAGTTCATAAATCAGTAATAAATGTCGTTTTCCGTTTATTCAGTCTTCTATATCTGCTGTATTCAGATTTAAACATCCTTATTAACACAGTTTCATTAACTTTTTGATTAACTCATTTACTGTTAAACATTAAATAAGGCTTTAATTTTAAAGTTTTTTTTTTACCTCCATCAATGGGTTCTTCTGAACATGGCTTCTATTGCTCCTTACTGCTGGACACTTGGCAGAGCTTCCTCTCCATAGTTGAGCCCTTTGGTTTGAGGGACGAAGCAGCTGAGACCCTCAGTTTGACTTCAAGATGATTGTCAGTAAGTCTGAAACTGCACTTGAACGTATTCAAGTTTGAGGTGGAGAAGAGCTTTTTGCACAAGTATGTGTTCCAATTTAGAATCTGAGCTGAATGAGTTCTTTTCTTTTATTTTGCTCTTTAAATTGGAGCAGAATCGCTCCAGTTTCTGCTGAAAGTGACACCTGCCACTGGAATTTAACACACGGAGTACAATTGCGGCCAAATCGCGTCATTTAACTTGAATTTATTTCAGCGACTAAAGCACGCGACTACGGAGGAAACTCTGTCCAGAAAAATGTCTTCTTAACAATGAAAATAATGAAAACTTACTGAAGAAGTTTGGAAAAACCAAACCACACACAGACACAGAGAGAGACAGAGAGCGGACAGATAGAAATAGAACAAGTTACTGCAAAGAAATGTCTAATATTTCATATCTTGCAGCACTCCAGAATGCAATTCGTCTCTTTTTAACTTTTTATTTCATGTTTTCTCCTTTGTTTTGCCAGACTCTGTTTAGTGGAGGAACACATCACTTCCTCCTCTGCGAGTTCACAGAGTGAGTGAGTGAGAAAGATGTTCTTTATGTGAAAAATTAACACTGGAGTTGATCGTGTTGCTTGAAAAGTGTAAATGCCACTCAGAAGTTCATCGCAGTTTTAGCGGACAGTCTGTCCAAAACCAGTGAAGTATAAATAGTGCTTAAACCAGCATTAATTCTCTGCAGCTGACCCATCCTTCAGGAGCACGGACGGCTGCAGACAGTCGCGCTGGGGAAGCATTTGGTGTATTAACTGTAACCATAATCCTAACCTTGTTCTTTCTGCCCGGCCTGTACAAACAAACAAACAAAAAGGTCCAGCACTGCCTGCACGTATTGAGAAAATTACCTGTGAATAGACACGTTCTAAAAAGAAAAGTAAGGAACTCATTAATGTGGTTTGAGGGGGGGGGGGGTATCGGGTATCCTGTCCTAAATGTTTCCCTGCTTCAAGCCCGGCCAATACCACGCCCCCAACAGTCATATACCCGACCATGATTAGTCGGTTCACTGGAAAATGCCATTCAAACAAAACTGGCAGGCTGCACTAACATTAACTTTTCATCTTAAGGCGCAGGTCGGAAGACGCAATTTGACCGCGGGCCACAAGTTTGAAAGCCCTGACCATACCTAATTGAATTATCAGTTAGAATGCGTATTGGCTTTGTCTTTCAACACCTCCAACAGTTAAAACAAGGGGGTCATCATCCTCTACCTCCCTCTCACTCATGGTGCAGAAAGAAAATAAACATAACAGGATAAAATAACTAAGCAGAGTAAAACAGCCCAAGTGCAAGAAAAGTGGACACTAAGACCTGTTGAAGCCTTTTCTAAAAAGAACGACCTAGAACTATGTTTGTTATTGTATTTGGTGTCTTTTATTTGACATGTTCTAGTTCATTTATTCAAATATGCAATTTGTATGTTTTACAGGACCAAAGAAATGTACTTGGAATTTGTCTTACATGTTCTATGTATGTTTTCAACAAGGTGTATACAAAAGTGAAAGTAAACTCGTGTTTTTTAGTTGTATTATATTAATGTATATTTTAACATTCTTTTGACAGTCTTTTGATCAGCACATTTGATTTAATTATAGCATCACCTAGTTTGTCCATTTCAAGAAAATGTTGTTTTTTGTTACACTGTTTTTAGTTGCCTGTTTGTTTATTATTAAAACAAATGAAAATCAGTGTTGTAATTGTACAGCCGTTTAAAATATATTTAAAATGTATGTACACAGCCAATATATGAATACATTTATCTATAGACGTGACCTCCCTCTTACTTATTTCATATTATTTTTAATTTTTGATTAAATATTTACTTACATATTTTTAATTTTCATAAAATATTAAATGTATCAATATTTACATTCAAGATTCTCTGCATTTTATGCTTTGACTTTCAAAAAAGAGATTACCACCACGTCTTGTTGTCCACGTAAAGCACTGAATAGAATAGAATAAAATAGAAAAACCTCATTAGTCCCCCGAGGGCAATTCAGTTAAAGCAGTTCTCCACTATGTAAGATAAGACAACAACAAACAACAACACAATAAAAACAGCTGTGTTAAAAATATTCATTTTTCATTCATGCATCATTTTAACAAGGGGGGCTGCACGGTGGTGCAGTGGTCAGCGCTCTTGCCTCACAGTAGGAAGGTTCCCGGTTCACATCCTGGCTGGGGGACTTGAAACAGTGTGTGGATGTTCTCCCCGTGCATGCATGAGTTTTCTCTGGGAACTCCGGCTTTCTCCCACCATCCAAAAAGATGCTTCAAAGATTAATTGGTTACTCTAAATTGTCCCTAGGTGTGGATGTGAGTGTGCATGGGTGTGTGACTGTGGTCCCTGCGATAGACTGGCGACCAGTCCAGGGGTGTCCCCTGCCTTCGCCCATAAGTAGCCAGGTTAGGCTAAGGCAGCCCCGTCACCCCAAAAGGGATAAAACGGTATAGAAAATCAATGAATGATTTTTTTTTAACAAGATTGGAAAACACTTTTTTTAAACCTTCAAAAACATATCAAAATGAATGAATGAATATAATAATAAAGCATGTTGCTACTTTTTGTGGCAGTTAGAGCTTTATTCACTCTCAGAACAACTCAATTGTAAAAGGTAGAATTTATCATGTCAAAATGCAGTTTTGATAAACTTCTTGTGTCAAAACTAAAATGTGTGTCTTTAGAATATATTGCATGTACTAAATGTATTGCAAAAGGTCTGTTGTGATATGGATAAAACAAGTGCATTGTGAACATAATGACTGTGACGTAAAAGGTCACAGTAAGTAATTTTTTCCTAATACACATTCTTCTGCCAATCCAGAATACTCCAGTGTACAGATGTCAGGGTTCTTACAGATTTCTTCAAGTTAAATTTAAAACTTTTTAAGATAAAAAATAAAACATTTTTAAAATAAAAAAAATTAGGACTAATTTCTCTGTTTATTTACCAGCTCTACTGACAAAGAAAACTGAAATTGTTGAATTTCAGAACAATAATTAATTAAACCAACAAAACCGCATTACTTCTGAATGTGAAATAATTTGTTAGAAAAAGTATAAGTAAAAGTATAAGAGTATCAAAGCCCATTGATTGACGAGAGCATAAAGATGGATAATGGAATGTGAGATCGGCAATTTCTCCGGAGAAAGATGTGTTCTGTCCTTGTGACTGAAGTACTTCCTATTCGCTCAGAAGGACTTGCAGAGTCATTGTTATATTTTCTTTTGGCAAAGACTATATTTTATGTCTCAAAGTCCATCACAGTTATAGTTATTTTGTTGTAGAGACGAAGATTATGTGAAACCTGATGCTAGAAGAGAGTTCTTCTTCTGTTTATAAGCCTCTGTATTATAAAACTCAACACAACCCAAAAAAATATGTGCATTTCTTTCCGTGGGGTGAGGTTGTGGAATAACATGGAGAGAAATAAGTAAAAATGTTACACAATTAAAAAAATAAAAAATAAAATAAAACAAAAAACATAAAATGTGGGGAAAAAAAGAAAATGAGAAGTCTATTGGGACAATGTATGGCAAAACATGACTTTGTGACAGTGTTTTGGTACATGAATGCTTTTAAAAAACTTTTTCTTTAATTATTCTGTGCTTATGTGAATGATTATTATGTGTTTAATATGTAATGTATGCCTAAAAGATAGTAAGCTTGATGGTGGGAATTTTAAAGATTTTTCTTCTACCCACAGATTTTTCAAGCACTTTGTCACTTTCTGCTTGTCATGTTTATCTATCCAATTAATATTGTGTTTGACAATAAAATCAATCAATCAATTAGTAATCTACTCAAAAACTAAAAATCTCTTAGAGGTCAAAAAAGAAATTTGGTAAAATAGACAAAAATTTGGGGGTTTTGAAGTATTTTAAATTAATTATTAATTTCAGTAACATTTATTTCACCATTTACACAGACTTTACAGACTCCCAAACATCCAGCCATGCATTGTGTATCATGCAAAAATGAATAAATTTAAAGATATTAGCAATAGGGCTTATTGCATGACAAAACATACCCCTGAAAAAAATTAAGTAATGATGTTGCCTGATATATGAACTAATGTGTATGCTCAGATTCCTTTAAGCAAAGAGAAGGGCTTGCCTCGGTCAGACAAATCATTGTGCGTCTGGTAGAAATCCATAATGTGATGTATGCACATACTAATTAACTTCATGCTTATGGTTTCAAAGGCAGCGTGTTGTAACTTCACACATCTCAGTTCTCTAATGCCTTCAGACATTGTTTGCAGAAGTGCATTGTATGTGATGAAACATAATTTGCATTTATCTTTTGAGTCTTGTTAAAAAAAAAAACCTCCATACTGTAAAGCAAAGAATTGTATTTTATAAGAATTAAATATAAAAAAGTTAAACTCGGACATTTGATCATCACCCCAACAGTATTCTTTCTAATTAAAATTGCTTGCTAACACGCTTAGAAATAACTTTTCTAAGAGAAGACTACCGATAAGCGCCAAGAAAATCCAGGTAGTTCAGCTTTGACATCGTCTGTCATCACCCTTTTCATTTGGCTCATATTAGGAAGGTTCTTGAGACAGAGAAGCTTTGAAAAATTGACAAGATCATTATTAAGTCCATCATGGTTTAGAAGAAAGCCCTGACAAGGTTCTCGCCATAGCATGTGCTGTTTGAAGTCCAGACTGTGTAGAAGTTGTTTCAGAATAAAAAAAAAAAAAAACGAAGGACTTCAAACACTTTCAGGTTTACAGGGATAACATTTACATGTCTAGCTTTTTTGTTAGTTGTTGGCTACTAGATAATAAAATCCTAAAATCCAATGAATTATATAGTTTCTAACTGATTAAAGTTTTTTTGTACTAAAAATGATCTATCTTTTTATAGGTCATAGTCATAACCATATTCCCATTGAGTCTTCCTGAATCGCAAGCAAACAATAACGTCCAGAATGTAGTTGCACTTCCAAAGACCACTGGAAGCTGGATGCAGAAAGAAGCAATTCTTCATTGACTCCCATGTTAAAAGGTCAACTTTGCACCTAAAGTAAACCTTTTCACATTCTGGTTTTAAAAATTGTTTTAATAGCAATTGAAATTGAATATCATTTGTCCATTTGTAGGGGTTTGGTGTTTTGATTAAGAGGTTGGTAAACCAACAGAATTTCAGGCTTTCCTTTCCTAGTTGCTGTTTTATGAACGTATTTGAGTTGGGTGGAGCAAAAATTGTCATTTAAGTGAATTCAAGTCTGTGGTCACAATCAAGGTTATAAAAACACAACACGAAAGGAAAAATCCCTAAAGTAACAAAAAAAAGAGACTTGCACCTCAGACAAACATAAACTGAAAGGTGACAGATGACCAAAACAGTCAACAACACCATCATCTAACAGAGAAACACATCTGGTTACAGGCAAACATGTTTGAAGAGCAACACGCATCGGGAACTTTGACAGACAACCAGCTGGAAGCTTCTGTTGTTATGTTGTTCTTTTGTAAAACTGTAAAGAAATTGTTTATTCTTCGAAGCAATGTTTAGATTCCCACTGTCCCCAGTAGACAGTGGGAGTAGACTGGGAGTATGCTGTGGGAGTAGACAGTAGACTGTGGGTTGGTGGGGGACCAACAACATACAACAGGCCTTAAACCAAAATGCTTCATTTGAATTCTCATTTAAGTTACAAGAAACCAACAAAAGGGAATGCTATATTAACATATGAATGATGATAGGCTCTAAATGATGTTTAAGCCCTGTAGTACACAAAATATGGGTTTGTATAACCTTTATAATGTGTTGCAGTTACGCAGTGAAGACTATTTGAGTGGCAGAGAGTTGGGAAAAGGACAATGTGTCCCTGTGTGAATGTTTCAGCTTCTCCCTCAGGCCGCTGCTCCGACTCATCAGCTCCCCTTCCTCAAACAAGTCAGGAGCCAGGAATGCTATTTATGTGTCCCACCACATCAAGGGAACAAGTGTCTATTACTCATTGTGTGTGTCAGTATGTGACTGGTATTAGTTTGCCAAAGTTCCAGCTGCAACTGTCCTTCCACTGTTACAAGGCACACAGATGGAAAAATAGAAGAGGAAAAGAAAAAGGTTGTCTGGTCTTTCACAACATCGTCTGTTAAGAATACAGGCAATGCTGTTTGGTTGTCTGATCCTGAAATGCCAGTTGGTATTATTGTCAAGCCAACTCATATGATAGCTGAGCGTGCATCAACAGAGATTTCTTTCATTTGTCTTTTGTTTTCATTTTCAAAAACTTCACCGAATTTTCTTTGAGGCTGAATGCCAACCAATATAACAGCCCTGTGACATACGGAACGAAGATTTGCTTTCATAAAAAATCGTTGAAAGTTTTAAAAATAAATGACTTGACCGTATCTTTTTTTTTTTAATGTCACAATCTGAGATAAATCGACTCGCATCACATACAGGACCAAAAAAAAACGTATTATGAATCATTTCATGACTTGAAGAAGCAGTGATTTGAGTAGGTTTAGGACCTCATAAGAGCGAGATCCCTGCTTTGAATGTAACAGGAGCAAACAGAACATGAGAAGACTAAAATAGAGCTGATGTTCACATGCAGCAAAAGACAAGACTAGAAGCGAAACTCTTAGGTTACTTTAGAGAAGAAAACAAATGTAGAAGTTTTTCTGAAGGTCTTCTTCAAAATCTGAATTTTACATGTTCTAATGTAAGATTCTTAGAGTTTAAAATTCAAATAAGAGAAATACAAGCAGTAGTAATCCAACTTACAAGAAGGCTGTGCATTTTTCTAAACTGTTACAAATTATGCAGCAACCATGTGTAAAGTCTTTCTGTGCGCAACATACGGAGCAACTTTATCATCAAATATTTTCAAAGATAAACACACTAATCAATAAACCCAAGTGACTCTTTAATTAGCAACTTTCCAGTTCCAGTTTAAGATTGAAAAAAGCTTGTAGATAACTCCCTCCTTTTTTAACAGGGACGAATCCTGTTTTTTATATTTGTTGTTTCATTATTTTTGGGTAAACTTTTGATAAAACAAAGGATAAAAAAAGCATTTGAAAAATGTAAGTTTCTTAATATAACAGTTTCTGATATTTACTATTTTTATGCAATTTAATTCTTTAAATTTTATCATAAAAAATGAGTAGGTTTTATTTCAAAATAAAACAATTAGGCAAACAATGGTTGTTAAGAACATTTTTTCCCGCATAATATGTGGTCTCGGAAGGAGAGAAGATATTCGGTCTTTTACAAAAACCTAATAATCAAACATCTGCTTCGATCTCTGTCTCCAGCTTGTAGCCGAAAAACAAAATTCTGCATGCTGACAATTTTCATTTCATCAAGAACCCTGAAGAATCAAATACACATTCCCAGTTGGGGGCTGGTTTCTCAAATAGCGTCCCACAGAGTTCCAATCTTTCCCAGTCTGTGGAGAGGTTAAGGCTGGGTAGAAGGGTTTAAAATGAAGACCTGCTGCTTTGCCTAAATAGTGAGAGAATGGTCTGCCAGTGTTGGGGATATCCATTAATTCAGCCTCTAAATGCCAAACGGAGAAAAATGCTGTAAAGAGAGGATGACCAGCACTTTCTGTGGCGAGAGGACAATGGAACGAAAACATTGGCAGGAGTATGAGACGGTTTAATGGATGAGCCAAACTATACAGCGGAAAATAAAAGAAATTCAAATGTGATGGAAAAGCCAGGCACTTAACAGAACTGATATCTTCCGCTTCATGTGAACCCCTACGGTCTTTGAATATTAGGTCTGCAAACTTCTATTGAAAAGTCATGCTGTGATAAGGAGTTATTTAAAAAGATATTACAATGAACTTCAAAGCAAGGACAATTTTTACTATTGAGACTTAGTTTACTTTTCTAATATTCCATCATGTTTTAATTGTGGTAAAATTGCTACATTTGGAATGTTCTCAATATTGTATTGATGCACAGCAGTTTCCCAATGTTTCCGCGTCCGGCGGAAGAAAGTGTCTGGACCCGCTGTGCTTTTGAATCCCCAGGACATCAACAAGCAGGATGAAAGATGGTTGTCCACAGCAGAGCGGTGGGTCACTGTGTGAGTGTGTATGTGAAACAGTGGAGACCCCCTACCTGGGCATTGCGCTTCCTCCATTCCTGCGAGTGTTGTTGGTGTTGTTGTAGGGTGGCCATGGCCTGCCTTTCCACGCCGCTCACCTCCCGCTGGTGCTCCTGGACCATGGTATCCTTTTCCGCTTTGTGCTGTTGTTGTAGCCGCATTCTCTCTTGCTCGTGTTGCGAGCGCTGCTCAGCCATCTGATTGGACAAGCAGGCAAACAGAGACTTCATCAGCCAACACACACCCAGTACAACCCCGTCGTCATGACAACTTGTCCATCCATCCATCCATCCACATCCTGTTTCTTCCACGACTTTCTGCCAAACCTGAACTCCGACTTACTCAGATAGTTTGGCATCACTGGTCGGGAAAAAAAGTTTCTCCAAATCCTCGAATCGTCAGAGGACAACGCAATGTGTTTACATCTGGCTTCCTCCCCACCTCCCATCCCGGCTGTTAATTGTACAGACTGGTCCTTAGTGCCCCACTCTTCAGACCCGCCCCCCTCGCCCTTTTCTGGGACTGGCAAATAAATGAGCAGCTAGCTTGTGCAGTGCAAGAAGCTGATAGGGGTTAGCCATCTGGCTGCAGTAACTACCCTATGCCCCATGCTATGCGCTTGACAGCTTGTGAAAATCGGCTTAGGAAAAGAATATGATGACTATTATAAACCCAACCTGAAAAAAAAAACAAGTTTGAGGGGGAGGCAGGGGAATGTATTTTGAGAGGATCGGGAAGACGTTAAACGAGACTGCTTTTACTGAATTAATGTCTGCTGATCACTTTTACCACATTTGTCTGAAATTATGTTTTCAAAATGTATAGAACTCGTGAATGACAATATCTGTTTGCAAATGTTAAAGTTTATACAACTAAAAATATTAATTTTTTTAAGACTATTGGACTTTAAAGGGGCTTGATTACAGACAGACATGAATCCAGAAGTCTCACTGTCACTTCTGTAATCACAATATAATAAATGTCACACTTTTAATGGACCAGAAGATCCCCTCATCCTTCCAGAGCCAACAGATTCAAGTTCGGCTGGGAGTGGGGTCACCTGCTGAGAGACGGGTCTTTCCAGTAAAGGTTCCCCACCCAGTCGTCCCAAGCCTTTTTCAGGCTATGTTTCGTTCCCAGTCCCCCATGGCGGGGGGACAAGTGACCCCCACACCATCCAGCCATGCAAGCCCAGCCGGAGCCTTGAAAGGACAGCAGGGGCCTGGGGCCCATTTGCCTTCCGGCTTTGAAGCTAATCCTTGCGCATTGTGCATGGCAGCATCCAAAATGGTCCGCTAGAACAGTGGAGATCGACAGCCTCCCTACACGCTGCTCGTGCTACTATCTTTAAATGTTAAGTTCTATTCAGAGCAGGTGATGAATGAGGGCCTACCTACAGGACGCAGAATTTAGTTCCCAAGAACTGAGACAGAGGCTACAATAGACATTTCATTTCAGGAGCCAAGAATTTACTCTTTGGGTTTTGGTAGAGCTCTACTAATTGTGGTTCAGAGAAGTGGAAAGACGAAAGAATGGAGAAAAATGTATTTTGAAGGCGTTGCTTGTTTTGACGAACTGAAGAAGGGATGAAATGTGCTAATAATCCTCAAAAAAAACAGACTTGGATTTCAGCTAACAAAATATTGGGAATATTCTCCACATTCTGCCGATGGTAGCGTGATCACGACCGTTTTAAGAGAGCTGTCTTTAACAAGAACAGAAAATCACAGATGATGGACTGAAAGGTGAAGACTTTTTTTCAACAACTACTTTGTTGTATGGACAGACAAAACTTAAAAAGGAAATTCTAGCTTTTGGTTTAAGTTCGCAGAGCCCTAAAGACTCTTTGGAAAATGTCCAAAGCTGTTAGGAAACGAAGGTGAAAAGAAATAGAAGCAGAATATCTAAGAAAAAGTCTTCTTCAGAGTCTAGACGCGACATTAAGAAGCCCAAACATGTGGATGGTTCTGCCACTGTGGCTTTTTTAAGGAACATACTTGGGAATGGTAAGGGAGTCGATGCACAGCTTGGTGCCACAGACAGCGTGGACTGTGTGTTACTGCACAGCAAGAACCCTGTCAGTTTGGGCTGACATGGTTGTGTGACTGCATGCATGTATTGAAGGAGGACAGTGAGTAATGGGCTTCTTTTAACCACAGGGGGGATATCTGAAATGTTTGGGACAAAGGAGGAGGGAAGAAGCGCAAAGACGAGCAGAGCTGTTTGGTCTCAGCAGGGGTGGGGGGCTTTGCTGCATAAAAAAAAGGAGGAGATGAGAGAAAACAAAACATACATTGACGTACGTCTATGTGGTGGAGTTTGAGCAGCAAATGGACAGAGACTGGCACTGAGTATGAGCAAAAATAAATGTGTTGATGTGTAAACTTACTAAAAAAACTACACAGCTTTCTCATGTTTTGTCACAACCATGCGATTACCTTGGGTTTTCTTTTAACTGTCAAATACATGACTTCAAAAACATACTTGACTTCTTTCTCAATGTCTCTTCAACTTAGAGTGGTAGAAACAATTTTATTTGAAAACCGTACGGAACAGCTTTTCACATAAAGTTTGGATGACATAAACCTATGAAGAAATCACTTTTGTGACCACCTGAGTGGACTTTCACGACTCATGCAAAGTAGGGACACCAAACGGTCTACTAAACCCACGCAGTTTGTACACAACCTTTACCAAAGCTCAACAAGGAGCGGATACTCCTTGGCTGAACTCTAAATGCTTCTTCACCATTCGTGTGCTGGTACATGAGGTGTCTCTTCTGTTGGGTTTGAGATTGATCATGTGGATCTACGTCACCAACATGTCACTATGTTTGTGGTCTGTTAATGTTGAGTCCAGCAGGTTTTCAATCTCAGCTGCAAAACAGATAGACCCCTTTTGTTGTCATGTTTGTATGTTTTTTTGTTGTAATGTGAATTGTCTTATAGCCTAAAGTTACATTCACATCGAATGCAATTCACGCAGTCGGCAGGAGTATCCAATTTTAATGTTAAAACAATGAACGGACGCAATCAGAGGTCCTGCTGCGCATTTTGAGCAAGAGGCACGTTGCATCACACAATCAAATATCTGAACTTTTGCAAAAAATTTCTATTGTGTCAACCAATCGGGGATTTAGTTTTGGCCAGTGGCGTGTTGATCAAGACGTGGAGTCCAACATGGAGAAAAAACTGATCGTTCTCCTGTACTTTTTATTTTTTCTAATTCGTATGAGGACAATGATAAAAAAAAGTCCTCTCATTTTATTATTATTTTTTCCTTCCCTGGACTAATGTGGAACAGCAAGTTGTCAAATTGGGTCACAAAGAGATGGAAGTACCGCTGAAAGCGGCCGTCATTCAGATGTAGCTCCTGCAGTAGATGGTGAACCTCACCGTACTGGGAAAATCTCTGAATGATCTTTTCAAAATAAATAAATCTGATCTCTCAACAACATTGGTGTCCTCCATAATGTAGTTATGAGGCTAAAACCTTCTGATTTATATGTCTCAATGATGTTGCTCTTCTGACATGTGTCAGGTGCTTCAAATTTATGAACACATATTGAGCTAAGTGTCAATCAGGGAATTCGATGTGCATCAAAAGACAGGCTTCGAACATGAGTTTGACACACAAACCGCGTTTGGTGTGAATTTGGCATAAGAATTGACTATATAACGGAGTGTTAAGTCACGCGTCATAGATAAAAATGAATAACTGCATAATTAATGCCATAACATACTCTGTCAAGTTCACCATTCACAGCAAAACCATACCGTTTCAAGTTTAATGACTGGTGTGCTGGGACACTTTTGTAGGCACACAAACTCTTCTGTGCCGTAGAACATTACATACGCGATCGCAGCAACAAAATAAACATTTTATGGAGTCAATCAAAATCAGATACAGAACTAATGGGAAAATGTGAGTATGAATCACTCTTTTGGAAACAGGATTAAGACATCAAACCAAACAAGAAATTTAAGCCAAAGTAATTTCAAACTTCAATCTCTGCAAAATTGTACTTTCACTAACACTGAAGATACTCTTTTTTGTGTATTTTTTAAATTTTTGTATCGTGTGTAGCTATTTGTTGTGTATTCCTACACAACCCAAAACATGTTATATTGCTCATTGTGCACAATTGTTTGTTTGTTTCATGCAGAGACATGCTTTTATTTTTATTGCTCGCACATTTGTTAAAAAAAAACACCAATTCACTTCCAAAAGTAATGTATTTTCAATAAATTATGAGATGAATGTCTATGTGCTGGTAGACGCATATTTTCTCATTCTTTTTATCCACTTTTAACAAAAAATGTCACGCTCTCTTACATCAAGGCCATCATGGAGACAGATCAATCGGAAATGTGTGTTTTCATCTCTAAGAAAAAAGTCTTCTTGATGGACTGCTAACCCTGTGTGGTTGTTTTTTAACTGTCAAATGCACCCTTCTCAGAGAAAAGCAAATGATAATCGTCACTTGAAAATGTATTTGCACGCCTTTGATGGTTTTGACGTTTTCTACGCTGATCCTTTGTGATCCTCAAACAAAACGCCAGAGATGTGGTGGATCAGTACAAGGGGCAGATGTGACTGTCTGACATAAATTCAACACATTTAATAATGTAACTGTCTGATATTTTTCTATTTATGTACATGTTTTTCTTAAACACATGTATATAAAAACTTCAAATCAACAAGAGACAAGTTCCTCTGGTGACTGGAAATGCAGATGGCCTCATACTCTCCATTTGCATCAATCTACAGCAAATTACACGCAATGTAAATTCTGAGTGGTTTGATAATCAGTGTATGCATGCTTATTAACACACAGGTTGAGTGCCAGTTTGGTGCCTGGAAAGCAATCATGCTGTGGATACAGATGGGAAATAGAGATGTTACAGCAGTTAGTGCTGCTACCTTCCCAGGCTTCTGTTGTGCCACATGGTCACACTCTGCATGCAGATGTGTCAATGTTTGAGCAATGTTTATTTTGTTTTGACAGCATAGTTTAGTGAAAAAAATATGTTTTACAATGTTACTGATGTAACTTATTGTCAAGTATTGTCAAGTTTTGTCATTCCATACAGGTCTTCATGGCAACTAATGTTTGTAAAAACAGCTTTAGATGTCAGTTTCATTTTAATCTTTAATTGCAACTGTTCTTTTATAAAATTGACTCATAAATTCAATCAAAGTCACTTACATTTTTTCTTTACTCCTTCAGTGTTTCCTTCGGAATCACCAATTTCTGTGCTTAAGCACAATTTCTGTGCTTATTTTCAATTCAATCTCCCCGTATCAGTGAAATTGCTGCCAGTGTGTGTTGTGAAAATGCTTTCCTGACTCTTTATTGAAGAGAAGCAGCAGATCAGATGATAAGCGATTTCATCTAAACCATGTCCTTTATCCTGAGATATGGATCAGGGGAAACAAATGGAAAAAAATAACGGACCAGTTTTATTTGATAATAAAACAAAGGCAAGTGTGAGGATGATACCACAAAGAGCAAAAAAGAAAATTAAGAACAGAAAGTTTCAGACCTGCTGCTCATATTTCTCTCTGAGGGCATCAAGTTGTTGAGAAAACTCTTTGGCCTGGTTCTCCCTCAAGGACTTGGAATGGCTCAGGTCTTCCTCCACCTTCTTTATCTGGATGCACAACACAAAGAGCTTTAGCTGAGATGGTTTTATTCACTAATGCATTTTTTGGACGGATAACACTACACCTCACTTACAAAAGAGGTGGCTTTGTATACAAATACATATTTAGAACAAAAACAAAATCCTAAGCAAAGGAACTCCCATTCATTTAATCATTGACTATGGTCACACGACCCTCATCAAGGGGCTTTCAAGCAGCCACTTCCAGTGAGAAGTCTATGTAAACAGTTGTAGATGCGGGTTATGGCTTCCACGTTTAAAACTCTTCACATGAGCTTTTAACTTTTCATTGGAAGTCACTGCCTAAACACACGATGCCGAGGGCATTGTGAACGTAGCTTGAAGGTGCATTCACACCGAACGCAATTCGTGCGGCGGAGGCGGACAATTTTAATGTTAAGTCAATGGTGTAGACGCGATGTGAGGTCCTGCGGCGTGATTTGAGCGGCTTTCAGGGTGTGAAGGTGTGGCAAACAGTGCAATTTGATTAGCATGGCATGAATTAAGCGGTGGAAGGAGTGAAAAAAAAAATCTAAACTCTGGGGAGGTTGTTGCGTTGCGGCAGGCACGTGAAGTTTTCAGTGACAGGGGGTAGAATACACATCCAATGTGGTGGATCTGATCTCCTGAATTTCCATTCATTTCTTTTTACCCGCTGTATCCCTTTTGGGGCAGCAGGGTTTCCTAAGCCCGTCCTGGATAGCGTTGGGCGAAGGCGGGTACACCATAGAGGGCAGGTACACCATAGACAGTCTGTTACAGGGCCCATGAAACTGGAGCGGTCACGCTTGTTATGCCGGCTACCGGATCCACTGCGGGAAGGAGAGACAACCAGCTCGGGCCTCCTGAACTTTATGATGTTTTTTTCTTTTTTTCATTGAGAGAATTATAAAAAATAAATTAAAAAGTCTCTTAATTTTTTTCTTGTTTTTATTTCTGCCCTCTCAGGTAATGTGGGACAGCGAGCCTTCAAACACGGCCAGAGAGATAGAAACACCGCGGAAGTGGCCGTCATCATGACACAGCGGAACTGAAGCTCACTATACCAAGACAACCTCTAAATTAGGGGTGTTCACACTTTTTTGCCATGCGAGCTACTTAAAACACATAAATGAATGTGAAGTTTTTAAGTTCTCAAATATACAACCGAATAACAGAAACCTATGTTTCCTGTTTAAAAACTTTTAAAATTCATGGATGAATAAATCTTTACACGACAACCCAAGCAAGCCCTTCACTCAGTATTTTGTGGGTAGCTTTCTTCATTGAGTGACAAACACTTCTAGGGTTCAGCTGCTGTCATGGTGACTGTAGTTAGTCCCATGCGTACTGTTTTTCTTAATCAAAAGACTCTGGGTTCGAATCTCGCATTTGGCATTGGTAGTTCGTTGAAACTTTTTCCCATTTTTTAATTGCTAAACACACATTACTATAACAAATAACCAAAAACATCAGGATAATTTAGATTTTTAACGTCATTAGAATGTCTTTTCTTTATAGCCATGAGTTCTTTAGTAATATATAGTAAACATAAATAAATGTAGTCTATGAAACCTTTGGTTTAATATTTGTTGTTGTTTTTAAAAAGGATGTTCATAGGAATTTAAAAAATACATCATGTATTCTTTATAAAATGCAAATGCAAAATGCAAACACAATTAAAACTGGTATTAGAACCCGGTTACTTCCTGAATCATTTGATTAAAAGCGCTTGACAAACCGCTGTCGCCACGAGAGAGTTTACAAAAGAAGAGTGTTTGCTATTTGGTGACTGAATTTTCAATATTTTTTGTATATTTGTTCATTTATTTTTGATGGCCCGCGATCATCATGGAGAGGTTATCACTGATGTTTTTGTAGAACAAAACAAAAAAAGAAAAAATATCTCTAAAGATCATCTGTGTCTTCCATGCATTGTAAATGAAATCAGGTTAAACATTAGATGGTTGTTCCTCCCACACGTGGTCGGGGTAGCGAGCTTAGGGAACACATTTTTGGCCATGAGGAAAGCAGGGAATTTGCCGCGCCACGAGATCTGGCCGTGCAAATCGAGTTCGGTGTGGATGGACCTTTAGACTTAATGTGCAAGAAAAACAAGTTGATGTATGTAAAACTGTTCAAATAAAACATCTGCAACAAGAAAGGTCAATTTTGACATTACAAATATAAAAGTGGAAAAATATAGAATTTAAACTTGAGAGTATTTTTTTGAGTTATCTAAGTTACATCATCTAAACATTTTAATATTTCTGATTAAAACATGAAGTGGACAGCCAATTCCATGAAAAACAATTTTTTTCTTATGAAATTGAGATGCATCTCATCTGTTTTTATGAATGCATACTGCTTACCAAAGTCTCATTCTATTGAGCCATAAAACTCAGATTTGACAACAAATGCTGCTTTAATTTTTTTTGCTTTAAACAAAAATGGTCATATTGTCTACATAAAGTCTAAATGTAGAGACTTTATTTATGATAAAAAAAGACAGAGGAATGGAGTGATACAGATAATCCATTTAGGTATTACACCATCTGTGGACCGAAAGAGGGAGCGGATGATGAGCGAACTGATGGTAGGATGAGAAAAGAGGGTGAAAACTTCTTTTGAAGTACTTTCTACAACATTAAAGCCTTAGAAGGAGGATATGATGCAGCAAAGCACGAGCGGGGTGGGTAGGAGAAGCGGAGGAAAAGGCAAAGAGGGAGAGAAGATGACAGGGATGCAGAAGAGACTGCTCCACTCTCCCATGGCTTTGATGTGGGCTGAGGATAAAGTCAGATTGGAGATTGGGATGCCAGGGGCTCCAAAGAAAAAGCAGGAGCAAGCAAGAAGATGGAGGGATGAGTTGTGGAAAAGAGACTAAATAAGGACAAAATTAGATGCATTTGAGAAGAAAGAAAAACCAATTCTGCCAGCGCAAATAGTTTTGAATATTCACAATAGACCATCATAACAGGATTCTATACATTCATCCAAAAATCCCCACAAGGCAGTGGTTATGCTTTTCAAGTAGAGAGTTCTAGATGTTCTATACGGTGCAACATTACTTGAACGTCAAGATTCCATAGATCGTCATTGCATGCAGCATGATTCATTCAGTCTGCTTTGAATATAAAAAACATCTATAATTCATTCTAGGGAAACAATGTTGCTTGTTTTACCCATAAATGTCCCTGACTCCCACACAAACTCACTTTCTCACACATCACATGCTCTTAACACGATGATAAAGTAATTTTTCTTTTTTTTATATAAAAGGGTAAAGCTAGCTAATCTCTAACTACAGCCCTACAGGCCTTAAGGACCACACATTGTGCAGCCTTGTCAATAAAAAGGGCACGGAGCATAGCTAAACTTGCTCAGCAGAAAGTGCCCATAGCGAAACACAGTTATAAGACTCGACTGCAAAATGTAAAGTCGAGCATATAATGATCAAAACTACCAGCAAACGGCAGCCCACGCAGTGTGGAGGGCCAACTGTCAGACAGGGCCCATGTACCAATTAGTCTAACAGCTCATTGTGCGTGACCCGTTCTCCACTAGAACCTGAGCAGCCCACGACACACCCACTTGCAAAGAGTCAGGTCAAAATGTGATGGGGTAAGAGATTGTTTCACTGGCTTAATGAGCATTATTATACATTTTGTGATTTACTTGGACAGACTGAATGACTGAATGGCTGGAGGGCGATAATTCTTGGCTTCTTCACATCGACTTTGCAGCGCAGTAGCAGTTTAAAGGTTCAAATAGTTAAAAGTTGCAGGAAAAAATCTGTTTTACAGGCTAACTGTGGTGTAATTGTGTAAATGGAAGAGGCACAAGAATTGCAAATGGCTCATGTGCAAAAACAATCCCTGACAAAGAAAAAACAAATGCTTGGTTCTATACATCTAAAATGTGACTTTATTTCCATTAATTATTTTAATAGGCATTTGTGGAGGTTTGAGCTGCATGTGTGTATCAAACCTGGAGTTTCATCTCAGTGTAAACCTTCTCAGAGCTGAGCTCCACCTGTTTCTTGAACTGCTCCATTGCTCTATCTGACTGCTGGATCTGCTGCCTTTGGCTCTCTCGTGCTCTGTCCAGCTGGCTCTCCATCTCCCTTCAAAACAAAGCACAGACATGGAATGTTTTTAGTGTAAAGTAGCCACAGAAACACAAATTGTAGACAACTGCGGGTAAAGATAGTTAAGACAAAAAAAGTTAACCTTGAAGTTTGATTAAGCATCTTGGAATATATTTCTGCACACGTTTGATGTTGGTCTACTTAACTATAGTGCTTTAATTGTTCCTCTATCATATATTCTACTTGTAACTGACATTTTTTTTTGCCTTTTACTTTTTTGAGAAAAAGTAATCTTTACACAAGTTACTGGCATTGACCAAACTGTATACTTCATTTGTTTATGTGCCATGCTGGAATGATGCTGCTATCGCTACCAAATGTCAGGTCATAAAGTTGAAGGTGGAGAAGATTGACATGCATACTGAACTGTCAGAGCCCAGCCAGCGGGCCCAGACACAACTTCAGATACAGCAGCTGAGCAGCTGTCAAACTCAACACATGTGGGCTGGCTGAAGGACAGGAGTGCGCTGGGGTGGCAGGATGGAGGCAAGAGAGAATAACATAGGTAGAGGCAGAGGAGATGTGGGAAGATGTGATTTCTGTAGATCACTTCCAAATTTCCATCCAGCCCTCCACAGTTACTTTGTTGGCTCTTGAGTGGTGGGGGTGGTCTGATGTTGGGACAGCAGACATGGTGCATCCACAACTAATCAGTTAGCCACAAGGCTGGTATGCTCACATTAAGACCTGAGGGAAATTTTAACCCATCAATTAAACTCAATTTATGTTTCATTTGTAACTTTTTTGCTGTGGGCTGTCAGGTCACCTCCCTGTAAATCTGCAGTACATGTTTACGAGTGACTCTTCATGAATCCATCGGGTTTCGATTGAAATAATGTCTGAGCCAGAATTGCAGAGCTAAAAAAATAAAGGCAGAGGCTGAGCTACGCTTTGCGCTGTGTTAGGGAAGGCACAAAAATG
Organism: Oryzias celebensis; assembly: GCA_014656515.1. NCBI lineage: Eukaryota > Metazoa > Chordata > Actinopteri > Beloniformes > Adrianichthyidae > Oryzias > Oryzias celebensis. Next base: position 11,438,825 of record BNCR01000008.1, on the reverse strand, counting down.
TAATGATACCAGTCACAAGCCTTTAAGTAGGCTTATTTTGAAAATAAAATTACATCCCTAATAACACATTATTCTGCTAGAAATTTTACTTGAATTCCCAAATATTAAATGGGAATGGGGGGGTAAATAGCTAATAAAATGGTAAAGAAATTATAAACTGTACCACAGAGGGTGGAACAGGAGAAAAGTGTCGCACACTGCCAAGGATGTACTTGGCATCTTATTGTCTGCATGTATTCACCTGCAGAGAGTCTTGTGCATTTGCATACAAACACTAATTCACATAACTTGTAATTCAAAGTGAACCATCTCTTCCCATCATGCAGGTGACAGCTTGTAAGATTCAGATTCACTGGATGTGACAAATACAAACTTACAGAGAAAGAACCTTGAGATCAGAGACAGAAAACAACGCCAAAAAAAGCTATAAACAAAAGCAAAGAATTGAAGAAGGAATGTTCTTTCTTTGCTCTTTAAAGCCCTCTTTGTAATTTTGGTTTCTCTCATGTTGGACATCAAACGACAAAGACGCTGTTTTTATTCTCCCCAAATTTCTGTGTTCTCTGTAATTATTAATCAATTACGTGCAACTGCATCCGGGAGTCAGAAAGACACAAAAGGATACTTTGAGAAAATGGGATGGAAAGGGAAAGCGGAGAGTAAAAGTTGTGAGAATATTTCTAAAACACAGCAAGAAAAGAAAACCAACTAAACACAATATACACGCCGTGCGTGTATCGTGTGTGTTCGTTGATGAGCAATGCTCTCAAACTCTCCTTGTGAATGGCAACTTCACTCAGAGACAGCAGTACGTCTTAGCTGGAGATGAACTGATCTGCTGAGTTTATATCTGGAAGCTGAAACACAAAATCCTACTTCAGCTGTCTGACAGGCTAAAGCTGCTAATATTTTGCTCCAAAAGTTGAGGAAGGAAGGTGAGCATATGGCCCGAGTAAATAACTGAGATACGTGTGTGGTCACTTGAGGGGCAGACACCATGTCACCATCAATAACAGAGGGATGAGGGTGAGATGAGAAGATTCAGGGAGGCCTGGCGTGAAAGAACAGAAGAAGGAAAGGCAGAAAAGGGCGGCTCTTTGGCTTTAAATGGATATCTGGTCAGAAAAGTGGAAATAGAGGAGGCTTAAATTAAAGATGTGCCTTCTCTAAAAAGGAAGTGCTCTCATCCCTCAATCCTAAACGGCTGTTTAAGGGGGAGGAGAGGAGAAAAAAAGTGTTTGTACTTATGAGGGCACTGAAGCTTCCACCATTCAGCTGCCTGGCAGACAGGAGGCCTGCAAAGATGCTGTTGTTTTCTGCTCTAACCGCACGATGCCACATGCTGTCGTTCTGAGAGTGTCACGTGACGCATTCACAGGGACACGGCAATAAAAAAAAAAATCAAATTGACACATTCAGACGTAAATACAGTTAACAAAAGAGTAAACAAAACCAGAAACATCTAAATGCTTATGTGAATACGGCTTTTTATTTTTAAGAATTGTATGGGCAGATGTGGGTGGAGCAGCTCACACAAATGACTGACAAACAGACTAGAAAGTGCGATTGCATATGGGATGCCTCTGGTATGAAAAGAGGGAAGCACATTGTGTGTGCGAGCGCGAGCGAGCCAGCGCGCATCTTCGTTTGTGAGCTCATCCAAACGGAATGATAACGAATCCACAGACACATCAAAGGGGGCCTGGAAAAAAGAGGGAGCACATAAAAAGAGAAGAAAAAAATGCAAAACTGAAATATTCAGGGCCCTCTGAAGAAAAAATATAACAGGCTTAGTTTTCATCCCAATCCCCAGAGAAAGAGAAAAGGAGAGAAACAAAAAAGAAACAGAACAAGAATAAAAGACAGACCACAAATAAGTGAACACAAAAGAGAGACAGCACAAGGGCAAGAAAATATTAAAGACAGAAAGGCTAGAAAAAAAGAGCATAAAGAACAGAATATTATTGAGCTGGATGGCTTGAAAACTGCTTACAAATGTGGCTCGTTTATGAGAAACTGGTCCTGTTGCAGCAAAAAACCAAATAGCCACAGATGTAACCATGAATGTGGATCTTACACAAAGCAGCAGGATGTAAATGCAGTCACCTCAGTGATTGTCAGTTAAATCAATCAATCAATCAATCTTTATTTATATAGCACTTTTCATATAAAACATAACACAAAGGGCTTAAAGGCAAGTAACACTACTGTCATGAGCCAATTGGGATTTAACCAGTCTACAATTTTTTAGAAAGCATTTGACAAGAAAATATGATAAAGTTTGTAGAATCTAAGTTCCAAAAACAGAAACAGTAAAAAATGGTGGGTAAAATTCTACTGAATTGATGTTATTCTGTTCAGATTTTAAACAGGGATCATAATTGTGGATACTCTAGCCAGTGCAGATTCAGACTTTGACATTTATGAAAAACATCCAGTTTATTGATCTAAAAGCATGATTTTGCCTAAGAAAAACTAAATTTGAGGCATTTTTATACAATGGAAAAACAACAAAACGTTGTATTTAAATGTTCCTTTCTAAAGTCACATGCTTTGTTTGAAAAGGTTTGCTGCAACTTTGTTTAGGAATCGCAGCTCTTATTCTGAAATAATATGAACTGATTTTATAGTTGTCCTTCAAAGCTACTAAAAGTGATTACTTTACTTTAAGTCCTAAATAATATGAGTCCCACTAACATTGTTCAGATCATCTTTACAAACAAAAGAATGACTTAGTTTCTTGGGCCTGTGAATGCAGCTTGGATTGTGTATTTATTTTGGAAAAGTAGGAGTTGTTGAGTCACTTTTTTCTTCTGTGGCTCTCTACTTTTCTTTGGGTAGCACCACGGAGATGGGTGCACGGCACACCACTATGTTTAGCCAACATCAGAAAATTAAAGATTCAAAATGATCACATACTAAATTGTTTTGAGGGCAGATTAAAGAGAAATCCTGAGCTTTCACTTTTGACAGGAAATTTTAGAGTAGACATGTAAACAAGAGGACTCCTGTGTCACGAAAAGAACAGTAAAACCTGCTGCGGCAACAGCAGATGGCTTTTCTTAACATCCATTTTGCTCTTAAGAAAGTAACAAAAAGAAGTAATTTTAATGAGCATTTTTTATGTTGAAATAGAGAAAATATGCAGGCAGAAAGATGAGATTTTTAACTTGTGAGCTTTAACTCAGAATTCCTTGTCATCTCCTTGCATTGAAATGCTACTTGACTTCATAAGTTATGCAGGATGCAGCATAATATGCTAAATCAACAGCGCAACACCCTAAAGTAAATATAATGTATTTACATAACACAAACAAATACAGTAGATAATTAAGCTGGAAGGTTTTTAATGAAAGGCCCCAAAGACAGCCTATCCCAGATTGAGCTGTTTTAAAACATCACTTAACAGAGTCTGCTTGGGAATAAAAACCATCTGCTAGGGAATACTTGTAAATACACAAGCTGATGGGAGAATGGTGGTTGGGCTTTACTGGCTTATGTGTGAGCAGCTTGCAGCCAGAGTGGCATTTAAATCCAGATACTTGAAATGAAAATAACCACTTTTAAATGAAAAGTGACATAGCTGTGGCCGATTAATCTAAAGCTGAAACTTCTCTCATTAAATACATTGAAATATTAGTTGTGCAGCGAATGGGAAAAAAGGAAAAAGTGAGCCGAAGCGTTCATAAAAACATTCAGTTGCATTTGAGGCTGTGTGAAGTTCAAAGCAGCTACAGAGACTCTCATATAGGTCAGCCCACTTGACTTTGAGCTAAGTAAAAGAAGTCATTGCAACTGCTTATGTAGTCCAAAAAAATCAAAGGAATATTAGATTGAAAGAGGCTTTAAGAAAACAATGTGGTGTTTTATTTTACTTCCACATCTTTTAATTGTTCGATATAAGCTGCTCCCCAGATGAAATCCATCTTTCTCTGCGACCTCCTGCCTCCCATGGTGCAGATCTCCTTCACTATGCTAATGCCCTGTAATGATCTGAGGCACACCGCGATGAAAGAAGAGGAAAGAAACTTGTCCTCCGTGCAGCTTTGTGGTGCTTTCTGTTGTTGTTGCTATAGTAACACAAACCTGGCACTCAATTGAGACGGCAGAGCCTATTTGCATTGTGAAAACAAGTGTTTTTCTTTTAAATAATACTTTTTTTTGTTAAACGGCTCAAGATTATTGTGACCAAGGCCATTGTCTTACATGTAAAACACTGGACTTTATGGATCAGAGAGCTCACATGCACATACCGAGGAGTACCTGGCACATAGAAGGCATCTTGAGCAATTCTACTTGTTTAATTTTATCATCCATCCTCACTCCCACACACATTCACACACCTGCATGCAGGCTTACTTCGACTTTGAAGTTCTCTTGGATCGCCTTTAAAGGCCTTCAGTGTTGCCACGGCAGCAGGCAGGTAGAAAACATCAAACTGCTTAAAGTGTGCATATGTTTGTGAGAGTTTGTGTGTGGGTGTGCATGTGTGTGTGTGTGTGGAGTCTGAGTACTTAATTAGCAAAGAGCCCTTAGGGCCAGTTGGTGTTTCTCAGTATTTAACACTAAATGAGGAAATGACTGGCTTGTTACTGAGGCTAACAAAAAGGATAATTTATGCGCCAACGCAACCATTTGTTAAATTGATGCTTGTTCTCTAGTGGCTGGGTTGACAATGATGGGTAAATATTGAACAAACACAACCACAAATATCCCCCTTGTGATGTTTATGCTGAATCTGGCACAACGGTTGAAAATTACCTATCATGTTATTCAGTGTTGACAGTAAAAAATTGAATGAACAAAAAAAACCCTTTTTTGTTCATTCAATTTCAGTCTCATGACAGACTAAATCTTTCTTGGACTTTCAAATGCTATAAAAAGTTTCAGCTAATAACATTTGAGTCTTAAAAGAACTGTAAGCCAGTTAGAAAAAAACGATATTTCTGCTAATATGAACAAATGAGCCAACAACTGAATTGATGATGCAGTGGGGATCGAAAGTTGCAAAGTTGCATAAAGAACCCAAGGAAAGATTGCAAAATCTCCTTAAAGTCATCAGTTTTCAGATGAGACATTCTTTAAATATGTCAGAAAACTTAGGCTTTATTTGCATCATTTACCCTCATTTACCCTGTACCTTGAACTGTCCCCCTTGGTAAGTATCACTGGTTTGACAAATCGTCATCCATTTCTCTTAACAAAAGTCTTCCAGTTCTTTGAGATTTCTGGGATGTTTGTTACACACTGCTATTTTAGGTCTATCTATAGATTTTCAATGATGTTGAGGTCAGGTGGTCGGGAAGGCCACTGCTAAACCTTCAGTTTGTGCCTCTTAATGTAAGACAGCATGGATTTTGAGGTGTGTTTAGGATCATTATACATTTGTAGAAGCCATCCTCTCTTCAACTTTTTCACAGATGGCATCACGTTAATTTCCAAAGTTTTCTGAGATTTCCCTCTACTCGTGAAATGTTTCCTGTGCCGCTGGCTGCAATACAAGTCCAAAACATGATTGATCCACCTCCATGCTTAACAGTTGGACCGAGGTTCTTTTCAATAAACTCTGGACCCTTTCTTCTCCAAACATACCTTTGCTCATTGCGGCTAAAAAGGTCCATTTTAACCTCGTGGGTCCACAGAACTTGTTTCCAAAATGGATCAGGCTTGTTTATATGTTCATTTATGAACTTCAAAAATTGAATTTTGTGGTGAAGACGCAGCAGAGGTTTTCTTCTGATGACTCTTCCATGAAGACCATTTTTGTTCAAGTATCTCTTGACAGTAGAACAGTGTAGCACAACTCCAGAGTCTGCAGGACTTTCTGAAGGGATGCTGCAGTCAAACGTGGGCTTTGATTTGCTTTTCTCTCAATCCTGAGAGCTGCTCTGTCTGAGATTTTTCTTGCTCTTCCAGATCTTGTTTGAACTTCCACTGTTCCTGTTGACTTTTGTTGTCATTTCTTAATGACATTCCGAACAGAGGATATTGGCATTTGAAAACGCTTTACTATCTTCTTATATCTTCTTATAGCCTTCTCCTGCTTTGTGAGCATCAACTATTTCAGTTTAATTGTTCTGGACAACTGCTTGGAAGGACCCATGATGCTGATTGTTGGGACTAAGTCACATGACTCAGATCATTGAAAATCTTTGAGAGTGAAATCACTTGGTCTTTGCAAACAATGATTGTGAAAATTCATTGTTACCCGCAGGAAAACTGGATTATATACTACATCACTGTATGCTGTGATCTTGTACATATAGGACAACATATCGATCCGCAACTTTGCTGTGACAGTGTTTTTTTTGCATCAAATTTTAATTACACAACCATAGCATTTTATTATGTACATTTTTTAATGCTGTATTCAATTCCTTGTATCCAAAACCATATGTTTTGATAAGTTGATCATCAGAATAGCATTACTATATGAAAATGTAGACTAAATACTGTCGAAATAGGTAAGCAAGAGGAGGCCATCTTGAAAATTGGTGCCATTTTGTTTATTGAAGTTGGATGACGTACTTTTTGGAAAAAGTAGGTTCTGCTGCACATATGTGACAAAATTGTTGCTTGTATCACCAAGTGAAAGATAGTTTCAGCAATCTTCCCCACTAATGCATACACTTACAGACAAATAGATTAATGTACAACTTCGTTTTCCTCGTCTGAGATGGCATCAGGCTCAAAACTGTTTTTTGTTGAACCAGTAATGTTAAGTTGGGGTTGTGAGAGGCTGTAAGCTAGTTGGAGACCATGTAAACATATAGATGACAGGAAGTGGGGGCAGGCTTACTTCGTACCAACAGTACCGTCCACAACTCAGAGGCAAATTTCGAATAAACTTCTGCCGCTTTAAAGAAACTATGTCTTAGAAAACAACAGTGTTTTACAAATTTTGCCAAAAAATGGCACAATCAGAATTAAAAAACAACAAGGAACACTTTGAAATTGATGATTGGAATGGGACTTAAAAAGGACTCAGAAAGTAATATTGTTTAAGTACTACTTCTAAATTGTATTTTTCACACTATTATAAATGTTTTACAGTTAACTTATAATTTAATAGAGCCACAACCTGGTGTAAAACATATCTTCCTTTGCGATAAATTCTGCTGCTTGGGGTCCATGTCTAACACAATTTCAGAGTATATAACCTCAGAAAATGTTCTAGCTAAAGAAACACAACTAACATTTCAATTTTGATCAAGTTTTCAATTAAGGAAATTATTTTCAAATGATTTAATATGATAAAAAATAAAATGTTTTAAAGGTTTATGCACAACAATAGTTTCAACATACGCTTTGTACAGAGAAGTTTTACCTGCTGCATAAAACACCATCAATGCTGTAGCTGTCATGATGTAAATACAGAACCAGAGCACATGAGAACATTCTCTGGAGATCATTCTGCACAACATTATCACAGAAATTTCTAATTTCACTGTATTTAGAGTTTTGTTTAGCACTACATATTCAGCAACAACCCATCTACTAAATCAGATTGTAACAGTGAATAGACCATTATTAAACCAAAATATATCATTTCTATGACATTTGTAGTTTAAAATTTCAAGAAGCTTAAATTTTCTAAGTTTCTTTTTGAAAATTCTGAAGAAAAGGCTTTAATTTTAATTAAATACAATAGTCATCAATAATTTAATAGTGTTATAGGTTTCTTTTATATTGAATTAAGGCAGTACTTTTAAATTGAGCTAGGCTCCAACTTTTTGCTTTTTTAAAAAAAGCTTTTCTTTCTTTTTCTTTTTGTCTCTCCAACTGTCAAAGTTTAGAAAATACAATGCATTTAGGTTTCTTTGAAATAGCACAAAAATGAAGCGCGTGCAAAGCTCTGATCTGTACAACTACCACTACCATTTCTCTCAGTGAAAAAAAGGGATCAAAGGAAGTGTGCAAGGGTTGGCTTGTTAAAAATCAAACTCCACCTTAAATCAGAAGTCCTCCTCACTGTTCAGAATGATCAAAGAAAGATGTCAGCGGTTAAACAATTCTCTAATAAAGCCAGAAGTTTCAAAGTTAAGATGGAATCTGTAATTATATCTGTAAAATAAATATTTTGGTGTGTTTCAGGGCCGAAAAGGGCATGTTTTAGTATGGAATACATGAGAGTTCAACATTTGTCAAAACACAAAATCTGTCAAATAAATCAATGCACTTTGTTGATATCAGTTCAATTTTGCGTTTGCATAAACACTTGCAGACAAACTTTTCTAAATGCCTAACTGCATTCCATTACACTCAACTTCAAACATCTGCAATGTCACTACTATAATACTAACTTTTGAAAATAGACACGTTTTTTGTGTCATTTCTTGATTAGTTTTTGTACCTCAATGATTCTTCTAGTTTGGCTATCTTCCTGTTGGCCTCCATTTTCTCCTTTTCTGCCTCCGTCTGAATCGCAGATACCTACGAAACAGGTAAAAAGCAGAAAGTTTAACTGCTAGAGAGCAAAAATTCATACGTTGAGTTAAAAATTCCTTTTGTGTGACATGACTCCTTTACTCTCCCAATAACTGCTTCAAAAGCGCCTATACGAAAGCTAAAAAAGGCTTTTCCACTGTAAACCTATGGCAGGCATATGTACCGCTGCACATTTTTCTTCCTGTTCTAGATCTGCCATCCAAAGGAAGAGAATTCTTTAAAGACTCAAACAGAAAATGAGCAACAGACTTTCTTTCTTTGTTTTTCATTCAGACTCTTTGCAGGACCGTAGAGAAAAAAAAAAGGTATGAAACACACTGACTGATTAAAAAGAAAAGAATAAGAAACAGACTTTGAAACCAAAGTCAACTGAAGGAGACTTAATTTAAAAGTCTCCTTAACCCTGAATACAGAGTGCACAGGTCTGCTAAGTTTTTGCAGGTGTATCAGTTAAGGAGGCCATTGAACGGTGGTCTGCAAGCAATGCACACATTGCAGAATGTGGCACTTTAAAGATGACCCAGGTGCAGAGCAGTCTTTAAACCTGATCTTTGCCTAAGAAGTTATTGAAACTGGTCTGGTCCAGTTCAGATTAATTAACAATGGCCTCTGAGCTCAGCATTTTATGGCTGCTATATGACTTAAAAGAGACTGTCCCTCAAAGTATGGTGCAATTAAGCAAGCCTAGCTACCCTTAAAGGACAATGGATACCCCAGAAACAATAAATGTCCACCGTTTCCATGCACTTCTCTCTAAAGTTATAATCTCCTCTCTCTGTTCATGCAGGCCAGCATCTATTAGCATAATTGTGCGGTTCCAAACTTTGATGTCCACTTGGTCTTAACTGCTGTTCTGGTGTTGTTTTCAGGTAGTGGCAAAATGTCGGCTGTACCTTTTTCTCACAGTTGACCTGTAGTTCAACTTTCTCATGCTGAAACTTCATTTCTTGATCCTGAAAGGAAACACAGTTTCAAATGATTTATTAAGGGGCGAGAAATACAGATATAGTTTGTTTGGACTGACCCCCTTTCAACTTAAACATACTCGGAAAGAAATATCGCATACAACCCTTATGCTACGTTCGGAAATCGTGTAAATGTGTGTTTCTGGCTTCTGCATTCAGAACTTGTGCAATTGCACATTGTTATACACATTTTTAATACAGTTTTTGGACTCTACATACAAAACTCACAGCCAATGAACCTGAGTTGAAAGTTAAACCAGTTGAAATTTGACCAATTAGGTAGGCGATTTGGTAGTGATGTATGGATGACGTCCCTTAATTCACTTAAGAGCCAACTGTTTGAAAATTGATCATGGAGGAGAAATTAATAATTGTGGTTTGTGCCAGCTAGAATTATGTGACGCCAAGTCTTTAAAATATTGGAATAGAGCTGTGAAAGACAAAGCATGGAGCAAGATTTGCCTCCAAGTTCGTACCCTGACTTGTTGATGTCTTCGACATTCAATGTCTTGGAGCTGATGTTTCATCTGAGCCACAATCTTCTCAAATTCTTCAATCACCTCTGCAGACTGCAAGGTGGGGAGGATGCGCAAAGTAACAGCAGCGTTTTGCACAAGTCATGTACATTTAAGTGATTAATTGGAGAGTTGTGAAACCATGCGGCACTACAAACCTTTGCAGCAGACAGATCATGCTCCTGATGCAAGTGGCTTATATCAGTCTCATGCTTGGCTTGAAGCTGCAGAATGAACTCATCGTGCTGCTCACTCTGCTGCTCCTTCTCCTTCTGAAGTGTCATAATCCTGCACGCAGTTAAATGTTTTATTGGTGTTACAGGGACTGCTACTACACACAAGTTTCTTCAAGAAAGCTTTCCTTCAGCATTGCATTAACTCTAATACAATTTTCGTAGAGGACTTACTCAGGTTATAAGAGTATAATTTATGAACCTTTTATTGAAAGTTTATTTTTAGTCTACAGATTCCTGTCTTGCGTGACAAATGGCTCCATACCTTCTGTTAGCTTCCTGAAGCTCAGTACTGAGAGATGCCACATGGATCTCTAACTGGGTCTTCTCCTTTGCTACTTTCTGGCGCAGAGCATTGCATTTCTCCACTTCCACCGACTGTTGCTTCACTCGTAGCTCCAGCTCAAGTACTATTTGCTCCTGCACCAAAATGATTCACAAATATCACAGAAGTTGCCTGCTTGAGCAACTACTATATGAAATATTAACGTGTCAGAAGACTGAAACCAATTTAAAGTCAAACAACAAATCAGGCTGCAGATATTAAACAAAAGGTTTTAGCTTTATCAACTTGTGATACATAAAGCAAAATTCACTACAAGTGGGGCATGTTTAGGGAACTTTTTAATTAGAAACAGCACATAGTATTGTTGTAACTTTAGAACTGCTCCATGGAGTTAGACCTCTAATTAAAAAAAAAATATATATATATATATATACACATACAGTATACATAATAAAATGCTCAATTTTTTAAAATCTTTGTTTGACCCTCATTTTGTTTAAAAAAAGGAAATAAAGTAGACATTTGTAAATCACTGATGAACAAAGATGATAATTTAGTGACCCTTTTTGCCTTCTGTCTCCCAATGTGTGTTACTTTGTGAGTGCATATAGAAAGGCAAAGAATGCAGCACGGACAGGTTGAAAAGGCGATGATAGGGTGCTGATAAAAGATGGAGCAGGTTAGTCGATCTGGATGATGACAGAGGAGGGTGATGACAGAAGGTGGAATGACTGTGGAGATGGGAAAGGACCTCCTGAATAAGCCTAAGAAGGGCAGTGCCTCTGGAAGCTGGGGAGGGAGCTACTCGTCTTTGTGTCGGTGAGGAAGGCGTTAAAGAAAGGAACAAGGGGCTTGTGTTGGCCTGGGACGCGTGCTGACACTTAGCTCTCTGGCAGGAGATGAGAAGAGTCACCTCGACATACTGAGGGCTGGGTGCACCTGGACACAAGTCAGTGGAGGCAAATTTTGTCCACTAATTAGGTGTTTGAGAAGGAGAATTAGGTGGTGTGAAGTGCAGAGAATGTAAGCTATATTATGAAATCTGCTCTCTTTGACAGGCTTAGTGATAAATCCTTTGAAGTTTTACCAATAAAGTCATAACTACGATGGATCCCCCTTCAAAGTTTTTCTGTTGGGACTTAGGCCAGCTACTGGAAAGAAGCCTGCATCAACAGTCTTCTCCAGAGGCTTGACAAGCTGTGTGTATGAATGTATAATGCAGATCAAACTCCAGTATCTAGTAGAAGATGCGAGTCACAAGACAGTTGACTTTAACATTGGATGGACAAACAACCTTTACTTTAGGATACTTATTAATAAGGAAATAGTAAAACTGGCATAGTAGGCTACATAGAAAACAAATGATTGAGTACTCCAAGGAAAAGGAAAAAAAGCACAAGTCTGGTATTTAAATATCTGCAATTTCCTATCACTATTAAAAGAGAATTTTCTAAGCAATTTAAAAGAAGTAACCCTAATATGTCATGTTATCAGACATCAAAAAGACTATGTTTAAATAGGAGCTTCTCTGACAACTTTCTGAACTTTTGAGTTGTTCGTTTTCTATAGTTTTACACTAAAGTCCCAAAGTATCTGAAAAAAACACATTTTATGGTATCAAAGTAAAAAAGAAAAATATAAATATAAAAAATAATGTTTGTGTATTAAAATATAGATGAATAAAATCCCCTGAACACACACTTAGAACTGACATGTACAAACTTCTGTCACAAACTCAGCTTGTATGATGTGATGGAACATATTGTCAAAATTGCATAATTAAAGTCTCTGAAGGTCTTTGATCAGTCGAGGGTTCAGAGATGATTACCATCCATGGATATTTTAAAACTAACAAATGAAAACAGGATTAATTTTGTTTTGTAACAAAGTCCTTTCCCCTCCAAAAAAAAAAAAAAAAAAGAATTTCTCTTCAGGGTTCAGATTATTCTTGAACTGTCACATACTAAAAGTGAAAAAGAGGAATTGAACCTTGTAATTTTCTGCATGTTTGTACAACAGTCCATTCACCTTGAAGAAGACAACAGCATCCAATGGTTAATGCTTATGACTCGGCTCTCCTGTTTTTTATTTAAAACATGGCCTCTTCACAGTCCAGGATATGATGGCTCTGGCATATATTCTTGTTGACAGATTAAGACCAGAGGCAATGTACTGTATGTGCCAATGTGACTCCTATGGAAAAATCTAAAATGCAGATTCTGATAACAATGCTATTTTTAACATTTGACCAACCCATGTTGTCAATGAACCCAAGTAATGAAATGTGCACAATCCTATTAGAGACCAGAGTCTTTTCATTTAACATCAAAGACACCACAGTGTGTGTGTGAGCGTACAAATCCTTCAGCACAACCGCAGCCATGAGTACGATTTAGCACAGGCTTGGATCAAAGACCTGTATAGAGATGACACACATATGATAGTGCCGTCATTCTCACCCTGAGGTTAGAGGATGCCTCCTTTCATTTTAGCCATGGAATCATATGGGTCACTGTTTTATCATTAGATGTGTGACTGATGTATTTTTGGAGCTAAACAAAGCAGGAGTTTGAAGCACACACAAAGAAAAGAGTGCTCAAATCTGCTCAATAAAAGTGGGATGCTGGGAATAAAATCATCTTTAAACAGTACATTATTGTATTGAAACCTTTCAATACAACACAAATATAAAGAAGTCTTCCAACAAAGGAATTGTCTGTGTTAACATGCTGTGCATCATTAGAAAACTGCTAAAGAAGGTAAAAAGGTAAGGGAGAACCTGAATTCTTCATATAACCAGAGTTTAATAATATAGAAACATATCAGCATCATGGAAATAAAACTATTACTTTATATACAGAAACACATCTGTCAATGTGTAAAAACACTGTTTTTGATGTTCTTTCTCGTGACGGAGGACATATATTAAGGAAATTAAGCTCAAAATTGCATTTCTGCGTGTTTATTCAATTTGTTGTTAATCTGGAGCAGATGAAAAAAAAATTGCAACTTTAAAAAGATTGCATATTTGATGCAGAAAATACGCTGGGTGGGCCACAAGCTCCGACTCCGTTCTGATTCATCCATTTGTAGATAGCTAGATTCATATACGTCGCTGTCTTCCTCGTCCAAGCTCTAATCTGTACGGCTGGATAGCTCCAATATTTTTCACCATGTTTGTTGTACCAGTAATGTTAGGTTGGAGTTGTGAGGGGCTGTAAGCTAGTGGGAGAGAGTGTAAACACATGAATGACCTGAAGTCAGGGGCAGGATTAGTCCATGCCGATAGTCCCGCCCACAACTCAATGGCAAATTTCTGATGAACTCTGCAGAAACCATATCCTAGAAAACAACAAGTTTTTTTTATTTTGCCTAAACACGGCATAAGCACAATTAAAAGACCACTGGGAACACTTTGAAAATAGATCAAAATATGATCGGAGTGGGACTTTAAAATCTGGGGACACTTTTTCATAATGACTGTACTTTCAAAGTAAAATACCCCCAAAGATTATTCACAGTCTTAAAGAGGTTCGATAAAATACAAAGACTTTAATGCAAAATGTAACAAATTCACACTGATTTAGATCAACGATCCAAAATATTACAATACTTTACTTGATCAAATCTCATTTGAAGCCTAATTTAAAATCAACATAGTAAATAAATGAAAAGTAGTGTATAAAAATGAAGACAAAAATAATTACATTTTACAAAATATAAATGTGGATTTATGTGTTGCACTTACATGTTGCGTATGCGTTTTTATGTACTCACAGTGGCTTGGGATCGAGCATTGTACTCTTTCTCCATCTTAGCAAGTCTGGCATTGGTGTCATCAAGCAGCTCCTGAATACTTTCAGTGTGCTTCTTCTGTAAAAGAAACTTCTCCTGCTCTACCTCTGACACAGCAGAATGCAGCTGGCAGGAAAAAAGAGAGCTCAACGTCAGTTAACCTGAAACTATTTGAGATTTTACTTCACTCTTGGACCCATAGTTACAATTTCACACCATGTGTAACTGAGTACTTTCATTGTACTGCGTATAAACTATTACAGCAGAAAAGCTTGTAAACCAATGAACAGATGCAGGAGTCTGTTTATATAAGATCACTGTCTCAAACACATAATGGTGCAGCCCCTCAGGTTACAGTTCAGAGCAGCATTTTCTTTGCAATCTGAAAGCTTTGATGGAAATCAAGATGGACCCGAGGCCCAGTACGTTTTTCAGTGCCATTCAAGCTTAAAAGCACAAAGGAAAATAAGGGGTCAAAGCAAAACATGTGTCATTGTAATGTAAATTTTTCAGCTGACAAACTGATGAGAACTTTTTTTTTTTTTTAGTTAAATACGATAAAATGAGCCTGCGTGAATGGACAACATGCTAAAAAAAAAGGATGACATTAAACCATGCAAACACACAATGGAGCTGTTGCTTTCAGTTAGCTCAAAGAAAGGAGAAATTCCTGCATTTTAAGAGTAAATTAAGAAAAACCTACATTAAGTGAGGCTGTGACTTATTTTCTGAAAATGTAAAAGACACAGAATCAAATAATTGTTTTACTATGTAATCATGTTGATTCGATTCTAGCTTTTTGTAAGTTTCATGATGTAGTTCAAGGACCAGACTGTGGGCTGAAGTTCTGCTTCCATAATGGAGTACCGGTAGGTATGGAGTTAGAATTGTGTGGTTTTTCTGTAAAAGACTCTGGCACATATGCTGCTCTAAAACCAGTACAAACCTTTTAGTAGTGATGTTTACTTCTCAGATGTAAAAGCTACCAATTCTATAAGGACTAATGCACTCTCAAACCATCCCAGACGTAGGCTTTTGAACTAGCTTTGACAATAAACCATGAGGGGCTTCATCCTTTTAGTTTTTTGCTTCACAGAATTTGTCTTCCAAAAAAGCTACATTGTTATCTCTGTATTTATGTTTCAGGAATGTTATTTCAAAGAATCCAGCATTGTTATTAAATTTGTTTTTTTTTTTTTTTTTTGCATGTCTGAACTTAAAGTTCATTTGTGAATAGCAAACCTGCACAGATGTCCACAAGAACTCCAACTTTGATTCCAGAATCATGTCTGGTTGAAGTATGGTGTTTCTAGAGCCTTAGATTACATTCATCCAAGAGAGATTTCCAGACTTACAATGATTTTTTATTATGATAATATAATTGCATTTATTCCCAACACAGCCAAAAAACTGTCCTGGAATAAGGGCTGTTGACTGTTAGAAAATTGAGCTTAATTGTCTGAATAACAGAAATATGTCCTGAGTGTTGCACCTGTTTGAGAAGGTCTAAAAAGGCTTAAAGCAAAGCGTTTCCGATAAATTGTCTAATTGTCCTGATGTATTTTATAATTTCTGTTTTGCAACATTTTTCCCAGAAATTTTCTTTCATCATCAAATCAGCAAAATAGTATCATTATTTATATGATCGAACTAAAGCTCAGTTACTCTGAACGATTAGAACAATATTACTTGCAGCAAACTCTGTATCAAGCCAAGAGTCTTCCTCGCTCGAGGCGACATTCTGCTGTTGGGCTGCAGAAGACTCGAGCGCTGTTCTCATACCTTCTTCTCCCACTCATTTCTTAAAGAGTCTGAGCTCTGATCCGACATCTTCTTCAGCTCCTCTATCTGCTTATCTTTGCTCTTGCAGATGACCTGGGATTCGTGCAGCACACTTTGAACTGTGACAGAGCAGACACACAAGCACACACAGAGCGGTCAGGCCTCGCCTCAGGGTGGAAGCAGATGGACGTGCACTTGATGTGCTGTCAACTAGTGTTGGACGATTTTCCTTTATAAAATGCCAAGTTGATGCTTTTTATGAAATACTACCAAAGATGGAAGAATAAATACACGTAAAAGAAAATAAAAGAACACATGGCAGCACAGAGAAAAGGGATGCGATTAAATCTTAGGTTGAGCAGCATAGCTGTGGAGCATCACTGCACACCAGTGCAAAAGTATCTTTGGGGCTTTTACACTGAGTGTTCTGAGACATCACTATAAACATTGTTCCAGTTAGCTCAGCAATCGCATGACCTCTCACCTTTTTTCTCCAGCTTTCGGATCAGCTCCTGTGACTCTTTCTGTTTAGCCTGGTGCAGAAATTTCATCTCTTCGATCTCATCGTGTTTGCGGTCCAGAATCTAAAAGAGGAAGACTTAAAGTATTTAGAGGGAAAAAACTGTTTCAGACAAAAGAATAAACGTTTGATGTAAAAGTTTGAAAAATGTTTTTGCTCTTTATTGTGTAGCTAATATTGCAAACAGAAGCAACAACAATAATGTTTTTTATGTAAACATACTAACCTAATGCCACAAATGAGCAAATTTGAGTCCAGATTTAACAGGCATTTGAGGATTTCAAAATGTGTTAAAAGTCACATAAAAAAACTGAAAGAATGAATAAAATACAACTTAGCAAAAAAGTAAAATGGTAACTTGTGATTACATTTTTGGTTTATTTTTGTGAAATTTACGTCTTAGAAGAACAGAGTTGTTTATAAGGAAGTCTTGGTGGAACTGACGTTGTAGTTTGAAAAGACACCCTCCCCTGCATCATGTAAATCTGTTCCTTACGAGACTGCGAGTAAATTAAGTGGCAGCTGAGTGAACCACCTGTGTTCAGACCATGAGGTAAATGAATGTGCTTGCTGCTGCCATCTGTGCGTAATTACTGAAATTAGGCCAGAGAGACTTGAAGTTCCAGCAGAAAAAGACAGCCTGGTACTCTCGACTGCTCAAGCACACTAAATGGATGTAAAGTGATCTGTACGCTGCTATCAGTGGGTCACGTTGTTATGAATGGACTTAGTCCCACTTTTGCTACAACTCATTTCTTTGAAGTTTTGGAACACTATTATTTGCATGTTTTACTCTAATTGAGGTTCATGTCTTTTTCGTTGGAGATCCTCAGCTTTAACATTTCAATTTTTAACAATTTCTTACACTTAACAGGAATTTAATGGCCATAAGTATTTAAATCACAGGACTGCAAAACAGTCCCACATCATTAACCTTCCACTACACATATAAAGCCTTACAGCAAGTATGACGCAGTCAAAAATGTCCTTTATATGTCCAAAAGAAATTGTGGCTTTTCCCTGGTTTCCAAAGAATTAATCAGATGTTTTTAAGACAAAAACTGAGATTTGTAATGTTCAAGATGGAGCACTACTTCTTGTTTTAGCACAATCACAGAGTACAACCACAATGTGAATTTATTAGAGAGTGGCACTTATCAGAAAAGACTTCTACTTGTAAATAATCAGTTCTTTCAAATTTACTTAGGATTTTATTGTGCTTTTCCGCGCTGTGCTGCTAAATAAAATGGGACAAATGTGGGTGCCATTTTTTGATCACAACAAATATTTTTCCATTTTTAGTTGGCCTTCAAGATGTATTTTTCTAATGATTTGGTGTTATTTTATACTATATTACTGAGCAAAATATAAGGATATAACCAAGTATTTGAGGCAAAAATATCTTGATTTTAAAAAATTGGATGTTTTTTGATAGGGCAAACAAAAAAAAGATCCCAAAACAAAAGCCAAATTGCTTTTTACTGGACTCTAGAAGACACTTATTAGCCAAACCTAACATCATCTCTGTGTGAATGAGATGAGGGAGATGAAAGGACCATTGGGTGACTGGAACAAAGTTCACATTACACTTAAGGACCCCCAATTATTTTCTATCTTACCACCCAAAAGAGCTTGTCTTTTTGGGGTCCACTAAACAAGACACAGTGCCATGACCAAAGAGAGTGTACCAGACTGTTAGAAATGGAAGCTTTTAGGGCGTCCATTTCAGGTCTTTATTTGACATCCTAATGCAGAGGAGAAGCAGCCTGGCTGTACAGAAAATTTAACCAGGGAATAGAAAGAAAAGAGCCAAAAAATAATACATTCATAACTACAAAAGTATAAAAACTGAATACCATCAAATGAAAACAAGCCTTAAAAAAAGGCTTCAAAACATGCATTCAACGATGATATTTGTCAAGGTTTGTGCTGTACTAATATTCTTTGTTGTCTAAAGTGATGATATAAAGTCAGTGGAAACTAAACAAGACATAACCTTCAATCTACAGTATATGTAAGGATTCTGTGGTTTAGTTTGGGTTTCGTTGTTTGTTCATGTTCTAAGTTGCTCTTGTAAGTCACACTAGCATCAGGTAAATCATCCACAGCTGTTCTCGTTTAGTTAATTCACTTCAGTATATTTAAGTGTCTGGTTTTCAGTTCATCATTGTCAGGTCATCTGCTTTGTTTTGTCACTCCTTTGGTTCTCCAAAGTTTTTGTCATGTTTATTTATTAAATGTTTTAAGTTTCTGTCACAAATCTGGTCACCTGCATTTTGGGTCCTCCACCACCAATCCCTGACACAAAATACAATTAAAGACACACTACCTTTAAAGTAGGGCAGGGATAAAACAATAGCAATCGATATTGTAATAGTACTTTTTCTCGATAGTAAAATGAGCCTATTGTGATACACTTTTATTTTGAAGGGTCCAAAATTAACACTCGCCAGTCGCGAGCATTTTCTCTTCTTTGGCAAAAAAGCTAGAGGGGTAGTCACCACATGGAAAGTAAATGTTTGTGCACCTGTGTAGCGTTTAGTTTGGCTGATGAGAGAGTGAAATATGTGGCGATTTATAACAGGATCTTGTCAGAACTGGAGGATAAAGCTGCTTCACTTAAGCAACAACAGACAGATTAATAAAATATGTTGATTTGGAGCCAGAGCTGCTGTTAGCCGCTAATGCTATGGTGCTAACTAGCTGTTCTGTGTGTCCTGTGTGATCAGGAACTGGTTTAAAGTCGGACAGTATTTTCACGGACCGGCCTTTATATTGTCAAGGATAAATACAGCAAGATTAATTCATAGGACAGTCATAACAATATTACTTTCCAAATAAGTACAATTAAATCCACTGTTTTAGTAGCGTCTGTGTAGCATAACAGAGTCTGTGTTACACTGAAAAATGTGAGCTGTCAGATGTTGTGCTCAATCCTCCCACCTCCTTAAACCTGCAGTTTTAATTTCAAAATGTTTTGAGGTGTTTTTTTGTTATGATTTGTAATAAAATGTGATCATCTGGAGGTAGAATAAGAGAATCTCTAATAACTCTGTCATTGCTTTCTCAGCATGTTTGAGTTTGAGTTTACAGTGAGATGACAATAAATACGTATTCATACAATTTATAAATGACTTTTATGCAATTTCATTTTCCTAAAAAAAAAAATCAGAAAAAAAAAATAAAAAATTGCAATGCCTTAGGTATTTTCTGTGCTAAATAGTGTTAGAATTTGGCTAACTTGGCAGATGATTTAACAATCAAATTTCAGTCCCTGTGTGGAAGTATTTTAGTTATTTAAAATCCTACAAAAAACAGAGTAATGTGAACTGCTAATTGTGCAGCAGGCATGTTTCCTCTAAAACTAGAAATACCACCAACCTTTTTTAATCACATGAAGCAGTGCCACCAGGCATGCTCAATCTCAAATTGAAAAATGATCATTCTCCAGCAACAACAACAAAGTTAAGACCTTGGAGCAGCAAGAGTCTAAACTACAAGAAGAAATTCAGAGAATTTGCTTTTAGTTCCTAGCTTAGTCACAGAATGTTGACAAAAATGTCAATTTTATGTTTGTTCTGTAAAACTTTTCGAATTTATTTGTAGATTTAATGCTGATGATATAGTTATTTGATTTATATCATGATTTATATCGTTATCGCCTGATATAAAAAACAATATCGTGATATTAAAAATTCACTATCGCCTAGCCCTACTTTAAAGAAAGCAAGTTGTCATCCTGCCTGCCTCCTGTCAACTACAAAGAAGCTAAAGTAGCGAGAAAAGTGGAGTCTTTCTTTCCTATTTAATGAAATATTCTGTGGCACCAAAGGAAAGTTGTAGCAAGGAGGTGACAGATCCCAGGTCCTTGATCCTAACCGAAGGGCACCTGGTGTGAAATAAACCAGCTTTACTGCTACTTTCACTGCTGAGAAGGAGCTTTGAAGAGATTGTTATTTTTGGAGTTGGGGGTATAAGATGAGAAGTAATCCTTTACTTTCATTACCTAGGATAGGGACAAATGGAGGGGTTTGTTACATGGGGTTAAACTGTTTTTTAAAGATCAGGAAGAAAATATTTCATGCTTACTTTTCTTTTTAATTAAAAGCATTATAAAAGTAACACCATGTTTTAACACTCAAAAAGTTGCTACTTCCCCTGGCCATAAAGAAAACAAAAATGATGAAATACTCCGTAAATGTGCGAAGTTGGGCAGGAGTTGGCCCTTCATTCTCACCTTCTCAATGTCTGCATCGTGTCTCTGTTGCAGCTTCAGCTTCTCCTCCTGGTGCTTAGCCTCCAGCACTTTGATCTTCACGCCAGTCTGAGAACACACATGCAACTTTAATCACACTGTCTTTAGAACTCGGCCATTTTGCTTTCACTTTCCAAACATGACCGTCTTAGGTAAAAACCCTGTCAAATTTTCGCATAAACTGTAAAAGGAGATACAACATGAACTGTCCTGCAAACACTCATCGATGAACTTCTAACAATACTTTAACCTACATACAGAGCTTTTATGTGTTTGACAGCATGTTAGTCTGTCATGGAGAGATCCTGCTTAGTTATTTTAATTACTGATCAGATCAAATACGCAGGAGTCAATCAGTCAGAAAAAACTGAATTCATGTCAATGAATTCAATAAAAATTTGAGATTAGTAGAGAGAAAGTCCAGTCAAACCAATCCAGATTAAAACTAGTGCTGTCATGCAAATACATTTTTTCGTGATTCATTATTATCTTTATCATTATGTGTGTGTAACACACATTCGCTTTGGCGTTATCCCTTGCAAATGTTTTAATCTTTTCAACCACGTTGGACACGGAAGGAGTGCCGCTAACACCGCAAACCTTTCTTTTAGCCCCCAAAACTGTCTCTTTCTCGTATTTCTCATGGTTTTCTAGCTGTTGCTAGGATTAGCCTATCTTTTAAATATCTGACTAACGCAGATGTGGTGAAGGTTTTGGCCAGTAAACCCCTTTGCGACAATTAAGTTCTGCAGCCTCTGCAAACTGCAGAATCGTTTTTTGCTGTAATGCTAGGGGTGTAATGGATCACAAAACTCACGGTTTGGATTTTGTCATGGTTTAGATAATTTTTTGTATCAGTAAAAAGGAAAAAAAAGGCAAAATAACTAGATTAAAGTTAATTTTCTTAATTCTACATATATGTTTATATATATTCAACATATATGTTTAATAAAACATATATATAAAAATAACATATATATAAAAACTATATTTTGAACAAGCATCAGGCAGCGACTTTGATGTACAAAATAAATACGGTGGACACGAATTGCATACTGTTTGATCAAAAAAGGGATATAAATGATAATGATGCCTGCCAAAGGTCGGGGGTGTGGAGTAAGGGGTCCGCGGTACACATCTGTCCTGAAACGTGGCGAGTGATCTGTACGGATCACTTTACACCACTATGTCAACCACTTTAATTTATTTCCACACAGCCGGCATTTTAAAGTAGGTGCTAGATCGCTGATGTGCGTTGATTGCATCATTGCTAGAGCTGGGAGGATCGATCCAAAATATCAATATTATCGATCTCGAGTTGGTATCAGATCTATACCGCCCTGCAAATATCAATATTTCTACTCTTGTTTGAAACTTTTCTGTTTAAGCAAAAAAGATCCAACTGAGTCGCTGCCTCACCACTCTCAACAGTTCTGTGAGATCTCAGCAACCGCAGAGAAAGAGCATGCAGGCGGCATTCATTGTTCACCCCTCCCATCCCTCTGCCATGAAGACATTTCAATTTTTATCTGTGTTGCTTTTTACTGTTTTTTTATTTGCTTGTAATTGAAAATAAAAGTCTTATGGTTCATTTTATTTCCACATAACTGAAAATGGGTAGATAAAAAAGGTTAAATACTGTTGTGTCAAACAAAACACATCAGTATTTGTTAATGTTAACATCTGAGTAGTCCCTAGGTGGCTATGTTGTGGAAAAAATGGTCCACAAAGTCGAGAGATGGAGATCCCCTATACGTGTAAATAAATCCTGTAAAATAGAAACTTGGCACACATAAACATAAGAGTTTATGTTTATGTTTAAGTCTTGACCTTTTCTGCCCAAGTGTGTTGCTGGAGCTTCCATAATTGAGCACTTTTAGTGTGAGCCTTTTATGTGAACAAAAAACTACATAACAAATAAAAAAACAAATCAAAGAAAGAACACAGTGGCCTCTGTAAAGTACAGAGTATTTATATTCATCCTTGTAAATGGTGTACGTTTGTTTTTTTTTTGACAGATTCTGCCAACAATATTAATGTGGTTTTAGCCACATTGCTTTCATGGAAACTCAATGGTTTTGCCCAGCTATATTCTGAAACAACCTTCCTTTCTTTACATATTTAGTTTTGATCTTTTTTTTTTCTTTACAAGCTGCTGTCTCTAATTAGTTTGCTTACAAGATGTTTCCCCACACCAACACATGGAACACAAAGAAAGACCTTTGTCAGAAGATGACTGGCCATGTGCTTTGATGTACCCGCTCATGTTTAGTCACTGTCTGTTCTGGTGTGTTCATCAAAACTGCAGAAGGGTGGCAAAATTCTTCCTTTGAAAATGGGTTAGTGTGTGTGTTTGTGTGTGCTTTTCAGTGATTAACAACATCCCAGAGCTAGTTTGTGTTTGTTCTATTCATCAAAACCAATATTTCACTAAATATTGGTGAAATACATTAAAGTCATACACAAAAGAATGGATTTATTGATAAATCTTTGAAATTCAAATATGGATTCTTTCAAATTTCTTTAGAAGTTGATATTAATGAGCCCAAAAGAAAAAAAAGGCCAAGTAAATTGCCGTCTAGAAGCCTCTCTTCATTTGTTGCACCTGAGCTGCATTCATATACTCTATCCTTAAAAAAGCTTTAATAAGCATTCTCTTCTGTCTTCTGCCTTTTTTCCTTATTTAGCCCCATTTCTTGTGCAACTGAAGGGACCACAAGAGACCCGTCAGAGCAAAAAGGGGAAGTCAAAGAGACATGAGAGAAAGACACGGGGAGGAAAAGAGGAGAGCGACAGAGATGGCAGTGATTGAAAAGAAAGAGAAAGCAGAGATATGATTCTGCAGATGCCTAAAAAAAGGAAAAAAAGGCTCATGTGGGGGTGTCACTTTCTCATTCTTGCTTCAAATGCTCTTTGGAGAAAGTTTGTCAAACTACATCAGGGGCGTTTGAAACTTGTTTATAAAGGCACCGGTGAAGGAAGGAGGAGGAGGAATGTCGTACACCTAAGGCTTCTGAGACGCCTTCAATCAGCCTGACTGGGTGGTTACAGCTTTTTCTCCTTTTTCTGTTCTTCTTAGTTGCAACGAGCGCTGTAAGATGCCATGTTTTCAGACTCTTCACTTTCCAGAGGATGAGAAGTCGGGTAGTAAGGGGAGGGAGGAAGAGAGGGGTTGGGAGTGGGAATGCGAGGAGACGGAAACATTTGCTTTTTTATTCCTCTGAAAGACCGAGTGTGAGGTCCAGGTCTTTTGCTTTGAGGGTGTAGGTGTTCACAAATCATCTAAGAACTGCTTTAGCTCAAAAAAGAAAAGGTTGCATTTGTGCATTTCCTTTATCTTCCCTGAGATGCTCAGTGTTCTGGTTTGGCCTTCATCTTCTGAAACACAGATGCTTGGAGATAGTCAGTGTGCAGTGATGTGCTGTCTACTGAGC
This sequence comes from Oryzias celebensis, assembly GCA_014656515.1. NCBI lineage: Eukaryota > Metazoa > Chordata > Actinopteri > Beloniformes > Adrianichthyidae > Oryzias > Oryzias celebensis. The sequence continues at coordinate 11,414,592 of BNCR01000008.1, read as the reverse complement.
AGCAGCTACAAGCCACCACCATACTTTAACTAGAAATTAAATTACTACAAATTGACCAGATTATACTGGTGGATAATGAAGAAAAAATTATTTCTCATGGGGCTGGGGCTGCACAATCAATCATAAATGTATTAACATCGCAATCTCTGCCTGTGCAATATGTTTATAGCAAAACATGACACAAGTTGGACAAATAGTTCACTTAAATTTGTACAAACATGGTAAAACAATCTTATGGCAGCTCAAAGTATTTAACAAATTAAAGTGAGCCTTTAAAGCGTTTGACTAATCGAACAAAGCCCTTTTGCATTGAATACTCACCTCTTAGACGAGGGTCACTTGTAGTATATTTTAAGTTAAACTGACTTTTCTTTAAAAAAAAAAAAAAAAAAGAAAACGGTTGGAAAAATAAATTATGTATTTCATTGGTTTTTTTGTACATATATATATATATATATATATATATATAAGGTTATCTTAGTTATATCAAGATTCTCACAGCTTCCGTAGAAACCAAAGATAAAAATATTTTTGTACAACACAAATATGTTACATAGAAAAAGAAAATCAGTGAAGACTTGATTAAAATAGTAACTTTCTCTTTGTAAAACAAAGCGGATCCCTTAAGTCTCCTGACCTGAAGCATGATCTTGAAAGCTAACTGCAAACCTAGTCCCCTTTTAACTACTGAGACTCACCAGGCTTCCGTTTTATAGCTTTCAAAATCGATCAGATAAGATGGGCCATGGCACTCTAAACCGCAGACTCAGAACCTAAGCTTGATCCCAAAAGAGTCCAAGATGAGAGAGACTGCATCATTATGGAATCAGACAGCAAAAGGCTCTGATCCCCAGTCGGGTAACTGTGAGCATTAGAGCGTGACTGCTTGACACTAACGGACTGCTGCCAACTATCCCTTAGGTCGGTTACCAAAGCAAAGGCTTGAACCCAGATCCTGTCCAGCGTTTACTGATTCTCCCTGTGTCTTTTATTACCCAAAAGCCTTGAACTTGTGCAAAAAGAAAGACTCATCACCAACTAGTTAATTGAATTTCCGAGCAATATACCCAGCCTTCCTAACACTAAGCGCTTTCAGAGGATGCCACGTGATTCAAAGGACTTTGCTGCTCCGAAAAGACATTTTCCAGAGCCTTGAATAAGCTAGTACATGTGTGTAAGCTAAGTGACTCAAAGCAAAAGCAGTCATGTATCACAGCTGCCACTCATTGTTCCAAAGGGCGGAAAAATGCAGTCTGTGTTTGATGAGGCTTTCAGTCCATCAAAAACATTTCCCAAATCCGCTTTATCCAGCTCAGAGACGAGGAAAAGTGAAAGCTTACACCAGCTGTCTTTTGGCAAGAGGCAGGAAACAGAACTTTTGCCTTTATAAAGTATTTTAAAAGAAACACCAAAAATTAAAAGAATAAAAATAAGTTTTCAGACTAGTGGGATGAGGACTTTCCTGAGAAACCTGTCTTCTGTTTTAAGACACTGAGCACAAATGAGAAAAAAAAAGGAAACATTTACAACTTGTTTCATTGTTAACAGAAAAGACAATTTGCATCTATCTTTCTATGACTTGAAACTATTTTTGTTCAGAGTTAATATTTTAGAAGATGTCACACAAGCCACGATAATAAATAAATAAACACTGAGAAGCTAAACTTTTTATTTGGGTGACGGATGTCCTGGATCTTTTCCTCTGAATTTGATATCAAATTGCATTTAAATAGTCTGGGTTTTTTTTGTACATCTGAAGGTTTCCTTGACATTACGACACAATCTTTGCATGTTAGGCTCAAACTTGAATAGCACTCATTTATATTGGAGCATTTTGAATTGATAGAAGATCATTTATGTTTCTTTGTTTAAAATGTTCTATTATTTTCCTTAAAAAAACATTGAATAATTTTTAAATGAAGAAAGTACGCTTTTCATTAACAGAAACACCCATTAATAAATGGCCTAAAGAGTAATACAACATTTTTCCCCTCAAGATTAGTTTGGTTTTATTAACATTAATTTATATTACACACAAAAAATATTTTTCATTACGTTTGGAACTTCTGACAACTTAGATATAGAACAATAGTTTGAATTTGAGTCAAAAGACTTAAGTTTCTCTTGCAGCATGATGATTTGGAAATTTAAGAGTATAGTTTTTTTTTAAAGCATTACAAACTGTTGGTATTTTGTTAAAACTGTGTTTGAACCAGCACTGAAAATACAAGTAAAAAAAAAACATGTCAGTCTGAGCCCATTGATCCACTTTCATGCTGTTTAAGACAGGTTCTTTGAAGTGAGAACGATGCATTATTAGAGATTTGCATGGAAACGCATACATTCCAGAATGTTAAAGGAAAGAGAAAATGTTGCACTGAATTACAGGGTAAGACTGATACGTAACTCGAGCTTTGTAATGTTCTGGTGTGCTTACTTTCCCACAGGAAAAACAAACTAAAACTCTTTATTTTTATCAGGGACAGTGTTTGCTATCATGTTTACTCTTGAGTTCTTTTGTTTTTTTGCACATTTAAAAAAAAAATATATATTAGAATGAAGTTACTACTAGGAAATTGCTGGTGCAATACCAATATTAAAGTCACAAATGCCTCAATAAAATAATACATTTCATGCCTACATAGGTTTTTCTCAGTTTGAAATGTAAGACCCACCCCAGTCATCTTTGATCTATTTTAAAATCATTCCCAATGGCCTTTGGTTTATATGCCATTTTTAGCCAAAATTAAAAAAAAATGTGATGTTTTCTAGGGCATAGTTTCTGCAGAGTGGCAGAAGTTCATTAGAAATTAACCTGAGCTGTTGGAAGGACAATTGGCGTGGAGCAAACCTGTCCCCCTTACCGTCCCCATAACTAAGCTATCTGCTTGCACTTCCTGCTAGCTCACAGCCCCTCACAACCCCAACCAAGCATTAACTCTACAACAAAAATGGCGAGCAATATTGGAGCTCTCCAGCCGCACAGTTTTGAGCCAGATCCCAGCTCAGACGAGGAAAATGAAGGTGTGCATGGATTTGCTTACAAGTCGATGCATTGGAATGGTACCAGAGCAGGAAACTTGCTGCTCGACCCGCCCATTTTATTTTCTGTGAAACAAATACAATCTTTTTCCAACGGGATTTTTGTTGTCCGCTCCTGATTCAAAACGATTTGAATAAAGAATTACTCAGAAATTGAATTTTAAGCCTAAATTATTTTATATATGGTCTCCATCATCAGAAAAAAAAGTGGCTTGTGCTTTGTACGTTTCAATTGTCATGTTCTATTATAAATTACAAAATAAAATGTACAAAATATTTGAGAGACTCTGGAACTGAAACACCCATCAAACATCCAAAGGAGCTACTACTTTACATTTAATAGTACAATTTACTGTATAGCCTAAGCAAACGAACATTTTATTTATTGCCATTTGTAAAGCCATACATTTAAGCTAAAACATGATCAAACAGCACATTTTTTCATATAAGAGCTGTCATGTTGCGTGAAAAGATCACTCACTCTGTTAAAAGTATGGTTCTGGAAACTTGATCTTCTCAATTCACGTCCATCTGACTGTTCCTGACCATTATAACTGAGTCATGTTAGGGTTATGTATACTGCCGCTTTGAGGTGAGTGGTGGAAGGAACTGCTGGCAGTTTGTTACAGAACAAGAGAGCTTCAAAACAAGGGTTTTAATCCTAAATCCACCAAAAAAAAAGAAAAAAAAGAAAAGAAAAGACTATCATCACCGGAAGCGGGCGCAGCTTTTGTCTTCAAACAGACCTCAGCCATTCTAACAATGTAAAGCATGTGTGTGGATGTATGTGAATGGCTGTGGGGGCGTTTTAAAGCACAAAGCATTTACTTCTGTATGCATTCAGCTCTGGGTTCCACACAATGGTGGGGCATAATGAATAGTCAGAGGCACAGATTTATGGATCATTGGAATGTATAAGCAGAACTGATTATTTAATAATACGACTGCCTCTGGATATGAAGAATAAATCAAGTTTGTTTTTTTTTCCAAAGAATAAAGGCGCTTACAGTCATTACCTCTTTGCTACGTGGGCCATGATTGTTGGCAAACGAGCTACTCATCTGAAAACTTGAACTAAAAATCTAAAAAGGTAGAAGGATATGATGTGATAATTGCCCTTTCTTGTGTATAAAATAGGCCAAAAATGAACAACTTACTGGTAAAAAGAAATGGGCTTCTCTCTAGAATACCAGAATTTTTAAAATCTAAAACAAATAAAAGAAAAAGCGTCAGAGCTGTCTTTCTTTCTTTAGAAACCTCACCAGTCCCAGAATCTGTCCTTTGCCTTGAGTTTGCCATAAACAATGTGGAAAGAACATCAAAGCCTGGTTCTGCGGCTGGAGTCTTTTCTGTCAACTTTTGTCTGTTTGGAGAGACAGACAGCGGCGTGCGACTTCAAGGCTTTCTGTGTGGCCGGCTCGGTTTCCGCTCTCAGCCCCTCTTTGCTGTTCCTTTTGTCAACACCAAGGACCACTAATCTGTAAGCTATCTGCAGTCTGTTTACTGTCACATGGAAACTAATGTGTATACATCCTCGCCAAACACGGACACAGCATGTTTTCTGATTATATTATGCAGCAAAGGGTGAGCAGCTCAACCACCAGAATACGAGCGGCTCCAAATCAATGGAGCTTGGCGGCATCACATCAATACAACTCGTTAACTGTGACACAAACTGTCATTTTACAACCCTCTGATTAGTTTACACAATCTCACATTTGTTTTAGGACCTCATTATTTTCTTATTAACTCACACTTAAAAATGCAGTGTTTCTTCTCTGACTCCCTGTTAGAACTGACAACTTATATCCATATCTTTTGAAATAATTGCAATGAAAGGATGACACTGGTGAGGAATGGAAACATATAGAAACAAAAACAATAGAAACAAATAGGAGGAAATAGACAATACTACATTTTTAAACTTAAATGTTTAGATAACTTAAACTCACGTAAATTTCTGATGAACTACTGCAGCTCTGCAGGAACTATGTTCTAGAAAACGACAGTTTTTTTTATATTGAAAAAAATTGCATAATCATAATTAAAAAACCACTGTGAATCCTTTTAAAATTGTTTAATATGATTGGAGTGGGTCTTTAAATACCAGGAAGTAAATATACTACAAATCTGATCGTGGTTTAACATGAACCAAATAAAAAATTCTCCCAAGTAAGATAAAGTTTTAGTATTGGTTTGAATAACCTAAATATGATTCTTTCTATGGCCATAGTAATTTAGTGGGTGTAGGTGTAATTTAGAGCCACAGGGCAAATAAAAGTGATCTAAATGCTAAAACTTCACTAAAATAGGCCTGATGGACATGTGTACTTTCTGCATGCTTACACACTCCTCTAGTTGTGTCTCAGAAGATGACAGATGGAAGCAAAAGGACAATGGCTTATTAGATTCAGATAGGGGTCAGCACAGCTGACATATAATAGACTGGATGGGGGATCTTTAACATAACCGAAGAAAATTTTGCCTGGTGACAATTAAATCTGAAGTGGGAGGAGCACAGTGACCTGAATTTCTTCCATCTACCTCATCAAGTTTTAATTAAACACCAACTGAGTGAGCCCAAGTCAAGTCTGTTATGTTCAATCCAACTGCCAATCAAAGAAAAATGCACTCAAATTTATATAAACTTGATTTGATAAAACAAATCACCCCCCTAAGAGGCATCAAGTTTGACAAGCCCATTTTGAGAGATTTGGTTCCTGTGCCATCATTTCCGGCTGAGCATTAACCAGTGCTTGGTCATTGCTTTTGCTGCTCCTGTTATTTGAATGCCCAAATTTTCTAATTTCTACTTGGTGTTATATGGTTTAGTATTAAAAAATTCTAATTAGCATCGTTAGCATTCCAATGAGTAAACTACTGTGTTCACCATTTGCTGTCTAAGCAGTCTGTAACTTGGTTACTCTCCCTTAGCTAAACACCGCTAGCCTAAGCTTAACGTTTACCATGGCCTCTCCCTCTTCTGCCTTCACCCCTCTGTTTTGCTCCATATGCCATATCATATGTTCAGCAAAGATCCTGACTCCCTAAGTGAGGATAGTGGTAGATGTGTTACGTGTAGCCACATTTTAGAATTTGGAGGCCAGGCTAGAGCAGCAGAGTTAGAAGCTAACCCTCCTTGTTATAATAACTATCAGAAATCCAGGATTTCAGGGACAAGATGTGGGTTAGCAGTAATAACACAGTCTAGCTTATTTCTCAACACTAAAGTCAAACACATTTATAGAGTGGGGATCAAAAGTTTGGGAACCCTCAGTAAAATGTTATATTTTTGTGCATAAAGAACTCAAGGAAAGATTGAAAAATGTCCTAAAGGCATCAGTTTACAGATGAGACATTCTTTTAGGTAAAAAAAAGGCTTTCTTCAATCATTTACCCTTTCAAAAATAAGAGAAAATAAAATAAAAGGTGTGTGCAAAAGTTTAGGCACCCTGCAGAGTTAGAACCTGCCCCCTAGGAAAGTATCACAGCTTGTAAATGTGTTTTGTAGCCAGCTGGCTGCAATTCAAGCCCAAATCATGATTGATCCACCTAAACATAATCAGAAAAAAATATTCATTTTCACTCTTATCTGGATATACATAGTCGTATTTTTCCATTAAACCTGACCAGAATGACCACATAGAGAAACTTAATGCCTGCAATAGAGACATTAATACCTGTATAACAATTCATTACCTCCTCCTAAACACAGAAAAAAACTGAGATCATTATACTAGGTACTAAATACCTGAGAGATGCTCAGTCTGATCAGATAGTTTTCCTGGATGATGTAAATATAGCCTCCAGTTCCACAGTTAGAAACCTATGGGTTTTATCTGACCAGGATTTATCATTTAAGGTTCACATATCACAGAGTTGTAAAGCTGAATGTTTTCACCTATACGCAATATAGCTAGGATCAGTATTATCGAGAAGTGATGCTGAAAAACTCATCCATGCATTTGTAATGTATAGGCTGGATTACTTTTTGATAGCAACGTGTCCTAAAAGTTCTTTAAAAAGTCTTCAGCTTGTTAAAAATGCAGCAGTTAGATTGTTAGCAGGAACCAGCAGAAGAAAACATATTACTCTTGTGTTAGCTTCACTTCACTGGCTCCCAGTTGAATCTAGAATCAAGTTCAAAATTATCCTGCTAACCCATAAGGGCTTGAATGGTATGGCCCATCCTTTATGAAAGATCTCATAGTGTGTTACCAACCATGCAGTACACTTTGCTCACAAAATGCAGGACTGCTTGTGGTTCCTAGAATTTCTGATTCTGATGATGATTTCCTGTTCTTGTCCTGGACCTCGACTCTGGCTTATCTCGAACCCTCAGCTGTCTCCCAGTTCCATCTAGATGAAGACCATCTGCTACACTATTCATACATTTAGTAGTTATTTAAAGATGTAGTTATTATTCAAAAATGTAGTTGTAGTGTTAGATAAGCTAATTCTTCCTTAACAGTTCTAGCACAACGCCTGTCCATCCTGGGAGAGGATCCCTCCTTCATGTGGGCATCCCTGAGGTTTCTTATTTTTTTCCCTAAGATAGGATTTTTTTAAGAGTTTTTCCTGTTTTTTTTTTTCTTGAAAGTCTGTTTAATTTAGTTTAACAACCAGCTATCGTTTATATTTTTATGATTGACTTTATGTTCTTTGCATAAAAACCGGTGTGAAGCTCATTGAGATGGCTATGGTTGTGGTTTGGGCTATATATATAAGACTGAATTGAATTGAATCAAGAATAATAAAGTAAGATATAAGCATCAAAAACTTCAAGTTGTTCTTCCTCTAAACCCGCTTCTAGTGGTCTTTGGAGAAACTAACATTTTACTTTACTTTATGGTCTGCATCAAATTCAGGAACTGAAGTTGGGGGATCAACACACCTGTTTGATACACAGCCTAGTGCCAAAATGGCCATATTAGTAAAGAAAGCAGGCAGAGCCACACTTTGCTATGCTGATTTTTGGTACGGTATGAACACTTAAAGTGTTGCATCTGCTCGAGGACGAGCGTTTGCGCTTGTGTGTGAAGGAACATCTGTTGATTTGCAAGATGCAGCTATGCAGCAGCATTGCCAAGCATTGCCTCTTATCCGTGTTTTAACACAGAGGGAGAGGAGGGATGCAGTGCACAGCTTCATGTCTGCTGATAGAGTGCTCAGATTACTCAGCTCTGGAGAAGAGGAGCACAGAGAGTCAAAGGAGAATGGAGTGATTAGAAAAAAGATACAACAAAACAAGCGTTAGGGAAAAAAAAAAGAAGAGGGTTCAGAGAAAAATATCTGTCTTGGCAGAGGCAACAAGCAGGAAAAAATGATTTTATAACATTCAAGAAAAGGGTATAAAATACAGAACAAAAAGACAGATAGCCTTTTTAACCTCAGTTGGAGCCCTCCTATCAAAGCAGGCACACAAAGCTTCTATTTCGTAGTTTATGTGACCTCTATGTGCAACCACAGTGTCTAAAAGCAAGAGGCTGAGGGGTGTAGGTGTATCTATTCTCAGTTAAGCTTTTGGAAAAACTGACATAGAAAATCTCCACCACTAATGACTAGGTAAATGCTGCGCTTGCTACAAAAAAAAATCCACTAGAGGCGTTTTCATAACCAGCTTCTGAAGATCCAGGATAATTTTTTTAATGTCAGGTCATACAATGTTTAAAAAAGAGCCACAAGAAATGTATCTTGTAATCGACAGGTACATGTACAACTTTGTGTACGACTTAAAAAAACACACAAACCAAAATCAAAACACACAAACAAGTTCTGATCCTTTAAATAAACAGAAATGACAGTAAAGCTAAAGTTTGTAAAGTTTTAAAGACTCACTCTTTTGAAAGTTGTATTTTTTTAACATTTTCTTTTGGCACTTTAATACATAGATTATGAAAATTAAGTTAAAATTGATCTTGGGGTATATTTCTTTATTTAAATTGTTGTGAATAAGGAGCAGACATTTGTGGAAAATACGTTGGGCAGGTCCCAAGCTCTCTGCTCGGCTCCATTTGCAATTTTTGTTGCACCGGCAATGATAGGTAGGGGGTGTGAGGGGCTGTAAGCTAGCGGGAGAGACCGTAAACAGAGCTCTCAGCAACAGGAAGGCAAAAGGGGGCTGGTTTGCCCACAACTCAAGAGGCAAATTTCTAATGAACTATGTCCTAGAAAACAACACAGGTTTTTGGATTTTGCCAAAAAAACTGCATTGTGATAACTAAAAGACCACTAGAAACACTTTTAAAATAGATCAAAAGAGGATCAGACTTGAAGGAACAAAACACATCTCGAAATCAGAGTCAGCCAGGAGCACTTTGTATAAAAGAAACCAAAATGAACATGTGGAAAATAAATTGTAAGCAAAAATGAGTGGCATCCAGTTGACAGCTCCATTTAAACAAGAAACTCAAGGCATGTCTCTGCACTCACCCCCATGTTCCAACTGTTGAGATGAGCCTCCAGGTCACTGTCTTCAGGAGATTCATCTGCCTTTAGAGCCTCATCCATCTGAGAAGGTAATGGAGGAGGGATGGAAGGGGGTGTTTATCAACAATGGCGATGTAATTCAAGTTTAAAGATTTAAGTTTAATCACAATAATGAGATAAAACTTTTTTTTAGAACGCAGTGATTGTCAGTTTGGCCTGAGGAAACAAAAAAAAAAAAAAACAGGCACTGAAGGAGGTTATCATCATTTGCTGCTGACTTGTCATAATTTCTGCTCTTAGTGACAAGAGATCCTTAAGAAGCTAACAGACATTCTGGAAATCTTTGTTTACTACCCTCTAACACCAAACCAAACCATTGTCTCCATCAGTCTCCTTCGAGCATGCAGCGCTCCAGATGTTTAGCTGTTCCACTTCATTTTCATCATGCAGTAAATTCCACAAGAAGGGCATGTGCAGCCAGGCTGCCTGTCATTCAAGTTTGCCATAGCCTTTTGTTATATCTCCCGATTTGTTCAGATCGTAGATCTAAAACACTTTGAGAGGTTTTTTTGATACAAGATCTGCTTACTTAAGTTGGATTTAAGCAAAGCTGATGCATGAAAATATCTAATAACATCAAGGAAATAAAAATAAAATGTGTTATTAAATGTGATTAGGATCCGATGGGAATGTGGAATGGAGGTGGACTTCGGCAGAACATTACCGACCGACTGACAACTATGGCAAAATAGAGCTGGTCAATATTTAATAGCCCATCTTTTTGGAATAGCATGCATGTTCTCAGGCTCAAAGTCAGTAAATGAAAACTAACATTTAATTTGTGTATCAAATTAAATAATTTTAAGCCAACCCATCAGTTGTACTAATGGGTTGCATAGGTATTTGGTAATTTCCTTGAATAACTCTTAGTGTATAAGCTGTCTTTGATTGACATTCTGATCATCCTTCAGAATTACTTCACATTCTTTTTGACTATTTTTTTTTGACTATTTTATTTTTTATTCGAGAGAAAGACAATTCCAAAAATCTTTTAATCTATTTTAAAAGCATTCCCAGTGGTCTTTTAGGATTATGCCCATTTTGCCTTTTTCTAGGACAGTTTCTGCAGAGCGGCAGTAGTTTAACAGAAATTCCCCTCTGAGTTGTGGGAGGGACGATTTGTGCAGCACACCCCCATCCATCTTCCATCCCTGTAGCTTAGAGATTGAAGCAGGGAGCTTGTGGTCTAACATATTTTCTACATACAAATACACAGTTTTCAAACAAAATGTTCTTTTTCTGTTCCTAAATCACAACAATTCAAATTAAAAAAAAAATTATTTTATTTTATTTATTTTATTTTTTAATTTTATTTGACTCAATTTTATGCTTAATAATGCCTTTATTCTCACAAATGTGCAAGTCCTATCCTTACAAAATGTACTCCAAATTATGTTGGCACCACTGGAGTTTTCTTTCAAGATTGGCCTCTGCTAGTTTCACCTTTTTCACATTAATGCAATCTTTGAGCCACTGTGTGTCTGCCAACCGCTCTCCTTACATGAATTATTCCTGCTGCGAAATCTTTACACCCAATTCTTTTTCATGTGAGTTGTGATGATTTAGAAAAAGACACACGTGGGAGATGGAGCTGATCATAATTTCAGATATCCCTATGTGTGTTTCTGTCTTTTAATGATTATTAATAGTCTTCATATGATGCTTCATATTTTTAATCCTGATTTGTGCATTATGCAACTGGATTATCCACTTTTTACATTGGGATTACAGTCACGCATGCTTGCAATTTCCCAAAAATGATCTATTTTAGTATGTTGGAGACATAAATTAAAAAAAAAAAACACCACCATGAGGAAATTTTTAGACCGTTTGAAGTCAAAATTCCCTTGAGGTTCTATTTGTTAACTACTGTTTAGAAGAGTGTTAGCTGAGTATTCTTGCTCTTTAAGACATGTTTTAAGCTACTTTTCTGTGACAAAAATTATTAAAACTGGTTACTTTGGGCTACTGGTCCACAAAATAAACCAAAATAACTAAACTGTGATAGAAAGCGTTTTTAGTTCAATTGAAAGAAAAAAAAATACTTTTTTTGAATATGCATTATTATTAAAGTAAGATCTAAATAAACCTTTTAGAATTTTAGAATAAAATATGGTAACAAACCAACCGTTCTGGTATCTCGTCTAGGTCCCTCTAAGAGTGGATTGGCAGACATGAGTCGAGAAAGGTTCTTCTCTTCATAAAAACTTCTCCTGAAAGAAAAACAGTATATATTAACTAAATAAAAAAAAAAAGAAAAGAAGAAAACATATTGGTATTTATTGTTTAAACCTCTTTATTTGTCTGCATGGTAGCCCTGCTGTGCCATTTACATAACTCACCATCTGGCAGTGATTGCCCTGTTTGTGGCTTACTAATTTATCTCTTATAAACAGTAAAAGTCTGCCCTGTCTTTCAACCTTTTCTACTGCGCGTATGCTCATACGCACCACACTACGACTTACCTCACCATTTTTGTACGCTCTCACCATCAATGACCACATCCCTCAGCTTTCGCTCGTAAAACCGTTCACGTAGAAAATGCAACGACTTTCATTTACAGATGCAGATGTTTTTTTTTTTTTAGCAAAGTTATTTTTGCACCACATATATTCACACACACACAAACTTTTCCTCTCTCAATGGTCTAACTGAGCTAATAGTCTCATTAAACAGACACACCAGGCTCTATTAGCCCACTCATGCTGTCTGAATGAAGGTTAGAAAAAAAAGAAAGCCGTGAGTCCAAAGCTAAGAAGGGAAAAAAAAAGCTGCCTGCTTATAAAGACATCACATTACTTTATCCAGTTTAGTATCACACTCTGTTATATCCCATGGGCATCGTTCTTGCAATAAATTTTTTCTAGCATCCCTGGTGCAGTGAGTGATGAAGCTCCTTTGTTACAGACACAGTTTTCTCATTAGGTTCTCAGTGAGGGGAGTACTGGGAAAGTCAAAGCAGAATTTGCATCTAATATCAAGCAAGGATGGTTAAAAGACATCTATGATCAGCAGTCAAATATGTGTACAGTATGTTTGATACAAAACCAAAAAGCTTCTGTGCTCATCAATTGGGTACATCTGTGTTTGAAAGAACATGTTCTGCTGCATTTCAATATTCTTTCACCAAACCTCAAGATTTTACAAAGTTTGAAAGGGCATCTGATTGTTAGAATATTTTGATCTCTGCTTAATATTGTGACCCAATTATGTCTCTGCTTAATATTGTGACCCAATTATGTAGCTATGATGTTTCTTGAAAAAAAAAATCACTTCTGACAAAAGAGGTTGCCATAGAAACGTTGACTCATACTTCCATTGACTGTTGACTGACGTCGTCTGGCTCAAACATGGCGGCAGCCATATGGCAAAAAAATGGCAACTGAATGGAATTCATTTGGTTGAAGCCAAAAGTAAGACATTTTCCATGAGTGACGTCGCACTCATACTCATTCCAGTTCTCTTATACAGTCAACGATAATGACCAGTTTTCAATGTAGTTACTTTGTGGGCTCATTTGATCATGACTAATCAAGACCACAAAATAGTTCAATTTGATCAAATGAAAATTAACTTGTTCTTTTATGTATTTTATTTGTTCTTAGTCGATGGTGATCAATCAGTGAAAAGAAACTGATATTTTTCATGACTTGCTTTTTTCTCTTCGAATGAAATCTAAGCACTTACATGAAAGTTCTCTAATCCAGTACTACTCAAAAACAGGAACTTGGAAACCTTTAGACTGATTTGTGGAATTGCAATACGCAACATATTACAGTATGAATTGTAACTTTCTGTACATGCACCCTCAATATCCATCACAAGTAAAATAATAATTTTTGACAATCTAAACAATAGTTTATAAAACTTCATTTACAGTTTTGGTGTTTTAAAATAACAAGGTTTTCAGAAGAATCTAAACAAAGAACTTCAGTTTTTGAGCACTCAGACAGCCTCTCCATGCACACCAACAGCTATGTAATTTGGATGGAAGGGCTGGGCTTTGCAATTTTGGGCCTCTAAGTCAACAGGTGGATGAGGATAATTGAATCAGATGTGTCTGGAGTCTGGGGCTCACAGATCAAAGCGCAGGGAAGTCAGGCCACAGCAACACACATTCACAAAAAAAAAAAAAAAAAAATGAGAACACCAGCATGTAAAGCCTCAGAAGCTGCAGCTTGGCTGATTAAAGCAGCCTGACATCCATACCCCTGCCTGACCTCCAGGTGCAGAGCCAGCGGGTCCAGGTCTCTGCCTTGGGACCCCCCCCGAGAAAAAGTGCCTGACCTTGGGACACACACATCTATGTGCCCATGCGCACCCTTCACCATAGACCAACACCATCTAGAGAGGAGATCAGAGGAAACTCTGGTCTGTCAGGGAGAGACATTTGGCATCTACAACAACAAAGAGAATCAACTCCTCAATAGTAAACACTTGTGCTTAGCTCTTCTCATTCATGAGATGCTTAGATTAATGGCATTCATTATTGCAGCAATGGGTTTTAAAGGTTAAAAAAAAGATGAAAGTGAAAGATGTCTTTAATTATTTCAGCACACAGAAAATGACAAAAAAAAAGAAATCACCAACAAAAAGGAAAGAAGCCGTCAAAATTTACGCACAACCTTCACCATCTTTGTCAATATTCTTCTCTACTAAACACCATGTGACTCATAAAAAATTACTTCCTCTTTAACTCTACCGAAACAGGACAAACTTTAATGGGGTTTTTGACTTTCACCATCTTTCCTTCTGCAGTCTTTGAATTAAACTAAAACTACAGATGAAGCAGTACATCCATCTAGTGGCCAAAGTGGGAACATCACAACTTCTGGCCTTTTTTTTTTTTTTTTTTGGTTACACTTCCTACTCATGAAGAAAATGAGAAAACGTGCATGCCAATTATAATCAAAATAAGGAAGTACACATTACATACATGTGTCTTTTGAGTAAAACATGAATCGGAAAAGATCAGAATGTTATGTAATGAAGTTTAGCAGAGATTTAAACTTAAATTGAACCAACCTAGTTTGATCAAATGAAGTCCTGCCCTTTTCCTTGCTGGTAAATTTGTCTTAATCACAGTGAAAGTGAAAGACAAACAGACCAAGAAAAACAACATTCTGTATAAAATAGAAAATCTTAAATCAATGTTTTGCACAATATTTGACTCTTAAAAATTAAACCATGAAGCAGATTTCAAATTTAAACAAAAAGATGGTTTTCATCTAGGAAGTAGGTAGGACTGAGACTTCCAACCTAATTGAAACATGGGCTAGGAGGATCCAAATGCTGGTGTTTGAGCAAAATTACCAAAGACAAGTCTCCAGGACAAAGAAAAGAAAGCTTTGAATGGCCATACAAGGAAAGGAGAAGAAAAGCTATTTCAGCCATTAAAGAGCTAACTTTTGGGGTTAGCCTAACCTTGATGGGTTTAGCCTGTGCGAGGGAACTTAAAAAGGCCACACAGCAACTATCTAGCTGTAAGATGACAGCGCTAAGCACTGCAGTGCCTAATCATAGTGGCATAATTCCACAACCCAGACAGAAAAGTCTGGATTAAGTATGGCAGCAGTGGGCTTGTACCCTCTCTTATGGAGTGCTCTGGTGTATATTAAGCTCTCCCTACTACAGTGCTCTCTTTTTATTATGCTAATGAACAGAAGAAGCCACAAGGCTCTGATTTGCCTCTCCTTCTGAATTGGAATGAAAAACCATGAAGCATTACTAACATCACTTTGTCAAGGTCCCAAAATGCCAGCAGTCAGAAGAAAGGTCCCTGAGCCTGTTAGGATGATGGATGATTTAGTGCACCACTTTGACTTCAAATGCTTATAGACATAGTTGTGTCCTTAAAAAGCAGTCAAGCAACTGTAACTGAATGGTTCAATTCCTTATCCCAGTGGCCATTTCTATAGAAACAGCCATCATTTTTTAGAAACAAAAAAGACCTGCAGAGCCACCTGACCTTTATTCTGCCTTTGCTGCTACAGTGGAGCAAAAAAAGTCACACATCACCCAGGCAACAAAGGAGTATCTGCATAAAATGTATTTGAAGGTTCTGGTGTGGCCTAGCCAATCTCTTGACCTCAGTCCAATAGAGAATCTGTGGCGGTAGTTTGTCTGTGTTACCTGGGAACAGCCCTAAAACACCACATCTCTTGAGAAGATCTGCATGGAGGAATGGACCAAAATAGCAGCTACAATCTGAGCAAATCTGGTGAAGACTGACAGGATAGGTCATTGCAACCAGGGTTACATAACAAAGTATTAAGATGAACTTTTACTATTTACTAGATAATTGTTCTCTGCAGCATTTTAAAAAAATATTTAAAAAAAAAAATAGAAATAACATCAGTTATTACATCCTCTAAAACTTCAACTCGTCTTTTAGACCCAATCCCCGCTAAGCTCTTTAGAGAAACCTCCATTGTAGCTATAATAAATACCTCTCTAGGAACAGGTTATGTGCCATAGTCTTTTTTAAAATTTGCAGTTGTTAAGCCCCTTCTAAAAAAGTCAGTTTAGATCCTGGCATTCTGGCCAACTATAGACAAATATCAAATCTCCCCTTTATTTCAACAATCCTGGAAAGAGTTGTAGTTAAACAGCTAAACCGCCACCTACAAGACAATAGACACTTTGAAGATTTTCAGTCAGGGTTCAGACCTCACCAGAGCACTGAAACTGCTCTAGATAAGGTCACTAATGACTTCTTACTGGCTTCAGAAAAACGACTAATCTCTATTCTAGTTCTGTTAGACCTCAGTGCAGCCTTTGACACTATAGACTACAGCCCATTTACTCCAGAGACTACAGCATAACATAGGGATCAGAGGATCAGTCCTTCATTGGTGTGAATTCTA
This sequence comes from Oryzias celebensis, assembly GCA_014656515.1. Lineage (NCBI taxonomy): Eukaryota > Metazoa > Chordata > Actinopteri > Beloniformes > Adrianichthyidae > Oryzias > Oryzias celebensis. The sequence goes on along the minus strand of BNCR01000008.1, from coordinate 11,398,195 downwards.
CTTATCTGATACCAGTTTGTTAATGTAAGTGGACATTCATCCCATTGGACTCGAGTTAGCTCCAGAGTCCCACAGGGCTCAGTTCAAGGACCCATCCTGTTTAAACTTTACATGCTGCCTTTAGGAAACATAATCAGCAAACACTGTGTTAAATTTTTACTGTTATGTGGATGATACACAGTCGCATTTATCCATTAAACCTGACCAGAATGACCACATAGAGAAACTTAATGCCTGCATTAGAGACATCAATACCTGCATAACAATTCATTACCTCCTCCTAAACACAGAAAAAACTGAAGTCATTATACTAGGTACTAAATACCTGAGAGATGCTCAGTCTGATCAGATAGTTTCCCTGGATGGCGTAAATATAGCCTCCAGTTCCACAGTTAGAAACCTAGCGGTTTTACCTGATCAGGATTTATCATTTCACAGGCTTATAACATGGATTTTTTTACCCTATGGAATATGATCAGAAATCTATAATTGAGAAGTGATGCTGAAAAACTCATCCATGCATTTGTTACATCTAGGCTGGATTACTGTAACTCTTTGCTAGTACCGTGTCCTAAAAGTTCTTTAAAAAGTCTTCAGCTTGTTCAAAATGCAGCAGCTGGATTGTGGGCAGGAACCAACAGAAAATAACACATTACTCTTGTGTTAGCTTCACTTCACTCGCTCCCAGTTAAATCTAGAATCAAGTTCAAAATTATCCTGCTAACCTATAAGGGCTTGAATGGAATGGCCAGATCCTATATTAAAGATCTTATAGTGCAGAACACTTTTCTCACATAATACAGGACTGCTTGAAGTTCCTAAAATTTCTAAAAGCATAATTGGAGGTAGAGCCTTTAGCAACCAAGTCTCTGTCTTATGGAATAAACTCTAACTCATGTGAGAGAAGCAGACACAGTTTCTACATTTAAAGTTAGACTTAAAACATTCCTCTTGGACAGGCTTCTTACCAGGCTAGCTAGCAATCAGAGAATATTTAACTTACTGCTGCACTACCTCAACTACTGTATTGATGTTTGAAGGAATAATTGCAATTTTCATTATATCCGTTATACATAGTTCTCCACAGCGCTAAGGAGAGGGAAGATGGTTTGATGAATCAGGCCATGGCAGCCTAGTTCCCCAGCTTAGTGGGCTTGCACTGGCTTAGACTTTAGAACATTGAAGATTCTCTATTATTGTCATTATTATTATTGCTATTTGTGCCATTTCACATGCAACTTACCATTAACATGTTTGAATTACATTTCAATGCCAATTAGTTGCTAGCAGGCCATTAGAAGTTAAAAGAAGGCCCAGTCAACACGCAATTCTGCCACTAGGGGGAGCAAAGGAAAAGAAAGACTATCAGGACAAGAGATCCAGAAATAAACAGCATATCTTTGCAAGCCTGTGCTACGTCTGATACAATTTGGTTCCCCAAGCCTCACACTGTTAAGTTGCTATCAAAATGATCAGGTGTGACACCACAATTACCAAAATGTCGTCAAAAAGAAAGGCTGACGTGGAATGCTGAGCTTTCCAGGAAAAATGGACAGTTTTATTTATTCATGGAGTTGAATGCAAAACCTGCGTGCTTGGTATGTAATGAACAGGTCGCAGTGCTCAAAGAATATAATATTCAGTGCCACCATGAGACTCACCATAAAGACAAGTTTTACCATTTGTAGGGGCAGTTAAGAAAAGAGAAGGACAACCAATTATTAGCTGGACTGAAAGAAAAAAACAGCAGTCGGCATTCACCGCAGCCGTGAAGTCAGTGATGGAGCAGTGAAATCTTGCTACCTTATTGCAAAAAAGTTGGTGCAAACATCCAAACCATTTGCTGATGGTGAACTTGTGAAAAAAAATGCATGCTGAAGGCAGCAGAGGTCATGTGCCCTAAAAAGCAGTTGACCTTTGCCAACAGAAGTGTGTCAAGGATAATGATTGCAGATACATGATCTTTCAGAAGACTTGGGCAGCCAAATGAAGGACAGAATCCAGTCATTTATGGATGAAAGCACCAACATCACTGGCTGGGATACCATTTTAGCTTAGTCTGTTTTGTTAGTCTAGCAACCAGTTGTATATATTTCCTGACAGATTATGTTCTTTTGTATAAATACCGGTGTGAAGCCTTCTGAGACGGCTATGGTTGTGGTATTGGGCTGTATCAATAAAATCAAACTGAATTGATTTCCTGGATTATTCTTTTTTCTGTTTTGAAGTTGTACCTATGATAAAAAATTAGACCATTTGAACCTAGAATCTAAGGTTCACAGACATGTAGTTAGTGGTCGACCGTGAAAGGAGAGTAACATTCGGTTATGGTGTTTTGAAATATCTCCCTGAAAAAAGGCAAAAGAAACAGTTCAAGCTGACAGCAAGAGTGATGTATTTGGCTCAAAAGGTAGTCCTGCAAAATTAATGTGGTGATAAATAAGTAACAACAGTTTTGCTAAGTTCTACAGCAAAACTTTTTTTTTTTATGCTGGAAAAGATTTTAAGGCAGAATTCTTGGATACAAACTAGATCTTAAAATGTGTTATTCTTGAAGTTTGATAAGGTTTTTACAACTATTTTTTTTATCAAATAACAAAAATTAATTTAAGAAATCCTTCAATAAACCTCTCAGTGTTATGATAAACTTTCATCTATAGTAAGGCAATGTTGAAAATTGTATTCAAAATAAATCCTGTTTATCATAAATGTTTCAGTTTCTGGTTGAAATATGTTGACTCTTTAGCTGTTCCAACTGAACTGCCATTAAGCAGCACTAAAGGTTTTCCTCACACAATGAAGTTTTATAAATTCCTTCTTTGGAACAAAAAAGGAGGAAATAGAGCCATATCAAATTTATGGAGGACCAAATACAATAACCTCCTGACCCAGAGCACGTAGCATGTAAGCTAGGGGTATTTGTTGAAGTTACTGGAATAATTTCAAAAATTTCACACACCAATATTACCTCAACAGTGAAATTTAGAAAAAATGTATGTGCAACAGCCACAATACATACCAACATCAGTTTCTCTGGAATTGATTTGCCTTCAATTGACAGGCAGGGCAACCAATCAGGTGCAAGTTCCCACCTATTTGACTTTGACGGGTAAACTCGACAGATTAAATTCATTCATGAAATGCTCCAACACAGAACCATAAAATATTTTTCTATTTCTTTCTGCTTTTCCCTTCAGGGTCACCACAGCGAATAATCTTGCTCTGTCTAACCCTGTCTTCTGCATCCTCTACTCTAACAACAGCTACCTTCATGTCTGTGTTCACTGATTCCATAAACCTCGTTGGTCTTCCTGTAGACTCCTTCCCTGACAGCTCTAGACTCAGCATCCTTCTACCCATATATTCACTATCTTTTGTCGGGACATGTTTGAACCGTTCCAGTCTGGCCTCTCTAACTTATCTCCAAAACCTCTAACATGTGCTGTCCCTCTGATGTACTCATTTCTGACCCTATCCATGCTGGTCACTCACCAAAGAGAACCTCAGCATCTTCATCTCTGCTATAACCAGTTCTGCTTCCTGTCTTTTCCTCAGGGCCAATGTCTCTAGGCCGAACAACATGGCTGGTCTCAACGCAGTTTTGTACACCTTTCATTTCATTTGAGTTGAAACTCTTCTTTCACACATCACACCTGACACTTTTTTTCCACCCATTCCCACCTGTCTACACTCGCTTCTTCACTTCTTTTCCACACTCTCCATTACTCTGGACTTTTGACCATAGATACTTAAAATCCTCCCCCTTCTTTTTTTCTTCTCCCTGTAACATCACTCTTCCACTTGAGTCCCTGTCATTCACAGACGCACTCCATCTCGCTGCAGCTAAGCTTCATTCCTCTCTTTTCTAGGGCAAACCTCCACATTTCTAGCTTCTCCTCCATCTGTTCTCTGCTCTCACTACAAATCACAATATCATCTGCAGACATCATAGCCCATGGTGATTCATGTCTCATCTCATCTGTCAGCCTGTCCATCCCCAATGCAAACAGGAAGGGGCTCTGAGCTGATCCCTGATAACACCACCTCAACCTTGAACTCTTCTGTCACTCCAACAGCACATCTCACTACTGTCTTACAGGCCTCATACATGTCCTGCACTGCTCTAACATACTTCTCTGTCACTTCAGACTTCCTCTGTCATAAATTTCTCCAGATCTACAAAGACACATTGTAGCTCTCTCTGACCTTCTCTGTACTTCTCTATCAACATCCTCAAAGTAAAGATTTCATCTGTAGGGTTCTTTCTTGGCATGAAACCATACTGCTACTCACATATGTTCACTTCTGTTCTTAGTGTAGCTTCAACTACTCTTTTCCACAACTTAATTGTATGGCTCATCAGCTTTATTCATCTGTAGTTGCCACAACTCTGCACACTTTCCTTTTTCTTAAAAATGGGCAGCATCGCACTTCTCCTTCTTTCATCGGGCATCTTTTATTCAGTTTATTCAGTTCAGTGTCTCTGTTTGGTGCAGTGTGATTCATATGTTGTCCCTGTTTCCCACTCTCCTCTGGGGTTGCGGGAGAGATTCCACGTGGGTCGTCTGCTCTAGCAGCCAACCCAGCTGCTATTGGTGAAGGTGGGCTACACTCTAAACTAGTGGTCTCAAACTCAATTTGTCTTGGGGCCCCTGAAAGCAGTCTGGCTGAGGCTGGGCCGCAACTTCAGCGTGCATGCACGCCGCTCGTGGGTTTCTGGGAGCCAATCCTAATTTTATTTAGAAATATAAAAAATTCTAATTTTCTCAGTTTTTAAAATTCTATTTTTAAAATTCTTCTATGAAGAAGGACCCTCCTGTAAACAAGTTTATAACTTCCTCTGTTAGATCCCTTCTTTGGTGGTAAATTTGTATGGAGCATGTACTGTTCTATTAACGGTACTTCATTATTAACTTTTTTCTGTACAAAACTATTAATAAATTCAATCAACAAATACATGAACAAAGCTAAAATTATTAAGTTTATAAATCAGTAATAAATGTCAGGTTTCTGTTTATTCAGTCTTCTATATCTGATGTATTCAGATTTAAACAAACTGGCTCACTGAGTGAATATGTACTCTTATATTTCTATAGTAGAAATGAATCTGTGGTCAGTGAAAGTGGTCATTAGAGGTCAGAACAAGTGTCACACATACCTGATATCAAAGAAATACTGATGTCATTCACACATATTTGTGACTTATGTGTCACCAGCTCAGAAACTGGTGGAATTTTATTTTCATCAAGATGCACATTGATGCATTGTCAGCATGTATTTTAAGGGCTGGTTTAAATTTCCAAGGGCCTCGCGTCGCAACTGGAATTTAATGCACGGAGCGCAATCACGGGCAGATTGGGTCATTTAACTTGAATTTATTTCAGTGATTAAAGTGCGCGACTACTGAGGAAACTGTCCAGAAAAATGTATTTAAAACACTGAAAATGATGAAAACTTACTGAAGAAGTTTAGAAAAACTGAACCACATACAGACACAGAGAGAGAAAGAGAGCGGACAGATAGAAAATAGAACAAGTTACTGCAAAGAAATGTCTAATATTTCCTATCTTACAGCACTCCAGAATGCAATTGACCCTTTTTTTATTTTTATTGTTTTGCCTTTGTATTCCCTCCTCTGTTTAGTGGAGGAACACGCATTCTGCGTAGAGGAGAAAGATGTTCTTCACGTTAAGAATAAACACCGGAGTTGATCGCGTCACTTGAAAAAACGCAAACACCGCTCAGAATTTCATTGCAGGTATAGCGGACAGTCCAGTCAAAACCATTGGAGTAGAAACAGGCCTTAAACCGGGATATTCTCCACAGCTGACCAATCCTTCGGCTGCAGACAGTACCGCTGGGGAAGCATTTGGTGTATTAACTGTAACCATAATTCTAACCTTAACCTTTCCTCCCAGCCTGTGCAGCCAAAAATACTAAATAAATTCAACACTGTCTGTACGTTCTGAGAAAATTACCTGAGAACAGACACTTTCTAAAAAGAAAGGTAAGGAACTTATTAATGTGGTTTGGGGGTGTCAGGTATCCTGCTCTAAATGTTTCCCTGCTTCAAGCCCGACCAATAACGCCCTCAAACAGTCATATACCCCACCGAGATTGGTCGGTTCGTCAGCTCCGCATACAACACTGGAAAATGCCATTCATACAAAGGCGCGGGCCGCAAAATATCATCCTGGGGGCCGCAATTTGCCGGCGGGCCACAAGTTTGAGATCCCTGCTCTAAACAGGTTGCAAGTCTGTTGCAGGGCCCCACACAGTCACACGCATACCTAGGGGCAATTTAGAGACACCAAATAACCTGGTAATGCTTTTGAACTGTGGGAGGAAGCAGCAGCAGTGCCCAGAGAAAACTTACACATGCATGAAGAAAACATGCAAACTCCACACAGAAAAGTCCTCACCAGTTTTCGAACCAGGGAGGATGGTAACAGATTTGTTATCATCTCCCAAATATCAATCTTTAAGAAAAAAAACATAAAGAAAATTGATATAATTGGCCTGATAAAATACATTATAACTTTTTTATACAAGTCTAAAAACTTAAATTACAAGTTAAAAAAACTGGACATTCATTGGATATGCTTTAAGCTTGTAGTTACTCTATCATTATCTAGTACAAAGTGTAAGCCTTAACCTAACAATCCATTTTCCTTTAATATATCTACTCTGGGAGGTTTGTAAGTGATCAGCATTTTGCATACCAGATAAAACTTTACCTTTGATGAGTTTTAATAGGTGTTGAGCTGTACTTGTCCTTGAGTAGATCCATAACCAAACTGTTATCTGCAGAGGCCCCCAGTTCTCCTGTCACCCAGTCAGGAAGCCCTCTGTTGATCTTATCCACAGACTGACCAGCCAGTGGTTCACCAAAGTAGATGGACTATAAATGTAGAGTTTAGCAGATTGAAAACAATGTTTTGTTGCTTTATAACTAAAAACAAGGCAAACAAATAGTTGGCAATAAGGTATTGTTAATGAGATGAGTCTTACCATGTAAGCAGGGAGTGTCTTGAGGGTTCCAGGCCCAGGTTTGCTAGTATATGGACCCTCCAAAACCCCTCTTTTGAGCATTTGAAGAAGCAGGCGTGCATACAAGTTGCGGTTTCTCAGGCCTGTCAGACCTGATCCATATGATGCCGGATCGCACAGCTTCTTGATCCACACTGCACAACGTTGGCGTTCTGGCACAACATAAAAGGGGAAAAGTTAGAATACTTACATTTGAAAGAAATTTATTATAGTTTGCTTAAATTAATTTATAACAATGTTTAAAATAGCTCATGCATTACAAGATATTGTTTATACTAAATTTGCCTCCTCAAGTTTAAAGTAATTGCTAGTCTTGAACTAGGCTGGGTATAACTGCCAAATTATTTAAAAGAATAAACTGATTCATTTGAATATTGATAGATTTTTTATATATATGCATGTTTAAAACTACATTTTGACAACACACTTTTTCACACTACCAGTGATATAAATTGAACAAATTCAATTATGAGAGTAAGAATTCTTGAAAGCAGTTGTTGAGCTGAAAAAAGAAAAAGAAAAAAAATACAAGAAATTACTTTAAATTCAAATATTAAATTGTTCTGTTTTTAAAAAGATAGCGTCATTCTATTTGATTTATTTTAAAAAAAAAGTATATCTTTGTGTTTTGTTTTGTTTTTTTTTTTACACATTGCTTTAAATAAATGAATCAAAATCAAACTGGATGAGGTTGCAGTTTAGTCTTTATTTTGTTCAGATAAACAGAAACTTGTTCTCACCTGTTCTGTTGGGGTGTTTCAGAACGTAGGGCTTCATGTCCAGAAGAATATGGTCAAACTCGGTGTCTAGCCTTTCCGGGGAATGTTCGTGTTGGTTCATTGTTACTTGGCAGAATAACGTCGAAAATGTTGTCAATACATAATCATAAAAAGGAAAGTTTGCAGTTTGTATGGCAAGTGCCTATTTCTGATTAATTATTTGGTCAAAACGAAGAGCTAGATTCGTGACAAGAGACGTCCATGGCGTTGCCATAGCAATTACTCAAACCCACGCGACGATATTGACAAAAAAAGATGCAAAAAAGTTAGCTAAGCTAAACGCACCTAAAAAAAACAACGCTTGCGGCTTTGTTTTTATTTTTCCCCAGTTTCAATAAACGGACAATAATGCGCTTAAAAGATAAACAATATATGTCAAGAAATAACGCGTGTGATTAAAAGAAAAAGGATAGTTTTTTCCATCAGCACAGATTTCGCCGCTCAAGTTCGTTTAAACTTTTGCGTCTTCGCTTTACGACACATCCGTTTCCGTGGCGACGCGTTTTCTTCTTTGGTTGTACCGGGCGATCAGGGAGCTGCTGCTGCCTCTCTACTGCAGCGCTTTGGTCAAAGGAGGTCATCTTTGACAGATCCCAATTACATTTTCAGGTGAAGTAACGAATTATTCATCGAGCATTTAGTAAGCAAAAATACATAATTACATGTTTTGTGCTCTTAAAAAAAACTTTAACTTAACCTATTTATCTCCATTTCCATGCATTTAGTATTTTACTTCCACTGTATATACCTGCCTCAGCTTTCTTTTTTTTTTTTTGCATTTGTTTAAATTTCTTTTTCAACATTTCGTTCTAACTACTGCCAAATAGTGAATTAATAAACCTAATCAATTTTTTTTTTATTAAGAAAAAACACGTGATTTCCCAAATACACTGAGTGTCTAATGTTACACGGCTTTGGAACCTTTTAAAAGACCCATTTGGTCCAGTTTTTCACTTAAACCCCCGCCAGAGTCTCAAAATCCAACTTTATTGTTGAAAACAAAAAAAACAAAAATCCAACATTTTATTTTTGCAGCAACTAGGCCATTCATTTTTTATAGAATGTATCTTATAGATATCTATAATTATAACACTGTTAGTTTTCTATTTTAACTTTTATTTATTAAAAGTCATTTCACAAATGAAACAGCCACTACGCATAATAATTCGAGTCGTGAAGTACTCTAGATGTCCACACGGTGGCGATCAGCAACTGTGGCTGTGGTCAGTCTGGAAGTTTGCTGCCTTAAAGTGCTTCTTTTATCAAACATTTTTATTAAAAAAAAAGTGATTTGGTCTGCATTGCTCAAATTCTATGAATCCACTGCAATATTTTAGTACAGATTGTAATGTTAACCCATTTGTAGCTATTTAAAAAAAAAATAAAATAAAAAAAGCCTTCATACATAATCGCTATAGACTTGCGTTATTGTGCTTTGACCTAAGTAAAACATTTTAAAAAGTTGTGCCAACCTGGGGGAGGAAAGCAAATGTATGATTTATATACAAAAGGTGTGACAGCTTTTAAGCATCCAAAGAGCAAAGTAAAAACATTGAAGCCATATTATTCCCACAGGACGTCACAGCACGCTTCTCCAACGTCATTTTGAATGAAAAGAGGCGCTCAGCGCTGGACCGGAGGAGAGGCGTGAACTGTCAACAGCAAGAGGAAGGCAGCCTTCGCGCTCACAGCATCACAGTCGTCGGGGATTACAAAACTTGAGATTTTCTGGTGTCATTTTTTTTCCGCCTTCCTTATGATGGCCGACCATCTTTTACATTACAATGACTCCGCCGGGGTTGGAAATAGGTTCGCGCGCAAAGGGGCACTGCGACAGAAGAATGTACATGAAGTAAAAAACCACAAGTTTACGGCGAGGTTTTTCAAGCAGCCGACGTTCTGCAGCCACTGCACGGACTTCATCTGGTGAGTTCCACGATGCAACCTCGACCAGTCACGAGACAACGATTTATCCCACATCTGCTCAAATCATGAAAAACATTTGAAGAGTCAAACATTTATAATGTACCTATTCTTACAGGGGTTTCGGGAAACAAGGATTTCAGTGCCAAGGTAAGGCATACATTTTGATGGTCAATTTCATATTTATATTAAAAGCACAATTGATAGAAATCCATTTATCATTTCCATGATTAGGAGAAATTAAACATATGTAAAGAAGGTGCCCTTTTACACAACTGATTTTTTTTAAAAAGTTTATTTCTTTCAAAATGCTGACTTGACAGAATCATGGGACCTGAGAACATAAATTAAAGGTAATAAGATACCAGATTTATTCAAGAGCTATAATATAACGCTTACCTTTAATATTTGCGCCAAGTTTCAGAGTCTTGTGCTGGCCTGTCCACGGAGTTCACTGCCACGGCATCCTTCTGAGACACTTCATATTCTGGAGAATAGGCAGTTTTGGAGACGAGAACCCTTCCTCTCCTGTAGCCGTTTTTGGTGTGGACGATGCGTTTCTTAAGCGAACTTTGAAGAGTTGGCTGGCTGACCCTCTCAAGTACCTTGATTTTCTGGTTGTTGGTCACCAAGTTTTGTGGCCAGCGGCTTGGTCTACCAGCACCAGAAAAGGGAGAAACCATCATCCGGTCTTTGGCTGAAGACTTGACCCCTGTGCTTTGAAATGAAGGTTTCCTCGGTGGGAGGGCAGGACCAGTTGAAGGTTTCCAATATGAAGGGGGAGCCCACATTGCAGAGTTGTCAGCTTCACCATAATCTTTTGCACCAACATAGTCATCATCTTGAAGTTTAGTATGCACAGAGGGGTACAGGAGAGGAAGTTCCCATTTTGGACTACGGTCAGGTGAAAACCCAGCTTTTCCAGAGTTGTAATGAAAAGCCCCTTCTAGGGAAAGCTTTGGAGTTTTACTAGAGCCACGACCAAACTTTGGGAAACTTACAGTTGATACACCTACTTTGTCACCAGTTTGACTCTCAGCTGGCCAGGACTGCATCGACAGAGACGTAAAAGCTTTGCTTGGCACCTTTTTACTTGACGCACTTGTCCCAGCAACGGCCCGAGAAACTGGTTCTCTGTTTGTATAAGTATCCAGTGGAGTCAACTGAGACTGGATAGCAGCTGGAACCAAACTGACCTTGTTGTCTGGGTGTGAGGGAGATGAAATTGGCTCGAGAAGCTTCGACTCCCATTTCATTGACCCACCAGCGCCAGCTTTTTCTCTGAGAGCACTGAGCTTGTTGGGAGGGTTTTGTCCAATCACAGCCAAGTTCTGTGGCTGCGTCACTGACGGTTTGCTGAAGCTCGTGTAGAAATGGCTTGATGGCTTATTTCTTGAAACTTGTTCAGTACCCTCATCGAAGGACAGCGAGTTGGAGAAGTCATCTTGATGGTCAGCCAGATTTCTTGATGCTGCTTGGAGCCGATATGCATCCTCTGTTTAAAAAGGAGTAAAGTGGTAAAACTCAACATAAAAGATACTTGCCCCACACACACACACTAAGCCACGTCTGGAATTAAATTTTGCCAAAGTGAACCCACAAGGGCTGTTTGGAAGACAGAAAGAGTGCGTTCTTTTGTTATGTCATTTAAAAGTATTATATTACTCAAGAAGATGGCATTACCTCTGGCATTTGATACACTAAGACCAGTGATAAACAGCAAACAAATCCAGCAAACCCTGCAGGCAAAAGTAAAAAAAAAAAAAAAAAAAAAAAAACATTAAACTTTAATAAAAATGACTTAACGGAATGGTTAAACTTAAGAAAATACACACCGCAAAAAGAGTACAAAAGCCATGGCTGTCAACTCAGAAGACACTTCAGCTCCAACCGAGCAGACTGAATCAGGACCAGAGCATAAACTCTGTCCTATAATTGACCATCCCACAGTTTCTCTTTATATGTGCTTTTTACTTGTTATTCCATTTGGGCCAAATAGGAGCAGCTACTCAGAGAAAAGTTAGTGGTGATTGCTAACAGGTGTGGTAACTTTTCCAACTGCTCCTGTAATAGACTCCCATCCAGTAGGTGGCGAAAATGCTCCTCCATGCAAAATGTTATTAAAAATCACAAGAAGAAGAATGAATACCAGGTGGTGATGCATCTCCACACTGTGTGCCATATGCCATTAAATAACACAAGAAGAAGAAGAAAAATTAACACCAGCTTCTGGTCCAAAATTAAGTCTCGTTTAAAAACATTTCCACCCAAATGTTACTCTGATTTCTCTTATTGCCCTGTTAAACTTCTGGAATGGTTAAGGCTGCAGGTCTTAAGTATTTTATAAGTGGGGACAATTTTCACTTTTTATTGACTGAAGCCATAGTTGTGTGCATTTTTAGGGATCTTACCTAAATTTGTTTAAAGAGCCACCACAATCATATTGTGATCTATTTTAAAAGCGTTTCCTGTGGTCTTTTTATTCTGATTATGCTCTTTTTAGCCAAAATGAAAAATTCTGGGATTTTCACGGACAAAGTTTGAGCAGATTGGCAGTAGTTCATCCGAAACTCGCTAATGGCTTGTAAGCAGGGACTGTAACCTCCGCTGATATCCCATTATCCCTTGATTTACACTCTAGCTTTCACCCCCTCACAACTCCAAGCTAACGGTGCAACAAAAATTGTAAGCAATATTCAAGCGATCCTTTTAACTGAAAATGTCCAACTATACACTATCAAACCAAAGGAGTAGTTAGCAGATGTAATGGTGAAATAACCTATTGTGAATAAAAAATAAAATGTAAAATAAAAAAATGTGATTATAGAATCACAAGCAAACTCCAAATTATGAGTATTGACAACAGAACTGACAGTTTTTAATTTCAAAAGGGTTTTTTAGAGGAAAATTTGCCTTTGTAGATACAAATTTTAGTTAGAATTAGATTAGTTTAAGAGTTGACAAAACATCTTTATATTAAAAGTTCAGCTCCAACTAGAAAAAAATTGAATGCACATATTTGCAAGTTGATGCATTGGAAGGGTGCAGAGCAGGAAGACTTTGGCCCCCCAATTTCAGTTCCTACATCACAGCTTTTTCCTAATCTTCCTAATTCACCCCAATTAGAATACTCGTCTTTAATATGGCATCCATGAGCAAAAATGCTACATCATGTTAAACAGTTTTCATTGAAGCAGGTCTTTCAAGTTCACTTGTGTATCCCATGTTGCATCTGCTACCGGTGCTTTTGAGCAAAAAAAATAAAATAGATGTTGACAGCCAAGATTAAGGGGTATTAGTGTTTTTAAAACCAGCAAAACAGCTCAGGTAGTTAGAAAGTTATGCTCTTGTAAATGTACAAGAGCTGGAGATTTCCATATGCAGATTAAGGGCTGCACATTGAGACCCCATTTAAAGGTCTTACTACCTTTTCTGCCAATCCTGGTGATAGGAATTGAGCTTTAGGGTGGTAGTTCCAGTTTAGAGTACAAGAGATTGATTTAAAACTGCATGTTTTGTTGAGTCAAGCTCCTTTCCCCATTTGAGAACTTCAGTATCTCAAACACTAAACATGAAGTACACGTAGAAAAGAAAACAGCATCAAGTTTGTACAAAAACAATTTATTTCTTTCAAAGAGCACCACTTCAAAGTTGAAACCTGAAAGAAAGGCAACATTGAGCAAATTGAGGACAAAAAAAAAAAAAAAAAAAAAAAAAAAAAGAAGTGTTAAGCTGCATAAATATTTGACATTACCTCTGAGTGTTCCTTAGATTTTGACACCTTGGGGGGCTTGTGTTGGTCTTTTGGGAGAGCTCAAAACAATGTCATCCTTGATTTGTTGCATCTGATGTTCTGGAGTGTATGTTGTCTTTGATAAAACAAACCTTCCTCTTTTGTAGGCATTTTTGGAGTTGATAATCCTCTTGTGAGGCATACTGTAGACTGGGTGGTAAACTTTGCTTTTTTTTGAGGTGCTCACTGACTTTTGGGGCTTCAAGTCCATTTGAGGAAAGTCAAAGTTCCAGTTGTCTACCATTTTGAAGAATTGGGGAAATATCAGCCACTCTTTGCTTATTTGGTTGTCTGTGCTTTCAAATGAAGGTTTCCACATTGTAGAGGCTTTATCAATGGAAGGCCCAGCATCAATAGAGTTGCTCTGGCCAGAACTCTGAGAGCCATCTGAACCTAGAGGATTTTTCATTGGGAGCTTCTTTTGCAAAGCTGAATGTACATTCTCTAGCCCAATTAAGTCCTTTCCCTGACCAAAATGGCTGCTAGTGTCAAAGGACACATAGTTTGGAGAAGGCTTGAACATTGAAGGAAGAGGTCGAGGTTTGGCACTTCCAGACGATGCCCCAGTATCCCCAACATCACGGCCCGACAATCCCTCAAACAGGCTCGGAACTTTACTTGAACCAATCCCTTTTTGACTGGAGCCATTAAAGACATGTCTGTACTGAAAAGGTGACAAGCGAGTTTCCTCCCTCTCAGTATTCGCAGGCGGCTTCGTCGGGAAGCCAGGAGAAGCCGTAGACCAAGGGCTTGAAGTGTGGCTTGGCTTTAGATTCGTCAAGGCGTTAGAAGATCCAGTTCCACTGAGGCTTATAGAGGCTGGTTTAATGCCACTGAACATGTCCAACAGGCTTCCCTGAGGCTGGACTACAGCTGGCTTGTTCAGAGTCAGAGAAGCAACCAGATTACCAGGCTTTAGAGGAAATGTGATCGGTTCAAAGAGGTTCGAATCCCACTTTCTTGAGATAGCATTGACAATTTTCTCAACATGTGGAATACTCTGCAACTCTGGTAGTTTTCCAGTTTTAGCCAAGGGATTGTCAAAGCTGAAATATAAAATTGACATTGGAGATTTTGAGGCCTCTTTGCCCGTGTCGTCAAAGGTCAATGAGTCTCGGACATCTTTATGTTGATCATCCAGGAGGTTTGTTTTGGCATAGACGGGCCGATACTGAAACCCTTTGGAAGAAAACAAACAATTAAAAGAAAAAAAAAATAAAATTCAAGGATCGATAGACATAAATAAACATACCATTTCCAGCTGAAACACAGATGCATTTTGACAGCATAGAAATCCAGGAAACCCTGTAAGTCAGACAAAAACCAGTCAAGTAGTATTTTACATAAAATCATTTAATTAAGAAGTAGAATAAAAACATACCACAAAATAAGACAGAAAGCCATAGCTGGTGACTGAGAAGCAACCCCCTGGACTCCTCAGCTACTTCAGCTTCAGACACCCACACCAACCCTGGGCTGTAAAAGAAACTGTCTTGACAGCCTGGAGTTCCATTTCCTTTTTATATCTTTACTGGTTGTTTCTTCACGAAGCTGTCGGCAGCTGCTGCTTCTGCACAATTAGCGGTCATTTTAAACAGCTGTGGAACCAGTACATTTGCAGCGACCTAGTAAGGTATCCATACTACAAGCAATGGGACTTGTGGTGACATTTCTCTGGGTACCGGCACAGATAGGAGTCAAAGGTAATGAGCTGGTTGAGAAAAGTGCAAAAACGGCTTCCAGTAAAAAGAGCATTGATTTGTACATCATAAAGTACATTATACATAATCATTACATCATAAGTAAAGCAGTACGTAAAAACACAATTAAACAAAGAGTAAAGGAATTGTGGCAAAGGCTGTGGAAGGAGGATAGAAAGGGACAGTGGTTTTATGCTATTCAAAAGATTGTGCTCAAGATGATGTATGCATGACTAAATAGAATAGAGAATAGTAGAGTATTAACTAGACTTAGATTTGGACATACTACGCTAAATAAGCATCCTTATAGTATTGGCAAACATGAAACTGGGTGATGCAAATTTTGCAATCTGAATGAAACAATTGAACATGTGGCGTTGAAACGTAGACAGCATTGGGAAATCCTTAAAAATCAAATTGAAAATTTGGAAATAAAATGGGTGATGGCTACAATTTTAACTCATGATTAAAGTTGCGAATATTTAATTGAATTTCTTAAAAGAATAAGAATAATGAGTAGAATCCAGGCTAGTGCATGCTTTCGTGGTTTGGGCCTTGTTTAAGGTTTCTACAGTTAAAGTACAAATAATCATCCCTTCCCTCCATTCCAGTAGGTTGCTGTAATGTACTTTCAAGTTTGCCAACCGCCAAAAAAAATTTACAGAAGATGAAGAAGAAGCCCTAGTTAAGTAGTCCCACATTCTGACCCATTCTCCTACAGGTAGGTAGGTGGCGGAAATGCACCTTGACGTTGGTGCCCCCGCCATTTAAACCACAAGAAGAACATTAACAACTCCTCATGCAATGACAAGACATGTAAAAACAACTAGTGAGATGAGAAACAGAATTTCCTTAACTTCTTTTTTGAGTTAAAAACAATATTTGGTCAATTTATGTGGGGGTTTTTTTGTCATTTGTGCTAATATGGGTTGCATTTGTCTGCATATAACAGACTGCAATCAGTGTCGCTTCTACTGTAAAACATGTTTCCAGAGATCTGACTTAGCAAAATGTGGAGCAACATGGGAAACATAAACAATACAAATATAATTAAGTGGGAATCAATGTATGAATTGCATTGGATTAAGATAAGGCTTGTTATATGCTAAATTACCATTTTATAGTCTTTGGTCAGTGAATTTTTAAGTGGAAGTATATCATTATAGAACAATATACGAATAAAGTAGCAATGCAAGACAGCTGTTCCCACCATCTGTCTATCTTGCAGATGGATTCTTTTTTTTTTCCAGCTATCCTTAAAATACAACTCATTTGAACACTTGTGTTGCATTTTATTGATTATCCTCTTCAGATGAAGTGGTCTATGCCACTGCTCAAAGTCAGAATTTATTAATTTATTTTTAGACAAGTTATCCAAGGATTGCAGTATATGTTATGCCCTGCTTTATGTCAGTAAAGTAGCCTCATCTTTAAAAAGAACTTAACCCAATTCTAATCCTAGATTTGAGTAAACAGCTCAGTCAAAACTATTCTAATCTACTACAATTTCTGTGAGTTTAGCATTACTGCTGTAGGTAAAAACGGACAAGTTGTGCATTACTTGTCCTTTAGTGCTGGTAGAAGCCAGCCTCTTAAATCAGTGATTTTTTTTTAAATGTCAATTTTTAGCAATTTACTTTTAAATCTCTCAAAAAATAATTTTAACCCTTTGGAGATGAACGCCTGAGGGCGTGCTGCAAAGCAGTTGTGAAATCATTGTTATAAAACTATTTTAGAACATGCAGCTCCATCGCTGTCTAAAATTGCATAAACATCGCAGTGCACCGCAAAAGTCCCACCCACTGCTTTTGCAGTTCACCCTAAATACAGAGGAGGCAGACACCTTCACCTGAAATCCAGCTGGATCAAACTCTTCTCCAAAAAACCTGTTTAGGAAAACAAGGAAAAAGCAAATAAAGCTAAAAAAAGAAAAAAAGTTCCAGGACAAATTACTAGAAGACAAATTTATTTTTAGGGCTGCCTGGACTCTGAAGCCACACTGAAATTCTGACTGTATGAAATCAAAAGGTCACAGCATGGAGGTTTTAGGGTTATGTCCCTCCATTTTACTGAACATTTTTGGGGTTTCCACAACAAATTTAAGCACGTTTTTCCTGTGGTAAATTCAAAAGTAGAGATTTAGGCTGTACTCAAAGGGTTAAAAGGGGCAAATTGAACTTTTATAGCTTTGGTGTTTGGGGTCAACAGGCTGAAAGTCACTTCAGAGGTTGGTCAACCACCATTTATTCTAGTATCTTTTATATACTTTGATCATGGTTGGAAAAGGCTCCTCACTTAAGCAGCAAGTCCCAATTTAAAAGCGACTAGGGTTGGACTGCATTAATAAAGCGTCCTTTTAATGAAGTTTCTACACCAACACAACCACCATTGTGTGTAGAAGATCAACCCCCCATGCTTTCACAAACGAAATGTAGATAGTTTTGTATAGCAAATCGCTTTATTTTTCTTCCCAGAAGAAACCACTTCAGTAACAACCTGCAGAGATGAATAATACTCAACATTAGCAGGTTTCCAGTTAGCATTCCTTAGATTTTGATATGGTTTGGCCATTTCCTTTGTTGTTGTTGAATGGGCTTCAAAACCATGGCATCGTTGATTGGTGCCGTTTGGTATTCTGGAGTATATGCAGTTTTAGACATGACAAACCTTCCCCTCTTGTAGCCATTTTTAGAATGGACAATCCGTTTTTTTAGAGGCTTTAAGCTTCTTGCAGGTTGGTAGACCTTAGAAACCTTGTCCATCTGAACACTGGCAGACTTTTTTGGCTGGTAGTTTGAGTAAAAGTCAAAGCTTGGGTTGTCAAAGACTTTAGGAAAAAAGGAAAACATCCAGTCTTCATCATCAGCTTTCCATGTTGGAGTGGCATAGCTTGATGATCCAGGATCAATGGAGTTGCTTTGACCAGAACTTTGAGGTTCAGCAGAATTTAAAAAATGCCTCATTGGGAGTTTCTTCTGTAGTATCATACCTCCAATCCATGGTCTGTTAACGTCATTACTCCCACTATACCACCTGCCAGTATCCGGAGATGGGTAGCTTTGAGAAGGTTTTGATGAATAGGAGGGAAATTCTTGCAGTGGTGTCAAGTCACTTGTAGATGAAGTACCAGTGTCACCCATATTAAAGTTGAAGAGTCCCTCAAAGAACTGGTTTGAGTTTTCTTTTGAACCAAAATTGCTGGGACTGGAGACAGTGTTGGGTTGTTGGACAGCCGACATTACCGCTTCACTTTCAGGAGTTGCAGGTCGCTTTGGTTGAACTTTAGGAGGAAGCAAGGACAAAGAGGTGAAAGTGCGACTTGGCTTGAAGTGTGTCAACAGGTCAGCAGAGCCAGTTCCACTGTAGGCACTAAAGGGGTTGGACTGAGGTTGGACAGAATCTGGCTTGGATGGTGTCAGACCAGCCATCTGGTTGCCTTGGTTTAAAGGAAAAGTGATAGGGTCTACAAGATTCGACTCTCTACTAAAGATTGCCAAGTTTGGAATACTTTGATATTCAGGGAATCTTTGTCCAGATGGTACCAATTGCAGTGGTTCTCCTACTGAGGGTTTGTTAAAGCTGGCATAAAAATCTGAAGTTGGCTGGTTAGTTGAAGGCTCGTCAAAATTTCCTTCATCAAAAGACATTGTGTTAAACCGGTCTTCATGCTGATCATCCATCAGGTTTGTTGCAGCATGCATAGGTCGATATTGGACCCCTACAAAAAAACAAATAAATGCATTAGATATGAATAAGAAAAGGTGAAATATACAAAATAAGTACCATTTCCAGCTGAAACACAAGTGCATCTAGACAGCAAAGAAATCCAGGAAACCCTGTAAACAAGAAACCCCCCACAAAAAAACCCAGTTAATTTGCATCCATTTGACCAATGAAGTTAATGAAATAAGAACTCAAACAAAAGGCAAGCCATACCACAAAATGATACTAAATGCCATGGCTGGACACAGAACCAACCCCCTGTGCTCCTCAGGCACTATGGCTTTAGACAAGGAGCTGGAGAGGGAAAACTTGAACATGTTGTGTCGGCTTTCTGTTTGCCTTTTATATTTTACCCTGATGATCATCAGCTGGTGCTTGTGGAACAATTAGTCCTCTTTTTAACAGGTGTGAAAGATGAAAATTAGCTTTACATGTGTAAGGAAAAAGACACAAATGTAAAATAAAATAAAGTAAAGTTACTTGTATCCCATGCTTGCTTTTAATTTTACATTTTGGCATTTTCTAAAAGGAAGACTTCATGTTTTTTTTGCCCATAAGCACTTTCTTCTATTTTGCAATCTCCATAGATCTAACTATGGGAAATTAAACAATAAGCAAAGTGGTGAGAAAAAAAATGACAGATAAATAAAAGAGTAAAAAGTGTTAGGTTTCACCTAATTTGGTTTTACAAAAGTCTAACATTTCAAAGATCTTTGGTGAAGTAACCTCACAATAGCATTTTCTTTTAAATGGTTGGCTTTTTTGTGTGTGTAAAAAACCAGTAAGTGGTCCATTATTTTAGAATATAATACATAAAAGTATCACTGCAAGTATTGTTTAATATTTTTAATAATATTGCCAGTAAGTAAAGCTCTACCACAAGCAAAAGAGTTTACAGACTCATTAAATGTGGTCAACTTGTCTTGGAACCAAAAATTATATTAAACACAAAGTATATTTTTGTCCATCTGGCAGCATAAAAGTATCATTTTCCAACAGCTTTTGTGGTGTTTATATTTCAAACAAATATTTATATTTTTACCAAAGTAACATACACAGAACTACAATAAACTTTTTAGCAAAAAGCTGAGTTTCATATACTTTCTGGTTACCTTATCCTGACCAGTTAACTTTTACTCAGTTTGTGAAAAAAATTGATTTAAGAGCAAATGTCCTGACTGTGTAGACTAACTGAATAAGCATATTTTCCTTTCACAAACTTGCATTTATAATTAAAACTCATTTAAAAATGTAAAAGTATTTGTTTACATTAAAAAATATTTGCTGTATAAAGTCACTTAAACAGCAATATTGAGTAAATATCAATGGCAGTTTATTCCATATAATATATTTACCAAGATAGTAAAAAGTAAATACGATGTAAAAATACACATTTGTATCTCGTTATTTAAAATTGCACAAAGAAACGTAAAACCCATTTAGACATTTACAAAGTTACACCTGAACTAAAGAAAACATTTTATCATACGAAAATACAACAAAAAAAATCAAAAAGATGGAGGGGGGGGGGGGGGGGGGGGGGGGGGGGGGGGGTTTACAAAACTATGTACAAAGTTGATAAATAATTACAGAACAGATTTGTTCCAAATTTGAAAACCAAATCTCGCATTTTTTTGCAGAGACCAAACTGAATGTTTGAGGCCTACTTTGTCACTGTTAAATTGATACATTTTAACTCATTTGGCATTCATTAAAGGTACTGTTGCTTAGCAAAGTTTGCTTATCACCTGAACTCTTGACCAATAGAACTGGATAGTTTTTCAAACGGATAGTTAACTTTGACCGACAACTTTATTCTTTGTACGGGGGGGGGGGGGGGGGGGGGGGGGGGGGGGGGGTGAGTAATTAAAATTGCCAGTAAGCTTTAATAAAATAAAGCCAATGAAACCAGGTTTGTTGTTGGAAATGTGGTAAAGTTTTAGTGCGTCAACTCCTCGATTGAGGGCTCGTTTCACAGATTTTGTCCAAGATGTCTCAAAAATGCTACTGCACGCAGTAGGCATTCTACCACTGTTCAAACAAAAACAAGACTTAGTACAGAAAAGCTTTATTCTTTAAAGGAAAATCCACAGGTCGATCTGCAAAAAAGATCACAAGAGTAAATGTAACAGAATTCAACAAGTAGTTAGCAAGTTAGGAAGGGAAAAAAAAAAAAAAAAAAAAAAAAAAAAGTTACCTTTAGAATTTAAATACCGGTTGGGGGTATGGTGGTAGCCTTTTGAAGGGGTTCACAGCCATGGCATCCTTAGCAGGTGGAATTTCATATTTTGGATCATAAGCAGCTTTGGATAAAGCAAGCCTTTCCCTTTTATAGCCATTTTTCGAGTGCACAATACGCCTCTTTCCAGGGACAGCACCGCTTGCTGGTTGGACAACCTTTTCAGAGGGATATTTCTGAATTTTGGCCACAGAGTTCTGCGTCTGGTAGTTCACTTGAGGAAACTCAAGGTTCCAGTTGTCAAAGATACCAGAAGTGGGAAATGGCCAATCTTTCCTTGCTTGGGTTCCTGTGCTTTGGTGTGTGGCTGCGGACATTGGAGAGGCAAAAGCAGTTGATGGCCCAGCAGCAATGAAGTTACTCTGGATGTAGCCTTGAGATTCTGGAATATCTGAAGATATTTTCTTTGGGGGTTTTCTCTGTGGCAATAAGTTTGTATTTGATCCATCAATGTCATTGCCTTGACCATACCAGCTTTCAGTTTCCAGTGATGCATATTCTTGAGATGGTTCAGCAGGCATTGGTTTGCGGTCAAGAGCAGATAAAGTTCCATGATTCCTAGAATTATAGAAACCAGGTCCTGCAAAGAGGTTTGGATTTTGAACTAAACCACCTCTGTTTTGATTGGAGCCATACTGAGACTTCTGGTACTTGGTGGGTGAAACTGGTGCTTCTGGTCTACCACTCACAGGTAGTTTTACTTCCAAGTCTGATGTTGCCACAGGTGGAGATTGGGAGAAAAAGCTTGGCTTGTCGGGTTTCATTGGGCTTTGGTCAAAGCTTGGAGAGACAAAGTTCTTTGGATATGTGTCCTGGGTCCTTGAGTAAAGTTGGAAAAGATTTGGGTTGTTCTGTATTGGGCCAACCATGTGACTGGATCCAGTATCAGTGTTGTAGTTATAAGCTCCCTCGAATAGTGGAGCTGAAGTTTTACCTGTACTGGTTCTGCTTGGACTGGAACCAGCATCAAGCCTTTGGTAATGAGACAGTGATGCAGCTGGATCACTTCTAAAGACCAATGGTTTTTCAAATGGAATGCTTGAAGAAGCCATGGACCAAGAATTGGAAGTGTACCGTGACTTTAAATCTGTTGCTGGGCTTCCAGAATCCATTCCACTCAAATTTGAAAAGAATGAGCCAGGGATTGTAGGAGGATCCAGTGGTTTTGACTGGGCCAAGGCAATAGGCTGCTTTTGCTGTGTTAAACCAACCAACAGATTGGATCCAGTGTCAGTGCTGTAGTTGCCTAAACTAATTCCACTTTGACTAGAACTGGGCTTCTGGTACTGGCTAGGTAGCACAGCTTTGTCACTACCTGAGGTCACAGGCACCTTAGACTGGTACCCAGGAGGAATCATTGAGATGTGGCTAGGCTGGAGAGGATTTTTTTTGATGGCATAGCTTGTTCCACGTTGGCTTGGAGGGACAATTTCTCTTCTGGTATGATCATCTTGTAGTTTTGATTGAGGGTCAACTGGCTTGGGTTGCATCTGAGCAAGCACATGACTGAATCCAGTGTTGTAGTTAGAAGCTCCCTCCCAGAGTGGACTTGTACCAATTTTGCCTTTGCTGGAACTGATCTTTAGGTATTTGACAGGTGATGTAGCTTTTTCACTGACAGGAGTCACAGGTTGCTTAGATTGCAAGCTTGGAGAAACGCCAGACCAAGATGCAGACAATGGACCAGGCTTCAAGTTGATGGTATGGCTGGTTTCATCTCGTCTTAGAGGATCCTCTCTCCTTGTCTCAAGATCTGTTGGACTTGATTGAGAATGGGCAAGTGCTTGCTTGGGTTGCATCTGACCAGACCCAACGTTGTAGTTAGAAGCTCCCTCAATGACCAGACTCTGGCTTTTGTCTGAAGCCGTTTTGGTTTGACTGGAACCTTTATCAGGGCTCTGGTAATGGACAGGTGGCACATTTTTGTCACTACCATAGCTTACAGGTTGCTTAGACTGCAAGCTAGAAGAAACCCCAGACCAAGAAGCTAAAGGGTGATTTGGCTTTAGATTAGTCATTTGTATAGCACTGCTGGCTTCACTTGGTCTTTGAGGGGAAGGTTTGACATTTGGAAAAGCATTCAGTGGCTTTGACGGTGGGAGGACAATTGGTAGTTTTGACTGTGTCTGATCAGCCACCTGGATGCCATGGTTTAATGGAAATGTCATTGGATTAAAAAAGTTAGGCTCCCAGTTTGAACCAGCATTAATCATTTTTTCTAAATGAATGCTGCTTTGCATCTCAGGAAGTCTTTGTCCAGTTGGGCCTACATTCACTGGTTCTTTTGAGGGCAAGTTATAACTGGCATAGACAACTGAATTCAGATTGCGCGTCGCCTCAGCTTCCTTATTTCCCTCATCAAATGACAGGTGTGATTCACCATCATCAAGAAGGTTTCTTGTAGGATGTGAGACACGAAATGAACCCTCTATGCAAAGAGAAAAAAAAAAAGTTTAATAGTGCAATTATTGGATATTTGACACGCTGGGGATGTTTGAATGCTTACCAGTAGTTGAAACAATGTCACTTCTAAACAATAAAACCCAAGAAACCCTGTAAATAAAGCCATGTGATTATTTTAGCAGTTTGATACTTTCAGATTTTACTATTTTGCCCCAACAAGATACTTACCACAAAATGAAGCCAGGAGCCATTGTTGTTTACAGCGAGGCAGCACCCAACACCTCCTCAGCAGCTACAACTTCATGCAGCACTTCTATCTTGTAGCACTTCTTTTTCTTCTTCTCTTTATAGGTAATCGTCAGCTGCTGCTCAACCAATTAGTGGCAATTGTTCCTCATTGTTCACAGCTTTGAAAGATGATTCAAACACCAACTGCTAGGTAAAATCCATTGCTGAAAAAATTAAAAGTAAACAAATACCTAATATTTGTTTATTTAAAAAACAATTCTACTTAAACGTTTTGCTTAAAAATAATTTTAAACAAGATTAGACTCATTGTGTGTTTATTATTTTCAAGAAATCTGAATTTTATAGTAAAAAATGGGGATGTTGGGAGCTACCTGTGAAGATTAAAGTACAAATTTGAATGGATATGTTATGGCAGTTGCACATTTACACATTTTTGTAAAGGTATTGTGTCTGGAAACATTGTGACAACATTTTATTTTACATTGGGCTAAAATTGGGAATAGTGTGAATAATATCAATTGCAAAAGTGCATTGCCTTGATAAAAACATGAATGCTCACTATTTTTTTCTACATAAACAAAGTACACCGATTCATTTAAAACATTTTAAGAATCATGGACATGGAGTTCTTAGTCATGCTGTGCAGTAGCTGATTGCTCAATTTTATCCAACTAATCTGCGGTGGTCTCTTCCAATTGTTCCCCTCAATTGCAATATTGCTTTGCATGAAGTAGCACTGCTGACGTCCTAAGCTTTTCTTCCTCAAATCAAAGTTCATGGTGTACTTAAGATAAATTAGCTCCAAGTGGAAAATGTGAAGTTAAACCTCTTTTTTTAAAAATAGAACCACCTTGATTTTTTTTGTGTTGTTGTAGTTGTGTTATCTGGTTTTCTATCTACACCATGTCCAGCCTAGACTTAAAAGATGCATGCATTTTATTGAAGCCAGATTACACTGAAATGGCACCTAACAGATTACCCCATGACTCTAAAATAGCCTCTTTACAAAGTTTTAGTTATTGAACAAACAAATCAGCATCAAAAAGCAAAATATGCATCAACATAAAATTGAAACATTTTATTTGCAAAAACATTGAAATCCTCATTGAAATTTCACATTAGTAATATTTTTGTCACATAAACGAGAAATATTTGAAATCCAAACAGCAACAAAATATTATTAACAAAAACAATACAAAATGCATAATTAAATGACTATATAAAACCCAACAAACTAGAAAAAAAGGATTACCTTCCCTGATAAAAGAAGCCAACAATTTACAAATTTGGCATGATATACACAAGCCCTTAAAAATATGAATATGCCAACACAATGCACAACATATCAAAATGTGCCAACATTTCTTAAAATAAAAAACTGAGTAACTTCAAAGAAAGTAATAGTTTGTCAGCTTGCAAGACCTCCATTCCAAGCATGTCTATCAATATGTTGGAGTGTCTTTCAAGCATTTTTTTCTCATTGTTGCAATAATCTGGAGTAATTTCACATCTTTTTTAATGCTGCTGTATAAAGTTATATGTGTAATTTTGCCATTTCTTACCAAACTAATCATAAATATTTTTCACACAAATATTAGAGATTAACCTTTTTTCATTCATTTTTCTCTGAACCGCTTTATCCCTTTCGGGGTCATGGGGCTGCCGGAGCCTAACCCGGCTACTCATGGGCAAAGGCAGGGGACACCCCTGGACTGGTCGCCAGTCTGTTGCAGGGGCCACATTCACGCACTCACACCTAGGGAGAATTTAGAGTGACCAATTAACCTACGAAGCATGTTTTTGGATGGTGGGAGGAAGCCGGAGTCCCCGGAGAAAACCCACGCATGCACGGGGAGAACATGCAAACTCCACACAGAAAGGTCCCTGTCGTTGACACTACTTCAAGTCCCCCAGCTGGGACTTGAACCAGGAACCTTCTTGCTGAGGCAAGAGCGCTAACCACTGCGCCACCGTGCAGCCCGGAGATTAACCTGTATCTAAAAAAGGAGGGCTGTAAAACTGTAAGATTTCTATTTGTAGGAAAACCTAAAAAAACGTTGAATCACTTCTGATTTTTAATATCATTATTTTTTGGCCTATTAACTTTTTAAGAAATATTGCATTTTTTTCCAGCTTCATATAATTTTTGTCAGAATGAAAAAGTGTGTTTGAGCTTGAGATTTTTTCCAACATTAGTGGATGCTCAGCTCTTCCCCTGTTGCTCTGGCTTTGAAGTCTGGTGTCTGTGGAAAATGACTGTACCATCTGGAGGGCTGAGAACCCACTGCTAGGAGAAGAGTCCTGATTGTCAGAACAACAAAGTAGAGACATGAATAACGATACAGTTAAGAGAAGATGGGAAAAAGGAGGAGCAATGTAGATGTGAGGAAAAAGCTCAGAATGAGGCGAATGGAAAAGTTTATGGTCAGTAAATCATAAAACCAGGAAGGATTTTTAATGGATTTAGATTTTTTTTTGTATGGCAGAGATAAATTACTTAATAAATTACAATTAAACTTAAATTGCTTTAATCCGATGGAGAGCAGAAAAATTCTAGAGTGTTATGTCTTCTTTTAAGGAGCATGCATGTGTGCATGCAAATCATACAAATGCTTTTGGCTGGGTTGCAATGGTACGAACAGCTGTAATACAGGTGCCCATTTTTAAAATTCTATTAAAAGTACATTTGCATATGACCTGCAGGGGCTATCTACTTTTCATGGAGTGATAACTATCACATATTTAGCGCTTGCACAGATGAGACTGCTGAGTGTAGGTAGCTCCGCCTCCTTGGAACATTTGTTCCCACAGTGGGTGACATCATGTACAACCAAGACTTGTAAGGCTTCAGAGAGTGACTGTCACTAAAGCCTAATGGCAGCGTAGGTGTAGGAGCCAATCACTTACAGAGTAGTGGCAGACTTCATTATGCAGTCATAGAGCAAAAATGTGAGTTTGAACACGACACTTACGTTACTCCTAAAAGGGATCCAAACAATAAAACAATGCTCAGTTCTTTTAATGATTTTTTGGGTCACCCCTTTGTTTTTTTTACTTTAATGAATCTAAAACATTTTTAGTATGTTCGAAAACCATTCAATCTTCTGTGATCTCAGTGGCATTAATTAACACAGAGTGTAGAAGCTTAGCTGGCTGAGTAATTATCCGTAATTTTGCCTCTGCTTGTCTTTGGTGCACATTTAAAATTTCCTGTTGTGCTATTGAGTGTTGACTCCTTCAGAGAGCTCCTCCCTCCTTTACCTTGCTCCTGTCTATCGCTCTCCACTCCTCGGTCCTCTGCAGCAACCAAGTGGTTCATTTCCATTCTGCTGGAAACAGCTCTTCAGGGCAGAATCTAAGTGTGTTTTATGTTACCAGATCACAACTTCTCTTGTAGTCTTGTGCTCATGCAGTTGCTCTCCAAATACTCATATCCATAAGCTTTTTTCTCTAAAAACCTCCTTTTTTACAAACATTTTTAACTTTGTAAGATCTCTTTTTTTTGTTATACCTCATTATGCTAACCTCAGAAAATTCATTATCTATCGTGTTTTTTTACCCCTCTGCTACTTTTTGATCAAATTCCATCAAAGTCACAAACTGTCTAAAATATTGCCACTCTCTTGCGAAGGGGTAGCTTATCAAATTGAATTACACAGCCTCAGTAACAGGTTCCCAAATAGGTTTTTATTAATCTGCGAGCCAGCTAGACCCATAAATAGAAAGCCTTCCAAGCCTTTTTTGCTGTATCACTTTAGGAGGTTTAACACATTTTAAAATGAAAAACAGAGAACTATGAGGTTAAAGAGGTGATTATGAGTGAGAATCTTTTTCACTTGGGTTATGTTGTACCTTATTTGTAGTGCTAATCCAAAAGACTGTCGATATATATATCTATATATAGATATATGTATATATATCTATCTATCTATATATATATAAATATATAGATATATATATAGATAGATATATATATCTATCTATATATATCGGACACACAAGGTGTATATTTGTATAAACCCCTTTTGAAATTTAGGCAAAACTTTTTGTATCCTGATTATTTTTATCACTTTTTTCGTTGGACCAAATGGAAAAGAAGAAGGGGGAAGAAGAGAGAGGGATGCTGGGTAAAAGAAATTGGATGATGATTTCAGGGGTGAGTAGAATCATAAAAGAACAGGCAACAAGATGTAAATCATTTCATTCTGTCACGGATACTATTTGTGCAAAGGTGAGCTGACACCTGTGCTCAGGTGATTGTTTATATTTTGCTGAGGTGGATGATGAAATGAAAAAAATGGGAGAATTCCCGGCCATCCCCACATCAACAGACCGGAGCAGCAGCAGCGGCGTCCAGGACACCCCCCATGCCCATACTGTAGGACCGATAGAGAAAATCCGCCTGCCGTTCAGGACTGTTGAGAAGAATGTATCTGCAGGCCCAACAACGCTTTCAGGGCAACATTCTCACGACAACAATCTCAGGACTGAGGATTTTTGAGACAGCGCCTCCTATCTACAGGGCAAAGTTTGTTTTATTGTTTTCTGCAGACTGTACAAGGCAAATACAGTAGCACTTGTAAGTGGTAAGAGTATTAAAAAAATGTATTGAAGCTGCAAAAACATAAACAACTAGATCATTTATCACAGGCATCTTAAAATATAAGACGTAAATCAGCAATACATTTCCGTTTTTAATTGAAACAAAACGTCAATGTCTTTTTTGTAGTTTATCTTAGCTTTAATCCAGATTAAAGTTGTTTATGCTAATCTAAAATTCATGATTATTTATTAGCAATATATAATATAAAATTTTTACAGCAAATAACATTTTTGTATCTTTACATCCTTTTGTCTGTACATATAATCATTTTCTATATGTAATTAATTTATATTGCCTAATTATAACCCAAACGTGGTTTATAATAAAACAGGGGAAAGCTAAATAATTACTAAGCAAAGCCAAATATGTATTTTAAAAAAGAAAGCTACAAGAACATGTTAAAAACACCAAAAACATTATTTTTCATTGGAGTGGCTCTTTAAGCTTACATTGATTAAAATATGAAACATTATAAACATTATTGAAAACATTCTAAAATGGTGCAATTTCTGATCAAAAAAATGCAAGATCTTTGTCATGTTTTGGTTCAAAACTCCTGAGTCACTGCTAGAGCATATCAGTTTGGATTTTCAGTTACCATTGGAAACACCATAGAGACTGGCTTCAAGATATGAGAACAGCGTCTGAAAGCCCCATCCATTAAAACATTCATGATGTTGCCAACAGAAAGCCATTTATGACACGGCATACTGCTAGGCATGCATTCAGATATTGTGCTTGTCACATTGTGGGAAAATGCCAGAAGAAAAGTCTGCATTACCAGGGAGATGTTTCAGACATACTCTTTTTTTTGTGTGTGTGAACTTTATTAATGGGCTTTAATGGCGTGCAATACAGCTAAGGAAACAAAAACATGCTCTCTCAAATTTGCAATATGTACAGATACAATTGCTTTGCTATTTTCTTTTTTTGGACACAATATCACGAAAGTAGTAAGTTATAAAATATTTCCACTGTTACATACCTTCTATCATCAGTCACTACCGCAAACTTTATTTCTTGACAGATTTGTGACTAAGGTGTGCCAGGGTTACTATGGTAACACTGCTTGGCCTTCACTCCACCTGTTATGGTCCAAATATCTGCCAACATTACCCCAGGCGAGCACTTCCCCTTAAAACCCATTATTACAAAACACAGCTTCCTCCAAGTAATCCTTAAATGATGATTCAACACAGGAGCGTGGCATCGCCTCCTCTGCTTCCATTTACACAAATATAAAGGGCCCCTAATGGCCATGACAGTGCTTTTGTGATTCTGTCTAGGTGGATGCTCCGTGAATGAGGCGGTGAAATTCCAGATTTACTGCAAAAAAGGAAAAAAAAACCAAGGGGAACACCATTACAGATCCAACTCGATTTGTGTCTTCCTTCAGTACCGCCTGCTACAGGTGCGATAGATTCCTTTGAGCAGAATATATGTGGAGATCAAGTCCCAATGTTTTACTTGCATAACACGGTGTCATCTGGTGACATTAAAAAGGGGTCTTTTTGGATGCACGGCATTAGTCATCTGAGAGTGGGTAGTTAATTGTGAGGGAGCTACTCTCGTGTTTTTGCTGAGACACAATGCCGTGTAATAAGATGACACATTCTGTTCCCTCGTAATGTGTGTTTTACCAAACAAAGCCAAAAGAGCAGTTGTAGAGGCCTTGATGGGAGAAATCTTTGAGGAGAGACGGAGTGGAAGAATATGTGTGATGTCTGACATTTGTCTGAGCTCAGTGGACAAACAACATCCGAGAGTGGAAGAAACAGTCATAGCCCTGTGATATGATATAACAAAAACGGCACAAGCAGGATGGATGGATGAGATGTGGAACAGGACTGGCTGTCTCATTCAACTCCAATAGTCATGTCTTCATTTTGTATTACTTGACCCATGTGTTGGCAGTCTGACCCTTCAACTTGAATGATGGACAGCAGCATCCAGAATCCAACTTCATCCATAATAGATCTACACCAGTCATTTACATAAGGGGTTCAACTGGAGCAACATCCTACATTTCCGTCTCAATCTGCTGTCATCACAAACTATAATCCTGCCACCATGTCTCAAATTCAAAGTGAATGGATCAATAAAGTTCATGTGCACTTGGAATATGTAGAACTGTTTGGAGTCTGAACAGCCTGGGGGAATTATATGCAGACATGCTCACCTTTTCGTATCACGGTGCCAGCTGTGCTTAATGATTTTGCGCCCGTGGCTATTTTGGGGAAAGGTTTAAGTAAAGAAATCGGTCTTGACCCACATAAGGTGAACACGCCTCACTGGTTCTGAATCTTATACTGAAGGTGTGCGACTTCAGCATCCCCAGATATCTTTACAGTTCATGCACAAAAACAAAAACACCAACAGGGGCTGACCTTGTCTATGAAAACTATTTGTGGTGCATATATTAAGAGAAATCATTGTTACATGCAAAATAACTGCTTGGATATACTTCTCTGCACTTTTACTACCAAATACTATAAAGAAACCAAAGCAATCATACTCTGACTTCCTGTAAAGAATAATAATAATAAAAAAAAAAAAAACATTTTCTCACAAGAGATGTTTTTATTGTAAGTTCCGTAAAAATATTAATATATGCCTATAAAATAAAAAAGACAGATTTCTATTCCTTATTTTGTAGATAATAAATGTTCTCAAGCCAAAGTGGGTCAGCACTTTTAATCAAAAACATGACCTGAGCAACAATTTTAAATTGGTATTTTTATTTCCCTTACGTCTGTCATAACTGCCAACTTTCGTTTCTGTGGCTCATTAACTTCCTGTCAGAATTTCCTTTGTGAGATCTTCCAGCAGGCAGCATGATGTAGAGACATGTTGAGCTAGGGAACATGCTCGAAGCACCTTATTTTATAATGTACTATAGCTATTTATACCAGTATATTAACATTGCACATGTATTGGACTGCACTGTCTTATAATAAATTGCATTGTCAATATTTCACCCAGTAAATAACAGCCAAGTAAGACGCCAGCCCCCATCTGTGACTTTGATTTTTGTAAAACAATTTGAGGGCTATCTAATCCTAATCCTATGAGTCATTCAATAATCCCATAATATCGGAAACTTTTATTTCTTTTTAGCGGCTTTAATCTCTTGCATTAGTTCATACAGTCACACTGAATGAAAACAAACAGCAACGCGTGTTCAAGCAACCACTTTTAATGAAAAGTCTATGGACTGGAAATGCGTGTATATACGCTTTTCCGCCTTCAGAACTCTCACGTTCACTTAAAGCTGCACACGTTGTTAAGACCATTTTTTTAGCTGCATGTACATAGCGCACGGCCATTGAACCTACATAAGGGCCAACCATTTGAAAATTGATCATGGAGTAGAAATTAATAATTGTGGTTTGTGCCAAAATCATATGATACCAAGTCTTTCATATATAACAAAAAAAAAAAACGCTAGATGGTGGACATGCACCAGTAAACAGTAGAAATAGAAAAAGAAGCCCCTCCCTGCTTGTCCAGTGTGAACCCCACATTTAAGAATGCATGTTTATCATGTTCTTAAATGTCCGTTAAATGGCGGGTGTGAACGTAGCACCAGAAGAACACGAGTTTCGAAGTGAATTACTGATAAAAGGTGTGACCAGTTTCATCTATGCTCACAACTGTAACCTTTAAGGTAAAAACTTCATCAAAAGAGATTCTTAATATGTTGTGAATCACCAAATCTTTTTACCACTGATGGTACTAATCTCTATTCCGAGACAGCAAGGACAGGTCAAGCAAGGTAAAAGGGATCACAGGGTTGGAACTCAAGTGAGGAGGTTGGCTAAAGAAAGATTTGAGAAAACTTTAGATAAAATCTAAACACTAAAGGGATGAGTAAGACAATATAGATGTGCTGCAATCAAGAAAAAAATAGAAATGTGTCTGTAAGCTGGACACACTGCACTTTCCCGCCCTTAAAATATAATTTTTTCTATTTTTGTGCAAGGACAAAGATGTGAGGAGACAAGGTAGCAGGAAGAGTGAAGGAAAGGCAGAAGGTCAACGCCTGTGCCAGTTTTCTGAAGCATGTGCAGCTTCTTCCTATTCCTGCTGTGTGAGTTTGCATGAATGTGTGTATGCGCGTGCACTGTTTGAGGGTCACTCGGTACGAGACTGCAGCACAGCACTTAGTCATCCTCACACCTCATTCCCTTTTTACCTAACAGTCCATCTGTCTACATATTTAACACCAGAAACAAATCCTTTTCTGTAAACAAACGGAAGAGCACTCCATTCTACATGCACATGGTTTCATTTACCTTTGCAGTCATCACTGAGCACGGTGTTTTAAATCTCAATCAGGAGAGTTAGAAAAAAGGTTGAAGTGTATAAATTAGAGGTTAGTGGCGTTTAACTCTTGACCATCAGATAAATGAATGAATCTTACTGATATTTCTCCTTTTAATTGTTTAGTAGAAATCAATTAAAGATGACAAAGATGATCTTTTTGATAGAGCTAAAGAGAAAAACTAAATAAAATTAATGAAAAATCATTAAAATCTTAAGCTGAAACTAAATGCAATAAGTCCAAATCAAGAAAAATATTTATTTATTTTAAATTAGGATCTAACCTTGAATCAGAATTGTTTTAAACGTATTTATTAACAGGAAAGAGCATCTATTTCTCTCAAGCTATTCCAGAGTCTCTGGATGTTTTGACCTTTCAGAATGAATGTTGTATTGCTTTCCTGTCTAGCTTTCATAATGAGAATATATGTGATCTGCAGTGGTTTTGTGTCTTAGCTGTGTGTGTTGGCTGACAAAAAGAAAAATAGCTACAAGCATTTCATCATTTTGGCTTTAGCTACTTTTTGAAAATTGATTTGAGGGGGCTTTTATTCTGGAGGGGATCTTAATGACTTCTGGAGTCAAAGATCAAAGCCTAATATTCTTTATGGTCAATAAACCTACTGTCTCTGGAAAAAAAACGTCCTTTAAGACCTGAGGGCAGCAGGGAGTAGTGACTCACCTTATTACATCTCATCTTTTTTATTTCCTTGTATAATTCGCATTCCTCCTTTTTTTCCCCCTTTTTTTGTCTTTCTTTGTTCATATGATCCTACAAAAAGCCACTCTCATTTACATTTTATTTATGTCAACGGTTAATCATTACCATACATCATTATGTGCTATAGTCATAGGCATCACTATTAATCAATGACTTATTTTTTTATTTTTGATTTATTTTTTATTTATAGGTGTCATTACTTTGCTTTAATAGACAAAACCTGTAAATTTTAACATAACTGTAAATATACATACTTAACCATTCAAATACTGTAAAAGAACAACTTTTCCAGACTTTTGTCTGGTGTTCTAAGTTACTGAATAACATAAGCCACAAATAAGAAAAAATAACAACATTAAGCTGCTTTGTAAGCTAAGTAAGCTCTTAATGTAATCTATTTATTTTTTTGACTAAACTGTTGTGATTTTTAGCCATGTTGACGAACCTTCAGATTGTCTCAGGAAGATATTTTTAAACTCTGTAGTTCAAATGAATATTGTTGAGATAACAGTGGAGGCGAATGACTCCTCGGTTACGGGAAGAAACCTGCAGCAGCACCAGACTTGGTCAGATTGAGCATCTGTTGGGTTTGGAAGGAGAGAAAAACAAGTTAGTAACTGCAGCTACTACATTTCCATATATAGAGGGTGAAGAGTGTAGATATTTGAAGCTGTCTGTGTAAGTTGAAAAATTCAGATTCCAAAGGTATCCAATGAAGAGAAGCCGAATTTAAAAATAAATACTTCACAATTTTTCTATGCACAACCAAGCACATTAAGTCAGCAAGGGGCATTTGAGATCTGTTTTAAGGCTGAGACTGAAGAAATACTTTAGTGGAATCTTGGATAAAACAAATCTGAGAGCTGTTACACTGATGATATTATTTTTCTGATCTATATTAAAGGTTATAAAATGCAGTTGCTTATGAACCAAAAGCATATCCTAATCAAGAACTACTGAGAAGTTTTCCACAATAATCTCGAATACCTCCTTCTTGAGAAAGGTTTTAACACAGAAGTACATGAGACTAGGCCATCCAGCCTTTACTCACACTAATCTAAAAACAGTTCACAGAGCTGGAATAATTGTCCATAATAATTCTTTATTGTTCTAAACTTTGATTATATCAATACTTTCTATGGCAATAGACTGTGGCATCATCTCAGCTTGATTGACAGGTGATTTTTGGCTTTCTGGCTATAGAGAAGCCTTACTGAGCATGTCTCAGTCATTTGTCTAGTGACATCATAGTCACACTTGTCTCTCCATACACCAAGATGAAGTAAACAAATAAAAATAAACATAAGTAAACATATACATGTAGTCATTTGTTTTTTTGGTTTATTAAAGCAGAGTATCATCAGTATAAAAATGCACTTTATTATCTCTGTCAGTAATATAATTACCTAGTGAGAAAATAATTTAACATAAAGATATTGCAAGAAGTTGATTACGTTGTTTTCAACCATGACTAAATAATGTGGCAAGGAAAACTTATTAGCTATAAACACCTGGATTTAAAGCTGTTCACCTTTCACATCTCACAATTTTGAGGATTTTTTTGGTCCAATTTTTCATGTATTCTTCTTCTTTTTTTTTTAACAGCGTTTTGACACTGAGTTCTGTGCTCTGATTGGCTAAAAACCTTGTACAACACTGTTCAGTATAGGATGTGTTGTACAGTCGTGCTGAACAACACTGTAAATATGACTTAAACCTGCTATTAATATCGATGGCATGTGACTCTCTGCTATCGGAATGCATCTCTGACATCTAACAGTATACGTTTTTTTAACTGGGTCCACGAGGAAAAACATCTGTTTTGCCTTCTCTGGATGTGCTCTAAAGTCCATAGAGAAAAACTTTGAGACCCACAGAACACAAATCTCTTTTGTTTTTGCTTGTCTTGGATACCTACATAATACTTCCTCTGAGGTATTCTCACCTCTTGCTCTCTTGTGGGGGAGATGAAGGAGGACACGAAGGAAGTTAAGTCTGCCTTCTAATTGAGGGACTCTCAGCAGTGTCTCCTTTCCCAGCCTCCCCGCTCAGCGCAGGGCAAATATAGCAACAGACTCCACAGGGGAGAATCAGCCTTTGGAACCATGCTTTTTCTGGGATCTGAATGTTGGAATAGAAGGAATTTCATCCCTTTGATCTGCAGTTCTGGAAACTATCATCATTGCAGGGTTGATACATTTCTTGGGACACCACTGTTTAGATTGTGCACTTCCTGGGGCTTTTGTGTTTTTAAGTGATCCCCCGAGCTTAAAAACATCTTTAACTCTCACATGGGGTGCAGTTGTTTTAGTGGATGAATAAAGCAAGTGGATGTCAGAAGAGTCAAGAGTGATTTTGCTGGGGTGAAGTGTGAAATGTTTCTACAACTGTAGGGGTTCTTTTATCTCATCAATTTCTGCTAGTTAAAACTTTAAAATGGTTTTTGACTTCAGAACATTCAATTCATTTTCTTTTTTGGCTTTTTATTGTGAAAGTGAGAGAAATGTAAAATATTACATTCATTCTTTGTACATGTGTTTTTGGCAATGCAAAAAAAAAAAGAAAATAGATTATTTTTTGAGCTAAAGGTGATGCCTTTTTTCATCTAAGTGATGTGATGTAAAGGGACTGTCTCAGTATGACTGAGAGTCTCCCCATTGGATCAGCCTTCAACCCAAGGGAAGAAAATGCTAATTTTCAAGGTTGACTGAAGGTTTTTTTTTTTTTTATTCGCAAAAGCTGTTGTGTTGGGTAAACAAGAACACTACATTCTTTTTGTGATAAGAAAAACTAATTCAACCAGTTTACTTTGTCAAAATTGAATTTATTTAAATTAAAATAAAAAATATTTAATGAAAACACTATTAAATAATAAGTGAAGAAAGCAGTAAAATAATCGAACAATAGAAATGTTAATGAAAAATCACCATATATTTTGTATTTTAGCACATTTTTTTTACATGAACATTTAGCTAAATCCAAGTAAAGATATTACGGCTATCTTAACATTTTCTTCTAACAAATTAATGTAATCAATATACTGTCAAAAATAAAGTGAAGTTTTGCAGTAACAATCATACACTCTTACAGATAGTAGTACTCCGACTGTGCAGAAGTCTCTTCTCTGCTACATGATCATCTGTATTTCTCTGTAGAACAGAAATAGTAAGCCATACATCAACCCCACCCCTCACAGAGGCAAGAGTTCTCACACCTGTTCATGCACTGGGCCCATTCACATTCACACTGCACGGCTTTTGTCTTTCACTAGCTGTAGTCTCTTCCCGTCAAGCAGATGTTACAAAAGTGAATCATCCCTGTGCCACGCCTGCAGGCCCTGTAAAGCTAGCCGAATGTCAGGTAGACACAGTTGCCTTGACACGTCAGTTCAAACCGTGTCAACAAGTCTTTGAGCCCTGCCGGATGCATTGACGGAGCGGATCCAGTGGAAAGTGTTATGAGAATAATTAGACCTTCCTCTGTAGAGGCAGCTTTTCAGCTGGGACCAGGGACGGATAGTAAGAAACACATTGGCAGAGAGAAGAGTGCAATGCATGGGTGTAATTGTGCCAGAAAGTGAGGTTAACCACATATGTATTTAGTTGGCGGAATTAGCCCACTACAGAGACCAGTTAAAATGAAGAGAAAGCTACGAAGCTCAAAACCACTTGTCCTACAAGCTCTAGTGGTTTATGTTAATCTCATTGTCTTAGTTCAACAATAGAAACCACACTTTTGCAGTCAGGGGGCTTTACTCTGAGCTCTGCCTGATGAACAACCCTTTTCTTTTCTTTTTCTCTTTTTTACTTCCAATAAAGAAACTAATGGGAAAAACAGTGTGAATATCAGGGACAAAAAAATGCAAACATATTGGAAAAACATTTGTGAAGTTGGGCCTGACTTGCGCGCGCAGCGCTCTGGCTGATCTAACATTGAATAGGCTATTGCGGTCCTTTTACTGGTTACATGGGCAGCTAGTAATAAAAACGAGGCATGTGATATTTTGTTTGTTTTATTGCCTGTTCAGAAATAACTATGTGAATGTGTGGGGAATGATGAAAATGAAACAAATTTTTCAAACGTGAGGGGAGCGTGGACTTCTCAGAGCGCTCGAAATCAGAAGTGTAAGTTGTAGTTGTCACCTGCATCACCTAGTGACATGATCATCTCACTCAGACAAACATCTGAGTGTTTTCAGGACCGCTCGCGCGTAATGGCGCTGAGTAAAGCTCTGACACGTTAAGGTGGGTTTCTGCAGTAACTTGGATTGTGGTTTAATTTTACCGCCAGCCACATTGTTTCCCAAGCGTACAGCGTGCCAGAATCTCTGTTTGTGACCCACCTCTGTCCCTTGAAATGTGCACAGCGTGCTCATCCGTGAGCTCATGTGTCAACGAGAAATGGTCCAACAGTCAATCAAGCGGAGCGCTTCCCTAAGTTGCAAGAACATTTTTACAGATTTTGGAACTTGGTCCACACAAAAGGCGCTCTGGATTATTAGGCGCACGGCCAATTTAAAACTTGTTTTAGACTTTTTAGTTTGCCTTATAGTGCGGAACTTACGATAATCAGACATAACCCATTACTAATTGAATGTAGTCCAGTTTGATTGGTCTGAAGGGCTAATCGCATTACCCACGTTGATCTGTATGCTCCCCTTTGTACCCTTGGTTTTTCAAGTTTGTTCCATGTTGAAAGTGATCCTTGTGTGTTACAACATCCGAACTGGTCAGAAATGTGTGGGTCAGACACTGAAGTGTTAAGCTGCTAGCAGATCATTAAAAAGCAACGTTTGTCCTGCTGGTTACTGACTAAACATATTGAATGATTGCTTATAGTTCTAAATGTCTTTATATGTTTTACCCCTTATTCTTGACCCCCAACTCCCCCAGTCAATCACCGTGCCCTTGGGCGAGACACCCCACCCTCCCTGCGTCCAGTGTGGCTCTATGGTGTGTGCCCTAGGGCAGCTGTGGCTACATTGGTAGCTTAGCATCACCAAGTATGAGTAAATAATGGAAGCACATTGTAAGTGCTTTCAGAGTCAGAAAAAGTGCAGAAAAATCCAATCCATTATTATTAAAGATGACTTGACTTTGTTGGTGCACATGCATTTTTGTGTTTCACATGTAGACACAACCAATGTCGATCTATTTATCTGTTTTTTTAACTGGATCTGAAAAGCAAAATACAACAGAGGAAACAATAGGAAAGGTACAATTGAGTGGGAGGTAGCAGGTGCTAACTGAAAACACCTCGCAGAGAGTGGAAGATGCCACTTTGCCACAGCTGCTGCCTTTTTTTTTGGATTCCACGCTATATTCACTTCCAAGCATTATATGAGCCGTGCACTCAGCAGGCTGACTGATAGCTCAACACATCCTTGGATGCAGAGTGTGGATTAACTAGGCCAATTAGCCGAACACTTAGACGCCCAATGATGAGAAAACTCTTGCTCAGCCTCTCAGCTGAGTGTCATTAATCAGCAATATGGGAGCTGAAGCAACACTACAGTTTACTGAGTGCTTCAGTGGCCAGGATTTTTGGTTCTTGACCTCAATACAGCATGACTGTGTTTCTCTGGGGCTTTGTACTTTTTGTGCGACAGAAATACACTCCTGAGAAGATTAAGAGTGTGTGCGCGCAAATTTATTTCAGGTCTCCAAAGAGGATATGTTTGCATGTATTTAGTTTTCACTCAATATCTGCAAATTTGTGCAAATATTTTAAATTGCATGTGTCTGCATGCACTAAACATATTGTAGGAAGGCATGCATGCTTTAATGGGTTTGTGTGTGTGTGTCTATTGAGAAAAGAGGCAAATTCATGATGAGAACTGTCCACTTGGTTCATGTCTGCTGTGCTGGTGAGCATTAATTTGGCTCAAGCTGACCTAGAATCAGCTCAAACCAAAATTAAAGGAGCATAAACCCTAGTAATAGTTTCTATTGCTTAACAAATATTTTTTGCGATAAGAAAATGAACAGATTGAACAGATTGAACTGAGGTCGTGTTTTTCTTTAGACCATTTCTTTTTGAAATGTCATTTTTTTTTAAAGAAAAAAAAAGACAAACTAAGAGAATTGATGAAAAGTGACAGGAACAAGGGGTGGGGTATGAGAGAAGAGTGTTGTTTGGAAAATATCCAGAGACAAATTTAGCCTTGACTGTACTGGTCTCAAACAAATTAGCCTCGGACATGCAGCGCTGCAGGAAGCGAAGATGTTGCGATGCTGATGCGTGGTATGAGCCCCCTTCGGCAATGGACTTAGGGTTGGCAATGACCTTTGCCTGGTCGCCCTGTGTGTGTGTGTGTAGGCTGCTAAAGCAGAAGCAAAAGCCATAGTGAAGAAATCCGTCTCCTCTGGCGACATTTCGTGCATACTCTCATCTCCTACTCACAACTTCTTGTTTCGTCTAATTTGGTCTGTTTAGTTTGCAGCGGTATCAGTCTTGAAGCTCCTTCTTGTACCACAACTGGCCGGCCTCATTACGTTCCCACCACTCAGACACCTGATCCATGGAATGAGAAGGCTCTGAAGCAGAGCAGATGATTCATCTCTGACTCTGTGTGTATGTGTGTGTCTTCATATGTATCAATGTGTGTCTGTGAGTATCTGAGATGATGAGGAGACGAAAGGATCAGACGAGGTGAGTGTTTGCAGTTGTGTGTTTACTTTCTAGAATGTGTGTTTTGTCTGGCAGAGATTAAGCAGGACTGTGAGTGTGTTTGCAGATAACTTGAGTAATATTTTGTTTCTTTAAATGCAAATTTTTTTGCAAATGCAAGCAAATTTGTATCCGCACATGTGACTGTTTTTTTTGCATGCATTATTTGTTTTTATATTCATGTTTTACTGTGATATTTTATTCATGAGGCAGCACTGTTATTTCTTCGATGTGACTCAGAGATATCTGGCAGCCAAAACCTCCCACCTTTAGTTAGAAATAATTGATCCAGTCCCCCTGTGGACATTTTGTAATACAAATACCATTAGTGTTGGAAAAGATCTTAATTTATTCAGCTTTAGGCAGTGAACCGGTTCATATACCCTAATCTTCATGATACTTTAAGCATCTGTTAAACTACCAGCCATAAAATGGCAATGTAATACTTTTAAATGCATAAGATATGATATGAAATATGTTAAAGGATGAAAATTTATCTTAAGCTATGCCTTTTCATGGCTTCAGCTGGCCACCAGGTGCTTCACAAAACTTCCCAGTTTAAAAAATAAAAGTCTCATGTGCATTTCTTCTGGTAGTACAGCCGCATTGTACTCTTGTACTGCTGTACTGTTGCATGCATGGTAGCAAACCTGATAATGGGTGTTTAGTTGGTGGAAAAATGTTATTTGGCGTTTATTTTCCTACATCATCTATTTAATTTTTACAACACAATGCTGTCATTAAGCAGTTGAAGAGTTGCTCTTAGTTTTGACTCAAAATTACTGCTGCCTTTAATTTCTGTTGCCAAACTAAGGTCTTAGTCACAACTGCCCTTGCGGGTGAATATGGGCTGTCTGAGGGTGAAAATGGGTAGGTGGCCCGCATGAAAGTTTTAGACCACTCGATGAATCCATAGGCTGAAGATGTTCATGCATATTTTTTTCTACTTCCATGCTATGGGCAACAGGTCATGAGGAACACATAAAAAAACATGTAAGGCAAGTAAGTGTAAAACGCTAGTGGCTCCACTGCTGAAAACCGACGCCAACCTATAACCACCAGAGGGAAAGTGGGATTCCCTGTCTTGCCCAAGGAAAGTTCGGCACATAGCGGGAATCATACCTGCAATGTTCTGATCAGAGGTCGACTGCCCTACCGCTGCACCACGGCCGCCCCTAAGGTGAAGTAGATGAGATGCAGGCGTGTAGTACAGACTGTTCATTTTGTCAACTCTGAACCCTGCACACTACAGGGAGCCTGTTAGTGCTGTTTAAGTGAAAAGAGCTCGCCTGTTGTGCTTTCCATATTTGACTATTAGATATGAGGAATTTAGACTATCAGGGAGTAGTTTGTGTAGACATCCTGCAGGCGTCCTACGGGCACTTATATATCACATGCACACCCCAGGCGTGGAGTAAGGAGTCAGTGCGCGCACCTCACTAACACCTAGAATGATGTGTAAAGGGTACCGTATCACAGCATCACACATAAATGCATGTAACTTATATTATAAGTTACATTATTCGCACAAATACTTCTCTAGAGACTTATCACATGCACAACAATGGTACGTTCCATTTTCATGACACCTCTTAAGGTGGCTGCACGAGCGTTAAGGTAGCTACAAAACACCCGTATGGATCAACCCTGGCATAACACAGTACAGCGCACTTCATTCTCTGAGGTCACACAGTCATGCAAAAACATGAATATTCTTTAAATTGGTACAACTGAAGCTTTATTTTTTCCCTTCAGTAGAGCATTTAGTATTTCACACTGACACAAGCTTCAGACTATTTGCGAATGTAGATCCCAAAAGATTGCGGATAATCTTTTGGGTGATACATGACAATACAACATTTAATCGAAATATATCTGTTGCTCATCCCCAGAAAGATGTTTCTTTCACCCCATCTTCAACGAGAAGGGAAATGTTTGAAGAAAAAACGATTGTGCAGTCCACATGAGTGCTGTATTTTTCAAATGTGAAAAATGTGGGAAACAGAACAGAAGCTTGTACCTGGGGGACACCATCACCTCTACCCAACCATCCACACATGTAAAATCAGACAAAGATAACTGCCTCTGCCTGTCAACCTGCAGCCCTGTGAGGATAGAAACATGTTTCATTCACACTCAGATGCATTTCGGCAAGGACGATTTCCCCTTGAACTTCATTTAAACTGCTCTCATATATTCTTAACTAAAGAGATGCGATCGTCATTTTCCTGCAACTTGAGCGTGCACTTAAGATAAGGTTGTGTTTGTTTGAAAACTGAGCTGCTCCTTTATTTTGATGAAATCTCTACTGAGGTCTTTTCTACTGGGTTTAACTCCCATACTGACACACAAATGCACATTTGAGCAGCGGTTAATATTGTAACTGGGGAGATAACTGATGGAATGGTTTAATATTTAGAAACACTGTTTCTCTTCTCAACAAATCATACATCTTTTCAATTTTTTGCTTGGAAATGTTTCTATTCCTTTTTTTTCGTCTATTTCTGGTGTTCAATAATAGATTTGAGGTACACATCTGCTGCAAATTGTGTCCATATTGCCCCATGTCAGTCTTTTAATATAGTTACAACATGCACTGAGTGCGTGCAGTGAAACTTTATTTCTGAGCCTTTGCTATAGCCGCAGCTCCACTTTCTTTCTCTTCTCG
Organism: Oryzias celebensis; assembly: GCA_014656515.1. Lineage (NCBI taxonomy): Eukaryota > Metazoa > Chordata > Actinopteri > Beloniformes > Adrianichthyidae > Oryzias > Oryzias celebensis. Next base: position 11,355,352 of record BNCR01000008.1, on the reverse strand, counting down.
CAGGAAAATGCTGCTTGCCAGTATATTACACAGGCACTTCATCTCCCAAGTGTGGTGGCAAAAGGACAGACACTCACTGTATTTTATGACGTGCTAAGGCAATTTAGTCTGCGGCAGGGTTGCCTGAATCTGTAACTGTGAACCTATACGGCTTTAGTCTGACAGCTTTTTCAATCTAAAGGTGAATGAAATTTCTTGTTTTTTTCCACAAAACAGTTGGATTTACTAGTGTGGTCCATCATTTTTTTTTACAGGTATATATTAGCTTTTTCGGATGACTTGTCCATTGAATCTAAAACGGGTTGACTTAACATCACTTTACTTGTGCAGCCTTCACTTTTACCATTAGAGATGGGAATCACCGCCGAAATACTAAAGACATTTGATTTCAATTCACAAATGTATGATTTGAGTACATTTATGATCACATTTGATTAAACATCCATCCATCCTTTTTCTAAACCAGTTGTTTGATTAAACATAAGCATATTTTGTTGTTCCCATCGCTAAATCATTTTGTTTTTTAAGAAAAAAGTTTACAAAACTAGAACCTGAATCAAGGTTCAACTTTAAGTATTAAGGTAAAATATTTCTTACAATTAAAACCAAATGAAGGAAACGCACAAGCGATGACCCACTTTAATGAAATTGGGGTTTTTGATGTTTTTATTAAGTTTTTGTGGCATTTTTCTCAGGATGGAGGACATGTATGAAGAACATCAAGCCTAAAATTGCATTTCTGAGTATTTTTTTAATTTAAATTCTTATAGAACTGGAGCAGATGAAAAAAAATGATTTTTGGAAAAAGATTGTAGTTGTGGCTTAGAAGCTACAATCAGCAAGCCCCTTCTCCACTCTATTCTGGTGGATTCACTTGTAGCCTTCATATCAAAAATCTGCTGCCAAAAAAAACAAACAAAAAAAAAAAAAAGCATGGGAATGAATGTGCACCTCAAAAATCTGTATGAAATCAATTGAAGTGGATTAAGAGGACCCAAAGATGCAGGTGTGTTTGCTGATCTTTTAATACTGGTGCCTTGAGCCTAAAAGTCTTGTTTAAATCCCACCAGAAGCCTGTTTGTTTGCATATTTCTCAGGACTCAAATTTTCCCTCATTTAAACAAAATCACATTACAATAATCTGTGATTAAAAATGGCTTACAGATGCAAAATCAGGTTTTCTATTTGTTCCTTTTGTGGACTGCTGGTACGTCCAAAGTTGTTACTTCTAAACCTCTAAAGAGCAGCTGGAATTGCCTCTGGTGACTTTGCAAATTTGAGGGGCTGCTTCCAAAATCCGCAATCCAGCACATTCTACTTTGGCGTTTTCTTGTTGCATAGGCAAAAAATCCAAACTGCAGGAATAATTTCAAATTGCTGCTTTTTGAGCCACCACTAACCAGTCAACAGAAACTTGTTGGCAATTTAAAGTAAGACAATTTTCCTATTTGAGAGTAGATTCACCAAAAGAAAAAATTTTAAACTTAAAAAAATACATTTTTCATACTTTTATTCTTAAGAGAAGTTTGATTAGTTGTGTGTTATAAGTTTGTCAAGGACTTGCATTTCTTTGTCTTATTTTTGAAGTTTCAAACTTTTGAGAAATAATGTAGTGGATATAAAAAAACACACAATTGTTCTTTAACATCATAGGGTTATCAGTTGCTAACTAGCCTTTTGAGTCATTCTAAATCATGCAGTTTCCAGTGTAAGCACAGAAAGCATGTTGAAGTAATCAGGATGTTAACCAGATGGATTTCGTTTCTCTTTGACCTTCGATCTGCTTCAAATTTTGATGAGAACTTGACACAGAGCGGAGCAGACTCTGTGCCCATTGTGCCCTTCTTTCCACACATGCTTTTCCACCCCTCTTTTTGACGATGCACATGGACAGGCTCATTGCAGGACTAGCTTTTCATTCATCATATGCTATTTTCTCACATGCTCGCTGGCTTCAGATAAGTTGTTTTACTTGCACAGCGTATGCTTCCAAGTGTATTTTTAGTGTCCACTGGCAAGGTATAGAGTAGTGTAGAGGAAACGTCTTTCCTCACTTTTTTTTTTTTTTTTTTACCATGTTGTAGCTCAGCACACTCTGTTCCAGGCTTGGCAAGAATTGTCCCTAAAAATAACCACGAACGGACAACGCTTCTCCCACCGATCCTTTACTTCCTTTTTGCCTTCATTCATTCTTTGAATGAAAGAAAATTTCTCCAAAGAGGTACTTTCTACAATCAACTTTGCCTGGATCGAGTCTCACAAGCCATTTCTTTAATGGGAAAACCATTTAGTGAAAATGACATAGAGACCGCTCAAAAAGATTCATTTGTTAGAACATGAATTGCTCCAATAATAGGGAAAATCATTAAAAAAATACAATTGATTTTCTGACACTTTACACCAATATATATATCATTAAAATGCAATTTTGGGTTTGAAGGAGTGGTGTGTTTGAGTGCAGACTGGTTTTGTCAGTTAGCCTGACAGTAGCAGCAAGGAAAAGACCTGCAGACTCCTCACACAGTGAGGGTGAATCAGTCTGTCACTGAAGCTGTTCTCCAGGGCAGACAGGGCATCCTGCAGAGGGTGGGACTGGAGGTCCAGCATAGATGTCAGTTTAGCAGCCACCCCTCTGTCTTCTAACTCCCTGGTTGACTCCAGGGCACAGAGCTGGACTTTCTGATTACTTAAACAAGCATTTTCTTCTCCCTCAGCATGATTTCTGTTCCAGCAGGACATGCTGTACAGGATGGCTTTTGCCTCTAGAGCTAAAGTAGACCATCAGAGTGACCCCTTCACCCCAAAGGATGGCAATCCCCTCAGCAGTAATAGCTTGCTTTGGGCCTTCTTGTATAGCGTGTCATGCTACGTTCACACTGGGCATGTGACGCATATTCAAAAATGCACTTCTAGCCCATGGTACTCACACCGGACAAACAGAAAGGGCTTTCTTCTTCTTTTTCTACTGTTTTGGTCAAAGTTCAACCTGGTTTACCTTACAATGCACGTTCATTGGCCGCACGGTTTTTACGTAGAGCCCACAAAATGTCTTAAAACTGTGCATGGCTACGTGAGAAGCCCAAAACACGCATTTACATAGACTTATCTTTGAAAGTGGTTGCTTGAGGGTGATGTGAATATAGCTTCAGAGAGTTCACTCTCTCACTGTCCCTACCCTGAATGTTCATCACTGAGGGAGCAGTTGAATGGTGTCTCTGGAAGCCCACAGAGCTCTGTAAAGACTATAAAAGAACTGTTGACAATTTCCACAGTTTAGTTTTGGTTCAGCGATGGAGTGATAATGTTGCATTCAGTGAAAAAAATCCAGTTGTGCAGATTTGATTTATGCTGTTTCTCTCCCAAGGCCGTCTTTTATTTTTCCTGTGCATTTTTGATCAAAGCTTTTCTTCTTTTTGTGTCAAGAGGTTCACTTTGGCCCTGATCGATGCACGGAATGATGAACGGAATAGATCTAGTCTGTCTTTTCTCACAATTTGTTCTTTGAACAGTCACTCAACTTGGTTTTATTGATATTGATTAAAAAGGATGCTGTTTGGTTTGTAATTTTTCCCCATTTCCACAACATAGCAATGCAAACGTGGTGGTATTTGTGACAGCTGATAGTCTATAGGCTATCCAATTAAACATCTAAATGTTTTGTGTGCTCTAATGTGCTTTCCACGGTGCGCACACTCAAGCAGGGATGCATTTTTGTGTCGTAAGCTGCTTTTCTGTGTCAAAGCCCCTTATCTCTGTGCTTATGCAATTAGGATGGTGAAACAAAAGCCCATAGTAATTAATCATAGCATCCCTGATGATACAGTATGTCACTGTGTCGCCACTGCTTCTGCTGCTGTGCACTTCTCACAGTCAAGGGAATAAATAATCTTAAGACAAGCACATTTCAAACTGATCACTCATCTGAGTTTTTTAGGGTTTTTTTTTTTTTTGCTCCCTATTTTGTCTCTTATCTTGCAGCAAGTCATTTCTATTACTATCATTGGGGCTGAATATTTTAGTTTTTTGTACAAAAAGATCTAAGTTGAATATACCTATGAAGACTCTCATTCAACCAGAAGGCTCATCTGGACTCAGTTTTTGTAAAGTTTCGCCTCTTATCTCATTTCTCAGTTCTGAAGAAACATATTCAGTCTAAAACGCTAAGTTTAGTTTTGCTTTTAAAAACTTTTTTGATATAAATGTGTTAGAAAAGTGTTCAAAAGGCACTTTGCCAACTTCAGATCCGATGTTTTCAAATGATACTTTTATTGAATGAATCAGTTATCTACCAGTGAACATTCCTGCAACATAACCTCCCCCTGTTTTGTCATCTCAAATATATTCTAATACCAAACTTATCTCATGTTGTCCACCTCAATATATAAATAAACTGAATTATTTCTGAAGATCTTTAGGTTTCATATGAACAATATTTTATGCTGTTATTGGTTTTAATCAAGTTAATCTTTCCAGGAAATAACATATTAGACCAAAATATGCTTCTCTAATCTTTAAGACTTAGGTGTCCTGTAAATAAAGCAAATCTACAATGTGTACGTTTTTTGCTGCTTTTGTATATAAAATATGTAGGTAACCCTCCCAAAAAGTAGTCATTCCATCCTTTGCAGCATCTTGGCTCTAACTTTCTTCAGACAACTTCTAGATTTATGTGCACTACATTGTGAGTGCATGCGCCTGAAAGTCGACCCCAGGGATTATAGAGACAAAGTAATAGTGTCTTTGTCTTGAGGAAACACACTTCCCTGAAACACACTAAATCAAAGGCACTCGCAAACACACACAGTCCAAAAGCTGGCTTTATCCCCTTTTCTGAAAGATCAGCTTACTGGCCCTCCTTCACCTCATAACTGGGATGAAAGTAACCAGCTTAACTCATCAGCAGACGCTTAGATGAGTCTGAGACCAACCTGAAAGAGAGGCAGGGGAGGTTGGGTGTGCTGTGAGGCTGACGTCATTACAGTCGTGGTCCGCGTACTGTCAGTGGGCTGCGTGGAGAAAAGGAAAACCTGACGACGGCACTCAGAGAGAGTGTAAGCGTTTGATTCAGAGGATGAAAACACACACGGCAGATTTGATTTGTTAGGAGCTCGTCCCTTGTGTGTAAGCAAACGCTCTCCTTAATATCACTGACAGCTTGAGTGGGCAGAATGTGGGATGGGAGGATCATAAGGCTGACTTATGTCGAGCTGGAGGTGGATATGGTATGAAATAAAGCACTGAAGAAATTAGCAGAACAATAACAGATTATTAAAGTGTTTATATCTTGTTTTTTTAAGTAAGGCAAACAGATTTCACAGTTAATGGCTAATACATGTTTTTATTGATCATTATATTATTATATATGCATTCAGGTAGCATGATCTTCTACATTTTATCTCTTACATCTTACATTTTTCACGACAATTTACAATAAAAGAGTAAAGCGGAAAGGTTTACTGATCGCCACAGATTCCACGCACATTCTGCACAGCTACTACGGTCTATTGCCCTCGGGGCGCAGGTTCAGATTGTTGCCGTTCAGGATAAAGAGAGTTACTTCCAGTTTTGTTCCAACCTCAATTCACAGCTTAGCCAGTGGCAACTTAAGTAATTTTGCATTTAATACCTTCTTGATTTGGTTGCTTCAGCAGGTCTGAGTTTATATTATCTGCATTTTACTGAGTGTATGGGTGTTGTATGGATTTTACTGATAATTGTTTGTCTCTGCTCTGTGTTTCCACCGGCAAATGAAGTTCTATGTGGAAAAATAAAATAACTTGAATGAATTTGATTGATTCTACTGAGTTTAGAAAGTGTTGGTTTAAAATCTAAAGTATGTCAAAGTCATTTATTACAAGCATAAACATAGAAATAAGTAAAGCTTAAGCATATTTACATTTAAGGTTCCACTCCGATCCTCTTTTGATCTATTATAAAAGTGTCCCAGTAGTCTTTTAATTATGATTGTGCCATTTTTAGCCAAAATGTAAAAAAAAAAAAAAAAAAACAATGTTGTTTTCTAGGACGTAGTTTCTGCACAGTGACAGTAGTTTATTAGAAATTTGCATCTGTTGTGGGTGGGACTGATGACACAGAGCAAGCACACCCCACTTCCCCTCACCCATCTTTTTACATGTTCTCCCACTAGCTTATAGTCTCTCACACCCCCAGCCTAACAATACTGGTGCAACAAAAATTGAATATTTTCTATAACACAAATAAGCTCCTTTTCAAACAGTATTTCTTTATTTACTGTTGATTCACAACAATTTGAATACTCCTAAATGCACTTTTGTGCTTAATTTTCTTCATATGTGTCATATATCATCTGAAAAATGCAACAAAAACATGTTAAAAACATCAACATGGTTTTTATTGGAGTGGGTCTTTAAGCCTTCAGGTACTTTGTTCTCTTACAATGTTGCTTTCCTACTATGTTTGGAGCATTTTGGCTTAAAATATAAAGAAAGTCATTAATCACAAGGGTAGAAATAGAAACAAATGAAGCTTAAGCATATTATAACAGAGTTAGAGTACTCAGGCATTAATGAGCTCCTGATTGCCTCTCTTGTGTTTAAGTGCTTATTTATGTTCACTGTACTTTTGAGTTTTATTACATATAACTGAACCGCAATATATACACAACAATAAAGCAACAGGAGGGATGGAAAAAAAAAGTCCACTCTTGCTGCATTCACACTGAACATGAACACTGAACAATGTGGCTCTTTTCCATAGAACCTGTGCTTATGTTTCCTTTTTTTTTTTTTTTTTTTTTTTTTTTTTTGCATTAGAGCTGCAATAAAGTAATCAAAAGTGTCCTTAAATGCAACAGACGGGCAGAAAAGGAGGTAAAAAGGGTGCAATGGACCAGTGAAACAGAACTGCTAGTTTTAGAATCTCTTCAGAAGCAAGAAGATAATAAAGAAATTTACATCATGATCTTTAAAGCAATTTAAATGTGTCAAGAAAATAATGAATTAACAAGTTTTATTATACTATCTTTGTAGGTTTTAAACAAATCTCTTCTCTGTGACGACCTTTAGTAAACTTCTTTTGTTTGGAAAATCGCCCCACACATAGGACTTCGCTGGCAAAGTCAAATACAAAAGCTGCATGCATGTGACCATGTGATAGCACACGAACAGGCTGCGTGACAGTGAGCAGGCAAGACAGATCGTGCGAGGACACGAGGGAGAATGGTCAAATTCCAGCAGCAACACAGAAGAATACAGTCAGCTTGTAAACAGGCTGTCAGTGATTTTTTTTTGGCTGTGCCCTCCTGATCTGAGACAGAGTCCAAATGTAAATGCCGCTGCTGCCGCCGCTGCTGCTGCTGTTGCTGCGAGAGCAACGTCAGGTGTCATCGGTCTCACACCGAAGGACACTTTGTTTGACGCAGAGCCCGGTTCAATGGGAGACAAAATCATGGCAACAGATTGGAAAGAAGTGAGAGCTGCAGAACAAAAAAAACATTTTTTGTGTGTGGGTGTGAGTGTGGGTGCACACGTGCGTTTGTTTGTCTTTATGCATTTGTTTGTGTGTGTGTGTTCAGGAGCCAGTTGCCAAACTCACTTTGGGGTTGATTGAAGATAATCTACAGTCAAATTTTCTCTGGCTTACTGCCTTGCTCACACTTCTTCTCCCTCTGTGCACACTGTTGTCTGACAGCTTGCATAAAGCAGAATAAGGATATCATACTTTGGGTGCACGCCTGTTTGTGTTTCTGTCATTGTTTCCTAAGAAACCGAAGTTTCAGAAACTGAATGCATTTTGCGAACATGCAGCTGCCATTCCACATGAAATCGCTGACAATTTTTGCCTCATAAATACTGGAATGCTCTCTTGTTTTCTTTCAGTGTGCTGTTTTGTGGTCCATAAACGGTGCCATGAGTTCGTCAGCTTCTCCTGTCCTGGAGCCGACAAAGGCCCTGACACAGATGTAAGTCAACAGCTCACGTCCAACTCTTGCTTTTGAATGCATTAAAATACACCATTAATAGCCTTCATTCATACAATAGAGCTGCACTTTGTTCACTATTCAAAGCTCATTGGGGAGCTTTTTGCCAAAAGTGAAATAAAGGGTTTTTAGTAAATGGACGGATCACTCATAAAAAAAAAAAAAAAAATTATTGTCCTTTTATTATCAAGTTCAACCTCCACAGACGTCAGAAGAGGAGTTATATTTCCATGACATACAGATAAAAATGTTTTCATAAATGGAGGCAAACTTAATCTAAATTTATTTAACATAATCTGGTTTTATGAAAGCTATACTGTTTCAAGGTCGAGATGTTGCCATGTTATATTTAAAGAAGATTTTATATTATCCTAACTATAGCATCAACCTTGGTTAAGAAAGTTCTATTTCCATCATTTTCGTGTATTATTTTTCCCATAACAGCCGTTCGAAAAAGCATTACCTTTTTTTTGCTGTTTTTTAAAAATTGTTTTTATTTATTTAAATCCACCTCCTGACCCTGCTGAGAGTATGCAATGTGAAACTGCCAGGACTGAATGAGCTGTAGGTGTGTTGATGCTTTTTCCTCTGCACCACCTGTGCTATCATGATGTTGTTGTTTGCAGCGTTTGCCGTTAATGATTTAAATGTCATTTTCTGTTGCTATAACAACATGAGAGGGAAGTGATGTTCAAATGGCTGAAATTAGCATGGAGTTAGTGATGGAAATGTGGCATTTTTGTTTGTTTCCATCACATGTTTTTATGAACACAGAATTATTTGTCATTCATGCATTTTGCTCAGATGCAAGAGAGTTGGATTTTTGTTAATTTAGTAAACTACATTATAAAAAAAGGACCAGGTGAAATATTTCATTATATTTTGATTGATAATTAATTTAGTTGGCTTTTTTTGTTAAGCTTATTCGAGTCCATTTGCAATTCATTTAGTTAAGATACGTTTTTGCTAATATTTGAAACCATTGTGAAGTCAATATGGTTTCCTTTATATACACACAACTTTTATCTTCTTTTTCAGTGCTCTAAAGAACATTTTGTAATTTGAAAAAAAAATGGACTAAAAGGAAATCATTGAAGGTCCCAAGACTTATGAATGCAAATCACGCAGACATAAAATGTGTTAAAGAAAAGATGTTGCAACCTACACTATCACACTAGGAAGAGGGAAAAAAGAAAGAAATTCTTTCAACTATAGTTCACAATAAAGTCACTTTTTTTTAATAGCCTCAAAAAATGTTTCTCTATGTCACTGAAATTTTGAAAGTGTAAGGAGTTAGATAATGTTTTAGTTTCTAAAATGTAAAGCTACATACACTGATGAAGTTCAAGTGACCACTTCCAATGAACCACCTGCAAATGACTGATTGGGCTGGAACAGATTCCAAAGAAACATGTACTAAAGAAAATGGCAGTTCACCCCTATAGCTTCACTTTAAACATAATTAAACAAAAGACAGAGTGACCTCAACACAAAACTGCAAAGAGCACCACAGACTACATATCAAGTGACACCAATCTGCAGTAGAGACAGTTGCAGCAAGACTCCCTTCACACCAGCTGGAGGTCCACACAGTGCTTTTAAAGCAGCACCACACCTGAAGGAAGTTGAGACAAAGATCCACAAAAACACAGAGGTCCCACTCTGACACAGAAATAAAACACAGAATGCAAAGAAAAAGTAAACCAAATACGGCTGGGGCCATAACAGCACATGTCTTTGATATACCACAGCTCTTCAACCACTCACACCAGGGCTGGCCAACCCTGGTCCTCAAGAGCCTCAAACCTGCCTGTTTTCCAGTCCTCCCTGACCAGCTTGCTGCTGATTAGCTGACTCAAGTAATTCCACATCCTGATTGACTGAACATGTCTGATTTAGGTTGTCAGAATCATCTGATTCTGACGTGGAGAAAAGCAGTTTTTCCACATTGGCTTTGGACCGATATGCAACACATTACTTTGTTAAGAAGAGATCTTAAAAATGCTGAAACGTTGTTGGTGGTTGAGGCCAGACTGCGCTGAAGCGAGGAGAATGGGGTGGAGGGCACATCAGTGCAAAGACTGCTTTTCTCTGCTTCAGAATTCGCTTGAATAACGTTTAATGCATAAACGGTTGAAGAGTTACGCTTATCAAAAGAATGTTTACACTGGAACTGAAGCTCCAGTGTTAAAGGGTTAAGCAGCTTACGCTGCAATAAGAGTTTTTTCAATCTGTAATCTGACCCTAATGTCTCATCAGCCATCGCTTGGATGTTGAAATGTCATTTTGTAAAATCCCACCTGTTACCATCCTTAAGGTTTCTCCAAGTGTCACCTGGGTGGTTTTGAAGTCTGTGCTCCATTTGAGAGTAATTTTGAATGTGTGAGCCTGCTGTTCTAAACTGTGGTCTCCTCTTCATTTACAGTCTCAACGTGAACACACATTGTCCCATTAGAGGGGTTTTTCTCTGCCTTAGGTCATCGACAGCAGACACAGAGAGGAAAAGTAGACTTCTGTTGTGACTGAACAGACTCCTAATGAATTTCCTCTTTCTTTACCAATTATCTGGCACTCCCCCACACTACTATCTTCTCGCAAACTGGAACCAAAGTGTGTCTGTTAGTTCATCACCTTCTCTTTGTGACTCAATTTTATTCATTTACTCACAATAAAAGTTCTTAAATTATAACATAAAACAGGTAATGACATGTTTGATTAGAGAAAGAGGTTATTTTGGCTTCATTTTTGTAAACTTTGTCAAATTTGTTTTTTTGCAGTTTCAAGAGCCTCTTCTTCCCATTTGCTGTTTTATTCTGGCTTTTTGTACCTGTTTCTCTCTAACTCACACCTACGTCTGTGACGTCAAATGCTCATTGTAATGTTATGCTTGTTATTATGCCCATTATCTTCCAGATGGCTTTGGCCTAAAGTGTACAGCTCTTTTGGGGACGAGTCTCGTTAAAGTCCAAATTTTGCAGACTTTTAATCAGTCAAACCATTTTTCATGCAGCAAACTTAACAAACTAGGATTTCTACGGCTTTGGGGCTATAAAATGTCAATTGATCTATATTTTATAGAGCAGCTAGGGAAACTGAATAAAAAAAGTGACACTCTCAATATTTTAAACAAGATCACGCTGTATATCAAACTTCCAGTGTTCCAGTCATTTAGAGAAACATTCTCTTGACAAATGTGAGCATCTTATGAACTGTTTTCATAGGAAAGTGTTCTTATTAAAATCTCTTTTGGAAAAGGATTGTCATTCCATAATGACCATCTTGTTTGCAAATACTTTACTGTATTTATATTTAAAAATGAAATCCTCGTCAAATTTTGTCTTAGATTATGGAAAGTATACATACATTCCCTTCAATTTTACTGCAGCAACTGTTTCTATTTTTTGTTTATTGTCTTTGCAAGTCAGTGTAGCACCCATTATGTGTTCATATGTAGAATGCTTTATAGATCACAAAAAACAAAAAAATGCTCATGTATTAATGCAATTGTTTACATTTAGTGTTTTGTGAATAAGTAACAATTAAACTGACTTCCTGATTGGTTAAATCAATTCAACCGCATTTGTTTTGCAGCAATAGCTGGTTTTATTGCATGACCAGGACTCTCCTACTACTTTTGCTGCTATGCCTATTTTAAAATCAGATTTTCTTACACTTTTAATGTGATACTGTGACAGATTAGGACCTTTCAGGTCAGCTGGAATGGCCTGCAGCAGACCCTTGTGTCCCTGATTAAAGTGAAGAATGGACGGATGTCTTATCAGTCAGGCTGTAGTGCACTGAGATGGCCCAGTGGTTTGGAGCGAGACTTCTTTCACCGTATTGTCCTCAAAGTGACTAATGATGACTAACTAAAACCTACCAGCTCCTTCTTCTCGCCATCATTATATCCACACTCCTCCACTGCATGGTCCTGTGACTATAAATCTGCCTTTGGCCGCAGAAACACACTCTTTGTCACTTTCCTTTTGACTCACACACAGTCTTTGCTGTCCCCTTGCACCGTAGATTAAGACTGGCCATTGCACTATCTTTGATGTGTGAATGGCGTCATCTATCCGACAGATGCTTCGAAACGCTCACAGGAAGACTGAAGGAGATGAATCTGAGAGAAAAGTGTTTCCTCAATGTGTCTCGCTCTCTCTTGTCTTTCAGTTTCCATTCAGTGATCTGAGGCGTTGGTGGCACATAGAACTGCATTATCAATTCAGGCTCACTCTGATTGCTGAATGACGGGAACTACATAAGCTCCCGTAACTACAGGGAACTGCATAAGCTTCATAACCATGCCCTTAAACTCTTTAGATTTCTAAGAAACTCAATTGAAATGGGTTTGTCAAATCCCATTCCATATATTTGGATAATATATCAAGTTTCAGTGAAATCAATGACATCACTATGTTCGTACTTGTAATCTTATTTGCTCTCCATATGGAATCTTGTAGCAATACAATTTTAAAATCAACAATTTTACGAAAGTGAATATGTCACTGTGCATCTGACTGTGCGGGAAAAAGCAGTTCTGATGTGCACCTGTGGCTCCATTGTTCTAATGAAATTTAGCCCACGTCCCCAAAACCATTAAAAAGTCACAAATAAAAGACCATACGATAGGCATACTATCGATGGGGCAATTGGTGCAGAGGTTTACCAGACCAGAACTGGATCAAATCGTTGCTGTTTCCTTCACACTCATTCACTTTCTGTAGCTAGTGTTTCTCACTTGTTCTGTCATGACACGTTTTAACCGAGAGCCACGCTCACGCACTCATGTAGGTGACACTCGCAAACCCCCTCATTAGGAAAGAGTCTATCTTAACTCGTACGCCGACCCCTCCACCCTCTGCTCCTCATTATGGCAGTCATCAGTGCCTGTTGACAAGCTGACTGCTGATGCCCACACAGTTGGCTTCGCTGGTGTGAGCAGAGTGAGAGGCATCATTAGCTCCAGTCCAAACGAGGATATCGCAGAGAAAAGGAAGTTAAGAAGAATGCAAACTGCTGTGTTTGTGCGTTAATCTTAATTCGAGAAAACGACTTGGAAGTAAAATCTCTGGAAAATACTAAACTTTACAGAGTTCTGTAGGGCGTCTCTTTTAGCTGATTGACAGCTCATGCACTATGACTGGGGGCTGCGTTTACTGAAGTTCTGTAAATCTTTTAAAATGTGACCATGCAGCATTGTCGCTGAACAGTTAATGTGGATCCGTTTTCAGACGTGTGTGATTTACAAAGCAGTCACATTTATCTGTTGCTGTAAAAATACTGCAGGAGGTACTTTTTCATGATGCCTTGCCTCCTGCGTGCTTTCAACACACCCGCTCCCTTATGCTGTGTGGGTGCAACTCCAGCAGCAAATATCCTGCCACAAATGACAACTGTGAAACAATTCTAGAGACATTTGCAGGCATATATTTCAGTATTTGTGTCTAAACAGGCTCCATTGGATGAAGAAAACTGAGTTGCAACGTTTGTGGCAATTTACAATAAGGTTTCTGGTTTGAAAATTAAAGGAGAACAGGAAAAGATTAGCAGCAAAACTTTGAGATTTTGATCAACCATCACATTGACTTAAATTTTTGTTTGTTTTATTTGCTTCTTCTAATTAGATTACAAAAGATGTATCTTTAACAACTATTTTTGACATATTTGTATGTTTTCTCAGAATTCTGAAGGAGCTCAAGCATTGCAGAGTCAAATCAAAAGAGTTATGTTTTTGCACAGTTTTGCATCACTTTGACACATTGACAATTGGTGAGTTGAAACACGGCAAGTCCCTTGTTGCCTCCTTCTCCTCCTCCCGTTGCTTGCAGCTGTGACAGCTGACAGTGTCTTCTAGTGTCTTTTTTTCATCCCCTGAAAGGTTGCAGCCTCTGTCCTGATAAATTTACTGGACATGTCTGCAGCCCGTTCAGATTCATCCTCGAGCTGATTTTAAACTTTTGCACTAAGTTCATTGTCATTTTAGGTCACTTTTTTATTGCACATGCATCAGTGATTTAAAAAATAGGTTGCTTCGCAGCACACCCAGGAGGGCCATGTAACAGCCAGTGATGCTTTAGATCATCTGCCTTGCAGCTTCCACCCATTACCTTCATTGCAGTTCAACTCTGACCTGCAGCAGCAGCCGCTGGATCTGTCTGACATGGCTGCTCCAGAGTCCTGCTTACACAATGTCAAATCTCTCTGCATGTTAATGCTGAAGAGCGCGGCGAGCAGATTACAGCTTAGAGAGCTGAGCCGCTCTCAGCGCATCGACACGTGCTACAGACTGCTGGCACAGGCGCAGAAAAGAAGAAGCGTCATGTAAACGATGCAGTATCTAGGTGAGACGAGTCAATTAAATGATTAATGTTTGTATAAATTCAAAGGACCAGGTTGGCTCTTTAGATCTGCGATTATGCAACGCCGAGATGTGCTGGGGGTTGCGGACACGAGGCTGCTCTCTTTAAAAACCGCAATCTGTCCATGTGTTGAGTAGTGAACATTACTTCAGACTGACCAGATGTCCCTTTCTGACGCAGCCCCTGGTAATTCCACACAGACGGTGCTCAATGTGCTGCTCAGGCATGTCACTGACAGACTCAAACCAGATTTGTTGATTTGCTTTTATGGTGATGATACGGAGGAACACAACAGGTCTGATCTGAAACTGTCAACATAAACTGACACAACCCACAATTTTGGCTTCGTTTGCACTAAATGAAGTGGTCAAAGTAACTTTCCTCACAGTAAATTACTTATTGAACTACGTTAACAATGGCTTCGCCATTGTGCGTTAAAGTGACCACTTCCAAAGAAAAGTCTTGGTAAACGTGTGGTTCAGGCTTCTGCATTTAAACATAGCTATGTACATTTTTAATACCCTTTTCAGGCTCTACGTACAAATTGAACCAGATAATTCGATTTGATCTTGGATTTGGTGGTGACGGATGGAGGGTGTTCCTTTTACAGTATTTTTCTATCTCTTTGACTCATTTCTTAAAACAGAAACTACCTGCTCTCCCAATGCAGGAAAGTGGTAAAGACCGAAAGTTGTGCCTCTCATGTTATAAATGAGGGACTTTTACCTTGGAAAAAATGAAATGACTGTGAGGGCTCATAGCCGTCATCAGATGCCTTTGAATTTCAGGGTCTGCAAACAAAAAAACGTGACAAAAGCAGCTACTTTTAGTCTGGCGCCTGACTGTTTTTGCCTGACTGACTAAGATTACAACCCTCACAGACTACTTTACTCTACTCAAGTGTCTTCTCAGACATTATCTGTCAGTCAACTTGTTTCTTTACTGAAATGCTGCAGCACATCTTAACCAAAGTCCTGTAACAACAGCAGCAGCTGCAGTTTGAAACACCAGACCAGGCAAGCCATAATTTTCTTTGTACAGTTGATATATTTGTCTGCAGAGCTGTTTTTTTTTTGCTTACAAGTTGATTTTTTGTAAGCAGAAATAAGTCTAACACACACGCCTGTTAGCATGTTAAAGGTTAAAGGATATTCATGTGTCAGATACGTTTTTCTTTGCATGTTGCAAATGAATGCATGGTATTGGAGATATCTAAGGAAAAATGATGAACACAAAACTGTTTGACTTCCATATTCGTATCATTTAACTTCAAGTCAAATAACAGTTCATCTCAAACATAATTGCCATAATTCAAGCTTCATTTTTACTCTTGAATACGTGCTTGACAATGAGGATCCAGTCTATAATTGTATGTCTGTGGTCTCAATTCAATGCAGTCACGATTAAAGAAGACAAAGGGGTCTGGCCCTGAGCATTTGAAAACCATGAACTCAAAAAAACACACTTTAAATAAAACATGACTTAATCTGAGAAAACCAAGAAAGATACAACATTTTCCTACAGTTTCTGTTTTAATCTCACATTTGTGACACTTCTAATTAAAACTTTAACTGCATTACAAATTGTAATAGCATTTTAACAAAACAGTTTTTTTTAAGTTGGTCTTGCAGGAAATTGTGTCTTTTATAGAAGCCAAAGCTTTGACCCTAATTTGCAGCAATGACCATGCTGAGATCACTGCGATTTCAAAGTAAACTTTTGCCTTCTTGCTCTTCTCAAATTAATTCGGACTTCACTGGAATAACTACGTCTGTGTACAAAGCAATTTGTGCCTCAAACAACACCACCTGTCTCTTCCACCGTCTGTGTGCGCCTTTCTGAGGAGAGCACGTTTAAATCTCTGATTATGTAACACTGTCCTTTTTTGCATGTTCACACTGCCGTACATTCCTGCACATTTATTATGATAGAGCATTATAACTTTTTAACCCAATAAATCACATATGCGACTATGACAGATGCCTGAAGCCTTAATAGGCCTTCGTCCAAACATCTGAATTAAAGTGAGTGCAATTTAGAGGAGAGCAGACAGCTGTAAATAAATCCTAATTTCAGTTTACTCTGGTGGTATTTTGTACATGAAGCCTGTTTAGGTCTGATTCAAGGGAGCTAATGATAAAACCTAATGACCATTATATTTCTCAGGGTTTATGATCTCAAAGCTAAATGTAGATCTTCTGATAAAATCATCCTTGACTTTGCTGTAACATAATGTCTTTAAAGTTCTTTTCTTGCTTTCTAAAAGCAGAGATTTAAAAAAACAGGTCACATAGGAGAGAAAAGAGGAGAAAAAAGGTAGAAGTGAATTTATGAAGTGAGCACTGAGTTCCTGTCAAAGTTTTATTAAATTAAGAAGAATTTAGTAAATCTCGTGTAAAGTAGAGCTGCACCTGAGGCCCTGCTCTTTTTAAAGAAGCTTGCAAAGTAGCAGGACTGCTTAATGAGGGCAAAAGGGGGGATGTAAGTAATGGGCTGTGGAGGTCAAGCACAGAAAAAGGAAGAAGTCCTGTCAGTTCTCCTTAAACAATGCTAGAAGATGATAAAACGGAACAAAGAAGTGTGGTAGCTGCAAGGATTTCTGCTGGCTGTAGCAGGAGATAAATGAAGCTGAAAAAGTGCTAAACAGCATGTGTCAAAGGAACAATCCTTTCCAGGGTGTGAGGAACAAGAGGAGGAGCCTTGCATTTCTTTCAATAGAAAGATTCAGTGGGCTGTGAGTGGACTGAAAACCTCAGCACACAACTGGAATTATCAATCAGGCATGTATTCACACAGTGGTTGCATCAAATGCATTAAAACTCAATTTCAGGATATGAGAAACTGAACTCGAGTGAGAGCTGGTGTGAAACACACCTTTATTTAGTCAGTCCCAATGGTTCATTTAAGACTAGTTTCACTTCTAGATTACAACACCAAAGAAGTGGGGGGAAAAGAAGAAGACCACACATTTCTAAGATGGTGCATGCTATGAGCTAATAGTGCCTGGAATAATATTATCTGACATAATTTACAGGATTCTGATGCCAAAAAGGAGGTGACCAGATTATCTGAAATTTACACCACCAGACCTCCCCAAAAAATGTCTGATTAGTTAAAAGGTCCACTATTGAGTTTATTCTGCAGCAAACAAAAAGTACAGACCCTTAATTATACACCAGCTATGAGCTTATATATGGTCATTGCAGCTCAATAAAAACGGGGGGTTTGCTTGAGACTTCAGCTTTGAAACTTGTATTAAATAATGTTTCTTTGCTTTTACTTTAGCACATTCACAACACTTGTCTTATCAAGAATATAAAAAAAAAGTCACACATCAATTAAAAAAGTGAAACAAAATAAAGGCGGATGTGTAAATGAGGCTAATTTATGTTTTTGCTTGGGCCACATGTTGAAAAAATATGTTTATTCAAGTTATTTTAAAATATTACATAATGCTAAAATCAGTAAAAGCTTAGCGATGTCCTTTCAATAAATGATTGCATTCTGTTTTAGGCAGCAAAAACAAATTGTGGTGTTGTTTCTGATTTTTGTAAAATTACACTGATATATTTTTACACCCAGATGTACTCCATATCAGGTGCATGCACGGTTATACACCAGCATTTATGGACAAACACACACATTTGTACACAAAGCTGCCCCAGAAATGTCAGTCTGAGCTGGTGATTGTGGCTTTTGTGCTGCTGAATATAAGAGTTGCTCAGAAAGGTGGACCATGGGGGAGTTTTTTTTTTTTTTTTTAATGTCTCCTGGGATGACACACAGTTGTGCTGCCCTAACTTGGTTTGAACCGCTTTAAGTGGAACACTCGTTTTTTTTGTCATACTGGGTTTCAGCTTGTGTAAAATGTGGCTATTATCTAAGAAGCGCTTAATTAATCACACATTCTTTCATTTTCTTTCGCATAAAACGTCCTGATTACATCCTGGAACTCAGCCAGTATGAGCTCTTTGTGTCTGTTTGTAAATTTACTGACCTGAATGAATCATGATGAGCGACATGATCCAGTGAAGCGCCTTTTGTCAGTTCTTCATGTCTGAGATGCTCATTTGCCATTCCAGACACACAAACACTCATCGATGGATGTAATTGCAGAATGAATGGGGGTTCAGTTGGTGCAGACAGACTAATGATGCTGACAGATCCTGCTCCCTGCTGTGGTGAAGTTTAGGAGATGAATAGTCATAAAACACATACTCAGCAGAGCAAGACCTGCTGGGAGGTCTTTCAGTTAGAAGAAGTGCACTGCAGAGCCTAACCTGATTTTAATAACTTAATGGTGGTGTGTGAACAACACCTAACTGCTGAGTTTAATTTCATAATGCTCAAATTGGATTTTGCTATCAGTGATAAATATGCGCAGGCTGATCCTGGATATTTAGTATTAAGCATCCACTTTTTTTCAAAACATGGATGATGATCCCAATAAAGATCTCTGACCTCAAAGAAATCCAATGCTAATATGTAGGGTAATTGTGTTGCCCATCTCTAATTACTGTAAAGATAAAAATGTGATTTGCATATAATGAAACTGCTATATTCTTTGACTTTTCACTGCATTCATCATTTGAAATGGGTACATTTTTTACAGTCTTCGCTGCTCAGTCATCAAGACAGTAATGAGGTATTCACAATGACTACGATTTTTTAATAACACTTAAAAATGTCAAATATTTTTTTATTTTGCCATTTTATTTGTGGATTAAACTTGGAAAACTGCCTCAGCAATCAATGCCAATATGAGCTCGTATACACTTGTGTTTAGAAAATGTGAAAAATGTGCACACTTTGCTTGCTGAGATGTTCTAATTTGGATGGATTGAGAGAGTGTTGATTATAGCAAATTATTTTTCTGAAGATGCATGTTCTTAGTCTTTGCAAAATCACTAGTCTTTGAAGTTGCTGCAGAACAGGTTTTTTTTTGCATCATGCATGGGACAGTGAAGCTATTCTGATTATTTAGTTATAGTAATAGCTATTTTAAATTGTTTACTGGGTTCTATAGACATAGTTTCTGCAGGGCTTCATGAGAAATTCGCCTTCGAGTTGTGGGCGGGCACACCCGCCTCCTTTTCCCATCATCCATCTGTTTACATTCTCTCCCCAACCTAACACTACCGGTGCAACAAAAATGTTGAGTAATATTGGAGCTATGCAGCCGTGCAGTTTTGAGTTTTCCCATCTTACACAGAGAGATTGGGGATTCTTGGGAGTTTGTACATAACATCCCCATAAGTTTTGCGGATTTGGAGAAAGCTTTCAGTCTTGTTTCTCACAGTGTTCTGTTGAAAGTACTACTGAGGACCAATCATTCTGTACAACAGGAGCAGGAGCTTGGTTCGTATTATCGGCAGTAACTCATAGCTGTCCCCAGAGTATGTTGGACCCCAGCAGGGATGCCCTTTTTCACCGGTTCTGTTCATAATCTTTTGAATAGAATTTCTAGATGCAACTAAGGGCCAGAGTCCGGTTTGGGGGCCACAGGATTTCATCTCCGCCTGTTGCAGATGATGTTGTTATGTCACACTAGGATCTTCCATGTGCATTGCATCCCAGGTCCTCGATGACAGAGGCCATGGTTTCCTGGTGGTTTAATGCTCCTGCCCCGAGTGAAGGAATTCAAATACCCCGGGGTTGCAGGTGACAGAAAGATTGAGTCAGAGATTAACAGGTGGGTAGGTGCAGCAGTAATGCATGTATTGTAAACAATCAACTTACAATTTTACAATTTAGTCCATGTTGTCATCCTCAGCAAGGCTCATGGGCGTTGTTGGATCATGACTGAAAAATTCACTTCCTGTGGCTCCAAATGAGCACTAAAAGATGTATTGATGAATGAGTAACATATGTAAGATTTATGGAGTTTGTGAAGGTTACAAGCTGCACAAGCACAATATACGTCTAGATTAATTCATTTAACCCCTTCGAGCTGTTCGTTGCTAATTCACAACATACCATTAAATCTAGCCGTACACTTTAATCAGCATGACTTTAAATGGAAAAAACACAAAAGAAAAAGTCTCATCTTGTAGCTCAGCTTACGGACCAAACTGACCCACCAAACAAGGGGAAAAAGGCCGCCGTCGATGTTGGTTTGCAGGCGGAACAGCTCAACCGCTGCTCATCTGTGGCATGTTAAAAATATGCAAACACAGTAACAAATGTCAGCATGCTGCTCAGATGCTGCTGATAACAGCAGCATCTGCTGTTTCTGTGCACACTTATCTGTGCTGGCAGTCACTCCCACATTAGATGATTTACGTCTCATTTGTTCAAGTAAGCAACCATTAACGCCACTGCCTTCTTGTCAGGTACAGAAAACAACAACAAAAAACCCCACTATAGTTTGATGTAATACCTATTCAAATGTCAAACTTACAAATGTGCTGTTATTTAGCTCTTCAGGATAATCAAGCTGCAATCGAATTTATCAAATGAGGATTTATGAATTATTTATACAGCTACAATTTATTCGGCATGTGTACACTTGCATGTGTGTGCCTTTGCTTCCAGTTGGGCGTAATCCTGTTGTGTGTTTGAAGGTGTGTGTGTGAAGGTGTGTGTGTGTGTGTGAAAGCAGACAGGCTGGTAAACAGTGTGTGTTTGCTGGCAGATAGCAGCCAGGGATCTGACCTATTCCTTAGTCTGGAGGCGGAGGCATCTCATTGTTTAATGTCACCACCAGGGAGGGACCACAGGAGAGATGCGGAGTTACTGGGGGAAGTAGTCGGGGGGTTTTGCTACTTTGCAAAAATGGAAGCTCTTCTTTATAGATTATATTTTTGCTTAAAAGCCACAAACGCTAGTTTTGCCTGCAAGTGACCTAATAAGCTTTTTAGTTGTAATTGTGGGGTTATGGACCCAGGACATTGGTTGTTGTTGTGTTTGGGTTCCACTTCCTGTTTTATTTTGTTGTTGGTTGTACTTCCTGTGTTTCTCCTCTGTTTTTTCAGGTCTCTCGAGACTGCCCTCCTAGTGTGTGTTCCCTTCCTCCTTAATTGGCACACCTGTTTTCACTTACCTCATCCCCTCCTCCTGGTTATACGTCTTCGTCTCCCCTGCACTGGTTGTCGGGTGGTTTTTGTACCTTCATGAGTTTATGTTCTGGTTTTCGAGTACTTCATTTGAATAAATGAAAGACTTTGCATTTAATGGTGCCGTCTGCATTTGTGTCCGCACAACAACCCTGACAGTAATGAGGTTTTTGCTTTATGGTGCATCATTCACTTTGACCTGCTCTTCATAAGATATCCACACTTGGATAAACCCAAAAAATGGAAAATCCCAGTAAATCAGTGGCAGAAGCACAAAAGGCTATTGTAACCTTATTGTTTTCTTATTTAGATGAAGCTTGTCATTCATCCAATCGAGACAGGGCATCTGGACTTTTTGAAACCTTTTCACCAAGAAGCTTCAAATGGAATTTTAAAAAGTCAACTTCAGGAATAGGTAACCAAATGATGCTCACTGGTTGGTCACTGTATATCGAGCAACACGATTTCTTTCCTGTCACGATGAAGGGATCCAGTGTCAGGTTTGTTTTATTGCTACTCTATGAATGTCATAAATTTTGAGACACTCACTGAGATCAGCGATTAAAGGCTGTTTTTCTCTCATGAGAACATGACGTCTAGATGGGAAACGGCGTAGACTTATGTAGCTCTTTTTGACCCTTGTTAAGTGCCTTTTTTATCAGAAGTTCCACACAAAGCCACTCACTGATGATGGCAAAGGTTCATTATAGGTGCTAGCCAGATGATCAGGAATTAATCTCTCCTCCATGATCAATTTTCAAGTATTTCAGTGTTTTGAAAAGCATGTCACTACCAAATCCAAGTCCCTGATTGGTCAAATATCAACTGATTTAACTTTCAACACTCGTTCAATGGCTGCCCTTTTGGAAGTGGAGCCCCAAAACATACTGAACGCCAGAGTTTTGAAAGCATAAGCCAAAAACGCGCAGGTGCATGCATTTAGATCAACTTTTTATTGGTAGTGGTCGCTTGAATGCACTTTTTCAAGCCTGGAGTGAACGTAGCACGAAGAAGTAAGATTTAGCTAAATTAGCTGGAGCTGGCTTGACAGGAAGCACCGCATTGTGTGACATTTGTTACTAAGAAATTTGTTACAAAGAAAAAAAACAGGATAAAAACAACAGTAGAAAGCAAGCTCCGCACAGCAGCACCATCCCATTTTGTGTTGTTTTTGTAACTTCTTGTAAAGTTCTGTGTAATGAAGCTTGTTAAGACGCAGATCCTTCGCATCGCTGTAACTTGTTTGCAGCAGATCAAAGTTCTCAGGAACCCCCTGACATCCCGTCATCTGGTCGTTATTAGTTATTATTTGAACCCTTGGTTGCACACCTGCCCTCTTTCTTCTGCATCCAACATCCCAGGTCCTGACATATGCGCTCCAACGAGACAGCCAGTCGTCCATCTGTGAGTGGTCATAACACGTGAGCTCAACACGCTGCATACGTGCCTTTGGCCCATCTGCGTTAGCCTACTGGTGGCTGAGTGCTTTTTGCTGATGCATACCTTACAACTGATGGTGCTCCCATCACCGGCAGAATGGCAGGGAAGGCTTGATCAGTTCTAGTGACTCATCTAACACAAGCAAAGGAAGAAGAGTGGCACAGAAATAAATTAACAACCCCAGTTTTACATGTCACTTCTTGGTAATTAGACACCAAGCTGTTGGGGATGCTTCACAAGCAGAGAATCCCAAACGTGTCAAGCTAACATCACTGGAAAATCTTGCAGATTCTATTTTTACAACCTTATGTTTTCATTTATCACCCTGTTTCTTTTCTCCATTTTAATACTCTTTCCATTTCACCTGTTTTTCCTTTTCTTTGCCTCTGGGTTTCCCATCACAAGGTTTCCCCCTTTTTGCTTTTTTTTTGCACTGTCATTGTAAGTACATAGGCCCTGTGGCCTCATCAAGCTGCCACTGATCTTTTCTGCCACGGCTGACTCCTCCAGATCATTAGTCAGCAATGTGTAAGATGTCCAGCCTCACTAAAATAGATTAAACCAAGTCCCCCAACCTCCTAATGAGTTCTAATTGTAGGTGTCTGTCTGTAATCGGCAGGTCATCCGTAATTTCCACATGAAAAACAAATATGTATGCATTCTTACAGTCTCTATGTCAGGATAAAAACTTTTTGTCATAACCAAGTTAGTCTATCAGGACTCTTTAAGTCCTTTTGCACTTGGAACACAAAACAAGAGAAAAACATATATTTATATAATCAAAATGTTTTCCAAGGTGGAAAATAAAAGGTCAGGCTACATTGCTGTTCTGTCATTGTGATCTTCTCTTGTTTGTTTTTTTGTGTTTCCTATCTTTTGTGTTTTTGTAGAAGTGACCTTTAAAACGAGTGAATAGAAAAATCCAAACTTGAAATCTTGGTTGGGTTTCACTCATGTTAAACAAAAGTTCAACAGAAAAAAAGCCCTGCTGACTTGCATGAAGGATGTTCTTAGATTTTGTACCTTCATCCTTTGGGACAACCCTGAAAACTTTATAACTATTTCCGATAAATCTGGTCTTTCCTGGTGTAATTCTTTTTGCAGTTTTTTGCAACTCTAGAAAAGATTAGTGGGGCGTTGGATGATCAAGAAATTAAGAACTAAACAACTAATAAAATATTTCATTTCAATTTGAATTTTGGAACCTCCTATCCCTAATAAAAAACTCACAATACAGAGACCAAGAATTTGTCTTGGTTTAGTCATTTTACTTAAATAAATTATACTGTTTTCAGGAAAACAAGGCACATCTGTTTACAATTACATTAAGATGGTGAAATTGTTTTATTCATTTTTTCGTAACACTCCTTTAAGCTCTGTTTAATGGAATGTAAAGCATAGATGTGGCCTCTTGTACTCTCAGATATATCCAACCCAGAAAATTGTTCATAATCGGGTATTTAGAAATGGACATAAAATGTCTTTCTCATTGAATTCAGCATTGAAATTGTATGAAAATGGTTGCATGGACAAGGCAGATCATTTTGATTGAGAATGCATTAGTTTCTAATTTATAGAAATTGCATCTAGAATGTAGGATACTTTTAAGTTTTGCAGCTTTAATGTCTTTCTAAATTGGCAATGTGCTGACAGGTTTTTCTCCTCAGAGGTCTGCAGGTCTAAAGTTCAGCTTCATAAAGCCAAATACATTTCATACCATTAGTGGTACGGTTCTCTCTCCAGTTGTGAGAGAGAAAATGCACGGATTAGCCAGTTGAGATTCCCATATCACTAACACCTCGCGGATTAACAGCTTGCTGAGAGGCCAGCTGTTGAACTTTAGCCTGATCTGACTGCTGCAGAACCCGCCGATGATGTGAAAGCTGTCATTTAACAAGAAACCAATAAGCTGTTTGCCGTGGCCGTGAGGAGAGCTGCATGTTCGGGACTCGGTTTCAGAGAAAACACGGCAGCTTAGTTGGTTATGTAATTGCAGAGACTTAAATAGTATCCGACATGAGTCTATATCCGCACGCATCATAGAGTGGTGTGCACTTTTTTTTTTTTTTTTTTTGACTCAGTTGTTTTCTTTTGGTCTCTGCACAAAAAACGTATAATAATCCACACCAGTACATTTTGGTTAATTCAAGATGACCACAAACACACACGCAAAAGCTGAATGTCAAAGGGTTTAGCACACTTGACGACTCAGCACTACCAGTGATGCTGAATATTTTTAAATATTTGTTAATATATTTTATCCTAATCTAAAAAAAAAAAAAAAAGAAAAAGATTGACTTTAGGAGTTGTGCTGAAAAAACACTTCAAATGATGTTCATATCCCAGCATTTGTTATCGATATAACACATCAATGTGCCTGCTGTAAACTGAGTTCATTTAACAGATGCAGATTATGATTAAATTACCTCATTACTAGACTACACTTAGCTTTATGTTAGATCTAAAGTACTTGTTATCTTAAAACCTTAGAACAATGGAGAAAAATGAGACTGGAGACTGGAAATAGTTTTTACGGTCGCGACCGGGAGAGAGGACTTTCTTGGAGTTTTTCTGCCCTCAGATGAACTCTCTCTCTCTCTCTCTCTCTCTCTCTCTCTGCCCGTCCTCGATCGGACCCTTTTTATTGAGCACGCTGTTGCTAGGCAGATTTGGCAGTCATACGTCACAAGGTATATATGCAAAAAGTGAAATAAGACACCCTTATGGGTCAGTCATGTTTTAAGCACACAAACACATAAGTATAAAGAACAAATTTATCTTACACTTTACTGTCATTCAGGTGGACATTTAATGTACACTGATGATGTTTTTTTGCACTGGCTAGGCAGTTTTAAAAGGGGCCAACTTTTTGAACTTTTAAGTGTATGATGCTGTTCATTCTTAACTATACAAAGCCTCAAAGCAGTATTATGATCCGTTCACACATTTCTTAGTAATCCTCTAAAAACCTGTGCTCTCTGCAGCAGCCCCTCCCCTACCCACGAAAACGAGCAGGTTTTCACATGCTGACGTCACAGATTAAGGACAGCCCCTTTCAGGAAGAGTCTGCGCTGCGAGCACCGCCTCCAGGCTAACACACACACTTTCTCTGAGGAGCTAGCAGTGATCTGAAAAACACTTTCATTTTATGTGCCCAGAATGCACATCCATTTTTGAAAATAGTTCAAATGTTGCTTGTTTGGATGCACAGGCACACTGAGACTCTAGATGACGACGTAAAATGGGTGGGACGGACAAGGAGTGAAAGGCGGTGCCTCAGAGATCGAGTCGTTTTACTTCTGGGTATAAAAAGAGTCCACAAAAAGAACTAATATTTCATAAATAATTTGTTTTTTAGTGTTCCACAGGTAATATACGAACATATATATGGATATACTTTACTCTGAAAGTTCTAAGAAAATCAGGGTATGGACACAATAAATAAGAAATAAATAAAATAAGAAATAAATAAATAAATATTATATATATATATATAAAGTCTGATATAAACTGCAGTTCTTTAATTCCTAATTAAATTATTTTTCACTCATTTTAAATTCTTTGTTTTTCAACATTTTTACAATTTGTGTATTTGACTATAAAAAGAGCTGGAAGAGTATAAAATATTATTTAGTCATGCAGAATGGCTTTAATGCAACTTGCATTTAGTATGTATGTAGTTCTCGACAGGGTCATGATCTTTCACAAAGCATCCTAATGGCCTCCCTAACATCCGCCAAACAATGTACAGCCACAGATCTCCTCTGAGGATTACACAGTGTGTAGTAATATCCTGCTGCTGCCGTCTTTGCTGTTTTAGATGTTGCTTGCACCACACAGGCTGAACGCTCCCACTCCACTCCCCTTAGTGTTTATTTCCTGACGTCACGACCTGTAAGCGCCGGTGTAAAGCTGCCCTCGTCAACACAGATGTAGGATTTACAGAAGAGTTGATGATTACAAGGTCATGTGGGCACCCAATGTAATTTAAGGGATGTGTCGAGCGCCTGGAATATAGTAATATTTTCAGCATTAAAGGCTCTGACACAAAGCTCTGAGATCTCTGTTTTAGGTTTATCACAATCAGATGAAGCTGTATTCCGTCTAAATCCGTTTAGGTTTATCTTTTGTTGGTTCCAAGAGGGTTTAAAAAAAAAAAAAGTCAAATTTTTTGCAATTACTCTACTTTTATGATTAATGCTGAAATATTTTGAACTGTTTTTAGGTTTTCTTCAATAAGTCGACAGAAAATGACCAAAAATACATAATGTACATATGTTCTAATGTTTTTTTTTTATTTTTAGCATTCCATAGTGTATTATAAGTCATTTTGTATTTAAGATAACTGCAACTGGTGTTGTGGAAGTATTTATTCCTTTTGCCAAACAAATCTGAAGACTGCAGGAGAAATCACAATTACAGGAGCAGTTCAAGCTGCAGATTTGTGAGAGGACTTCTCAAAAATGTGCTGAGGCTTTGCTTGAGCCTCTGTGTAGTCAGAAGAAGCAGCATATTAATCATTTCTCACAGGTCTGCAGCAGGAACCCTGCACTTTCACATCGCTTCCACACATAGTTGAGTTAACTGGTAGCATCTGCTTCAACAGAACCTTTCATAAGAATTGCTGCTCGTCCAATGACAGGAGGCCTTTCTTTCACTGAACGGGTTCATGTGCAAAACTCTTTTAGTAGCTACGGGTAAAAATATGTTTGCCCTTGTTTTCTTTATTTTTGTGCATTTGTTAAATATAGCTTCCACCTGTGATGGTCACCAGGGGCCCGTCCCCTTTGTTTTGTCGCAGTGACTAACGTACGTTAGTAGCAAGTTGTCCGCATCACCTAAAGAGAAACTTTAATAAATCCACCAAAGATAAGAGGATGTGGGGATGGACAGATGACCTGAAAGGGTTTTTCTCTGCAACTTTTATAACAGCATTATAAAATTGCAATTTTTGTGATCTTTAGTTCATAACTGTAGTTTTTTTTTATGGGAAATTCATGGATATTCTCAGCCAGCAGTTATTCTCTGAGCTGAGTGCTTCAGGCCTCATTATTTTCAGCTCCACCTGTTCATAAACTGCATGTTTTTTTATTCATATTGTCTTCTTTTTAATGTCCAAAGATATTTTCTGGACATGTTTTTTACAAAGTTACAAATTCATGCGGTTTCACTTAAGCTACAAGCCTACACCCTATAAAAACCTTTCAGTCGTCTCACTCTGACTAAAACTAAGTGTCTTAAGTTTTAAAGGTGTCCCAGTTTAACTGCGGTCTTATTGGCTGCACTTTAATTTTCCGGACTGTGAGCAAAAGGCAGATAAGATGTACTTTCCAAATAGCTAATAATAAAATATTTAAATAGAAATAAAAGAGGGCAGAGAAAGGAAACATTAAAAAAACTTAATGACTTGCTACACTTTCATTTGTCTTCAATTATCAAACCATGGTGGAGTTTATGATGATTTTCGGAGGACTAATAAAGATTTATAAAAGCCACATGCGCAGATATTACTTTTATAGACTCACTCCCATGAAAATGGGATGTTTTTAACACGTTCTTGTTGCGTTTTTCTGATGATGGAGGACATATTTGAGGAAAACTGAGCTCAAAGTTGTATTTTTGAGTATTTCTTTGTTTTGAAAAAGAGCATTACCATAATTTTTTTTAATGATTTATTTATTTAACTTTCAAAGTCAGAGAAATCCAATTTGAGTTGTTCATACGTAGTAGTGTGGAAGTGGTGATAATTTTACTTATCGCACCTATTTTGAAAACCTCTACTGAAGCAATGTTTGAAGAAGAAATCAAATTTTTACCATTTCTGAAGTTCACTTTGACTCTTTGTGAGTCCTGCAGTGACACCAGTGAGCTGAAATCTTCCTGACGCAACATACTGTGACACAGTGTGGGTGCACTCCTCTGTGAGCCAAAGCACACACCTTTAGCTTTCTTGTGAAGAGCCGACCAAGTATAGGTACAGAGGTTTCCTGTAAGAACGAGTGGGATTCTCCTCCGTTCTTGACAGTCAGCAATATTTTGAACACTCCCACAGCCATTTAGCTAAACTACCCTCTGAGCAGAGATGGAACCCCCACTCACCCATCACCGGTGTCACCGCCAAGAGCTGAACAGTCTCTCAGACAGCTGTCAGGGTAAACAGGAAGTGAGGATTCTCTAACAAGCTGAAGATCCCGCGTGCTGTTGTGTGAATCCGCCGACAAAGGGCTAGGACACATTCACATGTATGCATAAAAAAAAGCAAACCTCATATCTTAGTCAGTCTAATTAAACACTGTGTTTGATGATGAAAGGTGGGCTGTGATGAAAGGGTGTGTTCAGACGGGCAGTCCGAATGCATCAGAGCTCTCTCCTCTCCGTTCATTAGAGCACAACAGGGAAGGATTAAGGGCCTAACACCTGCATGCTCACTGCAGTATCATTCTTTGCATTGCACATTTAACACATCCTGAGTTTGACAAAACAATTGTGTCTTTTTTATTTGAATTTAGACAGGAAACATGTCAGAAAAGGTTTGAATCTGCTGACTCTTCCAGAGTTGAGTTGCTCCTCCGTCTTTGATCAACAGGTAAACAAAGCGTGTTCAGATGGAGCAGTGTGTGCTGTAGTGTGTGCAGAGACTTTGTCGGGAAAGGGCATGGAGGTTTTCTGAGGAAGCACGTGAAGTGCTGATGTGCTGTTTTTATGGTGGTGCTTGATGAGGCAGAGGAACAAAGGGAACATTCAGCAGGACGAATGAGCGGAGTGATGCTTTTGGAAAACAACATTAAAAGGTGCAAACAGACAAAGCAGTGAGTTTTACCTAATGATTGTTCCTTCATGGCATACAGGCGAATGGGTATTCTTATGTACTGTTTAAGATATCCAAAGTTATTACATTGTGAAATGAGCTCATTAACTATAATGTACAGTTTATCTACCATTTAAATCAATGCATCTGCATTAACCAAAGGCAAGAAAAATCACTATTTACTTCTTCATATTTAGTTTTGGTTATTACAATATGTAATATCATATGGTATCTAAACATATCCCCTTTTTTGTTCATTATCCGTGTTTTAAAAGTGTCAAACTGAGATAAATATATGTTTCTTTCTATTAGCATGTATTAACTGAAATAACATCATTTGGTATCATGTAAAAATGAGTGCTGTCAGTCAGTTAAAAAATGATCAGATTAATCACACTTTTGGGTTGTGATTAATCACAGTGTTTTACGGGTTAAATTTTATACGACAATATGCTGCTTCTGAACAAAAAAAAGGCCTGAGAGAAGATTTTTCCGTTAAATTTGATTGTCTGAAATGTTTAAATGTATAAAGTGTTAATGCAGAAGTTTAATTTTTGTTCATAAAACAGATGAACTGTTAGATAAGCAGAACTGTAAAGACTTTTGTGTCTGCAGTATTACTCTGTAGTATTACTTTAAGGGGTCTGGGTGAATACTCAAATCTGCTTTGCTGCTGGGTGTTCCGGAAGAAGTTTACAGTGAGAATCTGATTCATTTTCATATTGAGTAGTTTTAACATTCTCCACATCAAAGCCAATTTGCTTTTGGAATGAAAAAGTGTGCTAGAAACTGTAAAAAACAATGCTTTTTTCAAAGTCATTGATGTTAATGGTATAAAACTAACAGCAAAACAGTTTAAGATACTTGAAGTAGCGTGACCAAAATTAGATCATTGAATGAAAGACAATAGATTTAAAAAGGAAATGCTAAACATATCAAGTTTTTCTCTGTCATCTATGAATTTCTGTGAGATCTGCTCTTTAAGTCAAAAACATTTCAAAATCACAGGAGAAAAATAACATTTTTTGTGTTAAACCTACCTTTCTTTGAGATTGTTGACATGGTTTCCCACCATTTCTTACTAATGAGCTCACTTTATTCCAGCCTGTGTAAATTCATGTGTGCATGCGAGTGGAGGCGCATTTGCATGTTGGTACCGTGTTTGATATACTAATGTCCTTTGATGCTTAGTTTATCAGCACAAGGCCACAGAGCCCATCAGAAGAGCCATACATCAAAAGACAGCTAGATGAGAGATGGATTTCCTGCCAACGGAAATATGAAACTATGAAAAACACACATTATCATTTCCTTTAATTAACAGGATTTAATATGCAGAATATTAAAATGTTCTCAGCTTAAGCCCAATTCCTAAACGTCAGATTTATATTGAGGGGGAAGGCATGAGGGGTGCTGACAGGAAGCTGCAGGTGGAGAAAGATGGAAGGAAATGTCATCCTGCTAATTAACCCAGAGATGGATTATCCATTTAGGTTTTTCTTCAGTCATCATGTAAAGAAACATGAACCTCAAGACAGACTCACTTGTCAGTATGAATCTCCCCTGATGTAAAAATGCCTGCAGAAGGATAATGGTGATGCCACGATTACAAGAAATAGCTTCCAGGTTACAATGCTATCTGTTAATTGGTGGAAGCTAACCTCAGATTACAGAACAATTACATTGTCAAATAAACTAGAGTTTCTCCCAATATTTGACTGTTTTCTTGCTAGTCAATGCCATTTTTTATGTACTTTTTTTGCTTGTTCTATCTTTTAAACAAACCCCCATTTTTTTTATCCAACTCAAGAGTGCTTTTTATTTTGATGTTTGGAAAAAGGCTCAAAACCAAAATATGGTTAAGCCTCAAATTTGTCAAGATGACATATGCAATATCTGTAATGAAAACTGATAACACTTAATTTGAAAAATTAAATATTAAAATATTGTTTCAGGATTTTAAAAAATATATAGTTTGTCAAATTGTGTTGGTGGTGGATAAATATTTAAAATACAAACAATTAAAACCAGCTATTGTTTTTTTTTTTTAATTATTTCTGAAGAAATGTGTTGATGAAAGTAGGAATTAATGTTAGCAACCCTGCAAAGCTTCTTTGTTAATCCTCTCATACTAATTTTGTTTATAGATTTAAAAAATCCATGATCGATCATAGTTAAGAAACAAAACTAAATTGTTGCAAAAATTGCATTGTGGGAAACGAAGTTCAATAAAAAGCAAGTGCTTTCAGCTTGAGCATAGTATTGATTTTGATTGATCTAGATTCTTCTCAACTGTATTATGACTCCCACATCTAATATTGGGATTCAGAGGTTCGAGTCTGAAATAGCTGAAGCTTTTACATGTTACTCAAATCTTTTAACTAAAGGAAGATTTTTCTGTCAGGAGTGTAACACGCTCTGCAGGATGGAAGACGGTTTGGCAGCTATGAGTCTCCCTTCAGTGTGAGTACCTCCACGTTTCTTCTCAACGATGAGCCTGTTCATTGAGGCCCACGGTGGCAGCCTGACAGTGTCGACTCTTGGCCTGAAGATTTGATTTACTTCAATGCCACCCACTTCTACACCCACGATTGCTAACGTGCTCACATTTAGATGGCACATTGCGTAGCCTCGCCACTGACTTCTGTGTCTTATTTATTTCCATGTCTATTTTTTATTGTAGTTTCCATCAGAAGTTTTTTCTCCTTTTGGATATTTCAGCAAGTCTGTCCTTTCACAATTCTTTAATTTTCTTTCCATATTTCACCTTCAAACCATGATGGATGCCTGCAGAAGTCCCCCCTGCAAACTCTCTAAATGGCTCCAACAGTACAATATGAGCCCTTCACCCTCGTGCCTCAGACTGTTGCCTGCTCAGCCGAGGTTGAAGGTAGTGTGCGTTAGGGCGAGCCTGAGAGCAGAACTTGTTTTTGGGTGGACACGTCTAATAGAGAATAACCGATGATCCCCTCGGCTAAAAACAACCCCGCATTGCTCCTTCATAAGCCAAACTGCTGACCTTCATCGTGCAGGAAAGAAAACATTTCATGTTGTCTATCTGGCTTTCAGATCAACGTATTTTCCCTCCATTCCTTTACTTCTTTCCACAAACAACTGCTTTGCACACACATGACGTCAAACATGAGCCCGTAATTTTATTAAACCGCTGAGTGATTTTCCTCCTTTATCCTCATTGCTTCCTTTATCTCCACTGACTAAATCTATCGCTGCATTTTCTCAAACCTATTATCACCATAGCAACTGTACAGTTGTTCACTTTGTTCCCCCAGGCGCCTCTCTCAAACACACATGCAGACCCAATCACAGCTTGATTTTGGTCTTTTGATTTAATTGTACTTGCAGTGTTTGTGCTTTGAAAAGATTGGATTCTTCACAGGGATGTCTGAGGATTCACAGAGATATTATCCAATGTTTACACGTCTCCTTTCCCCAGTATAAAAATTCAGAAAATCAGAGAGCTAAACAATGATCATAACCGTAAGTAAGATGGCATTTTGGTCCATGTACCTTTTGGTATTTCAACTTTCCTTTTAAACAATTGAAAAACAAAGGAAAGTTTATTTTTATTTTGTTATTTTTTTGGTAGATTTCAAAAGATTTTTAGATTTCAATATTATTTAAAAGAGAGTAATATCAGTATTTGTTTAAAAAGGAAGCTTTTTAAATTATTCGTCATGATTTAAACATAAACATTTACAACAATTATACATGTTTCGATTGTTTTTAACCAGAAGTACTTTAATTGCAGCAATACACAAACATATATAACATACATGGTATATATGTATATACACAAACATATATGGTATATAAATACCAAGTACTGCTTTTCTTGGGTTCAGGTTGGTCTCCATGGTTACGAGCAAAAACTTCAGGCTCCGACTCTGCAAATTATTAGTTTACTCTATGAAGATGTGGTAGAAAATTTTCAATCAAAATAAGAAACAAAATGTTGAAAATAGGTATTTCCTTATTTTTTTTTGTTTCCAGTTTTTACTCTTTCTAGAGAAGCTTTATTATTAATATTATTTATTATTATTATTATCGCTTTACCAGTTTTCCTGTCCTTATTAACAAAGCTATCAAAGCCATTTGAGGGGACTACTCGATAACGAGGTTTTAACTTGCTCATTTTGTTAAGCTTCTGAATATACTCAAGTATGTCCTTTTGTTTTCTGTTGTTTTCAGCTCTGTGCCGTGTATGGATTCAGTTACCTGTCACACCTGCTTACTGTTTGCAATTACCACACCTGGGTCTCCTTTGTTGATTATTCCTCTCAGTGGATACAGTTTCAAGATGTCTCCTGCTCTCAGACAGTCTTATCACATTCACTTGTCTGATGTTAATTTGCACTTAATTTAGCTCTTTGTTGATTCTACTCCTCTCACTAAAGTTAGTTTCTCTAGTTTCCTGAAGTCATTCAAGTCTCTCGCCAGTCATCTTTTGATCTATTGTAAAAGCATTCCCAGTGGTCTTTTTTAATTATGATTTTGTCATTTTTAGGCAAGATTAAAAAAACTGTGGCTTTCTTAGTACAGTTTCTGCTGAGCGGCAGGAGTTCATTAGAAATTTCCCTCTGAGTTGTGGGTGAAACTGTTGGTGTGGAGTAAGCCTGCACTCATTTCCCATCATCTCTTTGTCTACACGATCTTTCCCTCATAACCCTAGCCTAACATTACTGGTGCATACAAAAATGGCGAGCGATATGACAGCTATCCAGCTGTGCGGTTTTTAAGCCCTATGACAGCTCAGACAAGAAAAATGAAGCCATACTTGTATTTGTCTTCAAGTGACTGCATCAAAATATAGCGGAGCAGGGAGCTTGTGCCCCACCGACTGTTGTTTGTTTGTAACAACTACAACCTTTTTCCAACAGTTTTTTTTTGTCAGCTCCTGATTCACCGCAGTTAGAATAAAAAATACTCAGGAATGCAGTTGTAATCTTTTTTTTAAAATAAATGTCCACCTTAATAATATAAATGCTACAAGAACATGTTAAAAAACAGAAAAAAACATTGTTTTTTTTAATTGGAGTAGGTCTTTAAATAAATAAAAAATACATATATATATATATATATATATATATATATATATATATATATATATATATATATATATATATATATAAAACTCTGAAGCTTTTTTATTTCGACTTAAAATATTTTTAGGTATGTAAAGTATTTCTTTTAGAGTTATAGAAAATAGCAAAAATGTTCTGTGGCGTGATAATCAGTCAACTTTCTGTTAATCCTTCACCTGTTCATCATGTTTTCAGTTATAGTTATTAGCTTTTAATATTTTCTGTCTATTACCATAAAGCCTTCGTTGTCACACTGATTCCAAATAGTATTTATAGTATAAAACCATATATCTATGAAGAATTTACATTGATATTTTACACAAGGAAGATATTAAATATCTGTAATCCATGAATACGTTTTGCTACTTTTACCATACTTGACAAGATATCTGTCATCATAACCATATTAGACAAAACTGAACATCTTAATCTGGAACTGCAGCTGATTTATCCTCTCATTAATGTTCTGTTGAAGATATATGCTGTTGAATCATTCTGTCCTGGAGGAAGAACATTTGGAAGGAGCTATCAAAAGCCATATTTTAGTCTGCGGAGTGGTTTTAAGGCAGCTATGTAGTAATTTCATGAATTACGTCAGCCTTGTTCTTGCTCTTATTTTGGTAACAATTTTTAGCAATTAGATATTACTAGATAATGATACATTGTCATGGATGGGGATGATGGTCCTGTCAGTCCCTGGATGTAATTAACATGACTGACATTTGACTCATTGTCATCGACTTCTTCCCCTTCCTTCTGCATGATGTGGTCCTCGTTACGCTCCGAGGAGTCATCATCTCGCCTCACTTCCCTTCTGATTCTCCAGCAGCAGCTCCGTTCTACAGTGTGGAGGATTGTCTGACGTCGTCTTTGCCACACAGCTTGAAGTTCAGCGTCAAGCTGTTAGAACTCTTAGAAGCTTTTCTTTAATGACATTTGCAGGCATATGTTTTTATAAAAAAAAAAAACAAGATTATGGTTTATTACGCCTTCCATTTATTCATCTTAAGTCTAAGATCCATACAAGTGAACAAGTGAAAAATGTCATAATGGTGCAGCTAGAGAATGTATACTAAATAAAATCTAGTCCTTATATTGCCTAAACAAAATAATTTACTGTAACTTTGATTTTAGTAGTTTAAAAAACGGCATATATAGTCTGTCTTCTTCAAGGCCCAAAGCGCTTAATTGCCACAGACCATTTCATTTTACTAACCAACTAGTTCATAACCACTCTACCTCTGCGACAAATAATATTAATAATAATCCCATTCTCAAAATAAAGTAAAGTTATGGGAAAATTCAAAAGGTTTTCTATTACTATCTGATTTCAAACAAATAGAACAAAAAGAGAAATTAATCTTCTACGTCCATACAAAGGGTTTTTTTTCTATGTGTGTCTTTAGCGTAATAACTTATTTTAGTCTGAGATCAGGAAAGGTAACGATAAAGTGTTCTATTGATTAACAAACTGTAAGGAGAGTCATCACTTGTATAGTTTGGTTGGTTTGATTGAAACTTTAGCTGCTTATCTAAATTTTAAGACCCACTTCTATTATCTTTTCCCTGTGGTCTTTTATTTTATGATTATGTCATTTTTAGCCAAAATAAATGGTCAGTTTCTGCAGAGCGGCAGTGGTTCATAAGAAATCAGCCTCTGAGTGGTGGGCGGGACTGTAAGCCTTCCTCACTTCCAGTGATCCATCTGTTTACTCTCTGTCCCACTAGCTTACGGCCCCTCACTTCCCCAACCTAACATTGCTGTTGCAGCAAAAATGGCTGGCCAGATGCCAGCCCAGACAAGGAAAACAAAAACGTATCTGGATCTATTTGTCTGCAAGTGGATGCATCAGAATGAGGCAACAACTTATATAGAAAAATATTCAGAAATGCAATTTTAATCTTAATTTTCTTTAACTGTGTCCTCCATCATGAGAAAAATGCTACAAGAGCTTGGTAAAAAACACCGAAAACACAATTTTCATCGGAGCGTGTCCTTAAATAATCCCGGACAAACCCCCAGCTTTTGCTTAACAGAAAGAGTTGAAACCATCAGGACTGTTGACTGTCGGCTGTTGTGTTGATTGAAGTGTCTTAACGACCAAAAAGGCCTAAACTGATTTTTTTGTTTGTAGTAATAAGAGCAGTTGTGAATTATCTTGCAAGTAGAGATTTGTATTTTTCTTCAACACAAAGTTGTTGTGGAGTTTTAAATGTTACCTCTTTGAGACTTTAAAAAAGGAAAAAAAAAAATGATAAAGAACTTACTCTGATTAAACAGCGAACTCTGCTGTTGCTTTAGTCCCTGTTGAGAGTAGTTCACTCAGTAAGTCTCTCAGATTAGGTTTAACATTCCCATAAAGTCATATTTATCCATGAGACCCTTGAGTCTTCGGTAGGACTTTTCCAAGTTCTTTCTATAGCCAAAAAAAAAGAAAAAAAACAACATTTATTAGATTTTTGTGGGACTCTAGTTTCCCTGACTCATTGCCCTTTGCTTTCTGTACAAGCCCTTGCCTTCATCTGCACCTTCTCTGTCTACCAGTCTCCCACCCTTTGAAATTGTGTCGATTCCTTAATTTAACGTGTTTAAGAGAAAACCACATTGTATCAACGCGGCCCTTCAAACTCAGTCAGTGGCCTGTATAATTATCTGTGCTGTGATTTGAACACAGTTCAGCTTGATGAAGGTGACACTGATGGGGTTTTATCCACACTCATTTGCAGGGCTTTAATTACAGCCATGTTTGTTTGGTGGTAAATACAAGAATCTGCTTACCTTTTTCTATCACAATGTCAACTAAAAAAAGATAAATCCAATCGTAAAAAATAAACAGCCACGATAATTAACTAATTTCACAGTAGACAATTCTACCTCGTGCATGAGTTTCTGAACAGTTTTCATCCAATTAGTCATGAGTGTTACTTTTCTAGTTGCTTTTTATGTCATTTATGACTGAAATGTATAAATCAAACGCCCTCAAAAACAACTAAAGTCCTTGTTCTGATCATTTGGTACCACATTGACCATAGATAGCCTCTAGTAAATTCCATCTTTCTCATTTGGGCAAATAAGCAGGACACATAAGCCTGTTGGCTTTGGAACATGTTCAGTCAGATTGTTGAGAGCTGAGGATTTGAACGCGATCTGTCAAATGACCACACATCTCTTATCGCAAAATGTCTAGATTAATTACAAAAATTAGTAGAGTAACCACAAAAGATAAAAATCAAAGCAACAAAAAGTTATTTAACACTTAATTCTAGGTATTTTATAGCTTTTTTGTCACATTGGTCCATTTTTAAAAGTCATGTATAACTTCCACAGTTGCCTGGTTCCACTTTATTTTGTTTTTAACTCAGCTTCAATCTGGCTTCATTGGTGTAATTTTCGATGTGCATTCAATAGCCGCCCCTTTTTTTTACATAGATCCCGAAGACGGTCTTAAAAATACGCATAGATACATGTGAACATAGAAGTCGGGTTCGTGCATCCACCCGCATTTACATAGACTTTTCATTGAACGTAGCTTGAACGTACCTTCCAGAATTTTCCCCAGAAAATGCTGTTTTACCCTTATAGTCACACTTGCTATGGTAGTAAGAAGTTCTGACACTTTGGTCTTAATTAATGGATTTTCGATGTGTGCTCTTTTGACATACATGTTCATTAGTTTTAGAACATCTTTTCTCGTTATTTCTCAGGACCCCAGAAGCAAGCACAAGTTCAAGATCCACACATATGGCAGCCCTACCTTCTGTGACCACTGTGGATCTCTATTATATGGACTCATCCACCAAGGGATGAAGTGTGACAGTGAGTATCACTTCTTCTGTGTCGGCGCAAGTGCACCTGTGTCAAATGTGCTGGGCTGGTTTCCCAGAGCCAGTCTTAATGAGAACAGATGGGAATAGCCCGGTAATGTTCTACAGTCAGCCCTATCCGCAACCCAAGAAGAATTCAATGCGATCCGATTTTTTTTTTTCTGCTCTCATTCTTTCAAACCTCCCTTCTCTTTAAACTTTCCACTCATTTCTTTGGGTGTATTTTCCCACATAGCTTAGTAATTTTCCTCATTTTAAGTGACTTTTTTTTCTTGACTCTGCATCAATATTCATTTCTTTTTTTTTTGCCATCTACCGTTCACTTTCTGCACAATCACCATCCATCATTTGCCCTTCATCTCTCAGTTCATCCATCTGTGGGGCTCTGATGGGGTCCTAATCACAGATGGTATGGGGGGGGGGGGCATGTGAACACATTAATGAGAGGAGACCATCACTATCATGGACTTCTTCTCCTATGTCTTGTCTCATTTCTTTTCTCTCCCTGAATGTCAGCCTGACAACCCTAGCAGGAGGACAGAGGGTGGAAAAAAAAACTGAATAAATGCATGGAAGGATAAAGAAAGAAGCGAGAGGAGGTTAGAGAGGTCACTCTGTCTCATGTCAAAAAGCTAAAAAGTACTCTTTTTAAAGAAAATGTCCAAATTACAACCTCAAGGGAAGAAAGTATTAGAAATTGCTTAGACAGAGATTTTACTGCATGTCAATGAATACAATTCTGAACAATGATGAAAAAGCTGAGAGAAGAATGAGAGGAATTAATCATTTTGCATTTCAAAGCAAATACCTAAGCATTTGTAGATCCAAAAAAATCACATAAATTCTTCAACCAAACTTTAAGCAGAAGTTTACTGTTTTAAAGTGTCAGTTTTTTTTACTATGCTTATTTTTTAATGATTTATTCATTTTAATATAAAGTTTTTTTTCTTTTTTTTTTGCTTCTGACTTTTTTTTTAATTCAGTCACTTCAATAAAAGTTATTTTTATGCTTCTTCTGGGCATAAAAAGTATTCATTTTTCTTATAAAACCCTTATTAATATCAAAATAATGATTTTGAGTCATCATATGTGACTCACGTCGAGTCTCCATGTAAAAATGAAAAATGCTGACTCAAAGTTGTTTTCTTTTGTCTCCTGTAAGCCTGCGACATGAACGTGCACAAGCAATGTGTGGTCAATGTGCCCAGCCTGTGCGGGACGGACCACACGGAGCGCCGCGGGCGTCTTTTCCTGAAGATTGAGGTCAGCGGGGACAAGCTACACATTACAGGTTAGTTTTGATCATAAGCCTATGAATAGCTCAACTGCAAGAAGCTGCTCTGTCTCAAAGGGGCATTATCAGGCAGCTTCCAGATGTGACAATGAGAAAACAGGAAGAAATATCTAGTTTATTCATGTTTGGAACTCTGAGCTGCTGGAAGTAGCTCAGATACGTGTTACTGAATTATTCATTTACTTCCTTCTTTTGTTTTTGCGCCAAGACTGGAGGCAAACATTCTTTATGTGGTTGCAAACAAATTTTTAGTATTTAATTATTTATTTTTTTATTTTAAAAATTACCAAAATAAGGGTTTAAAATTAAATAACATGTGTGCATTTAACATATGCTCGTATAGCCTCTTTGGAGGCCTCTATGCAGCGTTTTCTTGGAATTTGTTTTCTAAATGGCTAACTTGAAAAAACTTAGAAAAAAACAAGAATTTGAAGTGTCCATTTTTAAAATCAACCTTTCATTATCAATAACTATTTATTTTACTGTTTTACTCTTATAGTATGAAGGGACTGAGCAAACACCATCAATTCAAATATTCTTTACCAGACTGGAATCCTTATATTAAATGCAGTATATAATTTTAGACACTAGATGTCACTGACTCATACTTACAAATGCTTTAAAGTCCAATTCATCTTTTGAGCCATTTTAAAAACATCCCCAGTGTTGTTTTTTAATGATGACTATGCCTTTTTTGGCCAAAACCAAAAAAAACCTGTGTCAGTTTGTAGGGGATAATTATTGTGGAGCAGCAAGATTTCCTTAGAAATTCAAATCTGAGTTGTGGGCAAGACTGATAGTGTAGAGTAAGTTCGTCCCAACTTCCCGTCATCCATGTGTTTGCACACTCCCCCACTAGCTTACAGCCCCTCACAACCCCAACAAAACACTATTGGTGCAGCCAAAAAAAAAGGCTTGCGGCCAGCCCTATGTCATTGCTACAAGCTTTTTCTAACAGCATTTTTTTGTCTGCTCCTGATTCACATCGATTTCAAGAAAGAAGTACTCAGAAACCTGTGTAGAGAAAACCTTTCAAACCTTAGAGAAACCTTTCATTAGAGCTGGTCTTAAATGCATCTGTTTGTATGTTTGTAATGTATGAGCATCAGTTCTACAGGTCAAAAAGGGTCTAAATACGTTTGAAGCAAAGTGAAAGAGGAGCCCATCTCTCTAGACACTCACATGGACGTCATTGTGTTTATACTGGGTGCAAAAATAAACGTAACTGTGTGTTTTTCACAGTTGTGAATTATCACATCTGTCAAGAGTGGCTCTTGGAGTGAAGAACTTTATATTGTTAAATCCCCTTTAGCAGAGAGTGCTGTGTCACTTCCACAACTTTTCCCTCTGTCACACTCACACACACTTGTGTATTTTCGTGCAGCAGGATGGTGAGACAATGGTGTTTAGGGAGTTTTGTACCTGAGTCCAATAAATAGCTGCTAAACACAGATGAGACGGAAATGACCTCCAGCTAAAGTGTGGGCGGAGTGAAAAGTGACTTGAAATCACAATGCTTTCACCATTTGCTGTTGCTTTTCATCTGCTATTTATTTATTTGCTGTACAAAATTTCTAAGTCTTTAGTCTGCTCAAAAGCCTTTGATCGCTCCACATTGACAGTTACACGTCCCCTTTTATGTCTCCGCTGCTTGCCTCCGTCTGTAGATTTGTCTGCTGTGTGATGGCGGTGGTGAGAAAACGCAGCAGACTATTAACTGGGAGGATGACAGCGTGGGACTTGTTGACATGGTTACCTGATTTTAGGAAACAGGCGCAAGTGAAGATGAGCTGGTTCACTTTCACAGTGTTGCCATGTTAAATGAATGCACCGTCTCTGCCTACTCCTTGGTGTTGCCTTCAGTTTAAGGCACAGCGCCCAGCACCGTCTCCACATTGTGAACGTTCTGCCTTCACATGAAAGCGTTGCTCTGTTCATGCTGCAGATGCGGCCTCCAGGGAAACTGTTACCTTTACATGAAGAAACGCAGTAGATAAAAGGTGCTAAAATACAATTTTCATTAAAGTCCCAGTCGGATCATCTTTTGATTTATTGTAAAAGCATTCCCAGTGGTCTTTTAAAATCGATTCTGCAGTTTTTAGCCAAAATCAAAAATTGATCCTGTAAGAGCTTTGTAGAAATTTGCCCAGTGTGTTTTTCTACATCACAATTAAGCTCCTTTTCAAACAGCATGTTTTTCTTCTGCTCCTAAATCACATTTAAATGAAGAAATACTCAGCAATTTAATCTTAAGCTTAATTTTCCTAATATACGTCCTCCATCATAAGAAAAATGCCACATGAACATGGTAAAACACCAATAAAAACATTTGTCATTGGGGTGAGTCACTCTGGTTTTTGTAGGTTTCCAAACATTTACAAATTTGCTCCTCAATTGCACAAAGATTACAGGGAAGGATTTGAAGTTCAACTCAGTGCATAACTACAATTAAATAGACTGCAAATTCTGCCTATTATTTCTTTGAAAAAGATACATTATAAAGTAAAAAAACTCTCTTTCAGCCAGTAACAGCATCCAAACTGAGTGACCTTGACCAAAGAGAGATCTCCAAACCTAAGAACTGGCAGTGAGAGTGAAACAGCTTTTTATCAATGAGTCCTTGTACGCTGTCATCACTAAAGTTCTAACTGCATCTCCTCCACCTCTGATACTACGAAAAACATGTGCGCCCTTATTTTAAGTGTCGCAACACAAAGTGGGCACCCACTTTGATTGACTGCATCTTTTAGAAACAAAGTGGACGGAAATCAAACGATGGATCCCAAAAATGATAAGTACTTGGTGAGAAAAGTTTCTCCAAAAAATGTAACTATTGGACACAAATGTAGTTTTTTTTCTCAAAGATTGAAACGTAGAAGCTGACAGTTTTCCATATAAGGGGAGGAATACCTGAGAGCAAGACAGGAGGGACCAAATGTTGAAGGAACACGTGTTGGACAGTGTTTTTCTTTGTTCCTGCTTTATAATGGCAGCAATGTGAACAGTGAAACCACAGCTTGTTCTCCAGCTTCCCTCTGGCACCTACAGACAAGTGGCAGGCTTTGTGGTTCACCGCACTGACATGAAGTTGATTAAATCTTTCCGGCCAAGAAAACAGACACATCTCCTCCAGCTCTGTCTCTGCAAACCCCCTCATCTCTGTTTTTTTCCCCCTCTGTCTATTCCCTTTTTTCTACTATCGACTTTTTCTCCTGTCTGCACCTCCTAGACGTTACCTCGCCTCCTTGATAAGTTCCTGCCTCCTTTCTCATGCTGAGTTTTGTCCATTTCCTTCCACCTTAGTTTGAATCTTTTTCCATCAAATCATTCTAAAAACCATCCCTCAATTTGCCCACATTGATCTAAACACATAACACGTTGATGGCACGTCACCCAGCAGCTTGTTTCACTGGAACTAAAATATAGTTTCCCCTGCAAAGGCACAAAAGAAACTTGTTATAAAAAAACTGTAAAGGTGTTTTTGGAATCTTAGGCTCTCCTAAATCTTGTTCCTCATAAAAGAAAGACAAAACTCTAGTTTATGGGATGTATAAGAGGCTTGTACATACTTTAGTTTTGAAAAAGTTGACGTGCTCAATATTTGCATTTAATATTTCTACTTGACTTACTCTGGGAGTGAGGTATTTTGTATATAAAAAGGATGCAGTTTGCTTTATTTAGATTTTAATTTAGTTAAAGATTGTTGTTAAATTCAGTGTAATAAAATACGTATATTTAATCCTAATTGGTAACATTTTTGTATTTTGCGTCACAAATGTGTGAGAGGGTGATGGAGATAGGTCTGCTTCAGATCTCTGTCATTGAGCTGCAGGGATCTGTCCAGCTCCCATTTGGCAGTTCAGTTTTCCCTCCAGATTATTAGGCGGTCACTGGCGACACATGGCTTCATTATGCAACTCCACATTTGAATTTCAAAGACTTTTTGGAGGGTGTGGAGATTACCCTGCTGGCTCATCGCAGCCCTTTTGCACTCATCCAGGCATCCAAATGATCTGGAATTTGGCACATTTTAATAGGCTGCATCTCTGTTTGGATCCACAAAGTATAAGATACAGGAAGGGATGAGGGAGGGTAGAAGAAAAATTGATAAGTATTTTTGGCCGCCTTTGGTCGATTATGTCACCAACACTGGATTATATCAAGATTTACTGGGGATTTTGGTTCCTCCGGTGTTTACATACTCTTGCAGAAGAAGCACTGTGGATCTGTATCAACTTTTTCTCATGTCATATTTAATGTAGGAACATTACGAAAGCACATCTGGTTTTAATTTCAGCATCACATCTGCTTTTCCCAAAACAAGCTGTAAAAAGACAAAACATGCACATACTAATTTTATTAGCAGCTACCTCACAAGGATGGTGGAAGGGAGGACACAGACAGGAGGCAGGTCTTCTTGTATCTAAGCAACAACTGACATCAGAGACAGTCCTTGATGATTATGCTTCATTGTGTTGCTGTGTGTGTAAAACAGATTCACAACTCACTTGGATGCTCAAAGGACAATACATTTAGCATTGATCTCCCTCTGCTTGTGTGAGGGCTTCCCTGTCATATACCTTCTTAACGGCTGCTGAAGTTT
This sequence comes from Oryzias celebensis, assembly GCA_014656515.1. Lineage (NCBI taxonomy): Eukaryota > Metazoa > Chordata > Actinopteri > Beloniformes > Adrianichthyidae > Oryzias > Oryzias celebensis. Next base: position 11,310,903 of record BNCR01000008.1, on the reverse strand, counting down.
TCTTTGGCGTTGTTTGGTGCCAGCGTTGCCATGGGAATGACTAGAGAACGTAACCACAGCCAGCAGAGACCAGACTTCAGATTAGAACGTGGGATGGTCTTCTTTCGTCTTTATGTGTGTGCGTTTTAAGAGTAAAAGACATAGATGTTGATGTAAACTGTGGTTATCTAAGGAGCCACCTATGAGGCTAAATCAACACACTCATAAACAATAAAGAAAAAAAACCTCTGCTTGTTGACACTGTTAACTACACTGCCCTCTGCTGGTGGAAACTGATTAAAGGTGTTGAGAGAAATAGTGTACCTCATTATCCTTTGTATTTTATTCTGAAATATCTCCACTTCCTTTTGACAGATTACTTTATTGTTTATTATTTTATGTTAAAAGTAAAACATCGCATGGGTTCGTATGTTAAAAACTTTTGAACTTCTGAAACGTAACCCAATGACAGCAGAGTTAAGCCAGCAAGGAAACTACAAATACGTTCTTACTATTCCAAATTAAGCAAAGAGCCTTGCTTAGCTCCTATTTTGACATATTAAAAATTACTTAATTAAAAAAAGACTGTTAAAGAAGATAAACTATTTAGTTAAATTAGTTTTGAGCATGAAACTCTTAAAAATGCTGAATCAAACAAAGAGTTAGGACTACATTCAACTTTTTTTTTTTTTTTTTTACTCGTCATCATTTTTCTTTTAAAAATATTACAGTCTACTGTAACAGGGCTTGAAGCATTTTTTTACAGCTCCTAATTTCGTGGAAAATGTCTTGTGTGACCGTCTAAAAGCTCATTCGCCGTGTGCTGTATCTGATGACATTTAAACACAAAGAGTGGGTAGTTTGGATCTGGTAAACACAGAGGATTAGTGTGGCTTTGTTGAGCCCTCCGTCGTTTGTGCTTACACCTGGTAGTAAAAGCACTCATAAGAAAATTACCTTCTCCTTTTCTTGCACTTCATGGCATTTTTGCAAATTCAGGGTAGAGCATGATGAAGAGGTGTGTGATGACAAGTCTTCTTGAATCAAAGTAAATCACCACTTGGAAGAGATGTCTCCATGGTGAAGGAGGCCAACACACCAACTGTCCCTTTTACTCCTGTTGCTATGTCAGCACTCATCTTTCTCCGTTTGTCAGTTACCTCACAGGGACATGTCACTTCACATCATCTGCTCTCCTCGGTTGTCGGAGGTCCTCTGACTGTCGAAGGAAATACTCCCCTATTCTACTAAATGGCATATACTATACTTCTACTACATATATTGTTTTATTGATTTCCTCTAAAACACCGACTTTTAAATGAGTTTTTTTTTTTATGGTTCACATAGTCCTGACACCCACCCGCGTTGAAGCCCTGTTGGTGTTGTTTCACACTTCAGCTTGACTGAATTTTGACAGCATGCCTCATTTCACAGCTCCTGTTATCAGCATATGTGGCACCTGATTTGATTTGATAAACCTCCGTAGACTGGTATAAAATCATAAATATTCCACATGCAACCTTATGCTTATTTGACCCAGAATGACACCACTGAACCGCAAAATCATCCTAACTTTCCAAGGGCGTGTTAAATGTTTAGAGGCTGAACGAACTCAAAAGTAGGATTCTTCCTGAGTGAGGAAGTGCAACACTAATATTTAAATTTTACTTGTCACATACATTGATTGTACATACATAGTAAAATATGTGACTAGGAAAAATGATAAAAGATGTTAGGTGACTGAGTATAAAAAAGACACTTCCATAATAATGACAACAAATCTGACTTTAGTGATTAAGTGATTTAAGGTCACACAAGTTTAAAGTGTCCATGTAATTCAAAATGTGCAAAAAAGTGCTTAGTGCATATTTAAATAACATCAAACACATCTGTACAATAATCCTGGCCTCTGGATTTGTGGTTCCTTCGGGATATTTGAGGGCTGTGGCTGCTACGCACAAAGGGGTTGAATTCCTTACAGAAATGTAATGAAATGTCATGCTAAAAACCCTAATAAATCCGTTTATCTGGGAAAAGTCTGCGTTGAAGGGTTGGCGATTGGAGAAAAAGTCAGGAGATCGAAGTGCTGAATGAGTAGCAAGATGAGTGCTAGATTAGTGAGGAAGGTATTGACGATAAGAAAGATGAAATCCAGAAAAGGCAGAAATGTGAGGTCACATCTTCAGGTATTTCGATTACATTTGCATTAGATGCTAAAACAAGATGAGAAGGTTAAGTGAAGGGATTGGTTTCGCTGTTGCATAACTTAAAGGGAGCAGCATGAGGAGCAAAAATGAAGATGAATAACATCAATTGTTTTTAGGATGTATTGAAACTTTTGTTTTTGAAGTAAGTGCTATGATACTGTTTGAAATTAATGCCAATGCTCTTGATTATTGATAATCATTTTATTTGATTACACATAGCAATTCTATATAATGCCAATCCTGTGAACTCTGGAGATTGTACATCTTGTTTTCACTGTTTGTACACATCACCAGGATTACATTATTTTGTTTTGGGACCATTGCTTGACATTTACTGACTCATTGTCTTTTCCTCCAGCCCATACTCAATCTGCAGATTTCCATCCATGTTCCTCATAACCTATGAGTCAGTGTGCAGTGTCTGTGAGTCTGCCTCAAACTCTGAAACCGTTTTCCTCCTCACGTCTCATCTCATGTCATGTCCTTTAGTGGGTGAAGCAAGGAACTTGATTCCAATGGATCCTAATGGTTTATCGGACCCATACGTCAAACTCAAACTCATCCCAGATCCAAAGAATGAAACCAAACAGAAGACCCGGACCATTCGTTCTTCCCTTAACCCCTGCTGGAATGAGTCATTCACTTTGTAAGTGAACATTTCTGAGCTTCTAACTGCATACAAAGTTAATTATTTGATAGATTAAAAGTTTTGTCTTGGTTTTGTTTTGTGTTTCTGTGCAGTAAGCTGAAACCATCTGATAAGGACAGACGTTTATCCATAGAGGTGTGGGACTGGGACAGAACGACCAGGAACGACTTCATGGGCTCCATGTCCTTTGGAGTCTCTGAGCTAATTAAAGCTCCACACTGTGGATGGTCAGATATTTTGTTGTTTGTAGCAAGCTGCACATGTATTTTATTTTCATTTTACACATTTAGATTTTTGGGTAGCGACACAACTAGTTTAGCCGAAATCAAATGATTGTAAGAAAACCAAAATTAAAAGAAAATTGAAAACCTGGAATTAGTAGTTTAGCTTTACATTCAGGAAAATTCAGATTAGGATAATTTACTTAAATATCTCCAGTTTTTAAAGATTATTTTAAAAGAAAGAGCCCCAGAAAAATGTCCATTGGAGTTAGCAGAGACCAAAAGCCTTTTAATCTTCAGACTTACATTTCATTAAGTGAAATTATTACAAATGAATGCTTAAACTGACCACAACTGTGTCAAATTACAGAGATAAGCAACAGTTTTGACTCTTCTCTGGCACTAAGGGCCCTGTCAGAAGCACAAGCTGTTTGCAAATGTGACTAATGGACTTGGAGTGCCCTCTGCTGGACATAAATTCACTTTGAATTAATTGCAAAACAAAATGCAAAACGTTACCTTACCCCAAGTTAAGGAGATGTAGCATTTTTTTTTGTCAAAAAACATTTTTGCAATAGAAAAAACATATTTATGGAGCCCATAAAGGGACATTATAGTCAGAAATGTGCACTATTTTTTTACTTTTATGTCCCTTTAGGGGCTTCATACATTTAGTTCATGCAGTTCAAAAATATATTTTTGCATAGTAGAAAAAAAAGATACTAAATGTCATTTTTTAAACTTTGTCTTGTTAATACTTTATCCTTAAACAGAAGCATTAACTCTGGTACCTTTGACCTATGATCTATTTACATCCATGCGTTGTTTTTTTTTTTTTTTTGGCTGCCGTGTTTCACAGATGCTACGGTGTGATAAACATACAGACATGTTGGAATCTGCTGCAAACCAAACATATTTGAGTGCTGCTGGGAGGAAAGATGTTTAAAGATGCTGGCAGCAGTCTAGAAATCTCTACTGTGTGTGTCATTAAAAGTTTGGCAAGAATGGGGTATGCTATAGACAAAAATCTGAAATTGGCTCTGCTTTAGAAGAGCAGAAACTGAAGTTACTAAGAAGTATTACAGGAGGGGAAAAGGAAAAGAGGATAAATGAAGCTTGTAAGAATATATTTTAATATAATTGTAATATATATCCATGACTCAGGTTCAAATTACTCAATCAAGAGGAGGGAGAGTACTATAATGTTCCTATTCCTGAGGTGGACGACGTCAACCTAGAACTCCGACAGAAGTTTGAGGTAAGGAGTAAAATCAAGTTTATTCACATCCTATGTATTTTAGCTACGGGGATCCTTCTGTTGTCATGGTAATGCTGTCCTGTTCCCGCCTTTTCCTTTTATCCTACTTTCCAGAGAGTGAACTCAAGATGAACGCTTTCGTTTCTGCGGACAATCGGGGGCTGAGATCGTTTCAGTTCAAAGAAAAAAAAAATACTTGCCTTGATTTGTATTCATGCATTCTCAGTGAGCTGCAACACAAGGTAGATGCATCTGGAGAAGAAAAAAAAAAGTATCAAAAGATGGAGATCTCATTCAAATGAGATCAAACAAATCGCAGGGATCCGTTGTTTGGGAATTTCTCATGACAGGCTCGTATAAGAGGCTTTCGGTTTTGTAAGGCTTTATACATTTAAAAAAATGTGATTTCTAAAAAAAACAGGCCGTAACAAATGTTTAACTTTTAAACTCATCCTCTTTTCAAAACTCAATAAATGTGAATGGAGGACTAAATAAAGCTGTGTAGAAGAAGAGCCTTGAAGAGAAGGCAGATCAGTCCAGCTTTGATTGGGTTGTAAGTGTGAATGTGGACTCCCATCAGGAGTCTATCACACACTTGAGTCACGTTTTTAAAATTTATGTTCGTTTACATGCTGCACAACGCCGACCTTGATTTTCCTACGGCGCCAACAACCTCCCGAGAGTGTGTGGTTGCCATGGCAACTAGGGTGGGATGCAGGAAAAAAAATGTTTTTCTCTACTTTTTGGGGCTTTGATAGATGAACGCTCCAACCGGTAGGAGTCAGATTAATCACTGATTGCACTAACGAGTGAGTTTCTTTTTTATTTTTATTTTTTAGGCCTGCCAGTTAAACATCCACTATCTCAAGGTAGCTGGCTTCTTGCTCCTCTCGTGTCCAGCTTGCACAACTTTTAATTCACTCTCTGGTTTGGGATTGTTTGTGGAACTCTGCTGGGATTCCACAAATGAATCTGATTTACTAACAAAGGCTTTTCACAGTTCATAGCAAATAAACTCCATCCCAATTTTTTACATTTCTTTTTCAATTGTTTTCGTTCTTTTCCCAGAACTTTAACACTGTTCACAGCTCTGCTGGTTTACTACAAGGCTGCATCACTGACAAACGCACACAAACAAACAGCGTTGTTGTTAGTAAATCTGGGCAGGAAACACCTCACAACCTGCTCCTCATCCTTTGTCCTCTACTAGTCTGCTGTGGACTATAGAAGGCTGTGGGGGCATGAAGCATGGGCTGACACCCCGAGTCCGGTCGAATAGTCTTCTCCTGAGTTATCTCAAAACTCAGCAAGGATAGCAGCACATCAGTTTCCATAAATATGAAGAAAATGATGTTTTAGGAACTAAAACCCACATCTCCTTGTGTGGGTTTTTCATTTTCCAGAAAACCTTCTTACCATCTTACCTTCAAGTCTTTAAGCCATTACGATCAGATGAAGTGAAGTAATTTTCCTGACTATTCGACCGTGGCTCTGCTCACAGTAACTGTTTTAATGGAAACATCCACAGGTTCTCAGTGTGCCTGCTGTCTGTGCCAGAACTCTCCACGCGGTGGCGGTGTTTCATTTCTTTCAGGATTGAAATGTGGCTGCTCATTTTACATCTAAATGCATTATTGTGTCACATAGAGTGTTTTTTTTACATGTTGACATCATTTTGTTGTATTGAAATGTACGGTTGTGTAACAGAACTGGGTTAATCATGAAGAATTTTGAATGAGTGGGAAGCAAAGGGATTTCTAAGGGGCAATACAAACACATGCCCAGCAGGCGCCTTGATGTCTGCTTGACGTCAAAATTGAGTCAGTATTTGATCCAATCAGTGGACAACGTTATTTTAACTTTTTGTTTTCATACCCTTGTTTTAGTGTGGGAAATACATGAACAGTAGAAATTCAATCTCATGAAAAAACAAAATTAAGAATGCTGGGTAATACAGTTGACGTTCATTTGATGGCGGCATGTTAAACTTCAAACTGACATCAGTTTAAAATCAAATTTACTTCCATGCTTCTGTTTCTGAAGGATTTTTACTTAATTTCATTAATTTAGCCTTAATTAAATCTCCGCATGTGGCTTAAGATGATATTAGATTTTTTTCTTTTCAATTCAAACTGAATTAGAATGGACATTATTATTCAACGCTGCGGCGTATCCCAGCAGTCGCAGCGGGGAGTCTAGAAATATCCCGGATGTACCCAATGACAATTCAACATCAATCCTCGACATCAAACTGAGGTCAAAACAAGTTTAGTATGCAAATCAAATTATATCATCAACATATTTACCCCTTTTTGATGTCATGTGAATTTTAAAGTCGTACCAATAAATTAATAAAACTAATAACAGAGGTATCAAACATACAATAAATGGCTTATTGGAATATACACAAAAAAACTATTTTTCGGGTGAACATAAGAAAATGTAGGAAAGTATTTCCATCCAAATCAATTGTGTTAATATAGCAGTAAACATTTGTGTCGGGAGACCTGAATGTCATTATTTTGGTGCATTTTTTAATGTTGCTGATGATCAAGGTGCACTTTAACTAGATTGTATAAATTATGGTAATAAACCTAGATATAATCTGACATAATCTTGTTGAGTTATCTCAACTTGAATTATAACGTTAGGTGTTACTTAATTATATACATTACCTCTCAAAATTAAAATTTAACTAATTCATTCAGCAAAACTGAGTAAATTTCAAATGAGAAACGGTTGAAGTTTCAATATTATGTTTTATTAAAGTGAAAAACATTCATGAAATAATTGATATTCAGTCATTTGAACATAAGTCCAGTTCAACTCTATCTGGTATCAAAGAGAAAATACAAACCAGGCTGAAATAACACAAAGTCAACTTGAGTGTGAATACAAATGTTTTGTGATCACAATGCTGGGAGGCGGATTCACAGGCCTTTAACGATTAGATCCCATTTTGAGAGAATCGCCAGTTCTGAGATATTGACATTTTTCTTTATTAAGCAAAACTCCTGTCATGGAAATGAATAAACCACAAAAAACATCAATTATTTAAGAGAACCATTGTGATGATTCTGTGGTTTAGTTTGGTAGGGTTTAGCATCAATTCTCCACTGGGAGGATGATCACTACATTGATTATTTATGTCTAAACTTCATGATTCTCTTCTGATTTGAACCTAAACTCAATTTAGGTTTTTCTGTCCTAAAGGTATGTGTATGTTTGTATTTATACGTTTTTATGTTATAATCCTAATACATTTCCATATTATCAGTGATTTTTACCAGGGAACTCTAAGAGAATATTTGCTTTAGTTTTTGTAGAACACTAAAAAAGGAATCTTTTACCAAACTTTTAGTGGTATTTAGTGTCAAATGTGAATCAAAAAACCTGCCTGATATGCTTGGTTAACTACTGTAACAACGGTCTGTTAGCTGACCTAATCAGGTGTCTATGTGGGGTCACCTAACCCAAATCTAATAAACATGTGACAACGGCCTGTGTGGAACGTCTTCACACCGAGTCAAGAGGACAGAGCTGGTTGTCTTGGAAACAGCTCTTGTGGCCCATCAGCTGCTCTGTGTGACAGAAACAGACAAATACTAAGCGATGATGAGAGCAGGCGGGAAACTTTAATTGGATTTTTGTTCGTGAACCGCTCATTATAACAAGACGGCCTGAAGGTCGAACAAACCCAAACGCCTAAAACACAAGAGCAGAGTGATATTTTACCGTCTGTGGAGATGCTGAGGTCACATAGAAACAAGTAGGAAATAAGAAAATTAACTTTTTGTACATAATGTAATGAAATGTATATATACACACACACACATATATATATATATATTATTATTACTTTTGTATTTAAAATTATTTTCTGTCTCCATCACAAATCCCTTTAAAAATGTAATACTTTTCTAAAACCAGTTTTAGTTATTACTCATCTTAAAATATTTTCTGAATTTATTTTTAAGACAAATCATTTTGCAATCTTTTCTTTGTCTTACTGAAAGTTGCAAAATAACATCCAGCATTTGGGCGCGTGCTCTGCATGTTTCCTTGCACTCTTTTGCTTGCGTCATTCTAATGCAGTTGAGCTTAATAAAAAATGTGCAAATTGCCTTTAAGCTTTGGCTTAATGTAACAGCTCATTTAGGACACCTAGAGAGGTAAACACAATCAAGTCTGAATGACTACTCTTTGCTTTAAGAGCCTTTTATGTTCTATGTGTTATACGCGGCAGAAAGCCAAATTGGGTCATGGGAAAAAAGTGATCACCCCGTCAGATCACCGGCGGTTCAGCTTTCCGTCCGGGAACATGGACCGCGTCCGGCTCAGTGACTTCAACTTCCTGGCCCTGCTGGGGAAGGGCAGCTTTGGCAAGGTAAGCACGTCTAACCATCAATATATGTTCGAATTTTCTCCCTGTGTATCAAGATGTCATTTTTCAACAGGTAATGTTGGCAGAAATGAAGTCCACAGAGGAGCTGTATGCCATCAAGATCCTGAAGAAAGACGTTGTGATCCAGGATGACGATGTTGAATGTACGATGGTGGAGAAAAGGGTCCTGGCCCTGAGAGACAAACCGCCCTTCCTCACTCAGCTGCACTCCTGCTTCCAGACGGTGGTGAGGAAAAACAGCAGCCTTCACTGTCAGCACAGCTTTAACCTTTACATCAATTCACTTTATATGAAAGGAGGACTTTGTTCTCCCACAACAATTTCATTAAAAAGTCTCCTCAGTGCCTGTGCTTTTTATTACATTTGTATTTATTTATTTATTTTTTGCATTCTTGCAACAGTTCCCTGCACAGGAAATTGAAAGAGGCGAGACTAATCTGGAAGATGAAGGCTTCGATACGGCCTCAATTCTGTGTATGGACTAGAAAATAAGTTTGAGACTAACAACAAAACTAAAAGGCTGAAGATTTGTTATGGCCTGTTAAGGCTTTTAAATCCTAATCTTATCTTTTCTTTTTTGTTTGGATCTGCTATGACTGGTTCAGTTATATAATCAATAGGATGCTAAACTTCAAGCTACAGCTTGGAAATGTCTGTCTTCTTCCACAGAATCCTTGAAACAAGTGAGAAAAGCTTCTTGAATAGAATGAAAATGTTTTATTGTGGCTCTGGTTATGAAGTGCTTTGGAGTTATTTGTGTTTATCCTTGGTCTCTTGTACAGTAAATGTAGAACAGTTTTAACTCAAAAAAACACATATATCCCACACAATAGAACTGTGAACATTTGGAACAGTGCCTGAACTGTTACAGAAATACGACACATAGAAACAAATCGTTTTTTCAGCTGAATCCTGGCTGTGCAAACATTGATTAACAAGGTAAAAAACCGTCCAGTTTTTTTCACTAAGTGCCTGTTCTCTGGCAACTTTTGGGACTAAAAAAATTCTCCACAACCTCATTTACGTCTATAAAATATAAACAGTAACTGCTGCTGCCCTGTGTAAAACACACCTAGAACAAAGTCAGAAACATGTTTCACACAAAGTATATTTCTAGGTCTAACCAAAACATTTTTGTCTGATGTTTTTCCTAAAATATCTTTGACGAGGTATTTTAGGAACAATTTTTGCGATGATCACACTTAGATAACTAGATAACTAGATGATATTTTAGCAACACAATTTGTGGAAAAACTAAACATTGCTTGTTTAAGTGAGCTAACAGATTGCAGTCTCCTAAAAAACTACTCTGTTCCTGGTTTTTACTCCTTTTTCTTTTCAAGGATCGGCTTTACTTTGTGATGGAGTACATTAACGGAGGAGACCTCATGTATCATATCCAGCGTATGGGCAAGTTTAAGGAGCCACAAGCAGTGTGAGCATCTACCCATGCATCTGTCTAAAGGAACTTTTGCTTTAGACATGCAACTCCCACTTAATTTACTTAGTACATGCTAATTATCTTTGTAATAGTAATTGTAAAACTATATTCCATGTGACTACAGATAACATAGTTCATTGCCTGAAATGGAATTTCAAGTAAAAACCTGAGAATTTGAGCATTGCCTCAAAATAAATCAAAAGAAAGCACTTGTTTTTCAAACATAAAAAATAGAAAAGCTTGGATTTTGCCTGCAAGTCATATTTTTATCTTAGTTTTATGCATGATTTATTAGAAATAGAACAGAGGAGACAGTAAACGGTTTAATAAACTTGTCTGCACTACAAGCCCAATAGAAAGATGTTTTTTTCTTTTTTTTTGACAGTTTTTATGCAGCAGAAATAGCTGTTGGCCTGTTTTTTCTGCATCGAAAAGGAATCATCTACAGGTGGGTACCATCTAGCAATTGATCTTTATCACCTTATTGACCCACTTTAGCAAAAGAGCACCAAATTCTCCAGTTTTTGCTGCTCTTCCCTGGCTCCCAGTTCTTTTTAGAAATCAGTTTTATACATTTCAGTTCTACTTGTTGAGCCAATATATGTCTGAGCTTTTAGAATTCCTCAAACCTGCTTGTGCCCTTAAATAATCCGGTCAGTTTTAATTGGTTGCCCCTCACACAATCTGAGATGAAGCATTCCAAGAGGTCACTCAACCTCTATGCTCCATACTCACCTGAGCCTTTTATAAGCACCTGAAGACTGTTTTATTTTCGAATTTTAGCCAGGAGAGATTTAACAATTATATGTTTCATTTGTCTTTTAAAACATGTCATTTTAATCCTGTTTTATATCATTTTGACTTGCGTAGTGAGGTTTTTTTTTCTAGATCAACTGTGCTTGCTTGGTAACTTTATGCCCTTTAAAATAAATCAGATTTCATAGACCAAGAACATTGGCTGTCTAAGATAGGTTTAGAAATAAATAACGTAATGAAACATCATAAATAGGATAAAATGATGCATTGAAGAAAGACTGGGGTCACCTTTGTCATCTCTTCTGCTTTGGCTGAGGGCTAACATACATTTTTCATATTTTCATTCCCGTGTGTCACATTCTGACTCAAGTTTTGACAGAAATAACTGCTAGAGGGGGTGATGGAAAAGGTGGGAGGAAAATGAAAAGCCAGGCCATTACAGTGGTAGAGATGCAGGTGAAAAAGCACAGAGGAATAACAGTCTCGTAACCTGCGCATGATTTGTGCTGCAGACAAATAAAGGTCGGGGAGGGGTCAGTATCAGAGGTGGGAAGAACAACTGACATTATGGTCATAGTGTTACACAGCAAATTCTGTTCCAAAAACACTCATAAAAGGGGTTTCTGCTGCAGGGACCTGAAGCTGGACAATGTGATGCTGGACTCTGAGGGCCACATCAAGATAGCTGACTTTGGCATGTGCAAGGAGAGCATGTATGAAGGGATGACCACACGCACTTTCTGCGGCACTCCAGATTACATTGCCCCCGAGGTGAGACGCATGAAATCTGGATCCAAAACAGAAAAGAAAGCCGGTGATGGTTCTTCAATTTTCTCTGCTGCCGTATTTTAAATATGGTTATTTTCTAACAATAATTAGAATTTTCTGTATTTGGGAAGAATCTTGCTTGTAAGGAAAGTTCTCTAGATATTTTTTTTTAATTCTTAGTAATCTGTCCTTTAATAAATTATGTGATAAACTGTGGAAACACTTAGAATGCATATTTGTAAACAAAAGGGAACTCTATTTTTGGCCAAATGATGTAAAACTATAGACGGACATGACCAGATATAAAATTAAAAACTCGGATGAACTATCACTAAACTCAACAGTAAAAAGGAGTAGGACACGTTAGCCAAGTTTGATTTTTTTTTTCTTTGTAAAAGAAGCAAATATAAATCAGGACAATGTCAAGTTGTGTTTTTTTTTCAAACAAAATCGTTTCCATTTCCAACAATGCTTCTCTTTTGTACCTTCTGTCTTTTCTAAAATTTGTGTGAATTGCCACAGACTGTCTGGGTTAAAGAGTTATTTCACTATTGTTGTTGTTGATTCAATTGTCATAAGTTAGTGTCGGTTATCCTCACTGGGGGCAACAAGTTCAAACAATGCATCACACTGTGAAAAAATGGGGGAGAGTCCAAAAATTGTTCAGTGGACAAAAGCTTTCTAAAGTGAGAACATTTGATTTGTTACACAAGCATGAAAAAATGACAAGGAGAATAAACATGATGAGAGTTTTAGAGTATTAATAATTGACTGTAGGTTGGAGATAAATTAGATATCTTCCCAAATGTGTGTTTCTTCCCACTCCCTCTTTGTGCGCACTGACACATGGAAATGAATGGGCAGGAGTTGGGAAATGAGATAAGCTCTTCCTCCTTCTCTCCCACAGGGAACTACTGTCATGTAAAATATAGATACAAATATATTCAGACTCCATTATCACTCGTGCTGTATATCAGACTGTAGTTTAGAGCAAACTTGATTCCTGTTGGAAAATTGCTTTGAAAGACAGCGGTTTCTGCAGCTCTTGTGGTGGCGCCTTCAGCTGCACCTCAAGCTCTGATTAATGCTCAACCTGGGAACTCTAGAAATTGCTGCGTTTGTGTTAAAAGGAAGTGCAGCTGTGATTTAGCTCTTTGCTTGTGCATCTGTGCGGTCGAGGCTGCGTGAAGGCTGCGTAGGCGGGAGGTGTGGGATGGTAAATTGGATGGTAGGAGAAAGCGTCTTTCTTATAGCTGCTCAAAATAGCAAATTGTTTTAATGGGGGTTGATTTGTGTTTTTTTTTTTTTTTACCAGATAAATGTTCTAGGTTTTTTTTCATGGAAATGGTTGGGTTAAACTGTGTAGAGAAAAAACATTTTTTTATGTTTTTTTCAACTTGACTTTTCTTCATTTCTTGTGGTTTTCAGATTATAGCGTACCAACCTTATGGAAAGTCGGTAGACTGGTGGGCTTATGGAGTTCTGCTGTATGAAATGTTGGCAGGACAGGTAAGGAATTAACCTGTAATTTGTTTTTAAGTGAATTGGATATAAGCATTGAACAATCATCATTTTCAACTGTTTTAGCAGTCAGATTACCCATCCAAAAATGGACATATTTGGTTGTCTAAATGTTTGGGTTGATATAAAAAAGATTTTGCACCTTTGTGATAGAAATTAACATTCATTAACAATTCGTTGAAAGCCGGCTTTTTTCAACAAAAGAATTCATTAAGTTAACTTTTTAACAATCCAGACGTGACAAAAATCAATTTAAAATTGTTTTTCTTTTGCTTATTGTTTTGGGTGGGTAAAAAACACAATCATTAAAATAGATAATTAAAAAAGGAAAAAAAAGCTCCAGTCTGTTTTTCTGTTTAATTTTTTAAAAGTGGAAAATTGAAAGCATGTCAGCTTTCTTTTGAGCTACAGTTTGATAAATGTACCACAGATGTGTTTGTTGCATCCTGTTTTTTACAACAACAACAAAAAAATCAAATTTGTCACAGCAATTTCACAACCTGCTTTTACTATTTTTCAGCCTCCGTTTGACGGAGAAGACGAAGATGAGCTCTTCCAGTCTATCATGGAACACAACGTGTCCTACCCAAAGTCCATGTCCAAAGAAGCTGTTTCCATCTGCAAAGGCGTAAGTAAAAGTTCTTGAGAATTATTTAGAAATGTCTTCAGGTGCCAATATCTGCATTTGTTGCACAAAAATATTACTTGTTTAAAACAAAAATAAGAACAGAAAGACTCACTTTGATTATCTTTTGATCTATTTAAAAGTGTCCCAGTGGTCTTTTAAATAGTATTATGCCGTTTTTAGCCAAAAAACATGTAGTTTTCAGCAGAGCAATAGTAGTTTATTAGAAATTTGCCTCTTAGTAGGTTTTTGCTTTGTGAAATCGATGACTTCATATTTGCCATTAAAAAAAAGAAGAGAAAAGCAGTCAGCATGGTGTCCAAATTGCTTTTAAAATTCAAGGCACTAGATAGTCCCACGTTATATAGTTCTTAGCAGTTTAAGAAGTAGAGAGGAAATTCAGACACAGCCTAACATTGCCAGTGCAACAAAGATGTTGAGCAGAATTGGAGCTAACCAGCTGTACAGCTTTGAGCCAGATGGCAGCTCAGATGACGAAAACAAATACATATGTGGATCTATGTCTACAAATGGATGCATCAGAATGGAGCTGTGGCCCACTCTGTCACAAGTACACAATGATTTGAATGACGTAATATTCAAAAATGCAATTTTGAACTTCCTTTTCTTAACATATGTCCTCCATAATGAGAAGAATGCTACATGAACATGTTAAAAAAACAAAAATACTATTTTCATTTGAGTGGGTCTTTATAACATCTTCTGTTGTAAACAATGACATTTATCTTGGAATTAGCTTTTGAGAGTAAAATGTCCCCTCAAATATTTCACTTAAAACTAAATCCTAAATTTTGACTTACAGTTTTTTTTTTTTATTTTAGGGCATTGGGTACATATGTATTTTCTTTATCATAGTTTCATGTTGTTATAGGGTAGAACTTTTTTTTTATCGGATACCATACATAAATGTCTTTCATCTAATCTGCTATATTGTGAGTTTGCCTCACAATGTCATAAACTTATTTTATCGTTAAACAAGCAAGGACAAAGAAAATAATATAATATAATATAATATAATTTTCCTTTAAAAATATTAAAACTTTTCTGCTCATATACACATTTTTGGTGGCAAAAAAAGCTTTAAAGCAAACATCATCTAAAAGAAATCCTTTGTCCATCTTAAAGTTTCTGTTTTTTGCTCTTTTGAGTTATTGATCTGTTTTTTTTTTCTTGTTGTTGTTGTTGTTTGTCATCAGCTAATGACCAAACATCCATCAAAGCGTCTCGGCTGCGGCCCAGAAGGCGAGAGGGACATCAGAGAGCAGGCTTTCTTCAGGCGCATCGACTGGGAGCGGCTGGCCAACAGGGAGATCCAGCCACCTTTTAAACCTAAAGTGGTGAGTGTGGCGTCTGCTGTGCAGGCATGCAAGAGCCAGAAATGTCCATCATCCTCTGTTAGCTCTCAGTAATAGTCTTCAGATTTTCTTTATCAATAATCCAAACGGTTTTTGCAGACATTCGTCTGCTTGAATAAACTGCCTTTTTAAATCTGTAGCGAAGGAATTCTGCACTCTACAACTCCTTTTTTCATCTACTCTCCAAATTCATTTTTTAAACATTATTATGAAAAGTCACAAATCCTTTTTTCTCCTTTGCTCTAACTAAAATATACAGTTTTCTAACATTTCTTTCTTTACACCCCTATATTTTTGGTTCACTCCATGTCTCACAACAGAAAGGTCCTTAGAATCCTCACCTGTGGAGTTTCCTGTGGCTACATTTAAACCTTTTATGAGTTTTTTTTGTGTTTATTGATCTTTTAGGCTTCATGTTGTCTTGTGTTTGGCATAAGCAGAGAAAAATAACCCAATTTTTCACAACCACAAACTACACAGTTCAGCTCCACTTGTCATCATGTTACTTTAAAGAAATATTTGATCAAACACACGGCAACTTGTGTTTTTGTTAGGACTCTAAACGTTAACACATGCGATTAATTTTTTTAAAAATAATTTTTAAAATGTAATAACGCAAATGAATTACACTTCAGAAGCATCTGTCTTACTTATCACATGGTCACTTACAAAATAAGTGATATAGAACATTTAGGCTATGTGACCACCCATTAGCCACCCATGTGACCACCCATTAGCCAATCAGATTTGAGTATTCACCCAGACTATTTAAAGTGCAGAAACACAAAGTTTTTTTTCTTATGGCTGTAAATCAACATCTTTATTTTTAGGAAATAATACTGCAGACATAAAAGTCTTTAGAGTTTTACTCATCTTACTGTTGATCTGTTTTGTGCACACAAATTACATTTCTGGGATATCTGAGTTAACATTTTACAAATTAAAACATTTCAGACAATATAAATGAAGGAAAAATGTTCTCTCTGGCCTTTTTTTTGGTTCAAATTCTGCACATTGCCATATAAAACGTACACAGTAAAACATTGTGATTAATTGTGATTAATCACAATCCAAAAGTGTGAATAATCTGATTATTTTTTTTAATCAATTGACAGTAACTGTTTTAAAGCATCACCTTTAGTAAAAGACAGCTTTAACACAGGAAAATGCACACTTTTACGAAATGACACTCATACTATGTGTATTAGTTTAAAAACACTTGGTGGCTGAAGCTTTCCAGTATTTGACAGAATAAAGAAGAATTTGATCTTTTCTCACAATTTTTCTCATAACATCTAAACATAAAAAGTGTAATCTGTTTTATTCTGCATCTCTGTTGCATAGAACACAATGACTGTGCACTAAAGTGTTCAAGCTTGTGGGAGAAACGCAGTCACTTTCTCGACTGCTGCTAACATTTCCTTCCGCAATACCAACATCACTCTCCATCCCATTTTTTTCCGTTTGTATCTTTCATCCCTTCACTGCCCACAATGCCCCGAAGCAACACAACCACCGAGTGCTGAAAATAGCTCTGTGGGAGCACTAGGGCCACAATAAATGCAGGGTAACGTGGTGGATGTGTCAGTCTCCACAAATGGCGGAAGAAAGTTTCTCCAAGGTGAAGCATTCAATCAGAGACCTATGAGTGTGGTGTATTACATGCACAGGGTCATAAATTGGTCAGAAGGGGCGGGCAAACGGAGGTCTATTTACATTTTTATGTCCCACATTCTGTAATGCTCTGGAGGGTGATATGTCTTAGGAGGAAATGTCTGGTGAGTACGTGCTGAAGTGTTATAGGTCTTTGTTTTTTGGAAATGTTAAATGTGTGACTGTTTTATTCGGAGTCACACATACGCCAATGACCTCCCGCTCAAGTTTGAGATTCTCTCCTAATGTAATTAAAGCTCCTGCCTGGCTAAGCATCATGTTCCCGCTTGGCTTTCCCTCTAAGACTCCTGAGAAGCTTTCTAATAAAAAACTCAGGAGGATAAGGCCTCTCATCATGAGCCCTTTAATAGTTTATAGTTCTTTGCGGTCTGGAGATCAAAATAACTCCCTTTGCTCTTGTCATTTCTTTCAGTGTGGCAAAGCAGCAGAAAACTTCGACAAGTTTTTCACGCGCACCCAGCCCGTGCTGACCCCTCCAGACCAGCTGATGATCTCTAACATCGACCAGAGCGAGTTTGCAGGCTTCTCTTACATCAACCCTCAGTTCATCCATCCATCCCTGCACAGTGTGGTATGAGGAAGGAGTGGCGAGTGCAGAGAAAAAAGATAAATGACTGGGCACAGCATCCTTCCAATCCAGACATCCTGCTGTCAGCAGACCCGTGTAATCCTCTAGTGTCGCGTTTACTATCTATCAATACATGTGCACACGAACGACAGAGGAGGGAGGAGCAGAATGTTATGAATGTTGCAGCACGTACAATCTGAGGAGAGACAACGAACGCACATGGCACTGATATTTTAGCATCTTGAACTTCTTTTTTTTGTTCTGTATTTCCAAACCTGCAGCCTTTATCTTGTGAATGAATGTGTCTCAGTATCAGTCACAATCTCTCTCTGTGTTTAAGATCTGGTTTCCCTCACATCTCACTCATGTTCCTCATCTTATGCACGGCGAGAACATATTTTTCTGCTCTGCTCTGGCTTTATCTACTTCTGAACTGCTACTCATATATTCTATTTCTATACAAAAGAAAAGAGGTAAGTACGGTTACATCAGTGCCAAAGTAGAGGTGGAAGGATTAATTCCTTTCGCAAATCCGTGTGATGTTTTTCTTCCCTCTGGCGTTTCATTGTGGTGTCTGCACACTAAACCCCCCTTGGCTGGGGCAGTTTTGTTGTTTTGTAGTCAGGAAACAGGAGCTAATTGTGTCAGCTCTCCAAGCTGCGCTGGTCTTTTCTGTGCAGCATATGTTGCCTGCAGTGTAGGGTCAGAAAACTCAGTTTTCTTATATATGAAGATGCTATTTCCATATGCACAAAGCAGATCTCTGTTGCATGCTTATCTTCTGACTCTGTATGAGCCGTAGGGTTTAGGATGCAGTACACGTCTGGTATCAACGTAAAGTTTAGTATTACAATTAAAAACTTTGTTAGCATATATCTGTCAAATGTTACTTACCGAGAAATATTTTTTGGATTTGAAGAGGTTCTCTTCATGTTTAATGTTCTGTTGAGCTTGACCAGAGATGTCTAACTATTGTCAACTTTTAGTGTTTTTGTATATATGTTTCAAAAACAGAAGCTCCTTGGAGATTTTATACAATGAACTGAATGTGCTTTTACTACCATAGATGGTTTAAAGATTTCTATGTTTAGTTTAGGCCTAAAGATAAATCTATAACGTACGCAGAATCTTTGGTAGCTTCGGTATCAGCAGACCCTGTTGTATGTTTATCGACTATTTATCCATGCTTTTATACTACTGGGTGTCATAGAAAGAATATGCAGCACTAATTGTGTGCAAAAGAGTCTAACGCCCTTTTGCCTTGGTTGAATCAGGGCTTGCTCCTCCTGAGTTCCAGCTCTGTGGCTGAAACATGTCTTTCTTAATAAACCGTGTGCATGTGTTACACAAGGCCTGATCTAAGCATGAGAAGGAACCCTGCATGATAAGAGACCCCTGCTGTGGAGCATGGAGTTCCCACCAGAGCAAGATGACAAACCAGCATAGTGCTGTTTCAGGCTCATGTCTCAGTCGCCGTCACGTTGTCACCTGTTTGGCTCAGAAGCTGATTTATAAACTGAAACTGGCTTTCATCGTAACTTATTGTTTTCTGGTGCCAAACACCATTTTTAGCGGTTTTGGAGTCTCTTTCTGTATTTTTGTTTTCTTTTTTTTTTTTTTCCTTTAGATTTCTCATCACAGCAAAGAAAAAACAACTGTCTACTGTCTTTAGACCTCACACTTCTGGACCAAAGTGAGATCTCAGATAAAAGTGAATGTTGACATGTCTCACATTGAGAATCCAAATGAGCAGGAATAAAAGAAAACATCAAACCCATAAAAGGAAAAATAAAAAACCTAATGTCAGGCCAGTGAGGGTGCAGAGCCACTACAGGCTGCAATTAGAACCACATGGTTGTTTTTATGTTTCCCTCTTTTGTTGACCTGATTCTTCTTGTTCCTCTGTTCATTGTGGTATGGCAGTGTACAAATAAAGTATGAAATATATGTAACAGAGAACTGCCTGGAATTTCTTTTAACTTAACAAATTTACTTGCGTCAATAAAATAAATAACAAGCAGTTAGTTGGATGACACTTTCTTGTTCTGTCATTAAACATCAAGCTGCTGTTTTCCGAGTTCAGGTTTTTTTCTTTTAAAAGTCATAGTTTCCTTTAAAACATTGAGTCATTTGATTTTTTTCTTAAATCAATGACTTAAAAACATTGTGAAAATATTGTGTTAAGTTACAGTTATTTGGACAAGTGTTGGATATTTTTGCTAAATAGGTAAGCAGCAGCCCCACACATTTCTAAGGTTCATTCAAACTGTGTCAATACACTAAAAATGTGTGAAATTTTCCAAAATCCATCTCCTGTAAATTAATCCTGACTTAAACTCTGCAGATTTTTAAAGATGATTTTTAGACTGCACGAAAATGTTCTAACATTTTAAAACTTTAATTACGTACATTTTGGGTAAACATATACATGTTGAAGAAACTGTTAAAAAGCAGTCAGAATCAGAAAACTTTTTTTTTTTTTTTTTTACAACTTTTGCACTATGGGTTTTAGAGGTAGCACAAAAATAAAAAAGACACAATTTGTTGTGTTATCACTGAAGAATTTAACAGCTAAATTTATTTTTGATTTAAACGTAAATCATGTGAGTAGTTTTGAGGCAAAAATATCCTGTTTTCAACCATTAAAAAAACTAAAATTCTTAAACTTGTTGTCATTTTAAAGCTTCTTTTCCAAAAATGTGGTAGAATGCAATATTTGACAGCTAGTATTCAATTCTGATAAGGGCAGTATTTTATAAAGATGGGCTTGTTGTGTTTTTTTTCTGTCCTGCGCACTTGAAGGCGCTCTGATCATCAGGCAGCCTCACTTCCTGAAGAGCTGCGTGGAGCTGTCCTTAGTGCTGAAACGCAAAGCTAAGATCGCGGCTTTTACTTTAAAAAAACCTTTATTCCGTAAACCGAGCACGAAACCACCCTGATAAGTGTCTATAAACGGTTATGATTCTCTCCTAGAGATTTACCATCAGCAGCGGCGTCGTGTCCCTCGTTTAATCGCGTCTACACTCAACGCTCTGCCAAGGAATGTTGCGCCTCTAAATATACCTTTCATTCAACCTTCATCACACGCAGCTGGACGGTGGACAACTTTAGCGCAGGTAAGAAGAAACTGTGCGAGGAAAAAAAAAAAGTCAGACAGTTTTGAGCAAAAGTGAATTCATTGCAAAGTTTCTTCTTTAGAAATGAGCTCCAGAGCCTGTAATGTTTCAACGAATGTTCGTTCCGCTGTTGCTCTCTTAATGGTTGTCCGTCAAAATCAAAGCGTTTCTGTTCTGGTTATAAACTGTTAAAACTTTGCATTTTCATATAAAGTAAATCATGTGAGAGTTTAGAAAAATATTCCTTAAAGGCTTTTATTTTTTAATAATTTTCAAGGTTGATAT
Organism: Oryzias celebensis; assembly: GCA_014656515.1. Taxonomy (NCBI): domain Eukaryota; kingdom Metazoa; phylum Chordata; class Actinopteri; order Beloniformes; family Adrianichthyidae; genus Oryzias; species Oryzias celebensis. The sequence continues at coordinate 11,290,054 of BNCR01000008.1, read as the reverse complement.
GAGTCTCCTTTGTTTTTGGTAAATAACATGTATTCAGTTAGAATTTCACAACCCAGCCACAATTTAAAATCGTCCTTTTTTCTTAAAAATAAAAATGTGCTAGAGTGCAATTGTTGTTATTTTCTAACTCTGGTCACTTTTTTGTGAAAACATTTTTTGTTTCAAGTTTCCGGGTGGATTAGACTTCCTTTTTTCAGTCCTTTATTAAATCCTATTTAGCTCAGGTTCCTGTCAGAACTCAGCTGTTACTGTCCAAGATAATGAATTATTTTAGATGACGGCAGATGCAGAAAAGCTCAATAAATGTAGCTCAATAAAAATCTAATCTATTGCTTGCTATTCCCTTGATACGTAGTAATGCAAATATGCAACTTCGGCTCCAAAATACCTAAATTTAGCATCTGCATGAAAGCAAAAACAAAAATGATTTTTTTTAATAGGTGGAATAAATTCAGGCATCATGGGGTTATAAATGTGAATTATTTTGTTTTCATACACTCTATGCTTTGTTTTGAAGTCACTTTTGAGAGACCTTTATGAATTTCCCACCTTTTCTGCAGGTGGAGTTATGTTAGTAAAATCCTTTCAAATCAGCATTTGTATTCACCAGCAGTGAGCTGCAGCATATTTGATGTCTTTTTGTCTGGAGGCTCAAACAGCTTTAACATTGACTTTCGCTTCACGATTCTTTTATTGACTGACTGAGTAGAGTTAGTTAAGACAGAGGCTGTTGAAGAAACATTGAGAAAAGGAAAAACAACGACAGTAATACTGAAATATGGCAGGATAGGGACCTTAAGACTGCACAAACTGCTCTTTTTCTGCAGCTTCTTCATCTTGAGGTTCGTCCTTTGTCCTCGCTCCCACCCACGCTCCTCCTCCCTTTCCCATTTTTTCCTCAGTGTTGCTCATGAAGCACCAACACAGTCACACAAACCTCTGAGGAAGTTAATGAGGTGACAGCTGTTTTGTTTACATATGAAATCAGCAAAGCCTCAGCAGCTTGTCCGGAGGTGGGGATTCAGAATCTGAATGTTGTTCATTAATACGTTGAACAGAGACTTGACAAAATGACAGAGACATTTAGTTAATATCCAATTCACAGGTTATTGCTTCTTCTGTGTTCTTCTGCATCTGTTGCAAAACAAAATGTTCTTTGAAACATTTTGCTTTGACATAAAGAAGTTCATATAACTTAATTTGAATACAATCTGTATGGCCTATAGTTTATTTCCATATTTTCAACAAAAGTGCAAGTCTTACAAGGTAGAAAAATCTTTCATTGTCACACCTTTTTTTTTCCAGAATAAAAGCCAATCTGAATAATCTTTCCAAAATGAATTTGATTCTTTAAGATAATTTTTGCCCAGAAAATGAGATGTTTTCATGTGAACTTTGAGATGACCTTCCCACAATAAAAACAACGAAATCGCTCATTTTCTTCACTATGCAGGATGTAGCATTCAGTAGTTTATCATTTTGGTTCATGTTTTTTTTTTTGAGATTCTGAATGAAAAGTGATAGAATCAAAACCAATTACCTAGATTCATGATTTTTCTTCCATGTCTTGTGTTCAGGTTTTACCCTATTATGTTGCCTTCAGTGTCTCATCTGTGAAGCCCCCCTGTGTCTGTTCTCTCCACATATTGCTCCAGGAGCTTGTTTTTATTTAAGCCCATAGCTGCTGGAAGCCATGAGTGCGTGCAGCAGGAAGGCTTTGACTTTACTCAGCAGCGTCTTTGCAATCAGTGGTCTGGGGCTGCTGGGAGTGGCAGTGAGCACGGATTACTGGCTGTATTTGGAGGAGGGCGTCATCATGCCTTTGAACCAGAGCACGGACATCAAGTCGTCACTGCACTCCGGCCTGTGGAGGGTCTGCTTTTTGGCTGGTTAGTGACATTCAAAAGGCTCATCTGTGTTGCAAAGGTTATTTGCTGCTGGTGCAACTTGACGTGTGAATCAAGACTGTGCAAAGATACTGGTGTTCTGTTTTCTAGTGTCACATGAGTCGGTTTGGGTGTAAAAACAGTTAATGGTGTCACAATGAGATGTATTCACAGCATCCCAAAGCATTGACATTGACACAAATGACATTCAAGATTTTCTCCTATCAGTATTTGTTTTTTTGTGGCAAATGATGCAGGAGGACCTTTGGAGCACTGCAAGATTAAAATTCATAATAACATTGCGTGTTATTATAGTAACCTTTGCTACTGCGGTCCAAGCTTTCTCCAGGTCATTGACCAGTTCCTCCATGTCGTTTTTGGACTGTTTCCTCACTACAAGTAACAAGTGGGGAAAAGAAGAGCTTCTTAAATTAGAATAGGTGAGAAGAACAAAATTCTAGCTTTATTGGAGCTGACAAACAATGGGATTCTTTTTTTACAATTGTTTTTCACAACTGTAATGTAGCTATGAAAATCTCTCTCATCTTTTGAGGTGGGACCACTTGGAAAATTGGAGACAGACAAATACTTTATTGCCAAATTGAATGTGGACATATTAACTTAATGATGATACATCTGTAAAGGGACAATATGTGTAACTCACAATCATGTCTTTAGCAATTAGACTGACAGTGCAACGCTTTCAGGGTAAAAAAAGTATTTTTTATTGGTTATATTTGTGTCAATAAGCTCAATAAGTTGCTGAAGGCTGCTGCTCCTTTTAGTTTAAATGCTATAACTATGTTTTACAGATTAAGCAGTGAAGCTTTGCTTTATAGGGTTTGTCTAAAGTTTCTCTCCACATCCTTTCAGGTGAGGAATCGGGCCGCTGCTTCACTATCGAGTACGTCATGCCCATGAGCGTCCAGCTGACGTCAGAATCCACAGTGAATGTGCTCAGTGAGTTCGAACAAGTGTCCAGCTTTGTGCAGCTAAATTAAACCGACCCTCTTCAGTCCATTCTTTCCATAACTAGATCTGGGATTTCTTGAAGAAAAAAGGCATTTTCTGATATGGCTGCACTCAGGAAAGTATCATCTGAATGCAGTCAGACACACATGTGTGACTCATCTCAGGCATCGCCTGCTCCTCTCCAGAATACTTAATGCGTTTTCCAGATCGCTCACATTGTGAGTCCTTGAGCAATGTCAAAACTTCATTAATGGAAAATTAGTTGCAGTGAGTCATTTTTATTAGTTTTGCGTCGTGTTTTGAGGAGCAGAAGATGATCATTTCACAAAATGTATCTCTTATTTGAGGATCCACATCTGTTTGTCTTTCAGAACAAAGGAAACAGAACTTTGGAAGAACCAACTCCTTTCTTTATTTGAAAGAAGAGAAAAACTCTCAAAAAACTTTGATTATTATTTATCACTACATTGTTTCTTCAATGTCACATAAAAAAACAGATTTGAAAAAGTTTGTTGATAAAATCTGTAAAAATACCAAGAATTGATTGATATTTTAGCATTTAAGGAATGTCAAACCAGAGCCTCCAATAGTTGTTTCTGATTCACAAGCTTTTTATATCAAATTTGGTGCAAAAAAAAAGGGTTACATTAAATTAAAGGTAGAAGTAAATATATATATATAGATAGATATATAGATATATCTATCTATATATATATATATTTTAATGCAACTTCATTGTTACAGAAAGATGGATTGGATTCAACATTTGTCATCGCTCGATTATTTGCTGAGGTTTGAGACTCATTTAAAGCACAGTTGACTGTATTAAAATTGTATTTATTAAAGCCGCCTCAACAACAGCACTGATCACAGATTTATTTATGATCTTCCAGGAAGATCTTGCAAGACTGGAATGAAACATTCCTTATTGTATGCTTAAAAATGTTTAGACAATGTTAAAGTTTTGTGGACTTTTGTTATTTTATATGAATAAAAGACGGAGTCTATCTCACATTTGCATTAAAGTTGTACAGTACTGGTCAGTTTATTGAGTAGCGTTCCTCTTATCTTCTCAGAAATGATCCGTTCAGCAACTCCCTTCCCGGTGGTCAGCCTCTTTTTCATGTTCATTGGGTTTGTCCTCAACAACATTGGGCACGTCCGTCCGCATCGCAGCATCCTGGCTTTCGTGTCTGGAATCTTCTTCATCCTTTCAGGTCTGCAGGTTTTCATTCACTTGAAGTTTTGCACCAAATTTTACTTCTCCGTTTCAATAGTTTAGTTTTAATGTATGTCTTTGTGTGTCTCAGGCCTCGCTTTGGTGGTGGGTCTGGTGTTGTACATCTCAAGTATAAACGATGAAATGCTGAACCGGACTAAGAGCAGTGAGGCTCATTTTTCCTATAAGTATGGTTGGTCTTTTGCCTTCGCTGCTCTCTCTTTTCTGCTCACTGAGGTGAGACATTATATAATAATATGTGTACATATTTACACACAATCTTTCAATCAACCTTTCTTATGATTGTCCTGTGATTTTATTCAGAATATTCTTGTTAGACCTGTATTCATTGTGATTTATCAGTGCCCCCTGGTGGTCACAACAGATTTAGCAGCTTTTAATAAATAAAAAAATCTAGAAGTGATGTTTTTTTTCTTCAATAAAGTAACTAAACTTTGAAACTGTAAAAAATTTGGATTTTTCCTTATTGCAGAGTGCAGGCGTCATGTCTGTCTATCTATTCATGAAGCGCTACACAGCAGCTGAGATCTACCAACCTCGCCACCCCAACTTCTACCGCCCTCGCCTCAGCAACTGCTCTGACCACTCCGGTCAGTTCCTCCACCCAGAGGCCTGGTCGCGTGGGCGAAGCCCCTCAGACATTTCCAGTGACACCTCCCTTCAGATGAGTGCCAGCTACCCTGCCCTCCTTAAATGTCCAGACTACGACCAGGTGTCATCTTCACCTTGCTGAGGATGAGGAGTTACAATTAAAGATGGTCAGAAAGAAGTTTTCTGTAAATGTTCTGTAAGTGCCACTTTAGAGAAAGCCAGATGACGTAAGCCAGCTGTAGTTTTTTCATTCTAAAAGCTTTTAAATTCTGAAATTGCTGTTTTTTTCATAATAAAGCAAGCTGTAAAGGTTAAAGAACTCATCTACAAAGAACAGAGTAATAACATTAAATAAAAAACTATGAATTGCCTTCAACTTGAATTTCATTTGTAATGTATTTTTGGTGCATTTGCCTTTCAGTGCCTCTCCAGCTGTTTCATTAGCTTTTTTTTTACTTTTCTTGCTCTACAGTTTAATGTTTGCTCTGCCTGCAGTATAGTTTTCTAAAGTGAAAGGCCTTTGGTTTAGTAAAAAGATAATGCACCCACCCTGGATTTAGATAAAAACCTGCAAGTAGAAGTCTTAAAATTCAGGAATGCCACAAAACTGAATGCAACACATAAAAAAATGTATCCCACTACTGTCCTTTATTGTGCCCTGCAGGCTTTGGTGCAAAATTGCAGCAAAGAAGATCCCACGATCTTGACACCTTCAGAATGTGTTTCTTAATTACTTAATAACTGTCATAAAATACGATATTGTTTAAAATCTATTTTTACTTTAATTTTAAACGCATTTTATTTATGTATTTGATGGCAGGAAACTTGTGCTGTGTATTTCTTTTGGCCCCAATTTTTACTAGAGATGTTCTTTTGTCTCATTAACGGTGCAGAAATTTTCCATTTAAAAGGACATTTAAGATGAATAATGTTAGATTTTTTTGCTGGTTTCTTGAACCAAATTTTCCCTTTTTTGTTCTGATGATTACATGTGTACCTGCTGTATCTTGGTTGTTGATTTTCTGATGGTTTTCATGGTGTAGCCTGTGCTGTAGAAATGAATTATGGACAAAAAGGGATCTACCTGAAGAAAAACTAAATGGATATCCTTAAAGAGTTTGTTGTGTGATATTTTAAAGCAGCTTAAGTGTTTTTTTTGTAAGACTTTAAACACCCTGTTGATATTTCTTGGAGGGGCCAGTAGAGGGCACCCTCTCCCCACACATGCATCTTCAAAACAAGAGTTTTCAAGCAATTTCACAGCATCACATCATGTCTCCCTTCATCCGGTGTTTTCTTCCTCTTTATGCTGATCTACCAGGTAGTTTTCAGTCAGATGCATCAATATGTCGCTTCTCTGCAAGACTGAGATTGTCAAAATGTCTCTGTGCTCTTAGAAAATATTTCTGCAAACAAGTAGGTCATGCCAAAATGAATAATTAACACGCCAAGAATCTGCGATAAGCTTTATGTATACTTTATGTAGATACACATAATGTACAATGTAACCATTACTTTCTTTTTTTGTTTTTTGTCTTTTTTTACAGAGAATACAAAAGTTAATGCAACTACACGCCCTGACAAGGCAATAGAAGATAATATTTGTGCCCTGACCACAAGGCTTTCTGGTTCATTTACAATCACGTAGAAAACTATTGGTATTTTTGACATCATCAATTCTATTTTTCATCATTGCTGATATTTGTTTAGTTATTAACATCAAACATATTCATTATAGCTTCTTCATAAAACACAAGCTTGTCCTGCTCATCAGTCATGGCTTTTTCAAACAGCTTTGTTACAGTTATGCAGCAATAATGTCTTCATCCTAATCAACATCCTGTAGCTTGTGATGACTTTGTTTAAGGCTTTTGCAAACAAGACCCCAAACTTCAGCTGATGCGACCTTGTTACACAGAGTGTGCAGACTACAACAACCACACGGTATTTCTACATGCATAACTTAAGCATACGCTGTGTAACGTGTACAGGTAGTTTTAAACCATTTCACGAATAAAAATAAATACAAAAAAAAAAAAAGACCCCAAAAGATTATTTGTACAGAAACTCTTAAATGGGAACATAAAAGCAAGCAAGAATCATTACGAACTGAATGCAAACAGGATCACGACTACACAACAACCTGCACAAACAGGCAAGACGTCATAAGAAAAGAAAAAAGAAAAAGCTTAGTTTGACTGGTGCCTTTTGCGCCACTGCTTTTACAACCTTTTAAACTGAAATACAAGTCAGGTGAAAGTGCTTTTAGAGCTATAATCATAAATAATTGTTTTTCAGAAACAGAAAAACATTGTTTTTGCCACATCCGAAACTGAAATTTACATTTTCCACCCTGGTTGTTCTTCCGTCTTAAATTGAAGATCCACAAAACAGTATGTATCATCTAAATAGTGCAGTATTTCAAGATTTGAGCAAAATGCTGACAAATGATGATGACTTCAAAGTTAAGATTCATAAATCAAGGACTTTCAATGTGCATTTTCAAAATAAAAGCTGCAAGCTTCCCATTAAAAAGCCTAGACTTAATGTTTTATTGTGAAATCCTAACAGATTAAAGCTGACATGGACTGTTTATGAGGAACTACATTTAAATCACAGAAAAAAAACTTTATTAATTAAGCTTTAAAATGTTAATTTATATTTTTAGGCTGGAAAAAAGCAGAGCAGTTGTGCTATGTTTAAATTTGGTAAATATGAACATTTTTTGGAATTATCCAGTTCTAAACTCTTCAAGAATTACAAGTTGATCCTAAATTCTTGGCAGAAGGACTATTTTCTATGCAACTAAAATACAAAAATGTACATTTCAAAAGTCTCCCCTCCTCGCAAATAAGTGAAATCAGCCCAGCTGATTTGACACCATAATCCCATCTTTTTCTGAGGTTACTCTGAGCAGGGCACAAGGGCAGAAGAATTCAGCACCAGAGTGAGATGATGACACGGTCCAGCTGGGGTCAGACTGCACGCCCCAGCAGCATCCATCACACGTGTCCATCTGTCTCCTCGTCCTGCCCTCCCAGCTTTATCTGAACTCTGATTAAAATGTTTTTCATAAAGCACAGTGAAAGGAACACCTGCATCCCTTATGCAACCATACTAAAGATGGCGTGTGCACTGACGGCATGCACACTGTGACTCTCACACACACACACAAACACAATTGGTCTATAGCAACCCACATGCATGCATGTGCACCTGAAATATAACGTTTGTCCTTCAGAGAAATACAAAAACATCTTAAGACTGTGAGTAGGGAGGTGGGATGAGCATGATAAGGAATCAGAAGCAAGTTCGATGGGCATTTAGACAAATTTCCCTAAAATCCTGGAGTTCTGATATCCCATAAGATGTGTGTGGTGTCTTCCTAGCAAGTTCCCATAATCTTTTGGGACAAAAAAAAAAAAAAGCAGTTTATCTTTAGGGCTAAAGTTCATGCTTAGCCAGCTTTCCAGCATAAAGTTTGCGTTCATGAGTTGATAAGGAGAGAGATGGAGACATCTGAAGGTCAACAGGATTGTCTCTGGTCACTTCTTGTTGGCGATTCGCCTCTTCCTGGTTGCAAGCATGTCGTAAAAGGGATCCCTGCTGATGCTGGCCCTAAAGGAGACAATCAGAGAAACAAAAAGTGATAAATAAACAAGGTCGCATGAGAGGAGGGTGTCACGTATGTTTGATATGGAAATTCAGACACATTTATACGGACCCCTGTCTTAAGTAAATCCCAAAAAAAAAAAAAAAAGTTTGTGTGGTGGCCTAGTTAAGTTTCCATGGTTTCAGAGCCCTCGTTCCCTATTTGATTCCTCTGTTTTCTGTTTTTGTTGGAACCCCTTTCACAACTTCTCTCACTGAAGTCGCTGCCAAGAACATAGTAGAACTGATAATCGTACACTTTTCCCTCCTGCTCCCCTGCAGGGTTTTTTTTTGGAGGGCAAACGATTCCGCTCCAAATTACTGGCTTTTCTGCTTCCATTTTTCAGAGCGAAGAAGAGGCAGCATACAATGAGAGCGAACGAGTGAGTCAGGAAGCCATTTGGACTCCAGCAAGAAGCCCAGTTCTGCAGCTGCAAAATCCTGTTAAGCATCAGCACAATGCAAGAAGAGGCTCAACCCCCCTCCTCCACTGCAAATACATTTGATTTCATGTTTAAACGCCTAACAATAAAAAAAAATGTCTGCATTCGATGACTACACCCTTTTATTATATGTAAATATCTTTTTGAACAACCTAGCTTTATGGAAAAATGACAGCTGGAGACAGATCGGATCAAAGCGAAGCTGCTGTGACTTTCTTTACATTTCTTTCATTCCTTATGGGGGGAGGGACGTATGCATTAAATTCAAATTGGCAAAAGGAATTGAAGATGTTGGCTCAGCATCAAGCACTTCTGTGACTTATCGCACGCAGATTCCGTGATCAAATCTACTTAAGAGGGGGAAAATTATGATTTCCATGAAAAGTCTTTCATCTCCCTTGAAAACAGTGTCCTATCGGACCCCCTCTGGTTAAATGCAAGCTATGCCTGGTTACCCTCCACTGGTGTTAAAAAAAAAAAAAAAAAAAAAAAGGCATCAGCAGCTCTCCTGGACAGGTTTGCTGGCTCACCCCTGGTGCGCTATAAGCTGTGACTTATCCCATCATTTCTCCAGTGAAAACTCTTTTGTGGTATGGAGAGAGGAAGAGGAGGGGGGGTTGCACTATATTTCCATACACAAGTGTAACGTTCTGCTGAGCCAAGTCTCTTTGACATTGCACCATCTTCTATGCGGGCGATTACAGAGCATCCCGAATTTAGGTCACTAACAGCGGGGTTATCATTTCGGTGGGAGATATTTATGCATCCTAGTGAGAAAAAGCACACTGTTGCTGTTTGTTATTCTGTTCAAACCAAATAACATATAAATATTTAGGAAAAAAATTCAAACAATTGTGCTGTGTGTCCTTTTTAAATATAAGTAAATGTTGCAGATGAACTTGGTGTGCTTTGCATTGCTCACATTCTAATGAACAATCATGACAAAAAAGTGCTACTGCTACTAGCAAAGAACTAAGGGATATAGTATAAAGGGACTAAGGGAGTATATTTGGTTGCTGGCTCTTAAAATAATTTATTTTTTTGCATGGAAAAAGTTCAAAAATACCTACATGCAGTCTAAAGACCCATTTCAATGAAAATCATATTTTTGGTGTTTTTAACATATTCCTGTAGCATTTTTCTAGAGATGGAGAACAAATACGTAAAATAATTTAAGATTAAAACGGTGTTTCTGAGTATTTCTTAATTCACTCTGATATTACGTGCTGTTTTTTGCTACGCTAATAATTTTAGCTTGGGGTTGTGAGGTGCTATTAGCCACCAGGAGAAAGTGTAAACAAAGAAATGCTGGGATATCACCAAAGGGTTACTTCCTTGCCAATAGTCCCGCTCACAACCCAGAGGTGGAATCCTATTGAGCATCTGCTGCTCTGCAGAAAATATGTCTTAAAAATACAACACTTGTTTAAAATTTTGGCTAAAAACTGCCCAATCATAAATAAAAGATCACTGGAAGCATTTGGCAATAGAAAAAAATGTAATTGGAGTGGGACTTTGAACCAACAGCAAATCTGATTTAATTTGTATGCAAATTGGATGCCAATCAGACAAAAAAGTATCACATAACTTAATTTTGTGTGTAATTTTTATTTATGATAACAAATATATGGAAAAAAAGTGCTAGGATTACTCCTTTAAAAGTCTAACAATAATTCTGAGTGATGCAAAAGAATCGACTAAATCTCAGTTAAAAATGTAACAAATTTTGTTTTGTTTCCAAAAGAATAACATAAATATAGAATCTTACTTGATAGATTTAATCCACTCTTCCTTCTCCTCAGCTGTAGGAGCTGATATCCTGTACACCACATGGTTGCCCTCGACAACCCGTCCGTCTGCTTCTGTCTTGCAGGCTTTGATCACCTGGCCTTTGTGATTGGGATTGTACAGCTCAAAACAGTTCTGCATGTGTTGGCAAAGCACAAAAATTGTTTCAGTTGGGAGGGGAAATTTTTATTAAGAGTGATAAATAGTAGAACACAGACTTTGGATATATCCCTGACCCCTAAAAGACTATATAGTGCGGATGTATAGTACTAACAAGTGCCCTGGATTTTAACGCTCACAAGTTTTTTTCTTCAATTGTTGAATATGACATCACCCATTTGCCAAATTAAAATCCTGGTAAATATGAACATTTTACGAAGACTATTTATGAATCCACTGTGTTCTGATGATGAAAACTTGGATGATTCATAAAATTGAATACAGTTTTTTTCACATGACAAATCGGTGGTCTATAATTTCCAATCTAGTGAGCATCGATGTCCACTAGTTTTTTGCAGAGACTTCTGGGAAACTTCTAGAAAACTGGATTTTGGAATTTTAGATTAAGAAATGGTGAACGCACCAAGTAATGAGAAAACTCTGACACCATTTTTGGTATCTGATAAAGTAGCACTCACAGGTTTTCTGGGCTCATCCACTTCCCTGATGCTGAGATTCTCCAGTGGGATGATCCCGCGAGGCTCTTTGTCCTGGCAGGATAAAAACGTGTGAGAAGAAAATATAGCAGAGTTATACAAGCTGATCTAAGAGGAAATCTAACACACAAAAAAAAAGAGATGAAAAACAAGAGCAGCAGCCCAACTAGGACAAAAACTGATTGGGGGAAAATATCAAAGCAAATAAAGGATGGATCCTGTTGCCTATCATGTTCTAATGTGTCTTTAAATCTGTGGCAGCAACATATCTAAAACTGAGGACCAGTTTGGTGTTGTGTTGCATCACCTCTTTTTGAAACTCAAAAGACCTGCAGCAAGTGTGGTTTTTGAAGTGTTTTGATTTCATTTTTACACTGCATCAGATCAGTTTTCAGATCTAAACTGTCTAAACTTAAACTGAAATAGGTTTTTGTGGTTTTGCTTACTTTTCAATGATTATAAGACACGGTAAGGACAAATTCTGACAACTTTTCAAATACTGATAGAGAAACATCAAACTTTTTGAAACATCCTTGGAGTTGGCTCTGATTTTAGAGGAGCAACGCACTCGTGCCGTCAAAGACGGAGCGGCAGCAGCTCATGTTGCTAAGCTCTTTGTGGCTCTGTAAGTTCTACAAGCTCTCGGGACTCACAGTTGTGTACTCAAAGTAGTAGAGGCAGTTGTCGGTCAGGATGAACCACCTCCTCTTCCAGGTTTTTACGCGGCCTCCTGACAGGAAGAGAGACAGGACAAAGGAAGTGACACAACGCCCCCAGTGAGAGACCAGCCGTCTCCCGTCAGGAAAAACAGCAGGATGTGAGATGTTCTTTTAATGAAGTTGACCCAAATGCATGGCGAGGTGTTGTGGTGTAAAAATTGTACGTCAATGTCCACTTAATAATCTAATTGGTTAAATGAAATTTAAAAACAATCTGCACATTTAAAAACATCCGATATTTTGATATTTTACTTTGGCAGAAAAGACGTTATAACTCTGAAACGATAAAAAAGAAGAAAAAGTGGTTTTCAGACTCCTACAAGAAACCTTGTTTGCTGGTGACGATAACCGACAGCCATCATGCCTCACAGCTCTGAGCTCCTTTAAATGATGACTCAAGTAGTTAATTAAATGTAACTGACTGCTTATTCTTTTGACAGACCACTTTGAAGGAGAGCAAGCCCAGCATTTTGACACGAACTCAACGTGGCACTAAAGAACCTCTGAAAGATAACAGATGCTCACACAAACACTAATTTCCCCCCAAAATATCCACACAAAGCAAATATTCAATCTATCACCTCTTTTGTTCTCTTTGAAACCTTTTGCTTAAAAAAAAGGTATTCAAACTTGCAAAGAATGCAAAGAATGCACTTTCTGCAGGTTTATTTTTTCCTGCAGGATTTCCTTGCTGTCTTTTCGGACTTTCACACGAGCCTATTTGGGACACAGATAATTACCACAGTCCTGGCTTTCCTTACATATCACTAGACTCTGGCTATTGAATTAGCAAGGGGCAAATTTCCGCTCTGCATAAAGGGGTTCGCTAAAAAGGCATTTATTCCTCCTCGTCCTCCGGGGTTTATTTTTAGAGAGTGAAATTGGAAATATTATTGTGAGAACCAGTGCGGGAAATGGCTCCAGGGAGGTGCTGTACTAGAATGTAATCACGTTAAGTCTGTGATTCACAATGGGGTTATTTGCATTTGTGCTCGCTGGCTTGATGAGACCACGGAGACGTTACATAGGGGTGAAAGAATGTGCAGGTCAAAGCCAGGTGTGTGTTTCAACTGGGTAGTAAAACAAACCACCTGTGGTGAGTTTGCCCTTTAACCTAAACAGCATCCAGGCCACTAAACACCCATTATGCTCAGTAAACTTAGCCAATAAAGCTTTATATGTTGGAAAAAGAAATCATGGTAAACTGCATGGCAACAATGTTGTCATTGCTGGAACAACAAATGTTAAGGTGTGACTGAAATCAAAAACACATGTGAAAGCGGAACAGATGGTCAAAGGGAATGTGCAAAAAATATTAGACCCACTCTGAGGAAAATGGTGTTCTTGGTGTTTTTAACATGTTCTTGTGGCATTTTTTTGAGGATGTTGTTTTTCAAATCGTTGTGAATCAGGAGGAGACAAAGAAAATGCTGTTTGAAAAAGCTTGTAGCAGTGATGGCTTGGAGCTGTCAGTGGGCCACAAGCTCCCAGCTCCACGCCATTCTGACTCGTTCTCTTGCAGACTAATAGAGCTATGCATGTCTTCGTTTTGCTCTTCTGAGAACTAGTGGATCGTTCCAACATTGCTGGCCCTTTTTGTTGCACCGGTAATGGTAGGTTGGGGATAGCTAGCGGGAAAGCGTGTTAAACAGATAAGTGTCGGGAAGTGGGGGCGGGCTTACTCCGCACAAACTATAACTCAAAGGTGAATTTCTGATGAATTACTGCATAAACTATTTCTAGATCTTTTTTCGTTTGTTTTGGCTAAAAATTTCAAAATTAATGTTAAAAGATCTCCGGGTATTATTGTACAAAAGATGGTTGGAATGGGTCTTTAACCAGATAACTATAAATTCATGCTTTTATATGAATTTGATCCCCAAAAGTGAAAAGTTGAGAAACATAAAGGATCTTTGTTTCTTAATAAAAAAACATTTTATTACATCATCATAGATTTTGACAAACTAGTGCAAAAGTTTGTAATAAGAGTTGCAAAAAACACAATAAAATGCAGTGCAGCACAACAAACTGCAATAAAAAATCTAAGGAAACAAGTTCCGGGTGAAAGTCTGGACTTTGCCACATATGAGCATTTATGAGAATAAAACCCGATATAGCTTAAACTTTAACCTAAACTGTACAGAATATCTCCAACAATGACAGCACTGTTGTAGGGCAAAAAAAAACCTAAACAAGGTAAAGTAAACAAGTCTCATTCTCTTGGCAGATGAATGCAGGGGAGACTCACACTAACCTAATTTCAGCAGCCAGCCTTCTCTGTCTGGGTTGAAGAACGTATGAGTCAGGTCGTTCCCATCGTCCTCTGGGATCTTAAAGGGTTCGCTCTTGATGCTGTCGTATAGATTCTACAGAAGAAAAAAAAAAGGTGGCGAATGTGAAAGAAAGGGAAAGCTGCAACTTCAAACCCGAAAGTAACACGGCTCTGTAACACGGTAAACACGGCTCTGACAGGGATCGTTGCGGAGTCTGAAATGATTCATCCCCAACGACTGTTGAGAGGCCTTTTAACCGAGTGTCTTTCTGAAAATGAAGCCAGCAGCACTTTGTTACAGATGTCAGCCTGGAGTGCGTGGGTGTAGATCTGCCTTTTTAAACATTTTTCTTTTTCAAAATCACAAAAGATCACTAGCAACACCATCTATCTTTTACATCTTATTTTGACAAGCAACATATCATCTGAGACTCTGCTTCACTTGAGCATTTTTTTTATAAAAAAGAACAAATTTGGAGTTAGAAAAATCCACCCTTCAATATGCATAAAACCTATCTTCAGCCTAACAAACTAATAGAGTTCTTACCCTGAGTAGGTCCTCTGGGAGGTCCCCTCCCTCATTGATCCCTCTGTTCATGGAGATGAAGCGCTCCACTGGGGGTTTGTCTCTGACGTTGGGATTGTGAAGGCTGGTGTTCAGCATTATAATGGCAAAAGACAGAACGTAGCAGGTATCTGTGGAGTTAGACACACAAAAGAGTCCACACCTGCGTGTATTTGAGGTCACAGAAATGCTGTCCTATGTTTTAGGGAATATTTCCGCTCATTATTCATTTTTTTTGTCTCTCAATAAAGGAGAGTTTAACCAAATTAAAGAAACATGCCATTTTCTAGCACACAGGAGAAACCCCCCCCAACAAACATCCATGTGTGGTACACTGCACCCACACGCTATAACTCTTGCATTCTCCATCTCATCCATCCTCACGCTAACTGCTCCCGTCAACATGTGATTTATAACCCTGTGTGCTCTGGTTTTGAGAGATGACCAATAAGTTAGTCTGGCTTTGATGCTGCATCGATACTCCCGACCTGACCTGTCATGCAGGAGCTGCAGAGAAAGAGCCACAACTGCGCTAAATACTGTTAATGACCTGAGATCAATGTCATTATCTCTGCTGGAGACACGGATGCTGGACGCCCAGGGGTTGGAGAGCAACCAGCAAAAAGTAAAATAAGTAAAAGTAATGGGATTAAATGTCCACTTAATATTAACCTTGCTCTTTTTAAAAGTGAGAGTCTACTTTAAGCAGCCAGAAAATCTCCATTTGTCCCCACACGGAAAGATTTGTGCAAAGAGAGTTCAGTTCGAATCATTGATTCAGGTCGGCGGTGGTCTTTCTGACACATGCCGTCTGTCCGGTCTGACTCATGAGTCTGAAGAGGGTGAGTGGGTTGCAAGTGAAGTACCTGTGGACTGGAAGACGCCAGGATTGCACTGGCAGTACCTGGAGGCAAACGCCTCCATCATACGATCAATCTTCTGGGCTTCTCCAGGAAGTCTGAAGCTCCACAGAAACTGCCTGCAGCAGTGCAGGGGAAGAAGACATTTAATGATTTGCTGTAAATCAACTTCAAATCTAAAGATTTGCTGTAGATCAGGAGAGCAATTAATAGAGCAGGTAATCTGAAAAGCATCAGTCATTTTTGCATTTCCTGGGGGGAAAAAAAAAAAAAGGAAAACCTGAAAATGCAAAAATGAGATGGGTGAAAGGAAGCTCAGAGAAAACACGGATGTGTTTGGAAAAAACATTAACACCCTGCTGAGAAACAGCAGCAGGTGAAGCTGGTGACACATTCAGCAAAAACATCTACAAATGTAAATAGAAAACAAAAGAACTATACTATTCTGATTTAAGGAGCATTAAAAATGGAAGAGAAACTAAAAATACACTTGTGAAGTAGCTATATTCTGTGCATTTTCTGCTCACATTTGCAGAATTTTAGTTTTCAGAGCCTGTTTTGGTCTGTATTGAACTATTCTAGGATCTGTCTTCATCTTCTAAATCAATTTTCCTTTAGGAGCTTGTGGCTGGGCCTCCAATTTGAACTCAGTCATGTCCTCACTCACATCATCTTCTTAAAGACACTGTAATTCATCCACTTACAAACAATGGCTGCATCTTAAAAGCATTTTTTTTTGTTCAACGTTTGGGTAAAAAGTTGTTTTTACCAGAAGGACTCCAAAAGATGACTTTTTTGTTCATTTCTGCTTTGCTCACCTTAAGGCTTGAACGAGGTTGAGGTCTGCAAACTCATGAAGTTCCACAAACGCCTGAAGCACCTTGATGTTAAAGTCATCCCTGGAGTAGAGAAGGAATCAAGTTCTGAGTTGAAATATTTGGATATCTTTTGTTCAGATGAAAACAGCAGACGCGGCACTAGAACATATTTCTGGGGTTGCGATGAAAGATTAAATGCTGCGAATCCAGCGACACTTCCTTACACGAAGCACCTGAACGGGTGCCTTTACATCCGGGCTGTTTTGACAACCCCATGACCTCCCTTCAGATAAGAACCACATGTCCCCTCAGTTATTTCAGGGTCACAGTCTGCTGTCGCTGCGCTGCTTCATAAATCCAGAATACTGACTTCCTGGAGCTTTGTGCCTTTTGTCTGCATGCAATCTGAAGGAGTGATGGGGAAATGGGGAAAAAAAAAGTTGAAGAGAAAACCGGAGCTCTCACCTTTCCCCTAAGTAGTCCCCGATGACTGTTTTGTTCAGTCCCTCGCCTTTGTAAAGGAACTGCGCTATGTCTTCTGGGGTGTTCTGGAGAAGATCATTCTCCAGAAGAAACTGGATTCCCTACAAAAAAAACCAAAAAAACATTGCATGTTACATTAGTGTCACGCATTAGTGTTCTTTTGTGGATAATTTATAGTTTAAAGTCATTAAGCAAAAACGTTTTTATTAATTTTAACATTTAGATCCACATCAGTCTGACCTTTTTAGGATCCATGTTGAATTTCTTTCTACCCATGGCAATCTGTTTATTTCTTTGTGTGGTTTTGCTGCAAAAGAACAGGGGAAAAAAAGGTGAGAAATAAGTCAGACACCTTCACTCAACAGCAAACGGGTGTGGCGTCGCCTCCAGGTTGCTTTGTTTGCTTAGCATGTCAGTTGGTGACAGGGTTAAATGGTTATTTACCCTTCAGTCTAGTGAAAAGTTGGCAGAAGGTGAAAACTGGAGACAAGTTAAACACAATAAATGTCAGTGCTGTGCAGCAGCAATAACCCTTTGCGCCTATAAACAGCAGAAGTGCATCTTGTTCTTCTTTGCAGCAGCTGGGAGAACGTTACTTCCCATTTGAATGTAAACAAATCCTCAAGACACACAACAACAGCCCACAGGGAGCTCCTCCACCTTCATGCATCCACCTGAGACGCGCACCACCAAGGCGGATGCAGGGCCTCACTCAGCTTTATTCACCAATCACACAGGAGCCTTTGAATACACTTGTTTGACTAATATTTGGTTGAGGGGACGTCCCGCTGCACTCCACTAACAATGAATGATTAACATCTAAACACACACATGACAGGTGTGAGGCACAAAAGAGGAAGTAGAGAGCAACTTTTATTAAATATTGACCTGTTTTGGAACCTTATGGCAATAAAGGCATTTTTTAAAGAAAGGTTTTTTAAAAACTTTGTTGATAAGATTATTTGCGAGATAGAAGATAAGACCATTTATTAATAATAATATTTCTTTTTTGGTTTTCTTAAGCTTCAGTTTTTGCCATTTTGGGACGCTAGCCAATTTAAAAGGCACCATTTCTCTGGGTTTTTTTTTTTTTAAGAATATTTCTGAGTGGGGAAGAAAGAAAGGGTGATGGAGACTGCAAAGATATTATACCAGTTGTAGCAAACCATAATCAAAATGAAACCTACATGCAACAATAAAAACGCATGGATTTATTAATAAAAACATATGTCCAGACGGGCTTACTGTCAACAAAAACTCACCTCTCGCCCACGCAGGTTAGCTGTTCAATCTCAGTCATCACCTCTGCGATTTCAAACTTCAGCCGCTGCAAACAGAAAAACTCGATCATAGATCTAGAAAGCATACTTATATTTTATTGAAGTGGAGTTGTTTGTAGTTCTTATGGATAATAGAGGGGGTTACCAGCATCAGACAGCAATTTGCACTATTTCAGTTTGGGAAATCCGGGAGACAATTAAAATGGGGAACAGTTGGGCTAAAACCTACTATAAATTAGAAAGGTTCCACTCTGCAAACGACTTCCTTTGTCAATATTTTTGTTGTTCAATGTGCTCCTAAATGAGCCTTTATTCTGCTGCTTTGTGATAAACTACAGTATAGAAATTAATTGTGCATGGTAGATCTTTTGGGTTTTGTTTGACAATCTGATATTTCAACTTTATCTTGATTTGTATCAGTGCTTTTATGAGATACATTGAAACAAAATGAGTATCTCTATGCCCTTAATATTCATATTAATAGTACCTTTAATGCTAATAAGAATTTCGGGACATATCTGAATAACTTGTGCAATTAAATTGCCTGGATTTGCAGCTCTCACTCACAAATTATGGCAGTTACTTACTTCAATATCATCCAGCAGCTCCTTCTTTCTGCGCCGTATGTTCGACAGCTCATCTCTCTCCTCCAGTGACAGGTCCTCGGGCACTAAAAAAACAGAGTGAAGGGGGAGAAAATGAAGGAAAATGGGACTAGGAGAGGGAAAGGGCCAGGGTTACGAGGCTAGATTAAATTAATTCGTGCTCCAAAATCAGCAAAAGTGGCAGGGATTAGGCCTGAGGGTGCATACCTGCGCCATGAATGCAGTCATTTACAGATGACCTAAATTAATGAGCAAACAGAAAGTGGTGCCGTTTCGTTAAATACTGTACAGCACAGAGACTTGGAAGTGAGAGGCCCCAGAGCGCCACTTTGTTTTCTGCAGTCTTTTATTCCTCTGCATATTTGATTCAACCCAGCAGGTAGGTGCACTGTTGTGTGTGTGTGTGTGTGTGTGTGGGGGGGGGGGGGGGGGGGGGGGGTGCTCAACACAAAAGCTAAGCTTTTGATGTGAGCCATAATTGCACTTTTTTG
This sequence comes from Oryzias celebensis, assembly GCA_014656515.1. Lineage (NCBI taxonomy): Eukaryota > Metazoa > Chordata > Actinopteri > Beloniformes > Adrianichthyidae > Oryzias > Oryzias celebensis. The sequence goes on along the minus strand of BNCR01000008.1, from coordinate 11,270,734 downwards.
TCACTTCTTTTTTTAGGTGAAAAGGGAGTTTATGTGATCCCTGATTGAAATCTTGTAGCAGGTGAGCTCCAAGAAGTCTTTTAAAAAAAGTCATGCTTTACCTCCCCTTAGTTTCTTAAAAATTGTTACAAGAGAGGCCTAAAGTGTGTTATTTTAGTGGGTTTTTTTGTTTTTTTTTTACATATAGCCTTTATTTAAATCAGTTGAAACGTATCATGTTGTGACAAATTAATGATTTTGTCATTTCTTGATGGCAGCAAACATAACCGAAGTCCAGAATGAGTTCTGGATCTGACAGGTATTTAATCGGAGTATGCTCATCTATTACCCACAATCCACATTTGATTAAATCATACAAAAATGTTGCTTTTTACTAAATTCAAAAGGCTAAACCCCAAAAGGCAAAATCATTTGAAATTCTGCTTCTGTTCATTTTTCTTCCTAAAAGTACAATTTAAAGTACGAGTTTTATTTCCATCAACCTGTGAACTAAATATGATGGATGTGTCAACGGTTGTTTGAAACTCCACGGTCTTCTGTGGCTCCGCCGTCCCCGACCGTCTTTAGTTGACAGCGCATCTTCAGAGCTGCCGGATGAAGCTACAGCTTGAAAGAAAGGCATAAGGGCTAATAAAATATGACTGTGTGAGCTTTGAAGGGGGAATTCATGACCATAAAAAGGCAGGCATACATTTCTGCAGGTTTTTTCTTCTTCAATGTGAAATATTTAAACCGATGTACCAAAGATTTATCATTATTTATTCGGTCATGCTGTGAAGATTGCATATTCCTTCTAGGAAGTGACTTTTTTTTAATAACAAGTATTTCCTGCATTTCTTTATCATTTTGGACAGTAGGTTATAATCAGACTTATAATATATTAAATGCATTAAAATGTTCAAATAAAAACACAACTGAATGAATGTTTGGTTGTTTTTTTATGCTTTCTGGATCACAAATTAATTCCTAACAGAGTGAAGACGGAAGAAGGGGGTCATGCTTATAGATGAGAGGCATGGCAACTCATAAAGCAACTGCAAATCTTATTTAGTAACAGCTTTAAAAACACAAGTGACTTTTTTTTACCAAACTCCAATGCGTGTCAGAAATGGGTAAACAGTGTTTTTACAGTGTTAAAGTAATGTAATTATCGCAACGTTTCTTTTATGCTGCAGAAACTTTATTTTTGCAAGGCGGATGACACCTATATATTACACCTTGTGTGTTTGCAACACCAGCTTTGAGCATCTGGCCTGCACGCTCAAATATTGGCTTTTGGTAGTCCGCTCTCATCGGGGCTTCTTTTGAGATAATTATTGCTGCAAAGACTGAGAGAGAGAGCTGCTCGGCATGCATGCGTCACTGCAGGTGAAGGCGTGCTAGCAGACAGGTGGGCATACAGCCACGAACGACATGCAGACATCCAACAGATGCGTGATCAATCTCTTCAACACGGAGGGGCTCAAAAGCCAACAACTCATCTTTCGCTCAACTGTACCACATCACCCCACCCCCCAAACAGCCTCCTCATCCTGCCTCCTCCACACAGCAGCAATCCGTATGAGACCGGGCTAACAGGAAGTAGGTCATTTTCACATGGAGCCACACCAGATTGTGCTTCTCCTCTGTGCTCACTCACACACATGCTTCCCCCCTCGATCACGCTCCATTCGGGTACTTAAAGCAGGGGGTGAACGCAGATTCAAATCCCCCAACTGAATCATACCACTAAGCAGCTTTGCAATTCAGGCGCACCCCCCCTCCCCAGGAGGGTAAATAACAATGGGGGGAAAGGGAAAGTTATTTTCCACCTCTCACTGCTTCTATCTACTGTATCTGTCTTCCACGTCTTGCAGGGTAAAACAAAGTGACAGAGGTAGAACGGACTGTTAGGTTATTCTGTTCTGAGGGCACACAGCTCATATTATCACAGCACAGCGCTCATTCATGGGAGCAAACATCCAGATGGGTGCAGATATGGATTTCTCAGGCATGACAGTGATCATAGTGCCGGCTTTTACCGGAACACCATAGACAGAAAAAAAAAATATGCACCAAAAAAAAAAAAACCCCTGTGCAAATGGAACGCAACATTAATGCAAAGTGGGTCAAGCGGTAATGTGGGATAAATAATGTGTTTGACGAGCGTAGTGAGCCTGGTTGATGAATCACCCTTAATTTGTAAAGATGTCAAACAAAAGTGGTTTATTTAACTGACTGCAATGAAAAATAAAAAGGAATTTCACAATAAAACCCCAGAGATCCCAGTTTTTTATGTTTAACTCTAGAAGCATAATTTAGGCCTAAAGATGTTGTTATTGACAAAATAATTAGTGCAAATGTATTAACCATTGTGATTGCCAAATTATTTTTGGCCATTAGGACCAAAGTCAGTGCAAAAGACCCACTCTGATCATATTATTATCTATGTTAAAAGCATTCCCAGTTATCCTTTAATTATGATTGTGGCGTTTTTTAAGCCAAATTACATTTTAAAAAAAGCCTAGTTTCGGCAGAGCGGAAAGGCTTCATTGGAAATTCTCTTCTGAGTTGTGGGTGGGGCCACTTGCACGGCGTAAACCTGGCCCCACTTCTCCAACTATCTTCCACCCTCTCAAACCCCCAACCTAGCATTACTGGTGCCACAAAAATTGTGAGCAACATCGGAGCTATGCAGTTTTGAATCAGTTCGGACGAGAAAAACTAAGACGTGCATTGATCTATTTATCTCCAAGTGGATGCATCAGAACAGAGAGAAGCAGGGGGCTTGTGGTCTGCCGACTGCAGCTTCAACACCCCACCTAAGTTTTTCAAACGTCTGCTCTTCATTCACAACGATTCAAATTAAGAAATACTCAGAAATGCAATTTTAAGAATAATTTTCTTTAAATATGTCCCCCTCCATGAGAAAAAGAACATGTTAAAAACAAAATTATTTATCAGAGTATGTCTTTAAATCATCAGAGGAACTGATCATAGAACAGTTGACAGGGTTGTGCGGATTTTGTAAAATCTGCAGACCTGAACGAGAAAGAGATAAGACTCCATGGCAGAATATTGACTTAAAGATCAACAACAAAAGAGCTTGTTAACGAAGGAAAAAAAACTCCTTAAAAGTACTTGTTGAACATTTTGTTAAGCTGAGATCAACAAGACAGAGAAGTATGTGAGGAAGCTTTAAATACGAGTAAGAGCCAAATAAAAAAAAATAGTAAAACACCTGTTGGTGACAGAAAAAAACACTTTTGATCGTCTTCACAGATTCTTTATTTTTCTCCGCAACAGAGTAGTAATGCGGGAGCAAAAAAAAAAAAAAACCTCACAGGCATTTAACGTCTGTAATGCTCAAACCATTCATCCCTCCTGCTCTGGCTGGAAGAGCTCAGCTGGGCCGGAGACCGGAACAAACTGTCTGAGAGCAGACAGTCTGTTTTTGCAAACAGATCTGTGTGTGTGTGTGTTTTGCAACATGTGCAAAAATAATTTCTGACATAATTTTCTGGGCTTAAATTTCTGAAGAACCTACGTTGAACATCTGATGCATCATTCATGGAAACAATTTCAAGAGAGGAACGTCTGAAATAGGATCCATATAAGGTTATATACAAACCCTCGTGCTTAACTCCAGTTGCAGCCACATAGATTACTAATGCTTGACAGCCCAGCCTTTTTGTATTATGATAAAGGGAGCTGCTGTTTTAATCAGTCCATCATCATGAGTGTTTAGACCTGCATGTTTGGCCTTTTCCCTCCATTGGTGGCCAAAAGCATGCAAGGGAGTAACTTTCAACTTTTACTTTTGTAAGAAAGGTCCACTGGGTTTTCATGGAATGAAGTCACTGAGTTCACAGGCTTCATTCTTCCAAACTCACAAACAAAGAGCTCTTCAACTGCGCAATCAAGTAGGTCATCATCATCTTCAGAGGCTTAGGACAAGGCTGTTGAGGTTTAGTGTTAAATACAGCCGAGATCCATTTACTGCTACAACAGAATTGAGCCAAATAAAAACTTGATAAAGAAACTAACTGGGTTTTCTTTTAGTATTAGTACATTGGACAACAGGGTCGCACAGCTATTACATTTAAAAAGCAAACTATTAGTTTAAATAATGAAGCACTATACCTCAAATTCTTTTTTAATCTGAATTTATCAGCGTTTTGACCAGTGGCAGTGAAATACCTGTCATTGGTATGAACATTTTTAAAATCACACCTTTTCTTCCTGCAAAGACAAACAGAATATTTAAGTAAAGCTCATTTTTCATGTTAAAAGGATTCTCCTGGTGAAGCACAGGATGGCTTTTCTCTGAGTCAGCTTCGCTGCTTTTATTGCTGAGGTTAATGTGGGTGTGCTGACTGCCTGTCTTAAAAGTCCACCTGATGAAACTGATGAAAAAACATTGAAATAACTGACACAGCTCTGGGCGACAATATAAAATGTGTTTCTGTATAAACAACTTAATTAAAAAAAAAATGAGTTGATACTTATAAACATGCAGAAAAAGCTAACTCTGCTTATTTATTTTCTGTTTATCCTGAGTCAACAGATGCTCACACAGTTGTGGAAAATTGTCTTTTTACACATCAGTACACTAAAAAAATGAAATCCCCAATGATTTATAAGCCCAGTATACAGAAAATGTATAATTATACAATACCATAATATTTGTTCAATAAAAAAAAGACAGTGGGAGTGTTTGCTTAAGGCTTTAAAGCTATAAACTAGAGTCTTTCTGGTCAGTATGGTGATCTTGGTGATATGACCTTAGTTCACATGCGGTAGATATGAGATTCAGGGAGCTAACAGGATATTATTGGCAGATCACAATATGAGTAAATATATTTGACTGCCATGTCTCCTTGAAATAGAAGGCAAGGAAAGAGATGAACCATGAAGATCCTTTTTCTAGCTGCATCTGTCCTGATTATAATAACGAAGGAAGACAACAGCAAATACTCAAAGTAATGTAATCTGCTTACAGAAAACTTCCAGATGAATAATAAAGATGGTGACCTTCCTGTAACTCTACCTTACAGGTAAAATATCTAAGACCGGGTCAACATGAGGATATCGCTCAGTGACGCACAATATTTGGGAGTGTCTGTGCAAGGTGCTAATAAAACTGAACTTGAATTCAATGCTGAAAGTGACAATAAGATACCCAGCAAAAACAATTTTCAATATAGTTTTCCAAAAGTTAATAAACACCCAAAGGTTTTAACTTCTAAACTTTTTATCATGACTAACATGCTTCTAGTAAGGAAGTTTACTTTGGAATTTCTCTTCCTGCAACAGTCAGTGATGAAACTGGACTTGTTTTGGCAGCTTGTCAACTAGTTCCTGCAAGCGCTAATCGTGTATAATAACCATTTTCCTCTTCTGTGGGACAGTTTCGTAGTATGCACAGAAACTCACTCACGCACAATTACAGCCTCTTCTCCAACTCCTGCCTCTTGACAGATGACAGTAGTGGTATGGAAATAGCCCACATTCTTTCTCCAGCAACCGCCTATACTGGTCCAACCAGTTGTGTGTCCTTACTCCTTCTATTTTCTGGACTTTTTTAATTCCTACTTGCATGCTTTTTTTAACTTGTGTTTACTACTTTATAATAAACAGGTCAGCTGTTTTCAATATAGATGACCTTATAGTTAGCTTAAATAAAAATATAAAAGAAGAGGACTTAGGCCTCAAAATGGTTCACAGATTTTAAGCTTTGAGGAAGGCATCTAACAGCAGCAGCACCAGAAATGAGACTCAACTACTCTCATTTACCACCTTTATTATACAAGGACTCATTCAAGATTCATTTTATCATTTCATATTTTTACTTTTTTGTTTAAATGGTGACGAACATCTGTAGTAATTGTAACAGGTGAGTGCACCTTTGTTTGGGATTCAAACCTCACCTACTAAAGTAAAGAGTAAGGATTTTACTGGGGACCAATACGGCTTTTTTCAAGGTCGATATGATCCCTTTATTTTTTTTAAGTCTGGGTGGTCAATAGCTGGTTTTTAGGCCGATATTCATTTGCAATATTCATTTTGGAGACGTTTTTTTTAAAAAGGCCATCATGTTGTCATAGGCACAACTCATGCTGGTTATTACAGCATTTAGAAAGGATGTATAGTGGATTTTTTTACTCAAACCAACCAAGACAACTTCTGCACAAGTAAAACAGATATTTAGCTTTTTCAATTCCACTATACCCGTTTTAAATAGTCAATCAAACCAATTTATTTATTTATAGATGTCCAATTGCCCCTGAATTCACCATGGCATGGGGTTCAGTGGTGACGAGTGTGCACAGTGTAAAAGAGATGTGAGGACAATTTAGGAAGGTAGGATTAAGTTTTTCTTCTTTTTATATCAAACATTTAGAGTAAGGGAATCAGGTACGAGCATGCAAATGGACACGAGCAGCTGCGGAGCATTGGCCTGCTGCCCCGTCAGTTACATTCACATAGTTCATCTAATAATGTCGTTTTTGCCACTTGGATCAACACTGTTTTTTCACAGACAGGCGGTCCTTTGCGTAGCTTTTCGTGTGTCACTCAGTATTTTGTATCTTCATGCTTTCCTGCTATAAAACTCGACAGAATTTAATTTAGTTTTAAAATTTTTATCACATGGTAATAAAATAATAGATTACTCACGTCTATATTTCCATTCTTCTTTAATTTGATTCACAGACACACTTAGCAGTGAGATAACAGAGATTGTTTTTTTCTGCATTTTTATGATGTTCGGCATGATGTTGTTAGTTGTGATATGGTGAGGACAGAAATGCTTACTACAGTTTCAATTTCTGATCGCCTCTGCCAGTGTGAGATTTACCAATCAGATAGAGGACAATGCTGAAGTCAGAAACACGGCTGCTGCCGCGCCAAAAACACCCAGTTCAATATCGGCCCTCAGATTAAATACCAATACCGTTAGGTGTCAAAATAGCCAATATCACTCCACATGGTTTGTACGTAGCTCAAAAGAGGAACTCCAGATGAACTCAAAGCTCCTGAGATTTTCCTATGTTTAAAACCTCTCTACTCCACCTTCATTAAGACCTTTTCCTGGCACACGCATCTCAGAGGACACCTCAGACGGTGCTTCGAAACTCCGTAGAGGGATCACAAATTTCTTACAGCCTAGCAACAATTGTGAGGAAAACCTGCCACTAACGGGTAGAAATAACTGTTCCAGCAGCATTGCTTTTTGGATAAATAAAGGAAATTAACAAAATCTACTACCAATAATATGAAGAGAAAATGTGTCTGAATATTTTAAGTTAAACAAGGCCTGTATATTTCCTAAAGAAAATGACTGATGCTCAATAAAACTTCAAACCTGGCCGTTGTAATTTGATTTTTTTATTAATCAAACAAAACGTAACTGTTTGTATAGATGAGGAATGAAAATATAACTGTAGTCGTACTTCAGAATATAAATAAATATGGATTAAACACAACAAAAAATGTAGTCATTCCCCACTCAAGGCATTTCTGAATGTTCTGAATCCTTCAGCCTCTAGACTTGCTTGTTATTCCCTGTAATCTCGGAGATGAAGACATCCTTAACATTTGCTTGATAAAAATTAGATTACAGAGAAAAATCTCAGTTTACATCAAACATAAGATTCCCGTTTGATTTTTCACGGCACTGAAAGTCTTAGTAGTATAATTCCCTAAAGTGAGTCTCTTCACAGAATCCACTAGTTACAGTAACTTATTCATCACAACTACAACAACTATCACACATTTGCCAAATTTCTTTCTCTTTTCCTTGAATAAAAAAAAAAATCCTCCAGTGACTTGACTTTTTTTTTTGTGGCCATTATATCTGAGGATTTACACACCTTTTTGTGTGAAACGAGACATTTTACTCCAGCAAACAGATACTATTCTAGTTCCCTCTTTTTTATTACTTAAAACAGAACACCCAAAAGACCATGAAAGTTCTCTTTAACCAGCCAACACCAAATGAATTGTCATGTTTGAAGCTACACTTCTTGAAGCTTCCATATGACTTCTCTGCCACTTTAATTGGGCACAAAATTCTTCATAATCTCACACCCTGTCATGACAAGCACCGTTCTATTTGATCGTGGATTAAACTGTTTCACAACAACACCAAGTCACAAAGCTGACATGTGTGGGCCAAGCTAAACCCTGAAAAGTTTGTCTTCTGGCGAAGAGCAGGATCAGATCTGCACAGACAAGATCAAAGGTCTCCCGCCTTAAAATTCAGCACTGTCACAGTTTTCAAACGGTTAATATAGAAAATGATGAAAAAGTGACCATCAGATCTTTGGATAAAGTCCTTTTACATGACATGCTTAGTCGTTTTTTAAATATTGGAATCCAAAAGAAGGAATTTTCAACTGAGAAGAATGGAACCATGAAAGTAAGTCATCAGGTGCACAAAAGTTATTATAACTTAAAAAGTTAGTCTGAAGCTAACAAGTAACTAACTTTTGCATAGGCCTTTCATAAACTGTTAATCATTTACTCCATGGTGGCAGTGTAGGCCCTAATCCAATGGAATAAGTAGACTTCTTTGTAAGTTTTTGAATACTTCACTAGTCATACAAATGTATGATAATAAGGGTGTCATTTAACCAATTGGGAAACCGTTTCTAGTTTGTAATCAAAGGTGGTAATGGAAGACAAAAAAGTAAGAGAATTGTTCGAGTGGAAGAATTGTGCCAAATTCTGAGAACATTTCCTGAAGACTTTCTTTGGTTCTTGCGAGTGGGGACAGACAGACGAACAGATGACGTCTTTCACCTGTACAGTAAGCCAGTCAGAATTCAAAAATAATGGTCAACTCAACTGTTCCCACTTAGTCTCTACAGAAGCAGCTGCCCCACTTTTATCTAAATGTATTTAATGCTTTCTTTTTAATGTGGCTTCTTCAAATATTAGAGGATAGAACTGCAGATCTGGACTGTCCTCATGTAAACAACCTGAAATCTTTTTTTCCAAAAAATCTCAAATTCCTCAGGAAGCTGATGATCAAAATAAAAGACTAACAGTTAAAAAATAAAAAGGAATTGTTTCAACAGAAAACATCAGTGAGCCATTTCTGAAACACTGTGATGCAACTTTTGCAATAATAACCTGGGGATCCAGTTACAAGTTGTTCAGCTGCGTATTTGAGTAACAATTTCTTATTTATGTTTTGAAATGATCTAACAGACGTTGAGTGTCAACAGGATGCCACAGATTCGTGGAAGTCAGATGTGTCATAAGAATAACTGGCAAAGTTTCACAGCAGTTGGTTAAAGATTAGTGTCAATGCTTCTAAAACAAAGGCTGTACAAAGAGGTTTTAAAGTATATAAACACGGACAACTTTTAGGTGCTGAACATCAGGTTTTTGTCCAACTGCAAGATTATATTGGGGACAGCAGAGGGAGAGCTGGCAACCTCTGGTTGGAAGATCACAGGTTCGGTTCCGACCTTGCCCACCCATACGTTGAACTTTCCTTTAGCAAGGCTCCGAACCCTACATTTCTCCTGATGGTTAAAGGTTGGCGGCAGTGTTAGACAGTGGCGCCGCCATCATTGTGTTGATATTTGTATGCATAGGTGAACGGAACTGTGACTGTAAAAGTGCTTTAAGCCTTCAAGGAAGGTAGAAAATTGCTAGATAAGTGAATGGCATTTACCATTTTACCTTTTGGAGAAAAAATGAGCACAAGAAAGAAATCTGTATTTATTTTTTTTATATGTGTGGTTCCCTTTTCAGCTAATCCCGTCAGGGGTCTCCTGTGCAAACCAGCGTTCACTGATTTGCACAAGCGGTTTTGGCAGAGGGTTTTATATGTGTGAACCAAATACATTTGTTTTGCTTTTTTTACTTTTCTCTTTTTCTTTAAATGTTTACAATGTTTTAATATCCTTCAGATTTGACCTTTTTTTCCTGACTTTTTCATTTTGTTCATAACAAGAGTAGATATTAGCATCCCAAACCCCATCAGCGTAAACGGGATCCTCCAGAGACCCATCAACAATTCATTACTGCTTTGATCAGACGCCATGCAGTGAACCAGATTTCAATAAAACCAGACATGCTGCTGTGATGCTGTCTATAATAACAAATGACTCTTCCACAAACTCATAACATGGTCTAAATTAGTTAACGTTTGTTTTTTGTTTGAGGCTCAAGCCTGCAATTCAGAATACAAAAATGGACAGATATGGGGGCATTCAGGCTGTAAGGTGGGTTTTTCTGTCCTGATTTGCTGTCTGGAGCCCAATACAAAAGAAGACGTGGATCAGGTGAGTGGTCTGATTAATAAAAACCTTTTTTCAAGCACTAGGAAAAGGGGTTTTCCAGATTCTGAAAACCTGCATTAAAAAGCAGCCCATCCCCAACATCAATTCCTCTGCAGTTTTAATAAGGAGTTCAGATTATTAACAGGCTCAGATTATGGACAGATCGACACAGCTAATCCAGCCATGCTTAGATGTCGGGAGGAGCTCAAACAGAGTCCATGAAGCCTCAAACAGAACAAAAAAAGAGACCGCACCCAATACTAGAAATTATGGTCAACTATTTATGGCCAACAGCTCGTTGTATTTCTGTAGGTTTTTCGGCCGTCCAACGTATTTTCCTGTGTAACGAGGATCTGGGGATCAGGGTAAAGTGGAGGCCACCCACCACCTGTTGCACAACTCCTCGTTCTTTTTGTCTCCAGTGTAATTTTTATGGCTCTAGCTGTATGCTTGAACTTGTAACTCAGCTGCAGAATAAATATGGGACAGATTAGGGCTCTCCATTGTGGTGCAGTGTGATGGATTAGTTCACAGAAGCTCTTAAACTGCTTTCTCCAGTTGATTCTGAAGGAGAGAAGAGGGCACAATTTGTTTGTGACCTTCAAACAGAGACAAGTCCATGTGGGAATTGATGAACCTTTTGCATAGGAACTTTGATGATAGATTTAGATAAACTTTAAAAGACGTGTCAAAAAAAACATTGCTTGTTTTATCTTTTAATGAGTTCCTCAGTTTGACAAAGTAACGTATAAAACATCTAAATATCTGCTGAAAAGTCTCGTTTTACTGATATAATCCAAATGTTCATGTAATGAGTTATATCAAGAAAGGGAAACTGATAGCAGTTCCTCTTTGCATGCAAGTGCATGAAAATCTTTGCATCAGCTGTTCTCATCTAAACAAATACGAGGTTTTTTTTTTTTTTTACACTTTCCTTTACCCCTCTTTTTCCTTTTTCACAAGTGATGTAAATCCAGCATTTCAATCAAAGAAAAGTTGATGTTACAGTGTCATTGCGCAATAGATACTTTCTTTTTTTGCTTAATTTGGGATATAAATTTAAGTCAAAATGATTTGACAGCATAATCAGACAGTTGCTGCAGTAACATTTCGTACAGAAAATTCAAGATCACTTCACAATTTTCTATTTATTAAATTCCTACAACAAATGAAAATACAAAGTGATTGTCAACTTTTCTGCCCATTTTTTTCAGGAATGTCTTTTGGACATGACTGATTTCCGACAACATGTTTTTTTCAGCAATCCACCTCACGTAAGAGCCGCTGACCTTTAATCCTCAACCTTCCCTCCTGATCTCCTACATTTGACTACGCTTGAAAAGGGATCACTCCCCCACCACTTATCCTATGTGGAGGCATTATAGAGAGATGCACACACTCATAGCAACATCATTGTCTACATTTGCGGCTCACTATGTATGAGGGGGAACAGGAGCTTGAAATAAACACAGCTGCTTTGACGTTTTGCGCCACTAACCTACTTTAAGGATCTGACTGCAGCGATCGGTCTCTTTTTGAATCTGTGCCACCAATGCACCCCTTCGTCTTCCTTCACTAAACTTTATGCAAACTGACCAGACTGTATAAGCATTGCGAGCACACGCAGACTGGTTGCTCAAGAGTCCTGCCGCACTCTCACCAGCTCTTCTCAATTACAAAGACACTGCTGCTGTTTTTAGTATTTCAGAGCAGCTGATATGTAAAGTGGAAGACATTAGGACTGCAACAACCTTAGCCTACTTCTCAGTATGCAAACACACTCAAAATAAAATATGATTTAAGTTTGCATGATGCAGCAATACTTTAAGAAAAGTTGTTTTTTAATTAGGTTACTGACCTCTTGTAGAATCTGAGTTATACAAAATCCTCTTCTTAAGAGTAGATGTTGTATTAAAGAGGCTGTAAGGTGAAACCCAAGAGAGCAGACAAAGGAGTTGTATAGTTGGGATCGAAAGTTTGGGCACCCCAGGTAAAATGTTATATTATTGTGAATAAAGAATCCAAAGAAAGATTGAAATATCTCCTAAAGGCATCAGTTTACAGACGAGACATCCTTTTAATGTCCAAAAAAATAGGCTTTATTTTCCATCAATTACTCTTTCAAAATAAAAGAAAACAAAATAATGGTCTGTGCAAAAGTTTGGGCACAACAGCCAGAAGCCATGCCAACCCATCAGCTGGGTGTTTCAGATGTGATACTGGCAATAAAACAGAACGTAACGATGGATTCGATTTAATTGTTTGTCTTTTGGGGACTGAGGAAAAACAAGATAGCCAGCTAGTGCAACTATAACAACTAGAGAATGAAATATACATCTAAAGGTGAAATGTGTATTTTCACCATCAACTGATATGAAATGAATGTGGAAAGAAAATCTAACAAATTCATTGCACTGGAAAAAGAATACTCGAAAAAACAGGTGACTTTTCATTAAAAAATGATAAGAAACTCAACAAAAGCCTGTAGAGGCTGAGGTCTGATGCTGAGGTCTGATCAACGACTAAGCAATAAAATCATGCATCTGTGGAGGTCATAAGGATAAAACAGTGGCTTTTCTTCTTACAGTATGCATGCATTTGTTTCCCCTTTAAAGCTTTATATGATTGTAGGATTAAAGGCAACAACAACAGAGTTAATGGCTAAGTAACATCCATCTCTCACTTAGCTGAAGTGTATGGACAGCTGTTGCAATGAAAGCTACATTTATTCAACTCCTCCTCCTTTCTGTGGCGTCAAAGATATATAAAAAAAAAACATTCTTCAGTCGTTGTTTGCAGTCAAAAAGCAAAAGAGGTGCAGTAAAAATTTGTATCTAGAGACATTCCTTTGAAAAAAAATGATCAGGGATGTTAACACACTCAGTAAAATACCTCTATCGCTATGGGGGTTGCAGGAATTCAAACCTGATAAATGGGATAGAAGAACCAGATGAGGGTTTGGAAGGTTATCAGACTGTTGCATTTTTCCTCTAGCATATTGTTAAGGTTCATAATTATGTCCTAAAGCTGCACATACAAGCTAACTTTCCTAACTTTGTTTTTCTCCTAAAAAAATAGAACATTGAGCAAAAACAATCTTCCCATCCTCGTTAAAAGTGCTAAAAAAATAAGGATCATGCACTGTTTGGAGCCTGGAACTCCAGTAAAGGTTGCGTTTGAATGGCTTGAAGCATCAGATCCAATGGCAGTCTTTGGGGGATACACCTTTTTCCGACAGGTCAAACCATTTGCAAGCTTACATAACTGCTCCAACAGCCCCTTTCCTGTTCACACTGTTCTCTCGTACCTTTCTGACAAACACAAAACCACTTTCCTACATAAATGGAGGCAGGACTTCCTCAAAAATTGGATGACTGCATTATTTGGCAGGAATTGAATGCCGCTTATGAGGCCAGACTTTTTGGAAACTAGCATGTTCTGAGTTGTCTTTCCAAAGAGGTGGAATATAGCATGACACATTCAACCTCTATCATCCCCTGATGATCGCAATGCTGCAGAGACAGATCTTAATCTGTGACTGCACTGAGCTGTGGGACTCCACTCCACAGACTGAAAGATCAAAAGAAAATTGCTTTTAACCCCATTTTTTTTCCTTCTTCTCCAAGCAAAAATGTAAGTCTTCCCTTTACTGACTTCTAAAAAAAGAGCAGTAGAATTGTTTTTAAGGCAGATCGAGCTCCTTGCAGGTTTATATACACATGGATCGTGCTCGCTTGAAACTTGGCCCTTTCTGTTGCAGTAGCTCAAGCCTGCTAAATCTAAACTTAATTTCCATATCACTGTGTCTTAAAGTCTGCTGAGTCCCATTTGAATCAATACAGGGATGTCACAGGTAAATATAACGTGCTATTTGATATTGTAGCAAGGCCAAACTCAACAAGGACCTTCTGTGTTCAGTGACCTTTCAGCCAGAGATGAAAAACGCATACTTAAGTCTTTATAGTAAAGCTGATCCTCTCATGGAAACCAGACTTTTTTTTCTCTCTCTTTTTTGTTTCTCTGTGCCCACTTTTGAGAGAGTCAGTGAGCCAGAATGAATCTGGCTTCATGTGCACAGCCACCAGTGCGAAGGAGCAGTTAGAACACGGTGCGATCGTAACAGAGGAAGACGCATGCTCTTTAACGGAGGCGAGTTCCACTGACGCGACTAAAACCAGCCTGGCGAAAAGTCAGCAGGAGTTAAGACTCAAAAACACAAACATGACCAAGCATATGGATCAGCATTTCATTTTGCCAAATAATCACCCTTTTTCAAAGGTCTCTCAAAAGATTGCCTGTTTTATTTAAGGACACTCCGATGGTTTATAAAGTGGCATTTTTAAGACAAATCCTGAAAACATTTCAGGGGTTTTCTTGAGTTTTTTTAATCCTGTGAATGCATTTCGGTTGTGCTCCACTACTTTTAAATATGTTCCTCCAATATTCAGTTGACTTTTCTAATGCTGAAAAGACTGCTGACCGATTGATTTAAGAATCCTGACTGAATATAAAGACGTATTCGAAACAAGACTTCAAAGTTACTTTTTGTATCTCTGTCTCGTGACTTTTCTCCTCCGACACGCCTCTTTAGGAGACCAGCAGCAGATTTGGAGCTGTTTATATTGTAAGAGAAGAAATGAAAGTGAACGGCATTCTGCCCTTCTATTTTAAAAAGCCCCAAGATTTCTGAACATCCTGACACAAATTAGACATTTTATATCATGAAATTAAGTGAAAGTGATGTTTTGAAAGCCTTTATGTGGCTTAGGTCACAAGTGTCAAGGCTTTAAGAGAAGGTTTAGGACTTTGAGGTTGATGAATCAAAGTCAGAGCCAAAGCAAAGGCAATTTTGGCACCATCGCTTGACTGAAATAGGTGTGGAAGCCACAGCATTGGCTGTAATGTACTGATAAAAAGCAACAACATTCTTGCTTCTACCAGGAAATAAAACGTTTTTAAAGGACTCTTAGTTTCCACCACCTTCTGTGGCTCCCTGACATCCTGCAGGGCCCTCTGGTTCTTAACAACCACTGTCTGTCCTCGATCTTTCACCATCTCACAATCTGTTGCAACTTCTGTGTGTTCACCTGTATTCCCAGAATACAGGCAGGATCAGTCTGGAAAGCCCCCCCCCCCAAAAAGCTGCAAGACTAATATTTCCAGAATCCTAAAATCAATTTCCAGCAATAAACTGCTCGAGTCATCCTGCAGCTAAAACATGATCATCTCTGAGATCTGTTCAAAAAGCTCAGCTATTCACTGCCTGAATTGATTTGCGATGACCTTCCTAACACCACACTAACAGTGAAGCCCCGTTCAGACCATATTGCACCCCACTGCACACACTGTAAGCAGCTCGTAATGAAAAGTAATGAAGCAGTGGAGGCAAAGTTTGTCAAACGCAGTCATGCAGAACAGGAATGCTTTACAGAAAGCCACACTGTGTCACAAAGCTCCAATAAAAGCTTTCGGTCTTTTGTTCCCGCATTGTGCTTTGACTGAGTATCGGGGCAGAAGGCTTTGTGAAGCTGAATGCCACACGTGTCAGGCAGATTACTGCCTACCTATTATCTGTAAACCTTGTAAAAAGCAAGCAATTCTGCCAAGACAACCCATCATGCTTTTTAACTAGACAGAGGATAAACAGATAAAACGACAAATCTGACCCTCATTCTAGTAAAAGCGTTGCTTCCCATCCGTTTAACTTTGGCTAGAGAGATGGGAGTTGGTGTGAAGGACCTTTGGCACTTCTTCAGTTATTTTTTTCACTCATCTCACCAAAAAGGAATCAGGTAGATGGAGATAAAATAAAGGGAAAATGTGATACTGGTGCACAGAAAAGGGGTTTGTTTCACATAAACTAGATGAAACATGAAATTGACAGTTAATAAGAGCGTTGCTTCACTCTATCATTTCAGATTATGGTTTTGATGATACGCATCCAAACGAGAAGATACTTCAGGAACAGAAATGATAAAAGAAAGAAAATTGAGGAATTAGTGAGTTCCTCTTGCAAATGTGACCCAGTTTGACAGCTGGTTGTAGAAGACGACTTGTTGTTTTGCGGGTTAATTCAGGCCAGAATAGTTTACTAAATGAGTCTCCTGTAAAACAGATTGATTTCAGCAACAACGCAGATTTCTTTTTGCCGTCTTTCATTTGGCAGTGCTCCCTTCCATCGTGGGCAGTTTTCCCATCTTTGTTCTGGCACTTCTTTCTCACACAAACATTTCCTATTTCCCTTCAGACATCTCAACTTCTATGCATCTACGACTACACCTCTCTCTGCTGCTGCCTTTTCAGCTTGTGGCCTGGTAACATGGTAGAAACTTTCTTAACCAGCGTGTTACCTAGTGGCAATTCTTCCTGTGATCCAAGCAAGCTTATCTCCCAGTTATGTGGTTTGCTCTCCCCTCATGCCTGCAAACACAACCACTTGCATAAAGTGGCCATATATGTGGGTGTGAGTAGGTGTTAACTCGTTTCCAACTATTAGACTGCAAGCGTTGCTTAATGCACAATTGAAGCTGTTTTTCTGGCTAAATCTGTATTCCAGCACGTTTCAGATGAGGGTAACAGACTGATCATTTCAGATCTATCAGTCATCACGAAAAAAGACGCCATCGGTTTAAAAGCAAAGCGTGAAAGCACAGCAGCATGCGTGCTTTAAGTCCAGGTCCCATGTAGGTTCAACCCCTACAATTAGTCATAACCTGCAGGGGTGAACACAAAGCATTCAGCCTGCAGGACAACGTCTAAAGCCTGTAGACTTTTGATCATTTCAGTGCAGTTGCTTTAATAAACAGGGCTTGTAGCTGCACCTATTGAACATTATTGTCAGTGCTTCCACTCTGAAAGTGCCCTGCTCAAAGTTTCCAAAGCAGCTTTTGTGTTTATAAGTGGATAAAGTCTGCAGGCTCCTGTCTGTGGTCCCCGAGGGAGCACTTTCAATTAAAAACTAAATGAATACAGGGAAATAGCAA
The DNA here is from genome assembly GCA_014656515.1 of Oryzias celebensis. Taxonomy (NCBI): domain Eukaryota; kingdom Metazoa; phylum Chordata; class Actinopteri; order Beloniformes; family Adrianichthyidae; genus Oryzias; species Oryzias celebensis. The sequence continues at coordinate 11,253,474 of BNCR01000008.1, read as the reverse complement.
AATACAGGGATCTTAGCCAGATCTAGTGGTAATGACCAACAAAAACTTAGAAGTCTGAACAGAAAGACAGTCTCCAGTACAGTGATGCTCTCTGTCATCCTGATTGTATTCATCTTTTTGCTCAAATTCAACAAATCTAGGAGAAATGATCAGAAATCTTGTTAAAAAAATCTAGTCATCAAAGCTTTTTGCATTTAAATTAACAGTTGTTTGTATGATTATTATTATTTTTGCACATTTCTTTCGTCAAAGGTTGGGATGACACTAAAATATGTACACTACCTTGGTTGTCGTCGTCCATGACTGAAGCTGGGAGATAAAAAAATCTTCTAAAAACTGAAATTTAAAATAAAAAGAAAGAAACCTCCGTTGCGTGTATTTAAAAAAAACCGTCAAAAATCACAAGACGCCTTTGCTATACAGGTAGTCTCACAAACAGCAACGTCTCTTTAGAAAATATTGTGGCCATTTAGTCGCCTGCCATCTCCTCCCGTCGCCGTCTGTCTCCCCGTCACTGAGAGATGTGTTCGTGCAGCAAAAGCTGGTCGTATTTTAACCCACAGTGACGGAGCTCGCCTTCGAGGTGCCTCCAAATGCGCCTCCACTCCACTGTCACAGCCTGCCACAGCAGCTTGGAAAGCAGCGTCAAGTCGACCACCGTGAAGGGAAAGCATAACCGGAAGTGCGTTTCTTTCTATCAAAATAAAATAAACCGTTGTATTACTTAAGCCGTAGCTTTTACTTTGACATACCAAACAGGAAGCTCTTTCTATCAACATCCTTCAATCGCGTTTTGATCCCGTCAGAGCTGGTTCAGCGCGTCAGCGCTAGTTTCCGATTATAGGTCACGTGACTCCAGACAGCAGTGAGATTTAAAAACAAACCTTTTGATACTGATGGTTCGTCCTTTGGTCAAATCACATGGAATGAATTTACAGAGTTAGAATATGACGTGCTCTTCGAGTTCATCATTGAAATAAAAAGTGAAATACTAATACTAATAAAGATGAACTTGCTTTAAGAACAAAATATCTCAATTTAAACAACTTTAACTTTATTTAAACAACAGTTGTATTCTATATTAACATTCTGCCCATGACTCTTAGGCTAAAAAATTGTTATACAATTTTGACTAAATGTGATCATTTTAACATGTACATTTTTAGATTTCATGATTTTTTCAAAAAGTTAATAGCTTTAAAAAGTGTTTTAAACACAACAGTCAACATTTGCTCCAAAATAACAACTGAGTTTATTTAGAATTACAATTACAGTCACAATAAAAGTAAAGAAGACTGTTTAATATTTGAATTAAGACTCATATCCATCCAAGCCTAAACTTAAATGCTAGATCTTGTATTTTGTCAGTATTTAAGACTTCTGTTTTATTTGAACTAATAAAAGTGTCACAAACATTAACATGACAAAAATGTGGTTTAGAGATGGCTTCAGATGTTTACAACTCACTGTATGCTTGCATTGCAAAAACCCACAGACTAATTACATTTCAAAATAAGAGCACTTTTGGATCACAGTCATGCACACTCCTATATTTGAAGAGATTGTTTCTTTTCCACACACGTGGTTTTAATTACAGCATTCCAGCTTCCACAAGAAGGAGTGGCTTCACTTCCTGTGTGCAGTGCTCAAATGGTCAAGCATGAACAGATGTTTTAATGTCTTCATTCATTTAGTCGGAGGTGTCACTTGGAGAAGAGGGTTTCAGTCTCAATCTAAACAGAACAGCGTTATCCAGCCATAACATAATCAGTCCTCCTGACACAGTTTCTCATGTCAGCAGCACATGAGTTGGTTTGTTTAGAAAGAAAGGAGATTTATCCAATCTTTTGATTCTAATTAGGCCAATCTGCTTTTTAGCCTAAACTGTGTGTGAGAAAAACTGTTTTGGTGAGATGCCTTTTTAAAAAAAATTTTTTTTGAAAGAGTACATTATCAGAAAGGAAGAATTACACACAACTCACTAAGACTACACAATCGAGTACGATCCAGTTCAATCCACCATAGTGGTAACTGAAAGAAGAAATAAAAAGCTGAGACCTCTCGCATGATTTTGGATTATTGTGCTTGGAGGTAGACAGGATATGAGGATATACACATCCGTTAGTATTTGTTTTCTTTGCACTCAGGCTTGAACCAACTCTTGTGGAAATAATCCTGTACTTTGAAGGAAACTTTGGAGATAAGCACCGCTTTGTGATGGACAAAAAAAAAAAAAAAAATATGGCGTGCCAGACTTTTCCTTGTATTTTTTTTGTTTGATGTTGCAATGGCCAGAAAAAACATGGAAGTATAGGAAATATCTAGTGAGAGGGAAATTTAGCTTGAAATTTTCTCAGTTTTGGGGCCTAAACTAACCAAGCTGTCCTTTACTTCCCATATTTGAAGTGAGGGTTTGATGTGAAGCAGTTCATACTCACAGCAAGCTGGGAATTTTACTAAAACTATTAAATAGGTCAGGCGCAAAACCTTTCTGATAGCTTGAGAAAATGGTTAGATAAATGTTTTACTGCCCACCAGTGCCGGATTTGTCAAACAGAACACCCTCACTAAAAGATTCATTAAAAGCTTCCATGCTCATGGGTCTGCTTCTCACAGGCACACAAACCCGTTCAGTTTGCTCTATTCCTCATAAATGTTATGTTTATGAGTTTATGACTCATAAAGGGAACCTCGTGATGGCCCAGATTTCCTCAGTCATAAGCAGAAATTAACACGCAGGCTCAAAATCAATGCATTTAAAGCAACAAAACTGTCTCAGTCACTTTATAGAGTTCACTTTGTTTTATTTGCATGAAAAAAATTCAAGTGAAAAGACCACTAAAATACACCAGTGGCTTGAAGTGACCATGTGTGGCTTGTCTCCTGAGCTGTAGACAGTAAACACCCTTGGGGTGGTGCACGTTCTACAGATTAGGGCAACTATCATGGGAAATGTTTGTGGTGCTCCTGACCGACTTCTCGTGACCTGATTGAGCAGTCAAACTGCTTCATATGCCTCAGTCACCCCTGAAAAAGCCCCGGGGTGATCACCTCCTCATTTCCAAACTGCCCCCAACATCTAATTACCTCGATAAGCAAACCTCCACTATCCCTACCCGCTAAAATCACTTCCCTTCAAAGTAAAACTTCCAACCTTTTGTAATGATGGTTTTTAGCAATACATAAGAAATTTAAATGTCTTCATCTTTAATTGTGTTTACATAGAAATCATTGTTAAACCATGGTTAAGACATTTTTAGACAAACATTGTACAAAAAATTTAAATCAATTTGCATTTCACTTATCCAAAAAAGAAAGATTTTTAAGTATCACTCAATCAAAACTGACTGTTAAATAAATCAAATTAGAGAAGGGAAATAGTACTTTTCTTTAATCATATGAAGAAATACAAAGTTGGTAGGTACATTTATGTTTCTTTTTTCCTTAAAAATTACCAAACATAAGTCGACATGAACTCAGACTGATCCTTCCTGTTGAACGGGCTGACGGTGCTCCATTTTGGCTAATGGTCTGAATTTGACAGAGGTCACAGAGTGTTGCAGGATCTCCTCCCTCCACGGTTAAAAAATCCAACTCCACATCGTCACCACGTCCTTCCTGCCAGCATCTGACTAAAGGGCAAAGTTGAACGGATTCTCTGGATCCAAGGACACATCTGAGTGGAGTCTTTATGTGGCCTCACAAAGGCGGTAGTGTATGCAGGAGACCTTGAATGTAAAGCTGTGAGTGAGACCCCACGTCTGGGGGACGACCTCCCAAAACCTGCTGCAGTTAAAACCCAAAGAGGGATTATTCTTGTTAATAAGGTCACACAATTTAAGTTTAAGTGACTTTTTTAAGTTCTGACACAACACAAATACATTTTCACTATTTTAGAACATCATGTAGTCTTTATTTCGGTAAAAACATACAATTTAAGATTAGAAATAAGAATGAGCTTTTGTTGCTGCAGTGAAGCAAATAATTGTGGGTAATCTTAAAGGAAATATTCACAAATGTATTTATGAGTGCTTTTCAAAACCTTTTACGGTTTAATTTCTTTTTTGCTTCTAACCCATTTCAAGATCGCAAAACGACTTCTGTTAATGTAAACACCCATCCTTCTTCCTCTTCTTCCAAAATTCCTCCCTTGTTCTCTTGCTTCCTCTTCTTCTCCTCCCCCCACTCCTTTGATTTAGTTTTCAGGTCAGCTAGAAGCTCATTACTGCATTTGATATCCTCCTTTTGAGCGCTTTGCTCATGCTTCATATGCTTCTTCTCCTCCATCAAGCAAGCAGAAGCATACAGTACGTCCCTGTTTTACCATTAATGCATTGAAGCTTACATCATTTGGATTATTGTCTGATAGTGTTTAGTAATCTGTTCTCTGTCCATACATGTCTGTCTGCAGCAATGAGTTTAGATATGAAGTGTGGGTTATATAGACAAAAAAATCATAAAGAATAAATATTTTTTTTACCTGAAGTTCAAAAGCTGGAAGCAAACAGAAACCTCTTCAGTGTCAATCAACACGGAGGAAATTCCTTGCAACTCTGAAACAAAAAGCTTTAAAAAAATCAATGAGTTGTTTGATTTGTACAAAGAAGGAACATTTACATAGTATTTTGTTGAAAAAAATGCAAAAAAAATAAGTAGCTGAACATTTGAAATGTAAAATATGGATCATATATGCATTTTGATTAAACGCAGATCTGACTCAAAAACGTTTTCCTGTAATATGAATATGCTTAAAATAGTGGGCAGCTTGCCTAGAAAAATGCATGACAGCCCTTCCAAACATAACCTTTTGGGGAAAATATTGCTCACTACTAAAACTGCAATGAAGCTATTTTTCAAATCTGTACCAACTTTGTTTGAATTCTTTCCACACTCTGCCTTTTTGTCATCTCTTATAATTGCATTAAATTCAAAAATGACAATAAAAAATCATCTTCTTGTCATTTATCTAACAATTTTAGTCAGGTATGTTTAAATCTTACCTAAATATATACTGTTGGATGAAAAAAAAAGGTTTGTGAAGTTTAGATATACTCAACAACAAAAAGCTTTTTTAGAGATTCAATTTAAAACGTCAAAACTGTCAGAATAATGTCAAACTTCCAAAAGAAAAAAGGCTTAGAATTTCACTTTCCCACACAAATTAAATCTTGGGCTCCAAGAATAATGAGTGTGAAAGCACATTAAAATACTGCAATGCAGTTGTGAGTCCCCATCTGAATAACAGCAATTTCCATTTGCAGTGTTATCACTCATTCCCAACCATTCAATAAAACATGTGAGCTGCTGCTGTGGACGCCAAAGGCTAAACTTTATCATTATCCCACTCCCCCTCTTCTTTTCTGAGGGTACAAACAGTCGGTGGGCAAGAACGGGGTAAAGATAACTTCGCTTATCCCTCATCTATCCATCCTATCGTCCCTCGCTCTGCCAGTCCTCAATGAAAACCCTATTAAAATATTACACCACCAAATCCCTGAACGATAAATCCTCTTTTTTTTTTCCCAGAAAAAAGGGGGTGGACAGAAAGTTTTGATCGTCACATTGGGAAATGCAGTTGCCTTGGCAACCATAGATGGTTTTATGCTGTAGCCTGGCACATGAGCGACTAGTAGGAGGAAGTTTTGCTGGAGACATTTTGAATCAAGAAAATGTAGTTTTAAAATAAGTTTTAAAAGGTCAAGAAAAACCCCTGGGTTATTTCACCACACGTTACTTATTTGAATTGAGTTCTAAGAACTAAAAATGACTATTAAAATTGTGCAAAAGTAGAGCTATGAAGTCTAGATTAAAAAAAAAAAAGATTTGATATGATATTGCATCCTCAACTCTGAAATCTTTCATCTTCTGCTTCAAAAGGATTTTGCTCAAAAACAAATGTGAAAGCCATTGACATTAATAATAATTAATTATTATTAATGTCTATGGTGAAAGCACTCAAAAACTATGATTAGCTGCTTCCCCCTAGTGGCCAGATGGTGCTACAACCATAACTTCGGGCGTCAGAAAAAGTAGAAGTACTTTTAGTGTATATCTATTATATTAGGAAATAATCAAGCCTGACTTTGGAAATCTTATGAAAGCTAATTTACATATGTTAAACCTTAAAAAGGGCAGTAATTGAATTCAATCGAACAAAGATTTGTGTTTGAAGAAAATAAAGATATGATAAGAAACCTGTGTCAGAAATGATTTTTTTTCTGTGTATATTTCTTTACTGAGAGAAGTCCTAGAAAAATCTATATAAAGTAGTTCTGAGTAGTCATGTATATGCATTTATAGAACAGTTTTTGGGTTTCAGGAGGCCCTCTAATTCCAGAGACCTCGGGTTACACTGCAGAACTAGCCCATATAAAAATAAGCTGGACCAATGACTCCAATACATTTATATATATTTGTCAATAAGGGGAAAAAAGAAAATAAGTTAAGGATGCAGTTATTTAAATGTGGGGTGTCAAAATTATTATTTAAAAAAAAAGTTATTTCTTTATTTTTTTAAATGTAGATATTCCTTGTGATCAAAACAAGAAAAGTAGCTTTTAACTGTAATGCAATTTTAAACTGGTGGAGCTGGTTTGGATTACATTTTCTGAACAATTTCAAAGGTCTAGCTCAATCATACTTTGCTGCATTATTAATGGTTTGTGTAGGTGTGTATACATTTGTATTAATTACTATAGAGTCATTTCAAATGGTTTTATTTCTCAATACTTTTAACAGCGCCTAAAACATGTTTAAAAACTTGCAAAAATATATTTAAAAAAACAATAATACAAAGAAAATGTTGCTCTCATTCATTTATTTAATCAAAGTTCAACTATTTTCATTGATGCAACAGACTGTAAATATGAGGTCAGTGCTCAGACCTTAAAAATCAAACCGATGTACAAAAGTGCAAGTAATAATTAATACACTTTTCCAGCTGGATTGAGTTACAGAATCACACAAGGGACAACCTGTTGATGAGAAAAAACTGTGTCACATTTCTGCTTATCCTGTGCATGCAGGATTTCCTGTCCAAGGAGCTTGGATTCCCTTAAAATATCTGTAAAGAAAACCAAAACACGTACCGCCTGTATAACTAATCTCAACCTCACATAAAGTGTCTGAGTCACAAGACAAAAAACAGGCTTGTTTATGTCATGCTGTGAAAATATACCCTTCTAAGAGGAAAGCAAAGTGCATCCAGATTTTGGCTGTGAGATGTCACAAAGTGTGACCTGAGACATGTCAGATGAATGATAGAAGAAACAAGAGACAATCATCAGATTTGGTCTTGTGGGCCGTTTTCACAGTCTTAGTAAACTGATCAGTAACTACGAGGCTTATTTCCAATCCACATCCACGAGTCGGTCCTCATCGGGTTCTCTGTTTCCGCACATCCTGACCACCTTTGACCGGCAAAGGCAGCAGATCTTTGTGAAGGCAGCTAATGAGAGGAGAAAAAGAAGTCATGTCACTTTGCTGCATTGTGACACCAGCTTGATGATAATATTTTATTCCTGGACATATATTTTAAAAGGAGAAATAGGACAAGATACAATAAATATTTGAAACAAACATGGAAACATCCGACCCACATTTGTCATGCATAAACTCTTGTTTGGTTCCATTTAAATCACATCCCTCAACACAACCAAGTGCATCCCGACGCAATTCAAGTTTATATGCGTAAATATTTACAAATATAGCTATTTTGTTTCTTTTTATATGTACATACCTATAAATTATCATATTTCAATATTTATTATTAAACTTTTTTGTTTGGACTTTGTTTTAAGCTTAAACTGGCTCCACATATGGAAACACAATGTCGTTTTTTGTCTGTGCGTGCCTTGTGTTATATATTTTCTTCTCTTTTAATGAAAATCTTTTGTATACCAGTATATATGTTTTGTAAATACCTAATTTCCTGCTCTGAATGTTATTTGAACTGTACAGTATTCTACCAGATCACAAAGTTTGCTTGCAGGATATCACTGTCAGCCAGCTTGAGCGTGGCAGAGCTTACCGTTGACTGCTAAAGCACACAAAGTTCTCCACTGACGGCTCAATGGATTTCTATGTGGACCTGTGAGGAGACAAAAAAAAAAATCCTTTTTACACATGCAAGAGACTATGAAAATAGCTGATATACTAAATTATGTGGGATAAAAGATTCATTTGACGCTAATCTTTAATATTTGAGACTGAAAACATCTATTTGGTTGTTTTACCTGACTGATTACACATTACTGACCACTGTTATTATTTATTATGATTACAAACACTAAACTTTGGTGAATATTAACTTGTTTCAATATTGCACAATTTATTTTTCAAATTAACAGGGTTAAGAGAGAGGTTTTAGTAACCCAAACATATGAGACTGCATGTAGTAGAGGTTATTTGTCTGTTTAAAATGCGATTAAATGACCACAAGAACAAAGATTTCATATCGGTCCTCCAACAGCTGTTGGCATGGTTACAAGCTTACTGTCAGTCTGAAAACAATGTGTAAACATTTACCTGTAATCTGACGTTAAAGACCATTGAGGCCACCAAGTAAAAGTAAGGGAATTGTATTCTCAGCCGCCATGCGAGATCAAAAAATATCAACAAAGTCCTCGTCAAGCCTTTGGAGAAAAGCCCGTAAATCCGACCAGCGGAGCCCGAAAACTGGAGCACAAGATACGACAGACTCGCCATAAATCCCAACCCTGAGCGCTGTGTTGTTGGTTTACAAAGGCAACGGACGAGGTGAAGCTACAATGGCTGTAAGTGGCCGATGAAGCTTCATTTCTCTATCTTTCACCCACAACGAGCTCCATCTTTTGCTGCGGTTGTGCTGGCAGTAACTCCACCCTGTACGCTTTTCTACTGAGGACACATTTCGCTGCGACACACGGAAGGGCAGGAAATCAGGGTTAAAACACCCCGAGTTCAGACTGAAAAGACATGAAGGTCTGGATGGTGTCCTCAGGTCTAGCCGCTATGAATCTCATGAAGCTAAACAAAAACCAACATAGATTAGTTTTTTAAGTAGTTGATTTGCAGTATTAAAGTCAGTTGATATATTTTACAGAAGTTTACACCACTAACTTAATTACTCATCATAAAATGATAAACAAAAGCGAAAGTTGCCCAACAAACCTGCTGACTACATTAAACTATGATAATAATTACCTAATCATTGATTGTCTTAGAGATTAATAAAAAACATCTTAGTAATATCAGAATGTGCACACGTTGGCAACTGATTTTAGTACTTTGTTTTAGAATTAATTTGCTGGTATAGTAGAATTTAATGGATCGTTGACGAGTAGTGGAGACCAAAATAGCCGTCCATTTCCAAAGTAGAGAAAAAAAAAAACTTTCAGCCTGTAAGACATAATTCAGGGCAAAAATTCCTGATAGCAAAAATTCCATTGTAAGAAATGAACCGTACAAGCGTCTCGCTGACGTCAGTTCCACTCTTAGTGTCACATCGTAAATATTCCGTCTTCTGTGATTTCTTATATCTTTTATTCATTAGGCCATTTTTATTATTTTATTTTTTCAAACATTATTCATCTATAATTTTTAGCTTTATATTTGTGATCAGAAAAGCGGACTCATTTTTTTATTAACTGTTTGAGGCCATCTTTTCTTTGGTTAAGGTGTCTGTGGGCGTGCGCCGGATGCCCTATCTTGTAGAGCTGGCTTCATTTTTTTTTCTCTCTATAGGGGTGGTGGCCGCTGTTTTGCTCCATAACTCATAGAGCTACTCACGAAAGCATGGGAATGTTGCTAGGGAATTTCTGAGTTAACTTGACCTGAAGTCCGAATTGACTCGTCGCAACTTTCTTTTATAACAAGCAGTTCTCCGTTTAGGAAGTTTTGAATTAGCACGGTCGGCTTTTAGCAAAAGACTGTTGGGTAGTTTCACTTGAGAGTTGCGGACAAAGGAAAAGCGACTCGGGCTAACGTTAACTGGCTCTGAGCTAACTTAGCATTCCGGTAGCTGCGGGGCAATGCAGGCCATAAAGTGTGTCGTTGTTGGAGACGGGTAAGTTAAACCTAACTAAAGTGACTATACTATTTTACCTTTAATCGACAATTTGGTGACAAAACGTCTTTAATGTCGAAAAGCTGACATTTGACATCAAATTGTTACAACTATTTTGCGTCTTGTTTTTTAAACTATTAAAGTTAGCTAAGCTATCAGTTGAAATAATGGACTTTCAGATACTCTATATATGCCATGTACTACATTGTTCAGCCATACTATTGTATTTATAGTTCCCTTTTGATTTTGTTGTCCTAGATTAGCCAATGTTTTAGGTTTTTCACTTATTTTCACCAAAATTGGTGATTAAATGGATTGATCATAAATGGCTTTGCTTGAAGTAAAGTTATTTTTGCAACAAAATGGACCAAATTTTTTTTTTTGAAGAGTTCAGATTGATTTTTTTCCCCCTTTATATGCAGTGTTGTTTTGACACGGGCGTGTTTTCGTGTTACCCAACAGTTAAATTAGTCGGTTTTGTTTGCATCAGTTTAAGACAAGATTGTCAATGAGCTAATATTGAAACTCTGATGTGTAATATGTTAGAGGTAAACACACTTGCAACGTCTTTTCGAGGGTGCGGTTTGTCCCACTGTAGCGGAGTGCTCCATCGACCTCCGACTTTTGTTTTGTTTTCAGTTCCGTCTTAAAGAAACTCTAAAGAAGGTTTCACAAGTTTAAAATATCTGCTTACTCATCAGCTAGTCTTGGGGAGGGAAAAAAAAAGCTAATTTCCCGAAATCCGTGCACTCATTTGTATCACAAACGATCAAGTATTGATTTTATTATATTGGATTAATTTGATCCTGCTTTTGATGATAATGTGACTCCTGCTCTCATACTTTTTTTTGTCATCTGTGTGCTGAACACCAAACCTTACTGTTACTGTCCACATTTCCTTTTAAACTAACAGTTGTGGTCACTTCAAATGATTTTGATGATTTATTAATTAGGAAGCTTGAACTGTTTTGGGGGTTTTTAGGTTTGTAAAAGTTGGATAATCAATCTACTTAAAGCAAACATTAACAACAGCTTTTCTATGTTTTCCCCCTAACTGAACAAAAATCTCACTCTTTTTCAGTGCTGTGGGTAAGACATGTCTACTCATCAGCTACACCACCAATGCCTTTCCAGGAGAGTACATCCCCACAGTGTGAGTGTTTATTTATTCATGATGGCTAAGCTGTCCGTCATTCTTCTTCTGGACAGTTGTTGCGTAACTGTGTCATTGTCTTATTTCTTCAACTGGTTTTATGGGTTTTTAACCATAAATTCATTTCCTTGTATGCAAGAAGTGAATACCTTCTCAGCAAGCAGCTGTTTAGATTCAGAAAAGCATGTGTTGTGTAAGATTAAGTGGAATGCCTGCTCATTACCAGAAGTGCAACCAACGATTTTATTGTCATAGTTGTGGGGTCTTTGTGGGGTCATAGTTGTGGGGATTTTTATACTCTCAACACTTTGGTTCTTTTAGATCATTTGAAAATATACATTCTACTTTTATGTTGACTTAAGAACAAGCTAAAAATGTGCACTGCTAATAAACAGGGCTTTGATTTTTTTGAGGGGGGGAACTTATTTGTTTTATGTAATGTTCAGAGAATGTCATAAATCTGAAGCAAGGCTTTAATGTCAAAATGAGCTTATATAAATCCTTGGTCCTCACAGGTTTGACAACTATTCTGCCAATGTTATGGTGGATGGAAAGCCAGTGAACTTGGGCCTTTGGGATACAGCAGGACAAGAAGATTATGACAGACTCCGCCCACTTTCTTACCCACAGACGGTATAGTGACAAAAATAGTCAGACAAGGTGTAATTTAGTTAATAACCTGTAAATAATTTTTTGGGAAGGGAGTTTGCAAGAAAGTTAGTTAGTGATCAACTGGAAATGAATTTCATGGACTCTGAACCCTTTTTTGTGGTCTTTGTCCCACCAGGATGTGTTCCTCATCTGCTTTTCACTTGTGAGTCCAGCCTCTTTTGAAAACGTCCGTGCCAAGGTTAGTGGTGCCTGAGCAGGAAACACAGAAACATCTGGATTGTTACACCAGTGAAGAGCCATACTCATTTTTAGACAGCCTTTAAAGCATATATGAGTTTTTGATAATTGTGTTTTTCAAAAGTTTCGGAAAAGTCTTTTTTGCTTTGTGGATATTGTGTTTTTGGTTGACTTTTAATGTTTTATTCTGGCCAAAAACAAATTTACTATTTCCCTAAAACTTTTATTTTTTGTGTTTCTTAAATTGTGTTGTTTATATTAGATATTTTTGAAAAATCCAGCATCAACAGTAAAGTCAAGCAGAAGGCGTCATGGTTCTTATGTTTTGAATAGATAGAAACGCACAGGAAGTTGCACTTTCCCTTGACTATAAAGTGGCGTCGTTTTTGTTTATCTTTCACAAAACAGGAGTGCTACTTCTTACTTTGTGACATTTTAAGCCTATTAAGGAAAACGATGCTTTTTATCTTAAAATTGTTGCAGCTAAACAATTGGAAAAATCCATTAAAGTGCCTTTGTGTTTTTGTGTAGTGGTACCCGGAGGTGAGACACCACTGTCCCAACACTCCCATTATCCTGGTGGGAACCAAGTTGGATCTAAGAGATGACAAGGAAACCACTGAGAAGCTGAAGGAGAAGAAACTCTCTCCTATTACTTATCCCCAAGGTCTAGCTATGGCCAAAGAGATCGGTAAATGATGTTATTCTGCATGTTTTTGATTAATTCATATAAATATGGGTTCAGGAGGTAAAAAAGCACATTCTTAAATACTCTGCTTGTAATTTTTTCCTCAGGTTCTGTCAAATATCTGGAGTGCTCAGCCCTGACTCAGCGTGGCCTTAAAACAGTCTTTGATGAGGCAATTCGGGCCGTCTTGTGCCCTCCACCTGCAAAGAAGAAGAACAAGAAGTGTTCTCTCCTCTGAGACGTCCTGCAGCACAACAGTTTTTAGTGGTGTGTGACTCCTTGTGGGGAGGGCGGCTACATTCACAGGAGAAACACACTAGTATGTAAAACAATGTGCTTCAGATGCTTTCCTTCCATAAGTGTAATTACAGCTGTTTCAATGAAAAAAAATCAATCTAGATGTAGATGGAAGGGTTTGGACTAAAGAGAACCCTTGATAAATGTATACTGTACAGACAAAGCTATGAATTTCACGAGGCCTTCTAAAACAGATTGGATGTTTTGTAAAAAAACAAAAACAAAAGATAAAATAGACAATAGAATGTCTTCAATATATTCTCCCACTGGTTATCCAGCTTTTTCGTTTACAATCTTTGTTTCAAGTGGATGAAATGTTGCCAAATACATTCTGCACACAATGTATTTTAAACAAAAGAAAAAGAGTCCTGGCTATTTGTTTCAGTTTTTAGGATCGACCTGACAGTTGTCTGTTTCCCAGTTCTTGGATCATTGGCAAACGCCAATGATCGAAGTCACAGCTTCAGTCTGTGAAAGGAGTTATGTCGTCACACTGTAAACAAAGATAAATAAGCAACTTCTCATCTCAAAGTATCATCCAAACGCTTTATTCTTAATACCAGTAGCTGTTCGGTCCAAAACAGAAAAGGTGCCTGGAACGTTCCGAGCGTTTGAGCTGATTTTTGACAGTTCAATCAATTCCAGTATTTCCTGCTTACATTTAATTGGACGTACAAAAAGTATTCCCATTTTGCTGGCCTTCCTGAGATTTTCAGCTGTAAAGATGATTGACTTGATTCTAAATCAGAACAGACATGTTTTGATGTTGTGATGGGGGAGATAAGAGCACATTTAACACTCTAAGGGCATTTATCAATTTAAAAAAAATTTTTTTGCTGCACATTGATTTCTTTATAAGCATCACTACTGGCGAAGCAGTCTCACTAAGAAGAGCATTTATGTCTGCCAATAACAGTAACCAAGTTACTGTCAGTTCGGTGTAGTAAAGCGTGTACTCATCTTTTTGTTATATTCTTGATTTGATTCTTGTATCTTTCTTCACAGACATTACACACTCTCACTGTACGGTTTCACTTACACTATGAATATCATTTTTTTTTACCTCTGCATTTAACGCTACCTTAATCTTCCTACAAGCCTAGCTTTTTGTAATTAATGCTTTTAGCATGTCTGTGCATCATATACTGAAAACTAAAATTAGAACTGCTAGTTATATATTTTTGCCTATTTACAAAATGTATTTGAACTACTAGATCAGGGGTAAAGTACATGTTGCTCATCGGTATTGTAGCCAGATATCAAACTGTGCTTTTATTCAAGCCAATGTTGTGACGTTTTAGTTTTATGCAATAAAAAGCTATTGTCACTTTTTGAAGAAGCCAATAAAGTAAATAAAACATTTTTTTGCCCATTAGTGTAATTGTTCTGTGCTAGTTTTTATTTAATGATGCAAAAGTTAAAGTATTTACAACTCATTTATGGTTGTGATTAAATTGTGATTTGATTAGCTTCACAATTTTTGTACCCTTCTGAAAGAAACTCGACAATAGTTTTTAGAAGAAAAAAAGTCTGTGATAATGCTGACTCCAAAGGCAATTTCAGGAAAACCTGCTTACATTTGTATAATTTACGAACTAAGTTAAACACAGGCAAACCGGGTCTTGCTAACAGGGCTGACCCTGGGCATAGGCGACATAGCCATGCAGCCCAAAATCTGATTTATGTGATCAAAGCATTTGTTTTATTACTTTAAATTATTTTCTTGGTATGTTCTTTCTTGCAAGTTATCCACAGCAATATTTCAAATCTAAAATAACTATCCTATTGTGGGATCTGGGGATGAAAAACATTTTTGAAACTCGAATTTCTCAGCATGCAAAAATCTCATAATTGTAAACACAGTTATTAATTTCATAATAATTAATCTAAAGTTGAAATCTTATTGCTGCCATAGACATTGTTTTGGTATGACACAAAAAAGAAAAAACATTATTTTATAGTTATTTTTTTACCCGATTTGTTCTTAAACAGCACAAATATTTGTTCTTACAATTCAAATGAGACTTAAGTGTCTTTGTTTTGGTTTTTTTAATCAATGCATTCATTACTTCTGTAATGAGTTTGATACACTTGTGACGGTTAATGCTTAAAATAAGACATATCAAACAATTCATATATTACCAACTACACATATCTCAAACTAAAACTTCATAAAGTAAGAAAAAGTTTGCTTTTACATAAGAAATAGCAATAAACTCAACTAATTTAAATATACCCTTAAGAAGTAGGAATTTTCTTTTCCAGTGGTATGGTAAAATACCTAAAAAAAAAACTTTTGTACTGTACAGATATTCTTTGGAACAGTGTTTGGCTTTCTACTTACAAACTTTTTATATTATAAGCTTTTAAAGCTTAAGGCAAGGATTTTTTTTAGTACAATTAAACTGGGTGTGACATCGATTTGATTCATTGTTTGTTATTGCCGATCCGAGTGATAGTCGATATTAATTAATTTTGAATGATCTGATTCAATCCGATTGACTGATCTAAAATGGATCCAGGACAGCTTTAGCAAAAAAAAAATCAACCAGTGTGACTCAGATAAATACCTGGTACTGAACAGTGCAGGAGAAGTTTTTCAGATTCCTTTTAGTTTTTGCAAGATAATCAAAAACAAGTAAACAAACAATAAATACTGGCAAATCAATTCATGTCTTAGTTTTCATAAAGTTCCCATTGTTGTTTTTTTCACATAAAAAGAAAACAACAAATGAAACGTTATAGAACATACTCATGGTAATAGTCACATATCTTTGCAAAATTCACACACATTGGACTGTAATGACAGCTGGATCATTTATTTCTGCCATCACTTGTGTTTTCTGTTGTCACAGTACTGGGTTGCTTTTATATAATAGTGAAAAAATCCTACTGTGTCTCAATCAAAATTATATTTTCCGATATTAATTATTGAGTTGTTTAATTTAAAAACAATGTTGGTACATTGTGACCACCCCATTTTGTTGGTATGAGTCATCTTTGCCAACCTAGTAAAAAAAAAAATCTGGACACACCACTATCAGTTTGGGCGTGACACCTGACATGTACTGCATTTTTGTGCTCTTGCCCACGCAAGAAAGCTTGTTCTGAAAGTAAAACATCTAGAAATACCAAGCATTTATACAAATGAATTTAAATGAGTTCATTTGAATTCATTTTTCCACACATAGTTCAAAGCATGAATGGATAGCGCAATGTTATCAAAGAGCTAAACGGATTAAGAGTTCAGGCTCGAATCTCAACACCTCAAACAAAAAAAGTAACAATCACCAAAGTGTAGTTTCAGTATGAAAAAAAAACAATAAGTACTGTTGCCATTGTGGTGCAGCATGTTCGTGTGCGCTGGGAAGTTATTGTGGAATAAATGTTCATCTGGATTAAGATGCGATTGAGATTATGTAAACAGCAGCTTGTTACCTGTGCATTTAAAAAGTATCAAGTTACAGCCCTGTTTTTAAGCAGTCACGTGGTTAACTCCTGGGACTTCCTGGTTTGGCCCAGATTCACAGACAGAAGTGGACTTCATCGATCACGTGACCTGTGCTGCACCAATGGCAGCGCCTGAAAGTGTAGCCGCCACTTTGAAGCTGTATCTCGGAGTGTGGGTGATCGCTATCAGCGGTATGCCCTGAACATAACTTTAGGAAGCGCTTAGGAATGTTGCGAGGTAAGTCTGAATTGTGTTACTGCACGGTTTCCCCCCCATAAGTGTTTCTGTTGTGCGAAAAGCTGTGAGCGGACGGCTATCAAACTGTTTTTCTGGCGGAAAGTCGCGGACGAAAAGGCGACGTTTCCCCTCTGTGGGCTAGCTTAGCATTATCATCAAATGGCTCAAAATCCGACAGAAGGTAGACGTGGTACCCTTACTTCGAGAACTTTAAGCAAAAGGTCTAGCTGCGGAGAAATACAAACCATAAAGTGTGTGACAGTGGGTGACAGGTAAGTTAAATTAAAGTTTATTGATTTGTTAAACTACTCCTATTTTGTTGGAAAACGTCACAGGAAATATAACATTTAAACGTACATGGGTCAATACTACAATAGTTCAAATATTAAATGTCCTAATTGGGATAAAATACAGAAATGTTCCTTGCTTTCTTTCAACAGCAGTCTTCTTTAAAGAGCCACTCCAATGAGAATCATGTTTTTGATGTTTTTTTTTTCTTCATGATGGAAGACTTAAATTGAAAAAAATACACATTTCTGATTACTTCTGTATTCAAAGTGTTGTGAAGCAGGAGCAGATGAAAAAAATGCAGTTTGAATAGCTTGTAATTCAATCTCCCTGCTATGCTCCATTCAGATGCATACACTTGCAGACAAATGGATCCATTATTCAATTCTCAAAGAAAAGTGTCACCAACAAACTTTTTGTGGGTGTTGCTTGCGTGTGTATAGGTGTAGAGGGCTAAGCACATGGCCCCTTGGAGAGGCAGTACTGAGACTGAGAGCTGCAGACATGTTGGACCCTTCTCTTGGACCTGAATGGTTTTGTCCAAAAACCAGTCAAATCCATCAGGCTGGTGGATTTTGAGACTTTGATGGTCTGTTCTTTAGACTTCAGTCAGTGCTGGAGAATTGCTGCTGTGAAATCCACAAACAGCCTTGTATAAAACTCCTTGGCTGCTCCAGGTTGAACAGAGTAATGAATAGAATGATGATTGCATCCTCGGTAGATCAAATTTCCCTATACTTAAATAGGTGATGGGCTGCGCAGTGGGTAGTGCTCTGCCTCACAACAAGAAGGTCCTCGGTTCAAGTCCCAGCTGGGAGACCTGAAGCAGCATCACCAATGGGGGACCTTTCTGTGTGGCGTTTGCATGTTCTCCCCGTGATTGTGAGGGACCCCGGCTTTCTCCCACTGTCCAAAAACATCATAAGCTTCATAAGTTAAATGATCAATTTTAATTGTCCCTAAGTGTGAGTGTGATGGGACAGGCTGGCGACCTCTCCATGGGTGTCCCCTGCTTTCGTCCATGAGAGGCCTGCGGCAGCCCTGTGACCCCGAAAGGGACAAAGCGAGTTTAGAAAATGAATGAATTAAACAGGTGACTTTTAAATGTAGATGGTAGACAGGACTGCTGATTGTTGACTTATTGGGCACAGTAACAATGACTGAATACTTTAGGTGGGTGAAATGTTAATCTGGTGTTGGATCTGACTCAAGATTTTTTGTAAAGACCTCCTTGAGCTGGTCTGCACAATCTTTCAGCACCTTGACAGTAACGTTGTCAGGTCTCACAGCCTTCCTCTGGGTCAGAGGAAAGGGCCTCTGTGGCCTTCTAGCTATAGTTCAACTATCTGCAGTGGCTTCACCTCAAAGTGGGAAAAGAAGAAGTTAAAGGGCCTATAACATGCTTTTGTTAAGCCTTCCAAAGTAAAACTATATCCATAAATATAATATATTACCTTTGGCACACTAAAGAATGAATTGTTCATGAAATAAGAGTTATTTTCATGGGCTCTTTTCCTACCTGGAAGTAAAACAACTTGATCTGAGACACCGCCTTTCACTCCTTGGGTGTGCCGCCCATTTCAAGATGTCATCCTAGAGCAGGCCTCAGCAGCTCGTTTACGTTTTGTCCACGAAAATGAACAACATTCGAATTTTTTCAAAGATGCATGTTGTGCATTTAAAATGAAGTGTTTTGCAGATCACCGCTAGCTCCACAGAGAAAGTGGGTCTTTAATTAAATTAAGTCATCCTTTTAATTACAACATTTAACTAAATTGAGTGGGTTTGTATATTGTTAAAAACAAATCTGGGTTACCACCACTTTAAATCTGACATAAGCAACTTGTTAAAGTTTTTTTTTTCTTTTAGCACTAACACTCCTTTCCTCTCTTCTCAGTTGTGTTGGTAAGACCAGTCTTCTCATCACCCACACCACCAATTCCTTTCCTGAGCAATATATCCCTACTGTGTGAGTATCTAAGATTGCAGATTCAAAATAGATCATTTGCTTCATTGGTTACTAGTGATTAGGGCTGGGCGATAAAACGATAGCTATCGATATTGCGATAGTAAAATGAACTTATCGCGATACACTTTGAAGGGTCCAAAATTAACACTTGCCAGTCGCAAACATTTTCTCCTTTTTGGTGTGTAAAAGTTAGAGGGTTATTCATTCATTCGTTATTTACTTATTCATTCGTTTGCATGGGTTTAGCTTGACTTTACACTAGAGCTAAGTATCGCTGCCAAAAATGTAGTTAATTCATATTTAAATAACAAGTTCCTTCAGAATTTGATTTCTGATTGATTTTACTTTTCTTTTATTCCAACGCTCTTTAACCTCACCAAGGTTTTTGAGCTAAAGTGTATGCTTAATAAACATACATTCCTTTAAATAAAAACGAGTATAAAAGCAGTTTTTTTTTGTTCAGAAAACAATTCAGAAAATTACTTTACAAAGAAGACTGATCCATAATTTGATAAATGGATTTTACAAGTTAAATATGAGGGGTTTTATTACTTGCATTTTTTTTTTACCTTGCCTTACTGTTCATCATTGCTTGATTTTCTCAGGTTTGATCAGTATTTAGCTGAGCTTTTTCTGGATGGTAGACCAGTTTCTCTGCACCTTTGGGACACAGGAGGACGGCCTGATAATGACAAACTTCGCCCGCTTTCTCACGCAGAAACGGTACAGTGACAGTCAAGCACACAATGTGTTATTTAGTTGATAACTTAAGTGATTAAAGACCCACTACAACTATATTTTGCTATTGTAGAATTATTCACAGCAGTCTTTTAATTATGATTATGCCGTTTTTAGCAAAAATCAAAAAGACTTGTTTTAAAGACACATTTTCTGCAGAGCAGCAGCAACTCATTAGAAATTTGCTTCTGGGTTGTGGGCAGGACTACTGGTGCAGAAGTTTGCCTCGGCTAGATTCCCATCAACCCTTTGCTTACTCTCTCCCGCTAGCTTATAGCACCTCAGTCCGAGCTAACATTAGTGTTGCAAAAAAAATGGCGAGCAATATCGGAGCTATCCAGCCATAAAGTTTTGAGCTAGATACCAGCTCAGGTGAGAAACAGGAAGACGTACATGGATCTTTTTGTTTGCAAATGGATGCATCAGAACGGAGCAGAGAAGGGAGTTTTTGGCCATGGAAGTTGCTGCATCACAAACCTGAGCTTCTTCACACCTCAGGATTATCAGGATTTACTCCTGATCCATCACAATTTGAAAAAATAAATACTCAGAAATTCAGTTTTAATGTTAAATTATATTGTATACACGTCTTTCTCCATAAAAAAAATGCTACAAGAGGCTACATGTTAAAAACACCAAAAACATGATTTTCACCAGAGTGGGTCTTTAAATCATTTGGATTGTTTCTGATGAAGCAAATTTAAGGAAATATGAAGACACTTCTAACTTTTGTTTTCACCTTGTCTAACCAGGATGTGTTCCTCGTCTGCTTTTCACTTGTCAGTCCTGCCTCATTTAATAACGTTTACACCAAGGTGAGTAGTGCCTGTGCAGATAGTGCTAAACACTACAGAACCGCCAGCTTTTCAGTAGTGGGAAACTCTTTGAAAGGATCAATTTAGATCATCGTGGTTATTTAGTGCAGGGTAGCTTGAAAATGTATTCTTATTAATTCTTTCAGAATTTTCAACTGTCTTTTAAACCTTCTGTAAATTATTTGTTGGCAGTTTAAATAAAGTTGTAAGTAATTTGTGGTGTCGTGGCATCTTCTGTTTTTGTTGCCGACCTTCCAATATTGTCTTTGGCTGAGACTAAAACCAGCATCAGCTGCTGATGCATGAAGCTGCTTCTGACTGATCATAATTTAACTGTGATGTAAATATTATAGAATCATTCTATTAACCGTTTTCTGACAAATATATAATGAAGAACAAACTAGCAAAAACTCAGTAATCAACAGCTAGATGATCGCCTCTTTCATGCAATTATACTTTTTTTTTTTTTTTAAAGAGAAATTTTCTCATTTTAACTTTTCTTATTGTGTTTTTTTTTAACCAAAGTGAGATGTTTAAGAAAGTTGTGTACATCTTAAAGTGACTTTGTGTTTTTGTGTAGTGGTACCCGGAGGTGAGACACCACTGTCCCAACACTCCCATTATCCTGGTGGGAACCAAGTTGGATCTAAGAGATGACAAGGAAACCACTGAGAAGATGAGGGAGAAGAAACTCTCTCCTATCACTTATCCCCAAGGTCTAGCTATGGCCAAAGAGATTGGTAAATGATGTTATTCTGCATGTTTTGGATTAATTCATAGAAATATGAGATCAGGAGAAAAAAATGCATGTTTTTAAATGCTCTGCTTGTAATTTTTTCCTCAGGTTCTGTCAAATATCTGGAGTGCTCAGCCCTGACTCAGCGTGGCCTTAAAACAGTCTTTGATGAGGCAATTCGGGCCGTCTTGTGCCCTCCACCTGCAAAGAAGAAGAACAAGAAGTGTTCTCTCCTCTGAGACGTCCTGCAGCACAGCAGCTTATAGGGGGGTGTGACTCCTGGTGTGGATGGCGGCTACATACACAGGAGAAACAAACTAGTATGTAAAACGATGCTCTTCAGATGCTTTCCTTCCATAAGTGTAATTACAGCTGTTGATGAAAGTTAACTTAATGCAAAGCTTCATTTGTTTGCTGTACAGACAAAGCTGTGAATTTCAGACCCTTTTTAAATGTATTGAATTTTGTATAAAAATAAAATCTATGGTGCAATTTATTGAAATGCAGCTTCCTCCCACCATCCAAAAACATGCTTCATAGGTTAATTGGTCACTCTAAATTGTCCCTAGGTGTGGATGTGAGTGTGCGTGAGTGTGTGACTGTGGCCCTGCGACAGACTGGCGACCAGTCCAGGGGAGTCCCCTGCCTTCGCCCATGAGTAGCCGGGTTAGGCTCCGGCAGCCCTGTGACCCCGAAAGGGATAAAGCGGTTCAGAAAATGAACATATTTGATGCTTGCATTTCTTCACAAAAGTTAAATGGCGGGGGTGCAGTGGTATGCACTCTTGACTAGAATGTGTGATTGAGCCCAGAAAAATGTCCTAAGGTGTGGGTGTGTGTAGCTGTCTCTCTGCGCGACCCTGTGATGAGGTGCACCCCAATTTCACCTGCCAGCAGCTGGTTGGGTTCCTTCAACCCGCTGATCCCTCACAGAATCAGCAGGTATGTGGAACAGATAAATGAAGGTTTCAACTTCTTTTTATAAGTGGATATCTGAAAGTCTCGGATTGTTACTGTTGTAACTGAGTCTGTGATTTAACTTGTCCCCTCATAAAGCTGCAGGTAAAATCAATATTTTAGTAAAGATAGTCATAGACATGCAGTGTGTAGTATTTTAATTTTTTTGGAAGATCATTTGAAATGCATCTCAATATATATATAAAATAGGAGTTATTCTCAATCTGTTAAGGTGAGCAGCATCCTGATGAGAACCAAGAACAAATGTGCTCTTATTTAGGATAAAACATTTAAAAAGCAGGCTTTATTGTTCCACTGACGTCTTTTTTTTTTTTTGTTGTTGACCGAATTATCATGTTTGGGGATGATTGAGCTCACCCCTTTTAGTTTAACACAGTACAAAGCAGATTAAACTTTTGTAAATATGTCAATAAGTTCCATTTTTGAGATTTTGCAATTCTTATAAGAATTTACATTCAGGGATTCATTAATTTGACCAGCCCTGTGCAACTGTTGTCTATAAAAAAACCACCTGCTCATTAAGTTTTACAAATGTATTTTAATTGGACCCAGGCAAAAATGTATCACTCCAGCAGCATTTTTGAATCAAACCAGATACTTAGGAATCTAAAAACTCCATGCTAATCTTTAATGTTTTCATAACAGAGGAAATAATACTGTCTATTCTCTTTATACATTTACATATGTTTACTTGTGTTTCTGTTAATCCTGTGCAGTGGATCAGATCTGAAAGAGAACCAACAGAGTTCATGATAAAAAAAAAAAAAAAAAAAAAAACTTTCAGCACTAGGAGGCATTTATGCCAAACAAAAAAACAAATCTGTAATGTCATATTTATTCCAATTTATCTTTTTTATTTTATGGAGTCTCATTCCTGCCTTCTAACTGATGATCTAAGCCACATTAGTAAAATATCACAATATAAAACGTTTTCATCTAAACACAAAATAAGAAAATGCACTTTTCATAACACCTCATAGTTGATCATACATTTGACACTGACTTGAATCATAAATCACTTTACAGCCGTTCAAAAACACTTCAAAGCCATTGTTAATTTAACAACATTGCTCGTCTTCAGCTGAGAAACTTCTAATTGCTCACGAGTCCACATATCGTAACAATATCCCTGAAGTTGTAGGCACACTGTAAAAAAAAAAAAAAAAAGAAGAAAAACTTAGTAAAGCCTGGAATTATTTAACATGAATAAAAGCAATATCAAACCATAAAATTTCACTAAAGGTTAAAAAATCAACAATGAACAAAGTTAAAGTAAATAAGTACTACCTTTCTACCAGCTCTGCACCAACAATGTCATGGATGTGGTATTTCATATGAAACTTCACTTGTGACGTTGTTTTTCTTTGTTCTAGATCATCTTTTAAGACTTCACCATACTTGGATTTCTTCACCATGCCAATCACTGCTTTACGACCTAATGAGAAAAGTTGTCCCATTGTTATGTTGTATTGCAAACATTACAACTACTATGGTAATACCAAAAGACTCAAATGAGAGACACAAGACATGATGAAGGCATAAACGTTGGTTAAAGTCACATCAAATACTGACCTTGTATAAAGTACTTTATGAATTTTCCAGCGTTGGGAATGGACAGCCACCAGCTGCCTGCATCCCTCACAGTCAACACTCCTGACTTCACCAACTGCCTGATGAGAAAAAGTAGGAACTGAGTTTTGAAATGTAGGGAAAGGAATCATAACTTCATTCTACAGCACCCAGGAGAAATCATACGTTATCTCAGAATCTGTGAAGAGAAACTCCTTCAGCATTTTGTCTTTGCTGAAGCTCAGATCCGTGCACTTGGATACCACTTTCTCCAAGAACTTCTCCACGGTTTCTTGGGTCGATTTCCCCTCCTCTCCTGCCAGAACTTTGGCCTTGTAGTCCGAAGTAAAAACTAGTCCAAAAGCTTCTGCATCAAAGCCAAGCTGGAACATCAGTAGTGATCCGGACTCACGCAGTTTATTCTGAGCAGCACAGGGACGGCAAGCGGAAATGTTTAAATAGTTCAAACAAACAAGTTGAGTCATAGCTTCTGGTATTAAAACCAGCTTTTAAGCAGAATCAATAAGCCAGCCTGTTGCTTTTTACTGTCACTCTTTCTTATACTGTTTTTATTGTTATATGTTACATACTTTTACAGGACTTTGGTTGTTTTGGGATTTATATGTGTTTTATAAATTAAGGTGATGGATTGATTTCAATAAAGATTTTAAGTCCAGATTCCATGATTTCCAAACAAATGAAGGAGAACCTTAACTGATGTGTCATTGCGTAGTTTGAACATGTAAGAAATTGAAGAAATCTTCTCACCACTTCCTTGTCCACCATTGTTTTGTCATGTGTGCTGTACAGTTGGTGCTTCAGCACAATTTGAGGTACAGTATCATTAAAGAGCTTTCTAGGAAACAGAGTCGCCAGGTGCATAATGGTGGATTCAATATCGGCTGGTCCTTCAAAATAAAAGAAAATAGAGATGTGACAAATGTGTTTTTCTGTGTCTAGAAAACAAATAAATGTTAACAGTCATAATCATACCCTCCCCATCATCCACAGCTCCAAACTTTTCGCTGCCATTTTTTCTTTTCTTCACCTTGAAAGTGTCTGAAACAAGAGCCCGTTTCCTGTTCATCTCTGGAGCAAAAACACAAACAGGTAAACACGACGACTATATTGCTAGCTTAACAAGAAAGCCTCACTCAAAATAGATACGCAAGGCATCTAAATTTAAAATAAGAAAGAAAGAAAAAACGATTGTTCAGTTCGCGTATATGTATACATGTCCTGATCAAATTAAAACAATATCACATTTTTCCTATGTAAAAACCAACGATTTGTGTCTCATTTGCCTACAAGTATATTGTAAACAAAGCTAATACTATGATGAGCTACCTTCTTGTGAAGTTCAGGCTGTTTATCAAGAACGTATTTACCTGGCTGTCATAGGAAAGACCTATGCTCCGCATGACTTGTTGCACCAGAGTTCGTATATTCAAATTTACCGACTAATATTACTTTGTCAGGTCCTCCTCCAAACAGTTGTTTAAAGGTTTGGTGTAAGCAACCGGATGTTAGATCCCTGCAGTGCCTCTTAGCGGACCGGATGAAGAACTACATGAGGAAGTTGCGTCAGAGTAATCGGTTTCCGGTTAGCTTAGCTGCTTCGTGTTTACAGTTGTTTATGAATTCTGCTTCCATGGACGTTCAGAAAATCATGTCAACATGATGTGGCTGTTTTTTTTATTTTTTTCCTGCTTAAGTGTGCGCTGATCTAAAAGTATGTATTTATTTTATTGCTCGTTTTCTATGCGTTTATTTACATTTTAGTGTTTACAAATGTTCTGCGAGGCGAGGTCTACCAAAAACTGATAAATGCAACAGTATCCTAGAGACAACGAATAGTAGGATTTGCCTTTACAACGTGAATTTAAAAGTAGACACAAAAAAAAAAAAAATCCGTTCAGACTTAAATGTACACTAATGCATTTATAGAGTTTAATTCCCAACAAATTAACTAATTAATTACACAAAATGTTATATTTTTATTTTTTATTTTACACCTGGCAATTGGGTCGCCTGCTATTAGGGTCCTTCAGACTCTGACAAGAAATTGATTTCCCCCCCCCCCCCCCCCCCCCATGCTGTTTTCTTAATCGGGAAGAGATGAGTATGGCGGTTATTTTTTCCTTGGTTTCCAGACGCATTGCACCGCCAAACCACACACAACGCAGAGCAGTGATGAAGCCGGTTACACTTAGTCGTGTATTTGTCACAAAATTACAGAAATTACGTTTTTAAGGAAAAATTCACAAAAAAGAAACAAGAAAAAAGCCCCTGCTATCCTTCATCTTTATTAAAAATCCATCACAAGGAAAGTGAAATAAGTGTTATATTTTTTTCTCTAATGACCCCAGATTAGACCCTTTTACAGTACATGCTGTTTGACTGATTTTTCCATGATCTTCAGGAATGGACCATCCCAGATCCCACAGTCCCAACTCCAGATACCACAGCCGTCATTCAGCATACAGACGAGAAAGAGGCCACCGTAGAAGAAATGACTATGTCACTGGCCACCTAACTCGCCACAGGCATACGTTTGGTGTAAAAACTGAGCAAAACCCTCAAAGATCTCAGACTTTGAGCATAAGGAAGGACTTGTATGAGAGAGACTTTCCTTTGTACAAACAGCCAGTGGAAGTCGGCTGTTTCTCTCTCGACTCTCACCGGAGATTTTTTAATGACAGACGACAAATGAGATACTATGTAGAACCAGACAAAAATCCCAATTTTGACCTGAAAGACGGTTACAAGGACCGGTACATAAAAAGAGATGAAGATGTGAAAGAAAAGCTGGATCACATTCTTCACTGGATCTTAGTCAACAAAGGAACGCTTAAATCAAAGGACACTAAAGACTTGTCATGGTGAGGGTGCCTTTTTGTTTTTTGTTAGGCTCCCAATGAAGAAAAAACATTTGCCTCTTGTTGCATTTCTACCTGTTCAATCAGCTTCTGCTTCTTCCAGTGCTTTAGACGTCGACTTTGTCACATGGAGAGGTCACCTTACAAAGCTGCTGACCACCCCGTATGAGACAAGGGAGGGCTGGATGCTGGCAGCCACCAAGTTTAATGACACAATTTACATTAGTGAAGTGGAAACGGAAGCTGCTCGCATTGAACGGGATAATCGCCCTGAAAGGAACAAAGAGATGATGTACTGGGGGTACAAGTTTGAGCAGTACACCTGTGCAGGTAGGAATTTGTTTTTGTTTGCTTGGTTAGATCTTTTTACTGTTGAGAATGTGGTTTGACAGATGCTTAAGCGATGACATTCAGACGTTGTCCTCACCTGCAGATAACGCCGACAGCCTACCTGACCCCAGTGGAGTGGTTAACACCAACGAGGCCTTCTGCACTGTAGTTCAGACTCGACTTGCAGATCACAAACTTCTGTTCTCAGGGGAGGTGGATTGTCGGGTCAACGATCCCAGCGCTCCTCCACCTCCAGGTTGCTACGTGGAGCTAAAGACTTCTCCAGAAATCTGTACTCCTAAACAGCGCAGCAACTTCCACAGGTGAATGAAGGAATGATCACTGTAATGTTTACAGATATACATTGATGAATATCATTTTGATGGCCGATTCAGATTCAAACTACTCAAGTGGTGGGCGCAGTCTTTTCTACCTGGAGTTCCACGCATTGTGGCAGGTTTCAAGGACCACGACGGGGTTGTTGTTTCCACTGAGACTTTTCTCATTGCTAAAGTTTCTCAACTCATCAAGGTAGTTTTCGCTCTAAATTGATTATTAAAAGCACTGAATCTGGGAAGATAGGATTTTTTTCTCTTTTTCTTTACATTATTTGCAGAATGAATACAATTGCTGGAAGCCCACTGTTTGCATGAATTTTTGCTGCGACTTCCTGTCTTTTGTAAAGAAGATCGTCACCGAAAACGACCACAGGCGAGTAGCTAAAAGACACACTTTGATGTTTTTAATATGTTATAATTTTTGTCTGACGATGGACGACATGTATTATGTATTTCTTTACACAAATTTATATAAACCAGGAGCAGATGAAAAAATGCTATTTGAAAAAGATGTGATGGAACAAAACATAAAAAAAACATAAAAAAATAGGTGGGTGGGGGTTGCTATAAGCTCTCAGCAACAGGAAGGGGGTAGATTTGCTATTTAACAACAGTCCCGACCACAACTCAGAGGCGAATTTCAAATGAACTACTGCTGCTCTGCAGAAACTATGTTCTAGAAAATGACAGATTTTTAAATTCTGGTTAAAAACAGCATTGTCATAATTAAAAGACCACTGGGAATGCTTTTAAATTACATAAAAGGATGATTGGAGTTGAACTTTAAAGAAGCTGCAGCTTTACATACTTAAAAGTTAAAAAAACTGCTTTCGTTGCAGCCTGGTGTATTTGTTCTCCTGGGAGCCCTACCAAGACGTGACCTACTCTGTGCACAAAGACTCCCAGTATTCCTTCCTACCAGGCTGGTTCATAGAGGGGATGAGCGGAAGTCAAGAATCACACCACTAACACACAACCTCTTTCACAACTCTTAACAGCATAAATTTTAAGATTTTTTTTATAATAAACATTTTTAATCTGTTGATAGTTAACATAGGATTGATTTTTATGTTCCTCAAGCTTTATTGTTCTGTGGTACAGTCATAAAAACAGATGAAGGTTAAAGAAAATTAAATGAAAAAAAAAAACCTGTAAATTGGTGAAATTATATAAAAGCAAGTCTCTTAACATTTACAAAATACTTTACAAAAAACATTTTGAGTTTAATAAAGAGAAAAGATGAGGAAAATTGTCCACCTGTTTCTCAGAAAACTTGATCGGTCTTTAAACCAAAGTAGCTGCAGGTCTTAACCTTTGCAGCAGATCAGCTCCCAAAGGCAACAAAAGTATTGCAATCTGGTAAACACTTCTGTGCCAATAAACCATAAAAAAAACCAAGAAACCTAAATGCTAAAAGTTGAGCAGAGTAAACATTTTACAGGAATTACAGCTCAGAGCTGTGTTTGGTGTAATCAACTATCGGTCACAAACATTTTCATGCTACAATTTAAGATCCACTTGGCATCAGATGTAGCTTTTGAAACACGTCTTAATGTTATGTGTAAATATTAACATTGATTAAAGTTACAAGAACTGGCAGAGAGGTTAGATTTCTCTTAAATCCGACTGTCATGCTGCATTTCACATTTAAGAGTTTACGGCACAGTCTTTCGAGATTCAGGCTAAATGTAATCATTGATCTCATCACAAACCTAATGTAAAAAGTCTTTCATCAAGATGTTTCATTTTAAATCAGTGCAGGTCACATTTCTTTTATATAAAACCTATAGTATAGAATTAGGGAAGAAACAACTTGACTTAATCAAATGCAGTGTAACCTCTTCTTTTTGAGCTCTAAAAAAAAAAAAAAAAAAGAGAAAATGACCAAAAAGAAGGAACATTGCTAGCACAGATCAAAGTTGTTAAGGTAATGTCCTGGTTTTAAATGTCTGTCTTTAAAACTGTCATTAGATCAAGCATTCATAACTATATACCACCTGCAGGCACCAATCGAATCTGCTGTAAAGTGCAATTAACCATTCGAAGAGCAGCTGTCAGTGCTTCATTTTCTTATTCAGACCCATGACTTTGAAAGTAGCAGCAGTGACTTTCTCATAAATGACAAACATGAGGGCAGCAGTCAGGACGGTCTGCAGTAGCTTAGCCTCCAGGCCTTTGTACAGACCAAGAAAGCCGTGATTCCTGAAACAGACAAAACACTCGTATGAATGACGAAAACCAGGATTTTTCAGTGTGTGGCTTTAATTTCCGCTGCACTGACTTGATTCTGTCCATGAAGAGGAAGAAAATGTTTGAGAGGCTGCCCATCAAACCACCTTTACCGTCACCTTTGTACTGGCCGAACTAAGAAACAAAGATACAGAGGAGTTACATCAACAATTCAATAATTAATGTTTAAATGAGTTTAAAAAACTTTAAACAAAGAATTTACTCTCAGGATGGCTTGAACTGTCTGAAGAGGATATGTTGCTGTGGTAGCGATGGCTTTGGCAATGGCTCCAATGAGAAAAATCTGTGCTGAGGATATCTGTGGTTGGATGAAGCGTAAAAAAACATTTATTTCTTTTAAATTAATCCTGGAACATGATTGCAATTTTAAGTTGCTGCTTAAACCTTTTGACACCTTTTCATGCATTTTTGTGGAAAAAAAAAACGTAAGCATTCAGACTGCAAAGTGTGAGCTGTATTTTTGCTTATACTTAAAATAAATGCCTTATTTGATAAAATTGCCTCTCTGAATTTATTCTCAAGCTTCCGTCATCCACTAAAATGAAATCAAGTATTGATCAGAACTTTAAACTCCACCCTGAAGTCTCATCTAAGTTTGAGTCTAATTTTCAGGATCTTCATTTAAATAGATTCTCTTGGTTGAGTGGAGATTAAATGACACCCCCAGAGGCTTTCTGCTCCTTGGATGGCAATGTTTTTCTTGTGTCCTCTCACCTTCCTTCCTCCCTTTCCTGCTTTCCTCTTCAAGGCTTCATAAAACATAAACTGCACGGCGGGGTTGAGGACGAGGATGAGAGAGGGCAGAGTGCCGTTCCACAGAGTTCCTACTCCTTCATTGGTAATGATTTGTGAGAAAGCATCTGACAGGGAAAATTAGGATTAAAAAAGGTTTGAAAATGGTCAACATACAGTATTTTTTTTTTTTTACACAAATAGATACCACAAACCAAATATTCCCCTGTAATGGGTCTGATGCAGGTCCTCATTTCTGAATTTCACCCCCTGCAGCTTCAGCCGAGTGTTGACCACCCACATGGGAGTGGTCAGGAGCACGTTTACAACCCCTGAAAAACAGACTTATATTAAATAGAATCAACAAAAAAGTAATTTCGGAGTTTAAGATAGATTACAAAGATTATTTGATGACACTGTTACAACCTTTGGATCAAGTGATGTTTTGTGCATAAGTATCTGCTCTATTTTATTTATTTTTTAAATTTTGTTTTATTTTCTCCACTACAATTTTTGAATCTTAACAAATAGGAGCTCGTCTGGGATTGACTTTGATTAATAGAGATTGTTATATATTTTTTACTGAATTTCAGTTTTAGTTAGTCTCTTGGTTTGATATGTGGGTTATTATTAGCACAGTGAGATAAACCTTGATTTTTCTTTTTTTTTTTTTAATTCTGCATATTTAACTGAAAGATTTGCTACTTCTAATTCACAGAACTGTGCAACGAAATCTATGAAAAAACTTTTACAGCCAGAGGTTTGTTTTTTTTTAAATTTGTTTAAACTTATTATGAACCAACCAGAAAAGAAACAATAAACTTTGCTTTTTAAACTTTTTTTTTTTTTACTAGGAAGCATCTTAAGATCCCCTTGAAGTGTTTAAGTCAGGGTTCTTGCAGGGTTCTTGATGTTTTGTTTTTACGTGACCTTACCTGCAACAACCCCCATCAGCAGGTCCTTGCTTGGTCTGGGTTTGCCTGGTCCAGATGCTGCCACCTTCTTCAGAGCATTGAAGGTGTAGAAGTAAACAAAGTTGGAGCAGCAGAGGCTGGAAATGACTGGAAACCAGCCTCTGTACAGAGATAGGCTGGAGGATTTGAAAAGAGAAATCATTGAGCAAACAAAGAAAAGTTCTAAAAGTTTAATGTGTTTAACTGGTCTCTGAAACTAGGTTGTAAAAAACTAAACTTACAAGCCTTCCTCCTTTGCTATCTCAGCAAGAATGACAGGGGTTGAGCGGGACCTTCGCTTCTCATCCACTAAAAGAAAATATCACAAGAATTCAATATAAATACGGAAATTGTGCAAAAATAGCAATAAAATTTCAATTAATGTAACTTTCAAAATAGAAAAGGAGAAGCAGTAAAAGTTAAGTTTACTTTTTAACATTAAAATAGCTCATTTTAATAAAATATCAATAGAAAACTGCAAAGATAATAACACTTTAAGATTATAATAGAATTTTCTTACCGTTTCTGTTGATTTAAACAAGAAGAAAAACACATCTCACAGTGAACCCATCAGTAACTCACCCTGCAGTCTGCTTTTAGCCGTGTCCAAAGGAAAGAAGACGCTCATAGCCGTCACACTTCCCTGTAAAACACAGCTTCGTCAAAACGAACCCCGACGAAACACCGGGACTGAAAAGACATGGAAAAATCGTGCTATAGTAGTTCGTTTATGCCTCGACTTCTCACCGTCGCACCTGCCACCGCATGAACCAACGTCTCGTAAGACAGAAGGCCGACAGCCGAGCCGCCGTTGTCGGACATCTCTGCAAGCGTTTCCGGTTAGAACACGATTAAAATTGGAATTTGCCGCAGTTAGTTAGGAGAGGGTAGAAGCTGGAGGCCAGTCCGATTTGTAAAGCGGTGAAAACATAAAACAAAGATTGTTTCACAACTCTATCGTGGTGTAGTTGAGAATGAGCGGCCAGGAAGAAACAGCGGTGATGATGCTCGCTTTTGATTGGTCAAGCTCTGTTGACAAGTTCTTCTTCGGTTCATTCTAGAAGTCAACGACAGATCTTTGTTGCCCCTAGCGGGCAGGAAGATAAAATGCACGCTGTTACTGCTGTGCTGCAACATAACATTTTTCTACAGCAATCAGTAAATATATTTCTAATTCAGACATTTTTTTAATATTAATACTGTATAAAAAAAACATAAATAAACTGTCACATGTCTGTAACTATGATCTGTGTCAGGATGGATTTGGGTGTGAAGGAGAATAAGATTGATGTTTTATATGTATGTTTATTATGTGTATTAAAATGAGAGTATATCTGTATCTGAAACAGAATATGTAATCATTATAGTTAGTAATGGTATTAATAAATTTGATCTAGGACAGGGGTCTGAGGCTTCAGTTAAGTTTCGTCTTTTACATTTAGACTTTCATTTGTCAAATGGCTGAGCAAAGGTATTGTAAAAGGTTTAATCTATTGTGAGAGGGATTTAGTACTAGAACAACCTAATACTATTGCGTTTAGATGAGTATAGTTTTTAAACATAATTGGATTCTACACCAGTGTTGATCATTTTCAATAGTAAAAGGAGAAAAAAATACTAAGGTACTCCAAAGTCAAAATGATTTTTAAAAAAATGCTGTTCGACTTTATTGAATCTTTAAAGCAAATAAATCTGCTGCAGCAGGTGCATGCTATTCAACACATGGTGTATTCGATTTAGATAGAAACTTAGAAAGAAAAAGTTACACTTTTTCAAACATAGAAACTCACAATGCAAATAAAATGTATAAAAGCTATATTCTGAAAAATGAACAGAGTAAAGGCCAAAAAACATAAATTATTGCCTATTTTTCTAAATATAAAAGTGAGATTTTGAGGCTTCTGTTTGGTTTTTATTAATAAGAATTGGACCAAATGGCTCTTCCAGCACTTAAAGTTGATTATTTACTAAATAAATATTTTTGCAATGTGTTTTATAAGTGTGCATCAAAACTAACCTTTTAAAAGCAGAACTGCATTATTTATCAGATACTGATTGCTGAATACTATGACATGTTTAGCACCTTAAGGTTGTCGTTAAGCTTTATAACTTGTCAGTGAATTTTAAGACATCAGGTGATCCAACAATAACTTCAGTGGCATGTTTTATCAGTTTCCCTTGTCTAAGTGCCTGAAAAACATCACAAAATTCTTTTCTTTCTTTGCTCCAATGTTCTGATAACTCCTAGCTTCTTTTCCAGAAATGAATGAAAGAGCTGTTATGCCATGCTCCAACACTGGAGATCTCTGTGTGACCTCGTGAACTGAAAGGAAGCGACGATGATGAGTTGATGCAGCTGACAGCAGAGAACTGGACTTTGCTTTTGTTTTATGGCTCTGAACTGCTTATACGCCCAGTGATCACTTTGTTAGCTTGGATCTGCAGTCGCTGCTGTTCATCTTGCGCTATAGTGAGAGGACAAAAGCAGAGGCACAAAAAGATCTCTCTTTCCCGTTCTTTGTGAAGATGTCTAGGTACCACAAAGCAGCGGCTGATGGTTATTTGGACCTGCTGAAGGAGGCCACGAGGAAAGACCTGAACACTGCAGATGAAGATGGCATGACCCCCACCTTGTTGGCCGCTTTTCACGGACACGTCGAAGCTCTTCAGCTCATATGCAGCAGAGAGTAAGGAATTTATCACTGTGATTTTAACTGAAAAGACACACATTTACCATATTAGTGGTTATGTTTATGGGAGTAAAATTGAAAAAATCTTGTATGTATGATAGCCTATATATTTAAACACGTTTCTAATAAAAATAGGTAAAGTCTTTTGTTTAAAACTGAACTGAGTCGATATCTACAATGGAGCCATAAACAGAAATCTTTGGGCAAAGGTTAAAAATAAATGTTTTATGTGACAAATGTTGGCCTGTAATTTATATTTCCTCTTTTTGTGATTTAAAAAAATCCTTTTCTTCCCAGCCTTATTATGAACCAAAATCTGATTACTCAATTCTCTCCCATGAACTGGACCAAATGTTTAATCAGCCACATCCTTGGTGTGAAACAAAAGAGGCATTCATCTATCCTCACCACCCCCTCATCAAACCTTTCACCATCTGGCAAAAATGTAGCATGAGCATCAGAGATCACTCCAGTAACACAATAGATTGAAGATGTTTTTTCTTTAAAGCCTAAATTAACTAAAACACTTCTGCTTTGGTTGGGGCTGGAATTTATGACAAGGCGTTGCAGGGATACAGCAATGAAAACTTTTATTGCTGTAGCAAAAAGGTCAATCACAGGAGGTCTTCCAATCTTAATAGCTCACCGTTTATCTTGACCTTTGTTCCTTTGTGTTCTTTTGTTTATATAATTTAAAGAAATATCATTTTTTGTGCTTTTTTTGCCATAAAATATAAGAATTTCAGAACTTTTCATGCTAGAAATATGGAGCAGACAATTAACAACGCTTGTAGGAAAATATATGTGCAGCCTCAGTGCATCAGTGGATTTTGTGAGCAGTTATTTTATGAGTTACCAGCCCACAAAATGTGCGGGTTTCCATGGACAGCCAAAGAATGTCAATATAAAATCATAATAAACTGCTCTTTTAAAATGTAGGTTTTTTTTCCTTTTACAGATTTATCATTTTAAATGAAAAAATCTAGGTGTTTGAAGTGAAAGTTGCCTCTGAATACGCTAACTTAAATTTTAAAAAACTAATTTTGAACCTTTTTTCCTTAACTCTAATCTTAATTTTTCCAACCTCACAAATTGTACATCAGAATCACATCAACTTTTTTTCTTTCAAAATAATATGTTAACTTGTAATTTCAATTATACTGATGATTTTCTGCATTTAACATTTCCAAAACAAGATTTTTTCTTAAAAGTATCAACAATGATAGCATTGAAACATTAAAAATGTATTTTCCCATTGTGTTACACAGAGGAGATCCCAATAAGAGTGACATCTGGGGGAACACACCACTACATCATGCAGCATCAAACAACCACATGCACATCGTCAGCTTCCTGGTCAACTTTGGTGCCAACCTCTTTGCTCTGGACAATGACTTCCACACAGCCATGGACGTTGCGGCGTCTCATGGCCACATGGAAATTGTGCGGTTTCTGGATGCCGCTGCTTCAAAGCAGACCAATCAAAATTCGAGAAAGGTTGCCAACTTGAAGAAGGAGGCCCAGAAAGAAGCAGAAAGGCGGGTGAAACTCTGTGAAAAGGTGAAGAAGAGGCATCAGAGTAAGATGGATAAAATGAACAGAGGGTCAGGCAGTTTTGATAGTGAAAGCATGGGATCAGCTGAATCTACGGGTGGAAGCATGACTGGAGTCAATGAGCAGTTCTCCAAGCTGATTGCGGCAGAAAAAACAGGCTCCCTTACAGCCAGGGTCAAAGGTACACTGCAGAAGAGGCTTGGAATGAAAGACAAGGGCACTTTGCAGAAGACAGGAGATCAAAACGTTATCTACGGCAAACAGGACAATGGAGCTCCTGATAAGCCCGAATTTCTTGGTGTCTTCAATGAGCAGGATGAAGATATCTTAGACGAGGAAGGGAAGAACAAGTTTGATGAGGACAGCGATGAAGAATCAGGAAAAGTCCAGCAATCCATCTTCAACCGACCTGGCCTTGGAGGTCTGATTTTCATGAAGAAGATGAACATGGATGCAGAGGACATGCCCAGTGGGAACAACGAAAGTCTCGGCTACCTTGTTCAGAATCAGCTGTTTGAGGGGGAGGAAAACGCCGCCGGTGATGGGGAGGCTGATGACGATGACCTTAATTGGGATCAAGACGATCTGGGACTTGATGATGATGATGAAGACAAGGAGAATTCTCCTTTAGAAGTGTTCTTGTCTGCCCTCTCCCTGCCACAGTTCACACTTGCGTTTAGTCAAGAGCATCTGGACTTGGAAGCGCTTCTGCTTTGCTCTGATGATGACCTGAAAAGCATTCGCATTCAGCTGGGACCCAGGAAGAAGATCTTAGATGCTGTGGCTCGCAGGAGAAAGGCGATCGAGGATCCTGGCATCATGAAGGACAGCTGCTTATGATCTGTGCATGTGCGTTAGTGTCACTATACCTGATACTCGTTTAGAAAGGCAAATTTCACTGACATGGTAACACATATTTCATTTGTAAGGACCTACGTAAATGAAGATATTAAAAAAGACACTTAATTCTCTTGTGTGTTAATAATGTAAAGAATCACAGACATTCTTGGGAAAATTTGTAAGCGTATACATTTATTAATCAAAAGTAGGATAGGCTTAGTTGGTTTTGTTCTTTGTTTTTTGCATGTTTTCTTTTCTTTTTGTGTTTTGACAATCTTGATAAATTAAAAAAAAAAGGTCGTATCTGTGTATCCTTTTTCTGCTTTCGTGCATTCGGTGCATTTCCCCAAACAATGTCTCCTTTGGAGTTATTCTGAGCTAAAAAAAAAAAAGATTTTTATTAATTAAATAAATAAACAAGGAGACAAACAAATAAACACAACTGGGGTCCTTTTTCTGATTTTTACAAACAAGTGTCTCAAAAGAAGTGTCTCCTAGATGTTGGAAAACCATAGACTAAAGTACCGGTTTCTGGTGCACGCCAGATATTTTCTCATGTGCATAAGAAACAAGTACTTTATATATAAATATATATTTTACTTCTATGGCCCTTTAACTGGCTCTGTAGAAAACACGAGAAAAGACCAAGCGATTCTTTAAACCAATCGTCCAATGTTCAAGACTCAGAACTCCTGGTCAGTATGAGTAAAACAGTTTAAAGGCCCACTCCGATCATCTTTTGATCATTTCTAAAAGCGTCCCCAGTGGTCTCTTAATAACGATTTAATTGAGATATGGGCTATGTCCAAATTCATTCACTACTCACTATATAGTGACACACTATATAGTTTTTTAGTAGTTAGGGGTTAGGGCATGAATTCGGACACAGCCATGGTTTTTATTTAACATTTTTTTAATAATAATTTTTGATAATTTTATGTTTTTTGTGTTATTTTGTAGGACAAAGTTTTTGTAGAGAGGCAGTAGCCTATCAGAAATCTGCCTCTGAGTTATGGATGGGACTGTTAGCATGGAGAAAGCCGCTCCCTCTTCCCGTCACCAATTGGTTCATGCGCACTCCCACCAGCTTACAACTCCAACCTTACATTACCAATGCTGCAACAAAAATGGCTAGCAATATCAGAGCTATCCAGCCGTACAGTTTGGAGCCAGATACCAGCTCAGATGAGGAAAACGAAGATGGATCTTTATGTCTGCAAGTGGTTGTATCAGAATTAAACAGAGCAAGGAGCTTGTGGCCCCTCTGATTAGCATATTCAAACAGAATTTTTCGCCTGTTCTTGATTCAATAATAATAATAATAATAATAATAATAATAATAATAAATTAACAACAACAACAACAACAATAATAATAATAATAATAATAATAATAATAATAATAATATATTAAATACTCAGAAATGTAATTGTAGACTTGTTTTTTTTATATGTCCATCATCTTCAAAAAATGTTCTCAAGAACATGTTAAAAAAACAGGGTTTTCATTGGAGTGCGTCTTTAAACCTGGAATTGTGTTTGAGAGTGTGAGAAAATGATGCTGAAATATGATTGGTGTTTGGTCACTTGATGTGTCTCGTGATTGGACGTTACGGCCGTAGGAAGGCGGGTCTTTTGCTGCTACTGACACAGAAGAGGACCAATTACTCGAAAGCGTTGGGTAAATATAGGCGGGGCTTCCAGTGAGAGGCGTTCAACTGCCGACTGAAAATTGGTTAGTACTGGATGTGGGAGAGTTTGGTCGCTCTGTGGCAGTCACGACTATGTTTTGCAGGTAAAATAATCGACCGTGACCATTTTAAAGGGTTTTTTTGAACCATTTTGTACGTATTTATTCTGCTCTGACGTGACTGGATACTTTAATTCGTAGATATAGTTTTTTTGCGTGTTGTATCTTAGCTAAGCCTCATTAGTGAGCCGAGCTGCTCACTGCCTTGTTACCCCTCGACTTTTACACATTTCTGTCTTTCTAGAGTTTACTTTCTGGGAGTTTTCCGACTGTGTGCTGCAAACATTTTACCTAGAATGAATCAGTTGGAGACCAACTGTGTTTAACCGACAGATTCCTGTTTTGTTTCGCCTCGTAGGAGTCCGTAGAAGTGTCAGAGATGGCTGAAGTAAACGCTGTCAGCGCTGGTTTGCTCCTGCCTTCCACTATGAACGCCATATTCCAGGTCCAGGAGGAAGCCTGCGTCTCTGCTGCTGTTGCTGCTGCCGGTGGTACTGCTGCCTCTGCGGCTCCTCCAGCCTCTCAAAGCAGCGAGGACTACTTGTTCGTGGAGACCAGGCACCCAAACACAGTCCTGCAGGGCCTCAACAGTCTGCGGCTCAACAACGCCTTCTGCGACGTGACCCTGTGCTGTGGGGGGCAGGAGTTCCCCTGCCATCGCATCGTGCTGGCCTCTTTCAGCTCGTACTTCCAAGTAAGTCCACTTTTTTCCCCTCTATAAAGCTTTCCATGCACAAATGATAAATAGTTGCAATTGGGTGTTTTCTCCATCTCTGTCCCTGCAGGCCATGTTCTCAGCTGATCTCATTGAGTCCAAACAGGAGCGTGTTGCCATCAACGGTGTGGAACCTCAGATGATTGGCATGCTGGTGAGCTACGCCTACACCTCAGAGGTCTACATCTCCAAAGCAAACGTGCAGGTAACAAATCCTCTCACAGCTTTAATTTTACTCGCCATCTCAACACACAACGGCTGATCCAGGGATGTGCTTGCGTGCAGGCGCTGCTTGCAGCGGCCAACCTGCTTGACGTGATGGCTGTTCGAGAGGCGTGTTGTCGCTTCATGGAGCGTCAGATGGATGAGATGAACTGCGTGGGGATTCACTGCTTCGCTGAGGCACATTCTTGTAAGGTGCTAGAGAAACGCAGCATGGACTACATCCTGGATCATTTCACTACCGTTTGTCAACAGGCAAGAGATGTATATGGTGGTTTTTACTTTATTTCTATCATTGACGTAGAAACTAACATTTCCAATGCACCCTTTTTTTTCTCAGGAGGAGTTTTTGTCTTTGTGTGTGGATAAACTGACAGAAATCATTTCCAGTGACCTTCTCAATGTGCCTAAAGAGGAAATGGTGTTTGAAGCCGTCATGTTGTGGTTGAATAAATGTCCGTCTCGCAGGCACAGCTTTGAAAAGGTCAGTTTAGCTTTTTATTGGTTTAAGCTTCTGGCCTACGTTTTGCTCTCATAGATTGATGCACTGGCTGCTGTCTTTTGTCCGGTGTAACATACCAGCTCAGCTCTGCCCATTTCAGGAATTCAGATGTCTGTCAAAGAGAGAGATAATACAGCTTTGGGACTAAAATGAGAAACTCAGTCATGCACTTTGGAAGAGATCAGAGATTACCTGAGTAAAAGATCCAGAAAAGTATGATGCAACTCCAAGAACTGATTACATTACAATTGTAAAAATGTAAATTAATTAAATTGTTTTTTTTTTTTTTATATTAATACAACCTTCTTTGTTAAAACAAATGTAATTTCTCTGTGTCTCATTATATGGGGTGTTCTTCAAAAGGCTTTATATTTAAAGTCCCACTCTAATTATATTTTGATCTATTTAAAAAGACGAGGAAAACGAAGATGTACATGGATCTATTTTTCTCCACGTAGATGCGATGGAGCGGAGCAGAGAGCTTGCATGATGATTGTAACTTTTACATCACAACTACAAGCTTTTTAAACAGCATTTTTATTCATCAGTTCCTGATTCAACACAATTTGAATAATGAAATTTAAGCTAAATTGTTTTGACGCATTTCCTCCATCTTCAGAAAAATGCCACAAGAATATGTTAAAGACCAAAAACACTGTTTTCATCAGAGTGTGTCTTTTAAAGAGTGATTGCAGAAGCACTTATCAGTTCGTTAAAAAGAGGGAAAAAAACTGTTTTCTCTTTAAAGGTGCTCGAGCACATTCATCTGCCTCTCATCAGTCCTTACTACCTCCATGACGTGATTGAGTCTTTGGAAGTGGTAAAAGAAAACCAGGCCTGCCAGAGGCTCATCTCTGAGGCAAAGGACTACCTGTTGCTCAAAGACCGTCGTGGAGAACTCTACTGCTCCCGAGCCAGGCCTCGCAGGTCCACAGGTAGGCTTTCCGACATCAGCAACTGAATTTGCCTTCTACTGAGCACATCTCTTTTTTTCTGTATTCAAACTTTATACGGTTTTATCTGGTTCTTAATTGCACAGCAGTTAAAGAGGAAAAAAGGACTACTGCATTTACATTTTTATTGATAAAATCATCGCTACTCAGTCTGATCTTTACTTTCAGTGTTTTATTTTTGGGTGAATGTATATCCAAAGGCCACATTTTCTATTCTGCTCTTCTACCTATTGTTTCCATGGCAACAGGGACAGCTGAAGTTATAGTGACGGTCGGTGGGGAGGATGACAAGGTGGTGCTGCGCAGCGTTGAGAGCTTCGACCCGGTGACAAACCAGTGGAAGAATCTAGCGTGCCTGCCCTTTGCCGTGAGCAAACATGGATTGGTCGTGTCAGGTGAGGGTCATTGGGTCAGAGTTCACTGGGTGATACTTTTACGCTAAAAAAGGTTGAGATTAAATGTGGTTAATTTCTTTCTCCATCCACCCCTTTGGCAGATTCAACTCTGTACCTAGCAGGAGGAGAGTTTCCTGACGGCTCGGCAAGCAGAGAGATGTGGCGCTACGACCCTTGCTTCGACTCCTGGATGGAGATGGCTCCCATGAATGTAGCTCGCTCTGAGCTGGGTCAGTACCATCTCTTCTATCCATTTAACAGATGCATCACTACACATAATAATAGTGTGGTCTGTATGTTTTTTGTTTTTAAATTGACTTTTCACAAAATCTTTAAAATGCATTCATAAATAAATGTCCACATTTTATGCAGATATATGGGTTAAGTTGTGCACACCTGAGAACACCAACAAAAACATCAGAAAGTTACTGATGTTTATGGGCAATTTCAAAATTAGGTTTTCTGACTTTGAATTTGACTTTCTGAATTTGCCATTTGAGATTCTATTAGCATGCTTTTATTGTGAAATTATCTTAATAAAAACGTAATTACTTAAAAATGTGCATAAAAATTGGGTAGTAAAAAAAAAAGGCCATTTCATTTATGAAATGCAAATTATTTTTTATAAGTTTCTCTATCAAAAAATCTAAATTATTCAACTTTTTTGTTATACTGTAGGAGCTTGAGTATGTGCATCATATTTATTATCCGAAGACTCATGTATGTTTGTTTATTTGCTCTGTGCTGTACGTTGCAGAACTGGTTAATCAATTCTGGATTATTTTATGTTGTCTTTTTCCTGGTCTTAGGTTTGGTGATGCTGGATGGCTTTGTGTATGCTGTCGGTGGGTGGGAGGGCCGCTCTCGCCTGGACTCTGTAGAATGTTACAATCCTCACACAAACTCTTGGCAGTTTACAAAGTCTGTCAAGATGGCTGTCACAAGTCCTGCAGTGGTGGCGCTAGATGGCCTTTTGTATGTTACAGGTAGGAAATGTTCAGCCTTTGTTTATTTTGGATAGTTCTTTCTTTTAAAATCTTCTATTTTTTGTATTCCATCAATTTAAATTTGTTCAGGTGGAGCAGTTCTTGAGGACGGCG
Source organism: Oryzias celebensis (assembly GCA_014656515.1). NCBI lineage: Eukaryota > Metazoa > Chordata > Actinopteri > Beloniformes > Adrianichthyidae > Oryzias > Oryzias celebensis. Next base: position 11,211,460 of record BNCR01000008.1, on the reverse strand, counting down.
ATGGCACTGACCTCGCACAAGTTTACAACCCTAAAACTGCAACATGGACAGAGGTTGCCCCAATGCAGATCGCTCGCTCAGGTTCAGCTGCCTGCACTCTGAAAGGGAAGATCTATGTCATAGGTAACAAACTCAGCATTCCCTATCCTCATCTTATCTGGTTGTTCGTTAACAGCGTGTTAAACACACACACCCCCCGTTTTTTAGGTGGATGGCACGCTTCAACTGAGAACACAGACAAGGTTGAGTGTTACAATCCCAAAACCAACCAGTGGACTATGTGTGCCCCCATGAAGGAAAGGCGGTATAGACCTGGTGCTGCTGTAGTTGATGGCAAGATTTATGTCCTAGGAGGTGAAGAGGGCTGGGACAGGTAAGCAGCTATCCATATGTAATTATTGATAGAAAAGTTTTTATTAAAATTGTGAGTTCTGACTCATGATAACTCTTTGCTTGCAGATATCACGACACTATTGAGAGGTACTGTGACGAAGCCGACACTTGGGAGATTGTCGGGGAGATGCCCACCAGCCGAAGCTGGCTCAGTTGTGTGTCTCTCCAGCTTAGGAAGGATATCCTTGTAAACAGTTGCCCTGACACACCGAATGATAGCTAAAGCACCACGTCAGCATGAAGCCTGATGGGTTTAAGAAAACTTGCACAATCCTCTGAGGCCGTGTGCTGCCGAATTCAGAGATGTGGAGGCCTTCGAACTTGAGAAGTCTGGAAATGGCACAGAGCTGTGACTTCCAGCTGATGGGGATTAGTTCCGTTCAGTGACAGCTTCTGGAGTAAGTCTAGTTTACTTGAGTTACTCAACTTGGAATGGAGGTTAAAATAAGTGTTAACCTAGAGGATCTTGAGTTACTATGACCCACTTTCTATTCAGGAGTATGTCTTCATTCTCTTTGTGGGGGGTATTTTAGTGTCTAAGCAACACAATCTAAGGAAGCTCTCAGCCAATACAATGTATTTTTGTATTGTTATGTGGTGTATTTATTTGGGGGTTGACTTTCAGAGTAACCTTTTTGTATATAGTAAACATGTTGTAACGCCAGCTCTGTTGAACACAGCATCTTATGGAGATTACCTGTGGTTTTAAAAAATGTGCACTTGTGAGCAGTCGTCTGTAGTTGGATCTTTTAAGTTCTAAATGTTTGTCTTTTTCAATGTGTTTTAAATATATTTTTGTAATGTGGCGTGAGTCCATCATTAAAGTGAATTGTAAGGAAATCTGTGTAATAAAGATGTGTATATATATCTTTATCAGGGGTTGGTTTCATTTTTTACTTTAAGATGGCATCCGCATGTTTTTATTTATTTTCTGTTCTTTCAACTAACTGATAACATTTTGGTCACGTGTCCTTCAAAATCAACCTAACACATGATTTTTTTAAAAAAACAATTTACCACCTGAATTTAAGCCTGCATGTAGTAACGGAGCTTCCATCAGAAAAGTGTTAAAGTGCATATTTATTTTATTTCATTCATTCATTTAAAGTATACAAAGAATGTGTGGTATATTTACATTAAGTGTTGAATGTCACATGCAAGATTGGTTCCCCTGACATGCCTGAGATTGTTTTTCGCGCAATGCTTTGTGGGTGAGGATACGTCACTCCGACGCCATAGCTGTTTCTGCACCGGGTGAAGGAGAGATTCGAGAGTCATGAGAGGAATCCGGTCCCTAAATAATTTCTCGGTAACTCTCTATGGCATTTACATGTATGACAACAAATTTAGCCATTTTATTGTGTGTCAGTGGGACGCTTAACACCAGTTCGTCGGGACTCAATTTAAATCGGCTAAAAACCCTCAATTTATTTGCAAAGTTAGCAAGCTGGCTAGCTAGCGTCGAAGATGAACAGCTTGTGTTTTTAAGCTGCAATATTCGATTTATAAACCGGAGGTAGTTTCTCTAAACTTGTCATAAAGTAATAAGTTCTGAATATAATATTGTCATTTATTTGTTTATTTATTTTTGGTGCGGTGCTTTGCTGTGCATTATGGGACTTGAAGGTCATTCTTAAACTGGTGGTGGTGACCAACTTGGAACTTTAATAAAGTCACTGCTGCATAACATCAGGCTTTGAATAGTTTATCCTGGTTCTACAAGTCACCCGCTATCATCCTCACACAGACTTATGTATTTGATTGTATAGTTTTCCAAGTAATAGTACACAAACATTTTATTTTATTTATTTATTTTTTACCGAAAAAACTGGATAAGGGGTCAACTTTGAAATTAAACACAATTACCTTGCTGCATAGTTCCAGCCCTTTAATATTATTTCCTTGTTCAACAGGTCACCCACTATTGCCTCACACAGACATTTGTATTTTAACTGAATGGTTTCTATGTTATAGTTTCACTGTATAGTTTCTTTATGAGGTCACTTTATTTATTTTTCTTTAGACTAAATTGCAACATTTGAAGTTTGTAATGTAGATATTCTATAAAAATTAAACTTCAAGCATACTGCCTCACTTTTTCCACAATATTTCAGAATAATTTTAACCACGTCTTGTTTATCATGGATGTGTAATTGTGGACGCGTTTGGAAAACTTCAGTCAGGATTTTCACATTTTTACTTGTTTACTAGTATGTCTCAACAAGAATACAAACCTTAAATTGATGCTACTGCTCCTCACAGAGACGCTGCTATGCTGCTTCAAGACGAAGGGAAACTCTGACTGAGCCGCTAGAAAGCCTGAAACCCTCCAAATCTGTACCTCTTCTTCCACACGATGTCCAGGTTTGTGTAGTTGCATGAAATGCACAAATATTTCCTCCTGGCCAGCATAATTTTGTATTATACAATGTACAAACTGAGTATGTTGCATCTAAATAGTTTCTGGGAAAGTTTTTCTTTTGCTGTTTCAGGTGTCAAAGCTCCCAAATGGTCTGGTGATAGCATCAATAGAGAACTACTCCCCAGTTTCCAGTGTTGGTGTGTTTGTGAAAGCTGGGAGTCGCCATGAGACTGCCGAAAACCAAGGTGTTTCTCATGTGTTGCGACTGGCAGCAAACCTGGTAATTTGTGCATGAGATTGTGATTGTGTGATATATTTTTAAGAAGGAATGAATTTCTTGAATATTTCATTATTTCTTTGAAAAAGAGACATCTTAAAATACTGGGAATTTCTAAATGTTGAAATAAATCATTTTTGTTGTTATTTGAATGCAAATTCAAGGCTTAAATAATCAAAACATCTTTCGTTGTGCTTTGCAGCTTCACCACTTTTATTTTAAAAAAGGTGCCACACAATATAACTTTTTTGGCATATTTTTTAGAAAACACTTGCACTGACAGTTTTCTCAGAAAACACCTTGCAACAACTCAAAACAGTTTAACTCACAAAAATGTTGGCATCATGACATATATCCCTAACCTCCAAACCTGCGCCTCATAGTGGTGAAAATCAAATATTGCATTAGATTTGTTTTGCACAGTTACTTTTTCCTCCACTCAAGTTTGCAATGTCAAAGTTAGCACCGTCTTTATGGGTTAACATGTCCTGTCCTCGATTCAAGACTCTTTCTCCCAGATGGGAAAGTTATGCAACAAATGTATCTGACTTGTAGTTGTCAATGATAAACAAATCCCATTTTAAGCTTAAACTTTTCAATTTATACCCATAACAACATACCTAGCAGAAGGCTAACACAATTCAAGTTACTGCTTGTATGTTTTTATTAAACTAATCATATTGTCGCTGTAAAAAAAAAATGAACAAACTGCAAATATTAGTTAAATTAAATATTGCTTAAATTTGTCACCAGTATTGCGCAATGCTTAGTATGATTTCCCAGATACTGAGGTGTTTTCATTTTGATGACCAAATTAACAATATACGCAAAAAATTGTAAAATTTCTATCCCATAAACAAATTTGTTTGATTAAGAGAAGCCATTTCCACATAACTAGTTAATTAAACTGTAAAAAGTTCAAACTTTGAAGATTGTGCATTTTTGGATCAAAACTTTAAGAACATGATTGTAATAGAAAATCAAAATAGCTTTTTCTAAGTAAAGTAAATTTACTTTGATAAATTGTTTCTTTAAATCAAGATTTATTTGTTTCATTTGTTAGAGCTAGCTCTATTCTCGGCCTATACCTTATGTTTTTATTTGTTCCATTTGTAGACAACAAAAGGAGCATCCGCATTCAGGATCTGTCGAGGGGTTGAAGCAATAGGGGGAAGCCTGAGGTCAGTAAATGTCCATGCATTCTCCTGTTTTAGAAGTAGAGTCTAAATTGAACTGTGCTCTGACTTCTTTTTCTAGTGTGAAAACATCTCGAGAAACCATGGTCTACACCGGAGACTGTCTAAGAGATGACCTGTAAGTTGGAGGAAACATTTCGTTTTCTTAATTGATTTTCATTGTCCTTTAAAGTTAACTTGAAATTTTGTCTTTACTGCTGTTTTTAGAGATTCTCTTTTGGAGTTTTTGCTCAATGTGACAGCAGCTCAGGAGTTCCGGCCATGGGAGGTACAGGACCTGATATCCAGGGTGAAGGTTGACAAGGCTCTGGCTCAGCAATGTCCTCAGATTGGTGAGAACTCTGAAATGTATAGCAATGCAACAGTTAATTTAATTTTATTTTTTTAAAGGAGATATGATAAGTGATCTGGTATTTTGTAGCATTCAAGTTTTGCTAATTTAGTATACCTTTTTTCAGTTACAAGATTAATCAATTAATGACAACCTTTATCTCTTATCAAAGATGAAATCCCTCTTATTATCTAAGGATTGAGTTATTTATTTGTTTGCTTTTTCCTGAAGGTGTAATTGAGAAGTTGCACGAAGCAGCATACAAAAATGCCCTCTCCAACTCCCTGTACTGCCCTGATTATATGGTCGGTCAGATCTCACCTGAACAGGTATCAGTGTGTTTTGTTTTTCCTTTGCAATGTGTTATATATAGTGGCTTGCAAAAGTATTCATAACACTTGAAAATCTCCACATTTTCTCATGCAAACATAAATATATTCTATTGGAATTTTATGTGAAAGACCAACACAAAATGACACACACTTGTGAAGTAGAAAGAAAATTATACAAGAGTTTACATTTTTGTACAAATAAAAAACTGATATTGCAAACCACTGTATACATAGTGAAAGTAGCTTCTCCTTTAAGTTGGTAGGAAAACAGGATAAAAATGTCTTTACCCAATAAAATGTTCGTAGATATTTGTTTCATTGATTATCCACAGCTCCTAAGCACTTCTTTTATCCTCCCCTTTAGCTACGGTCATTTGTTGGTGATCATTTCACCACTGGCCGAATGGCTTTAGTTGGACTTGGTGAGTGCTGTCTTGTCTTAGTGTCTTACAGTTGTTTTGAACCATTTTCCTTTTAGTTCTTCTTCCATTCTTCTAAGTGGTACAGTTTATTTTGAAAGATTTTTATACATTTTCTGTGAATTGTCCTTTTTCAATCCATTTAGGTGTAAATCACTCTAACTTGAGGCAAGTCGCTGAGGGTCTCTTGAGTGCCCGCAGTGGAGCCGGAGCGCCTGTTTCTAAAGCTTTGTATCGTGGAGGTAAAGACAGACTAAACATGACTATGCTCTTCGGCTTCACTGCTGCATATTTGTCATATTTTTTGTGTGTTCTTGTGCAGGTGAGCTGCGAGTGCAGAACAATGATGACCTGGTGCACGCGTTGATCGTCAGTGAAGGTGGGGTGATAGGCAGTGCCGAGGCTAATGCCTTCAGTGTGCTGCAAAGGATCCTGGGAGCAGGTCCTCATGTAAAGAGAGGGTCCAGCATCACCAGCAAACTGATCCAGGGCATAGCTAAAGCTACAACAAAGCCATTTGATGTAAGCTATTTCTCTAGAACTGTAGAACGCAGAGGTGTTTTTCCTTAAAATATATATGATTCATGTCATCATGTTGTGAAAATATACAAATACTAAGTGAATATATAAATATAAATATATTAAATCAATAAATTGATTTATTTGAATATATACTCTCTAATTGTTTTCAGGCCACAGCTTTCAATGCCTCATACTCTGACTCTGGCCTATTTGGCGTCTATACCATTTCACAGGCTGATTCTGCAGGAGAGGTAATTATCTCTTTAGCTCTTCTTCAATTAATGTGCAAGAGCATCAACTCATCTTCATTTTATTTCTGTGTGCAGGTGATCAAAGCGGCTTTGAGTCAACTGAAAGGTGTGGCCCAGGGAAATTTGTCAGCAGCTGACATCACTAGAGCAAAGTAAGTTCACTTAGAGGAGCTGTCGTGTGTCGTTTCCAGCCAAGCTGCTTCCGGAAGAGACATGAGTTGTTTTTTTTTTTTTAATGAATGTGTTTATGCTTAACTTTCTGTCTCAGAAATCAGATGAAGGCAGAGTATCTCATGTCAATCGAAGGCTCTGAAGGATTGATGGAGGAGATCGGTACTCAGGTTCTGACCACCGCAGCATACCAGGCTCCTGACACCGTCCTCCAAACTATAGAAGCAGTCAGCCAAGATGCTGTAGTCCAGGTAGGTTCCTATTGAAAATATGAATGTTCATCGTTTACTTACAGTCCTGTCGTTTTTACCTGGAGCCTTTGTTTTACTCAAACTGTTTGTAAAATGTACTATAACTCTGGGGTTTAAGTCTATGTCTTTGTTTATGAAAGAAATGTTTTGTGTGGAGGCACTGTTCAGAAAAATAAAATATACACTTAAAAGACTAAGAGAAATACCAATGAGAACTAGCAGTACAGAATAGATTTTTTTTGGTTTGTTTTCGACGACTCCGCTGCCTCATGTGAACTTGGCTTTGTTGTCATGGCAACTCTACCTGAAAGCAATTACCTTCGAAAAAGGAAAAAAAAATTTGCAGTGCTATTTTTTTCACACATTATCAGAGTGTGTCCCTGACTTATTTAAAGAAAAGAATAGAGATTTAAAAATACTTTTTAGAGATCACTACTTTTTTCTGTTTGTCACAGAACAATGACAAAGCTGATGTAACAGCTTTTGTAGTTTTTGAGCAATGTGAAACTGACTGGTAATCTAGGTCTTGAAAGGTGTCATGATAGTTTTTAAATATTATGTATTGGGGCTACAGATGAGATTAACCGTTACCATGCAAATATTTAAAGAAGTAATTGTTTTGCTTTTTTTGCAGGCTGCTAAAAAGTTTGTAGATGGCACAAAGACGATGGCAGCAAGTGGACACCTCATTAACACACCTTTTGTGGATGAAATATGAAAATAAAAAATTCATGAACAATGTATTTTATCTTGGGCCTGTCATGTCTGCAAATTTCCAAAGTAAGACAACTTTAAAGCTGGAATCTTTTCCAGTAATTCACAAAATGTCAGTAGTCATTTGTCTTGGAGTTTGTGCGTACATCAAGAACCACAGAATCATAATAAAGTTTGTCTTGTGGGTTATTTGTTAATTTACATGTACATCCATGTAAAATAACAGTAATGACTCTGGAATTCGGTATCTTTAACTTAAATCAACTATGTTTTGGTTTGTGTACTTTGATAAAGTACAAGAACTGCTCTGCATTAAATAACTGATTACAAACTAAAATCATCAGCTTCTGTCTTATTTATTCACTCCAAGAACATTATTTGGTGAGAGGATTACATTCCAAAGAAATAATTTCTGTCATCAACCAGTAGAGGGAGCCAACAGTTGGCAATTTCTGGATAATTTGTAATGTTTTTTATTTTGAGTTTATTTATGACTGGTTGGTCATCAAACTATCTGATATACTATTACCACTATGTTATGTAGTTTATATAGAAACTAAGTGGTGGGTCAAAGACGTGTTTCAATGTGCTGATTATTTATCCTACATAATTCCTAACCTAAATGTTGACTTTGTTGCTTGGTAGTAGGTGTTGCTTTTAATCAGTACTGCACCATTTTAAGATAGAATCATATCCTCACTACAAGAGTACGTTTTGAATATTCAGATGAAACAGGATATTTCAATTGTTATATTTAACATTCTAAAAAAAGTAGTGAAAATGTAAAGTAAAGATGAAATGCATCAGCTATTTAAATTGCTTTTGGAAAGAAATATTAAGAGAGAATTTTTTTTGTCTGCATGAAAACCTGCCTTTCAGGAACAGGACCAAAAGGAACTACACCTTTCTAGGAACAAATTGATAAACGTTATAATTTTGCTTCACAGAAGTTTTCAACCTGTATTGTAAATAGTTATAAAACAGTGTTCTTTATATGATACAATATTAGTATTAAAACAATACACTAATTGCAATTGTAAACTTAAGACATTTGGACATTGGAGACATGTTTTATTTAAACGTTGTCTTTTACACATAGACGTATTTAATATCTCCAAGTCAAAGATATGAAGTTAAAATTAAACAAATTTTGAAAAATTATAACTTGCATGAACTAGATTCATAACAAAAATTTCAAATGCAAAATAGTCCATTTCTGCTACCACCACTTTCGTTACCATCTAGGGGTGTAATGATTAATCATTTTTATCGACGAATTGATTTATATTCCTACGATCCAACCAAATCGCTCTGTCTGAGGCAAGTTGTTAATCAAATTGAACCAACTTATACCATTTTAAAATCCTTTCAAAATGAAATAAATTGATTTTGGAAAATATAATTTGGATTGAGGCATGGTAGGTTTATTTTACTTGTAAGTCATGATTGCAGTCCAATGTGTGGTAACACTGAATTTTGCAAAGACATGACCATATAGTGTGTAAAAACAACACTGAGCTGAACCTTTTGAAACTAAACCACAAAAAGATTTCACATTAATTCTTGTTTACTTGTAAGTTTGGACACATATTCAATTTACATTTGATAATCTAGCAAGAAATACAAGGAATCTGGAAAACTTCACCTGCACTGTTCAGTACAGGTATTAATGTCTAAGTCACATTGTTTGAAGTTTGGGCTCAAGATGGATTTGAGGTCAAAGAATCATATCCAATATCGACTATGACTTCAATCAGCAACCACAAATCATGATATGAATTGAATCATTGTTGAAGAGTAATACTCTCATCACTTTTTGTTCTTAAAGTATTTAAAATCTCTGTACTTTACTCACATTTTCTTGTTTTTATACAATAAAACAAATTTCTTTGTGTTGATGCATTTATTCAGAATCATAAATCCCTTCTATGTCCTTACAATATTTACACTTTGTGTGTTTTTCATAAATCCTATATCTCATGTCTAATCATGTTTATAATCTGTAAATGTTTATAGTCGCTGCTGGGTGCCAAACAAAATGTTACCTGTGTTTATTTATGTGTGCAAACAATGAACTAATCTGGATTCGTTTTAATTCTAATTAAATGAGATTACCTAAAATATCATTAAAAAAACATTTATTTTTTAAAACTATGTTTCTTCAAAAGTGATAATGTTTTGCATCAAAAGGCCACAACAAGAGGACCCTTGAAAAGGAGACCCCCTTTTTGTGAAGGGGGGCAAGTATCGCGAGAGGACAGGGTGTCCGCCCCCCTCCCCTGAACGTGAACATATTGGGCTCTCTGTGTGTGTTTGTTTGAGGCAGCTTGGGGGTGTTCGCCTGATGTAATTTGGCAGAAAGGAAGGTTGAGCTAACAGTGGGCACACAAGTGGAAAGCATCCCAACAACCGAACTATTTTGTTGTCCAGCGGGAGCGTTTGAGTTCACAGTCTGATCCTTAGTACGCAGCACCAAAAGGGAAAAGCTACAGCCCGTCTGCGGTCCGAAAACAGTGGAAGAGGAGGGAAGAGCTGCTGGCTAACGGGACTAAAAGTACCAGATGCTATTTCAGCGGAGGAGAACCAGCTCGAGTAAACAAGACGGGGTGATGGGTTCTCGTTTTCCTGATGGGTAATACTAAAATTGGGAATTAGTGAAGTGAGCGGCATTTGCGTTGCTTTATTTTATTTTAGTTTTTCCTGGAAGTCCGTTGGTGTGACATTGTACCTGAAATGCTCGCGCAGTTGCGGTCTCGGCCGTCGAGCAGCCGCTGGGCCGCAGCTCGGCACACCGAGCCCGAATCTGGGAAGTAGCTAGCTAGCTGTCTGCTAGCCGCAGCCGTACCCGATGCTGCAGCGGCGGCGGCGGCTGCTGAGCGGATCCGAGAGGCACCACAAGCAGTTCAAGGCCTGAGCACCGAGTCCGTGTTTGTTTTTGCCGCACCGGACTGCAACAGAGATGTGATGCTTTTGTGTGTCGAACTGGAGCCTTTTGTCGCCGGAGGCTCACGCTTACTCGACGCGAATGGGCTAGCGTTGCTCCAAAATGCACAGAAGCACAAGAGCAGGATCATCTTGAGGGGGGCGAGGTTAGACTGATAACAGCCCACCCTGAACCTTTCAACACCCGTGGTCTCACTTGGATAACGACCACCCGCGCTCCCACGTCTTTCCTCGGGGTTTAGCTGCTGGAGGAGGGATGGATAAACTCACGATCATTTCAGGGTGCCTCTTCCTGGCTGCAGACATCTTTGCAATAGCCAGCATTGCAAACCCAGACTGGATCAACACTGGTGAATCAGCAGGTAAACTCAAACCGTCTGTCACAGCATCTCCTGGCAAAACAAGCTCCACTACCTTCTCTTTAAATTATACATCATTTCCATTCTGCATCTTACTGTAGTTTATTCTTCATTTTAGCAGGTTACTAGACTCACCTGCTGCTATTTGTTAATCACTTTTCCTTCAGTTTTCATTTTTTTTCATGTAAAGACACAATCAGATTTTACATTCTAATAATATAAATCCACACTTCATTTTGGAGCAAAAATAATTGACATTTAAATACATTTTTAAAAAAAACCCAAATTGTATAGTAAACGTATTACTTTTCTGTCTTTAAACAGTTAAAAGTCCCCTCACAAACAGCCTCAAAATATGCCACTAAAAGTCCAGTAATAGCACGTTATTGCCCATGACTTGACATTTAAAGTGACCTCAGTGTGATCTGTCTGACCGAAGAACCTGCGCAGGTGTGTAAGTGTTGCATCTATAATGCTTCATGTAGGCAGGTGTTGTTGCTGCTCTGTTACTTGTGTCATTCCTGAAAACACTTTTATGCTATTGACATCTGCTACTCTTTGTTCTCTTTGCACAATAACAGCTTAGTAACTGGGTCAGGGAGGGTTCATCACATTCAGACTGTATTAGCTCATCGGAACAAATAATCTTCGCTAAAGCAAATAACAGGACACAGATGAGATGCTCTGGACATCTGGCAGTTTTATTCATGCATAACAGGACTTCATGTCCAGCTTTTTGAGATTGTCACTTTTGTACCCAGAATGTACTGACAGCTTCTGGTATTCTTTAAGACACACGGTTGTGTACATCTTGTAATTGGAGTGAAATTTGTACAGCAGGCAGCTTCTACCTCTGCGTCACACCTCTCACTTTCCCTTGCAGTCTCTGCTTAGACCATGGATTCTGGAGTCTTTTTTTTGCCCTGTTTTTGGTGGTTTTGTCAGATGCGTGGGCGAGAAGTCACAGAGATTTGACACCTTCACTTCCTCTCATTTCTTGTCATTATTTTTGGATGGTAAACCCACTGTCTGTCTGAAGGCAACACCACTTTCCTGTCATTTGGTGGTCTGTTCTGCTTTAAAGTAACATCTAAATCCAACAAGGAAAGGGTTTTGTAGTGTGTTGTCATAAATAATTTGTTATAGTCTCCATATATGTAATTTTTAAAATTCTTTTAAAGTTCTTAGAGTTTTGTCAACATTTAAGCAAAGTAAAATTTGAAATTTGAATTGAACCTGGTGGTATAGATTAGGTTCTGCTATTTGAGATTGTAGGTTCCAGTCAGAAAAAAACAATACACTTTTTGCCTGCTTTTTTAACACTTTGCATCAAAAGCTTGGTGTGTGTGTGTTAAAACCACTAAGTGGTTTCCTGCGATTGCGGCTCACCCCTCCTCCAGAGGATGAGTCAAATGCAGAGAACAATTTTCGCACACCTTAATGCGTGACAACAAATGGGACTTTAACTTCTACAGTTAAACGTGAGAAGGAGGGCTTGACATCTGCACCTTTGTTGAAAGACTGGAAGAAAAATGTAAAGAATTGCGGTTGTCTTCTGTCAAAGTGTCTACATTTGTGGTGAGTGAAGTTGAAATCAGACTCTGCGGATGCTGAAGGGCTACACACATACCCAAGAATCAGGTATGTGTTTGGTGGATTGTACAGCCTGGTTCACTTTTTATTTAACCATAAAACAGTTAGTTTTGTTGTTTTTGAAATAAAACACACTTTAAAAATAATAAAATTCTGTGGTGTTGGATATTTCCCAGAGGCAGGTGAGATGAAGGGCTGCTCATCTTCTAGAACAGCATGTTCGACTCCCTTAGCTGCAAACACGGTCATTGAAAGCCTGACTGCTGGGAGATATTCCCACTGTTAAAAGTGTTGGTTACAAAACAAAACAAGAAATATTAAGTCAGTTTGCAGCTGGAAGGTGACTAAGAGTTTATGGCTTCAATTTGAAATTGCCAATATGTTAAGAAAACGGTTGTCTCACTTTTCTTTGGAGCAGAACCCACAGTTAAATGTACTTTTAATTATTAGTAATGTATTTATTTAATTAATGATTACTTATTCATTATTTGATGCATTGACTGTTGCAGAAAATGCTGCTTTTCAGTAATTGTTGATTTTGTGGCTTGATTTAACTTCAATTGTAGCAAATCTCTTTAAAGTCCCACTGCGATCATCTTTTGATCTAATTTAAGTGTCCCCGTGGTCTTTTAATTTTGATTTCTACAGGTTTTAGAGAAAATCCAAAATCCATTGTTGTTTTTAGGACAGTTATAGCAGGATGGCAGTAAATTATCAGACGTTTGCCCCCTAGTTGTGGGAGGGAGTGTTGGTATAGAGTAAGCCTTCCTCGACTTCCCATCATTCCTTTGTTTACATGCTCTCCCACCTGCTTACAGCCCCTCACACCAGAAACCTAGCATTTCAGGTGCCAAAAAAATGGCAAGGGTTAACACAGCTATCAATCTGTACAGTTTTGAGTCAGATTCCAGTCCAGACGAGAAAAACAAAGACGTACAAGGATCTTTTTGTCCACAAGTGGAGTCCACAGAGCTTATGGCCCGCCAATTGTAGCACCTACGTCACTGCTAGAAGCTTTTTCCAGCTGAATTCTTTCATCTGCTCCTGATTTACCACAAATTGAATAAAGAAATACTCAGAAATGCAATTTTAAGCTTTATTTTCTTTATATGTGTCCTCCGTCATAAGAAAATGCCACAAGAACATGTTAAAAACACTCAAAACACAGTTTCATTGTAGTGGGTCTTTTAAAAAGCCCGTTTTGCTTGGCAGGATTGCTGTGCTGCCATTACACACTGCAGAAGGTTGATGCGTTGCTCTTGTTAAAATGTCGTATTTTGTAGCCAACGCTTATTTTCATTGTCATAAAAAAAAAACCTGTCATTTAAGATTTTCTCTTGATGGTGATGATTTCTAGAAACACAATACTGCCTTTATATTAGAAAGTACAAGTCTCCATCAGAATTGGAACTCCTCTTTTAAACTCCACTCAACTGAATGAGGATTTAGTTGATTTTTTTATATTTACCTTTACAAAAAAAATTTATTTTTGGAATCTAAGCTCAAATGAAATCATGGATAAATGTGTTTTAGACAAAGATCCTGTTGTAAAATATTTCATCGTTGACAATAGCAAAGTATATCCCTTATTCTTTTAACTACCCAAAAAAGATAAAATCAATGTTAAGTTGATTTTAGCTGATTTCTTTTTAAATGTTACACACAATCAATGTTTTTGACATTTTACTAAATGTGTTCTATCATTTGGTTGGGCAGGTAAAATTTTGGTTACTTCATGAGAGCTACCAGTATTAATTGCACATTGCAGACTTGGTTGAAGTGAAGTAAATCTTTGTACTTGATGGAGATAGCATTGTTAGTCATTTCAGGTTGATGGAAGATTTCAGACTGAAAGTAAATGTATTTGATCACTTCTGTCCTTTCGTCTTACGCTTTTTGTAATCATTTTCACATCGTTCTTTCAGAATAAAATATAACCATTACCCGAAGTGCTGGCTTTTTGAGAAGAACGACATGTTTTTTTTCCCTGTGAGAATAGAGGACCTTCAACTCCAAAGTGCTATTGAGTGTTGACTGCAAAAAAACACCTCGGTGGCAGGAAACATCCGCAATGTTCACCACATGAACTATTTTAAGAAACATGCACAAAAGCTACCTTATTTTCCAAAAAGAAAAAATAAATTGGCAAACAATTACGGGTGATTAGAGCAACATTTGGGATCGATTGCAGCTCATGGAACTGCTGTTACAGCAAAATCTAACATTAGCCTGAAGTAGACTAAATGGGACGCTGTTAAATTGTGTTATTTTAAGGGTCCCTTTTCAAAGCACAAGAGCACAGAGTGTCATTACTACAGAGCAACTGAAACCAGGCCAGTCGTCATCATCCGGTCACACTGCTGCTGTGCTAACACTTCTATTCTGCTGTGTATATTAGCATCTTGAATGTGCAAGGACACAGAGCCCTTTGCAGCTTTAGAGACCTGACAATATAAGTTCAAGCATGAAAAAGGGTAACTTTAAATAGCCTTACATGCTAGAAATAAAAGCCAAACTTTCCATCTTAACACAAACTCTTTACAGTTGTAGCTTGCTATGGTCCACAATGGGAAGTGTTTTTATCTCGTTTTGCAGGTGAATAAACTGAGTTGTAGATGATTTTATTTTCCTGAAAGGCCAGACAGTTTTTGAAAATCTGAAATTCTAGAGACTGTTCTCATAGCATCAAATGACTTCAGCTTAATAAGAAGTATGTTGAGGTGTTGATGTAATGGCGTTTCTCCTCTGTGGATGTTTTTATCTGAGGTGAGCTTTTACTTATTGGTTGTAAGTGCATGTGATTATCTTAAGTGGAGCTGGGAATGAAAAAAGGATTCGGATTTTCTCTGTCCACTAGTATATGGCCTTTGTCTATCTTGATGAATATGAATCACCTTCCTTTGCTGCTGGGACCGTTGGTTCAGCCTAGACACTGGCTGATAACAAGTCTTGTGGTGTGGACTTGCAAGCATGCGGTTTATACCTTGCTCAGTTTGTATTTTACTGATTTTTGTTAATCCATGGCATGCTACTTGACAGCTTGTTACCTGTTCTGCTTGTACCCGTCATTAAGAAAAAAAGCTGTAGAATTAACACCACCACAGCCCATAGCAGTAGTTAATGTAGTATCTTAATCATTCTTCACACGTCTAGTCGTTCGGTCACGTGTCAAAAATAAATCCGCTGTATTCTACGCTTACCGCTAAATTGAAACCTCTAAGCTAGTATTGTTAACTATAAACTAATGTATTTGAAAAGTTTCTTTTCATAGAAAAGAGCCAGTGAGGAAACAGAAGATCATTTGACTTCAAAGAAAAAAAAGCTGCATTTAACAAACAAAAACCAGAAGTCTTTACTCGAAATATGTATTTATTGCTACAGTTGTTCCCAAACTGCTTAAAATTTAGCAACAGGCTGTTTAGCGTTTTGAGGATGCTGCTAATAAAGTTGTTCAAACAGTGGATTCACGTTATTATAATCTTCTTGCATTTATCCGTCAGACCATAAAGTCAGACGAGGTTTAAGCTGGTCAGTTTTTTTTTTTTTGCTTACACTTTGACAGTTATGGGTTAAGGGGAAAAACTATATCACATTTTAATGGCTCCTGTACAAAAGCTAGTGTATGAATGAAGTTTAAACCAGCTGGAGAGATTTTTCAGAGGACGAAGATAAACTTAGTTAAAGTTAATGAAAAACAAAATCCAATGTCCACTTCAGCCTCGTACAGGCCGGACCGTTTGACATTAAATCGGTTCGTGGTCACTGGTTTATGTACCTTTGTTTTATCTGGATCAGCACAATAAGGTAAACTTATTTTTATGGCCTGCATTGATTCCTCCAAGGCATTTAACCGCATCAGTTAAAAAACGTTTCTTTAAATAAAGAGAATGTAGGACCCTTCATTTTTTTCAATCAAACTTCTTGTCTATGTCAGTAAAGTGGTGGCATTTGTGAGATGGGGTTCGTCAGAGGCGGTACTGTCCTCTTTCCTCCTTATCTTGTACATGGACAATCTGAAAAACTGAATGCATGTCATACTAGAGGTATGGTCAGGGACAGGATCATTAATCATCTACTTTATGCTGATGGTATTTAGTCCTTGGCTTTCTGGTCTCCACCAGTTGCTGAAGGTCTGTGTTAAATCTGGAATTGAATTTTATGCCATGTTCAACGTCAGAAAAAGCAAAGTAATGATTGTGTGTAGTAGAAGAGACGGATCATTATGGATTCCTGACTGTCCCGTCGTGAGGTTTTTAGTTAATGTACCGTGTATGATCCAAGTATAGCTACTGGATTATATTATACCAATAATTTTATGATATAAATACATGTAGGCGATTTAAAAAAACTATTTTACCAAGCTAACAAGATTAATCAGAAGTATTCTATGCTCTGTATGAGTGTTATTCTATTTAGAACATTATGCTCCTATCCTGGAATGTAAATGTTAGAAAATTGCCTTTTTTGTTGTAGACTGAGTTTACTGCAAGTATTGAGCTGGCATTCGGAGCTCAAACATTCATGATTTTTTTGAGTTGTTACTGCTGGCTTTCATTAAGGGAACCCATTTAATATGAGTTTAATTATGGTTGAAGACAAAGTACATACTGTCTGCCACCCACAGAAGGTGTTTTAGACATTTCCCACCAGAAAAGGCTTTGGGACAGACCCACCACTCACCAGACAGATTATATCTCAAGGCTGGCAGGGAACGCCTCTGCGTTTTTTCCTCACAAGACCTAAAGGGTAAGCCTTGGATTCTCCTTTTCAACTGCTGGAGTCATTATTTGGTCCCGTACATGGTTTGGAAAATTGAAGGATAGACTGTTACAACTTCTCAGAAACTGTGTATATTATAAAACTTTATGCATATCTGGATGGGATTTGGTCATTCTTTGTGCACAAAGCCTTAGCGAGAAGGTCAGTGTGGTCTCTAAAATCTGCAACCATAATAATCACTTAATCTCAAAAAACAAACAAACAAGACATATTGTGAAGAGCAAAAATTTGATTCAGGTTTACTGCCATTTTTTACCAAATTTTTAAAACATATATTGTTTTTGAGGAAATAGTTTCTGCAGAGCTGCAGTAGTTCATTAGAAATCACCTCTGAGTTGTTGGCCCACCCTTTTCTAGCTGTTCGTATGTCCTGCTAGCTTACAGCCCCTCACACCACTACCTTACATTACTGGTGCTCCAAAAATAGTGAGCATTATTTGATCTATCCAGCTGTACAGTTTTGAGCCAGATGCCAGTTTGGACATAGATGGATCTTGTGGCTCGCCATTGTAGCCATAGCGTCACTGCTGCAAGCTTCATCCAAGATCACTTTTGCGTCTGCTCCTGATTCACAACAATTTGAATAAAGAAATACCCAGAAATGCAATTTGAAGCTTAATATTTTTATACATCTCCTCTATCATCAGAAAATGCCACAAGAACATGATTAAAAACACGGTTTTCATCAGAGTGGGCCTTCAATGTAAGTTTAATCCAGTTTGATCCCCCTGATTTCAAAGTGTTTACTTGTGTTAATCTACCTGTGCATGAGGTCTGTGCTAATCTTCTTTTAGTGCAGAGCTGGATGTTGATAAAAGCTGAATGAATTTTGGTTTTGTGTCTCATTTGTCATGGGACTTTAAGCCCTTGTTTCGTGCATGCATTTAGTCTGCAGGAACAGCAGGCCCTGTCTATAAAAGCCTCCAGGTACAGAAAAATCGGCTATTGGCTGCTTCGACTTGCCTACTTGCCGCCCACTATGGTTCAGAGGCCATTTTGACTCATCCCCCCTGAGCTTACAAACATTAGCACCCCCTGTGCTTCACTAATGACAGCATCATCATGCTACAGTGGAGCAGACACGGCGCTCATTTCCTCTCATTTGGGCTGAGGCATGATGGAAACAGTGTTTTGATCATAGTGAGTGCATAGATGCTTCTAGGGTAATAGGGGATGGTGGAGGTGTGGAAAAAAACAGGTAGTAGGACCCTGAAATGGAGAAATTGGCCCATTGTTTTTGATAAACGAAAGATGGCAGAACCACACCAGTGTTGTGTTTAAACCATACCACGTGTTTATCCTTATCACAACAAGCAACAGGTGAGCTCACATTATGGTAAAATTAAAGAAGTATTTGGATTTAGTTCGTTTTTCGGCGGGACTTATGAATTTATCTGTTGCTATTTATTACCCACAGTTCCCTGTGACTTTCAGCCTCATCTTAAGGCCTGAATGAAGGAAGCACACAATTTACAACAAGTTGCAAGGTGTAACTTGTTGCACTTGGTGATACTTGATGAAAAATGATACTTTTTGTTGGCCTGATGGTTGGCATACTCGGATCATCATAAAAAACTGAGTTGAGCTGGTACGGGCATTTTAAAGAAACTATAGAATACATCTTATGAGATTTATTGTCAGTTTGACAATAAACAGAGTCTTATTAACTCTTTTTGTTGGTGGCTCTCGAGGTCATTTGAAGATGTTTGCCATAGAAACATGCAACATATTAATGTAACTAGAATAAACCAGACCAGCTAGCATTGCTATGCAAACCCTCAAGAAATATATCCTGATGTTCGCTATGAAAATATCTTTTTCTATTACAGCTTAAAGTTGAAAGAAAAGGACTTAAAACAGCAAGTAACTTGTTTCTTTGCTTTGTCCTGCTGCGTGCATTTGCACACTATGAATCAGATTTACTCTGAGTCACATTAATGTTTGTCCTTTTTAAGGCATTTAAACATGTTATGCAAAATGTGCATTAGGAAGGAAAAGTAAAATTACTCCCATTGATGACTAAATACATACTTTTTCCATTTCTATTTTTAGTAGTGTTCTTGTTCCGTCTTCTTTTTATTCTGATGCTGATCTATTCACAGTAAAACTGATCTTCTGTTATTGCTGTTCCCGTAAAAAGATTTAGCCTCTTTCCCATTAGTTGCAGCCTTAGTTACTGCTGTAGCATTTTAATAAGAAAAAAAGTTCAGTTCAACTTTGTAGGAATAAGTTCTGCTAAAGGCAAAATGTGGGGTGAGCTGCACTATCACTTCTTCGCCCTTAGCAGCTATGACTGTGAGAAAATCACTAACAGAGTCAATATTGCTGCTTTAGTTGCCAAATTTAATAGAATTCAAGGTTACCAACTTGTTTTTTATGTTATTACAATAAAATAATTATTAAATTTGCAAAAATTACAATTTAAAGGCATTTTCTTTAAGGTTTTTGACTCGTCTCACCTAACGGGATATTTTTTTCTTTTAGTTCTCAAGTTTTATGCAAGCAAAGGAGTGTTTTTTTTTTTTTTTTTAGGTTGAACTAAATTTTGTAGTAGACGGGCTTAGAGGAAGTCGAAATAAGAGGGGTTGAGAGCATACAACTGGAAACGCTTGGACGTGTGAAATCACTAGCTCTATTTATATTTTATACTTGTGTTTTTATCGCTATGGTACTAGCCGTGAGTTCCATTTAGTTTAAATGCTTTTGCATTTCTTTATTTTCACTAAAATTCTCATGGATGTCCAAGCAAAGACATTTCCAGTCCGCTATCATCACTTTTAGCTTTATGTAATTCTGACTTTCAGGCTTAATTCAGCCTATTCCTGAAGTAAGAAATCTTAATAATTAAACATCTTAATTAATGAAATTCCATTATATACCTGTATAAATGTAGACAGTACAATTAAAACATGCATTTAGTTATTGTATTATTATTTTCTGCACTTTTCAAATAATAATCATATTGCATCAACAATAAAATACTTTGCAAAACGTTAAATGTTGATTATATTTAAAGTGCAAACGTTTACTTATACATAGAGTAACAAACAGTTGTTTCTGTTGCTGCTCTGTTTACCTGTGTCCATCTACCATAGCGTGCCTGCCTGCAGAATGACCGGAATGCCACAGAGTGCCAGTAAAACAACAGGAGGCCATGGGATTCAGGGGAAATGGTTGTAAACTGCAGCTATCAAACCATTCCCGATGTTTCCAGCACCACAGCCTCGTCTTTGTGCTCCTCACCCGTCTTAGTTTTTGCTTTTGTTCAGACTGATTTTGTAAAACGGAGGCAGACTTCAGAGAAAGAGCGAGTTGAATTTTTGAGCTTTTGACCTTCACTTTTTCACTTTTCATGGTTATTGCTCAAGGGTTCAATGAGAAATGCACTGGCATTGCTCTAAGGCAAACGGTATGTTAAAATACCTACACAGTAAACATCTTTGAAACTTCCTCCATTTCTCTGTTCGTTTCTGTCTCCTCAAACAGTTTCTCTCACCTCACCAGCATTGTTTGTGTTATAAGACTGAGTTGTGTTTGCTGGTTACTGTAAAAACAGGGCTTCATTGAGTATTAGAATGGGGGCAGGATTTCCTTTGGAAGGCCTGCACAGCATTCCACTTACAGAGCCAAGCAACACCTCTGTCACACAGACTTTGTTCTTCTGTTAGCTTCTGTTGTTTTGGCATTTTAGTCATTGTAGGCAAAGGTTGTGACTAGCAAGTAATAAAATGTGTGAATGTGGGAGGCAGAATTACCTCAGAAGATCAAGATCCTCTAAAACTTTCCCTTCATTTCTGACTTTTAGACTTTTGCGCTTTCATTCCTCTTCAAAAACTCGTCTTTTACTGATAAAACACTAATTAAAAGTGAAAACGTGTCCAACATTCAATAATTGCGTTGCAGGGTTTAAAAGTCAAATGATGGTTTTAAGAATTGTTATGAAAGTTTAAAATCTGCTCTACTTTTTAAGCATCAGCATTTTTTATATAATATAATATAATATAATATATATATATATATATATATATATATATATATATATATATATAATATAAACCCTTTCACTCATATCAACTTTTGGTAGCTTTGGCGGTACGATAAGCTGCAATAAATAAGAAAAAGTCAATAAAATTGTTCTAAATTGTATGTTAAAAGTGTAAAATGCGAACAGTTGGAATCAAAATGACTTTTCTTTCATTCTTTTGGCCATATTTTCCAGCTTCCTTGTAAACGTAAATGAATTTTGGAATAAAACGGCATCTTATTTAGT
Source organism: Oryzias celebensis (assembly GCA_014656515.1). Taxonomy (NCBI): domain Eukaryota; kingdom Metazoa; phylum Chordata; class Actinopteri; order Beloniformes; family Adrianichthyidae; genus Oryzias; species Oryzias celebensis. The sequence goes on along the minus strand of BNCR01000008.1, from coordinate 11,190,297 downwards.
CTTGCTGGGTGTCAAAAGTGTATCAGGAGCAAGTCAAGATTTTTTATCCAGAGTTGATTTAAAAACTGTTTAGGAATCACCTACACACGTGGTGAGAATCAATTTTATGGATGTGGTATTGACACGAAACCAACCATACTAAAGGCTGTGCTGTTTGCTTTTTGTGTGACAGATGGTGCAGAAATGTGGAGAAACTTTCTAAATATAACTCAGGAGTTTATGCTGTCAGTACATCAAATGTAATTTTACAGGAAATGTTGGCAAATCAAAAAACTTTCATTCACAATCATTTAGTCATTCCATGAGGAGATTATCATATTAGGTTTCTGCATGCATTATACTATTCCACTCTCGATTGAAGAAGATGTTTATTTATTGGGAAAAATCAAATAGATTTGTTTTTAGTTTAATTATTTAATTGGTTATTCATAAAAAGAAAACAGTCTTATTAACCGTGTTTTAATATGCACACAGTAACCAATAGCTATGCTATTCAGTAGGTTTTAAGCTTTCAAAACTTCCATTAAACCTTCCAAGTTCACCTCATTGAACCTTCTTCTTGCTCAACATCTTGATTTAATTTAATTGACCACTTCCTGTTCCTCCATTCTGTTGGGAGTCTTCCTTTTACTCCCAGAGACTTATAATGAGCGAAGAGCTCAGCACACAGCAGTGTGACGGTGTTGTGCTTATTCGGGTAGAAAATCCCTCGATGGGCACTAGTTGAAAAGAAAGCAGCATCGGTAATGGGAACGGGTCTTCACACCTTGGTAATGGTTTGACGTATGAATCAAGTGGTGTCATTTTTTTATGTGTAAATTTGCATTGTCCATGACATTTTAACCAAACACTTAAAAATGCAATGTTCACCACCTTTATATAGATTGAGTTTACTTACACTTCTCTTAAGATGACAATTTTGTCAAATAAAAAAATGTGCCAGCAGGTTTATAAAGCTAAACACAGTCATACATAAAAACTCAATCAGGTTTTATATTTTTTATTTAAATGAAGACCTAAACTGGTTGGTGTCCTCTCTTTGTAGGTGCACTCACAGTTGGGCTAGTCCGGCAGTGCCAGACCATCCACGGGCGAGACCGAACTTGCATCCCGCCCCGACTGCCCCCCGAATGGGTCACCACACTTTTCTTCATCATCATGGGCATCATATCTCTCACAGTTACCTGTGGACTGCTAGTTGCATCACACTGGCGTAGGGAAGCTACCAAATATGCCCGCTGGATCGCTTTTACTGGAAGTAAGTGAACCAAAGAATGATACTGATACTCATTTCAGTCATTTTCTTCATCAGAATGTAATCGTTTCTTCCCACTTCCCTCTATCTGAGGGCATGCGGCACTCCAAAGGTTCACATTAATGCACAACGATGCTCACATTGAAGGGGTTGACGAGTCCTCCAGATTGTCCAAATCACATGACCAATTTTTAAGGGCATTTCTGGCCTTTTAAAGATGCCCTGACTGTCTGTTTCAACGGATTTAAGAGAGTTTGTCCGTTTGAAGTTAACAGTGAGATGTTTTGAGATGAGCAGAACTAAAGCAGGTGCAGCTATGACACGCAAAGACTTCATGGTCGAGATGGTGTGTCAGCTTTGTGGTGTGGAGAAGACAAGTGTTCCCTGCAGCAAAGTCGGACAGAAACATAAACGCCGCCTTCAGGTGTACAAAATCAGGACGGACAGAGCTTGTCAGGCTTGTGATGCCTGTGTGTGCATCTGGACATAAAAAGCTTTTTAGAATGAAGCAAAACATTTGTATTGTAAATATAAATGATTGAAAAAAAAAACTGCTGAAACAGTCGCTATTATTTACCTAAAAAGTTATGTGTAGCTTCGATGTTTGCCAAAATTTGAACATGCTTGTGATGTTCAGCCAAAAAAAATAAAAATAAAATAAAATAACAGAACAAAAAAAGGTATTTTTGGATGCGTCATCATAGCAGATTTGTGTCTGTATTTTATTTTGAAATGCCAGGTGTTGACTGTACTTATTCGTAAAATGTTCCGTTTAACATTTAACTATTCCAATTAAAAAAATAATAGATTTTGTTTTCAAAAAATTTTTGAAAAATCCCCCTCAAACCTTTCTTTGTGTGTTAATCCTGAAAGCAAAATGGCAAAAAAAAAGTCACATAGGTGAAGTTGTGCTAAAAATAATGACAAACATGGCAAGTTAAACAACTTACAAGATGAAAATATAACGGTAAACTCAAAAATGGACAAAAGCGACTTGTACTCGTATGGGTTAGGATTTTCTTCAAGAGAAGATGTGTAAAATTGGTTATATGAAGAGATGTTAGTCATTCAAACACACATCACACAAGAATTCTTGCATATTTGTGCGTTTGTGATTTGCTCTGCATTGTAAATATATTTTTATGCATGCTTGAGTATTGCTGTTTGTATGGTATGTGCGTGGGTGGCATATGGACCACAGCATTGAGTCGTCTTTTATCCTCTTTACTGTTTACGGCTCTGAATGGTTTCTTTTTGTTGTTTTGATTTTTTTTATTTTCCTATTCTTTAATAGCAAGGTCATCTATAGATGTGTTTTTAGAGATTCCTATCATTTCTTGTGTTTAGGGTCTGGCCTGCTTTTCTTAAAGCTGTGTGGGTTGTTATAGTTTGATTGTCCTGTTGCTTGTGGGAAACGACAACACAGGGCGCTCATACAGACGGAACAGTAGCTTGTGAATCCACAATGCCTTGCATTATTTTCGTTTGAAAACTGCAATTTCTTTTTTTCTTTCTTTTTTTCAATGCAGTGAGATAAAGAAGTGGCTTTCCAGGCTAGGGTGGAGTTTTATTCATTTTGGGACCACTTTCTCTATTTTCGATAAATCTCAATTTTTCTGAATCTCAGATCTCTCCCTCTGCTCTCAGTCCAGTAAGCACTAAAGTCTATCTCGAGCTAAATTGGAAGCTATTGAGCCGCCATGTAATGACCACACTTAAAGGCAGAAGAAAAAAAAGAATGTTGCCATGACAACAGTGAACCGTTGTCACCCCTGTAAAGCCTCAACATCCAATTTCTTTCTAAATTTATCTCATGGGAAATGTATTTTTATTATTTTAACATTAAGAGAACCGTGATTATCATCATTCATGACATCAAAGAGGAAATGGGGATAAAGGTGGGAAGAGATCTGGTTGTCATGGTTTGTTTGAAACACACTGATAACTTGACTGCAATTAAAATATTGTTAAATCTGGAATACTGCATTGTTCAGGCGGACTCTCACTGGAAATCTTACAGCTAAAGGACATGATAAATAGACTCACTCCTTCCAGCTATACAGAGCATCCAAGTGATGCACTTTGTCAACCTGGATGTCATTACAAACGACTATCGTCACTGATTGAACTTGATCATTTTTTCTTGAAGGAAAGTTGCTCATTTTTGTGATTTGCAAACATCTTCCTCTAACTAAAGAGGTTGAGCTTTGATGTTGCTGATTTGTGGGCGTGTCGGCCATCATCCGTTTACCGCCAACAGGATTAAAAGGAAAAATGAAGAGGACAAAGAAGAGTAAAGACAGTGAGCAATCTTGTCTGAAGTCACAGGCTCGGGGCGTCGGAAAGTAATTATGACTTAAATGGAACAGGGACAGCACTTGTTTTAGAACATCAGCTTTTGAATGGAACAATCACTACCTCTGTATCTTCTCACAAATGTCTGTGAAGTCATCAGTAGAGTCATTTCAAACCAAACTAATAAATTATAACACTATTTCAATTTCTGCACAAAATGTAGTTGCAAAGAAGGTTGAGAGGAAATGCTTTTATTGTGATAGAAAGTCTGTTAAAGTTGTCTTTCGGTTGGTCTGAACAACAGATGGAATATTAAATGGAACTTTTGCTTGCAGGTTTTGCAGTTTTGCATAGTTAAAAACTTGTTGAAACCCACATTTGTGCAGGATTTGCAACTTAAATGTTGGCTCCCAGAACTTAGAAAATGGCATTTTGTCTAAAAGCTGCCTTTTCTCAGAGGTTTCTTCTCATGTCTCTGTTTCTTTTATCATTGAGCCCAGCAAACTGTCATCTTCTGTTTTATTAAGCTTTCCACACCTGTTGGTTGTCAGATTGTCTTAAGGTGATGCTTCAGGTCAAAACTCACCTTTAAAAATAATAAGTAATGAGTGCTATTAATTTAGCTGAGATATTTTCCCTTTTTTTTTACTTTTTGTATGAATATACCCATAGAAGCTTTTTGTATTTACCCTCTAGAATATTATTTTGTGTGTCTGATCGTTGTTCATTGTCTTCTCCTCCTCAACAAGGTTTTGCATATTAAACAACAAAGATTTTTTTAAAATGAAAAAACAGAACACATTGGAGAACTATGATGAGACTCAATCGATTCTTTTAGAGAGCTAAAAAAAACACATTTTCCTCTTATCTCTAATTCAAGTACCTCATTACTCATTTAATCTGCATTTTTTCATTAAAGGAAATGTTGCTTTTAATTCTGGATTATCAGTTTTCCACCTGCATTCGTGTTACTTCAAAAAGAAAACGAAAGAAACATGACGCCTTAAAGTATATAAAAAGATGAAAAGCTCTTTTATATGTCATTCAGTTATTTTTTTTATTACTTGAGACTCTTTCATTGACCCTGCATTGCCATTGATCTGTAATTCTATAGTCAGTTTGTTTTCAATGCTGTTTTACGTCATCGTTTGTTGCGTAAGTGACCTCAGCTACGATGTTGCCAAAGGAAAAAGAAGAAGCTGGGCTAACTTTCGTCAAGTGGATTATTTTTGTGAGTTCTTATAAAAAATTAAAAATACTTTTTTGTCTAATTTTAGACTTTTACTTATCAAGATTTGTAACAGAATTGTAGACGTCTGGAAAGGATGTTAGTATGACCTCTAATGAATGACTATGTAGCATTCCACACAACTCTGAAACAAGCTTAAATAAATAGATTCTATAAAGCGTCAGGGGAACATGCACATTTCAGTTTGAGTGAGGGAAAAATATATTTACTAAAATATACATATTTTTTTACTATTTCCTCACAGACTAATACACTTTTCTACTACTGAGAAATCTACCTAAAAAAGTATTTTTAAAAAAAATCTTATACTTTATTTGCAGAAAGTCAATTTCATTTCAATTTAGACTTAATTTAACATTTTAAATTGCATTTTCAAACTAAGTGGTTTAAATTAGACAGAAATGATTTGAGAATCCATAATATCACTTTTCATGTGATTTGGTGAATGTTTGGTTGGTTGACATGATCTAGTCCTCTCTAGAAAATGCTTACATTTGGCAATAAGCCTTTTTGTGAAAAGATAAGCATATGTGCAGCCACTGACATCAGCAGGAAGCTGTGGGATCATTACAGCTGTTCTAAGGTCAGCTTTATGCTTGTTTGACTCAGTTTGCTTTTCCTTTCTTAGAGTGTTTGAAATCTGAACGTTTAAAGGTCTTGAACCGGGGTTTGCTAACAAACTTTTTGTTGGACTGATTTTGCCTTATACCCTGGAAAACATTTAGACTCCGATTATCAACTGGAGGTTAAAGCGCGGTCATTTTTACTTGCAAATTATGTGTACACAAATCTTAGGTGACTGTCAAAACATTTAGCTGCAGAAAATTGATGGTTTTTTATTTTAGAAAGATTATTGTACGTATTTATAAATATATAAACTCTAAAAGTGCAAATAGCCTACAGTATTTAATATTCAAATGTTTTTATTCTTCTAGCACATAAACTATTTAGCATTACAATCTTTAGCAAAATAATCCCTTTTTTGATGAAATTTTGCGTCATGTCTATAGACCGTTTCAGTGTCAGTCTTTTCTAGCCTTTAGATCACCACTTCACAAAGATGACCAGATGTTCAGTACATGAAAAATATTAGTGTCTATGTCCTAAATAGTCATTTTGGACCAGATTCACTGCCAGTAAAGACACCTGTGACCCTGACTGAAGAAATGGAGGGTGCTTATGCATCTTTCCTTCGCAGATCTAGGTTTTATTCTTTAGATTCTTTGGACGTGGGCATGTGATTTATCATATGAAACCTCTTCTGGACAAAATGGACAGAAATGGTGCCAGCTCATTAATTGTGCACAACATTATATAATAAATTCACTTTCCTTTTTGTTTATGTAAAAGTGTAAAAACATTTGTAGCTTTCTGCATCTTCATTGGTGTCAGGTTTTGTTAGAAATCAGGTTTAAATTCCAAAACTATGTTTTTAAAAAGAGATTAATATTACAGTGCAGTTAAGTTGCAGGTTTTTTTTATTTTTTCTATGAACTCAAATGATTGCAATAATATCAGAGTGATTGATCTGCATGCACTTTGGCTCATATAAACAGCTGGGGGGTTGAGGTGTGGTGTGGTTAGCCTCGCAGCCTTGTTTGAGTTTTTTTCTAGGTCCTCTTTCCTGGAGTTTGTATTTTGTTTTTGGATGAGTTTACGCTGTGTGCTGTTTAAAAACACTTTTACTGTTTTTTTTTTTTTTTTTTTTATTTTGAAGACGAGCAATGGGCTTGTATCCGGACAAGTGCAAGACAGGTCAGGAGGTCAGTAGGTGACCTCCAAACACTGCACTTTTGCATCTTTGAACTTACAGAAGTTGGGTGCTCTTTTTCTAACTTTAAAATATATTTATGCTTCATTTTTCTTTATTGGAGGGAAAAAAAGGCAAAAACAATTTAGAGTTGCTCTGTGTCTCTTATTTTGAAGGATGTACACAGATGCAAATCTATGGGAGTGTCTAGTCAGCTGTCTTAGTCACATAGGTATAAGGCCTTAGGCCTTACGCCTGCACCCGTATGGGGGTTGAACCGTACAGGCACTATGGGTTTTTGGGTTGTTCGGCCCCATGGGGGCTTGTAGACAGGAGTGGCTGTGACTTAAATGGAGCACAGGTGTGTCGTTTAGTTTCCTTAAGGTTCATGCACATTAATGTGAAAATGGAATGTACGCTTGTCATACGTGTTGTATGGAGAATGTTAGTCTCATGCACTTAAGACGTACTGGTGATGCTGTCGTATCGTGTCCTAACGTCGCCCTTAAGTCATTAGTAAAGTGCACGAACAGGCTCCTTAATGTTTGCGGATGGTACATAAGTGTGCCCGAAAGATGCCCGTAGGATTCCAACACTCTGATTGTCTAATTTCCTCATTTCTGACAGTTGGGATGCACGCAAGGAGCCCACAAGGAGTGCGCACTTATCACTTGAACAGTTCTAACGGGGTAAAAAAATAAGAATAATCTATACGACATGCCTGCGTCTCACATACTTTACCCTTACATACTCTTAAGTGTTAAGTGTTCAGTTATGACTAAGACATAACCTAATGTTCTGGCTGACAACTTTCTTGAGGTTTCTCGTAAAATGTCATATTTTTCTTAACCAAAAAAACGAGAAACTAATTTAACAAGAACAAATTTGATGAGATGCAGAACAAATGTAAAGAGAAAGACGTTCAAAGAGAGTTGAAAATAAACAGACACAAACATCGTGTGCAGGGAGCCCTGCTGTGTCCGATGATTTACATCTTCTCCCTCCCTCTCTGTTTGCAGTGATCCTGTTCTGTATGGCGGCGCTCATCTTCCCCATAGGCTTCTATATCAACGAGGTGGGGGGCCAGCCGTACAAGCTGCCCAACAACACGGTAGTCGGCTCCTCGTATGTGCTCTTTGTCCTCTCCATCTTCTTCACCATAGTGGGACTGCTGTTTGCAGGCAAAGTTTGCCTTCCAGGTTGAGGACTCCACCACGCTCCCCTCTGGACTGCTCCCAGGGGGCGCTGAGAATACAATGGGATTTACTTAAACACAGTGACTGACAATTAAAAACAACCAAACTCTCGCCGGAATCCCGAAACGGGACGTGTGTCAAGGGACCGCAGCACCATGGAGAACCGAACAGCTAAAGGATGCAAAAAGGACAAAATGAGCAAAGTGCGACTGGACAGGGACCCGACGGGGTGCAACGGTGTGAAAGAGTCCAGGCTCCCTGCCGCTGCTGATTTCAGCCACAGCTCTATTTCTGTTGTTGTTCTGTCGGGGAAGGGTGCTTAACGCGCTGCTGTCATGGCAACCACCGCCACTGTGTTGGCGCACATTTCTTGAGGACCACTACAGCCACTCACCAATTTAATTCCCTGCTGCCCCCCCAGCACACATCTGCTCCATCACGACCGCTCCTACTGCTATTTTTGGCTCCTCCTTGCTATTTTCAGACGTATCTGTTGTTGAACAACTGTTTTTTTGTTTTTTGTTCTGTTTTCTTCCATCCTACACCACCTTGCCTCTGAAAAGTGTTAGTATTGCCGACTGAGCAGGAAGTTGAAGGCGTTCCGAAAGCTTAACAGGGGAGCACGGCGCCCCGCCATATTGCACGGCCTCAGGTGTGCAGTCGGGGAGAGCAGCTGCGTTTGCAGCTGTTCCGCACACATGCGGCCTGCTCTGGATGAGAGGTAGATCCAGCTGTGCTTCCTCTTAGTCTCATCCAGGTTTAGGAACAGGTGGCAGGGTTTGACCTCTCAGAAAAAAACCAGAGGTCACAGTTAAGGTGAATGCCACCCATTCTACAAATGTTATTTATATGGATAGCAGCAAGTATTAGTGTAGGCAGCTCAGCTTAACCCATCTTACTGATACACATCCCTCAGCAGTATCTAGAAGACTGTGAATTTAAGGAATAGTCATCTGAACATAAACACACCTCTTGTTCTTGTAACTTTGTTGAGTAAAGCCATGCACCGTGGCCTTCCCAAACGCATTTCTCAAGCTGTACATTCATTGCTGGGGAGACGAGAGGACAAAAGTGACTGACAGTATTTCTGACTGAAGATACGGATATGAAAACATGTGAATGCTGAAAATCAGTGGTATTGTTGTTTAATGTTTGGAAAAAAGGGAGGCAGAAGCTTGTTTTTTTTTCTCTTGAGTTTTATTTTGTGTAGAAGTGAAGGCACTGGGACTGCGGGTCAGGTCCATGCATGGGGCTGTGCCTCAGAGTGCTGCTCAGGAGCTCTGTGAATTCTGAAAGCACACAAACACACATCTACTTTTCCTGCCCTTTTTTTATATTGATCATATTTAAGCTACATTTTTGTTTTTGTCTGTCATGCTTCTAAAAAAGTATTTTTTCTTTCTTCAGATCCCTTTAATGGAACGATTCATCAACTATTTTTTATTACGTTTCACGGTTGGAGTCAGCTTTCAGAAAATGTACCGCTAACTAAAAATGTCTGTCAGACAGACGGCTCTTTGTTCAGGCTTTAAGCAGAGTCATACTGTGGAAAATCATGTAACTTTACAACAGAAATAATGCACGTGGGACATGCATGTTCAGAGTTTTCCATCTGTAAACGCCAAAAAATGCAACATTAGCTGCTTATTTCTTCCATCTTTTCGTAGTTTCAGGGCTCGAACTCTCTCATTATGAAGACACTTTTCTCTTTTGGTGTCTAATTTCGTGTTTCAGTATTGATTTTATGCTATAGCTCGAATGCATCACTTCATCTTTTAGTTTCTTTCTTCATCTGTTTCCATCTGTCGGTTCACTACCTACATTGACCTCTTTGCTCTTCCTCCTCCCCTCCTGTCTGCTATAGCATCATCCTTAGCATTTAGTTTTGGAAAACCTAACGCCACCAACATTTCTGTTTTTATTTCAGTGGTTCTTAAAGTAATTAAGCTTCACGTTTTCCTCTGTTTCTGCCTCAACATTAATCACATGTCTTCCGTTTAAGAAACAGCATTCATCCTTAGAAATTTAAATGTGGCAACACTAATAAATTCTTCACAGTTACAAGATAAATCCTCAGAGTAATATTTTACCATCGCGTAACAAACAATTAAGTTACGTTTGAAGCTCAAATCGAAGAAGAGATTCAGATTGATCTCAGATTTACACACATCCTTCCCGTTTATGCTGAACAGCGTGGGATCAGAGTAACTAACGACTGACTGTTTGAAGTTGTGTGTTTGTGTGTCCACAGAGTCACAATCTCCTCATTTGGCAAAGTCTTAGGTTTTTGTTTTTCTGTTTTCCTGCTCGGTTTCTCTTCCTCCGTCCTTTCGATGTAAACTGCTGAACTTTACGCTCTGCCTCGTTTGGTTTAGTATCGTGCCATGGCCTGACTTTGTTTAATAATGTACAGTCACAAAAGGCAGGAGATCTGTATTAGGAAGCACTGTGCATTCAACAGTATAGGTAACAGACATAGAAGCACCACAAATGTATAAAAAAATAACTTCTTACCTCATTGTTTTTTGTTTCTGCTATTATTTTCTAATGGTGGCAACATGTGTGCCCTCTAATTTTGTTTCTTGCCTTGATCGGATGTCCACACATAAAGCCTATGATCATAGGAAATTATTTATCACTGAATAAAAAGAGAAAAATGGGTTTGTGTGTGACTGACACAGCTTGAAATTTGTTTTATTTCAAGATACTTTGCACATCTTTTTTGTTTTGGTGTGAAATGATCCTGGGTTTATTCCAAAAGTCGGTGGAGGGTTCACACGCCGAGCAGGTGAAGATCTTAAAATCAACCTTTTACCTTTAGTTTTGCTTCCATTAAATCAATCTCCTTGATAAACAGAAAACAACAAATATAATTTACAGTTCAAGAAAGGATCACCTAAATAAAAAAAATGTCACTTTCAGTCTGTCCCATTTATTGATCCTCCCAAATGCATTTTAAAATGCTTTCTTTCTAGCCAAATGCAACAGAACGTGTTATCCTTAAAAGGTTCATAGAAAGGATCAAGAATTTTCCCATTTTTACCCCCTTTTCTTCCATTTAAATGTGATGTGAGAACATTTGGACCAGAACCCCAGCTCTATCAGCCTGGGGGACACTCACAGCTTCAGTCCTTTAGAAGATGAAATGGTTGGCATGTTCAACAAACAAAACAAAAAAACTATTTCATATTGACGACCATGCAAAGGTTTATTTTTTAACACATGCAGCCTGTTCATTCTTCTCTAGTCGTGGTAACTCTACCACATTTAGCAGTTTTGTTTTTTTTTTTTAACTTGATGGAGCCAAATGCTGCTTTTTGCTTCTGGAGCTGTTCAACACTTCAGTAGAAATCCATGGCAGTTTCTCGTGCCATCTGTTCTTGCAGCACTTTGAATCTGTGCTTAAATCCCTAAAGGACTCTTTCAAGTGAGTCTGCCATACGTGGCTTTCAGAGAATTACCAAACTGTAAGAGTTTAAATTCAATTATTGTTCTGCCTGTGAGCCTGCGAATGTGAGACGTCAGGACTGAAGATTGGCAGGAACTCTGTTCAGCGTTTCTGTCTGCTGACATTTGCTAATGAGGACCAAGCACAGCTGACTCCGACGTGGCTGACTGATTTAAGAATCATAACTTTGATTAATGAGTGGAGCAGCCTTCCAGTGGTGTGGATGACTTTTTTAACTATTCTTAGTTGAACATCCAATATTAGTAAGATCGCTAAATCAGGGGTCAGTCCGTGACTGACAGACACTATTTTAGTAAAGTGACAGCATGTTTTCTCAAAAGTAAAATCCTGTTTCTGTGGGTTTTATGAGCTGGAACCCCAAGTTATGTAAAATTTAATAAATTAAGCAATCTATATTCAATAACATTTTTGATATTTTTAAAATGGATCAGAAACACTGCCATAATATTCTAGTTTTTTGTATATATATTAATATGTACTTGATAAATCTGTTTATTCTTTTTCTCCTGCATGGATAAAATCTCACAGTAGTCAAGGGGATTTTTTCAGATTTTGGAGGAAAAAATACAGAACCAAGTCAAAAAGGAGGTGATAAATCTTAAATAACAGTAAAGATGTAACCTCTGGTAAAAAAAAACAAAACACACTTTATGCAAACCTATTTTTTTACTGAAACCCTCCATTCTGTCAAAATCATGTCAATTTGTTTTTCTAACATTTAGCATTTATTATCACACAGGGGTTCCATTTGACAAATAAGGAGAGAATAAAGTCATTTAAGACATTTTGCAGACATGATTTATGCTCTTTCGAGTCATTGAACTTATTGGAAAACAGAGAGGCAGTGATCCCAGATGAACACTTTCAGTCCAGATGGAGCTTTGATTATCTAATTAACCACCCAGCCTCTTAAATAATTAAATGCGCCTCTTTAATTGTTTATTTTAATCTGTATTCCATAAAAAAAACATCATTTTTTTTGTATTTTACTAATAAAATGAGCAATCTCAATAGACAAAACCTTTATACATTACCTAGAAGAGTGTTCAAAGGAAGGTGTTTTTTTTCCTTATGGCACACAACAAACAGTTGGTGTTGTTATAGTGACAGATAGCTGCAATACACTTGATGCAATTATGGTTCTGTGTTCTCATGTGGCAATATTCACTTCAGCTGAGATCGTGGCGTGTTTAATGGGATGTAAAGAAAGGAATTTTTCCATGCTGTGGAAATGCTGACTATGAGCTTTAAATTGAGTTTTCCAGCACAACCCAATGAGTTTTCGGTTCATTGTTAGGTGCCAAAGCAAATAAATAAACAAAAATACCTATTAGCATATACAAATAAGGGTTCTCTGTTTCATCTGTTGGACCAGACTGAACTCAAACTGTCTTGCTTGAGTCTGTGCCTGGCTTTAAAACGGAGATATTAAGATTGTTCAGCTCCATGAAGCTTTTTTTTGTTTGTTGTTGAAATAAATAAAGTCGTTTTTCAACCAGAAGACGCGTGGGTGACAGAAAAATGCAAATGCAGCGGCAACAGGTTCCGTTGGTCGTCATCCCACATCTGCAAAATGCACGCTGGTCTCCTTTAATGACTGCTCATGGGTGTCACTGGGCCCAGAACGAAAGATTTTAGTTCCAGCAGGCTGCCAAGTGCACTCAGAGGGAAACACGGCTCTTCGGTATTTGTGGAAAGCTGCTCCTCAGGAGATGATTACATCTTCTATCTCACCTGAGGAGCACTTAAAAATCCCCCCAAAACAGAAAAAAGGACATTTTTTTACACTTTAATTTGTTGTGTCCCTTTACGACTCTCCTTCCATGTTGTCCATTTGAATGCTTTTAATAACTAAGGGGTTTAAAACTTGAGCCTTTAAGAGCATGGAATATGAGAATTTAGTTTAGGTTTTTGTAGATTGTGGAAAATTGATGAGAAAAAACAAATATTTTATGTTACTGAGAAGTCAACTTAAGGAAAGCACAATTTTATTTTATTTTTTTGCTTTACACCCTCTTCACCTTTACTGCTTTTTTTCTGATAACAAACTGTCACATTCCAAAAGTTGCAAAAAATACAAATATATCTGATCAAATGAAGTATATTTAGCAATGTCCTGAGCTGCTTAATAACTTCATTCAACAATCTGGTCCAAATGAATGAGGGGAAACTGCTAAAACGTCAGCTACATTTGAACTTTCTCCACGGATAATGCATCAATACTTTTAAATGGACTTTTCTCCTGCTGAAACAGTTACAAAAATAATCTCAAATCTGAAAGGGAACTTGTGGAGAGAAAAAGAAAAAAGTAGAAGTGGCACAGCAGATTTTGATGAGCCTCATCAGCTTCATTCTTAATCATACTGTGATGTCAACATCTGTACGCACATCGCTGTGTGTCAGCTGTTCAAGAGCAGGTTCAACGCTGTGCTCAAAATGAAGGATGCTTCTCTGACACCTCAGGCATGCTTTGCTGTAGCTAACTTTAACCGCCTTTAGAGCTGATTGAGCTTTAAGTGGGCGATGGAGGCACAGCAGAGGATGATGGGATGTTTCCTCCCAGATGGATCTCCGGCTTCTGACTCGTCAGCATCCATCTTGCAGTAAACTTGCTGGTGAGACAAGAAGAAAGTTGAGGAAAAGGCTGTTGCAGAGCTCAGCATCATCACAGCTCACAGGGTTTTAGGAGATGCTTGGCCTCCAATAATGATAGTTTACAACAAAGCTGAACTCAAACTAGACAGATGCAGACATGTTTGAGCAAATTTACCAGTTTCTTTTCTTTAATTTGATATTTTTCAAAAGAAATACCATATAAAAATACCATGTACATTTAGATTAAAAAATGTGAAAGCTACCATTTTTGTATTTACATTTTTTTGGAACCATTAAAAAAAAATCATCATATTTACATGCTAAAATGCAGCTTGCTAATTAATCTTCTCCTTTAAGCATTTTAAATGATAACTTTATCCAAAATATGGATGTGGTGGCTTTAAATGAACGTATAATAACAATAGTGGTTAAAACTGTTAGCAGGCTGTGAAATATTTCAGAACTCATACAGGTCCATAAAAAACAAAAAAGAACTGTTGACTTTTTTGCATTTAGATCGTCCACATTTGTGCAACATTTAACTGTCAAAAGAGGATTTTTTTTCCTGTTTCTACAAGTTGATAGAAAAAGATGATAGAGAACCATATTTGTGACATAGTTCTCAAAGTATCAGTCTAAAAAATTAGTATTCATAGGTAAATACTATTACTGATTGACGAGTCAGGGTTAATAAAGATGTGGTGGTCGTTCACAATTTTAACCTTCATCCAATTCAGCTGTAAAGACCCAATCCCTTGAGGAATCCAGCTCTCGCTGTGTTGCGTTTCATTTTGTGTTTTACCTTTACCCCAAACGAGTCTAATCCTTCGGTCTGTCAGCATGCTGTAGATATTACTGCTGACACGTCCTTTCAAGTGTTCGCCACAGTCAAAGCAGCCTTTATTCATCAAACACTGTTGCTACCCTGAAGAGATGTTCAACCACTGAAACCAGCCGAGTGTTTGCTGTGTTATTTTTACACTTTGGAGCTACATTCTCAGGGCCTGCAGCCCGAGCCTGCTGACCAGCGTTTGTTTCCAGGGCCTCTCTTGTTTGTTTTCACGAGGGTCTTAATGCCTATTTTGATATGCTTCTTGTGTTATTTTAGATGAGTCATTTGGGAACATGGGGGTACATGTGAGAACAGTGAGTGTCTGTGTGAGGACGATGGAAAGAGATGCGTATGTGTTTGTGTGCAGCTTTATATCTTTATTTCTTTATCATTTCAGTAACCCAACGTTAAGAACAAAGAGTTTCTGCTTAATTTTTTTTTTACAGTCAGCAATTCCACGTGACGCTCACAGCGGCTACAGTCAGGTGTTATCCAGGAGCCAGAGTTGGTGACATCGAAGGAAACCGTAGGATGTTAGCCAAGAGTAGTCCAGGTTCCTTCCAGTCGTGGTTCACACAGGTGGTAACGACGCCCGACGGAGCAGTGGTGTAAAGTACTTGAGTAAATAGACTTCGCTACTTTACTTCAGTTTTTTTTTTTCTTGGCTACTTTTTACTGGTACTGAGCATAAAAAATATAAGCAACTTCTACTCGACTACATTTTTGATTGAGAAGTGATGCTGAAAAACTCATCCATGCATTTATCAAAATATCTAAGAATAAGTATTCATCTGAATCGTCCTTTAGTTATCTGTCTGTTTATGACTGTTATATTCTTGACCACAGAAGTAGCTGGGATAGGCTCCAGCACCCTCGTGACCCTGCGCAGGACCAAGCAGGTAAAAAAGATGGATGCATCAATTTCCTAAAAGTCAGGAACCAACTTCTTAATTGAACATTTTTACCAGGATTTTGCTTCAAATCCGTTCCAGTTCTACATAAATGCGGTTGGAGGACTGACTACAACCTATTGCCTGTTATGGATAAATGACATCAATTTGGAAGAAAACTCAAATAGGTTTTTGTATATTTATTTGTTTTTAATTTGTCAACTGCGCAATGAATAGACTGATATTTGCTTGTGTTAGACAGTTTTTATCACTACATTTGGGCTCGTGTGGTTTTTGGACACAAAAGATGCATTTTTGGACAAACCTCTATTGACCCCGTAAGACTAAACTTTATTTTTAATAATTGTTTAATTATTTCAAATGTCCTTTTAAGTTTTAGATTGAATGGAACAGGGAAGATGAATGAAGGGGGATATTTACAGGGTCTGGGGGGATTTTGAATAGGAGAGATGGGAGGATAGGAAATAGAGACAGAAATAAGGGATTTATGATGGAAAAAGAACAGTTTCAACTTTTCTTAGTTTGTAAATCAATCAATTGTCATCTTACTTGCTCAAATTGATTGTTTTACTCAGAAAATATGAGGATTTTTCATTAAAGTTGCATTAAAAACTTCAAAGAAATGAAGCAACTTAGTTAATTGTCTCACTAAATCAGTTCCAACTTGTAAGTCACCAAAGATTAGAAAAATAAACTAAGTAAATGACATTCTTTACAGAATATAGGAAACGTAATTAGTTAGAACAGGAAAAAAGTGCTTTGTAATTATGTGATGTCTCATCCTTCCCATCCTCCCACAGGTTTTGAAGAACTCTAACTAAAACCTACAAGAGTATCAGTCTTCAACAGACGCTTTGCAAAGATGTAGGCGAAGACAGCAATCTCACTTCTCTGGAGAGCATGAATATTTAACATTCCACCCAACAGTTGTTGACATTTGTAAAACAAAAAAAGAAATGTAGTTGTCTGTCTTCTCTTCTTGTGTTTTTTTTGTCTTCAGCAGCACATCTCTGGTGCTGACTATAAATGGAGCCATGCTGATGATGCTGCAGCAAAGAAGATCTAAGCACATCTATATGTTTCTGTACCGGAGGATTTAAGCTGTTTATGGAATTTGTGAGAATTCTATCATGTTTTGGTGGTTTTCTCTAGATAAATGGATGTAACAACAGCACGGATCAGAGGAGGGCTGATGGTTACTGCCAGGGACAAATGGAGTGTGCTGCAGTCACTGCATTTCTCTTCTTCTTGCATGTGAAACACCATTACGTCTTTCCTTGTTGTTTTCTGCTTTGTCAGCTGTAGATAAATCAGATAAACGCTGAGTTTATAGTTCAGGCCATTCTTTTCCATCCTCTCCTTTGCTTGGAGCCATCAGGTGCATCAGGGCAGCTTCTTTGGCTGATTGTGCTCTGAAGGATGGATTAAAAGATGCTTTGCCAAATATTGATCGCCTGCAAGCCCCTGACCCGAACAAGAGCAGACCTAGAGTGAAATATGTGACACAGTCAGTGCTGCTGTTCAGTCATATGAGGTCTTCTTCTTTTGGGGATTGAGAACCAAAAATCAGTGGACCAAATTTTTTTTTTGGATGTTTCTCCAACTAATTTTAATGAATATTCCCTTCTATCACTTCTAAACATCCTAATCTATTTTCTCAGCATTAAGAAGGCAGAGTGTCTTCAGTTTTAACAGCAGGAGAGGCTTTCACTTCTCTCTCATTCGACCTTGAAGCAGCAGTGCTGGCATCATCAGTGCCCCACGCCTCCTGTTTCCTCTGAGGAATTCAGTGCTTGTCTACTTGTCTTCATTTCTCTCAACCTAATCCTTCACTGAGAAGATCAACTCTTGAAACCATAGACTCTGAAACCCATTTCTGCCACATAATCATGAGGACTTTATTATTAGTGGAATTTTATAAATTATTATTCTAGAATCATTATAATTAAATAGAAAGCACGAATGTGAGTTTGTTTATGAGTGAAAGATGCTGTGTCATGTGTGTTGAAGCTTAAAAAATACAAACAGCTGATGTTGTTTTATTCTTGACATTACAGAAGCGCAAAATGTCAGTTTTCAGTTGTTTTTTTTTTCCTTAATGCATTGATGGGCTTTTTTGATCTGTAACATAATTGTCTTTGTAATATCAATTAATAATAATCATTGTATTTTAAACATATATTTGAGTTGTGTTGTGCAATTTGCATTGTAATTTTGCAATGTTATATTTTTGTTTTGTATTTAAGTCCCACTCCAGGTCTATTTATATCTATTTTTAATCTATTATAAAATCGTTTCCAGTAGTTTGTTATTTATGATTATGTAGTGTTTGGCTAAAGTCAAAAAGCCTCTATTTTTTAAACCATATTTCTGCAGAGCAGCAGAAGTTCAAATTTGCCTATGAGTTTTTGGCGGGACTGTTGGCAGGAAGTTAGCTTCAACTAATTTCCCATCAGCCCTTTGTTTACACTGTCTCCCGCTAGCTTTATGGCACCTCACAAAACGGCAATCCATATCGGAGCTGTCCAGCCATACAGTTCTGAGCCACATGGCAGCCCAGACGAGTAAAATTAAGACACTTATGTGTCTGTTTGTCTGCGAGTGGATGCATCAGAATTGAAGCGGAGAAGTAAGACTTTGGCCCAACCATGACGGTTGCTGCGTCACAAACCCGAGCTTTTTCAAACCGCACATTTTCATCTGCTCCTGATCCAACACGATTGGAATGAAGAAATACTCAGAAACACAGTTTTAATCCTAAAGATTTTTGCATATGTCCTCCATCATGAGAAAAATTCTACAAGAACATGTAAAAATGCCATTTTCATTGGAGTGGGTCTTTGAAATTACTGCAAAACCTTGTATTTACAGATGTTCATACATCTGTCATTGACCCTATATCACCATTTGTATCATATTTAATCCATGCATTCCTGTTACTCATATCTCATGATCAAAATCTTCCTTAAAGACGCCTTGTATGTAACTTGGTCCTGTTATTCATCATTGTTCCACTGGAGGCAGTAGAATTGCTCATTTAAAAATGGTTTCTACTTGAAATCTCTAAGGCTGTGTCCGAATGACCTCACTACTCCCTAAGTAGCCCTCTCCCCGGCCACTTTCTGATGCCAAGTGCATTGATGGACACCCTTGTGCTCAAGCATGGTGTTTGTTATGGACAAACTATAACGAGCACAAAAGTCCAACAACAAAACCCTGCTCAGGTTAAGATCAGGGAAGCCGTTCCTACCAATCACGCCCTTCCAGGTGCCACTGTCATTGCCCACAAGTCCCCCAGGAGGACGATGGAGTTCCCCTTTGGGGCACTTTCCAGTACCCCTCTGAGAGGCACTATGAAGCCCGAGCACTCTGAGCTACTGTTCGGCCTGTAAGCCGAAACCACAGTCAGAAACCTGCGGTTTAGCCCGTCTAGGCAGTCGCCTTTGACTGCCATTAAAACCACATTGCACTGGCCTCTTCCGAGCTTTCTGCAGGTGGTGGGCCCACCGGAGAGTGATCCCACATCAATCTTTCAGGCTTTGGCCGACCGGGGCCTGTGGAAGGAGCCCCAACCCCAGGCGTGATTTCAGAGTGGGGCTCCGGTAACGCCAACCCATGTGACGTAACTGGATCTGTGCTTCAACTTCACATAAAGAGGTTCTGAATCGCTTTTTGTCTGGGTAGTCATCCAGGACCTGTCTGCCATAGGAAACTAGCAGGACCAGAAGCCCAGGACGGCATAGCTCCTGAGATCACGTTAAGGTGGCAGTTCAAGGAACCTAGTGTTATTCATTTTTTAAACGACTCTTTGCTCTATGGAAAAATACAAGTTTGTTGATAATTAATGCTTTATAATACAGTTACACCATGTTAAATATGTGTGAATCAAATTTGAGACAGTGGGTAAATAAAGTGCTTTTTCCCTGAACTTTCATGTCAATGTTTTTACATCTTAAACTAACATTGTTGTGAGCAAAAACTCACCAAATCATTCAACACAACACAACTGATACCTACCTATATGTCATAGAACATGTTTTGTGGATGCCATCAAAGGGTTGGAAAACATCTTAATTAAAAAGAACTACATTTTTTGTCACTTTTTTGATATAGTGGGCTTTCAGGGAATTAAAAATGTATTGTCAATTACAGTTTCGCTCTGCCTGTAAACAAAGTTAACACTCAGAGACATAAATCTTAGGTAATGTGGTTTGTAATCTTGCTAAAAACGTTTTAAAAATCAGCATTTAAAAACTTCATTCATATTCATGAAGCCAGTATTTAGGTGGGATGACATGGAAGTGCATAAATCCCCTTCTTAAAAGAGTGACACAATAACACAGTAACCGCTCTCATTTCATTCATATTACTGGAAATTTGTAATTTTTTTGCTGTTGATAAAACTGTTGATAAAAAAAAATTCAAACACATTTTCCTTTTTAATTGGGATGAAGGCATGGAGATAAAAAGAAATGATGAATCTAGATCAGTTGTGAGGTGTGAATATGGACAGTTTACACAGAAGTGATAAAGAGCCAGATGCTCGGCCAAAGAAATCTTTAGAACCTTTGTCTAGACTGCAGGGAAAAAGCCGATGCATGAAGAGATACAATCCTCCATCTCCCACTTGCCACCACACAACAGACAGTGGGGAGTAAATGGGTCTATTCACCACAAACAGACATTGGTGGATTTGTGGAGCACAAGACAGGATTTGTAGTCAAAGGTTAATGGCAAACCTGGAGTTTCTTATGAAGAGGCATTTTTACCCTCAGCTGGCTGGCTGATGGTTAAGTGAATATGCAAAATGAAGCTCAAGAACTGCTACTCATGAGCCAGCTGGATATTAAGACAGCCATAGATTAACCAGAAGGTTTAGTTCAAAAGTCAGAAGAGTAGGAAAATATCTTTACGGGTTAAAACATGGAAAATTAGAAAGTCACACATCTGTCTTAGAATGGTTTTCTGCAGAACCTCACTGATAACTACAGTTGGGCAAAGAACTATTTGCAGTCACCATTTCTGCATGTTTTTTAACCTGAAAAATGTGAAGTTTTGTGATGTTTCTCATAGACATGCTGTGAAAGACAGAATGTGGAAAAGAATCCAGAAAACAGTATTATTGAATTTTTAAAGCCTTCATTTGTATAATTGTTTTTGAAAAGTAGGAATTTAGCTGCTAAACTCCAAATTTTCCATCTACTGTTGATGGGCAGCCATTCCACCTTAATAATTAAGCTAATTGTTCTGTCTTAATGTTCTCAAATTCCCCAATGGAGAACTAAATGATCACCATTACTTCATTTTCTGCTAAACAACAAAAACATACTGATACATGCTTCTGTCTATCAACAGAACACATCGGGTAAGGCGGTTAGTTTGAGTCGCACTTTCTGTCAACTCGAGCATAGATTATATATTATCTATCTGCTTTTGGTATCTTTTAACCAAAGAAAATGAGATAGCACAGTCTTTTCTTTAGACAGGAACTGTGCCTTCGTCACAGCAGCTAAGTAAAGCTCTCATCTCTCACTATAATCTCTCAATATTCATATCTGAAT
Organism: Oryzias celebensis; assembly: GCA_014656515.1. Classification (NCBI taxonomy): domain Eukaryota; kingdom Metazoa; phylum Chordata; class Actinopteri; order Beloniformes; family Adrianichthyidae; genus Oryzias; species Oryzias celebensis. The sequence goes on along the minus strand of BNCR01000008.1, from coordinate 11,169,184 downwards.
GCCCTAGAAAGATTCCCAAGTGAAACCTTGTGGCCTTTTATAATCTGAAGCAATTAATCTGACATCTTCAATTTCAACTCTAGCTAAATAATTAAGAACTAAGAAATTACTATTCTTCTAAATAGTTATCTGGCGCCCCCTGCTGCTTAAAACACTTCACATCAGCTGTGGGTTTGCAATCAACCTCCAAACAATTTTTGTCAAGATTTCTTTTCAGTTTGAAGGAGCAGTTCTTGAACTGTGATTAATTAGCAAAGCATGGTTCTCTTTACTTTTGTATGTTTAAAAAATAAAATAAAAATGAACTTGTACAATGATTCAAAATAAATAAATAAATAAATAATAATAATAAAATAAAAGTTGACAATAAAATGCTCCTCATCATACCCAATATTTGACCATCCCAGCAATCTGAGATGAGACGAAACAGTAGTATGTGTAACGCTGCTGAAACTATGAAACAGGAATTAAAAAAATAAGAAATAGCTGGAAAAGTCTGAATGAGTCTCCATGTTAATCAAAGCTAGTTTCAGACGTAGGCGTCTTCCTGTCACGGTTGCTGCAGGTCAGTGTAGGTGGCGGCTTGCGACCAGGAATTCAGGAGCATCTGGGGCAACATTTAATGAGAACGTAACTGAACTCGTTTAAAGCACAGAGTGTTGAAATGACAAAGAAGCAGCAGAAAGACGGCCCCAAGCAGGGCAGATCTGGTTAAAAGGTTCACTTAAGGTAAATTCCTTTTTCTCAGAGCAGGTTTCTCTTGGCTTAAGGCTGTTTTAGATAAAAAACAATGGCAGGACAGCTGTTTTTGTAAAGATGTTCATTTAAACTGTGAAAAACCCCCACTATTTTTCCAAAAGCTAATACCTTTCAGCACATTTCCTGCGAGATCAGGCCATCCTTCTCCTCTCTGTCATGACATGCAGAACTGTCAGATGTCAGCTCAGGTTTGGGAGCCTGTATGACGCCGAGTAAATAAAACATGAAGACTCTATTTCTGTCGTCTCCAAAAGTGTAGTCTTCTGCACTGCTGCAGCTCACCTGGAATGAGAAATAACTTACCTGGTGCTTTCTTTTAAAAGTCTTTTTTAAAAGTTTGAAGCTGTTTTCTAAGAGAAAAGCTCAAAACATTTTCATCTTTGTTCTTAAACAGCTTGACTTAGCTTTTGTTTCCGTTTTTTTAAAGTAAATGTTGATTTAAGTTGTTCTTTAGGATCATAAGCATTTAGTAAGCTGGAATTAAAGATAGAGTTTGAGATCTGTAATTTTAAAAAGCCATATATAACTTTATCAAGTTGTGCAGGTTTCTATATTAGACAAATAGTCATTATCAGTTTATGAAACCTTAGTGGACAAATAATCCTACATAGATAATTCAGTAAAGTGACGACTTTGGATATTTGAGGCACAAAAATCAATCCTTATTTCCATTTTTGCAGATTGTGGCGGTGAATCCAAGGCTGTGTCAGGAAGACTCAGTTACAGAAACAAATGTCACAAACTTGATAGTAACAGTCAAGATTTTACTACACAAAATCAGCGAGCCAGAAAGTTTAGATAATAACTAAACATAATGTTCAGACTTTATGGAGACTATGATGACATATATCAATATTTTAGCAAAGAATTATAGTATAAATATCTGCAAGTTTCCACTTGGAGCATGCAGTAGCTGCCATCAGTGTCCGTCCACTTGATGCTGGAAACTGGATCCTCGGTGGAACCTGCACACGTCATCCAGGTATTACGGTAGGAATTTATTTAGGTGAGTCTGCAGCTGATTGACAGGCAGGTGAGAGGGGTGGAGCTCCATGGGGGAGCAGTAAAGCTTGGGTTGCAGCAGTTCATACAACAGCCAGGCAGAAAAATGGCTGTGAGGAGAGCAGGAGAATCAGAAATGACCCAAGATTGATAAAGGAATTAAAATTTAAGGTGAGTTCACTGGCTTTAATAGGAGAGACGGACACATATTTAGGTCATTTATGGCTTATTTATTCATGCTGAACTCACCATTTGTTTTTTTTAGCATAGGAAAATAAAGTCAGCTGTAGTTTTACTGAATTCAGTAGGAGAAGCCAGAAATTCAGAGTTGACATTTTGGCATTTCTGATGTAAAATCTCATACAGAAATGCTTAAAAACAAACAAACAAACATAAAATACAAGTTACATGACAGAAATAAACATTGTCAAGTGTAAAAAAAAAAGAAAGCAAACATTTTTTTATGTAAATGATATTTTAGTGTTTCATCAGTTCCTCTTTATAAATCCGAATTTCTTTGCAGTGAAACAATAATCAACAGACATTCTTCTGTTTTTAGCTGACTGCAACACGTATGGAAGTCTACGGCCCCAACATGGGTGAGAGTGGAGCCACTCTGTGTCAGGTGAAACAGCTCCCCTGCCCCAGCGTCCCCCTTTCCTGTTTGCAAGCAGGTGGAAACCACAGGAACAACCTCCCTCAGCTCACTTGCAGGCTGTCCGTGAACGGCGTGGCCTCTGCTCTGACCCCGGGCCCAACGCCGGCCATCCGTAGCAGGGTGAGCGGAGCCGCAGCAGGTACCTGCAGCAGCTCGGAGTGTATGGCCTCCACACTGGGTGAGGATGCAGTAGCAGCCCGGGGGGTTTCCAAAGGGAAGGTTTTGGTAACAGGAGGAGGAGGATACTTTGGATTCAGGTTGGGAAGAGACCTGGCCAGTCAGGGCTTCACTGTCATCCTTCTGGACATTTGCAAGCCTTCATGTGATATTCCGGATGGAGCAACTTTTTATCAGGTAGAGAACAACAGAAAGTTGTGATCAACACTTTCCCTCTTTATCTAGAGATGACATTTGTTGTCATTTTTCCATTTCTGTTTCCCTGGTAACGGATGTTTTAAAATAATCATGCGCTGAACTTTTCCCACAATGATTTTTGACAGTAATTTAAATTTGATTTTGTTGTTCGGCTGTTTGAATCAGTGCATTTCTTAAACCAGAACCTTCTTTAGAAGAAAGTCTTATTAGGAAGGCTGTCAAATCTCTATGGAGATTGAGGGGGAAAAAGATCCTTTTTTAAAACCTCCTGTTTGATGCTGTAAACCTGCTGCTTTGAGCAGTGCAGCTCGGTGCAGACGTGTAAATCAGCTCTAGTATTACGCCTCTCTGGTCGGCTGCTGGCTGGAAACAGACACAGGTGAGTGATCTGTCTCAGGGCAGCAGCTGCTGGCTGGGTCACAGCAGGTGGAGACATGAGTCAGGTTTCACCTGCACGCCTTTATGCAGCTCATCCCAATTATAAATGTCCTTTCATTGGCCTTTTATTGAGTCACATGCTGCCCCACTTCTCCCACTGCTAATGATCTTTTTAAGAAAAAGTTTTTTATTTTGGTCTGATTTTGTTTTCTTTTTCCACAGAGTGACATTCGGGATTATACCTCCCTCTATAAAATATGCGAAGGGGTGGAATGCGTCTTCCACACGGCGGCTTACGGCATGTCTGGGCCAGAGCAGGTGACTGTCATTCATGTGCTTCTCTCCATCTTGTTTCTTCTCACTCTGGTTGTGCTTCAAAATGCCATCAGACCAAAAGATGAACAACTCTAATATTAGGCAAATATCTCTGAGCCTAAACAAACACTCCACACCGGTGATGGTTCATTCAAATGTCTTTTGGGGATCATAATCGCAGACATACGCAGTTAAGAAAATCCAAGAGACAAGCTTATATAATTTTCCAGGTGTCTGTTTTTCACATTTAAACTTGTGGAGTGTGTAAAAGTAAAAGGCCCGTCATAGCCAAAAAATAAAAGCCTAAAAATAAAAGAAATAAAACTAACAGCCACTGGATGTATTCATTTCTAAGACAAGATAAATTAAAAAGAAATATAATGTGCAAACATCTAAAAATGCAAATATGTTTTAAAAATGAAAGGATTTAATTCAGCTTTGTCTTAAAGTGAACAAAAACATACAAAATCAAATCAAATCAGTCCCTTTTTTATCTATCAATGTAATGTGACATTTTTTTTTAATTTTTGCTTAATTTTTTAAAAACAACTTTGATAAATCAATCTGCATGTTCAATAACAAAAGCTGTGACTTGATAAATATCCCATAATTAGATGCATGTTGGTGTAACTGAACTTTTGTTTTTAATACTATGAGTTTAAATGAGTTTTTACCTCATTTATCAGTCCAAACCACCACCTGTTTATCAATTAGAAATTATTCAGCCAGCTTTTGAGATGCTAAACGGGATTCAGTTGAAACATACTGAACTGGTTTTCGAGGGTGAGAGGGAAGCTGTTGTGGTGGTATGTTTTACGACTCAGCAGCTGACAAAAACTGACATTCTCGTTTTGCGTTTGGCTTCCAGCTGAAAAAAGAACAGGTGGAGTCTGTCAACGTCGGAGGCACCAACAATGTCATAAATGGTAAGAACGAATGCAGGAATCAGCTGATGTGCTGTCATCAGAGTTTTGCAAAATCAATATTTCATGGGTTATATTGGGATACTTTTAAATTTGAGTTCATTTGCGAGCATAAACATAGCCAATTGTAAAAATCTGCCTTTGATTCAGTGTGTAAAGAGAGGAGCATCCCCAGAATGGTGTACACCAGCACCACTAATGTGGTGTTTGCCGGGAGAGCTATTACTGATGGGGATGAAGCTTCAGTGCCATATGTGCCCAACGATTTGGTCAGTGGAGTTCGATAAACTTCATCTTGAAGCGAGTCAAATTCTAAAATTGTATTGAAAATGTGCGTCTCTGTGCTGCAGCACATCGATCACTACTCCAGAACAAAAGCAATTGCAGAGCAGATGGTCCTCTTGGCCAACGGATCCCCCCTGACAGGTACGGATGGATCAGTGGCTCGATCTGAGTCGAAGAGCTGGAATCCAGATGAGATTGCAATGCAAGTTGTGAGAAGTGAGAGAAAAAGTACTGAGACAGAGGTTGCCATGGAGACACAGCATGCAACCTAATCAGTGGTTTAATTTAGTGCATCATAAAAAAAAGTATTATTGTTGAACAACAATTGCAAAAGTCTCCCATCTGCGCACGACCGATACATCTTTTTTTTTCTTTCTTTTTTGTCTGGAGCGTCTCACCTCTCTCAGAAGTGTAACCTGATATCCTATCAGTCACATACATTTAATCAAGCTTAAAGCACTGAGGTGTCTCATTATATACTGCATGTTGAAGTTCATGTATCTGCTGCAAGAGGAAACTTTTTCCATTACCCTGGCCAGAAAGAGGTGCTGCACATAAACGCCTCTGCAGCTGCAGAACAAAGCTCCTTTAGTAGAATAATGTTATGAGGTATTTCTTTTTCTGTTTCATCGGCTGCATATTTTTGCCTTTCATTTTTTACATTATTTTTAGGCTACAGTAGGAAAACTTGCTTTTGTGTAAAACTCCTTTTTCAGGCAGGGCTGAAAAGGTGTGCATGCACGTTTGCAAACAAATGCTACAAAACGGACTTCTTTTGCCGTTTTTTAAAGGTGGAGGGACGCTGCAGACCTGCGTCCTGCGTCCCTGTGGCATCTATGGACCGGGAGAGTGGAGGCACCTTCACAGAGTGATAGTAAGCAGACAGACGAAACTTTATGATGACAGTGGAACCCTTAAATTCAGGGACACCAGAAAAGGTGTGCATCTTAAAGGATCTGAGGCCTCTCTCACGGAAGGTATTAGCGTTTAAAGAATTAGCATTATTAATGAAGCTCTCAGAGCTTCCATTACAGTCCTCTTTCTCCCTGGAGTTTCCTCTGACGCAGTTTATAAAGAAAAATAGGATTCTACCTGCAGCTTCAATGCCTACAAAGATTCATTTACATTTTTAGGACAGCTTTAAACTTTATGGAGTTCAGAGAATATAGCATTTAGGAACATTTCTGTATTTATCTGTGACATGAATACAGAAATTATTAAGATATTTGATATGATTTTGGTTACAAAGCAAAAAAAAATCATATCAGAAAAAAAGAAAAGGGTTTAATGATAAATTATTTCTATGTCTTTGTCATCTTATTACATTTTTCATGAAATAGCAACATTCTGCCTTTTGTTTTTTTGTGAGTGAATTTGTTGATGATCAGTGAAATTGACCACAGCAGGGTTTTTTTTCCTCAGATGAATGTGAAGCGTCGCCTGTTCAGCTTCAGGTTTGGGGACCCCAATGCCAAGATGAACTGGGTTCATGTTGATAACCTGGTGCTGGCCCACCGGCTGGCAGCAGAGGCCCTCACCCTGAAGAGGAGCTGCGTCGCTGTGAGTCGCACTGCTCAGATTGAAGAGCCGTTACACCAAAAACATCTTTCTGAGCCTCAAATTCCCATTGAATTTAGAATTTTGTTTAATTGCAATAATGTCTAGAATGTCAGGACTCCAACTTTTTTTGTTTTTTTATAAAAAATCCGAACAGCAAAGGTAAAAAAGCAATGAAGATAAAAGCATCACATCTTCTGTTTTTCTTAGTTAAAAAGCATTTAAATTTAAGAAATTATTTAATTTTGTTTAATCCATAAATGTAGTTTAGCTGTGCCTTATCTTTGACAGTGAATTTTACTGAGCATGGTATTAATGACAATAAAGCTGGTTCATATCTAGAACCCTGAGGAACACCGTAGCTTATTTTAGTCAGCACAGCAGACACTGACATGACCAAATAATCAAAATAACTTTTAATAGACTGTCCTGTCTTTATTTAAAATGAAATGCAACATGCTGTGTTGTTGTTACAGAGTGGACAGACCTACTTCATTAATGATGGAGTTTCAGTCAATTTGTTCGACTGGCTGACACCTTTGGTGAGTTGAAGTGAAGTTTTGAGTTAATTTTATAAATACAGGAGAATATCTTCAAATACAAAGACAAAACTAAAAAAAAAATAAAGAAGGATAGGAACCCAAACTCATTTTTCCTAAAATTGAAAATGATGTGGGATTTAGCTCAGACCAAATGGTCCCCAGAACACATTTCTGAAGTTTTTTCTGTTACACCGATGTCAGCATGATAAGGCAAAATGTACATTTTCCCAGAAAATTAAATAAAAAAATGAAATTTAGCAGACTAAAAAAACAAAGAAAAAAGACAAATGTTTCCTCTCTGCCGACAGTTTGAAAAGCTGGGCTACAGCAGGCCGTTGATACATCTACCGTTTTCACTCGTCTATTCAGCAGGTAACTCATCCCATTGTCTTTTGTTAAACTCGTGTTCATGATGCTAACGGTAACTCCATTTTCCTCTTTCTTTTTGCAGCCATCATGGTGGAGTATTTACACCTGATTCTGCGACCGGTGATAGAAGTGCCTCTCCTTTTCACCAGAAGCGAGGTGGGTATGGCGGTGACATTAACCAGGGACGTCCTCGCATCTTTAGCTCTGCATTCTGTAATCTGTAATAATCATCAGAAAGTTGAAGCAGACAGGTTAGAGCTGTTGAGCCTCTCATCTTTCAGTCATTTTTTGTTATTTTTAGCTGCTGCTTTTTAGACAACGTTTTATCTTTTTATCTTTTTGTTTCAAGAAAACAAGTGACGGATAAAAAGCTTTCAGTCTTGTGTTATCAACAGAAAACAGGCTTTGTTGTTGTAAAAACAGGGTGACAGGCGGAATTTATCACATGGATGCAATCCCGTTGAAAGTGATTGTGCTGACCTCCCTTATCTTGACCTCTTTTCTACATGAGCTTGAAAAAAATCATAGTGGGATAACATTTTCATTAACTTTCCTGGAGGAGGCTCTCCGTCTGAAGGAGCCTTCATCATAGCCTGGCAGGCCTTCATGAATGTGTGATGAAGCCGAAACCAAAGCCGGGCATCGTGGTTCTCCGCCCGTGCTTCATTCCCTCGGACAGCTGCTGGCTGGGAGATCAATGATTGTCGCGTGAATAAAATATAAACTGCTGTGGGTCAGAACAGGAAGTTCATTGTAGAGTTTACAGGAAGTGACTTCAACACAGTGGCGGTTGCTATTGTGAGCAGAATGACCACGTGTCTATTGCTCGTCTTAAAGCCCTCAAACCTAAAATCATATAAGAAAGCATGTGAGTGACAGGATGTTTAAGATGCCATCTCAGTGAATGATGGGAATTCCCTTTCCTACCACTCCCACAAATTTAGTTTGTCTTCTGTTCATGGTGTTCTCGTAGATGCCACAGGTAAAGCAACAGTTAAGATGATAGTCAAGTCCAACAGGCTGAGCAGGACTTTAGAACTTAGAAACAGTAACTTGGAGTGAGTTACCCTGCAAAATAAGAGACATAAAGGTGAAGAACAGAGAGCAGAAAGGAAGATGGTTGACAACTGAGGTTGATCTGAGCCATGACAGAACACACATTTCATCTTCTTCTGCAGGCCAGGAACATCACAGTGAACCACACCTTCAAAATTGACAAGGCCCGCAGGGAGTTGGGCTACAGCCCGAAGCCCTACAACCTGGGGGACTCTGTGGAGCACTACCTGAAGAGCCAGCCGACTTCCTCCCATTCCCTGAGCTGGTCAGCCTCCCAGCTGCCCCGATACTTCCTGCTGCTGATGGGGCTCTTCACACTGGCACTTACCCTGTGTTTCTTAGCTTTTCAAATAAACTAAAATATTTAGAAAGAAAGAAAGAAAGAAAGAAGAAAAAGCTTTTATTCACTTATGACCTTTTTGTTAAGAATTTGTTTTGCTTTCTCTTGTAAAGGATAGACAGCAGACCAATAAACAGTGTTGAAGAAGTGAATCACCATTTTATTTATTTTATTTTGTCAAGTTAAGTTATTATTATTTCTAGTATTTACTGAGTAATTTACTGTGGGTAAAGCAAACGTCCACTAAACCTCAACACTTTTAAGAACTAAAAAAGTTGAAATTTTGTACACACTTAAAAATAAAAGCATAAGAAATAGATGGGATTTCTATTCTTCATGTGTCTTAAATCGTTAAATGTGTGTTGCCTATTAAAAAAAACATTATTGCTGCGCCTGCGTTTCTGCTTGTCATCAGTTATTTTTTTTATTTCCACAAGAGGGCGAGCTTGAACCATGTCAACAATTTTGACGTCAGATCTTTCAAAAGGAAGCACGTGAAGTTACCCCACATTGTATGAAAAATTACAGCCATTGCTCTTTAACAAATATTCAAAAATTGCTAGAAATTTTTAATCTAAAGTAGCAAAGTGAGGGCTGGCAGCGGTGGGATTCGAACCCACGCCATCGAAATGACTGGAGCCTAAATCCAGCGCCTTAGACCACTCGGCCACGCTACCTTTCGACTGGCCAGCGTAAAACCTGATAACTTTCTAAAATAAATATCAAGAATTGATTTCTAAATAGGTGTAGTTGTCTCTTCAAACTATGTAATTCATAAAAATTATCTTTAATGTACTTGTATTTTATCTTTTATTTAATTAACTGTTGCCATTCCTTAAAATGATGTCATATAAATGACCTGACAAAAAATATTTTACTACTACTTTTTGATCTAAGCGACATAATAGCACAACTTAAACTGTAACTCAACAGTTACTGATGGCATCTGTATTCTTTTTTTATTTGCTTGAGCAATTTTCCACGTCTGGCCCACTTTCACACAAACTGCTTAATTCTGACTGCTTACCAGACTCTTTTCTTGTAGATTTGGGTAAGTCTGCTTTGTTCTTTTCAGACTTGTGCCTTGGCTTTAGTGTATCTAGGGCAAATTCGGGAAATCTAAATTCCCAAATTTTGAAAGAAGGGAAGGGAAAACCCTGTCGCCCCACTATTCTGACCCAAATCAACTGAGAAACAAAAGTATTATTGATCCAGGAGACTGTGTCATGTTTGTTTTTGTTTCTTTTATTGGCTCAATTGGTTTGGGTTAAATACAAGACCAAATCAGTATTTTTTTGTCATTATAACACACTTTAATAAAACAAAACAGAACAAAAAAACATCTAAAGACTTATTAAAATATCATATCCTACTGTTTGATCCAATTACTGGATGCTTATCTTGTGATACCACAGGTGTGATGCTAGAGGTGTGGTGGAGGTACATAAAGGTCATTGGGTCATCTCCATTGTGGGGTCAAAGGTCTTTGCACCAATCAATAACAGTTGTTATCAAACCAGCTTTTAGTACATTTGGAACTGTGGGCCAACACCAACAGATGACATGACACCTCAAATATCATTAACTGAAAAGTTCACTCTTCAGGCAACATGGGTTCTGTAGCTCTCCACTTTTCCTCCAGACTCTGGAACACTGGTTTTCCAAAGGAAATTCAAAATGTACTATTGTCCATGGACCGTTAAGCAATAGCCCAGTTCTGTGGACTGGTCCATGACTAGTTGATGACAAAAGCCTCATTCCACTTTTTGTGACGCTTCCCAAATTCTTGAGTAGATTTTGCTTGATATTTTCCATTTTCCTACAACACTTTTGTCTTCCTATCAATTTTCTATTAATAATTCTTGATTACAGCATGAACAACGAGCTTGTTTAGCAGAAACCTTTTGTTTCCCCTTTGTAAATGTCTTGAATTAATGTCCTGCCTAGGAGTGTAACAAGTTTTAAAACACAAAGACTTTAAAATCCTTTTGTCAACAGTATGTCTAATGATAAAAAAAATAATCATGTTTCACTTTTTTTCTGACAAAAACACTGAACATTTTACAATTTACTGTATTTTTAATGTTTTTTGTTTTAGATTTAGCTGAATGAAAATCACCAGCAACTCAAGTGACCTTAATCAGAAAAAAAACGTGTTATCACAACAACCAAGACATCCCAGGAAAGAATACCATTTTTAAATTCTATTTTGAAAGGCAATTAAAAGAGACTAACCGTTAATAAATTACATTATTAGAAATTACATTAGTGTATGATTTTGCAAAATTAAGTAAGCTTAAGCTTCCACAGATGATAAGGCTTAACTTTCACATACCTGAACAAAGGCAAACTTAAAAACTTAAAAAAATATTAAATGTTTATGTTAAAAGAAATGTAAATGACAATGAAATAATATTTTAAGTAAGATTGAAGGCATTTACTGGCTTGTGTCATGTTATACGTCACGAATAATCTGGAATGTATCAAAACGCAAAAAGCTTGGACGTACACACATCCGTCTGAATTGTATGGAATTTGTCAAATGAAGGTTTAATGTTTCTCTTGTACATTTTTGAAGATTAAAAAAAAACAGTGTGGTTAAAAAAAAACGACTTCTAACACTACAAAAATACTTTCTGTACAATCATTTGTTGATCCTTTTCAGAAACTTAGACTGGTTCTCAGTTGACTAATACTTTAATCTGGTTTCACTTTAACCTTTTGAAAACTATTGGCACATTTATAATGCCTGTTGAGAAAAAAAAAACATTAACTGGAATGGCAACATTGAGGTATCAGAAAAGATTTTATTAGTCAGATACAAAACATTTGCAGTCTTTTTGAAAAATGTTTAAAAGAAAACACTTTCAAAAGCTTTGAAACAGCATTTTTCTAAATGCCTAAATGAATCAAAAATGTTAAAACAAGATCTTTTTTTATTTTTATATGCAAAATATTACAAATATAAACATATTACTTTGTTCACTAAAGTGCTAAATATTTTCAGTTAAAACACATTACTAAGTTCATATAACATTATTAGAACTGCTTTAAAGTATAACAATTTATTTTTTCATAAACTACTGAACACATTCATAAACTTTTGTAACTACATACATATATAATATAAAGCATCAATTCAAGTCAGCTGAACAATATGCTTCAAACTTCAGCCTACAAAGAAAATAAATTAAGCTTTTTTGTTCTTAACTTTTGTTAATAAATACACAGAAAAATGATCCGACACTCCAAAGGGCAGATGAGGGATCTACTGCATGCTTTTTTTAGTCACCTATTTTCAACTTAAATCACACACCAGCTAAGCATAGACAATTTCTCAATCTGAAAGATGATACGTCTTTGAGTTTTGCTAAAGTTCAACATTTCTACAAAAGCACAAACACTACCGTGTGTTGAAATTCCACATACAGTTCAGTCTAAACACCGACTACTCAAGTGGTCATATGGTCAACATTATATAAACTATGTGAGAGGAGGTAACACTGGATATTGAAGTTTAGATATGCAGTAAAACTAATCACATTTAAGGAGTTTTACAAAAAAGTTTTCAGCAGGATGAAATAAAAAAAACAGTGCAAACTAACATGTCTTAAATGTGATGACCATAGCAACAACAAAAAATAATATGATATTCTGAAGAGTTTAACCTCACTATTTAACTTGTTCAACACAAGAAAAGAGAACAGATCATAAGGAATTGGGGATGGGACACCGACTTTCACTGAGGTCATCTTTGGTCTTCTGGATGCAGGTGAAGATCTCCTGGAAGAGAGCCTTGTACTCGGGTAGACCGTTGTCTTCAGGAACAGGTGTCAGATCGGTTGCAGTGGAGGAGCTGGAGAGACGGCGGCTCGCTCGAACGCTTGCAGAGGGACTGCCGGACGTCTGGACCTCTTTATGACTGAGGCCTTCTGTTTGCTGACACTGCTGCAGCAGCTCATCGTATTTCACCTGGATGGACAAACCACATGCTCCAGGATGAGCACCGCCAATGGGAAATTCTCCAAATGAAGAGAAATAAGAGATGACTCACCTGCAGAGCGCTGTACTGAGCATCCACCTCATTGAGCAGAGAAATGCCTCTTTGTTTTACAGCTTCCGCACGCCGGATGCACATCTGCTCGTGACCACGGCGAATTTCATCTGCGGTTGTTGCTCTTAAAATGCTGTCACTGTGACGCCTTTGTCTGCCGACGGGGCTCGCCTCCTCTGCCTTTTCTGGTTTCTCTTCTGCCTCACTCTGGTTTAGACACAACCTTTCCTCTGAGGCAAAGAAAATGGTTTCAGGTATCAGCAGCTCTTTAGGTCTTCTAACACTGCGAAAATAAAAATTACACGCATTAAAGATATGCATCAATAAAGGGGTCGTTTCACTTCTTAGGTCTTATCATCTCCAACCTTTTGTTGCAGTCAGCTCGCCACAGAAGCCGGAGCTGCTCCACCTCCTCCTCCAGCTCCCTCTGCCTGGTCTGACAGCCAGCAAGCAGGGCCAACCGATGCTCAAGGTTTGAGTTCTCCCTGGATGTCAGCTCGATCTCCTGCTCCGCTGCCTCTCTGCGGCTCCGCTCGGCAGAAATCTGCCTTTGGAGAGTTTGGATCGAGCGCTGAAGGCTTTGGTTCTCCACCTCCTGGTTATCTTCTTCGTCTTTGTCAAAGAGGAAGTTCTTCGCTGACCAGAGTCCCTCACTGTGAGCTGGATACCTGAGGCAAAAAACCCAGACATTTTACAGTTTCAATGGGATCCCATTTGGAGAAGGTCTCATTTTAAGTTTTTTGTGTATATTTTTAAGGTACCAGCTTCCTCACCAAAAAGCACCACATACTGTTTGGTTTTACAGCTATATTTTTTTGACATCTAAAAGTAATTTATCCAAAAAGACTTTTTAAGAACATTTAATCTGTGCAGATATTTAGTGTAGCAGACAAACAGCAGTCATAAGGAGCAGTCTGGTGCGTGATGTATTAGCACACTGCTGACAATGGTGAAGATTAACTTCCTTGTCCTGTGGATTATGTCTAAACTAAGAACGTTGTTCTAAATGACCTGCAGATGTCAATTCAGCAAACAGAGGCTGAGGGTGTTAAGGGTTAGCTAAAGATCATTACAGGAACTCCCTGCTGGATGTCAAATTTTGTTCTTGGGCAGAAATGTTTTAACGCGTCTTTTTCATCCTCCTTGTTGCCAAACACAAATGCTGACAGGAAATGGCAACAGAACACCACAGAATTTCCCTAATTTTTGAAATAGTTTTGCATCACATCCTAGAGCTAAAGCTGCAGCATTGAACAGAGATAGGAGTAACAATCTTTACCAGTTATGGTGCAAGTCATACAGCTCCTTGAGGCAGGAAACACTCTGTGCTCCAATACTGCGCCGTTGCTCCGCCAGCTCTTGCTTCCGCCGCTCTTCCTGGGCAGTTTTAAGCTCCTCTATCTGTGCCTGCAGGTCCTCCATGTATGTCTGAAGGTCCCCAATAGTTTCTGTAAGACTATAGAGAAAAGGAAAGGAAAACTATAACAATGGGATACATTTTTTTTAGGGTTCACAATAGATGTCAGAGTGGGTTGTTGTGCAAAAGCTGCATTTACAGATTGTTTACAGCCTAACCTTTGGATCTTGTGTTGGGCCAGGCGGTTGTCTTGCACTATTCTCTGGTTGCTTTGCTCCAGATCTCTGGCTGCACCGTCCAATTGCTCATACACCTTGGAATGATGGTCGTTCATCTGACGCAGCAGGTCCACCTGTTTGGTCAGGTACTACCACAAACACAAAACAGATTCATTCAGTTATTTCTTTGCAAAAGTTTGTTTCCCCACTTTGCCGTTTACATACTTGATTCTATGACTACAATCACGAATCAAGAAAAGATGCATTACAAGTGTCTAGTAAAGCTTAATAAACGTAGAACCAGAAATAAATGTAAAAAATTCAGAATCTCCATGTCGTTTACTCAGAAAGGCCAGTCTCTGTACCCCACTGTTGGTTCATGTTGCAGTACTGAAAGCTCGAACACCTTGTAACCAACTTTGAATAAGGTGATAGGACATTTGCATCACTGTGCACGTTTGCTAATCTGATATTATGTAGACAACGTTGAGTAAGCAAATCAAATAGTGAGTGAGGATCAGCGGACGACACTTGTAAAAAGTTATAGAATACATGGTGTTTTCAAATACCAAGACAGATAAAATTCAAGTTTTTCTATTTATACCTTTCCAACAAAGACATCAGCAACTGACTCTTAGGTAGGCCCAGCACAAGAGTCCTGTTCTGTGTTATTACTCCCAGACTTGAGACTTTCCGGTGTCAGGCAGTAGAAGTAGGTCAGGGGTCATTGAGAATTTTGGGGATTAAAATATTAAGCTTCATAAATCCTCACGCCACCACAGTCTTACTACTGTGAACAAACTAAGGTTCTTATCTTTGCTGATCTGTTGAAGTGTCCTCCAACTCAAACAGATCAATGCTGTCTGCACATGCCAAAACGTGATGTGATCCAGAAATAATAAAAAAAAAAAAAAAAATCTATCCTGTAGGGAGTTGAGAATATTCTGCATGAATAATTAGAACTCTCCCAAAAATAAAAGTAAGTTAAAATCAAATTAATATTTAACACATAATCTTGTGATAAATTTCCCATAATCTAGCAGGCATTCTACCAAAGGTTTTATTGATGAAAATACATATTTTTCCCCCTTTGTCCGAACTTTTCTCAATGATTTCTGTAATCCCAAAAGCATATGGAATTGTAAATATATTATACACTTCTTCCTTTTACTGCATCAACCTTAAAACTGCCTGTCAGTGATGCTTTACCTCTATCTCCTGCAGCTGTTCCTGGTTGGTTGAATGCATGTGCTGCAGGGCCTGCTCCAGCTCATGGTTCCTGTCAAGGAGAGTTTTCCCCAGCTCTGCTGCCAAGTGTAGATCTGCAGGAAAAAAGCATGTAAACACTCTGTTGTAAACACTTGCCACCAACAGAAAGGGGTTTATATAAGCAGAACAACTTGAAACACACCATTGATTGTATAATGCTATTATTGTTTGTCTCCACTGGATCACAAAGGAATAGAAATACTTCATGTGATCATTTCTTCTGGGGAATTCTTTCAAGGTCTTAAGTCGTGTTCAGAAAAAGTGATCTTAAAGCTCCAAAGAGTAGATTTTTATGAGAATACAAAATAAATGCAAACAATGATCTTAGGTGCAACTCAAACATGCAATTTTAGTGACTCAGCTTTAAATCCCCATCTAAATTCAGCAGTCTAAACAGTCAACATCTTACTTTCATCCTTCTACTGAGCAAATCTACAGGAAGTCGTGCCCATTTGGTTAGTCGATAAGAGAAAAAGACCAAATAACAAATAAGGAGGTTATTCTAAAAATTGTCAAACGTTGAACTGATATGAAAACAAACAGCAGCCAAGAAGAAATAGCTTGAAATTAATTGATAAAACCAAGAAATTACCACAAGAAAATGTGTCAGCTTAATTTTTTTTAAAGCAATTTATCTAGAAGGCGAATCAAAAGTAAAAACATGCAGAGAAGTTCCAATTAGAAAAGGTAATTTTATTTTGAAAGGGCAAAACAGTTAGCAATTTTTTTCTGTGTTATAGTTAATTTAAATAAAGTTTTTTGAAGCGACATTAAAAACTAATTTGAGTTTTTTCTACTTTACAAACTTGTTTTGAATTAACTTGGCGTTTAAAGTCGTTTATTTACACAATCAAGATAAATAAAACTTCATTTTAGAAAACATTAAGTGTCGTTTCTTATGCTCCAGCTGGTTCTACCGCATGATCCGTGTGATTCTGTCACAAGAGTCCTCGACTATTTTATTGTACTCGGTCCTGTTGATTCAAACAGAATTTGTTTTACTTAAGTAGAAATTACTGAGTTAAAAGAGACTTTAAAGTAAGAGCAGTAGTGAAGGATTATCCCTCAGACGTGAAGTCATTCAAAGTTTCAGGGTGCGTCCTCTTACCGTGTTCGAGCTCTTGTGGGTTGTACCAAGACTCCTTACTCTTCTCAAATTCTTCTTCCAGAATCATGTCGGTTAACATTTTAAGACAGAATGAGCCGCGATCGAACACAGTCTTGTTACTGAGAAGCAGCACGAACTTTGTCCGCCGTCACCGTCAGGCAGGAGGGAAACTGCATCCCGCATCCTGCATGTGAGAGGCTTTAAATATCGCTCACAGCGACGTGGCAAATCCGCACACACACCCGGCATCCGGTAGGAGGCAGAGCGACCCATTGACGAATAAAACATAAAAAAGTCTACTTGTACTTTTATCAAACGGTTTTTCAAAATGATATGTAATTAATAAATAAATAGCATCATATTAAATTGTTAACCGTCGTGTTAAAAAAATGATTTTTTCGTCTTCATTTCCTGTATAAAATGACTGACATAAATTTGAACCAATTACAGAGCAGTAAGCGCATGAAATTATGTCTAGTAGCCAATCAAATGTTTGTTTTCCAACATGAGGTCCCGCCCCTAATAAGGAACAAACGAGTTGAACTAGATTTCATTGTAGCTGCAAGGTAAACATTGCTTTTCTTAACGATTGTGCCTTTTTTTTTTAATTCAAACGTTCAGTATTTCATGTTATATTTTAATACGACTTTAAAATAAAGTAATTACAGCCAAAACCAGCTTTCTTTTTCTTTTGCATTTGTCTCTAATTGAGCTTTTTAGAAAAATGTCTTGCTAAGCAGGGGAAATATTTGCAATGCTAGCTGAATAGTTCACTCAGTAAGACGCATTAGTGCTTTTCTGGTTCGATCAGCCGGTGCTTTGGCTGAACTCTCGCTTTCTTAAGTGTGTCAACTGTCGCCCAGGAAAACCCAAAATGATCCGACGTCTGGGAATTAATCCTGCAGCTCTGGCTTACGCTATGACCACCCTCGGGTCAGGCATGATTAATAATATTTTCAGCTTCTATTATGTCAAACTCTTCCTGAATAAATACAAAATATCTGAAGGAGCGTTCCACCAATCACAAGTAAGTATTTTGCAAACAACACTTGATTACACACAGATTAATCATGATTAATCACAATCCAAAAGTGTGATTAATCTGATTAATATTTTTATTCGATTGACAGCACTAATAATTAATCATAAATATTGATTGGAAAATGCACATAGTAAGGGGTAACATGCAGCCACATACACTGGAAAATAATTCAGTTATTCCATTTCATCATAAACACATTTGCTGTTTTGCAAATAGATCATGACAGTGAATTATTAAATACTAAAGATTGTCAAAATGAGTTCAGTAGATTGCTTGAAGGGGAGTGGGAAGAAGCAGATTGAAATAATTTCACCCCTGCTTTGTTTGTTATTTATTAACTAAGTTTAAAAAAAGTGTCAGATGAGTTCTTGTTAAATTATAGAAGAGCTATTCCTACAGGTGGTGTTCATGGTGTGGAATGCAGTCAATGACCCTCTATTTGGTTACCTGCAAGACACCTCCAAAGTGCCCTGTTGCTCTCAGCGACGCCTCTCCATCCTTTATGGTGCTCCCCTCTACTCACTGGCTTTTCTTCTGGCTTGGTTTCCTTGGCGATCCTACGCGCCAGGGGACTGGTTGAGTGGGCTGCACCTGACAGTGGCCCTCTGCGCTTTTGATGGGATGCTGACTTTTGTGCTACTGGCTCAGTGTGCCTTGTTTGCAGAGATTTCCAGCCATCACCCAAATCGATTAAGACTTATAAAGTACAGCCAAGTAAGAAAAGCATTTTTTAAAATTTCTCTTTGTACTTTTTAATAAATGAAGCAATTGTTCTGTGCATCTCATATGCAGTCTTGTCTATGTGTCAGGTGGCTTCTCTGGTTGGCTCCTCCAGCATACTCTTCTGTGGAGTGCTGTCCGAAAACATGGAGGATTTTTCAGCTTTTCAGGCCTTCTCAGTGCTGACTGCTGTTCTAAGCTGCGGCTGCATGCTCTACACAGGCTTCCACAGTGAGAGCCGCTTTGATAATAAAACACCTGAAGCTGATACTCCAAAACCTGTAGATGGGGCTTCCAGTCAAGCTGCGGGTTCCGTCTCCCTGATGTGGCGGCTGACATGGCAGATTCTGGCTAACAGAGACTTCCAGCTGTTTGTTCTCATGAACTTCTGCCAGGTGTTCATGTTGGCTTTCTTTAATAATTTTACCATGATATTAACTGAGCACCTAATACCCCCAGACGTTCTTCCGTCATTGGCTAAGAGTATCATGTATGGAGCAGGATTCATCTGCCCGCAGGTATTGCCTCATAGAAACTTGGGTCTTTTTCCATCAATAAAAGTTCTAAATTGTTGTTTGATTGTTTACCAAATTATTGAAAATAACCCAACAGATATCTTATATAATTCTATCCTTAATGACTGTCTTTTATCAGTTATTAGTGTTAATCAGTCAAGGTCTACTGCAAGATTTGGGATACTACAGGATCATCCTCTTCACTTTCTACGTGGAAGTCGGAATGGCTATTTTCATGCTAATTCTTGGTCCTCATCATTACTATATTCTGGCAGTTTTTCTCACCACTAGCATGTACGTATCTTTGATATGTGCTTTCCCTGTGCTTTATTTTTTTTCCATTACAAAGAATTGCTCACATTGTCTCCATTTCGCATGTTTTTTGCAGGGTTATAATTCAAGCAACCTTCAGCCTTTTTGGCCTGCCCCTGGCTGACATCATTGACACTGACATGCAGCAGCACAAGCGGAGGTAAAAAGAAATAAATAAAAAGCCAAATTAGTATGCAGTGTGCACTACTTTGATTTTTTTTCATTTTTTAGAAAAATGAATTGGGTAATGGAGCCTCAACTTAAAAAAACACGGTACCATGGCGCCCCCTTAAGGAACTGTCAGGGAATTACTAGAGTTGGAATTCTTTTATCTTGTAAGGATCTGAAATGTCTAGAAGTTTTTGTTCACTTTCAGCAATAATAAACCTATTCCCAAAGAAAAATAAGTACAAATAAGTACAAATATTACAACAGCATACAAGAAAAACATGTATATGGATTAAACTAATGCAAATATTTTTAGTTCTTATTAATATTTTTTGAAAATTAAAATTACATCATCCTTTAAAATCTGTTTAATTTACCTCACAAAGACTTGTTTAAAAAAAAGATTACTTCAGATGTAGATGTGCAGTCAGTCATTACATTTTGAAATTGTTTTGTATTCGTAATTAGACAAATTAAAGTGAATTGTTTATGTTTTTTTCTTTCCATATATTCTCTTCTCTAGCTCTCCTTTGTCCTCCATGGTGTTTGGAACAAATGCACTGTTCACCAAACCGGCTCAGTCTCTGGCTCCAATGTTAGTTCTTAACATTCTAAACCAGTTTGGATATGATCAGCTGAAGGATCCAGGCCAGAATTCAAACCCAAGGTATGGGTGGCTTAAAGAAACATGCCGATTAAGAGGTTTAAAGTGTTCTAGTATGTGTATTTTAAGGTTATACCAACAGATGATTTTAATTCTTGTTTCTGAGCAAAAAGCTTTCGTGATGAAAGATCAATCTCTCAGTTCCTCTACATGTTTTTAGTATTTTTAGAACATATTTTCATTTCACTGAAGCAGAAATGGAAGAAGCTCAGGTACTAACGGTGATCCTGCTCTGTTTGGTTTTTTTAATCAACACAAATCCTTTATGCTACTAGTAATAAGATCCCAAAGAAAGGCATGAATATGTGGCATTAACAGGAGTTTCACTTTCATTTGGATTAAAGTAAGAATGTTCCCGTATGCTGGCTGATTGACCTGCTGCACAAGAAATAAAACTTGCCAATCAAGAAAAACCTTTTTACATCCAAAAACAGCAGGTTTAGATGAAGTCAAGGCAATTGACTTTTTTTACACTTTAAAAAATCTAAAATTGAAAGAAGATGCAGTTTGCCAGTTCAAGACGAAGAGCAACATAAATACAAGCTTTACTCAAATAAGATATGGGTAGAAATCTGGTCTGACATGCTGCATTGTTTTGGCCTCACCAATAAGCAAGATATTTGATTTGAAATACATTTTTATGCTGTCCATTACTGATTTTATGCTGTGTTTTCAGAACCAATGATCTATGACGTGAAAGGAGTCTTCTGATTTCTGTCTCTTTCCTTCTAGTGCTTTGGAAAGCCTCCATAGTGTCATGTTCTACTTGGTTTGTCTGGTGCCCATGTGTGTTGCAGCTCTACAAGCTCTGGCCTGGAGGCCCTTCTCCATTCGTAACAGTCATACACTTGACGCAAAGTATGTTGACTGCTAGCATCAATGAGACTGGTAACATATATGGAATCTCTTTCAGAATCAGGTTAAAAACAAAGGAAAATATTATAAATGTGATAAAGTGTATGATTCAGAAGTTACAGTCTGTAACTTCATTTCTTTATCTCCTACAGCTGTTCAACTACAGCATTGAAATGGGATTTGAATAATGAACACACTGATGACTTGAAAATAGACTCCTTGTTTTGTCAGCAAAGCAAAGTCATGAGACTGTGATTAGTGCCTTACTCTTTTGCCAAAAAAAATCGTATTGCTTAATGTTTGTGTTTTCTTTAGGTTCACTTTTTTTCTGACAAAGTCTGATTGTTGTTTTTGCTGCTGACTTCCTCCAGGAAATGACTGATGTCTTCTGATAACTTGAAAAGCTGCAAAATGAATGTAGTAGACAATGAAGCTATAAACAAACTGGTTCATGCATACATTCACATGAAATGGGTTACTAGATCCTTTTTCAGTATGAGCCCATTCCATTAAAAATAAATGAACACTTTTTTATTTAGTAAAGCTATAAATTCCAAATATGTATTGATGTTTTCCTCCATAAAACACAATGAAACATGCAAGATGGATCTGTTTTTGACTAAAAATGTATTGCTTTGCTATTGCAAAGCTTGGAAACCTAAAAAAATGAGACGAAGATGAGATATTTACATATAAATAAATATCAAATTAAATTGGGTGGAAGTAAAAATACTTTCAAATAGAAAAAGAACATTTGCATAAATGCAGCTGACATAAAAATACATTAACATTCACTTTAAATCCACATCTAAGTACAAAAAATGTATAAAAGGTTTACCGAAATATGTTTGAAGGAAAATAGAAAAACAATGCAAATTCCAATACATTTTATTAATGTAAGATGTATTTGTTTTTACTTGATGAAAAATGCATATTTCTCTTGTCTCTGTGGTTTCTGACTACAATTATAGAGCTCTATCTGGGCTAATCAGTGGGAATGTATTTTATTTTTGTATTTTTTGATTAAAAATACATTTAAATATTGTCGTCTTCCACCATAATTTATCATTTTTATGAGATTGTTTTAAATTATTGAACAACACACTGTACTTTTCCTCTACATCAGGGTGTTCAAACGTTTAGCAGAAAGGGACAGATTTGGTGAGGTGAAAATGTGTGAGAGCCAGCACATCTATCTGCATTCTTTGAATCCATATAACATTAAATGCAAAGGAACTATCTAATAAATGTTTTTTTTTTCACAATGAGATACTTCACATTTCTTTACATACAAACAGAATTATATCTAAACACATTTTTACTAAAATTATTCTATATTTCATATTTGCAGATCAGAGATAAAATAAATGTTAAAATCCATGTTATTCACGTTTAAATGCGGACTGTAGACACTGAAATTTAAGTCATGTGAAAAGGAAAATAACAAATAGTTATATTTTTCAAAAGTACAAACCACTGGTTTTGATCACAGAAATAAATCAGTTCTTCTCATTTGGCACTTAAGGCTGTGAAGGTCAAGTTGGTTGTTGTCACGGGGTTACAATGACTTATAGCGTAGTTTAGCCAATCACAATCAAAAAATTGTAGATCTTAGTGATGGGGGCTGCACAGTGTTGATTTTATGACAGGAGTCTGAGGACTGGTAGAAATATGATCGTGGGTTGCATTTGGTCCACCCGCCAGGCTTTGGACATGCTAGCGCCATGCTATCATAATTTATACATCATTGCTGTCTGTGTAGCCATATATACTTCTCTATTTCATAAAACACATTTCGTCTCTTGGCAAAGTCTTTGTCACAAAGCAGATGGAAGTCCACTGTGTTTGCGTGAGGCTCAGACATTTTGGTAGATGCAGTCAGTAGAAACGGTGCTCGTGTCTCTTTTCGTCTATGATGACATATAGAACAAAATTTAAAGCATGATGGGAAAAGACACCAGTGAAAACTGATGCAACCTTTTTGTTTTGTAAATTCTTGTTGCAACTTACCTCAAGGGGTTTTTGTGTGGATGTGTTTTTACTTTTTCTCAGGTTCTCTCTGTTGTTGAGTTCTTGGAGCACGTTACGAAAATGGGATGTTTTCCTTACGCTATCCTGTTTACAAAAGAGTTCAAAATCCTTGTAAAGGCATTGGACGAACATAGACATTTTCAATGTTTTTCAAGCAGTCTAACTGTTAGATTGTAATGATTTGACAACTCTTTTGAGCTCACAGAGGCCTTGGTTACTGTTCCTCTTTTTTAAATCTGTGGACTTCTCCCCTACTCGAAATGATCAAGTAGTTTAGAGTTAAACAACAAAGAAAGAAGACATTTTATCCACCTTGTCATCTACAGACGTCTTCACACTGGCTGTTTTCTTCCAGCAATACTACAACAGAGGCAAATGTTTATTACAAATAAGCACATTGGGGAAATGTGAAAAAATGTAATTAAATATGTGCCAGGCTTTTCTTTTTTTTTTTTATTTTACCTTCTTTAGAATGATGAACATTACTATGGCAAGGTTGAAGACGACCAGAAGGGCTAATGCCAACAACAGCAGAAATCTAGTTTTACCTAAAAGATAAGAAAGTCCTCCATACCAACACTTTTTAGCCATTTTCTTTTCCAGAATAACTGATTTTTGTTCTTACCTGTCACTACAAGTGTTGTTCCAAGCCCTACAATCGGATTGCAGTTTTTGATTTTTCCTGCTCCACAGTAGTAGATTCCACTGTCATCTACCTTCAGTTCCTTGATGGTTAAGTTTGCTGCGTTCAAAGTGTATCTGTTGTTTGAATGTAGGGCAAAATGTCTGTCTTTTTTGAAAACAAACCACTTGAACTCAATTTTTTCAGCTGAGCGGCCTGGGGTGATGCTACAAGAGAGATTTACTGATCCTCCCATTTTGCGCCAGATCGCCTTGGTCTGCTCTAATTTGCAGTTTTCATTACTCTCTGGAATTAACAGAAAAGAAAGGCATTTAATCCAAATTAGACTAGTCTTTCTGAAGTCATTCTTAGAATTTGTATCAAATAGATGTTTTGAAATATTTGTAACATAGAATCAATAAAAAAGATCATTTTCATTCCTTAAAAAACTGAATAAATGTAGAAATGTTTTTAGTTTTTACCTGTTCTTGACAAGACGATAAGCAGTACGGCCAACCAAATCGACAGCTTCATGTCTGCAGCTAGAGACTTCACGAGAGATCTCATGATTTTTCTGAATGTAGTGTTATGACAAGATCGGAAGGGTTTGCAACGCACTTCCTCAACACTTACTTCCTATTTGTTCTTTAGTAATGAGGGCATAAAAGGCAACATCATGGTTTTTTATTGAGTTATTGCAGATGACTGCGTTTATTCTGAAGTAAGCAACTATATTTTAGTTTGAAACTAGTTATTTTGAATAAATATGAAAGAAGATAGCTTAATTCAGATGTGGAATCTTTTTTAACGTAATATTTGCTTTTTGGTAGCTTATTTTCAATAAACTGAAATATAAAGTTTCCACCCTGTTTTTGTTCCATTTTAGCAGTTTATTACACCGACAGCAGGAAGTGGAAGTGTTGCACTGTTTGTTTGCAACTATTTCCAGACTGCATGTGTGTGTTTCTAAAATTACAACATCACCTGTGTCAGCTCCACACATGCACACATATTTTTTTGTGGCAGTAAACCTTTTAAAGAAAAACAGGTGACAAGCAAAGTCTAACATTTGTCTCTATTAGAAATAATCAAACTTAAGAAGTTCAACAATATTATCTAATTATGTATTTAATGAATATTACATCTATACTTTGTTTTTTTTTTGTTTTTTTTTATTGTGATCATGTACAGTAAATGATCATTGGCAGATAAAAGTCTTCTGGGATGCTTTAACTTTATGAGATAAGATGATTTACCCATCTACCCTGGAATATTTGAAATCAGCATTTATGTTCATTATTCTGTTCTTTTATGCACACATTTTAAAAAATCTAATTATTTACATCAAAAATATACAGAACAGGAAAAAAAATTATCACATTCAATTTTCACTCAACTATCCTGACTGAAGATTCTCTTGAACATATTTTTCAAATCTTTAATAATTGTGATTTTTTTTACATGATTCATATTCTTTTTAAGATCAATGGTCAGTCCTTTTTTGCATTGTGAGCGAGGACTTTTTAATTTTTTTTTTCATTCAGATGCCATAGTGCCCATGAGCCAAAAAACCCCAAACATTTCTTTACCTAATACAGTAAACAGAAAGACAATTAAATTTGAGCTCGTTTGTTTCATACTATATTTAAAAAACAATCAAATTCAAGTTTGATTCCAGTAAGTTAGTTGTGAATCACAAAAAACACAAGAAAATAATGAAAACATATATTTTTAGAAAGTTATAAGGCTTTTTAATGTCTATTTAACCAGATATTGGATCAATAATGTGAATATTGTGCAAATTTTGGTATTTAATCTGAATAATTTTGATAGCATTTTATTTAAAGAAGTGTTACCTACTTAACCGCTTGGTTGCAATGTAAATGTCTTTTTATATCAAAAAAGCTTTTACGAATGGTGAGAGTAAATGACACAATTCTAATAATTTATATGATTATAATTTAATAAGTTAGGGATGTATCCTTAAGTAAAGCTAAAGTTATTTAATTCAATACAACTTGGTAAATTAAATGACACAATTACAAGGAAATGTTTAAATCTTATTAAGATGTTGTTATTTTCTTTTCAAATAAGTGCTTTTGCCTCCATCCATTGACAT
Organism: Oryzias celebensis; assembly: GCA_014656515.1. Taxonomy (NCBI): domain Eukaryota; kingdom Metazoa; phylum Chordata; class Actinopteri; order Beloniformes; family Adrianichthyidae; genus Oryzias; species Oryzias celebensis. The sequence continues at coordinate 11,143,571 of BNCR01000008.1, read as the reverse complement.
ACATCGGAGTTTCTTAAAGCGGACTCCTTCGCGCTGTCGTTCAAATTTCCATCCAATCAGATCATCCCATGTGGGTTTTGCCCCGCCTCCTTCCACGTCGACCTGCATCCTCGCCATATTTTCACCTCAGCGGATCTTGCAGATTTGTGAACCCTAAAGCCACCGGGAGAGATTTTTGTGAAGTCTTTACAGAGCGTTTCACGGTAAACAGAGAGACTCTAACTTCAGGTTACCGCATCCTCAGCCTGCAACAATGAACGTTTTCAGACTAACAGGAGATCTATCTCATCTGGCTGCTATCATCATCCTGCTACTCAAAATATGGAAAAGCAGATCGTGTGCAGGTGAGCTTGTGTTGTTTAGTATGCGCCATTGTAAATTTCCCGGTCATCTTTAGTAACGTATAATTATAATTACTTGATATCCTTAAATTCATTAGTTTATAATGCTATCGTCACATGCTAACAAAACCCACTCATTCATTTGGGCCAACAAGCTAATGTTTTAAGTTATCATCTTTGTTGCTGCCGAATGGATTAAGTTACATTTAAAAGTGATTTTTGATTATTTCAGTACAGTTTTTCCCGCTAAATCAAAGTTGAAAGTTAAAGTTACTTTTAAAAAAAATGCAACCATAGCTAGGTGTTGATGGCAAACTGACGATATTTAGTTTCCTGATTAGATTAGCTTAGATAGCAAACGATCAAGTTAAAAACTTTATTATGTTTCTTCAATTTAACTTGCTGCTTATATTTTAATTAGTATCATTATTATTTTCTTTTCGATAAAAATGTGGATCCCCAAACTTCACGCACCGGAGGAGCCCCCCTGCGTTAACTTGCGATTTGGTGATCGACTTTTTTGGTCTGACTTCTGACGTGGCGTCGAAGAGAATGCTACGGAAGTAGCTAGCGTTCTTAAAGTTACTTTCCATTCAATTTCCTTTTCGCTAGTGGGTTGCCAACGTGAATAATATATAATATGTTGGCTGAGATTGTGGCACATACCTACAACTATTATGGATACCGTTTTGACTGAAGATAGTTACGAAGGGAAAAACCTAGACACGTGAAAGATTTATTCGTTTAATGGTATTTTTAAGCATTTATCTGCACATAAAAGTTAAATATTTAAGGCCATTACTTACCTATATGAAAAATGTACAAATATGTCTGTATGTGTTCAATAAATGCAGGTTAATACTATAAAACACCTTAATTTAAGCGTTAATAACATTTATAAGAACCTTGGGTAAAAGAGTACACTTGGAAGTTTTGTTCAAGAATACTAGAATTATAGCAAGTATACCACAGTCCATATATACATGTAGTGTACGAGGTAAACTAACTAAATACTTCCTCAGACGTAATTGGAACATTTCTAGTTTACTATAAATAGTCGGTACGAAAGTAAACTTCAAGTTTTGCCTCATTTTTAAAAAGAAGTATCACTGCAGGCTGAAGTACATTTTAAATAGACTACTTTCTGCTAAGGGTAGGCAGATTGAAAAAAAAAAACACATTTATTTATTCATTGCTAATTTTTTTATTTTATGTTTTCTAAGAGTCTTGTATTTTTTAAGTGTTGATGCCATAAAATGATATTTCTGTACTTCTAGACAGAACATTCTGTACATTAAACACATTTAGTATTTTCTACGGCTAGTTTAAAACACCCAGTTCATATACCTACTGCTTTCCTTGCTTGCATGAACAATGTACGAATGTGAGATATAAGAAATACATAAAAAAATATATATATAATAAATACATTATAATAAATAAATAAATCAGATAAATAATAAATACAAAAATATAATTTAAAAAATAATAAAAAAAACGGGGTTTAATTGTTGTCTTGTTAACCCTTATGAACATTGTTGACATCATCTTTTTCTTTTGGATTTATGCAGCCTTTCAACAATGTATAACAAACAAACAAAAACACATCCATATGCCATCAAGCAATAACGAGTTTCATCATCATGCTAAAAATGCTTATATATTTTAGCAATTAGCGATATTTTTATTAGCGATATTTCTGAATATGGGGTTTGGGACTAAACTAAGAAATTGCAATGGGACATTTTTGGAGAATGATGAACCATCTTAATCTTAAAAAAGGACTTAGTTCTTGGTTCTAAAGACTGGTCTAAAAAAAGCCAAGTTTTATGTGTTTGAATGGCTAGAAGCATAAGAAAGTAGGTGTGACACATTTCACTTATCAAAGGTTTTCTGGATAAGAAGATGCACTCCTAAATATGTATTTTCCATGGCATAATTTTTGTCTTATGAGTGGCCTATGTATTTATTTAAAATTTGCATTGCAGCATTAGGAAGAAAGCAGAAAGCTTTTCTTAACACACTTCTTTTTTGTGAGAAGTTCAGATACACGTTTAGAATCAATTTCTACCACTCTGACGTTTTTTTTAAATATCAATTAACCACAACAAATTCATTCTCTTGTTTAGTTAAAAGTTTTTTCGTGTGCAATATGTGAATGATACAGACATGGCAAAAAATGTTCATTCTGTGCCCAGCAGGTGTCACTGTCTTAAAAGGAGAATTATGCCCCACATTTGTAATGTTTGCTAATGTTAGCACAAGGAAATATTAATTAAATCAATCCCTTATTTTCTTTTTAAAGGTATTTCTGGAAAGAGCCAGATTCTCTTTGCTCTTGTGTTCACTACACGCTACCTGGATCTGCTCACCTCTTTCATCTCGCTGTATAACACCAGCATGAAGGTAGGATCCTGCGCTCTCAGCACTGGATGGTCAAAGATGGAGATCATCTGTCTCCTCTTTACTGACTAGCTTTCCCCTTCTGCTGTTTTCCAGGTGATTTACATCGGCTGTTCATACGCCACAGTATACCTGATTTATATGAAATTCAGAGCCACCTATGACGGTAACCACGACAGCTTCAGAGTGGAGTTCCTGGTCGTTCCTGTCGGGGGACTGGCTGTTCTTATCAACCATGACTTTTCTCCTCTAGAGGTAAGCTTAAATAATTACTATAAATAAACAAATAGATTTGTAATTATTCTCCAGCGCACTGAAACGTTCTGCCTTCAGATCCTTTGGACTTTCTCCATCTACCTGGAATCCGTAGCAATTCTGCCTCAGCTCTTCATGATCAGCAAGACAGGCGAGGCAGAGACGATCACCACCCACTACCTGTTCTGCCTGGGCCTATACCGAGCCCTCTACCTTTTCAACTGGATCTGGCGCTTTTACTTTGAAGGCTTCTTCGACATGATTGCCATTGTGGCTGGTGTGGTTCAGACTGTCCTCTATTGTGACTTCTTCTACCTATATGTCACCAAAGGTTGGTTTTTTATTTGTTTATTTATTTATTTATTTAATCAAACCTGACATGAAAGCATATATTATTGATATTTATGTGTAAATTATTTATGTTTTTATTTGAGAAACAAGTAAAAAAAAACAATGAAAAATAACATCCACTACCAGACATAAAGCATCTCCACAGCAAAAGCAACATTCTGGAGCAAATGGAGTGCTCAGGCCTTCAAGATGAACAAAAAAAGGGTCCCATGTGATCCCTTCAGAGTGTATCTGATCTTTTCTCATTTTAAATGCTTCAGGATTTCTTTAATCCACAGTGTGTGGGAAGGAGGACTTGGAAACATCTATCTGAGTTGAACGAGATATAAACTATATAAAAGTTGAGGCTGAGGAGGAGCCTCACCACTAGAAGGAGGTGTGCCAAATATAGCAGACAGATGATTATGCTCTATAGTTTCACTGGTGTGGGATGAAGATCTAAAAATTTCACCAGAAAGAATGTAAAGTAGAACAAGATCAGAACATATGATTGTGATATGCTGGTACCTGTCACAACTTGGGTCTGCATCTTTATACATTTTAGCAAGCCTAACTTTAAATGGTATATACTTACATGGCGCTTTTCTACCTGCCTTGCCCAAGGACACTTCGATACATGGGCGGGCAAGGCGGGAATCGAATCTGCAATCTTCCAATCAGAGGCTGACCACCCTACCGCTGCACCACGGCCGCCCCTATGATTTGACTTTAGTCAGATGAACATGATGAATAATTTTGCATTGGGTCAGCCCATGCCTTGCACAAATTGGAGATCAATGTACTCTCTTGAGAGACGCTTCCCAAATCTCTTCAGGAAACCAGACTCTATTGCTCCTTGATTAAGTTGAAGGAATTGAGATTAAGGGAGAAAATATAGCTGCAAAGATTTGACATTATTCCCTTTAGAGCCAGTGCAGGCCTAAGGAATGTATACAGGGGTGACTCAATGGGTGTACTTGGGAACTGAGGGAATGTTATTTACAAAACTGTGAATCTGGAAAAATCTGAAGAGGTGTTGTTTAGGTAAGCTCAACTTTTCAGATAATTGGTCAAATGATGGTAAGGTTTTGTTGATATACAAATGTTTCAAATGATTTATGCCAAGGGTAGACCAATTAGTAAATGCCCTTTCTACCAAAGAGGGTTGAAAAATATGGTTTGCAGAGGTATGGGAAGATTAGGGAAGTAAGAGGAGACAAATAGTGTCCAAATCAACAGTAAGCTTTGTTAATGAGTCCATTTTTTTCCCTCTTCTGTTTGCTTTGATAGCTTACAAAGGAGATTATTTGCCCTCTATCGGTTTCTCATAATACAAAAGCAGAAATTCCAACAGTCTTGTTTATACTTTACAGAAAGTCAGTTTGGTCAGAAATCGGTTAAATCAATTGAAACTCTGCCTCCTATATCAGAAATCACATTATTACACGTGAAAGAAACTGATTTCTGTACAGAACTGCAACTCCTCTAGACTTGCTATGGATAGATTAAGTGACCAATAATCCTGACCAATAACCAATAATCACACTTCTAAGAAACCTAATTGAAATTCCTTTACTAAAAAATACTTTTTTTCTGGCTCTCTTTTCGTGCAACACTCACATGCCCAAGTTTGGTGCAAATTAAATTCCTAAGACGTCACTTATAATTACATTTGTCTGTATTTATTTGGATCTAAAACCATTTCTTTGTAGTAAGTATAAGTAACGAGCTTATTCCCTGAAAAACCTCACTGCAAAGTTCAGTCGAAGCTGATTTGAGGTTTCACCTTTCCGCATTTCTGGAGTGAAAGGGCACATTTCCAAAACTAGTATCTTTTAAAGAAGAATTCCCTTCTTTCTCTACCATCCTTTCACAGTAACTCAGTCCCAGGAACACATAAAGCAAATGTAGTGTGACAAAATGCTGAATTAGGAAATCCACAATTGATTTTTTGCCGTTTTTGGAGGTTTTCACTTTATAGATCTTGCAATGAGAAAAAAAAAGTACTTGTAGTCAGGTTAAGACCTTTAAAAAGGTCACAGTACACTTTAATTTATTTTTTATGTGTATTTTTTTATTTTATATCACAATCTGTTTCCAATTTCTCACCTTGCAGTGTTGAAAGGCAAGAAACTGAGCTTGCCAGCGTGATGAGAAGTTCTAGATGACGGCGACTCCCAGCAGACCTGGAGGGGGCGCCGAGATGACACGGAGTCCGGTGACTTCCAGCAATGAATGCCAGAAACAGAGAGCCAACTATTGTGGGAAAAAAACACTAGCCTTTTATTTTTTTGGATGATCACTGATGGAACTGGTAAATGCCAACCAACACCAGAGCTAAACAAAAGGCACCCCAGATCAACTTGGTTTTTTTTTTTGGGTTTTATGTGTTCAGCGTTTCACCATGAAAGTCTTACCATTGCTGTTTAATTTTTTTTTTTTTACATGTGAGGTGTTTACGCTTTTTCTTTTTTTATTAAATTGATTTGCAAATATGATGAATTTAAGCAGTACCTTTATGAAAAAGTGCACAAAATGTACAGTCTTATAAAAGAGTGATGTGCCTGATAAAAGGAAGTTCATTTTCACCATCTTTTGCAGTTATTTTGCATTCATCTTTAGGTTAGAAGCCAAAAAAAAATCACACGTTTCGCCTCAACATATTTTTGTGAAAACTTTTTTTTTTGTTTATGTTTAAACATCCTGTTGTCCTGAAGAGGAACTATAGGGAATGATGTTAGACTAACTTGGATGCCAGCAATCAATGTGTCGCATCAGTATATTCCAACGGTGCTCATATCAAATTCCAAATCAGAGCTGTTTACTGCTTGTTGTGTTTTAAGAAAAACAAAATCTATTCCAGGTTAGAATGGCATTTTGGCCCAGTTTGGGTGTAGATAGAACTCATATTTTCCTGAAGCACCAATGTAAAATTTTAATAACCTCTCCCTGTGCCTTTTTGTCTTTGTTTCTTTTTTTTTGTTTGTTTTTGGGACATATTTAGTTTTTAATCACAACCTTTTGGTTGTAGGTGGATTACAGCATTAAAAACATCTTAGTAATCTATTCAATTCAGAAGCCCTTTGTTAACTTCTTCAACAGCTATTCTTTTTTGAGATTTTCTTTTGGCATGATATCACCTCCAATAAAGATTTTATGAGAATCACCCTGTGACTGTTGACATGTATTTCAGGCTAAAATTTTATTTTTTAGCATTAATTCTGACATCTGATTACATGTTTTAATAAAAATGCTTAAAAACTGAGTAAAGACATCAAGGTTATTTAAATAATTAAAGAAAAACAAATCTTCTCTTTAGGAAATGTGAAGCTAAGCAGTTATCATGGCCTCACCTACAGCTGAACAGAACCTGATCAAACAGACGTGGTGAAGAATCCCTACAATTTTGTGAACATTGATTCATGTTTTCTAAGCTCTCAGACAATTTATTAACATGTATTTGTCTAGAAATGATCACAAAATCCATTTTTTGGTGAAACACTGTGAGAATCCTTATTTACAAGTGGAGAAAACATGAAACTGTGAAGACCAGATGAGCAAAGCTAACACAAAACTCAGGCAAGATAGACTTTACAAAGAAGGTGTGTGTGGTTCCTGAGAGACCAGATTCAGATGAACCCATTAATTTGAGAAAAAATATCTCCCACATTTAGAAATCATTCTTCACAGATGAAAATTCCAGATCACAAAAGGTAGAAGTGATGTTTTTCACAAATTCCTGTGAGTTGAAACATGACGAAGCCTAAATGATGTGTAAAAATGATTTAAAATTTTGATTTTAAAAAAAAATAATTACACAAATTGCAAATTTTCTAATTCAATAAACAGCAAAATGCAGCCAAGCTGATTAGGCTGTGAGCGGATGAATGAACGATCCAAGACATTCTATAAAAAAAAATAAAACTGGCCCCTTTAGTCAGCTGACCCCATTGTGAGTTTGCTTTTCTTCATACTGGAGGGCAAAAGAAATCCTCAAAAACAAGCTGCAGCTCAACTGAGTGGTCAAATGTGGAAAACCACTGAAACGTCAGTGTTTACTGACCTCATAGGAATGGGTCCTGGAACAGCTTCTTTTTAGAAAAACCAAAGAAGGAAACAGCCAGTTTTTCAGGCTTTATACAAACCATTCAGTTAAGCTGCTAATCAATTTTTACAAAATGTCAAACAGTTTACTTTGAAAACTACAAAAGACAAGAAAGGCTTATTTGTATATTTGACTATCTGCAGCTGTCAGGGGCCCATACTATGAAATCAAGAAGATTACTGTTTAATCGACAGAGTTTCTTTACTTTATTGTAAATCTACTGGTTTTTTTTTTTTAATCTTATTTTAATGTATTTTTATGCAGTAAAAATAGAATTATTGTTTCCTTATTCATGTTCATATTAACAGAATTATTCCAGTCCAAAGACATTTTACCAGCTTAACAAAGCTGTGTTTTTGTTTTTATTTTCTTTATGATAGCACTCTGTTTTACAGTTTTTTGTTGTAAATAAAATAAACCAGTTTGCAATTTGAAATCACTTCAACAATAAGACAAAGATCAATTCAAGCAACGTTTTTATTTTTAAAAGACATATAACTTACGTGGCACATACATACAAACCTAGATGGTGAATGTTAATTGATATTTTAAACGAACATTTGCAGAGTAAAATCTAAGGAATGTCAAATCCAAGAAAACACAGATCTACATAACAAAATGTCAATCCGCATCACAGGTGAAATTCAGTTTAAAATAACTTTGAATAAAACCACAGATGTATGTTCTCTTCTCCAAAGAGGCAGACTTGTAAAAACATTCAAGCATGTTGATGGATGAATTATCCCATAAAACCTCTTCATCAACATTTCGGGTGTGGATATTGATGCATAACTTTGTTTTGTGCTTGGCAAGTCTGTTCCAATAACAAACCACATTTATCCTGCAAGCATTCAGCACTTTCAGATTCAAATTGCCCCCAAACCAGTACTTCTAATCTGAGAACAAAGCAATCTACTACAACTCCTTTAATCCTGAAGTTTCACTCTCAGTCTTCTGCGCCTGGTTTACGCCATTCTGTAGAGAACAGAGTCCACAATTAGATTATTACCAGACATGCATGAGGGATCAATGCTGCAGCACTAACTTTACCCAGTGTGGATAATAATTTTTCAGTTGGCTGGGAAAGGAGACGATCACTGCATTGACGACGACCGACACCAGCAGGGAGAAGAAGGCAACGCCGACGAGGATGGACAGCAGGGTCAGGCCTCCAATGATCAGCAGGATCACTGGAAAAGCAAATCAGACATGTGGGGAAACAAAGCTACAAAAGAGGAGGAAGAGATGGTTGGAGGACACCTACCCTCAACAAAAACAAAACTCGTTGCTGAAATCACGGCGGTCACAAGGGCAAATGTGAAGAAGATGCCAACAGGCAGGGCGGCCATGATGCTGAACACCAGCAGAACGAGAGCTAGGAAAGGATGGCTGCTGAGGTACTGGCCCAGCCTCGTGGTCATCAACCGAGCAACCTGATGAAGACAGAATTCAGCACCCAAAAGAGACAGCTTTTACAAAGACCTGAAAATTTGCCTTACTCTGGGATCTTCTTGAAAGTTTTTCACCGAAGACGTCCATCTTTCCCACAGCTGCTGCATCAACCTGCTGCTGCTTCGCTGCATCGTTTCACACCTGAGCTGACTGACAACCACACCCACAGTTATTAAAAACAGTCATCACCGTACACAAATCATTTCAACAAAATCTGACAAATTCTAAAAAACAAGAAAGTGCATCAACGTCAACTACAAGAAAAGTCAATTCCCATAGAAATAATGGGTGTCCTAAAGAATAAATAAAGCTCAGTATGTTTTTAATTTATCACATTTGCTTTCTATATTACTAATAACATACCATCCATTCATGGCCGAAAAATCTAAGAAAAACCTAAATCAATCCTTTACATTTAAAGTTTACAAAACTACCCAGCTGAAAAGAAAAGAAAGAATCCAGGATTCTCAGTGTAAAATACAACTAAAAAGATACAGAAAAAGTTGACTCCCCAAAATTGTTTAAATTAGGAGTCTAATAAATGCAAAAAAAAAAAAAAAAGAAAGAAAAAAAAATAACAATAATATTAATTGAAGAGTCTCTCTTCGACATGAACAAGAACTTGTTTTTATGTTTTGGGCTCTGCCCTCCATTAATTCAATTGAAGATGTAAAGTAACATCTTCAAATAAAGTTTTTTTTCTGGATTCTGTTTTAATTTTTGCTCCAGAATTTATTAAATGTTTCTAAAAGATGAACAACATTAATAAAGTTCTTTTTAAGAGTACCTGAAGCATGAAGTAATCCTCGTTTAGCTGTCAAATCGTCGCAGCTACGACTTAATGCAGTCAGATTTAGAGGTTCTCTCCAAACTTTAAGCAGCATTTTCAAGGCCACGCCCCAAAACAAAAACACGCCCCTTCCCAAGGGGTTTAAACACTGCTGCCACCTAGTGTTCGCCAGCCGCATTGCAGTTAAATTCACATGGACACATTTATTAATCAACCAGTAAACCTGGCAGACTAACATTTTTTTAAATTATGTATTATTAAAAAACATGGAATGAGGATTATTTTAGAAAAAGGAAACGTCAAAATAGCTTGGATTTAAAAATGGTTTATTTCAAAACAAAAATAAAACTAAACTGAGCAAGCAACAAAATACTTTTAAAAAGATATATCATACTTAGGATAATTATTCATGACATTGATTGTAAAATACATACATACGCATATGTACACTTATAATTATTTCAATTGCTCTTGATCATAAATAGACACGTGAACTCTTATGCATACAGAATATGAGATTATAATATGATTGCAGATGTTAGTATTCATAAACATACAATAATAATTTAGAAAAACGTAAAGAGTCTTTATATTATATTGGGTAGCTGAACAGAGTTTATCATGAAAACCCATTGATATGTTAAATTATTCTTTGAATTGCTTCAAGGATGAAGACATGCTGATGGCCAACTGAAAAATGCAATAGTCTCTTCTTGATGACGCACAGACACACATTTTTACTTTAAAATAGAAAGACAAAATCTGGCTGAAACTGATCCCGATAAAGAATAGTTCTCAAAAATCTTCTCGATGTTGCCTGAATGTTTTGTCTCAATTTTCCCATTAGTAAATTCACATTTTTTTTATTTTAAAAAAATAGTGTTTTACAGTGCTCTCTCAACACAAACTACTTTTCATTTATAAACAAAAAGAAAAATTCCAACTGATCCAATGAAACACAACAAAAGTACCGGTTATACAAAAATAAGAACTTTTTTGAGTCAAGGTCGCCCTCTTGTGTGCAAATGTTGTAAGTGCAATAAAACACCAACATTAATTTTATCACCGACTTTCATTAAAAAATGAAATAATATGCAAATCTTTCTAAATCTTATCGCAATTGTCATAAAAAAAACAATATTTAATATTATCTGCATTAAATTGGAAAACTCTTTCAATAAATAATTTCTCACGAAAATGTGTCATTCTATCCAATACAGTAAAAAAATTGAACATAAACATGTTCATAAACATACATACAATATACTGCAGGTGCCATATGAGTTAATCCTGATGATCATCCTTATTATAAAAATTTTCAATAGTTATTGGAAACGTAAGTTTTAATTTGAATGCTTGGACCGTTGCCATGCAGGCTTTCTGAGAAGGTCCTCCAGAGATCCAAACAAGGCACCGCTGCTCTGCCTCAGCCCCCCATTTAAAAAATGACTGTAATTTCCTACATTTGCTCTGCAGCTGCCGTTAGATGGCAACAGCAACATTTCTCTGTGAGAACAGAGACTGATTGCAGCACAAAAGCACCCAGCTTCACTGCTGAAAGTCATTACTGTGAGTCACACGCACGGTTAGTACCAAAATGAAATCAGACGAATTTTTTGTAGTTTTAGATAGAATTAAACTTTACATGTGTTGGAACAAATCTCTTAGGCCTAAGCAACAAAGAACTGCTGTGGGATTGGTTTTGAATTACAACAAAAAGAGAGACACCCAGGGGACCGGCGATGACAACTTATTTAGACGTCTTTTAGCTGCGGGCCACACTAATTAATCACACTGGTTTGTATTGAGTTCAGTGAAAAGATTTGCAGAGAGAGAAAAAGACTGCATTCACCTCTCCAGACTGCTAAACACAATGAACTCAATGAACCAAGACTCCAGGATTTACAGAGGAGTTATAGATGAGCGAGTGTGTATATGTGATTGAAACTCCCCTATGATTAATCTTTGCGTTTGAAATTCTGAGCCCTGTTTCAAAACTAACATTTAAGTGAAACAAAAAGTCTAATTTTCTGGTGGTGCTTTGAGTAAATTGCTTAAAAATACTCTGCATTAGATTCAGTTTTGGGTTTCTACGTAAAAAAAAAAAAATAAAGTAATAGAAGTTAAAACTCCCCCAGGGTTTTTTTTTTTATTTAAAATGAAATGTTACATATATTTACACTGCTCCTAGGCAGAAATATGCACATGCAGAGATACATTCATCCTGTCCAAGAGCAAATTGACTGTATGATATGTGTGCTAGACTGTGCCAGGCTGCTAAACAGATTGCAGCCAAAATGTGATGGATAGACTGTCAGTAAATTCCAATTTGCATCCGAGGATTGTAAAAACTAATCACTGCGAAAGCAACAGTGACGAAGAGCTGCCGATTTCTTTAGAGACCCTATTAACCGCTGCATGTTGTGCGGTTTCCACAACTGCCTCACAGGTGACAGCACTGACATCTGTCCCTCAATGACACTCTGCAGTGGAAGCCTTATGAGGAAACCAGAGCGGCCTGGCTCCTCTTCTGCCTTTTTAGCTCGTCACATTTGATACCTGCTGCTCCGTGTCATGCTCCTGTCTCCAACCGTTCTCCACCCACCGACCCCTCTCTGCCAGGCCTCGCTTTGTGTACCTCCCTTTGAAGTTGCACAGGGGAGCCCGGCTAGCAGATGGCCACAAGGGAACAAAATGTGCTCTGTCAAATAAAATAGAGTTTGTCGTCATTTCAGCAGACGAAGAAAGCAGATTGTGGTTCCTGTCCTCCAACAAGGAGGAGCGAGATGCTCAAAGTCTCTTTAGGTTGGGTGCAGCCAGGTTCTCCAGCAGTGGATGCATGCAATTGCATTTATATATACAGCAAATATTTCAATGTACACTTAAAAAGGAGGAGAGAAACCTTCAATGCATACAAGTTGTTGTGATTTTAATTTAACTTTGCAGGTGAAGGGGTATCTTTCTCGTTCCACACAAACAGTCATGAGCTTGTTTAACTCCAAAATAAGTCAGTTAACCTTTATCAGCCTGGAGCAATGACAGCAAGATTATCAGAAAATAGGATTTCACTCCCCGAGGAAATTACACTCTGACACATGAAAGGTAACAGTCTTTTCATGAACCTCCATCCCCAATGCTCCAGAAGAGCACTCAGTTACATGCAAAATCCATGAGGTGTCATTGAATGATGTCACACAAAAATGTAAGAATTCATATAGTGTAAATTCATTCTTCTTTACCAGGTTGTAATATTGGGGTAAATGCGCCTTTGGTTAAAAAAGCAAATCCTAGGATCTCACACAGACTCATCATTTATTAAACAGGCAAAAATGCAAAGCAAGGGGTAGAAAAATGAAACTACATTCCTTTTTTTAATAGCTTGTAATAGAAGAATCGCATGTTCCATCAGATCAAAAGTCTATTGCATGGTTACAAGAAGACTGGATCACTTTTCTCCCCAGAGTAGCATGTTTGAAATCAATAGAAGCACAACATTTGGAATTCAAATAATAAAAGTCACTAACACACTAGTTGCGATTTGGAATTTAAAAAGGGCGTACCTTATTCTTTAAACAGCAGGGTTTTTTTTTCTTTTGGAACAGAATGAGAAAAGCGAGAAAAGAATTACAAGAAAGAAGGGTTTTAAAAGACCGTTGTTAAAAAAAGAGGTGATGGCTGAGTAATAAACGCTCATCCATTATTACTGCACCTTTGTGCCTGGATGACCTACATCTACAGTTTTTGGAAAAAAAAGAGAAAAGGACAGTTAAGAGAGAAGAAGAAGAAGAGTCCCTGGCTCTCATTAAACCTGCTGTCGTTCTTTTGTACTGCCCATCCCAGCACAATGTGTCCCCCAGGAAGTCAGGGATGCTCCCCTGACCATGAATCAGGTCCTTAATGTCAGCTGCTTGGCTTTCTCGTTAAACCCCACAAGGCTGCTATAACCAATCTACCAAAGACAAGAGAATATGGCAAAGTCGCTGTTTTTCCAGAAGAAAATCTCATTACATTTCATTCATTATACTGTGATTAATAGCAAACAACACAACAGAATGTCTAAGCTAAAGTTCCCTATCAAACGGCAGTCTTTATGCATATTTTCTAAAATGCAAAAGGATTTCTCAAGTGCCAAATATTGCACCCACTAAAACGTACGTCCTTGTTACCCTCGCAGGCGAGTCCTTTGTTTTTGCAGTTGCCTGGACTTGCAGTGCCTTTGATGTTATGAGTGCCTAAATGAAGCTCCACTCCAACATTAAGATGGTGCCATGGGCTAGATAAAAGCGGAGGGGACTGCGTGGCTGGTAATACATTAAACAGGCAGGTTTCACAGCTAAAAGCGAGGTAGCTGAAAAGGGGGATTAGCATGAACTCATCACTCTTTATTAGAGAAACAAAAAAGTGTTATGATTGTTCTTTGTGCTCGCAAAAGGGCTCCACAGGTTTGTTCCTGGACTTGAAGAAAATCTTCTTAAAATGTTTTTTCACTCGCCTTAAATGACATTAACATCTTTCTATCTCAGTTCAGAGGCACTATTACAGATCTCAATCATCAAGTTTATATTAGGATTTTGAAGTGGATTCTGTTTTGAACTAGGAGCCAGTGCAGCTGCTGGAGTATTGTTGTGATGTGGTGGGAAAAGGAAGGTTCAGCTGATGATATGAGCTGCTGAATTTTAAGAACTAGTTGAAGTTTAATGGAGAAGTTTGTGAGGGAGGTCAAAGAGGAGATAGTTACAGTAGTCAAGGAGACTGGTGATGAGGCTGTGAACCAGGATGAAGGGACAGGGAGATGAATTGTGTTTCTGGGGTGGTAGGATGCAGTCTGGGTGGAAAGAGGGAGCTGTCCAGGACGACACAGAGACTCTTCACGTGGGAAGTGGAGGTGACAGAGGAATTGTTGATGGAGAGAGTAAAACTGTTGACTCTGGACAGATTTGGTGCTGATGAGGAGAACCTCAGTGAAACTGCCAGTTGGAAGGAATTGGAGGAAAACCAGGACTTAAGTTTGGACAGGCAGGTTGTGAGGGAAGTGGGGGAAAGTGTGGAGTGGGGTTTGGTTGATAGGTAGAGTTGGGTGTCATCAGAGGTGTCCAAGAGAGAGGAGGAAGGTGATAAAAAGTAGGGGATCAAGGACGGAGCCTTGGGGCACACCAAAAGGAATGAGGGAGGGCTGGGCCTGGAAGGAGTGGGTTGTATAAACATACCAGTACATCAAAGTAAAAAAATGAAAGTGTACATTTTTTTTGCATAATTTACAATAAAAAAAAGCCAGAACTGCCAAACATTGGGTTTCCCTCAAATTAAGTCTTTGGTATTGTCCTAAAGTTGACAAGTTTCATATTTTACTGGGAGTGATGGTGCAATCAAGCCAAATTTTTTACATTTATTTTCATCTACTACGGTTAATGAAAGGCTAGCCTTCCTCAACAAGAAGTACTTGTGTTAACTTTGTTTTTTATGCACAATCAAGCATTTTTTTTTCAAAAACACAACTATTGACCTTTCCTCAGTCCCAGTTAACCTTTTCTATTTGTACCCCTGTGCTGCGGGCACGAAGGAATCTCAAAAGCATCATGCAGTAAATTTACTAATAAGAGGTCTAGCATCAAAAACCAGCCTGTTTTTTCCTCTTGATGTTTTCTGCTGGAAGTTTCCTTTCAGTTCACTTTTCTATGTGGTTTAAACACGCCGTAACGTCGCCAATCGTTTATCATAAAACCAGCGACAGTAGGCTTAAAACAGCTGCCAAGCACAAAATTAAAACCACTGATGCATACAAAGCAGGAGGTTTTAAATAAAACCAACACTCCGCTAAGTGTTCAGCACAGGGCTGTCAATCACACTTTGGTTTTCTGTGTCCCTGCCAAGCACACTATTTTGACTTTTAGCACTTTGTTAAATGTATTTTTATAAAGATTTATTAAAATATTTCTGATAACATGGTTTAACAAACACTGTGTCAAATTAAACCAGTAGTTCTCTATTTTGGTTGACGGCCATATACATTAGTGGGGAATTCTAACTCTCAACAAAGAAGAGGCTTGTTGGGCTGGAACTTCTCCCTGTTTTTTGGCTTTCTTGCATTTATATTGCAGAGGGAGACACAGAATAGCCGGAAAACCACCACTTAAATTATGAAAATGGTCATTTTTTTAAAACAACTCCTTTAATTTCTGGCTTTTCCCCATCTATTTCCCCCCAAATATTTCCTGCAAGAAAAATCAGTTATACTCTCATAAAAGATGAAAAATACAAACAATTCAAGAAATCTGCACAAGAATAAACTACTAGAGAATAATAGCTCGGTTTCATAACAGCATGGATGTTCGCTTTCTAACAGAAAAAATGACAATCCTTTCCTCTTTTTATAACAGTTTTCTTTTAATATTTTGGTAAAACTTCTCATTAAAGTAATAAAGTAACTTGGAATAGAAAGTTCTTGTAAAATATCTTTTGAAAATTGGGTTTCTTCGACTCATGACGACCCTCTCGAGCCTCAGAAAAACCTTCTAGTAAAAGCAAAGTAAACATAAAATGGTAATAGAAGTGTCTTAGATCCAAATAATTTATGGACAGACAAAAGCTCTTAAATTTAAACTCCCAGCTGCTGCATCAGAGCAGCTTTCTACCCTTGATCTCTGAGTTTGTGATGCCATCAATCATTCCAATCTCCTTGCTCGTCTCACAAATTTAATCAGAAGCCAAACTAGTAAATGTTTTGTATTATTGCACTCATGAAATACCTTTCCCGCTGAGTCCACATTTCAAGTGACTTCATAACTTTAATTTTTGCCCCAAAGAAAACTCTTAAAAATTGGAAAACTGGGCATAAAACCAGAAAAAGTGAAGTTTTAGCTGATATTTAGTGTTTGCTGACACAATAAATGAGAAAGAATCCAAATTTTGCTGAGAAACGTGCATTCATGCAGCTGAGTGGCAAGGTTTATAAGGGTTTACAAAGGTGCAACAAAAACAACTTTTTCCTGCAAGTGAAAAGAGGTGTTAACTACCTTCCTATAGAGTCTGTTTGAAAAGATAATAAAGAAAGTAAATCCAAGCTTGAGACAGATTTACTGTCAGTGTCTCTAAATAGATGCAGCCAGTTCATTGGATTGTGTCTAAAAACAGTTTTAAATGACTGTAAATCCAAGTTATTTTGACTTTTTTCTGATATAAATCAGACAAAAACTTTGACTCATCTTCATTGCAGGGGAGATGACTCAGAAGGAAGTGAGAAAACAGGCTCATTTAAAGAAGAAACGATTTTTCCTGGTAAACATCTGAAGAGTACAGTCTTTGCTGATAACATCAGCAAAGAGTTTGAGTGCAGCAAAGCCATAAATCACAACACAGTGATCCTGCAAATGAGTCTGCTCAGGTGGAACTCTTGATAGAGACTTGTAACTCGGGGATAATTTACATGTCAGGCGTTTGTCATACAGCACTGCTGTGTGAAAATGAGTGAGACCAAACTATTGAAAGAACATATGTTTTTGTCTTTCCATCACTGGAATTACAAGATAATATATCAGCCTGAGGCGCAGTTGATTAAGGACTACATGCTCTTCATATCAGTGGCAACCTCTTTTGTGACAGGTTTCCCTGCTGTTATTGCAGCAACATAAAAACAAGGGATAACAGCAAAAAATAAAAAAGAAAAGAAAAGAAAAGGTCGGACCATCCTTCTGCCCCATTCTCCCATCCCTCTTTGCTTTTTTTCTTTCTGGGTCTACACATGAGATAAGTCTGAGCCTCATGTGGTCGGAGGCTGACTGGGCATTCATCAGATGAACTCATTTTAAATTTCAGTGACATGAAAATGACAGTGTCCTCAGCTCCAGCTAATCCTGACTGATGAGGGTTGATTGACAAAAGATCAGGTTGCTGCTAAAAGAGACACATTGATCCTTTTGTTCACTTTAAACTGGGAGAAAGTAGGTTTTAATTTGCATGATGTGCAGGTGTTAAAATCTGTGTGAAAATGAGTTGGAAAAAGATTTGTTGGATGTTCCTGTGAACAAGCCCAGTCATCAGGTGATTTTTACCAGAACAAAGTCTCTTGAGTGCATTTCCTTGTCAAATAATGCTCTGTGTTTCTCACTTATTCTGTCAGAGACAGAATAATGGCTGAGTCAGTCCAAACGCTCACCAACAAAGACTTTTGTCTGAATCTTTTCAGGAAACTCACTCATAAACTTGAATCTTAAAGTCTGAGCTAATTATTTTACTCATTTACCTTTTTGAAATTTGGAAAAAATATATTGTTTTGATGTGAAAACAGCTTAATGGGTAAAGGTTTTCCTGACTGTCTACTCCCTCTTTGTTTTTAAGAAATCAACCTTCCAAGTTTCCAACCAAATATTCCAACAAAATGATAGTGAGAGCTTAAGGTTAATGTACAGAATGACTGGTTTTCATCCTCTCTATGTGTAAGAATAATGTAAGAGAAATCGTAAAAACACCAGTTTTTAAAAGGTTTTTGTGCAGAAGAAAGGAAATAATCATGAATCACAACACAAACCACCTGATTGTATGTTTTACATACTTCAGTTGTTTGTTCAGTTTTGATCTGATTTGTAACTTGACTGAAATTGTATTAAAGAAAAGGTTATTTATCTAATTTCAGCCCATTGCAAGAGCTCTAATTGACAGGGTTTTTTTTGCTCATTTTTGTGCTCAGTGGTAAAGGCTTCCCTACTTTTAATTCGGCTTTTATTTTAACCCTAAAACATTATAAACCCTTTTAAACCAGAGCACTGCACATGGTGAATGATCTAACTTTTGTCAGCACACGATTAATTTGGGCGATTTGATGTTTTTTCTTTGCAAACACTCATATCTTTAACTGTAATGTCATTTAATGTTGTTAACGTAAGTGTTCATCCAGGTGACATTTTTTTTAAGTTGAGCTCTATTATTGCTTTATACTTTCACTTCTTTGCTGTTTTTCTATATTTTTGCTCAGCTGTCATTCTCAGCGCTGACCTACCAGGTGCTGATGCATTAATGCTAAGATGCCTCAGAGTTTTTTTTTAATCAAGAATGTACCACTTTGAGTTAGATTAATGAACACAAAGCAGCACTCGAAAAAAAGCTAATTATTTTGACAAATAAAGTCTAAAATTAAATTGGTACATCCTTCAGATGAAATGTCAGAGGCATTTGTACTGAAATACATATTAAAAAATATATAAATGTTAGGCTAAAACTGTGAGATAGCATATTACTTCCTTGACATTAGCACACAAGAATCAAAAAACCATCTTGTGAAATAATCCTCAAACAAGTATCCCCCAGCATTCTGGTGCTTCGCAGTACTTGAGGTAACATGTCGTGCAATAACGTGGCAATGCACAATCTAGACACCTCTGTTTTGTTGCCTCTCTGACCTTTTCCCACCAGCATCCAGGCTGCAAATTCGCATTATTGTGGCAAAACTTGCTTAGGTCCAGTGCATCGTGACAAAGATGTGCGTTATTGATATTTGTTGCTCGGCTTTTGTGTAAAATTTTAAAAAAGGCTGTTATGTTCTGTTCCATAACTTGGTTGTCATGGTGGAAAAATGAGCTGCTTCCTTTTATAACACTATGAGCTGACGACACAGTGGACATATGATATGCTGTTGTAAACACTGGTTATATGCCAGAGAACAAGATGGTCTTTGCAAAACTGAGCGGATTTCTTTACAGCAGAAAGCATACATTTTCAGAGTGGTGCACATTTGATGAGTGAGCGTCATAGTGGTGCCATGAGCGTTCTTTGATTTCAAAAGATCTGGCAAATAAGTGCGACAAGTAAGCACACAAAGTACAGTCAACTCCTACATCTTTAGGAAGTGAGTTATGAGGTTTAGGGCAACGGCAGCTTGTTAAACATTGGATTTAATTTGATCCCCACACTCTCCAGCTGAGCCCAAATTCAAAAGGCCTCCGAAGTTGCACTCTGCGGTCTCTGAAGTCCCCTGCCCACAATAGAGCAAACTGAATTCAGACACATTTGACTTATTACTGCTTCTGGCCTCTAACTGTTTTTTTCTGCCTCAGCCTGCAAAGGTTTCTTTGAGGACAGGAAGATTGCATTGGTCTGCTGCAAAATCACACTTTTTAGGTTCCTTACACTTGATGAGATGGTTACATAAGTTTTTAATAAAAAAAAAAAAAAAAAGTGTAAGGTCTTCTGTTTAAATTCACATTTCTCAGAACATTAATTTTAAATTAAAAACACACAGTGAAACATTATAATTTTGATTTAAAGCCCCAATCTGATCATCTTTTGATCTATTTTCAATCTATTTACGGCGGTATTTTAAGTATGTTTATATAGTTTTTAGGCAAAAACCTGTGTAGTTTTCTAGAACACAATTTCTGCAGAGCAGCAGTAGATAAAAAAGATGTTTCTTGGAGTTGCCTGGTGTAAGCCTGCCCCCACATCCCATCAACCATCTTATTACACGCTCTCCTGCTAGCTTACAGCCCCTCACACCCCCAATTTAACATTACTGGTGCAACTAAACAGCCATTCGGTTTGGAGCCAGATACCAGGTCAGGCAAGGACTTAAATGGATGTATTTATCATCAAACGGATGGATCAGAATGGAGCAGAGCAGTGAGCTTGTGGCTTGCCGTTGTAGGTTCATAAAATGTGTACAAGGTTTTACCAATGGTATTTTTTATCTGCTCCCAATTTATAATGATTTGAATAAAAGAAATACTCAGAAGTTCAATTTTAAGCTTAGTTTTCTTTAAAAGTATGTCCTTTATCATGTGAAAGACGCAAAAAGAACATATTAAAAAAAACACATTTTCATCAGAGTGGATCTGTAAAATACCATGCATAATGTCATCTGTGGTATTTATTAATGTATAAGCTCATATTATATATGTCTGCAAACAAAAAATAATCATCTCCTTATAAGCTCTTCATCTTTAGACAAATTCCTCTTTATTGAGTTATTCAAAAATAATAGCCCATAAATGTTTTTCCCATATTTTCTCACAGCACAAAAATACATACCCTTTATAAAGTCAATACATTCATAAGGAGGAAAACATTAATGAAGCAAGGCTGTGATAGCTTGTGTACAATAATTTAAAAAACAGAGTTTTCAACACTGACATGGAGAAAGATAAAAGATCGCTCAAACAAGTCAGTTTGTAGAAAAGCACAGTCTAAAAAAATGCAGTAACTTAAGTAATATGTACATCGTTGAATATATCGTTACAATACTGTGCTGCGTGTGTTTATACTCGTCATGATTGATTATAAAGACAAATTTGGTTGGACACATTACAGGTTCTATGGCACAAACACTGTTTAAAGCTGCGGCCTAATATAAAGTTGACTTGCACACATGCACACTAACGGTTGTGCAAACACACTCAAATATGCACACACACACACACACTGTGGAGCTATTAGAGAGAGACAGAGAGGAAAAAGGGCAGAGGAGGATGCATACAAGAGAAAATACAATTTTCCTGTCTGATTGATCAATGTGCGGTTATCTTTTTAATATCAGACCAAAGAAAAAATATAGTTCCCGGGCGTTCCTACATAATAGAGAATATTTCTTGGCAATGACTGCTGTCACACACAATCTCTCACATGCAAGAGGTAGGGACACTTGATTGTGATGATTATGAGGTTCGTCCTTGGTGAAAACTATTCCCACAAAAAAAACAGAACAAACTTCATGGCAACATTGATTTGTTACAAGCTCCACCGGTTGAAGCAGGAACTGTTTTTTGCAATTATTTTCTGCTAATGATCGCAGCTTGCTGTGGTCATTAACCAATATTGATTAGAATTAAAGCACATACTTTAGACATTCAGTCAAATGTAACATTCAGCCGAGCATGGCCTTGATGAAACAGCAGAGTAAAGACCTCACTGAGTGATTATTGGTTATTGACCCTTTAGCTATTCATCTCCATTATAACAGGCTACTATATACATCCGTTTCCAGATGACAAAAACACAATGGCATCCTCGGTGTGCCCCTAGCATGAAAGACTTCAAGGTTATCAGTTAAGGAGCAATAGGAACCATTGAAAAAAATAAAACCTTGAGCAAATACTTTGGTTTGTAACGTACGTGCAAAGAGAGGGACTATAGAAATTCAAAAGCACATTGAAATTCAGTGAAAGTCTTTTTTTTTTTTTTTTTTTGGTTAAACGAAGAGTGAATATCTGGTGAGCAGCCAAGAGTGGGATAGAATTACTATGGCTACAGTACTATTTGAAAGTTGACAGTGCTGCAAGCTATTAGTTAGAATTTAGATAAGTGTCACCTTTTCTTTGAATGACATCTGGGAAAATCTCCAGCTCTCTGACAAACCTAATCAGATAAAAGAGACATAACATTTCATTTAGACTGAAAATCAATGTCACTTTTCTGTTTGCATTTTATCAATTTTGGCATTTAATGTAGGTCATTGCTTACAATCTCAAGAAAATTTGCAGATAATTTGGACCAAAAATTGCAATAATTCAGATTAAATCAGATTAACACTGATTCATAAGCCATGTAAGCATGGAAATATATTCACTGTATTCACAGCCAGTGTTTACTACAATCAGTGTAGTTTATCACTGATAAACTTCTGCAATAAAGCTCTTTGGATATAAATGTTCCAGTGCAAAACTACAATAGGATTCCTCTGTAAATCTAGGTCTGGAAATCTATCCAATCATATTTGATATTTTTCCCAGAAACAAATAGACAAAAAGGAGGGAAGTACGGTGGCCCTGAAGTGCAAATAAAACCAACAAATCACTCAATGCAAAAACCTTTTAAAGATCACAATTACAAAAACAAAGCAACTAATAACAAAAACAACATAATATAAAAAAAAAATCAATGCAACGTTCCAGAAACCAAAGCAGAATTAAACAAAAAAGAAACAAAATGAAAATGAAACATTTAAAAAAAATAACAATAATAATGTCCAGAAAAACGAATCAAAATAAAAAAAAAAAAAAAACAGAAAAAGTAGGTACTGTTGGACATTGCTTATTGGATGATGACGTTTAAGTTTTGACGTTTGGGTTTATTCAAATGTGTCTCATGTCTGCATACTAATAAATGTTTTATGATTAGTACAGATCTTATCCAGTAACACTTTATTACAAATAACTTTTGGTTGAAATAGTTGACAAGCGTCATCATCCAAGTAGCGATGTCGTACAGTACCTACCTTTTTCAGTTTCTTCTTTTGTTTCTTTTTATGACATTTGGATTTCTGGAAATGACTTTTGTTTTCCAAAATCTTTTTTTTTGTACAAAAAGCGTAAAAAAGCAGGAGTGTTGCTTTTTGTAATTTGTTTTGTTTTTTCTATTGTTTTTAATGCGATTTTTAAAAATGACTTGGTATGATTTGCCCTTCAGAACCACAGTAGACGCTGTTTTTGCAACAACTTCACATTAAAGTGCCTGATTAAAAAATTAGAAGTAGAAACTTTTAATTAACTATTGGTTCAACAATAACAGAATGCTGGCTTCTATTCAAACTTTCAGGCCTCTTTTAAGTTAAATTGATCTATTTATCAGTTCCGTCAAAAACATAGTCTTATAAATTATTAGGCCTGGAAAAAAAAGCAGTTAAAAGAAAATAAAGTATTTAGCTCACTATAATAATTGAAAGCATTAAAAACCAGAGAATGGATTGTTTCTTCTAGATGGGGTTAAAGAAGGGCACAACACAAAGGTACAAAGGTAGCAGCTGTGTTAGCAGATAGATGTGTCTGTTATAATAAATACTTTTGACATTCATCAAAATCAAAGCTTTTTTAAAAAAGCTTGGCAAATCTGTCTTATCTAAGGGTATTAGCAAAAATCTGCCCTCTGGCATCAATCCATTCTCACCGGATATGTGAGCCGCGCTGTTCCCCCACAGGGTTTACAACATGAAAGTGTATTTATCTCAGTTCACTCTTTCTTTGGGGTATAAGGAGCAGGTTATGTGTGGGCCTACGTGTGTTCACATGTACCACTTGCTACGAGGCAGCGCTGACTTGATGTATGTGAATGCGTTTTGCAGCAAAAAGTTCCAGGAGACCAGAGGCAGAACAAAGTAGACCAAATTCCCTGCTGCTGCATAATGAGAAATAAAACTTTTTAGTGCAGAGAAGGAAAGTGATTCTGTCCTCTCTGTCTCTCTGTTTTTCTCATTCTTTTTCACACTACATACCATTCATCAGAACAATGGCTAACAGTAAGTCATGAAGTACCATTAATAGTTAATAGAGGACTATCCACAGTAGCAGAAATTTCCTCATTCTAATAATGGATATACGATTACTAAATGTATGACTCTATAGAGCTACAGCAACTCCAAGTCATATTTTTTGTCTTGCTTTTTTTTTTTTTTTTTTTTTTTTTTTTGCAAAGCTACAATAACAGTCAGTTCTAATATGTATAAATATTTCACCAAGAATTCAAAGCGACTTTGTCCTCGCCTTGCAACAGTCAGTTTTGATGTGGGATGACTTGGCCCTTCATGGTGAGCACCAGCTTGTGGGGGACTTTACTGCACACATGAAGACGAATGCTCTGTTTAACAGACCCCTCTGCATGTTAACATGGAAACAGTAGAGCAGTTATCTACTTCTTGAGACAGTTGGATGTAGACATACTGTTTGTAGCTTTGACTTTGTTGCTTTCGGGTCGTGTGTAAAGTGGTCAGACTGAAGCTCTGCTCTTTGGAAATGTCTCCAGTCTGACTCTTTCATCATTGGCTGCAGTGCGCAACAGGAAGCATTTGTAAATATCAAGGTTCCCTGCGGTTTTGCAATGTTAGCTCCTGTCGAAAAAGATGGGTCACAATAAGCGGCTGATGCCTTCTTTATGACTGCCTGAATGTTGTCGCAGGTACCCCACAGCTCATGCTTTCTTTTTTTCTGCAGGGAGAAACAAACTTCGTCTACTTGGAAATGTTGGGTCCTTCGTGAACACATTATTCAACAATAGAGACTTGCTTAATTGCTGCCATGCATCTGCTAATTTATCTTCCATCTTGCTAGCCAAAGCTAGTTGAATTGTCAACTGAACTTTCTGGCCCTAATGACGTTTTCAAGACTTGATGACTCCCATGTGGATTTTGCTCGTTACCACAGAGACGAAGCCTGACCGAACTCTCAAAACTTTCAGGATGAGGCCATCTGCTTGTAGATTCAAGATGAGATACAGATGGGCTTCCCATTTTTGTCGTACTGGTACACCAACATCTTGATGCAATGAGAGTTGGCTGGTGAAATCCAGGGACTGCTTGTGATGGAGAAATTGTGGCTGGCGTAAAATGGCTTTGGTTGTTTACGGCAGTGTATCAGGGCTCGCAGGACATTTGCCGCCATGCTTCGGAAACGCTTGCTGATGAAGCAATATAGGAAGAAGTTGACTCCGGTGTTGAGTAGTGCCAGCATGTTTGCCATATCAGTGAGAACGTGAAGGAGACGGCCAGCACTTTGAGAGACTGGGGGAGGTGAATAGAAATGATAGAGGATCATGAGGGTGCGGGGAGCCCACAGCACAGCAAAAATTGAGGTTATGGCGAGGAGGATGGCAGTGGTCTTGCCAGTGGAATATCCACGCAGTCGGAAGCAACTGCGCCGCCTGCGCAGCTTCCTCACTATGCCGGCATTAAGGGAGAAGAAGACGGTGCAAGGGAGAAGGTAGACTGTTGCACAGTGAGCCCACACCAGGATGTGCTGGGCCACTGTTTTTCTGTTGCTCTCTTCTCCTCCTCCCTCATTATTACTGCCGACCTTAGGCAGGCTGTGCCAAAGCTCAGGCCACCAATAATAAGGAGCCGCAGAGATCAAACACCCAACGTACACAGCGAATATGACCTTGCGCGTTCGCGCTGGGTAGGAAACGGTGTTGTAGCGAAGTGGGTGACAGACAGCAATGTAGCGATCAATGGTTAACGGTACGGTGATCCAGATGGAGGTGTGGATGGAGGAGAATTCCAGAACTTGCACTGCGTTATTTAGGGATGGCGGCAGCGGGGTTGCTAAAATGAAATCTTCCAAAATGAAATCAACAAAAACAATGAGAAGCAGCACAAGAATGTCGGCAGCGGCCAGAGCCAGGAGATAGTTGTAGGAGGACTTCTGACGACGCAGCACCAGCTGGGACAGGATTACCACAGTCAGGATGTTAGCTAGAAGAGAAAAAGACAAACTTTAGTGAAACAAAGTAGATGGATGGAGGAAATAACTTAAAGTCCCATACCGATCATCTTCTGATCTATTGTAAAAGAGATCCTAGTGGTCTTTTAAATACGATTATTCCATTTTTAGCCAGCATAAAAAAAATCGGTGTTATTTTAGGACACAGTTGCTGCAGAGTCCGCCCCCACATCCCGTTATCCATATGTTTATGTGCTCTCCTGCTATCTTACAGCCACCCACAAATTCAACCTAACAATACTGGTGCAGCAAAAATGGCGAGAGGTTTTGGAACTATCCAGCTGTGCGGTTTTGAGCAAAAATGTCAGCTCAGATGAGGAAAACCAATATGTACATGGATCTATTTGTCTGCAAGTGGATATAGATGTAGGCTCTATGTCACACCTATAAGCTTTTTCCAACCGCATTTTTGTCTGCTCCTGATTCACAACAATTTGAATAAAGAAATGATCAGAAATGCAATTTTAAGCTTAATTTTCTTAATATATGTCCTCCATCATCAGAAGAAGGCCACAGAAAGATGTTAAAAACACCAAAAACAGGATTTTCGTTGGAGTGGGTCTTTCATAACTGGGAAAGAACAGTCACAGTCTGGAACAAAACACAGTGGGATTAGAAAGTAAATAAGCCAATGTGAGAAAAGAGATAAGAACATTAAGTGTGTCAGGACTCCATCTCCCCCTCCAAGCAACAGAGGAAGCCCTTTCCTCTTTAGTCTGGCACCGAGCAGTGCTTGGTGTGAAGTCTTGTTTTGTTGTTATATACAGCCTGAGCGGTTCTCACTGGTTATCTTGACCCTTGCCTGTATTGACTCTGTCTTGTATCTCTCGTGTATATTGACTCCTACCTAATTTTTTACTTTATCCTGCCTTGCCCTTGTCTGTCTTATCTAGCTAATAAACCAGTTGCACATTGATCGAAACACCATCTACCTCTTCGTCACAAAGTGCCAGTTTGTTGATAATTGAAAAAAAATCAAAAACATAATAAGACAGCAGAAAGGTAGTTGCAAAAAATGAAGTGGGTGAGTTCAAGGTAATTTGTGGGACTAATAATTAAAGTTTAATACAGTAAAAACATGCAAAATTAAACAGGCGTCTATCAACTCAAGCAGGAGTTATAGTGAAGCAGCAATGATTTTAAATAAACAGTACAAAAAACATTATAGATCTCACAACTTTCTTTTCTAAATTGCTTTGCTGAACATATGCTATCCAGACAGCCACTGACAACCATTGAGATTTCTAGTAGAACCAGAATTTTGTTTTCTTTGGAAAGATCAATTTTCAGATGTTGAGACAAAAAAAAGAAATATCTGCAGCATTGCAGAGATACTGTTAAGCTAACAGCAAACTTAGACCTAAAAGTAAAGCACAAGAACAGCCCATCTTATCTGTGTGAGTGACTGCATTGCAAATGCCGTTCATTTTTCCTACACAAATCAAATAGTATTTTATTCAGGTATTTTTATTTCCAATGCACTTAACATTCAGCAGACCCTGAAACAAAATGGCACAAAAAAACGTATTTAAAAAATAAGCAAAAAGTGCCTGGTGCAGCAGATTCTCAGTGGCTGGATTACATTTTCTCTTTAAAAAACACAAAAAATATGATGAAAGACAACTTTCTCCACCTCTAACTCATTATAGCATTAAATAATTGCATCGTTTTCTCTTTATATGTGCACTAAGAAGCTTTGAGTAGACATTTAGTCTGAATATATAACAATTACTTAAGTTAATATCTGCGTAATATTTAAGATTATAGATTAACACACACACACAAAAAGGATTTACTATTATATATTTCTAACACAATCTTGTTATATATGTGTTTTAATTTATGGAGCAATTCCATCATAAATGGATTATTTATAAAGAAATTCACTATAATTGCACATATTGTGCCCCTGCGACAGACTGGCGACCAGTCCAGGGGTGTCCCCTGCCTTCGCCCAAGAGTAGCCGGGTTAGGCTCCGGCAGCCCCGTGACCCCGAAAGGGATAAAGGGGTTCTGAAAATGGATGAATGAATAAATGCACATATTGTAAAAACAAACTGCGCGTTTGTCTCCTCTCACTGCAATAACAGCTGCAACAAACATCAAAGCACATTTGACAACTCATTAAACTTAAAAATAAGCATTTTTATTTAAATCATTTTTTTATTTACAGCAAATCCAACGTATTTAAAAATGAACTCCAGGAGATCTGCTAGATCAGCCTGCACGTCACGCACAGTGGGGGTCGAAAGTTTGGGCACCCCAGGTAAAATGTTATATTATTGTGCATAAAGAACACAAGGAAAGATTAAAAAATCTTCCAAAAGCGGAGTATATGTATTGATATGTAATGCGGCCCGTTGTCATGGTCACAAGTCAATGCGTCTCTGAGCCGGCAGACCTCGACAGCAGTGGCAAAAGGAACGGGATATATATATAGTGGCTTGCAATAGTATTCACACCCCTTGAATTTATCCACATTTTCTCACATTATGACCACAAACACAAATATATTTCATTAGAATTTTATGTGAAAGACCAACACAAAATGGCACACACTTGTGAAGTGTAAAGAAAAATATACAAGAATTCTGTTTTTTTTTTTCAAATAAAAAACTGAAAAGTGCAGTGTGCAAAAGTATTCAACCCCTTTTCTCTGAGTGCATCCAATTGCCTTCAGAAGTTGCTTGGTGACTGATCAAATGTTGATCACTTTTGTGTAATTTAATCTCAGTATACTAATCCAGCTGTTTTGTGACAGTCTCTGTGGTTTGTCAAGAGAATATTGGGGAGAAAACAGCATCATGAAGTGTAAGGAACACACCAGGGATACATTTGTGGGAAAATTTAAAGTAGGGCTAGGCTAGAAAAAGATTTCCCAAGCTTTGAACATCCCATGAACCACAACAGCAAACCTATCTAGACATGACCAAAATTGAACTCTTTGTCCTATATGCAAAGTGCTGAGTGGTGGAAATCAAACACTGCACATCACTCTGAAGACACCATACCCATTGTCAAACATGGTGGTGGCAGCATCATGCTCTGGGGCTGCTTCTCTTCAACAAGGACATGGAATCTGGTTAGAGTTGATGGGAAGATGAATGGAGCCAAATCCAGAGCAATATTGGAGGAAAACCTGTTGAAGTCTGTACAACACTTGAGACTAGAGCGGGATTCACCTTTCAACAGGACAACCACCCTAAACATAAAGCCAAAGCTACAAGGGAATGGCTTCAAAGGAAAGATATTCATGTGTTGAAATAGTCCAGTCAAAGTCCGGACCTAAATCCAATCCAGAATCTGTGACATGATTTGAAAACTGCTGTTCACAAACGCTCTCCATTTTTTAGCTTTTTTTTTCAGTACTTTCTTTTATTTAAAAGGGACCAATGCCATTTAGGAGAAAAACGCATGGTTGAACAAAACAAAATACATGGTTTAAAAGAGCCAGAAATTAGCTAGAAGGTTAGTTTTTGTCTGTGGTCCCTTGGCCATAATGACACAGAAAGCAATAAAAACACTAAGTACAACAGAAATGCACTAAATGCATATACGTTAAGAGCTACTAAAATCTGGAATACCAGCAACCATACAATAAGATGCAATAAAATACAGTACAAAATTACAAAGATCAAGACATCGCAATGAGTCAGAATGAACATTTACCACGGCTATATCGTTTAATGCCTGCAGTAGGTGTTGGAAAGCCAAATTCTCAATCTTTTTGTGAAACTGAAACATGTCGTAGACAGTCGGACCTCCTCAGGTACTAAGTTTCACTCAGGAGCACCTCTCACTCACCAGGCCGTCTGACTAAAAGTACTTCTGCGTAAAGGAATGAGACAGTAGCCTCTAACAGAGCCTCAAGTTACTTGCTTTTTCTTTGGTCGATGAATTCTGTCAGAGGATCCAGAGCCAAATTATGCATCACCTTGTACATCAGCCTTAAGTTCATAAATCTATGGAGACTTTCCCAGTTTAGAAGATTGTAATTCTTTTAAATGGCATAGTGATTTATCTAAGACTTTGATAGCCAAATTTCCAAAGTTTTATACAAACTCCATCTAATCTGACTCAGCTTGAATTGTATTGCAAGGAAGAATGGGAAAACGTTTCAGTCTCTAGATGTACAAAGTTAATAGAGACATACCCCAAAAGACTTGCAGCTGTAATTGTAGCAAAAGGGGGTTCCACAAAGTATTGACTCAGGGGGGCTGGATACTTTCGCACACTGCACTTTTCAGTTTTATATTTGTAAAAAAAAAAAAAAAAATGAACTCACGCACAATTTTCTTTTCATTTCACGAGTGTGTGCCACTTTGTGTTGGTCTTTCACATACTATTCCAATAAAATATGTTTATGTTTGTGGTCATAATGTGAGAAAAATGTGGAGAAGTTCAAGGGGTGTGAATACTTTTGCAAGCCATTATGCATGTGCTGGTCATCACAGTAGGTTCAATAAAGCATCAGTAAACAGAGAAAGTTCACCTCTTACTGCTTGTTTTTGTCCAGATCATGAAGGAAAAGTTTGTTTTCAAGAAGCTTGCACATAAAGAACATTGTGAGCGGAACTTCTTCCAGACCACCCAGCAGCCAATCAGAATAGAGTATTCACTCAGCCCATTTAAAATGCAGAAACATAATGTTTATGGCTGAGTTAACACTTTATAAATTTAAACATTTCAGACAGTAAAAATGAAGGTAAACATTTCTCTCTGTCCTTTTTTTGTTCAAAAGCTGCTTATTGCCATGTAAAATTTAACTCGTAAAACTTTTAGATTAATCTTGATTAATCACAAGCCAAATGTGTGATTAATCTGATTTTTTTTAATCGATTGACAGCACTAATCTGAGCATAAATGATCTCTAAAAGGGAATTGACACACACCCTCCCCCACGTTCCTCACATTTCTACAACAGCTGAATTTTTACAAGATTAGTCGAGGGTGGATAGGATCAGAAATGAATACATTAGCTCATGTTAGATGCATTGGAGATAAATGCTGGGATCCGGATAGAGATGGTTTGGTCACGTTCAGAGGGACAATGATTATGTTGGTAAAAGGATGCTGAGGTTGGAGCAACCTGGAAAGAGGAAGATCAAGAGGAGGTTCATGGATGTATTACATGATTGGTGTGAGGGAGGAGGATGCAGAGGATAGGGTTATATGAAGCCAGGTTCGCTGAGAAGAGCAGCCAAAAGGCAAAGAAGAAGAAGAGAATGAGTTATTACATAGATCCAGACTGTGGTGCTCTTGTCAACAAGACCACAATCAGAAACCTAAACACAGCACAGCTGACCGACTTTAATAAGTAATAGATACTAAACGGGAACCGCCACAGCTTAACATTGAGAGTTTTTGGACAGATGCTGCACAGTGAAAGGAGGAAATTGCTGTGTAACTTCACAGACGTTAATGCTTTGAGCAGCCATCCCTTTACATGCAGTGTCTGTGATCGTGATCCCTCTCTGCAGTAACAATTCTGTGATTTGATTAAATATGGCAGCTCAGAGTCTGGGACATCACACTTTACAGCCTCAGCCGCTATCAAATGATTACAAATTACATAGCTGGCTCCACATAATGAGTTGAGATGTGCTCGCAAGACGGGGAGGACGTGGAGCAAACGGCACACACAAACACATGTTTAACTCCCAACATGTACACACAAATAAATCATTAGGGGGAGGCACCACTTCATTAATGTCCAGTCTATCGAGAACCATAAATGAAATGTCATAGATATTCTGAAGATTTATCAAGCTGCTCCCTCCTAACACATGACGCTATGTTCGACAGCTTGAAAATGGCTTCCATTTCAATTTTCACGTGATTGAGTTATTGATTCTTTAGTTTCTGCTGTTGCCTTGGTCGTACTTTTAATTCAGTTTGTCAAATAAAAAGCAGAACATTCATTTTATCTGTTTAATTTAATTCTATATCATCCATCTAATCTCTTATAGCTGAACATTTTGTTTTCGTCCTTTTGCAGAATCGGGCTGATCAAACGACTCACATAGCAGCCAGTGCGTCATTAGAACTTCTAGTGGTTTTATTTCTGTCTATTCGTGCTAAAGTTTCCTGCAAAATGTAACACACTGCTCAAATGGTCTCAGGCCTCTTCTCCTTGAATACCATGACTCTTATGCTGCTGCATAGACTGTGGAGTGACACAAAACACAAACAGCGAGTTGTTTACCATCACTATAGGAGGGTGTTATTGTGTTAGAGCTGAAAGCTGGGCCCTCCACAAATGAACAAAAGGCATCTTGTTGCAGGCGTGACATTTCCATTTACTTGTAGCCATCCTGCAGCAGGCTGCCTATCCGTTTCAATTGATTCTCTCTCTTTACATTGTCTCCGGAATGAGATGGATCTGCTTGGTTTTTAACAGGTGCGAGGTGACAAGTGCAAAGCCCCTCACAGCAGGGTCGGGGAAAGCTGAAGAGGAGCACTGTGCACAAAGAATGGACGCTCGACGTGTCGGAGATGAGGAAGTTTTGTGTTTTTATGATGCTTTTGTAAAAGAAAAAAAACTTTGAAGCATCCTCGACATGAAGTTACAATTTTCACGTGTGTGACTGCTTGGCTGACCTCTTTGTCTGTTTGTGTGAAGTGCTTCTGTCTCCTCTTGCCACCCACTGCGCCTCTGATATAAGGAGGGACAGAGCCATTGACGTTGTTTAGCGGAAAAAGAGAAGACACAGTGTGCTCCCTGAGGTGTGTAACAAGGCTGACTCATCCCACCATTAAAGGCACGTGTTCAGACAAAAGGCCCTGCACAGCTTAAACCATCAAAACACGATAGACTTCCAGGCTTTCTCCTCCGTCTCATATATGACAGACAGTAAAATGTACAAAATGAACTCTGAAAAGAGGAAGTAGAGATCTCTGCAAAAATTCAGGGGAGTTTAAAAGGGATGGACGACATCTGCAGACTGGTAAAAGCAGAGGAGGGGAAAATCTGAGGAAGGTCACAGAGCGCAGGTGACAGGAATGAGAGAGAGCAGGGATTTTAGGGGAAAGACCGAACAAGACAGGTCGGCGCAGAAGAGAGGCAGGGAAAAGAGAGGATGTGAATATCAAAGCTAGCTTCAAAGGTCACAGGCACTTTGTTCCTGGTGACAACCATTTCCATTTTGTCTTCTCTAAGTGTCACACTAGACATAAAGCAAGTAAAGCCTTTAATTCTCCAAAGCAAAAGCCGGGAGCGGATCCTCTGCAAAAAGAAACCCTCAATTAACTGTTCAAAATGTCATTTTGTATTCAATTCAGTCATTCTGAATACTAGTTGAGTGTGTGGGCTGATTTGTTAATGGGAAATAATTGAAGAAGCTCAGAAGAGAAAATAAAGTATTGATGCCACTGCAGTGCTCTGCTGCCTGCTCACCTCAACAGCAATTCATTTCACAGACAGGCCACAATGAGTGAAGGTTTGGAGCGAAGTGTCCTTGTGCTGGGCATGACAGCGCCACCTCAGCTTGTTTAACTCTGTTTACAATAATGCCAGGGAATGCAGAACTGACCTTGGACTTCTCTTTTTTTTTTGCACCGTCATGCACACGTTTTAAGCAAAAATGAAGAGACAAAATGCTCCACCGTAAATCTTTTGGAGATGTTTTTATTTTAAAATATACAAGCATTTAGCTTAGATTTGTAACAGCGGTTTGATGTCTTCTAGTCAAATGCAGCCAGCTTTGTCTCAGCACACCTCTGATTTATTGCCTGAAACAACACATCCTTCCTCTGCTTATATCACCCGCTCTCTTTGTGACTCACCTCTCCTGCTGTTAATGGAGACCAATTCTATATCATTAGCAATATTCATTTACTTTGCCAACCCTGGCCATTCCCCTTTTTTGTGTGCAGTCAACCCAAGTCACTTTTTGGAGCGATAGTATCTATTAACAAGGCGCTGTTTCACCGCAGATGCCCTGTTGGTGGCGCAGATTGACTGATCGATGGCTCAAACTGAAAATCGATGCAGCCCACCTCTTCATTAGGCAGCAGCTGACACTTGGCCTGCACTGCACTGAGGACGGGGGTGGTTGTTAGTGCTGAGCATTTCCAACCTTCTCTGCACGAATGGGTGGACGTGGGAGGAGGCGTTCTCCACACAAACACCAGTCACTCTGCTTCATCGCATCGCAAGCTGTGACAAAAATCAGGGAGCAGGGAGGCGCTGTGCTGCATGTGAACGCAGCATGATGCTGATTTCATTCAAATGTCTTTGCTCAAATGATGCTGGTTCTTGTCTTTTGTTCTTGGACTCACTAGGAAGTTTGGAGTTACTTTAAAGTCTTTGGTCAGTGTCAGTTTTGAAATAAAGCCATGACAGTTTGGCCAGTTTTGATCATCTGGATCAGGGATAGGCAACTCCAGGCCTCGAGTGCCGCATTCCTACATGTTTTCCCACATACCGTGCTCTGGCATGTCCTGATTGGCTGGACAAACCTGAACCAGGTAATTAGTTGTGAGTAGGGCTTGGATATCTGGAAATCATGCAGACACTGCAGCCCTCGAGGCCTGGAGTTGCCTATCCCTGATCTGGATTAACTGGATGACTATAATTTTAGGAAGTTTTATTGTAACTTAATGTTTTCTTATTTTTATAAAGCATCTACCATGTCATAGGTGTTACCATAGTGGGTACCACCTTACGTAAAAACAAGTAATCAGATTAAACGGAAGCAGTAAAGAAAATCATTCTCCTGGTTTACGTTTTTGTTGACATCTCTAGAAATTAAAAAATAACATTTGACATGATCCTTTCAGTAGCTTTATATTTACCTAAATTGGCAAGGAGAACAAATGTGACCAAAATTTAATCTTTGGTTGAATAATTTATGTGGATTTATTCAAATTGTTGTGAATCAGGAGCAGACAAAAAAAAAGGTCTTGGAAAAAGCTTGTAGATGTGACGTTGGACCTACATTGGCAAGCCACAAAGCTCCCTGCTTTGCTCCATTCAGATGCATCGACTTGTAGACAAATAGATCCACATACGTCTTTGTTTTCCTCATCTGAGCTGGCATCTGACTCAAAACTGTATGGCGGGATAGCTCCAATACTGCTCACCCTTTTTGTTGCTCCGATAATGAGGTTGGGAATGTGAGGGGCTGTAACTTAGTGGGAGAGCAAGTGAACATATAATAGATGGATGATGGGAAATAGGGGAAGGCTTACTTCACGCCAATGGTCCCGTCCACAACTCATAAATAGGTAAACAGATACATTTCTAGTGAACTACTGCAGGAACTATTCCCTCGAAATCGGCAGGGTTTTTCTTTACATTTTATTTTGGCTAAAAATGACACAATCAGAATTAAAAGACTACTTGGAATGCTTTGCTGGAAGATCAACTGGGACTTCAACACTGATCTGTGTTAAAATATGTATGAGGGGACCTCTCCATAAAAAAAATGTGAGGTTTCATTGAAAAGCTGACTGAACATCTCCAGACTGGCTCGCCATAATTTGAGAGTCCACTTGTGTCCCCCTTCCAGTGTTGTTCATCAGCTCATGGCTTCCCACTACACAGCAGCAGATTAAAGAGCAACTTCATCACGCTGATTGCAGAGCGTGTCTACAACGTCTCGAGAAGTGTGCTTGGGTGAGTTGAGATGGAAACAGCCAGAGTGAGTTGGTGATTAATTAAAAATGTGGCAATTTGTTTCAGTGCTGTCATCTGTAACACTTCCACTGGAGGCTCAGAGGTGATGCTTCACCTGCTCTGCTGTTTGGAATCTCACTTTCACCATTAAATCTCACACCTGTCTCTCTTAATGCTTCTTTTCTGACTATTCTTGTTTTCCTTCTTTCTATTCTGATCATCCAGTTTCCATTTCATCACTTCACAGAGCTGCCAAGCAATCTTTTTATCCTCCACTTAACTTGCTTAATCCCTTCTCATCACTTTTCTGCTCTCAAGAGTCAGTATGTGACCCCTCTCTTCCAGCAACATGCAGGTCAAAGAGTTTTGAAGTAGAAATCATTCTTCTGATGTTGGTACCTGTGAGTCCTCCACCCCCAGCTCCCACCCTTAGTTTTTTTTCCAGAACATGTTGCCCTGTAGACGATGCTTTGATCACTCCTGATTCAGCTTCGGAACTCTGTCACAATGACTGTCGTCTTCAACTCAGTCCCTGTGACTATTAAAAAATCGCCTCACACTCGCAGGTTATTAAATAAACAGCCTCGATGTGATCTGTAATAACAAACCCTGCAGTAAAACCACAGGCACTTCAGCTGGATGAATTATGTGTGTGAGATTTATTTAATGGAACATGAGATTTGATCAAAAATATAGACTTTTACAAGACAGCAAATCTCTGGAGCAGCTGCAGTCTTGGCACACACTTTACTTTGCATTGCAGATGGGTTTTAAACCGAAAAAGCATCTACAGTTGATAGCATTGCTTTCAGCTTTTATCAAGGAGAAATGATCTGAAAGCGATTTATAAAATAAGACATTCAAAGCAACCCTTTAATGTGGTGAATGAAAACAAAGATACATTTTGAAATTTGACTAAACATTCATGGAACAGTCGGTTTGCTGTAGAGATTTATTGTGCTCTTTCTTGCAAGATAATATAAAATCCTTTAAGAATTTCTTTAAAATTAAACCCTCCATGTCTGATCGCAGAGCAGAATCTTTTTTTTTTTTTTTTTTTTACATTTGACCTCCAGCTTTTTCTGTCTGTCTCTCACGGTCTGTCTCGCTGCTTCACACACTCATGGTTTTGTGTGAGAGCAGGTCAGCGCCTGTAGATCACACAACCGGACAGAAGCAGTAAATGGGTCTGACTGTAACTCTGAATGGACTAATAACTCAATGTTAAAGACTGAAGAGGGAATTGTTTTAGGGCAGGTCGTCAAGGGAAGACACGTAACAAACACCTGTCCTAGAGGTCAAGCCGTAATCCCTACTAATTCAATTTTTAGAGCTGTCATTTGCTTGGAGACAAGATACAGATGAAAAAATGGTGAACATTTCTCACTGTAAGTCTCTAAATTAAGAAAAAAATGTTTTTTATTCAGAATTGTTGAAGCTATTTGCATGCGTTCTGCTTCTGCAATAATCTTGGCAAGTACAGACAGATGTATCAATTAAAAGCATGCATGCGTGCAGAAGAGACAGCCATGAGGTCAGCATGACAAATTAAAGATGCACCAAAGCAACAGAGCACAACAGTCACACAGTCCTGCAACAGTTTAGGATGCCAACAATCCACTGATTCAGCCTCCAGTAGGAATTCAAGCAAACTAGACATGCATATGGAGCACACACTTGTGCACATGTCCTACCCGGCAGGCCCAGACAGAGCAGGAGGCTGTAGTAAATGACCGGCAGCGGTCCAAGAGGGCATCCCTGTGTGACTTCAGAGACATTTTGCCCGATGCTCCAGGTGCTCCTGTTTTGGGAAAAAACTGGGATGTGGCTGTGTTCCATGTCTTCTTCCTGGTCCTCTTCCTCAGCTGAGCTCAGTGTCAAGAAGTCTGGCCACGCAATGAAACTGCCTGGTTGCTGGCTTTAAGGAGAGGGTGCTCTGTCCTTGGGTGCCAATCAACATTAGTCTGTGTGTAAGCGCACTTGTGCAAGAAAGCAAGGTTGAGTGTGAGAAAATGAGGGGGATATCAGAGGAGGTGGAGAAGGGAGAGACAACACACAAAGAGGAGCGAAGGATGATGTGCGTTAGTGGGTGATGGAGAGGAGGGCGGCTGGAGGAGCGGAGAGGGAGGCGTGAGGAGGTGAGTTTGAAGGTAGGGTTGGTGAGGAGAGGATGCTGCGTGAGAGTGTGAGCTAGTGGGGGGGGGGACGGGAGAGAGTCCGGAACGTGGTCGGGGAGGAGGAGAGAGGGAGCAAATGGATGAAGGGAGGAATGGGAGAGAGAAAGGGAAATCGGGAGAGGAGGGAGAGGATTCTGCTCTTTGGGGAAACTGGACTTTAAAGGTAGATGAAGAAGACGTTTCCCTTCACGTCTGAGGGGCATCTTCAGTTCTCAGAGAGAAAAAAGGAAAAACTGGGAGTGGAGTCTGCAGGTGAGGGAAGGAGGGGAAGCAGAGGGATTTTCAGAAAGCGAAAGAGGTGTTTGGGAACACAAAGTGAAGATAAAATGTTGAGATCAAAGTAATAGAGACAAGCTTGGGAAGGGATATTTTTCATTTTTGTGTCTTTTTACATGTTCACATGTCTGTTTACACACCTGCATGCCTGGCCACATGTGTTGAACATGCAGTACTGTACATGTGATTGGACACGTGTGGTGAGAGTCGGGGGGCTGGGATTGGTTGCCTCGTCTAATTTGCCATGCAGTGTGAACAATCTGAATCTCCTGCTAGAATGTGCTAATGAACTCTGATGACACTGAAAAACACTTCCTTTATGCACACTCACTTTGGGCTGGACTGCAAAACAGCAGCAACACAAGACTTTGCTAAAAAAGACCATTTTTCCTCTAAGTCAATTTTAAGCTGCTTTCAATCCCAGAATGATCCTGAGTAACAAAAGACTGTGAAAATAGAGCTAAAAGGCTGACGGCAAATGTGGACAACAGTTATTTACTTATTCCTGATTGGCAATGAATAAAAAAAAGCAAGAGGGGAAATTAATATTTGCTCTCATCAAAGATTGAAACGTGTTTCTTTAGTCAAAAACAAGATGCACACAGTTTCAACTTGAAAATAGAAACATCTGTCTTGAATTCCATGAAACTCTAGAATCCTTAAAAAAGTTAATTTGAAGCCTGATAAAAAGCTATCAATAAATAACAGGCTTTTAGTATAAAAATGCAGAAAGTGTCAAAATAAAGCAATTTTTAATTGGTTTGCATTTCATTTTCTCATCTTTATTCAAGTTAAATGTACGAAACCAGCACAATTAAGCTGATTCAACATTGAAAAACACTAAACACATGTTTAGATAAACATACCTTTTTACTTAACATTTACTTTTTCAGGAATAGCACTACTAAAGGCGCAAATTATAATTTAAAGAATGTTTTTAAAAGAGTATTTAGAGAAATGAAACATGTTTTTACTTCCATTAAACTGTGGTTTGTTCAGTTAGGCTCCCTGCAAAACATACTTTGCTGTGGAACATTTGTAGATGAAGAGAATTAAAAAACCCAAATAGGATTCTGACCTGCCCTTTAAGTATTTGTTGGCTTATCATGTTCGTTATTTAATTATCTGTTACTTTTGCAAGTCAGCTTCATTATTTCGCATGGTCGAAGAACATTTCATACATGAAGTTGCTCATCAACTAGGCGATTTTCAGGATCATAGACTAAATTTCTGAAAAGATGTTGAAAATTTTCAATCAGATTAAAAAATGTATTTTGGCATGGAATCTGCACAGATCCAAATTCCAAATATCAACCAAAAAACTGATAGAAAACTTCACCCACAAGGCAAAACATTATTGGAAATATATTTGTCTTTAATTTTTGTTTGTAAACTGTATGATACAGTTCTGCACAACTGAAACATAGAAGGGACTTATCTATGAAACATCAGCTGGAAAATGTAAAAAATGTAGGTTTTGCCTACATTTTTCTCACCATTTTCATTATTTTTTATTAAAATATGTTTAATTATGGGGCAATGCTCTAAAAAATTCATTGATCTTAGAAAAATCAAAAATAGCATCCATTCATTCATACTAAGTATCATGTACAGAAAACTAGAGGAGAACTCAACCACAAAACATTGTATATCTAATTTAAACAATAAAATGAAGCAGAGGGCACCGATCCTCACACTTACAACAAATCATAGGCAGCAGAGAACATTGGTTCTGGTGCATTCACTGCCAAAATGTGAAATTGATGTTTCTTCAAACAAGAATCAGGTGAAAGTGTGAATTAAAAGGTCATAGGGTGATTTTTGATTAGAATAATGTGCAAGGATGTAAATGACAATCTAAACTTGTTTTGCAGGGCTTAGGACCAGAACTCAGCTGATCAAAAAGCATATATTCTGCCATAAACCACAAACGATGCTTGGAATACAAATATTCATAAATAAATCTATAATCATCTTGCCAAAAATTAACATAAAATTAAAATATTCAGTTTGTGTTGTTTTCAAAAAGAAACAGTTTCTGTTTGTTCTTGAATGTGTTCTACAACAGCACCTTAGAGTAACACAGCTGATTTATAACCACGTGTCATTCTCCAAGGTGTTTTTTTATGTTTCACCTCCCTTCCTCATAACTAATTTACTGTATGTGTCATAGAGCTAATTTATCATTGGGAATGTACAGCTCTCATTACTTATTTGATGATCGGATAGCTTTAGGCATTTAGCATTCGCTCCATGTGTAGAGGAGAGGTGTTGGTGTGAGCACAGTAGACATCATGCACCTTTACAAAGCTGTCAGTTGTGTTTCTGCTCCTTCTGTGCTTCCTCAGCACTAGCTTGGCCACCCCTCCACGGCCTGAAGAAAATGAACAACGCTCTGCACCTGTATGAGCCAGACGCTGTATATCATCGAAAGGTAGCGCACTGAGCTGAGATTAGAACCTGAGGTCAGATGAGATCAAAGGGTTTTTTTACACAAAGAAGATGAGGAAAAAATGAGGTTTTTTTTCCTCTTAGAAAATGAGTCACTGTCTGTGGAAAACGCAGGATCAAAAAAAGAGGATGCAGTTCATCTTTGAAAATGCTTGAGTCTTAATTTATGTTATCTTGAGGTTCTGCTGGATGCTGAGCTCTGTACGAAAATGAAGAATTGATTACAGAAACCGTCCAGAAATGCTTGGCCTGCTTCTGCAGCTCGGAAGAGGGAAGAAGTCAAGGAATAAAGAGAAGCAATCTCAAACCCTTAATTCCTTTGCCCTACTTGGAAACAAATGATCTGGGGAGAAGCACTGTGATTTTTGTGCTTTATAAAATATGGCCAGATGATGTGAATTCATCACAGAAAAATGTGGGGCACAGGTAAGTGATTCTTCACAAATAAATAGAAAAGGGTGTTTTTGTCCAGCACCATTTCAAGCTTAAAATGCAACAGAATTTGATTTTTTTTTTTTTGTGGTTGCAAGAGTTTTCATAAAATCTGTCCTTTTCTGAGATTTAAAACAGTTTGCATTTCCCACAAAAATGTTCTGTTTTTTTCACAGCTACTTTGCTTTCTCCAACAGAACTGACTCAACATTTCAGAAATATGATGGGTTTTGGAGTTCTGGGTCAAACCTTCAGGATTTTCCAGTGACATTGTTAACCCATTATGTGGTGGTGTATATAGTTGTCTTCTTACCAATTACAGGTTATTTTTAACATTTAAAAAATGAAGATGACATGGGGCAAAGTGGAGGATCAAAGTAGAAGATGAAAAAGAAAGTGTATGGCTTTCAGAGATGAGTAGAAACAAATGTTGGGAGGTTCAGGATAACTGGACAGCTGCAGCTGAAGTGATCAGGGAGGCTGGGATGGAAGGTGCTTAATTTGTGATCTGGAAGTGGAAGCAGATAAGGAGATTTGGAGGTGGAATGAAGAAGCTTGGGAGTGTTTTGGGAAGGAAAAAGTGGGGCATTGAGATGAAAGAAGACAGTAGTAAAGGGAGATGCAGCTCAAGGTGAAAGTGGAGGTGGCAAAGACCAAACAAATGTTGAATCAGGACTTGTAGGACATTTTGGGCACAAAGAAGGGAGAGGTGGATCTGTGCATACAGACAATACAGAGAGATGAGAAGAATGAGCAGCAGGTTAGTGTGGTCCAGGACAGGGATGGGAATGTGTTGACAGGTTCCACAATGGAAGGACGACTTTGAAGAGATGATAATGAAGAAAATCCTAGAGAGCAGAGAGTAGGAGGTGGCTATTGTGAAACAAAGAGAATTGAGGAAACCATTGACAAGGATGAACGGCAGTTGATGTGAAAGTGTTTAGGAGAGATGTCAGCATAGTTTCTTACTGGGCTGTTCAACAAGATCTTGGAGTGTTAGAGGATGTCTGAGGAATGGAGAAGTGTTCTAGTGCCCCTTTTTTTAAGAACAAAGCAGACGTCCAGAGTTGTGGGAACTACAGAGGAATAAAGCTGATGAGACAGCAAAATGTAGTTGAAACTCAGAGTGAGAATTTGGTTTCGTGAAGAGAAAGAGGCCCACAGATACAGCATTTGCTTTGAGGATGTTTCTAGAGAAGTACAGAGATGGTCAGAAGGAAGCTGACACGCAAGACAGGGTATCAGTGTGTAAATGAGAAGACCTTACGTGGAACAGTGAGGTTATGGGGAGCAGAGGTGGAGAAGGTGGAGGATTTTAAGGACTTAAAGTCCAGAACAACTGAGAATGTGGGAAAGAGGTGAAGAGGCGTGTGCAAGCAGATTGGTACAGGTGGAGGAAGGTTTCAGATGAGCTAAAAATGACAAAAAAACATATTTCTCCTTGTTATAAGCTATTTTACCAAAAAGTCATTGCAATCAAAAGATAATTTAGAAGTGAAAATGAATAGAAAGAAAATGTTTCTACTTTTTGAACATTATTTTTCAATGTATACACTAACATTTTTACAGTAATTATCTTTTAAAGGCCAGTTATTTTCCAGGTAATTTTTTCACATGCATTTATAATAACTTGCCCAACTTTAACCAAGTTTTTCTAGTTTTGTGAAAGGAACCACAAGAGTAAACCAAGGTGTGAATATTAGAAAAAAGTTATTGCCAAGTTTAAATATTATCGCTCTAATTACATTAGATTGTTACATATACCAATACCATGGATATTTTGATTACTCCTGGGCTGGTTGACATGTAGAAAAGCCTTTAATCAAACATTCCTCCAGCTTTATTTTCATATTCAAGTATTTTGCATTATTTGACAAAGCAAATAACTAAGAGGTTTAAGAAAATACTTTAATATCTACAACGTTTACACCCTTTTGTCTATAACATAAGAATAAAACAGTTTAAGACATGCTCAGTTGAGAGGGAGCATCTTTAATCCAGATCAGATCAATACCCATCGTTTGTCGCAGCTTTTTTATTTACCAGTGTTAGCTCTTTGACCAGATTAGTACCTGCTCTGTGGGGATTTACGTCAAGATTTAACCAAATACCAAACATTAAGTACAGAAAAAGTGAGAATATTATAAATACAGCAGCCTCAAACTGAGAGAACATCTGAAAGAGAACAGCAGGCATCAGTCAAGATTTCCAAAGATAACAGAAAACCCAGGGATGTCTTCTTTAGTTTGATTCGTTTAATTTTAGTCATGTCTTCTTATTTTTTTGCTGCTTCCAGGTTTCGTGCCCCCCTCCTGTCAAAAGTTACCCTTGGTTTAGTTTGATAATTATTACAGGTTAATCACTGTGACAGACTAGGGACCTGTCCAGGGTGTACAGCACCTTCACCCAAAGGCAGATGGAAGGAAAGAAGGAAGGAAGGAAGGAAGGAAGGAAAGGAGGATAGAAGGATGGATGGATGGAACATTTTTAAGCGTCTGGTTTCCAGTTCAGTTCTCTTGTCACCCTTTATTGGTTTTACACATTTCTGTATTATCAGGTTTATTCATTAAAGTGTTGACCCCTTGACACCTGAGGAGCCTAAGTGGTTTAATGCATATTTGCATCTTAAGTAGGAGTGTAACAAGTAATCGACTTAACTGATGAATCGATTTATATACAATCCAACCAGATCAATCTGTCTGAGGTAAGTTATTAATCAAATTGACCAAAACCATTATATGATCATTTTAAAATAGATTAAATTGATTACATCAATTCTTGAAAAAAAAAATTGGATTGAGGTTTATTTTACTGTGACTAAAAAATGACCAAGTGCCATAACAACAGACAACACACTAGTGATGGTAGCAAAAAAAAGCCAAAGATGTCCTGGATCAGTTTCAGGTCAGTGAATTCAATTGGATTGGATTGTTCAATATCAACCAATATTGACTATAAATGGCTTTGTCAACCACAAATTATGATATGCATCTAAATAACAGTTAAGATGAATTGTTACATCCCTAATCAACAGGCTTCAAGGGGTTACGTTTTTGTCACCTATACCAGTCTTCCGCATTTTGAGTCCTGCACACCTCATGTTTCAGACACCTTCAGGCTAAAAAAAAGTACTGTCTTTTTTTTTTAAATCAAGTATGTCTAATAAAAAATGAAGCAAATCAGCAGAACCAGTCACACGTTAAGCAGAACTAACCAGAGAAGAAATCCAAAAGGCCAGAAGATGAGCGGGATATAAACCAAAATAGCATGGTGAGAATGCAAAATATATATTTTTTAAAAACTACTTTATTGAAAAGAACAAAAAAAAGTCTCATATCAACAACCTATTGCCAAATGCAGCTGTTTCCTCTCAAACCACCAGCTTGCTGACCAACAAACCAAGTTTTTCTCATGTTTATCTTCAAACTGTAGAAATCCAGCTTAAATCAGCAATTTGACATGTAAATTCCAATATCATCTTTCTATTAAATTCATCATGCAATAGCAGCTCAACTATTTCCAGTTCTGTTTTTTATTTATGTTTGTGCAGCTGGACCCTCAGTGCCTGAA
Source organism: Oryzias celebensis (assembly GCA_014656515.1). NCBI lineage: Eukaryota > Metazoa > Chordata > Actinopteri > Beloniformes > Adrianichthyidae > Oryzias > Oryzias celebensis. The sequence goes on along the minus strand of BNCR01000008.1, from coordinate 11,099,180 downwards.
TTTTTACAGTCATTGTCCCTGAGTGCACAGCAGTATCCATCCATCTCTTTCAGGGTCAGCAGGAGGCCCGAGCCTATTACAACAGTTATCATGTGAGAGGCAGGGTACAACCAGGACAAAACCATGTGAAAAAAAACAATAAAACAGCAGCCAGAGCTGAGGCAACGTACATATGAAGAAAAGGAAGGATAAGGAAGTGCTTCTGCAACTAAATACATTTAGAGTCATGGAGAATAACAGGGAGACTTCCTTACCAGAGGCAGTTACCATTACACTACCTTTTATTAGAGTAATGGCAATAGAAACCTGCGTTTGTTTCCCACTGGCTAGTTTGCCTGCAGCTTTGGCCAACTTTTTTGAAATCTACAGCACCACCCAGAGCAGGGATGGGCAACTCCAGGCTTCGAGGGCTGCAGTGTCTGCATGATTTCCAGATATCCAAGCCCTGCTCATGACTGATTACCTGGTTCAGGTGTCTCCAGCCAATTAGAACATGCTAGAGCACGGTATTTTGGAAAACATGCAGGAATGTGGTTCTCGAGGCCTTGAGTTGCCTATCCCTGACCTAGACAAAGTGAAGAAGTCTATCACTTATGTGTAAGGATGCTTTTATGTCCGGTTATTTGTCAAAATGAAGCCAGAGCGGGAGCTGTTTGTTTTGTTGGTGACACAATGGTGTACTTCTATCTGACCCCATTACTTCATTTTATGATGTGGCCTATTTGTCTGAGGTGAGTGGTGGGACAAGGACTTCCTAGGTCCTCACTGTATGTGTGTAACCCCCATTATTAAACTATTACATCAGTGTTTGATGCACCTCTTACTGTCAGGTCTTAATGAGATTGAACACACAGATGCAGCGGCGCAACAGCATGCAAAAGCGAGCATGTATTGTAAAGATTATTGCAGAATTTTATTTAAAACAACGGGAACATTTTCCTTTTTGGTGTAAAGGGATAACAGTCATGAAAGTGCCACAAAACCACAAAAAATGTGCCAAATGTCAATCAATAGAAACCCCAAGCAACTGTAGATTTCATCTTTGGCTTTTAAGTTTCATCAGAAAGTTGTCAAGCATCAGCTGACATTAATTATGGATGCCTTTTGTGATGCCTGAGGTGTTGCTCATGTGCGCCTGTAAAATTGCTCTCTAGATTTGAAAGAGGCGTGGGTCGAACGGGTCACACGTGAGCGTCCATCCCCTTCCCCTGGAACTTAAGGTGGAACTTAAAGAATAATGGGAGGAGTGGGAGGGAAGGCGAGGAAAAATGAAAGAGTGAGACACAATATGAGAAGGGGATGTTGAATAAAACATAACTGAGGAAAGGAGATGGATGACTACGCGTGCTTTCCACTGCTGCTGATCGCTGGACTGAGTGCACTTGCAAGCTTGCTGCTGCAAAATAAACATCATGCATCAAGTGTTTCATATTTTGCACATTAATAAAGAATAAATTTTGTACATTTTTAAAGTATCAACACAAGTAGCACTTTTAAAACAACTTGGAGGAGAATCAGAAAAGAGAAGGTTATTAATCATTTACACATCCATCCGCAGCTCTTCATGTTCTGACGAGTTCTGTGTCCATTCACACCACCCCTGGGTGGGTCTCCGTGGACTGGACCCTTCAGATCCTCTCCCTGCCCGACACCAGCTGGTCTTAGCAGGTTTTTTTTTTAATACCACACTTATTAGACCTGGGAAATGGAGACATTTAGCATGGCTGCAGCTGAGACTAAAGCCCCCACGGCCCTCGGTGTAAATTACATTGCTCTTACAAACAGTCCCATTAAAATATGACCACAGAGGAGACTTTTGTCCTGTTAAGTGCAGTCGTGATGACCTACTTCCAGCAGATCTTATCCATGTGTGTGTTTCATTGTTGTTACAAAGAACCACTAATTAGATTTTGCATTAAATATGCAATAAGGCTGCACAATATCTCACAACTTCTTCTTTGAGAACTTTTTGTCATTCTGTGACATCAGTGTCTGCTTCTCAAAAGTGTTTACGTCTCTTGTCTGCTTAGATCTTCCCTCATCTGCTTGATCCTATTTGCAACGAGCTCCAATCTGGTTTTCAGCTGCTTGCTTTTTTTTCAACTGCTGTGTGTTTGTTTGTTTGCTGTAGGGGTTAGTCTTATTGATCACAGGAGATTGCACCCGGTTTTGTTTAACCAAGTGTGTACACATTTAGTAGCGCTTGTCATTCTGATCACACTGGTTGGAGAAACACCAGCTAAGATTTTAGGAATGATGGACTAATAGGAAGTGTCTTTTTAATTAAATAAAATCAAACAGCTCATGGCCCTCTACACAACCAAAGACGTTCTATAATGGGTTTTCTCTCAATTTGAAAAATATAAAAGTATCTATTATGTTGTAAACATGGGAGAAGAAGAGAACTGTGATTTTTTTTTTCCAAATGCCTGTGATTACTTATTAAATCAGTCCTTGATTAAGATGGCTAAAATTACTAATTTAATTAAATATGTTCATGGTATAGCAAATAAATCTTTATCTTGTCATAGTCATATTTGAACCCAGAAGACAGGAAACATTCTTATGAAGTTGTCCGTTGAGTATAATATTACAATTAGGCTATTTAAATGTTTGCATGTATTAAGATTTTTAATGAGCGCTTATTTCATCATTATTGTAATATTCTGCCTTTGTTTTTGATTGACTTATTGATTTTGATTTTGATATTGATTCAAAGTTGCACTGTTATTTTTTATAAATTCAAAATGCCTTTTTGTGTTCCACTCAGACATTTTGGAAGAATTTGACCCCTATGACCTATCTGTCTGGACATTATAAAAGAGTTTATAAACATGTTGTTTTTGGATATTTTCTTCATGTGAAAATTAACACAAAGGAAATTTAAGCTATACAGTTATTTTACTCATAATTGTAGCTAAATATTAGATACACAAATGTGTTGTTACCAAAGCAATGTATTTTTTCTTTTTTCGAGAGAGAGAGATGATGCTGCAGTAAAAAGTTTTGGATCCTGCAGTAAAAGAAGAGCAGTTGGAACTGAATTAAAATTGATACTGGGTTGCATTTGCATTTTAGAAAAAAACTTTTTTTTCCCCTTTTTTTTTAAATTAAGGTGTTTTTTTTTTTTTTTTTTGGTTTGTTTTTTTTATTATTTTGTAAGTATTTTTTTTTTTTAACATTTATCTTGTTTTTTTCTATCTTTTTTGTGCCATGGTTTTTCTTCATGGTTGGTGTTTTGGTGTTTTTTTTTTTTTTTATCATTTTTATTTTGATATGTTTTTGTAAGCATTTTTTTTCTTTTAAAGACGTTTTTTTTCTTTATAAGTAGCTTATTATTGTTTTTTTTTTTTTCTCTTTTAAATTTATTTTGTAAATGCTTTGGTTTTTCTTTTTTTCAACTTCCTGACAGATTCAATCCATAAATTGTTGTTTCATTTATTTAAATTTGCACTAAATAGGGAGTGTCGTGTATTGTGATGCGTTGTGTGTGTGCAAATGCGAATGTAAGTGAGCTGTGTGTGTTCCGGTCCACTTACGGGTCTAATCTTTCCCGGTTCTGTCCTCCACCGAAACCCATCGCATCGTTGAACAGCGCCCTCTTCTGGCTATTATGCGGTAACTACATGACACGGCCGCAGACAGGCTCGGATGTGATCTGCATCCGTTATTTACGGTCCAGGGGCCCGGTCCGTTCAGGAAACAACAGTGTTTTTCGAAATAATCTGGGATAGGGAGTAGACCGGGCCGAAATTCGGTTCTTTGTCTGGCGGTAGGTACAGAACAGCCCCCGCGGTGGTTGTTATTTACGTTTCTCACGTCGCTTTCTTGCATGCAAAAGCGACCCGCCCTGAGTCTGGGAACAGATGCGTAATATTTATGTTTTTGTGTCTGCTTTGCATTTGATTTAGCTTTAATCTCACTTTACAACAGAATATCGAGTATTAAAACAAAATTGTTATTAGACGTGTCTTTGATAAGTATGGGCAAAAGATGCTCAGTCACGGCTGGGGCTAACTCCAACCAGTATTTTCCTTTTGTAAACCAGAATAATATCAAACTATAAGTAAAACGCTCGTGGTATTTGATGTACTACTATGATATAAAATAGAAATACGCACATGTGCGTATTTTGACGTACAAAACAATATTTGTAGGGTCAGGTTTACTAGCATCACGGTTGTTCAGATTTTTTTCGAAGTCCCTGAATGCAGCAGTTTGAATCACAAACATCCGGCCTTTCAGAGGCTAAATCACAACAAAAACAAGTGCCTTTTCCCAAAGCATAATTAAATTGGTTATTTTCTTTGTTCTGGTGTGTTATCTAGGAGTACTGTCACTTCTGGCTCTTCAGCATGTGCTTCGGGGTCATGCACGCCACTGTTGTGTGCCTGCTGCTTGGGGCTGCAGCAGCCATCCAGAACCCACAGACAGGTGAGAATCCCAGCATTGAGCCAGGTGCCATGCCGGATCTCTGCATATTTTTGCATCACTTAGTAAGATGCTGCATGACTGACGTCAGATTGAAAACAAAGCAACATCATTCATTATTTACACGTTCCTCTCAGTGTTTTTGGATAAGCAGCAGGCCACTTCGCTAATCTCCCGTCAAAAGAGGGCCTCTGAAGCTTCAACCCTGGAGCAGGCCTGCATGGAGAAGGTGTGCACTTACGATGAGGCCAGAAGATTTTTTCAGGACACTTACCGCACGGTGAGTCTGGGAATCCCTCGTGAAAGCCTCTATGAGATTGCTGCTTGTTTTCAACGTATCCTTTTTATCTTTAGGACATCTTCTGGTCAGTCTACATCGGTAAGTGTGTTCAAAAAGACATCCAAACAGAAAGATGTATGTCTTCCTAAAGATTTGTCGTCTGTTTAGATGGAGATCAGTGTGCAGAGAAGCCCTGCAAGAATGGAGCCATGTGCTTAGACAGTGTGGGAGGCTACGATTGTGTCTGCAAGTCAGGTTTCAGTGGAGAAAACTGTCAACAAGGTAAGGATGGAGCTTATTTACTTTTTGGATTGCCATGCAAATCCTGCTACCATCAGGCTCTGTTTCCATAATGCAGACTTGACCCTTTGCATCGTGGAGAAGGACAAAGGCTGCTCCCAGTTCTGTAAACCTGGATACGTGTCCTATGAGTGCTCCTGCACTCGCGGATGGAAGCTGAGCCCGAAAGACAGAAACACTTGTGAGCCTGCAGGTATTTTGTTTTGCTACTTCTTAAAGGCAAAATCCACCCACTCCGATCAGTCTTTGATCTGTTCCCCTGGTCTTTTAATTATAATTTTGTAAAAAAATAAAATAAAAAAAGACTCAGAAATGCAATTTTTAATCTCAATTTTCTTTATACATTATATGTCTCCATCTTCAGACAAATGCCACAAGAACGTGTTAAAAAACACCAAAATCACTGATTTCTTCGAATGGGTCTTTGAACAATTAGAGAGAAATGACAGATTTTTTTCCTTCGTGTTTCTCTGTTTGTAGCTGCTATTGCTTTAATTTTTGCTGACTAAATAAAAATAAAAAAAGTGGGTAAAAAGTAATCATGTACCTGTTTTACTGTCAGTTTCAAACCCCTGCGGTAAACTAAAAAGTCTGAGTCTGTGGAAGAGCAATCAGGTCAGCAACATCGATGGAATTTCCTGTACGTCCCCCAACTGTCCCTGGCAGGTAGGAGGAAGACACACACATTGCCACACCATCATGGTCTGTTATGTTTCTGGGATATTTTCTGTTTCGTTTGCAGGCTTTACTGAAAAGTGCAGCGTCTTCGGGTTACTGTAGCGGAGTCATACTAAAAGAGAACCTGGTTCTGACCACTGCTCAGTGCGCTAACATGTACAGCTCCTTTCAGGTTGCTGTTGGTGAGTCTAGAAGTTTGCCTCTTTAACTGCCACTCTCTACCTGAGATTTATGAAATGTTATTGACATTTTATTTTAAATTAAATAAAGGTAGCGTGATAGAGCTTTTTTTTCTTAAAATTCCATTATACAATTAAGGGACAGATTAAAATTAATGTTGGACAGAATCAGGTAGTTTTCCAAAATAAAACTTCCTTCAAAATCAGAAAATAAACAAAATGGAAATAATTTAAATTGCCATGTGTATTTTTTATTTTGTCTGTGGCCCGGTACCAAATAACCCACTATACCAATATATGATATTAAGCTATGAAATAATTTGTGAAGAAAAAACATTGATTTGATGGAAGATTTTTCAAACTTTTTTCCAAACATTCTTAATTTTACTCAAATTAAATCTTATCCATATTTTTTTCTCGGTTCCAATTTCACAGGCAAACACAGCATCTCAAGTGAAAGCTCGGGCAACACGATGCATGTAAAAATAGTTCATCTCCACCCTCGCTATGTGGAAGGCCGCCCCGAGAACAACTTGGCCGTGATCGAGCTTCGCGACCGCATCATTTTTAGTGAACAACTCATCGCTGCCTGTTTGCCAGAAAAAGACTTTGCCGAGAGCGTACTGATGGCAGGGGAGCTCCCAGCTTTTACTACCGGATGGAAGACGAGCTCACAAACAGTTCTCCAGGACCAGCTCACCCTTAAGCAGCTGGAGTACCGTCAGCTAAATCAGTGTTTAGGAACCTACCCCAACATAATGACCAATAAGATGGGCTGTACCGCACCACCGGGAGGTGCTGACTGCTCCATGAGCTCGGGGAGTCCCGTGGTCTCCATGTACAGGGATGTGTTCTTCCTCACAGGAATTTTGAGCCAGCCTGAGGGGGCCGAATGCAGCAATGGTTACATCTTCCAAAAAGTCTCACGCCACCTCGGCTGGCTGCAGTCCCTTATGGGTTCACGTTGATCTTAAGCTATTTCTATGTCTTTTGAACAAACAAATATACGTACACTGAATCCTTAGTTTGTGCAATTCCTCATTTATCCAGTAGGTGGCTCCATAACAACAGATTTGCTTTCATGCGTCAAGGCCTTTCAAGTACAATACTTAGCATGTGTTTATGATGTAAACATTTAAAGTTGTATTATTTAAAAACTATTGTGATAGTTAATATGTACCTTTAAATGACACCTAAAATTTATGTTATACAAATTTAATAAATCATAACATGATAGCTTTTGTCTGTTTGGTTTTTTTTAAGTTTTATCTTTTTTTTTTTAACACAAACATCGGTTAATTTATTTGTAATATAGACGTGAATAGGGATTATTGGTATCTATTTTAACATGGATTTAAACACATATTAGAAAAACAAAAAGGTGCAAAGTTAGATTGGGTATGCATTAGTTGATTTAAACTGAAACGTAAAAACATGCTAACTTGGACACAGAATTTGGCAAAGAAACAAACTACAGTGCTGTAATGCTGACAGTGTAGACGTTTTCACAATAAGGGCTCATTTCAGCAACTGTCTTTGTGTAATAAATACAGAAGCGATGTCTCCTTTCAATAATAAAAAATGGAGTGGGTGGAGAAAAGTTGGAAGAAGTGATGTCATCAACCTGCAGAGCAATTCGTAACCAGTTAATCTAAATAAGGCTTTTAAATCTAAACTGATCACTTTTTATTCACTTTTACAACTGACACATACAAGAATTTGGTTTGGATGATGTCTTGGTTCTTGTTTTTCATGGTTCATTGTGTTCTTTGGTTTCTTTTTGTGCATGTTGGCTGTGACATCTCCTGGATGCTCCCCCCTTTTCCTTTGATTCTCCATGGAGATGTTGCAGCTGTCTGCACTTTAGTTCATTTCATCTGCATTTAATGAGCTGCCTCTGGGTCTTCTGTGTTGGCTGGTTTGCAACCTGTTCTCAGTGTCAAACTGTGAATGTTCTTGTCCTGTTGGTTGTTCGGCTTTGCCCCACGGTCACGGAGATTCTTTTTGGTCATTTTTTTGTGTTAATCAACCTTATAGTTTGTGGCCTAGACCTCCTAAACCAACCTAACACAACAATTGTGTGGAAAATAAAGACCAACAACTTTTATTTGCCACACTGGAAAGTGTTTCCTGTCATATTAACGCTCCCATTTTTCATTACAGTAAAAAGCTGGTGTTGGTGCTGCCTGGCTCTCATATTAGTCTTATCATTTTTTATCAATTGCCACAGCTGAAAGCTGCTACCTCACTGATAATTCAGCAGAAGATGAATGTGCCTGTAAACTTTCTCTTTAAGAGTGAGGAGCTTGGTTAAAAAAAGCGTAAAACTAGGGGGTCAAAGCTGTCCAGGGTGTACCCCACCCGCCCAACAACAGCCAGGTTAGGCTCTGGCAGCCATGTGACCCTAAAAGAGAATACATCAGGTTAAGAAAATGAATCGATGGAAAAAACGTCTTTCCTGGTCTCAGGTCTAACTTGAAATTATCCTGCTTATCTGAATGAAAAATATGTTTCTTCATGATGGGAACATTATGGAAAATATTGTAGGTCCTCTGCACACATATGATTTTCACAACAGTATTTAGCAGGTTTGTTTTATAAGTTCAGTGCAAAAATTACTATTACTTTCCACAATTTCTGAATGTGGCACTCACAACCTGCAGGAGTTTTTGACTGACACAAACAACCTTATTTCCCTTTAAGGTTCAATTGAAAAGTAATTTAAGTGGAGGGAAAAACATTTTATTTATAGCATTTGACACAGTTGTGCCAAATATTATCCACACCACTGCCAAATTTTGCACTTTTGACGTCTTTTCCACATCCTCTTATTTCTATCTACCAAATCCTTTTGTCATTTCCAATCCAAAAGAAGCTTTCTGAATGAATCAAATTAACCTAAAGTTCAAATTTCCAAGGGGTGTGAATAATCTCAGATTTAGTTTCGCACTTCTGATACTTTGAGAATGATTTAATCAACTTAAAAGCCTTTTTGCTGTTAGAGGATGACAGTTTGATGGTAACAAGACAAACTAAAATAAAAAAACAAAAAAATACTTCAAAATCAGGTAACAGCTGTCATACAGAAACTAAAATAAACTTGATGAGTCAGACTGATGCAGACACACAAAGATTGAGCATATAGAAACTGGGTGTTCTATAAATTAAGAAATTTAGGCTCTGGTAATCTCCCTTAAGTCAACCTACTTGTAATGGCCTTCATTTGGTGTCACATAACCTCCGTGTTGTCTGGCAACATTTTCCCATGGACACTGACCCTCTGCAGTCTTCTCACAGCCTCCCTGGTGAACAAGGCCAGGACCATGTCAGCCAGGCAGAGAAAAGCAGAGACAGAAGAATGGGCACAAGAGAGAAAGTGCAAGCGATGCCACAAAACAAAACAAAAAAACAAAAAAAACCTGGCCTGCCACTTTAGATCTGGATCCTGAAAAGGAACGGCTCAGAAAGCTGGGGCCCATGTCGACTGTTGCCATGGTACTCACCAAGGAGATGGCTCCTTGCTCCCAAAAATGGCCGTGCTTCTTTACTGGGTCGCCCAGCGGAGATTAATTTAAGTGAAGCTCCTTCCTTCCTGAGTCTGGTTCTTCTCTCCTGTCCTGCCAGCTTCACTTAGACGATGGAGTTCGCACAAGTACGGAAAACATACATCGAGCAAGGAGAGCAGGGACAAAGCAAGACAAGAAAGACAAAAAAAAGAGTCGTATTCATTTATTCCCTGCTCTAAAGTGCACGTGTATGCATCTGTACGTACGCAAAACACATGCACACTTATTTGGGGGTGTTGACATCAAATGTCCGACTTTGGGAAGGATTATCTGTCTGTGTGGTGCCTAAATCCACATAGGGGGGGTCAGCAGCTCGTCTGACTCTGCATGTGGAATAACTGAGTTAAAAATGTGACCCACATGTGTGACATGAGCACTTCAATGTGTGAAGGCACGCTTCTGATCCTGTCCACTAATCCCATTTCCCCCCAAAATCCATGTCCCCAATCTTCTCTTGCATCCACAGAGATGGGGCTCTTCCTCTCCCCACCCTGTCCACCATAACCCAAACGCTTCACCACGCCAGACAGAGGATCTTCTACTTGGGTGGGTAATTGCTCAGAAGGGTGGAGGTAACACAGCACCATAAGATATTACAGCTTTGGCTGGAGGAAGTAGTTGAGAAAGAAAGAATGAGACAAGGCACAGAGTTTTATATAACTTTAGTCTCATTTCTCCATGACAACACCGGTTCACAGCAAGAGTGCATAAATTCCCTGCAGTTCCCTGTTTCAGTTCTTTTTTAACATGCATCAAATCTTAATTTTGGGCCAAAGATTATTTAGGAAATTAAAAAATTGAACAAAACAAAGTTTTATTAGAATTTTAAAATCGTTTGTGGTGTGAGAAACATCTGGATAAATCTTTTTTTTTTTTTTTTTTTAGATTTTTTTTAGAACACAGGACCCTGCAGACAGAGTGATTCAGCATTTGTGCTGCTGTTCCTGTTTTCTTTTTTTATGAACAGTGTCAGCATGCTTACATGCTCACAGTAAATATTTTAATATGATGTTATTTAGCAGCCATGTGATGCAGGTCGGATCTGCCAGTGAGCTCTAATGCTGCTTTGACGTCAGTGAAGCAGACCAAAGCTGGCCTCCTTTCTTTTACTCTATCACTGGCTTAATATTTCAACAATATTTAAACTTAATCATCAACTTAAAATCATTTAAGGAAAAAAAAACAATGTATAGTCGTGGTTAATCTTTTTTTCAAAAATAAAACGTAAGCAGAATTTCTTTAACTGATATGAACGTCAATAGTAAGTTTGCTTTGGCATTTCATGAAATAAAACTGAATTTCTTAGGAACCCAAATTAACAGATGGTTGTAAGAGAGCGTGAATATGTCCATCTGTGATAACTGTGCCCCTCAAACGGAACTGTGAGTCATGACGAATAAAATGTCCAAAGTAATCCATTTTTCTTTTTTAAGTGAAGCAAAATATTAAAAAAAAAACAGATTTTGAACAGTAAAACTTCCATCTTGCATAACAGGAAGTCTACCTGTCTCCGCATGTTGAAATGCAATATAAACGCTAAATAAAAAGAATTTATTTGTGTTGTGTAATGTCATTATAAGTTGATTTATGAGCCAGATTGTGCACTTGTTAATATAGAATGACCTATTTGTTTATATATTCTAATGCAGTTCAGGACATCTAAATATACCATTCCAAAAATAGTATTTTTTAAGCAAACATCAAAAGCATCTCTGCTATATCTGTCCTTTTTTGTCCTCCGTTGTTTTTTTTTCTTTCCAGTCAATAAAACACATTTGACCTTTAAAGTAAAGACAGGCTCAGAAGACAATGTGCTGTCACCGTCACGTGACTTAACTATAAAGGAGGAAGGTAAATCCTGCATGCACCTTTATTCCACTGACCTCCCCCTGACCTTTTGTAGGTTAAAGCTTGTTCAGGGCCACCGAGAAACATAGAGTCTTCAAAATTCACCGAAGGGAGTACAAGTGCACAGTGGAACAAGTTGTGTTCTTAGAAAGGTGCAGAAAAGATCTGTTTTTACCTGTGAGGAATGATGTTTGGAGCTGTAGAACATGCAGATCTATTCAGTTTTCATCTAAACCAGCTTTATAGCTCTGAAAGTTACACTGTTTCAGGCCTAAACACTTAAAATTTTATGCACCTATTTCTCTAATATATATATTCTCGCCTCTGTAGCAAAGTCTGCAAATGTGACCTAAAAAAGAGTCACTAAAGGAGATTTTGTTTTGATTTGTTTAGGAGAAACGCACAGAAATTCACCTGAATATTGTGAGATAATGCAACCTGCCATTTTCTAATGTGTTAGATAAAAAAAACAATATTAGAAAATGGCAAAAAAAAAAAATATCTGGTGAGTTTAATAGTCAGATGGAAGCTGACCTAATTCCCAAACATGCATACACATAAACAAGTGCATTCAGTTCTCATTAGTCTACAGCTAATTGTCCCTGACTGCTGCTAACTAAGTCAGAAGGAATCAAATTCATACCAGAAAATTAAAAAAAGACATTTCTCCTGTTTCTTTTTCTTTCCCTCACCAGCTCAACATCTTTCGGTGTTTTATAGGTCTGCTGGATTTATTGCAGCCTGAATGTCTCGCTGATCTTTAAACTTAGTCTCCATTCCTACTAATTTGGACACCTGCATCCTGTCATAGTTGATGCATCCTGTGAGGTCACAGGCTCTCGTGCTGACGCTCGTCACTGGAAACAGATGCAGCCTGCGAGCTCGGCCACCCCGCCGTCACCGAGCAGTTTGCTCCATAGAGCGCAACTGGGCAATGCAAGGCGACTTCCGCACAGTTTGCAATGAAGGAAGGATAAAAAGAAGAATGCAAACCAACACAAAAGTATTGCAGAGAGAAACTACAGGAAGAATCACAGACAGCTGCAGCTGTGAACCAGACAACATGCTCTCCCTTCCTCTGCTGACAATAACTCACCAGCTTGGGCCAGGTTGGGATGTCAGCACAGCTATATTAGTCAGCACAAACATGATCATGATAATCCAGAGATACGCTGTCACCTTCTATAAATACTCACATGTCTACCTGCTGCCCTTATCTGACCATCACATCTCTGTTTGAAACTTGTCTATTTATTTACAGTTTTTTATATTCTGGTTATCTCAGGAAGTCTCAATTTTAGAACATACATTTAGATTTGCTAAATGAGACTCTACTAGATAACTAGGATTTACCAGAACAACAAATAATAAACATTTAAGAGCATATTTCTTGTCTTTTTTGTGGAGCAGGAAGCAGCAAAGATGAGTGAGGATGGGGCGAAGAAGACATTGAAAGCTGATGAGTCACAAAATGAGGTTTTCGGGAACAACAGTATGGTTTCATGCAGAGCAAGAACACCACAGATACTATATTTGCTTTGAGGATGCCTCTGGAGAAGAACAGAGGTCAGTAGGAGCGACTTTGTGTCTTCATAGATCCATAGAAAGTCTATGAAAGGATACAGAGAGAGGAGCTGTGATATGAATACATATGGAGTGCAGTGAAGTACGTGGGAGTTGGAATAAAGAACTTTTCAAAGGACTGTAGATTTTCTTTCATCAACTTCAGATTACAGACAAAAAATAATTTAAAAACAGCGTGTATCATTCATCAATTTACGTTATTTAGTAATTCTTTACAGATATTTTTATGACGAGCTTTTACAGATTTGTGCTTAAACTAATATAGTTAACCTAAACAAAATCAAATTAAACTCCAGAATACAGAATACATCTTTTTATTTCCTTTTCCACATTATCTTAATAATTAGACTAAAAAGGTCTACATAACATACATAACAAAATAAAGCTTTTACTCAGATCACAGTATGGTGTAAGCTCCTTTTATAGTAACTACCTGTTAATAGGCTCCCAATTACCCCCATCTCTGTAACCCGATGAAGAATTCTCATTTGGACGGTCTTTCAGATGCATTAGCTGTGATTGACAGCCTGTGATCGTGCAGTGATTTCCCTTTCACTTTGCAATCTCGCTTGGCCCATATAAACCAGAATAACAACAGTTTTGATGATATACTGCCAGAGCTTGACTGCTGATAAACGAGAAGGCCATTAATCTCTTTCAATCCTCCTGTTCTGAGCGGTGACCCCCCAAGCCCCACCCTTCCTCCTCGCCTTCCTCCTCTTCCCATGCTGTCACTCTCCATGCCTGCACCTGTCAAATTAGCCTCACGCCCTCAGCTGCCACCATAGGATTCCCCTCCTTTTTAGGCCAAAGCAGGATTTTTTTCTGTACAAAAGTAAGGATTTTCATCGTGTCAAGATGGATTTGGAGTAAAAGTCAAACTCAAGACAACTCTTTTTCCTCCAAAATCAAAAGAAAACGGTATTGGTTTATTTCAATCCAAAGCAAAATCTGACTGTGATGAGGCATCGTGAACAGTGAAAAAGAAAAGCAAAAGCAGAGTGCAATGGTAATGATGCCCTTTAGCAGGTTTGGGATAAATACAGCATGAGGAGGGGGTCTGGGATCAGAGGTGGGAGTGGGGGTGTCCACCTCTATCCCTCCTTTAGATGGACAAGAGCAGCTGTGGCAACAACCATGTGATAAGAACAAGAAACGAGAGTCACAGCAGAGCATAGTTTTGTTAAGTGAAACCGGAAAATGAAGATTATACTTTCAAAATAAAAAAAAATGTCAACACGACAAAAAAATGTGATTGCCATAGGTATGTTTCTAAAATTAATAGTAATCCAAATAATTATTACTAGTTAAGCTTTTTTAATTGTCTTGCACCTTGCACTGTTTTTCTATTCTATTCTATTCTATTCTATTCTATTCTATTCTATTCTATTCTATTCTATTCTATTCTATTCTATTCTATTCTATAAAATTGAATTTGTATAATAAACAAGCACAACATTTTCATTTGTTGTGGTGTTTTAATATTAATAATTTTTATCATATTTTTGAAACTTTTTTTTTAGATAAACATTCTAATTGGCGGATGTTATTTGCACAAATTTACGCGCAACAGCATTCAAAATAAGTGCGGCCAAGAAGAAATGTTTAGAAGATTTTAGAAAATTACGTGGGAATCATCATTTTTAATCTAATTTTTTCAATTAACAAATTTTCGCATTGGGAAAGAGGTTTATTTGACCGGGAATCTTTGGTCAAATTGAACTATCATACAGTCAATATAATATTTGTTTTAATTACTAGATTATTTTATGCAATCATTCATTCAATTAATGTAGTAAATATCAGTTTTTGAAAAACAGAAATAGGCTTTTTTCTTCCCAGACGCACATTACAGCTTTGTTTTGAAAAGCTGAAACCGGAAAACGGTGGTGCTGGTGGGTTTTTCTGTGACTTTGTGCACTGAGTGATAGAGTCGGTGAATCGCGCAGCCTAACAGAGCAACATTTAGAAACCTCAGGCTTGCTCACCTCACGTGAAGGACACACATAGACTACCCATCAGAGTCTGGAGTATGAGGCAGAGGCTCTGCGTGGGCTCTGCTCAGTGTCAGTCACTGCGTCTTTTGTCAGGGAAAGACTGATAAAGTGAGGAGGGGGTCGGGGAGCAGCCCCCACGGGAGCGGCTGCGGCTCCGGAGAGCTGTCACCCTCTGTGTGCATGTGCGCTGCTGCGCAGGGAGATTACCATTACGCACGGTGTGCGGGGCGACGCACATAGTACGGGGCGCAGTGTTGGTGATGCACTGAGTCGGGAGAGGAGCAGCAAAGGGAGCGCGGACACGCAGCATCAGAACCTGCACATTAACTGGGAGGACTGTTCTGTGCGCTGGTCGGGATTTGGACTCATTTGATCTGCTGACTGACGATGAAATATGCGCACCGCTGAACAAAGGATTTAGTGGAAAACGATAGAGTATCCTCCATCCTTTAATCCTCACACCCTTTACGAATTTTTGCCTCTCCCACTTGGATTGTCGTCGATGCCCCCTTTTCGCCTCTGAGGACAGTAAAGAGGGCTTGAATTACCGCTTTCCTTTGGTTTGAAGGCTCCAGCCGGGGGAACCATCTGGGCTCCTCGCATTCAAGTCCATGTGGACACAGAGAGGAGCAGCAAACACGGCGAGCAGAGCTCATTCCGAAATGTGACTTCTTCCCATTTTAATTCCCAGCAAACCTGACAACTGTGCACCCTTCTTCAGTCTATTTCCCATCTGTTTACATCGATCAAGGTACGTGCTTCTCACCATGTAGCCGAGGAATACTGATTGATGTAAACGGGGGGGTGGGGATGGTCACATCCTCTGATATTTGTTTAGAAGCCCAATCATTTCATTTGCATGCATTGGGACCAATTGTATGTGTGTTGTGCGTAAATGTGGGTGTTTGCCTGTAAAAACTGCAGCACTGGGAGACAGGCAATGTCGATGCACCAAAGAGGGCAACGCTTTAGAGAGGTTTTACGCACAGAGCTTGTATGGTTCTGACCCCCGAGGGGAGTTTAACACAACACGCACAACCCAAAGCCAAATCCGTGCTGGATCTTGATCAGGCTTCAGTTTGAAATTTAATTTTCCCCGATGTATGCATTTTGTTGGGGGTATTTGCCTCCATTTTCATCACCTCCAGTCTTTTGGGAGTGTCAGTCTTCCCTCTGTTCTTTAGAGGTTAGATGTCATTCATTATTTCGGAATCCCTCACATACCTCAGTGACAATGCTCCTACTGCTATCCCCTCAAACAAACACACTCTTCTGGAACCCCCTGAGACCTTCCCATTCGGTTTGTATTGTTGTAGGAGAGGGCTGTGCATGAGGGGAGGATGAAAAGGTTTATCTAAATGTGTGCTCCTTTCTAGATTGACAAAGATGCATTTTCAGATAGGTGACAAATTTAAGAAGGCTTTTCCTATATATAGATAATTTGACAGAGCTGATGTTTGTATAGACATGCCAGCATATGAACTAATTGTTTGCAGTAGGTGGAGGAGACCATTGTTGTCAGTGCGGGTTTGTACACTCAGAAAGCTCCTGGGCCTTTTCCACAGTGTCCTGTTTTCCATCGTGAATCAATATTCAGCAGTGTGGAGCTGTTTATTCTCAGAGTGGGCTTTCAGGAGTTAGTCTGCCCCTGGGAAAAGATGATGCCACAGTGTTTCCTCCGGGCTAGTGCCATATGTACTCTGTATGTTTGGGCATTTGTGTGGCCTGCAGTGTAATGATTGTCAGACACACCTACTTCAGTTTATTATTTTTTTAAGCCATCTTACTGCTCTGATCACTATCACCTTGTGGTCTCATCAACCCACATCCTGCCTCATATCTTGATCTGTTGTGGAGGATGCTTAATCACATCCCACATGACTCTGGGGGTGTGTCTCTGGTTAAGATGCCATTGCATTTCATCTCAGAAAAGCGGGTAGAGGGGGTTAAAAAGATGGGGGGGGGGGGGGGGGATTGGCAGTGTTAATTGCCAACTCAATTAGCATATGGTCTTGCTGTTAGCCCAGTCACATGATAATGAGGCCTAATTAGAGTGGCCAATGATGTCTGAAGAGGCTGCAGAAAATTACTTCCGCTGTCACTTTTTCAGTGATCACACCCTTGAGGCGGGTGGGTGTTTTATGCATGTTTTTGTTTTGTTTTTTTCTTTTTGGGGAAGTCTCTCAAAAAATGTACATCCTACACATGGCATCTGCAGCTTTACCGCCCCTTTGCCCTTTGCCCTTTTACATCCCTTATTATCCTCATCCTTTGTATCTGTCATGACCAGCTGTGAAAGAGGAGGAATGCTTGCCTCAGGGTCAGCAATGCGCAGAAAATGTAAGAGCCAAGGAAGAAAGTCTTCGTTTTGGGGTGCATTACAAGATTGTTCATTGATGAGAAAAAAATCATTGTAAATAAATGTATTATTATTGGTTTTACCATGTGATTTAATAGATATTAGGATAGTAAAACAATGAAAAAAAGAAAAAATAATATTAATGATTTTTATTAGGGAGTTTTGCCTTATTTTATCTTGTAGGAACGTCTTGGCTCATGTACAAAGTTGTCCTATATGCCACAGTTAGGGTGTATGACTGTAAATGAGTTTTATAGTAAAATAAAGAGAGGGCATTTCTACGGTAGGCCTATACAAATTAATGAAAAGGCAGTGCTACGGCCCCCCATAAAAAATCTCGCAAAAGGTAAAAAAAAAAAGTTAAAATAACGGAAAAAATTTCCAAATCTCCAGTTACTTCATGTCAGATCGGGATATAGTAGAAAACGTTATTAAAAAATTACGCCTTCATCTGGTTTTATCTGCTTTTACTCTTCAGTCTTGAATGAATTGAGCAGCCCGTAACACTGATGCAGTTACAACAGCTGATCTCTAGGGGACAGTATTTCCCAAAATAGGCTCTGAAAAGAAAAAAAAAAGATAATTACTAGGGTGTAAAGATTAATAGATTAATTGATAAATCAATTTCTATTCCGACGATCTAACCAGATCGATGTGTCTAAGGCAGAATCACATTGAATCGAACAGAATTGTCCTTTACAACTGAAAAATAATTTCAAAATTAGATCAATCGATAATTCATATAGGAAAATGCCATTTGGATCGAGACCTGGTAGGTTTATTTTACTGTAAAAGAAAAATGACCAAGTGTATCACACATGTGCAGCAAAAATGATCAACCATCATCAAAAACGTGTGACCCTACAGTGTGGTAGAATGTTCTAATATTGTTCTGTGTTATTTTTATGTGGAAAATCAACAGTGGGCTGAACTTTATCAAACTAAAATATGGATTTGACATTATCTATTGTTTACTGGTTTGTTTGTACACATATTTAATTTACACTTGTGGAATTTTTGACTAAAGATTGAATTGGATCATTCGAAATGAACCAATTTGAGCTATGTATTGAATATATGAATACTTTTAGTTTTTTTCCTTCTTAATATGCACAGCATGAAATCTCTTTTCTTTACTTCTAGTTTTTTTGGTTTGTTGGATATTCCACAACAAAGTTTAAATAAGCTTTGTTTGAGAACTATACAGGAGCACACAGCCCAGTGTGAAAGCGCCTTTGTTGAGACTAAAGCCCTGCTTTCTGACGCTGTTTTTAATCTAAAATTTATATATGAGACCTTTCATCTCAGTTTTTATGTTTTAAGTTGCCAGCCCAGTACACACATGCACACTTTACCATTTCTTCTGTTGTTTGTGTTTTTAAGAAGCAAATCTGCGTTAGTCTCTGCTTGCTTCATGTTTTAAACGCTACTTGCTTTTTTGAAAGGCTCATTACTCACTTTTTCACATTTTTCTGAGCTGCTGTATGAGTTTTCTGTAACACAAGGTCATAATGCTGCAGTCCATTCAGTTGTGATGTTCAAAAGATGTGTGTTTATATCTAAGATGCTGTTTTTTTATGTCTGGTATATATTTTCATGTTGTTTAACAAAGTCTTGTGAAAATGTAAAAATAAGATTTCAAATTATTAGGTATTTCCTCTACTTGCAGATAACATATTTAAAACAACAAAAGAAGAAAGCATGTGTAAATTATACAATCTACCGATTTTTTTTTTTATTTCAGA
The DNA here is from genome assembly GCA_014656515.1 of Oryzias celebensis. Taxonomy (NCBI): domain Eukaryota; kingdom Metazoa; phylum Chordata; class Actinopteri; order Beloniformes; family Adrianichthyidae; genus Oryzias; species Oryzias celebensis. Next base: position 11,080,213 of record BNCR01000008.1, on the reverse strand, counting down.
CAGAATTGGAATTCCCATGAGCCTAATGACCTGAATGGCTTCATGTAGGATTAATTTGTAGTCTGTTTAATAATCCTAACTGGCCTGGTCATCGCTACAGACAGATTTTCAGCTGCAAGCCCATGCACACATGACTGCGTGCAGCCTTAAAGTCTTGGGTGCCAGTCTGCGGCTTGAAACTGAGGAAGATGATGCGCAAGAAAGTGCAGCCATGCCGCAGAACTGATCCTTCTTTCAGTTACATAAGAAGCATCGCACAAAATAAAGGAAAGAAGACGAGAGGGAAGGAAGAAACCAAATTAGAAAGGAGAGCGGTGTTTTGGGGGATTAGACGGTAGTGATGAAAAAAGGAAAGAAAATGAAAAAGATTTTCAAATGTATTCAAATGTGGTAGATGGGTGGCAGAGAGGTGGTGAGAAGGATGGTTATTTTTTCCATGGAGAACAGATATGGCTGCTTGGAGCGGGGGTGACAGTAAGAAAAACATGTCTTACAAGATAAAGGGGGGAGGAAAGCGCAAAGGCAGCAGCATCTTCTATGTTCTGTTCAAAGCAGAAAAAGCCACAGACTCCTCCTCCACCTCCAAGCAGAATGCGTGTTCCTGTGATATTTTGCACATGCATGTTTGTCCGCTTACATTCATATATGTGAGCATGGGTTTGTGGCACCATCCAGAATAATAATCTGTCAAGACGCGCTTGAAATGCAGCCAGTTTAACCATCCGGGCAAGATGGAGTGAGTTTGTCAAAAAGTTTCTTGTGAGATTGTCAGGACTGTGGGACTTCATTATCTCTGTCATGTCAATGTGAGAGAAACGGAAGAGGAGTAAGTGAGTGATTCCCTCTTTGTTTTCTTTCCTCTTTGTTTTTGTTGTTGTTACTTACAGATGAGGTGTTACCATAGTTATCAGGGGCCCGACAGAAAAAAACAAAAAGTTGGTTTGTGGTCACACTTCTTCAAGCATCAGTGTGAGACATTTCTCTGTTGAAGCCCCCGCTGACGTTGAAAATAAACAAAAAGAGACAACAACAAACAAATGTAATTAAAAAGGGTGAGCATCAGTTTTAATTATGATGAATTTTTGGTGGGTGCAAATCTCCTAGGGACACATGAAAGAGCTTTGAATGATTAATATGCATGAACCACACATGCACAAGTCTGCCACTGTTTTGCCCGCAGGAATGTTAAATAAATAATATGTCACAAAGTTGAACAACTGCTGCCTCAAAAGTATTTTAGCATGGGTTTAGAGGACACATCCAATAAATGTTTGAACCATTTGCAGTCACTGTACCATTAAAAATATATATTTGAAGTGTTGCTGCTCTTCACACATATTGATGTGGACAAAATTGTTGGTGCCCCTTGTGATAAAAAAAAACACAGAAAAATTATAAAACTGACATGAAAGTAGATTATAAAACAAATCATAGGCTGAAACTAAAGGCTGTGTTACCCTCTGCAAGTAAATGACAACATATCTGGACTTTAAAGACAAATTTCAAAGTATCAGATCAGTGGAATTCATGGAAGAAGTAGAATTGCAGTGGAAGCTGGTAGAATTTAGTTTCCACAGTTGGGAAAAAACTGGAGCTTTTGGACAATATC